>OU538833.1:10000000-11335000 GCA_912999785.1 Hydriomena furcata | reverse complement strand
GTTTACAACAGTATCTATAGTACGGTATAAATATTATGTGTTATCAAGTACTTATATTTCAGTTGAGTTCTAATTCTAGAACTAATTATTATGTTTAAATACCAAAGATAGATCCACTTTAAAAGCTGACATAGAGAAATCTGTACATAATTATGTCCAAAACTTGTAAATAAATCGAATCCTAAGACATAAATTCGTCCATGTCATGCGTTATAAATTCCTAGAGCGAGCAAATACTTCAAGCATAAAACCTCCTTCGAAGTACTAAAACTTATCTTAGCAAATTGAATTCCGCGATAAATCCGAGAAGATTGACTGACCACAAATTGGGGATTCATTGTCAAGCGAGATAACGTCGAAGGAATCTCATTACACTGGAACACTCGGCCTTAAACCGCAGACTGTGGAGAAACAGCTAGCTCACTGCATCGTAACTCATATTTTTAAACGACGAAAAAAAACGGGGAAGGTTTTCAATTCGATACGTATTTCTATATTTTTTATGACCATGCATAACTTTTTACAGATTAGAGCATTTTTTTTAATGGTTAGGGTGTATCTGTATATTCCGAAGTCGGTCTCAAAAAATAAAATGTTAATTGTTCGGAACATTTTTTGTTTTTTCGCCGTTTCGTTTTTTTTTTCGCCGGGTTTTTGTTTAGTTTTCTAAATTTAATATTTATTTTTATGAATAAAGATTTATTGACAAAAACAAATAACATCCAATACATATTACAGAATATTTACAAAATTCATAAAATCCAGTTGAGCCATCTAAAGACCGTTGCAAACAGTCTATAGGTAGCTCAACTGATCCAGATCACTACCAGTAGGATGCGTTCCAAAGATACTGTCGGCATTTTTTTCATATATTTTTTTAGTTTTGTAGTTTTTGTATTAGGTTTTTTGTTTAAGTTTATATGTAATTTTATAAATTTTAATAAACCATTTATCTAAATTGACAAAACAAATGCAAAATTGGCAAAAAATATAGACAGATTTTTTGTAAACTTAGAGCCTCTACTTGACCTAGCTGGTTGAGGTACAAAATTTCTAAGATTCCTTTACATGTTCCGTACTTTGGAGTCAGGAATCTTGAGGGGTTTCGGACTGTTCAAAGTTTGAAACTAACGTCCGTCAGTTTCATAGCATGTAGTATGTTGTAGTTTAATGATATGGGTAATGCATTTGATATTAAATTTACTGTACAATAGTATCTGGGTGTAGATCGGTGTCCGTACGAGACATGGCTAGGAACAACCTTATTTGTCTTGTTTGAGCCTTCACATTGTTCGATCGGCACCACACTGGAGCTCTACATAACATAGGATCATTGAAAAAAACCGGCCAAGTGCGAGTCGGACTCGCGCACGAAGGGTTCCGTACTATTATCAAAACGGCAAAAAAATCACGTTTGTTGTACGGGAGTCTCACTTAAATATTTATTTTATGCTGATTTTAGAGAAATACATCATCTGTGAAAATTTCAACTGTCTAGCTATCACGGTTCACGAGATACAGCCTGGTAACAGACAGACGGACAGCGGTGTCTTAGTAGTCCCGTTTTTTACCCTTTAGATACGGAACCCTAGAAACATAAAAAATAATTCATAATATCTCGTAACCTACCTATTTCTAGCTACGTAGTTAGCATTCCACACGTGACAGGTTGCAATCCCGTCGCCGCTTTCAAGAATACTAACAGGTTTCCTCACGATGTTTTCCTTCACTGTTATAAACACGTGTAACGCGCATATAGGTACATTTTTCGAACAGAAATATCCATTGATGCACGGCCAGGATTCGAACTCGAAATTAATTGGAAATTAATAATATCTACCTAGGTACCTATTTACCTAACTACATGAATTCAATAATTCAATTTCAAACTTTTTATTCGATCATGTGAAGTACCACCTATTTACCGACTTACTTTACCGATAGTGGTAAAATAGCGCCACCTGCCAGCGGAATCGCAAACCTCTTTCATCTTACCTCTCAAACCCCGAGCGGTCGCATGAAAACCGCGAAAAGTACCTATAATACGTAGTAACATGTAACATCAAATGAAACTAGATGGCGCTGGAATGCAAAAATCAAGATTGTTGTATGGGAGCCCTCCTTAAATATTTATTTTATTCTGTTTTTAGTATTTGTTGTTGTAATCTGTTAAAATTTCAACTGTCTAGCTATCATGGTTCATGAGATACAGCCCTGTGACAGACAGACGGACAGACGGACAGACGGACAGACGGACAGACGGACAGACGGACAGACGGACAGACGGACAGACGGACAGCGAAGTCTTAGTAATAGGGTTCCGATTTTACCCTTTGGGTACGGAACCCTAAAAATGATAGGCCTAAAGACGTGTTTGTTGCCTGATTCTTCTAGAGAGAACAGGCGAGGAACAGGCAAGGAACAGGCGTAGCTTCACCTAGCTCCTAAGACGTTTCAATGTGATCCTTGTGATGTTTGATGTATGCAAGAAGACACTGACTTCTGTAACACAGGTCTACGTTCCTAGCTCAGGACTCAGGGACTTCATAGGAACTTGGTACCTCTTTTAATGTCAATAAACATTATTATTATTATTTTATTCAAATAAACACTTTTTGAGTTTGAGTTTGAGTTTGAGTTTGAGTTTGAGTAACTAAATTGAAAATGGCTCTAAGAGTGGGTTTAACGTGCCAATCCAGTGCCCGAAATAGTTGATCCAAAAATGTCAAGCGATTGGTCAATTCACGGTACAACTCCATTTCAATGGAAACCCACTATATAGACCGAGAATAGACTACCAGCATGTTTGATCACCATAAATAAATAAATATTAGTGGACAATTCCCAAAGCGTCATCAAGCCCCAAACCAAGCAAAGCTTATCTATGGCAACCAGTTAACTGGGGGGCTAGCACAAATGTTTTGACGTTTTGACGTTACGGCGATACGATAGTGATTCGGGCTAGCCCCACTGATATACCTTATATACTTTTTTAAACACATACGAATAACACGACACAAAACATACTTAACAATAAAATATCAAAAAATTATAATCTACGTTCATCGTAAGTATAACTCATTTTAATTTATACCTATTTCTAGGTGGAGAAATATTTGAAATAGGTACCTTCTCGTTAACGTTTGTATAACGCCTACGCACCAAGGATTTGGCGATAACTTAATTATCATAATGGAGACTTAAAAATAAGCTTAGCTATTCATTATATTGACTTGAAATCAATATAATGAAATGGGCTGACATCTACCAACCTTAAAGAATCGCTTATGCACGATAAAGCAAAGTAGCCTCGTGTCTGGTGGGTGCTGGCCTTTCTGCAAATTATTATTTTATTTAGGAGTTCGAAGACTCAGTTAATGTCACCAGTAGCTCAATAAATAATTCTATAAATGCAAATATTGCCTAAAAACCAACCGATCCAGATAACGTTTTGTGAAGTTTCTTTTTAGGATTCTGTACCCAAAGGGTAAAAAGGGGACCCTATTACTAAGACTTCGCTGTCCGTCTGTCTGTTACAGGGCTGTATCTCATGAACCATGTTAGCTAGACAGTTGAAATTCTCACAGAATATGTATTTCTGTTGCTGCTATAATAACTTAGATACTAAAAATAGATTAAAATAAGAATTTAAGGAGGGCTTCCATGCAACTAACGTGTTTTTTTTACGTTTTTATAGATGGTATGGAACCATTCGTGCGCGAGTCCGACTTGCACTCGGCCGGTTTTTAGTTTTTAGTACCGTATAATTGTATATTTTGCTTACTAATAAACCTAATCTTTCAAATTTAATGAGGCTGTGACCAGTCAGTAAGTGTTTGGCCAGAATTCTATATCTTTACCTGATAAGCGGATTAAGGATAATTTATTTAATTTTGTTCATAAGTTTGTACCGTATCGTCATCATTTAAGATAACATTTGATTTTGTTTAAATATATTAATAATCTTATCCTACTTATTCTGTTCAGAATACGAGTATATTATAAAAAGTAACCTACATAATAAATATACTCAATACTGAAATTTCAAACATGATAGAAAAAAAGAAGGTTCTAAATTCGATGCGCATAATATACCTGGTGATCCGAATTTGATGTTTTTTTTTAATATTGTACAAAGAATAGTTTAAAATAAAATTAAAATAAATAGGTCAATTAATTTAAATAAAAATCACGACTGTAATCCCCAAGTACGGTAGACATCTTCTCAGAACTCCAGACGCTTAGATCCTTTGAAGATGTTTAGTGGGGCTAGTCAAAGGCGCGTCCAAACATACATATTTCATACGTGACAGGTTGCAAGCCCATCGCCGCTTATAAGAATACTAACTGGTTTCCTTCACCGTGTTTTTGATGCGCATGTATATTTTTCGAACAGAAAAATCCATTGATGCACGCCGGGATTCAAACCCATGACCTTCAGATTGAAAGTCGAGGTACCTCCCACTTGGCCAACACAGCATAGTTTCAAGTTGAGCCTATTTTAATTGTATTTATGTAAGACTAATAGTTCCTTCTCAAAACTTAAAAGTTAATATCGTCTCTTGACTTGACGGTTAAAATATTTTCGTCGGTTTTCTTCTAAACGTATCTTATACAGAAATAGCGCTTAGACAGGTAAATATAAAAAGTGCAAAGGCAATGCAATGGAAATTTTAATGATACCTCGTCCATCGAGACGTTGAGAATGAGAATTAAAAGAATACCAGGGAAACGGGTCTCCGCTTTGCTTTTTAATTTTCCGCTCGCCGCCGCCGGCTGGGACCTTTATAGTTTGCGGTTTATTTAATCTATAGACTTATAATATGACAACCTCAGTGGCGTTATAATTCTAAAGAGCTAATTCTAATAAGAGCTATGCAATTTAAACTTTATCTTATGTTGCATAATCATGACCAATTCATGTTTATGCGGCACCTTTTCGGCCCACGCAGCACAGTGGATACCTTTTTTAGGGTTCCGTACCCAAAGGGTAAAAACGGGACCCTATTACTAAGACTTCGCTGTCCGTCTGTCCGTCTGTCCGTCTGTCCGTCTGTCTGTCTGTCTGTCTGTCTGTCCGTCTGTCTGTCTGTCCGTCTATCTGTCCGTCTGTCCGTCTGTCCGTCTGTCTGTCCGTCTGTCTGTCCGTCTGTCTGTCCGTCTGTCTGTCCGTCTGTCTGTCCGTCTGTCTGTCCGTCTGTCTGTCCGTCTGTCTGTCCGTCTGTCTGTCCGTCTGTCTGTCACAGGGCTGTATCTCATGAACCGTAATAGCTAGACAGTTGAAATTTTCACAGATTATGTATTTCTGTTGCCGCTATAACAACAAATACTAAAAACAGAATAAAATAAATATTTAAGTGGGGCTCCCATACCACAAACGTGTTTTTTTGGCGTTTTTTATAGATAATGGTACGGAACCCATCGTGTGCGAGTCTGACTCGCACTTGGCCGGTTTTTCTCTTTTTGTTTTAATTTATTTTTTTATTTTTCCTACTTGTTTATTTTGTGTCTTCTGTCTTCTGTGTTTGTATCAAATAAATCATTTTATTTCATACATTTCACTAATGACATTATATCCAAAGAATTGTTATCGGGTATTTTAATCCAAACTATCATAACTTGGTTATGATGGTTCACAAAAAGGACGAAGCGTTTCGAGCGAAAGGTAGGTAGTGCGATTACGCCTCGCTTGGCTCGTCTTGGCTACTACTACAGTGCCCTCAGATTCTATCAGTTTTCAAGTTCTCATAGTACAATCTTTGCTTAATTTGGGGCTAGATGGAGCTGTGTGATTATGTCCACTAGTATTTTTTATTTTTCTATTTATCAGTGATGAGCTCAAATTTGTGTGAATGTTTACATTAGGTACATAAACCTAAGACAAGACCCAAGACAAGATATCTTAGAAGGGTTAGGACTGGACATTGAGTATGTAGGACTGTGTGGGGCTGATAGCTGGTGTTTTAGTTATTATATCACTAACTTCTGCCCACAGCTTTGTTCGCCAAAAAGTATATACCAGAAATCGGTTCAGATACGACGTGGTCGATCTACAAACATACATTAAAACTTTCGCATAATATAAGTATGATGAGCAGCCTACGAGCAGGCACACAGGAACCGATAAGAGCAAGACTTGAGGGTATGGGAACATCCTATTTGTTAAAACTAGTTCCACTAAAAACTTTCGCTTGAGTCTGCTTCCTGCTGAAGTCCCGATCGCTCGACGAATGCATGAATGAATGAACTACAGAAACTTGAAAAGAACAAAACTGTACAATGGGCGTTACTGTACATATCGATGAATTTACTCTTGATTGAATACTAGCTTCCGCCCGCGGCTTTGATCGCGTGGCCCCAGCTAAAAAGTAGTCTATTTGCTATTCCAGAGTATAGGCTATGTGTATTTCAAGTTTCATCCAAATCCGTTTGGTCGTTTGGACGCGATTAAGGCACAAAACACATTAATTAAAAAATAAACAATAATAATAATCTAGTGTGAATTGCAGCTAATATTTTTATTCGTTTATAACCGACTTTACGTTACACGCTATCGCAATAACTGTTGATTTCTCTTTATTCCGTTTTATTGATAAACAATATCGATATAATTAAGACTGTATAATTATCAAGCCGTCCAATGGCCGCCCATCGAAACGCTCCATAAACAAACTAACATCTCACTAAGAGAAGGGAATTAACATAAACATCGATTCGATCGCTTTTCAACAACCATCCACTCGACTTGAATACATTACAGATCACGTTGTTTTTATCGAGTCAATAATTTTTGAATTAAACTGTTTTTTGACTCTTTTAATCGACAAACCGTATTTATGACGTAAACTGGTTCACTCAAGTTACCAATCCTATTTACTCACATTAACAGCTGCTTATTCAATGAAACAGTTGTTCTATCTCACGAAGGTAGGTGAGCAGTACTATTATTTGTGATGTCACGCGCTTTTGTGTGCGTGACTGCTGGTCGAACGATACTGACACAATTACAAATTAAAACCAACCCGCTCTCGAAGGAAAGAACAACTGTAACTGATTATCTAACACCCGTACCTACCAACTCACATTACGAAAGTACCCAAACGTACAAACCTGCAAGTGCTGATCTACCGAAAGTATACATTGTTTTTCCCCAAATATGCCTAATCCCACATCAATTCACATGTACTCGCGCGATTTCCTCAACATTCTACTTCACACCAACAAATTATGTCAACAATATCCTTTTAGGAGATAATTGCCTAAATCTCGATGTGTAATATTAACGGTTTAGTACAGTACAACATAAAAAATATACACATAACAAAAGCATTTAACTCTCAATGTTCACATTAGTTCATTAAAATGAGATAGCATACAAACATATTAAGTTACCATATTTAGGGCCATTATACCTACTGGACAGACTAGAGTCTAGTCTATCCAGTAGGTAGGTAGGTCTAGTCACTAGACCAATTATTATGTACGTAGATATTATAGAACTTGAGTGAGCAGGTAGGCGCTGGTAAGTACGCTCCGATAACCTGCTTTCTATATAATTTTGACGAGATGTTTTGTTTCTATCTAGGTGCCCCGCGGCTGTTGGTCCTTCGCTCGTAAAATTGATTACTTTATTCAACTTTATTCTTATACAAGATCGTCACTAATGAAAGTACTACAAGGGTTTTATCGCGACACATAAAATACCATATTATGGGGACGGAACATTTTATTGTCATTGTTTTTGAATAACACTATACTTACTGCAACCAGAGGGCCTAAGGTAATGTTTTTTAATAAATATAAGACCGGTCAAGTGCGAGTCGGCTTGCATAGCGGTGGTCACGTGTCAGTGCTCCTACTATGTGTTGCGGCCACATTCTTGCGTCTGTGATCAACGCCTTCTAATAACTTTTATTTCAAACCGTGCGAAGCCGGGGCGAGCAGCTAGTAGTTACATATATACCTATGTAACAGAGATTTCTGTAGCTTTTTTAGATATTAATAAAAAATAAATTAGTAATTAAAAAAATAAAAAGTTTCGATTATTTTCATTGAAAAAAATCCACGAATCGAACCCACGGCCTTCGAATCGAATGTTGAGGCTCCGTAGCTCCCACGCGAGTTTTGATATTTATGTTTGTGTTGTAACTTGTAACCACAATAACAATAAATTTGGATGTAACTTGGAATACATAGTGCGTAATCTGGAATAGCAATAAAAGAAGCGGCAAGTCCGTATAAAATATAATAAGTAACAAATATGAAGCAAACAGTTTTTTCCAGCGGCTTCGCTCGCATGGTAATTGAATAAATAAAAAGTTGCCTGGAAGAGATCGCTTGTAGCAATAAGGCCGCTCATTGTACATTTATGTTTGTTATTATTTTCTATTTGTATTCTCTGTGTGATAAAAAGATTATCTATGTCTAAATAGTACGCCCTATATGCTACTGCAAAATGTAAGTTTTGTGACAAACATAGTATTTGAACGTACCTCTGACTACCTCCTTTAGACATCCTCAAGGATCTAAGAGCCTTGAGATCTGAGAGTATGTCTACCGTACGTGGGGATAATAGTCGTGATCCCATTTTATTTTCGTTCCATTACATATAGGTACCTATACTATTCCAAAATATTCACAGGTACATTTTAAGTTTCATCCAAATCTGTTTGGGTGTCCAAACATCCTTACAAACTTTCGGATTTATAACAATAGTAAGATGTCGTGAACAATGGACTCTGTTTTCAACAACTAAATTCATCAATTTTAAAACAGCCATCAATCTTTCTTTACACTAAATTAGTAACGCACACAAAAGGACACAGGGAATCACGTTCACGGTTAATTTTTAGGGTTCCGTAACCAAAGCGTAAAAACGGGACCCTATTACAAAGACTCCGCTGTTCGTCTGTCTGTCTCAGGGCTGTATCTCATAAATAAATAAATAAATATTAGCGGACTTTACACACAGCGCCATCTAGCCCCAAACTAAGCAAAGCTTGTACTATGGGAACCAGATAACTGATAGAATACTTACATACTTTTTTTTTTTTAATAGATACATATTATACATATTAATACCCAGACACAAAACAAGATCTTTGTTCATCACACAAATGTTTGTACTGGGTGGGGATCAACTCAAGGATCAACCAACTGAGTTGTGAGGCCAGTCAAAAAAATCATAAACCGTGATAGCTAGAAATTTTCACAGATGACTTATTTCCGTTGCCGCTATAACAACAAATACTAAAAACAGAATAAAATAAATATTAAAGTGGGGCGTCCATAGAAACGTGACTTTTTTTGGCGTTTTTTATAGATAATGGTACGGAACCCTTCACGCGAGTATGACTTGAACTTGGCCGGTTTTTTGGGTCATTAAGGCAGTTTAAGAACCACCCGGGGTACTGAAAAATACAATACTTTGTTCGCAGTATTGAATTGCTACTGTTCAAGAACTTAGCACCATGGCACGCTTCCAAATATCACAAAGAACGTGTGATAAAGGCTGGCTACACAATGCGAGATGGACGCGACGTGTTCTGCCCCTTATTGTAAACACTCGCGATAAAGTTTTTTTTTCACCCTCTTTAGGGGTGAATTTCGGAAATTTCTTTCTTAGTGCACCCCTACGCACCAAAACGAATATACCCTACAAATCGCAAGTTTCTATCTGCATTGGTTTAGCGTTGATAGATCAACCAGTCAGTCAGTCGCGCTTACCGAATTATATATGTTTTTGAGATTTGATTTTTGAGATTGATTTAATGTGAAGAAAATGAAAAAAAATCTAGGGTATTTACTTTTTAACGATAAATAGATCTTAATAATGATTAAAGACAATGATAGTGAAATTACGTTGTCATATAGAAATTTATGTTTTTGTAACCACCGATGATGCCACCCTATTCCACCGAGGTGTGACGTCACCAACGACATTAGTCTAAGATTACCGAAGTGAGACGAACATTACCGAAGTGAGGTTGCCAGATTGCAGGTAGTGTAGCGTCGCCTTTAGAGCAGTGAATTGTTTCACCCAGTGGGATCTTCTCAGAAGGCTGTAAAAGACTCGATCGCGACTATTCTGTCCCGACCCATAAGTTTTTATGTCTTGTGACGCAAGTGTTTTCTTTTACATTGAAACACGATTTCGCTCTAAATCCGAATAATGTTTCGTTTCTTTTTGTTTTGTTGTATTCAAAAAGAGTCGTTATTTTTTATTCCTTTTGTTCTTTCATGAAGTGTCGTAGTTAATTTTGATTAATATATTGTGCACAGTGTCATAATAATATTTTTTAGGTTGTTAAAAAACAAACATTTAAAATCTACTGTGTTTTTTGTAAGATTTATTATTTTTTATTTATTAATTACAGTATTAAATTTTAAACTATTTGTATTGTACCTACCTTAAAAACCATCCAGGTTTTGTCATCATTATCATTATCGTTATCTTCCTGCCCTTATCCCACTTTAGTGGGGTCGGCACAACATTTATTTTTCCATTTTCCTCTATCAGCCGTCATTTCATCACCTACTCCCAGAGATGGGCACTTACCCGGTAAAAATCATTTTTACCCATTCATTCCTATTTATACCCAATTTATACCGGGTAAAAATGATTACATCTTTTTTTTTACTTTTTTGACACTTAACTAATTATGGATCACGATTTTCATATTTTCATTAGTTTAGATCTTTCGAAGATGTCTAGTGGGGGTAGTCAGAGGCACGTCCAAACATTATATTTGGTACATGCCCACATTTTGCAGTAGTTAGCATTCCAAACGTGACATTTACCTTTATGTTTAAACTAGTCACGCGACAAACTTGCATGCGATTGCCGCGCTATGTCTGGTCACACCTTTACTAGCATTTACCTGATGTCAAATCGGTCAGTTAGGTCACCATTAGTAATCACAATTAACGCTTCAATAATAATTTGTAAGGCGTTTTGTCTGACATTCAAAATAATAATTAGGGTCAAAGACCCAGTTGTGGTGCTTACCCCGGTTTTGGGCGTTTTCAATTTTAGCAGTTAATAACTAAGCATAGCAAACAAACTTGTTTATAGTTTATAGTTAATACAATTATTTGTCTATGGTCCGTTTTTATTATTTAAATTTGTGGCGCGTTGTACCTCTTTATTGTTTTGACCACAACCAAATATTTCCCGTTTTGTCTATTTATATGTGAATAATTAATAAATAAATACTGCCTGTTACAAAACCTTTGCATAACCTAAGAGATACATAAACACTCTATTCTACGTTGTTTAAAAATCTTCGTTTCCAACGTTTTTCAATATACACCGTTTATTGTAAATTAAAATGTTGTTAAAATGACTACAACCAGCACTCTCACCCTAATGTACCTAATCGTTCAAAACATTATCGTTAAAATTATAATTCAACCTTAAATATTTTATTCTATTCAAAGTGATACAAAAAATTACACATGTATAATCTTGAAAGTTATTTTAAGAGTTAATTATCAAGACGAATATGCGTCTATATTTTTATTATCTAGTAGAAACCTTCGCGAACTTTTACGTAGAGTTTCTCACACAAACTTAAAACTATTATTAGAGAAAAGTTTTGGAAATTTTGTGATTCTACACTGAAATCCTACCTACGAAATATTATGTTTGTATGACCTAAGATATAGACTGTGTATTGATAGACAGTTAGGGTGAGTTTCCACCTACGCGGGGCAATACGAAGCTGTGCGGAGTGGACCAATGACAACGCTCGACATTTAAAAAACTCGAATATTGGAGCGCTGTCATTGGTCCGCTCCGCGCAGCTCCCCTCAGCTCCGCTTGGAGACTCAACCTTAGTCAGTCCCGCAAGTTTTATAAATTAAGAAAAAAAACGTCATTCCGAATATCCAAATGTCATAATGTCACCTTAATAGGATTAATTTGAAGGGATTCGAATTTCAAAGATGTCATGATTATATTTAATTTTAACGCCTCGTTTTGGAATTTTATTTTTATCCTGATCACGATCTCATAAATGCCTATCATTTTTAAGACTTCGAAAATGTTCATTTCGGCTTTTTCTTATTTTACACAGCACTATGAACTAGCCCATGGTAGTTTTTTTTAAATAAAAATATCGATTTTAATATTATAAATGCGAAAGTCACTCTGACTGTCTGTGACATTGTTACGTTTGCAGTCTTGGGACGGACCGGGCTACTTTTTAGGGTTCCGTACCCAAAGGGTAAAATCGGAACCCTATTACTAAGACTTCGCTGTCCGTCTGTCTGTCTGTCTGTCTGTCTGTCTGTCTGTCTGTCTGTCTGTCTGTCTGTCTGTCTGTCTGTATCTCTGTCTGTCCGTCCGTCCGTCCGTCTGTCTGTTACAGGGCTGTATCTCATGAACCGTGATAGCTAGACAGTTGAAATTTTCACAGATTATGTATTTCGGTTGCTGCTATAACAACAAATACTAAAAACAGAATAAAATAAACATTTATAATTTCCCATACAACAAACGTGATTTTTTTGCCTTTTTTTAGATAATTGTACGGAACCCTTCGTGCGCGAGTCCGACTCGCACTTGGCCGGTTCTTTTACCATTTTTTTATTTTATTCTCAGGAACTTCAATGTTTTACGATAAAGTCGCCAAAGTAGATATTATGTTTTCCGATTTTTTTTTTGATCGACTAGGATGCTCCTAGTTCGATCATCGAGCATTGAAGTATATCCTGCAGCGCAGTTTTGCGATGCTCCAAAGCATTGAAATATATACCTTATTTCGATTGGATTATTAAAAATACTCTGCCGTCCCGTCTGCCAATGTGCGGTGATCATAAGAGAGTGGTGGGAGAGAGAGTTAAAGTCTGTTTATAAATAACTAGCAGTCCGCCCCGGCTCCGCACGGGAGTAACGTATTATAACGATTTTATGGGTATTTTTTTACCCAGGTTACATTATCGAAGTTTTAATAGGAATCCCTATTTATTTTCAAACAATAAATATGGGGCCTATGTTACTCAGAGATAATGTAGCATTCTAAAAGTAAACGATTTTTTGAAATATATCCAGTAGTTTTTGTATTTATTCCATATAAATATACAAAACATCTTTCCTCATAATAATATTAGTACCTATAGATTATTACACTCATAATAAATAAATAATAAATAATAACAGGCGGCGTTAGCGTTACCATTGCATATTTTAACATGAAAAAGTAGTTATTGTGACATAACTGTAATAGTTGGACATAATTATGGTATTGCTGACTTATTTGTTAATATTGATGTAATCTTTAAAACTGCAGTTCATCACTTTGCTCTATTGTCAATAATTTCCGCAGCATACGCAATATAAAGATTTTTTTGGTTTTTTTATCACACGATGGGTTACATTATCGAAGTTTTCATACGGATCCCTAATAGTTAGACATATGGTATTGTTGACTTATTTGTAGATATTGATGTCTTCTTTTAAACTGTAGCACATTATTTTGCTCTATTGTCAATAATTTCCGCAGCATACGCGATGTAAAGATTTTCTTGGATTTTTTTATCACACGTTGGGTTACATTATCGAAGTTTTCATACGGATCCCTAATAGTTAGACATATGGTATTGTTGACTTATTTGTAGATATTGATGTCTTCTTTTAAACTGTAGCACATTATTTTGCTCTATTGTCAATAATTTCCGCAGCATACGCGATAAAAAGTTTTTTTTGGATTTTTTATCACACGTTGGGTTACATTATTGAAGTTTTCATACGGATCCCTAATAGTCAGACATATGGTATTGTTGACTTATTTGTAGATATTGATATCCTCTTTAAAACTATGGTACATTATTTTGCTCTATTGTCAATAATTTCCGCAGCATACGCGATATAAAGATTTTTTTGGATTTTTTATCACATTTGGGTTACATTATTGAAGTTTTCATACGGATCCCTAATAGTTAGACAAATGGTATTGGTGACTTATTTGTAGATATTGATGTCCTCTTTAAAACTGTAGCACATTATTTTACTCTATTGTCAATAATTTCCGCAGCATACGCGATATAAAGATTTTTTTGGATTTTTAATCACATGTTGGGTTACATTATCGAAGTTTTCATACGGATCCCTAATAGTTAGACATATGGTATTGTTGACTTATTTGTAGATATTGATGTCTTCTTTAAAACTGTGGCACATTATTTTGCTCTATTGTCAATAATTTCCGCAGCATACGCGATATAAAGATTTTTTTGGATTTTTTATCACACGTTGGGTTACATTATCGAAGTTTTCATACGGATCCCTAATAGTTATACATATGTTATTGTTGACTTATTTGTAGATATTGATGTCTTCTTTAAAACTGTAGTACATTACTTTGCTCTATTGTCAATAATTTTCGCAGCAAACGCGATATAAAGTTTTTTTTAGGATTTTTTTTCACATTTTGGGTTACATTTTCGAAGTTTTCATACGGATCCCTAACGTTTTTGAAAATACTATATAGCCTATGTCCATCAGGGATAATGTAGGATTCTAATGGTAAAATAATTTTTTGAATCGGTTCAGTAGTTTCGGAGCCTATTCGAGACAAACAAACAAACAAACAAACAATCAAATCTTTCCTCTTTATAATATTATATTATTAGTATAGATTTTACATAACCGAAGTCACGGGGGTTTCCACTAGTTTTTAAATAAAACCTTTATTTGATGTTTGACAAGTGATTCACAATTAATTTATCTAGTGCCCTAGGACGCACTCCGCATTCCATTGTCGCGTAACTTACGCACGTCGTTAATCAAGTTGACAAGCGTTAATCCAGCTTCCGGGGGTCCTACTATAGGAATTCACTGATGGATAGTTCATAGTTCATTTATTGATAACAAATGAGTTGAGGTGAGAGTTACAGGTCACAAAATATTAATTACATAATTTTACATACAATTCTAGTAATATCTTCAAAATATGTATAATCTTGATATTATAATTGATATCCTCACAACCAGTTCTATCACTACCCTGCTGTTTTTGAGTAAAAAACAAACAAACATCATAATTTAAGTATAGTTTTATCATTCAATTTTACAAAAAAATAGCTAGCCCTGCGTCTAACTTACCCAGATTGTCTGATTTCTGTATGTTACATATAAATGCTATGACATTATGTCTTAATAAAGTAACATACAGAACATGAAAGTGACATGTATTTATAACGATTTACGACTAACATTAAGACGAGTAATCAATATTTTCGATGAACGCAGAATCGTTTTTTCTCAATAACCGCAAAACATACAGTTGTTTTTTTTATGACAAAGATAACTTAAGGATTTAATCTAGATAAATTAAGGACGGAAACACGATTGGTAAAACTTTTCTCGATAGATTTATTTTCCAAAGTTGGCTCTTCAAAAACACTTGTTTCGTTATTAATCAAAACTATGAATAGCTAAATAGTTCATTTTTATATAATTCGTTAGATAATCATACTAGCTACCTAAATTAAAGACATTTTTTTTAAATTGATGATTTTCAAGATATAGCAGTTTTATCACTTTTTCCGTCTTATCCGGGTAGACTGAGGCCATACAAAACGTCAAAAATTTCACTTTTCACCTTAAAGAAACAATTTGGTTTCTAACTGTAGTAAACTTTTTATAACAATAAAAAAATCTATTCTTTCATCTCCATGGTAGGGCCCACCAAACCTTCCCTTCCTCTCTCGATGACAAATAGTTGCGTAAATGATAGTGTTCGCCCGCCGCTCCGCCTGTTTTTGCCGTTTGATGTATGTCTGCCGCTTTGTGAGACATGACATCCGCACTTCTTTGTGCAGTATTGCATGGTTTTTGTATCGCCTCATTAGGTCAGATGAGCACGTCGAACACACAGTCTATAGACTCCACATGAAAGGCGAACACTTTCAAACTGAACATTAGGCTTATACTGCTAAATGCCCATTACATACTCAATGGATTACAGGACTTTTTATCCAGAAATCCTCACTGATGGGGATAATCAATAGGCATTTCTGGGACCCAAGCGTGATTCACGACGCGCCCCGGGCTGTGATATTTAACCGGCCAATCAGAATGCATTTTTTACTGTTCCTCCTGACCTCAGCGGTTTGATAGAATTGATTGTTTGAAGAAATGAAGCCATTAGGCGTCTATTGGACTATGTGGTCGATGGTTGAGCATTAGTGGGATTCCAGCACAAAATTGGGTAAATTTACATGAGTTCTGTGCTGTGGGACATCATTTAGTGTAATTTTATCCAGTTACATTCATTTGCAGCTGATGGCTTTTTGAGGACAATTTTTTTTGTTGGAACAGAAAAACGGTAAAATCTTCGATATGACGATGAAATAACATAATTTAAATGAGATCAATTTGAGACTGTTCTCTACACAATAGAAAGTAAAATAAAAATCATTGAAATTTTCTCACCAGGTAAAATGACATGCGTACACATAAAAAACCGACCAAGTGCGAGTCGGACTGGCGCACGAAGGGTTCCGTACCATTATACCGTACATCTATAAAAACGACAAAAAAAACACGTTTGTTGTATGGGAACAACAAACGTGTTTTTTTTTGTGGTCGCCCACTTAAATATTTATTTTATTTTGATTTTAGTATTTGTTGTTATAGCAGCAACAGAAATACATAATCTGTGAAAGTTTCAACTGTCTAGCTATCACGGTTCATGAGATACAGCCCTGTGACAGACAGACGGACAGACGGACAGCGAAGTCTTAGTAATTTTTACCGTTTGGGTACGGAACCCTAAAAAAGCAATCAACAAAAATATACCTGTCGAATTGTGAACCTGTCCTTTTCGTCGGTTCAAAATACAAAGTTTCCCAAGTTTATACGAACGTCAAAAGTAACGTCAAAGTTGGATATTAATATCAGCTCCAGGCAGTATTCACAAAGTTTGCTTTATCGAGAACTCGATACGTTAAATTCAAATTCAAAAATCATTTATTTCAATAAAATCACAAGGATCACTTTGAAACGTCTTAGGAACTAGGTGAAGCTACGCCGATTCCACGCGACCAAGCCTAGAAGAATCAGGCAACAAACACGGCTTGGGGTCTACCTTTTTTTTTATGATCCTTTCCTTAATGCTATGTAGAGCTCCAGTGTGGTGCCAATCGAACAAGGTGAAGGCTCAAACAAGAATAGCACAAAGCAATGCACAATATAAAGCAATATTTTTACACGGGTATTTATTATTACTTTCTATTTCTTCATCAACTTATAGTAGTCCACTGCTGGACATAGGTATCTCCCAAGACGCGCCAATGAGCCATAAACATAGATGTTTGTTTCGTGTCTGGGGGGCTAATGTATGTATGTATTTAAAAAAAAACGTACCTACATAAGTACCTATTCTATCAGTTATCTAATCCCATAGTACAAGCTTTGCTAAGTTTGGGGCTAGATGGCGCTGTGTGTAAGGTCCGCCAACATATATTAAGACCCACTTTCCTTCGTGAGATAGAACAACTGCACGATGTGTCAAAACAGCTAACCAAGTATTTATAAAAAAAACACAACCGTAATCTTTTCCAAGTCTCAAAAGTATTCTCTAAGCCCCAAAAATAACAGACCACACTCCAAGTCGAACAGTCTCGTTGCACTCAATAAAAATACGTTTTAAAGGTCCCTAAGCACCTGGTCGCGATAAACATCGAAACTATTGTAGGTCTCGAGAAATTCGAACCTCAATTTTGACAACAAAAAGGCCATAATCGATTTTGAGCGCACAAAAGGAGCATTATATTTGACAATTCGACTGTACAATGTTGTTTGTGGTACAGATTATTTCGGTTGAAATGAATGAAGGCAAAACACAATCCTGTGAATGTGGTTTCTAATTGAAATCCGGCGTCCCTTAAGGGCGGGTTTTTTTTTGGTTTTTTCTTAAAAAGGTTCGAGTGTTACCCGAAGGTTTTTATAGAAATTAATTTGATTTTGATGTGCTCAATAACTTTTCCCATATTTGAGTCTTTATAGAATTCAATGACAAAATATTATTGTACTTCCTTCAAATACACATCTGGCTTTGAAATAGGTATTGGGTAACTCGGTAACTCGTACATCTTACGGATTTAGATGAGACTTGGAATATACATAGCCTATGCTTAAGAATATCAAATAGACTTCTTTTAGATAATAGGCGAGCAAAGCCGTGGGCTAGTAGTATCGTAAATGTAAAAGTTTAAGAAAATGTTTGTAAGATTTACATTAAACTTTAAATATACAGCTTATATCCTGGAAAAAACAAATAGAATACTTTTTATCCAGGAACCACGCGAGCGAGCCGCGGTCTGAAGCTAGTAATACACATTTGGCAACATTGGGCAAATCCTTTCTGATAATAATGTAAGATTCTAATCTTCTAAAAAATGGGACCTCAAACACCTTGCTTTTATTGTTCTCCAAAAACATTTAACCCTGTGGTCTTCGTATTAAACAGGAAACGTATGTTAATAGAAAAACCTACCCCGGGGCATTTCGTCATTACATACTTTTAAAAGGGTTCAGTAGAAAATAATGATTAATTATTGTAATTTAGTCCGTGTCATCGGAACTCCACATGGCGTGGACTGCCGTTTATATGTTGTTTAGTTATCAACCGACTAACCGGTTTTAAAACAATTTTGATGAGTTTTGAAACATAACATGTGTTTTAAACCAATGGTTTTTTTAACTGTGGGTTAAGCGGTGGGCTTTGGACATACCAGGTGCTTTCTATCTGATTGTGAGCGTAAAGGGGTTTAAATAGTAGTTACTTTTTAGAAAACTCTATAAGAGTCATTACTGATAACTACTGGGGAATCTTAGTCATAGATGATTGAAATAAGATTAGAAATAAAACCGGCCAAGGACTCGTGCACGAAGGGTTCCGTACCATTATCTATAAAAAACGACAAAAAAAACACGTTTGTTGTATGGGAGCCCCATATAAATATTTATTTTATTCTGTTTTTAATATTTGTTGTTATAGCAGCAACAGAAATACATAATCTGTAATATTATCAATTGTCTAGCTATCACGGTTCATGAGTTACAGACTTGTGATAGACAGACGGACAGATGGGCAGCGAAGTCTTATAGGGTCCCGTTTTACTCTTTAGGTACGGAACCCTAATAAATACGTACTTTACCGTTCGTCATGCTATTTGGTATAATGAATATTAAATTGTGTTCTTGTTTTCGGGAGCGGATTTTAATGGGATGTTAAAAAAAAACTTTGATAGCTATTGCAAGGAGCGATATGACAGGCTATGACAGTGTCATCATTCTATAATCTCTTCTTATGGTACTACTAATGAAAATTATAGGAAAATTTTTGGTACTTACCTTAGGTTTTTTGGTATTGCAATTTTCGTAGGGATCTCTATTGAAAATAAAATATATTATATAATAGTCTATGTTACTTGCTGGTAATGAAGCTTTGGATTAGTGAATGAATTTTCGAGGGAAAACAAAAGTATAGGAAAACATATTAAAAAAAAATAGGCTCACGATTCTAATCCCCAAGTACAGTAAACATCTTCTCAGATCTTCTGGCGCTTATATTCTATGAAGATGTCTAGAGGGGTTAGTCAGAGACACGTCCAATAATGTTATTTGGCACATGCCCACATTTTGTACTAATATTTCAATATTACATTTATCATATTTTTTCTACCTTCAAACTTTCATATAGGTATAAAATGTAAAGCGAAATATTTGGTCTCGCGAGGGTAATTTCCGTAAAAAGTTCCACGTTTCGTAAACGTACGAAATTTTATGTGAAGCCAAAAAATGTTGTAGCAAAAAGAAATTGCAACTTTTGTGTTCGATACTTAGAAGTACTTACCTAAGTTTTGTTTCTGCTGCAACGAATATTGTAATAATTAATATTATTATCTATACATATCTATACATATAATAAAACTGTAGAAGAGTTGAATTCTGTACATTGAATAAAAACTAAAAAAAATACTCCTAGGGGCCTTTATACAAGTAACACAAGCCACAAAAAAAATTGTCTGTCTGTCTGTCTGTCTGTTGTCCGACTTTCACGCAAAAACTACTGGACGGATTTTGATGATTTTTTTTTATGTAGCTATAATTTCTCGGCAACATATAGGCTATAATTTATTTTTAAGATTTGAATGCCAGATGTGAAACTATCTGTCCCCCAGCGAAGCGGGTACGGGTCAGCTAGTAGGATCACTACATAGTATAAAGCAAAGTCGCTTTCCGCTTCCCGCGTCTGTATATATGTAATATGTATGTATGTTTGCTTATATCTTTAAAACTACACAACGGATTTTGATGCGGTTTTTTTTAATAGATAGAGTGATTCAGGAGGAAGGTTTATATGTATAATAACATGCTACCCGTGCGAAGCCGGGCGGGTCGCTAGTATAATTATATATCCTGTTATAACTTAACAAAGCTGGTAGCGATTCTGTTGCGTTCACTCTAAAATTTGTTTTTTACGTAAATTTATTCAGCATGTAAAAAGGTGTTTATTTGTTTTTTTGTGTTTTGCACATCATATACGTAAAAAAACCGGTCAAGTGCGAGTCGGACTCGCGCACGATGGTTTCCGTACCATTATCTATAAAAACGGCATAAAAATCACGTTTGTTGTATGTATGGGAGCCCCCTTAAATATTTATTTTATTCTGTTTTTAGTATTTGTTGTTATAGCAGCAACAAAAATAAATAATCTGTGAAAATTTCAACTGTCTAGCTATCACGGTTCATGAGATACAGCCCTGTGACAGACAGACGGACAAACAGACGGACATCGAATTCTTAGTAATAGGGTCCCGTTTTCACCCTTTGGGTACGGAACCCTAAAAACGTCATGTCTAAAATATTCTAGATTTCGGAATTTCCATTATGAGGTTAGGCAAATGTAGACTTTAACGTAAAAGGAATAAAACCAATCGCGTTTTAGGAATCCAAAATTTTAGTATCACAACAGAATCGCCACGAATAAATTTCTAAAACAATTGTATGGATTTTCAAATAATTAGAGGGATAGTAAATCTCTTCGCCAACAACGTTGCTTTAAATGACTCAATGTTATAAGCACCTTGACCAGTAGCTAGATATAGTTCACTAGCAGGCAAGTTTATAGCTTCACCCAGCAAACAGGGGGTCTACTCGCAAACCGAGAGCGAAATATCGTAAAAATATTTGTGTTATCTATTTAATTTTCCTTATTTTGTCATGTAGTTCCTATTAAATATTTCTGTCAAACATCTTCCAATGGAACTCTGTATCCTTCAACGCGGAGGAGGGCGTTGCTACCTGCGACACAGTTTTTAACTTATGCAGGTATCATTGTTACCGTTTTTGTACTGTTGTTTGTTTCAAATAAAAAATATTAGTTACATAAAAAAACAACATATCTTTAAGTACATCGTTTTGACTATAGGTTGAACTGATTTGTAAGTAGAATTACGAACATCGATAATTATCAAAAGTAATTACAGTGGTTCTATCGTACAAACTTTAGTCTAAACGATGTAACTTTGATACGAATATTATAAATAAAGAATAATAATAAATATTGGCGGACTTTACACACAGCGTCATCTAGCCCCAAACTAAGCAAAACTTGTACTATGGGAACCTAAACTTGTACTAGATGATATTATACTTATATATTTTTTTTTTGTAAATACTTACTTATTTATTATACATATTAACACCCAGACACAGAACAAACATTTATGTTCATCACACAAATATTTGCTCAGACAACCTACAGCGCAGAAGGCAGAGTTACTACCAACTAAGCTGTGAGGCCGGTCTTGTTACGATATTTCGTTTTCGGTTTGCGAGTAGACCCCCCTGGTCGACAAAGCATCACCAATTTGCAGAATAACTGATGCGCGAACTGTTGCTTTAGCCTCTGCGAAGGCCCGACCAATTATATCGGTAATACGACACCCGGTAATCCGTGTGTACGCACCTTTATGGTATTTGTTTTATGATGTGTAGCGATGAATTTTTTGCTGACCATTTTTTGTTTGGCTGACCAGAATTATTCGTTAATATAGTCAGTATTTATAAATTCCATGATATAAATTATATTTTTAAGATTCAGTTAGTATTCTTATAAGCGGCAATGGGCTTGCAACCTATCACGTATGGAATGCTAACTACTGCAAAATGTGGGCATGTGCCAAATATAAGGTTTGGATACGCCTCTGAATACCCCCTCTAGATATCTTCAAATGATCTAAGCGCCTGGAAATGTGAGAGGATGTTTACCCACACGTGACAGATTGCAAGTCCATCGCCGCCTACCGCCTACCTATAATGTAAATTATAATATAACTTACTATGTTTAATTAATATAGCTATCACAATAAATACAACTTCCAATTAAATTAACTTTGTTTCAGCAATCTCAACACTTTCACACTTCGCAGTGTGAAAGCGATTCTTATCCAATTAATTAAATAAACAAATTCTAATGAACCAACTTTAAAATTGATTGAGAGCCTGTATTGACTTGTCTTCGAGTTCACTTTAAAAGCAATTCCGTAGGAATCAATGAAGTTCCAATGTTGCTGTTCATTTTACTTTGATTGAGGGTTTCAATTGATTTCGCAATGATTTAATTGTTCTTTGTCGGTGAATTTGAATTCAAATTCTTGTACAATTTGAAGTGTTTATTTAAATTAAATAAGTTTTCAGTCAGCAATATCGTAAAAACGGCAGAGTATAAAGGGAAAACTTCGATTTCTACATCTTCCTTTTTTATCAACATAGGAACATGTATTATTTTTCAAACTATCGTGATTAGTAGACATAACTATAGATTTTGACACGGGTCTTTATCACGTAATTGCCTTTAATTTACTTTCCCGACGTTTCGGACATTTCTATTTCTAAAGACCAAGTGAGGGTAGTTTCTTCAACTGTCTCCGCTTCTCGACGGTAGCTCCGAGTACTCCAGTCTGCCCGCGACCATGGTTATTGTAACATAGCCGAAACGTCGGGAAAGTAAATTAAAGGTAATTACGTGATAAAGACCCGTGTCAAAATCTATAGTTATAGGAACATGTAATTGTTCCTCTGCTAGACCTACCAAAAATCTATCCATAGTACCTACTGCTTAAATAACACATCATAATTAAGATATAAAAGACAGTTTTGCTCAAAACTGGAAGGAGCACACATTCCATCAACCCTAGGAAGTAAGTTCGTGTGAGCTGGTGACCAACACAAACAGAAACTGTATCCAAGGTCCTAAAGCCGTTGTTTTCCAAAATGCGACCACCATTTTTGACGGTCGGTTATATGTACAATGTACATGCCCATTTGTATTTGTATTGACAAGTGTTGAATAAAATTTATTATTGTTATAAGTGAAGATGCTATTTTTAAACGAATTATTTTCTATTAAAAACTAAATAAAAATAAAAAAACTTATGTGTTTTACTTGAATAGTTTTTTGAGTTTTTTGGTAATATTGTGACATTGTAGCTATTTTATGTAATATTCTGTAAATATAAGTTTAAAAAGAAACAACAAATCAAAATTGCATAAAGAATGCCCCCTGAATTGCATTAGTTTGATGTACTTAATATTATTTCTTTAAATTTATTTAAAAAATATATATATATGTATATATATATATATTTATTACAACGAAATAAAAGATTTAACCAGGTACATACTAACTTAACTAAATTTACAAAATTTCATAGAAATCATTGAGCACAAGGGATTTCTTTCAGTCCCTCACTAGGCTAGGCCTGTATCGAGGCCTAGCCTAGTGAGGGACTAGTAAAAAATCTTAATTTTATAAAGAATTCCTTGAATTTTACAATTCGATGGCCAGCATAAAAGCTTCATAAAATATACTAGTACCTAGTTGAGATTTAAGGCTACTTTGTCTCAGTCAAGTCAATGTATGCCGGTCACCGTTTTATAAGAAGACAAAGCTAGAGAACTTCGGATATCGATCCATTAGCCTGGACGGCATCAATCACGAGCTGCAAACATCGCGAAGCTATTATATTGGACAAACATACTCTGTCCCTAGCACCAGTTTATAACATCCATCGTCAGTTACATAGTAAGTAGGTAACGACAAACCCTCGTATTCAAGAACGACACTATGAGAACACGCACCCACGGAAGCAGTGCATAGTAGTCATATGTTACTGTTGTTATTAAAAAAATAGATATAAATGTAAAAACTTGCGCTGAAGAGAATTGGATGTGTAACTATTATCTTTACTGTGGTTTTCGGTGGGTTTTTAGTGCATTCTATTATCATTTATAAAACTATGTACCATGTAACTATGTATGTAAAAAGGGAATAAATAAAAACCCGACAATCACATACATAGTCCTGTCCTCACACTTGGATTCTCTGTTTGTAACAAAAACTACGAGAACCATCATGGTACAAGACCCAAACAGGCTACAAAAGGATCTAAGCGCCTGGAGTTTTGATAGAATGTCTACTTAGAGATTACAGTCATGATTAGATTTCATTTTCATTTGTGCAAAATTTAAATTGATAATTCTTTGTACTTTGTTCTGATTCGAATTTTTACATAGTAATATAATGTAAAGTTTGTTTAACATTCATTTGTTTTTCATTAAATTATATTCACAAACCAGCAATTCCAAAATGTCAACCCCGAAACTTAAACTTAAATTTATGAGGACATCACGCTATTTATATTTCTTAATTGTTTTTTCACAATTTATAATAACAATAACCGTAGATTCACAGAGCATTGACACTCATTAAGCCAAAAGAAATGCAATTAAAATACTAAAAAAGGTATTTTCAAAAGGTATAAAATACCAAAAGTCAAACATAGCAACAAAACATTGATCTCAAACGGAGCGGCGCCGGACCGCATCCGGCAAATAATTAAAAAGTAAAAACTTTACAAGAACCAGTGAGATGTAGAAAGAAATAAATTTTCCAGCCGAACGCACACTTTCGTTTTTATCCTCCGAGTGATTTACAACGCAAATTTGTGTACTGCTGTCCAAAAGAATTCAAATCTTATGATCTAAAACATAGAGTTCTGATTTGTTGATTTTTTATTTTGATATCGATAATCATTTGGTTGTTCTTGATAGTAATTAAAATTTTCTGATTTTCGACACAAGTCTCGTTATCTATTCGGTAAGATTTTGTTTTTTGAGTTATTTATACTTTACGTTTTAATTTTTCGTGCTAATATTAGGACGGTTAAAACTAATCGAAACCGATAATAATCCGAAAATAATGATCACCGAAACTAATGAACCGAATTCAAGAAGCTTAAGAATAATAATATCATGGAAATTAAAGTGTTGAGCCAACCTATTTATTTAAACTGATTTGCAAAACTAGTATACTCATAATGTTTCCAACGTAAGCCTTCAGGGTTCTCATAGGGTTGAAATTCGCTACATAACTACTTACATTACAGTTGCCATAAAGTCAAAACTGTGTATCATACGTGTATCATACTTGGCGTATCTTGCGTCGTTTCACGTTATGTTACATACAACATCTTCTACGCAGTCTCACCCTCGCTACTTTGAGTTTCGGTAACATTACACAGAGCTTAATGGCCTGCGCACATTGGTGGACGGTAAAAGATTTTTTTTTTATTTAAAATTTCGCAGCGCAATTTTGCGAGGCCGATCAAATTTATACCTAATTCGATAGTATAACTATTAAATTCAATTGATAAGTTTTAAAATCCTCTGCCGTCCCGTCCGCCAATGTGCGCAGCCCTAAGAACGCTATGATACACAGTATTGGTTCAGCCCTAAAAACCCCGGCTTCGACGCACTTACGCATAAAGAGAGGCAGCAGAAATAATACAGGGGTTTCGTAGTAAATAACAATATTATGATAATATCCGTTTATATTCAGCTTTAACGAGATTCAAACGAGCCGGCAACCAACTCAAACTACTCGTTAACATGAAATCAAAATATTTATTATGAATTAATTTACATAAACAGGACACGAAATATGCATGGCCCAGAAAAATAATAGCAACATCACTACCCATATTATTAAATGACTGTCTGGTTATCTGTCCGTTTGGTCTGCACGCTATTGTTTGTGGCGGTTCATAATAGTAATTATTAAAATGTGTCGTTGGTAATGTTGCCCTGTTGTCACAAAGGAAATAAATACCGTAGCACTGAGAAGAGATTTTTTAAGGTCATATTTACGAGGATTTGCCTAGATTTTCTAAATCATCATAAACATTTGTGTAGGTATATGATTTATAAAATTGTAGCAATTTGTTATCATGACAGTTTTACATTTAAATCGGTCGATTGTTTTATTTTTTTTGTTTCTTTTTAGGGTTTCGTACCCTAAGGATAAAAACGGGACCCTATTACTAAGACTTCGCTGTCCGTCTGTAGAGGCACATGCTCACATTTTGCAGTAGTTAGAATTACACACGTGACAGGTTGCAATTGCGTTGCCGCCTACCAGTAGAACTAAAAACCAATAATACCTGCCAACATTCATACGTGACTATTCGCGACCAACGATTGATCGATGCACTTACTCAATATCCGTAATTGGCGCTGCAAATCTTCCAAAACGATCTCTGTTTGCTAATGCTCCTGTTCGCTACAACTTGTTATTAAACTTTATTTCTCTTTTCTTCCCAGAAGAAATACAAATGTTTTGGCAAATGTATATTGAACTGTCAAAGCGAACTCAGATAACCACGTACCGTATAATTATTTCAGTGAATGCAACATTTAAGTTAGAAGAAAAGTATTAAATTACATGCCCGGACTCCGATTTAAATGGTAGCGTTTTTAGATAACACGATTTTCACACGATGAATTTTATTCTATTCACTCTAATGGTTTACCTTTTTACATGCGTAAGGCAATAGTTTGTCCTTACTTTACCGCTAACATAATTCCTCCTTCGGTATGTTTTACCGTGTTTGCTGCGAGTTTTGGAAGGTAACCGAGTGTATGTAAAAAGTTTTTAACGTCTTCATTGTTTCAAATAAGACAACAATTAAGTTGAATGAAATTTGTGCGTTCATTAGTGAAACAAAAATATTTAAATGAGACAGTATAACTATTTGTGTGTCAGTCGGGGGAAAAAGATTGACAGCCAAAATGTGATGTACCTACAAAGTGGTGTAAATTCTTAAACGTTTTTTTAGATACAATAATGTGATTTTAGGGTTCCGTACCCAAAGGGTAAAAACGGGACGCTAAATATTACTTGTCTGTCTGTCTGTCTGTCACAAGGCTATATCTCATGAACCATGGTAGCTAGACTGTTGAATATAACAACAAATACTAAAAACAGAATAAATTAAATATATTTAAGTAGGGCTCACATACAACAAACGCGATTTTTTGCCGTTTTTTATAAATAATAGTATGGAACCCTTCGTGCGCGAGTTCGTCTCGCACTTGGCCAGTTTTTATGAATGACTGTTTTATGTTGGGTGGTACAGTATTCCATCTCACAAAGACGGGTTTACCTTTACTGTGTGCGTAGATTTAACATTGTTTGTGTGTGCGTAAGGTCAGGTACGCTCTGTATCAGTCACGCACACAAAAGAAGTGTACCTACATAATACACATTCTATATTCTACAAGTATTGCTCGCCCGTCTAGATAGGTACAACTAATATGTTATTGAATAAATTGTGTCTACTTTTGTGTCACTCATCAAAAAATAATCTCTACGTAAAATAGCACTTAAGTAAACGTTGTAGCACTTGCCTTACTTGATACATTCTTTCATTCCAGCCATGAAAGCATTAAAAAAACATAACTCAAACAGACCAACGGGGAGCAAACCCAGCTAATAAAAACTCCAAATATTAGACGACGATAACGTACTTTATGGGAGATGGGGAATAATTTTATAGCGTAAAAATGGGTCATGTCACATAACATGGGGCCGTTTTATTTGGTCATTGTCAACGTTTTGTTTGTTAATGTGGCTTTCACCCTACCTGGAATCAAGGAAGATGATAATAAATTACCAAGTGTGGACACTCTTGACGTGCTGACACTACACGCTTTTTATATTATTTTAAGGATGACTTATTGTCTGAACGCACCTGTGATGTTTGCTTGCGAGCGAACATTCTCAATAACCAGACAAGAAGCCATTGTATTTAATATTATCTATTAAATAAAATTTCTCGTGTCACAGGCCGCAGTGTTTTTTTTGTGTTCTTTCTGTGGGTCTGATAAATAGGTCGTAGGGTATTTTCTATTTCACCACCTTTATCACTTAGGGGTCTAAGTGATAAAGGTGGCGTAATGTTCGAGAAAATTCGAAAGTGTTTTTTTCTGTGGGGTTATTGATATTTGACAGGACAACGATGCCGAGACAGCTGTCTCAGTTTTTTTTATGAAATAAATTATTTTGTCTGGTAAAAGTGACTCCTAGAACCAATTAGTCTAACTTTATGTTTTGCAAGTTATGGAAAATTTTCACGTCTCTATTTCTTGCTCCATTTTATGCTATTCAAGTGGCTTTGAAAGGATTTACAATCAATTCACTATCTTCAGGTGCTAAGGATTATATTGTTCATTAAAATAAAGCTTTTGCATATATACTTTTTACTGTACATCACAAACGATGCCTGGTTAACACAAGTGATTGACAGGCGCGTTTGTTAAAAGTTCGGTAATTCCTTTGGGACGAAGTATTCATATTTTCTACCGATAACAAGCCTTTGGTATTATAATCATAAGTGGAGGTCATTGATCCTCTGCTGTATAATACAAATAAGTACGTGGATGACCGAGCTTTGTTCCGTATTTCATTGCCTGAAAACTCGCATAAAACTACTTTTTCTAAAAATCAAACCTAGCTAGATCGATTTATCGTCCCCGAAACCCTCTACATACTAAATTTCATGAATTCGCTTAGATCCTTTGTAGATGTCTAGTGGTAGTCAGAGGCACGTCCAAATATTATATTTGACACATGCCCACATTTTGCAGTAGTTAGCATTCCATACGTGACAGGTTGCAAGCCCATCGCCGCTTATAAGAATACTAACTGGTTTCCTCACGATGTTTTCTTTCACCGTTTTGAGCACGTGTTTTTGATGCGCATATAAATTTTTCGAACAGAAAAATCCATTGATTTACGCCGGGATTCGAACCCACGACCTTCAGATTGAAAGTCGAGGTACCTCCCATTCGGCCAACACGGTTTTTGTTGTATAACTGTTTAATAAAACGCGAAAGTTAAAATAGCTACGTACAAAAATAGCAAAATACCAACCTTCTCAATCATAAAACTCATCTACTTTACCAACTAATAGTTAAAACGGCTGATAAATCTATTGCCATCTCTTTTCGTTGACATGAAAGTGACAATGATAGGTTTGTTGAAAGCTTTGATAAAATGATACTTGTTATAAATACGCCATATTTGGTCTGGATTGGTCTTGATAAAGTGAACTTGATTTTTTAGGTGTGTAATGTCTATTACACACCTAAAAATAAAGTCAAGAAATTATCTTTTAGATACGATAGTTGAAAATAGAACTATAGGGTTGTTGATAAAGTAGGTATATCTATAATAATTAGGTCAATCACATTATGGCCGTTTGAGCGTATGCCATAATTTGCCGCAAATCGACGTGGCGGAAACCCATCGTACATTATTGACGATCGACTTTTGCATCGCTAATTATAACAGTTTTAAGGTCATCCGCACATCGACCGCATCTTACTACATACATGCTGCATCACACTTAAACACAACTGAACAGATTTGGTACACGCTTACAACAGAATTAGTATGCTCTTCTCCACCATCGAAAAAATCTAATTGACTTCACCAACTTAGTGATCGTCCACACTACCAAGCCTAGCGCGGTGGCGATGACCATCACTGCACTGTGAACGCAAAGGCGAATTTTATATGTTTGATACTTCGCGCCCGTCGGCGTCGCCACCACCGCGGGAGGCTCGCAGTGTGGACACAGGCTTTGACAACGGTATTGCTAACAATGCGAAATAATGCTATCAAAAAGAAAATATCTAACGAACGTTTTACACATAACTCGCATAAACAAAGCTCGCGTCACGCCTTTTTATTAAAAATTCCTTTTCAATTTCAACGATAAGTAGGTCAGTCGAGTTTTACATAGTTCAACCTCACAGGCTTGGTCATTCTCCCGCAGAGCCGCAACCCGCAATGTACGCCGAGCAGGGAATAGTTTTAAAGTGTGAGGTACTTTGATATTCGCTGCAGATTCTATCCGAAGCTGTGAATTTCAATTATCAAGATTCTTGTTTCTTGGATTGAAAGAGTTGGAAAGGTTTGATGTGGTTTTGATGTTAGATGCTTGGTTGTGTTGCATCAGTCTATTTATTAATGTGTGACTATGTCCATCCGGAATACTGTAGGTACTGTATTCTACCTTTCAAATGGTCGAATATTTTTTGGCAGTTCCGTAGTTCTTCCGTAGTTCCGGAGATTACCCTCTGCATGCATATGCATACTCTTACAAACCCACAAAATTCGCTGGCTCTTTATATTTAGTTAGGTAGTTGTGTTTAGTTACAATATTTGTGTTTTACTGCACTGCATTACTTCCAATTATTATATGCCTACTCACTGTCAGCCTAAAATATTTTTATAGTTCAAAATTAATTATATTGCCAACTTTCAAGCCGTGTTAGCCGAGTGGGATGTACCTTGACTTTCAATCTGAAGGTCGTGGGTTCGAATCCCGGCGTGCATCAATGGATTTTTCTGTTCGATAATTTATATGCGCATCAAAAACACGTGCTTACAACGGTGAAGGAAAACATCGCATCGTGAGGAAACCAGTTAGTGTCACGTATGGAATGATAACTACTGCAAAATGTGGGCATGTGCCAAATATAATGTTTGGACGTGCCTCTGACTAACCCCACTAGACATCGTCATAAGATCTAAGCGTCTGAAGATCTGAGAGGATGTCTACCGTACTTGGAGTTTACAGTCGTGATCCTATTTATTTTATTTTTTATTTATAAATCCGCATCTTCAAAAATCACTAAAATGCCAATAATTTCCGTCCACCCGGCTAAGAAATAACATCCTAGCACTATTCTGCTCCACGCTCAATTGTCAAACTTGTTTATACAAGTTGAACAGTGCTGGGGCATCCTTTGTTGACAGTTTTCTTTTGAAAGGCGTGACGAGCTCAAAGGATTGCCAGTGGTGCGTGGTCGTTCAAGATGAGGGCATCTGTTATATTAAATTAGATGTCTTCCGTTGGTGGTTATTTAAATAGGTTTGTGAAGGTGTTATTTGCAATGTAATATGTTTTTTTGATGAGATAGTTATTTGAGTGGTTTTATGAACTCAAACTTTCTTAGAATGCTGTTATATTTATCAAAAATAGTTTTAGTAAGTACCTACTACATAGAAGAGAAAAAAAGGCTCACGAATAAATTACTGAATCATCATCTTCTGCTGACTTATTTTGTACAAACTAGTATAAGTACCTGTATTGATTCAATAATTATTAAAGAATTATACATTTTTGAGAACACCTATTTCCTAGTAATTATTATAAAATCTATGTAGGTATAGGTACTTAAACAGCATTGAAGGCCATAATATGATAATCATAGATAAGCCTAGATTATGAAATAAGCCGGATGAAATGCCAAAAGATGAGGACCTCCCCAGAAAAGTTAAAGAATACCTAATCTCTAATGCAAACCTATACTCCTATGGGGCTATTTTGTAAAAACATGATTATTATGTAATGATATTCATACCAATATTTATTAGTACTGAATGCCATAAAAAACTACGCTTTTTATGCTGTTTAGGCACCTATACCTACGCTTCCAATACAATAACTACGCAGAAGCGTAGGTATAGGTGCATAAACAGTGAATAGTTACTATGAAAAGTATACAGATTAGGAATTCTCTAACATTAGGTATTGCATTCAACATCATAACATGATAATCATAGTTCTTACAAAATAGACCTGCTGTACTTATACAAATAAACTTATTCGGGTCCTAAACAGCAACGATAAATATCTACTTTTAAAGAGTTACTCGCTAATCAGCCAGTAAATCTTACCACAGGTTGTATTGTATCTTATGCTGTCTCATCGTTGGCTCCCGGTTCCAGTCCACTTCGTACAAAGACAGGACACTCTATCTGAACGTTGTATCGTGTATGTGCCATTTACAAGTTCCTTGCTTGTATACTGTAATGACATGTTAGGCTTGCTTACGGGAAGATGTTTGCTTTTAGGAATATAATGTTACAATTTTTCACAATGTTGCTCGAGTTTCGTGATATTTTCAATTCATTCTTTATCTATTGCATTCACGTTTTTTTTAAAGTAATTATTGTATATGGTATTGATCTAATTTGTAATGACTTTTTATATGTAATTGTGCAAGTGTCATTAATTTATTTAGATCTTAGTAATTGCTGAATAATTTAATGAATAATTATATTGCTAATTATTTCTGTGTGCGTAAACTCGAAAGTGTTTATTAGTCACGCACAAAAAAGCGCGTGTCTTTACAAATAGCAAGCTATACATATGTATACATCCCAAATTTAAGTACTACTGGCTTATTTTGTAAAAATCTATGATTTTCTTAGGAATACATATTTTATAGTACATAACTATTAAAGAATCTATAATACCTTATCTTTTCTCATAGCTATGGCTATTTATTGCTACTTTTAGAGAACCCTAGTGTCTAGTTAAACCTAACTTTGGATTTAAGGCACTATTTACCAAAAACCTGTAATATTGTTAATAATAAACGATATCTATCTATCTATCTATCTATCTATCTATCTATCTATCTATCTATGAATATTATAGACTTTACTTTAACTATTAAATAATATATTTTCTAACAGATATTTAAAAAATAAGCCAGCTGCTCACCTGCCTTCGTGAGGTAGAACAACTGACTCTCATATTGCTAAGCGCTAAGTACCTACTTCCTGCAAGACGGCTTGTTCAAAGTTAAATTTCCGCAATGAAATTAGATGGCAAATAATGTGACCATAAAAGATGTCCAACAAACCGTGAATGAAAATTATAGGCGTCGGAATAAGGAAAGCGACAATTTTATTAATGTAATTAAGAATAAACTACCAGAAAAATTCCTTTGCGTAATATTTCGCGATCATTCCCTTGAGTTAAAGACGTGATACATATTTTAAGCGGTGATTTTAAAATCTAAAAAAAAACCAGCCAAGTGCAAGTCGGAATCACGCACGACCATTACGGTTCCGTACCATTATCTATAAAAAAACCAGCCAAGTGCGAGTCGGACTCGCGCACGAAGGGTTCCGTACTATTATCAAAACGGCAAAAAAATCACGTTTGTTGTACGGGAGTCTCACTTAAATATTTATTTTATGCTGATTTTAGAGAAATACATCATCTGTGAAAATTTCAACTGTCTAGCTATCACGGTTCACGAGATACCTACAGCCTGGTAACAGACAGACGGACAGCGGTGTCTTAGTAGTCCCGTTTTTTACCCTTTAGATACGGAACCCTAGAAACATAAAAAATAATTCATAATATCTCGTAACCTACCTATTTACCTAACTACGTAGTTAGCATTCCACACGTGACAGGTTGCAATCCCGTCGCCGCTTTCAAGAATACTAACAGGCTTCCTCACGATGTTTTCCTTCACTGTTATAAACACGTGTAACGCGCATATAGGTACATTTTTCGAACAGAAATATCCATTGATGCACGGCCAGGATTCGAACTCGAAATTAATTGGAAATTAATAATATCTACCTAGGTACCTATTTACCTAACTACATGAATTCAATAATTCAATTTCAAACTTTTTATTCGATCATGTGAAGTACCACCTATTTACCGACTTACTTTACCGATAGTGGTAAAATAGCGCCACCTGCCAGCGGAATCGCAAACCTCTTTCAAAACCTCTTCGCGAAAAGTACCTATAATACGTAGTAACATCAAATGAAACTAGATGGCGCTGGAATGCAAAAATCAAGATTGTTGTATGGGAGCCCCCCTTAAATATTTATTTTATTCTGTTTTTAGTATTTGTTGTTCGAGCAGCAATAGAAATACATAATCTGTGAAAATTTCAACTGTCTAGCTATCATGGTTCATGAGATACAGCCCTGTGACAGACAGACAGACGGACAGACGGACAGACGGACAGACGGACAGACGGACAGACGGACAGACGGACAGACGGACAGACGGACAGACGGACAGACGGACAGACGGACAGACGGACAGACGGACAGACAGACGGACAGCGAAGTCTTAGTAATAGGGTTCCGATTTTACCCTTTGGGTACGGAACCCTAAAAACGGCAAAAAAACACGTTTGTTGTATGGGAGCCACACTTAACTATTTATTTTATTTTGTTTTTAGTATTTGTTGTTATAGTGGCAACAGAAATACGTCATCTGTGAAAATTTCTACTGTCTAGCTATCACGGTTCATGAGATACAGCCCTGTGACAGACAGACGGACAGCGAAGTCTTAGTAATAAGATTTTTACCCTTTTGGTACGAAACTCTAAAAATTACAGATTTGTGGAAATTTGGTGGAATTCTAAACTTCGCCAAGTAAAATTAAACTAAGTACCCTGTTTATACTCTATAACCCGTAACAAGATAAGTACTTACTGAGATAACAGGATCTCTAATGAAAGAAGTGATAATATCTAACTGGATAGGTACCAAAATTGTTTAAAGTTTCTTATACCATAACACCACTTTGAAAGAATGTATTTACATGTAACTAGCAGACCCGCGACAGACGTTGGCCTGTCTAAAAATACATATATAATATAATATATAAATTTCAATAATCGCATAGAGTAACGCACGTAACGTTGCTATGACTGATGTAAACTGATGTATTTATACCAAAATCATCACTGCGTTTTTTTTATCATTTTGAGATGTTTTTCGTAATTTAAAGTAGTCTATTTATTATTCGGGCATTATATCTACATCTACAGCAACTTTTATCTTAAGGGCTCCCAGTCGCTGATTGCTCTTTTTCGAAACGAAAAAAGAAATACTTCTGAACAAGCCACATCTCCTATTTTTATAAGTATATTACTTCAGGTTCCTACCTAGATTTCTATTAAGCTGAAAACATAATAGCTGAAACTTTTCACGATAAAGATATTATTTCAAAATGATACGTTTTAGAATTTATGATTGAAATATTTTATATACTTACCTACTATTAAAATCAACTTGTGATTTATCTATCTATACTTATAATAAATCTGTAGAGAGGTCAATTCTGTACATGAAATATATTTCCAAAATAACTATCAGGGGGTGATTGGGGATCGATACTGATGCCAAAAATGCAATCAGTAAAATTTTTGTCTGTCTGTCTGTCTGTCTGTCTGTCTGTCTGTCTGTCTGTATAACCGTTATAGAAACAAAAACTACTCGACGGATTTTAACGAAACTTGGTACAATTATTTTTCATACTCCTGAGCTGGTTATAGTATACTTTTTATCACGCTGCAATCAATAGGAGCAGAGCAGTGAAGGAAAATGTTGGGAAAACGGGAGAAGTTACTCCATTTTTTAAGCTTCCGTCGCGTGTGCAACCTTAAAGTTTAAAGCTACACAGAAATCCTGTATGACGGAAATGTTCTCCTTAAAATTATATAAAAAATATCCCACGACAGCATATGTCTATCTTTTATGGTTGACTCACAATAACACGTGTAACACCCGATAGCTTAGCAGTTCGAAGCTTTCTGATTATATTTGTCTACTCTTACGTTTATAACACTCTCAGTCATCCCTAATTAAAAACGCGAACGCACAGGCAGGCAGTTTGCTTGGCACCTAGAGGCTAGCGAGTCACCTAGCGAGTAGCTTCGTAAAACGAACATTCTCGAACTTTCGCGACCGGCCTAGCAGCTAGGCGTCAAACGCGCAGTTCGGCCGGTCGCGAACGTTCGAGAAAAAAGAAATCATCAATAATTGTCTAATGACAAAAAAGCTGTGAAAAAAAACGTTTTATTTAAAGACATTCTGTAGTATATTTAGTATCAGCATTGCACCCGTGCGAAGCCCGGGCGGGTCGCTAGTTGTTAATATAGGTAATATGTAGATCTAGATTTCTATTAGAATAGATTTTTGATAAGTAATTATACATAATTTATATCATTAATTTATTCGAAAAGCTAAGGCGGACCACGCGCCGACGTGTGTTTGTCGTCATTGCAGCGGTCGGTAGGATTATTTATCGAAGTGATTTAAGATGGGTACATCTTTATTCACATTATAAAATAGGAGATGTGGCTTGTTCACAAGTATTTATTTTTTCGTTTCGAACAAAAACAATCGTCGACTGGGAGCGCCTTAATCCGTTTGCCGTTTAGGCCTCATTGAGTCACAAACACACATACAAACTCACGAACTTTCGCATTTATAATTTAATTAGGATCAGATGTACACCTACACTCAGTACCCTACACTCGTGCAGCTAATATACACAGAATACAGCATAACATGTCTGCAGTACTATATAATTGTTATCCAATCTCTTTTATACTTATAAAGAACTCATATTTTTTAATTGACTATTGAACTGGATTGACATGTAGTACAATAGAGCGGCTACCGAGACCATGATTTTAAGATTGGTTACGCAAGATGATTGATTCAAAATCTGGCCAATATTAAAAGTGAATTGGCACATAATTGATGTAAGTTATGTAAGAGATTTTGAGCTTCTTTATTAAGTAGTACCTACTCTTTAGATCAAGGTAAAGAAATAATAATTTATCATCTCTTAAAATGAAGTAAGAAACAAAGATGTAGAATTAAAACTATCGTGGTTGTTATTATAAATACAGCTAATTACTATCGACTCGATACTCGTCGATTTGACAAAAGATCGGCGAGTATTCGCCGTTGATCGCGATCGCGAGCGATGCTCATGATGAAGAGCATCTGAATTGTCTCGAAACGTCAGCACAAAAAATAACGTGGTACTTAGCCGTGATGGTTATAGTTAAAAAGCAAAGATGTAGTTTGTTGTATGATCTGAGTGCCTGAAGATCTGAGATGTCTACCGTACTTGGAATTTACAGTCGTTATCTTATTTCTCTCTATTACAATATCAAAGTCTTAGTAAATCATATCGTACTACTTGTTCTCAGAGGTAGTCAGAGGTACGACCGAACATAATATTTGGCACATGAACACATTTTGCAGTAGTTAGCATTCCATACGTGACAGGTTGCAAGCCCTTAGCCACAAAATTATTATTATTACCTAACGTATTAATTACGATCAGTAACACATCATCAAATTCTCATCTTGACGCATGCTTGATATATCATAATGTAGGTAACATAATAGACGCATGGTTAATATATTATTATGTAGGTAACTGAAATTCATTAGGTATCTCAGTCGTGAAATTAATTCTCGGAACAGAGCCTACTGTTGTGGAATTACAAAGCGTTAGCGTTTAGTCACAGATTTCAGAATCAGCTGGTAAACTTTCATATTTCATCTTTAAATATCGTGGAATCCCGAACATGCTATGTGTAGTGTACTGAAAACGTATCATTTTGAAATAATATCTTTATCGTGAAAAGTTTCTGCTATTATGTTCGCTGTGTGGCTTCTTCAGAAGTATTTCTTTTTTTATTTCGAAAAAGAGCAATCGTCGACATACAGCCCCTTAAGGGGCTCTCCCAGTCGCTGATTGCTCTTTTTCGAAACGAAAAAAGAAATACTTCTGAACAAGCCACATCTCCTATTTTTATAAGTATATTACTTCAGGTTCCTACCTAGATTTCTATTAGGCTGAAAACATAATAGCAGAAACTTTTCACGATAAAGATATTATTTCAAAATGATACGTTTAAGAATTTATGATCAAAATATCATATTTTATATCGTATTTGATACCTACTATTAAAATTAACTTGTGATTTATTGTTAAAGAGATCTAGATTTCTATTAGAATAGATTTTTGATAATTTATATCATTAATTTATTCGAAAAGCAAAGGCGGACCACGCGCCGACGTGTGTTTGTCGTCATTGCAGCGGTCGGTAGGATTATTTATCGAAGTGATTAAAGATGGGTACATCTTTATTCACATTATACTATACATTATAAAATAGGAGATGTGGCTTGTTCAGAAGTATTTCTGTTTTCGTTTCGAAAAAAAACAATCGTCGACAGGGAGCGCCTTAAGGATCTCACCACGCTTACCCTTTGTAGGACAAGTGTGAATATAATGTTCGGGCGTGCCTCTGACTACCCCTACTAGACATCAAAGGATCTAAGCGTCTGCAGATCTGAGAGGATGTCTACCGTACTATTTATTATTTTATTTTTTTCTTAGTGCATTAAGGAATATGCAATAATAAAATGTAAGGAATAATCGAAATTTCATGTTTCTAAGACCAGTTGCTTAGGCTATGCGTTGATAGATCAGGCAGTCAGTTAGTAACGCAAGTGTTTTATATAACCTACAACGAAAATGCTTTCAGATTGTTATACATATCTTGCTGTGCTGTCAGAGCTGTGTCTTAGTTCAATTGCTCATTTCAAAATTCTCATTAGCTTACAGTAATCAATCAGCGTTGTTTTGTGCCCGTGAGTATAATGTCTGCAAATCTGGGGTTCTCCTTGGTCTTGGCTTGATTAATATGCTAAAACTCGTCAAAAGCCGTGTAGGCCGAGTGGGAGGTACCTCTACTTTCAATCTGAAGGTCGTGGGTTCGAATCCCGGCGTGCATCAAAAGATTTTTCTGTTCGAAAATTTATATGCGCATCAAAAACACGTGCTCAAAACGGTGAAGGAAAACATCGTGAGGAAACCAGTTAGTATTCTTATAAGCGGCGATGGGCTTGCAACCTGTCACGTATGGAATGCTGACTACTGCTTGCCCTTGTTGGCTGAATGCGGACTGATCGATTTTCTGATAATTTGCGTTAAAATAAATAACATAAATGATTGCAACTGGGTCGCACGCGCAACGCCTTTCTGCTGACCCAGGAAGATGCACGGTCGCTTGTACCGTACAACTCACAAAGTGGGACTCGGTGTTTATAAGTAGGACTAGAGCCGGACGGTTTAACAACTGTGACCTAAATAATTTTGACGAATTAAAAAAAAAAAAAATAGGAACACGACTGTAATCCCCAAGTACGGTAGATATCCTCTCAGATCTCCAGACGCCTATATCCTTTGAAGATGTCTAGTGGGGGTAGTCAGAGGCACGACCAAACATTATATCTGGCACAGATATACTTAAAGCTTTTATCTGCAACCGACTTTAAAAATCCATCTATAAACAAGAATCGACTCAAATTCCTGTAAATATCATTGAAAAGTTACGTTAAAAAGTTACGACACCTATATCCTTTGAAGATCTCTAGTGGGGGTAGTCAGAAGCACGTCCAAAAATTATATTTGGCACAGCTATACTTATCTGCAACCGGCTAGAAAAATCAATCTGTAATCAAGAAGCGACTCAAATTCCTGTTAAATTCATTGAAAAGTTAGACTTATGAGAATACATAAATAACTAAAGTGATAAAATGCTTAGGTGGTACAAATTGAGTTAATCGCTCGATTTAAATGATATAAATGATAAATTTGAGTAAAGTAGGTGTTTACTCATCCTGCGCATCGTCTAACACACTGCTAATAGTTTGGTAGGTACTGTTATTTATTTTCTACCACAAAATCAGCTAGTGCTTTTTTAAATGCGCAAAAGTTAGGTTACTAAATAGTTCAGTTGCGTTTCACCTAAGCACGCACGGTATAGCACGGTAACTGCTGACCTTTTTAATGTGGGACAAATAGTTTTGGTAGTGCATGCGTAGGATAAATCAAATTTTAATACCCTAATCTAAAAGTCATAAGAACGAAATATGTAGAAAGAAATACTTGGAATAATTTCTATATAAATATAATGGAATTACCATTAGCAGTTACTTTAATACTCTTTAAATATGTATTAAGAACATCATCTAGTAAGCTCTACAAAATAATAAAAAAACCGGCCAAGTGCGAGTCGAACTCGCGAACGAAGGGTTTCGTACCATTATCTATAAAAAAACGGCAAAAAAACACGTTTGTTGTATGGGAGCCCCACTTAAATATTTATTTTATTCTGTTTTTAGTATTTGTTGTTATAGCGGCAACAGAAATATATCATCTGTGAAAATTTCAACTATCTAGCTATCACGGTTCATGAGATACAGCCCTGTGACAGACAGACGGACAGCGAAGTGTTATTAATAGGGTCCCGTTTTTACCCTTTGGGTACGGAACCCTAACTAGAGTCAAGCAGAGGTTTCTCGGAAGCGGCGATTGTCATAATGACGGCCGTTATGTTGCATACAATTTTCACTAACGTCAAAGAAAACATTTATGTTTTCATCAACTTCGTCGTATCGTCGTAGTCAAAGCAAATTAATATGTGTGCTAATAATGTATTCTAGGTAGGTAAACAAGTAAATAAGTGTTTTATCAGTTATCTGGTTCTTATCGTAAAAGCTTTGCTTAGTTTTGGGCTAGATGGAGCTGTGTGAAAAGTCTAACTAATATAAAATAAATAAATATTGGTTGACATTATCTCACAGCGCCATCTAGCCCCAAACTAGGCAAAGCTTGTACGATGAGAAGCAGATAACTGATATATATATAATCTGATAACTGATGTAAATACATACAAATGATATATTATAACACTCAGACACAGAACGAACATCAATTTTCATCACACAAATGTTTGTCCTGGGTGGGGATCGAACCCACAACCTACAGCGCAGAAGGCAGAGTTACTACCAACTGAGCTGTGAGGCCAGTCAAATATTTATTTATCTATCCACAGAACTAAAGACATATTCTCAAATTTATTACCGTTATGTTATGTTATTCGACACATAAAAACATCAGCTGATAATTGTACTTACTTGTACCAAAATAGTAAAAGAACCTTCTGAGTATCAAGCTAAAACTAATTTAAGAAAATGTTGATTCTATATAATTTTACCAGCAAAGTTTTACCCTCGTATTCAAGAACGACACTATGAGAACACGCACCCACAGTGGACGAAATCTTTTTTCATAAACATCACTTTATGTGTTGAGCGGCACTATGGCGCACGCTACCGTGTGCCTTTAAAGCTCAACTTTGGCTAGAGGCACACGGCATTGTACCTCTAGTCACACTATGCAGTGTCGCATAACACATAAAGTGATTTTTATGAAAAAAGTTTTCGTCCACTGTGGGTACGTGTTCTCATAGTATCGTTCTTGAATACGAGGGTTAGTCTAGTGCTTCATATGCCTTGGAAGAAAAACATACTAGTTTAAGAAGATAAGCATACATTTTCTCCGCGCATAGTTCTTACAGAATCTCCAATACCTCAACAATAATACTCGTAAGTCATAACTTTATGAAACAAAGTAGCTACTGTGCTTTTTACCAGCAATAGCTCTATTGCACGCTATTTATAGCACAAAAACCGGCCAAGTACGAGTCGAACTTTCGCACGAAGGGTTCCGTACCATTATCTATAAAAACGGCAAAACAAACTCGTTTGTTGTATGGGGTATGTGGGAGGGCCCCACTTAAATGCATATTTTATTTTGTTTTTAATATTTGTTGTTATAGCGGCAACAAAAATACATAATCTGTGAAAATTTCAACTGTCAGACGGACAGACAGTCAGACGGACAGACGGACAGCGAAGTTTTAGTACTAGGGTCCCGCTTTTACTCTTTGGGTGCGGAACTCTAAAAATATAACTAAAGCTATTAAGGCACTTAAGGCTCGTGTCTACATTTTATTACTTCTCGTGTTCTTTATGTCAATAGTCAGTAAACAATGACTCATAATATTGCATGTATGCTTTATGATCTGAAGCAGGTGTACTCATTCTCTGTATATTGCGGTTCGCAATATATTTAGGTGCATTAGTTGTGGTCTGCATGCGTTCATATGTATATGCTAGGTTCATAAAACAAAATAATACACAAATATGCTTTATTCCAAAAACCTCTGCGATAGCGCAAATTAACACTTACCGTCATTTTATCGTAATCGGATGAATGCATAAAATACGAAATAACAGACAAACTTTTTTTTTTGTTACTAAGATAGATATATGATTGCAATGACATGCATTTCTTTAGTCTACATTCTTAAAATGCGTGTCACTGCATACATTCATCTTGGAAAATAGTTTTAAAATGAGTAGAGTAAAATAACTACTAATTAATTCACCATAGCTTACTCTTACTTACCCTATTCATAATACCTATACCTACTATGTATTGTGCATGATGCAAATAAATAAATTAATAAATGATTATTTCTCAAAGGTTCAAAATGTCGTTATATTATTTATTACTTACTGCGTTACAGATTTGAACTGTGATTAATCTAGTCAGAATTTAATTTAATAAAATCTTAATATTGATAAGTTTAATCAGGTACTTACTTACTTATTTTGTTCGAAATAGACGAGACAATAGTAAAGTCTGTGTCTGCAACTCTAAAACTACTTTTATGCGCAGGAGTATATTCTGTATGGCTCCTTTCATTTATAATAAACTCCCGCAGTTAATGAGAGATATGCCATGTTCGTTGTTTCGGGGGAAGCTTAGGAAATCATTAGTAAGCAAATGTTACTATTCCATAGACGATTTCATGAATGATAAAAATCTCAATTAATTAATTCACAATTTATTTTCATTTATTATTTCTTTTATTTATTTTTAATGTACTTAATTATTTCCGTGTTTGACTGTATTTTGACATTATTACTATTATTATTATTATTATTATTTTTTTAATGACATCAAGAATTTATCATGACAAATTACAATTATTACAATTTTTATTATTATTATTGTTATTTTTTTTGATATTATGTTGTAAATTTGATATTGCATGCCTTCATAGGCAGAGTACATTGGTAATATATTTATAAATGAACATCTTCTGTACATGTATTTCAAGCAATAAAGAAACTCTGACTTTGACTTTGACTTTGACTTACCTACCTTACATTTTTGCGGTTTATAAAGCCATAATAAGAATAAGGGCCGCAATCCATGGCCCGCGGGTTGACTACCACTGATCTTAAGTTTCTTCTGTTCTTAAAAATAGCTACCAGTGTTTTCAAACGACAATAAAAGGTTTTTGTTTTTAGGTTTTTATTGTATACATCTATTAAATCTCTCAATAAGATCTTTTATCTGAGCTTTTTTACTGAGGTACAATCTATTTGATAGATTAATCAACTAAATAGATAAGTACTTAGTACTAATAGTAAAAATAAATTCATTGCAATTTTTCATTTAATTTAGAGAAAAAAGTAATCACTGTGAGTTTTTTTTTACATTAACTGTCTTCCCTAGGCGACGGACGTCGCACAGGTGTAATGATGATTTTATAGCTATTTTAAAACATTGGGTTACATTATAGAAGTTTTAGTAAAGATCCCTATTTCTTTCTTGTATAGCCTATGTTACTCAAAGATAATGTAGCATTCTAATGGTGAAAGAATTTTTGAAATCGCTCCAGTAGTTTTTGAGTTTATCACTACATAGTATAAAGCAGTCGCTTTCCGCTTTCCGCGTCTGTATGTATCTATTTATGTTTGCTTATATCTTTAAAACTACACAACGGATTTTGATGCGGTTTTTTTTAATAGATAGAGTGATTCAGGAGGAAGGTTTATATGTATAAGAACATGCTACCCGTGCGAAGCCGGGGCGGGTCGCTAGTTCGTTATAAACATAAAAATACAAATGTTTTCTCTTTATTTTATTTGTATAGACAACCAGCTTTTGCTGATCTGCCAAGTGCTTACTTTTTATTTCCGCTACCAGCCAGTAGATGGCGCTGCTATGCACATTATTTGTAATAGTGCAGCTGGCTTCTTCTATTAATGGTCACAATAACAAGGGTAGATAGAATAGCTAAAGAAAACATGCTTGTAGATTTAGCAACCCTTAAGGCAGGGTAAGTTCCCGTTTTAGAACCTAGTTGCAGGATTCGGACTTAAATAGGGTAGCCTAAAACATCCTTGATTTTATTCATCAAAAGCTACATTATCAAGGCGAAGAATTAACCATATTTTATTTTCAAACGAAAAATAGGGGTTGATCAAAGATTGTAATAATGTAACTTAAAGTAAAACGGTTCCGACGCCGTCAATCCGTGTAAAATTGAGAAATTGTGTTTTATAATATTAAGTAAAAGTATTTATTGATATGGACCTATGTACTTATATATTTTACTTAACATCTGTAGCCTGAAATAAAGATTATTTATTTATATTGTTATTATTCTTACGTTAATTTGCCTTTAATCATTAATACAACCGCACCGTATTGTATTAAAAAATAGGATTCTGCAAAGATTGCAATAACCTAAGGTCAAACCTTTGCTTATAATCATTAACCCGTACGAAGCCAGGGCGAGTGGCTCAGTCTTTGGATAAAGGTAGAAACCGGCCGTTTAAGTGTTAGTTCAAAATAGCTTTAGTCTAGTTATACCTACACAATTGTCACGCCGCCAGACATTCTGCCTGACACTAACGACTACAAACCCTCATTTAGGGTACATTAGACACAAGACATCCAATTTGGATTGTGAGCGCCAATGTATCCTGTCATGTAATTATTGTCAGGCCGTTTGACACAGTAGCACAGTTATGTTTGAATTGATTACATCTGGTCAAGTTTGCAGTGAATTTATTGAACAAAATTGAAACTAGAAATAGCATAACTACACCTACCTCATTCTACCAGTCATTGAAGGGAATTCAATTGGTCCCCTAATAGGTTTATGATAAAGATATTTTGATAACAATCTTCTTAAATACTGGCATATAACGAAATTACTCTAAAATCGTTTTTTTACAAGCTTATATTTAACTTGCAATGTATGTATGTATGTAACTATGTAACTATGTTTGTTAAGGTTTAATCTTGCAACTTAATTTTGAAGCAGTTATCCCCAACCGATTGAGATGCAATTTTGCATACGTAACTTTGGTGACAATGCAATAATATGCAATAATGACAGCGAGCTGATCTGATGATGGAGTCAGAAGCTGTTCAATTTGTTGTAAATAATTTCAGAGTGAGAGGAAAGAAAATAAACACAAAGTATCCTAGAATCCTAAAATTTAGTTCTTCATTTAGAAATTAACTCCTAAAATTCAATTCCTAAGGGGGTACAGCGAGTCTTGATATCGGTTTCAAAATAACTACACTACACATGTTACGATAACTTGCACTAGTTTATAAATAAATAGGATCACGACTGTAAACGTACGATAAACATCCTCTCAAATCTTCAGGCACTCGAATCCTTGAAGATGTCTAAAGAGGTTAGTCAGTGGCACGTCCAAATATTACATTTACCACATGCAATTTTGCAGTAGTTAGCAGTTGAAACAATAAGTAAAAAATAATCTTGTATATAAGCAATATTGATTTGCTCCTTCGATTATGATAATTATCATTATTAGCATCTTAGGTTCAACCTTCACCTACCAAAGATCTTTGGCAAGATCAATTAGACTCATCAAAGTTGATCTTCTGTCGACTGAGCTAATAAGCTGAATAGTTCGTGGGATTCAACCACATTACAATGATTCATTATCATTTGGGTCATTACCATTTAAAGTGTATCCATTTAGAAGTAACTATGATTGACAGAAACAGAACTGCCAAATAACATACCTACCTCAATCTAACTGATGTGGCTGAGAAACAAAATTATAGGCTTGATTTCCCCTGAGAGAACTTAATTTCAAATATTCTAGTCTATCCCAGTTTCGTATGCCTACCTTAGGCGATTCACACGTTGTGTTTCTAGCATCTCTAGACTGTTAGGTTGAAGATTGAGTCATTTAGGACTACCAATAATGCAATAAAAAAAAAAGTATCTAAGTATTGCATCGGTTAAATGACGCTGTCAGAAATGTCCAATCACTACATAGTATAAAGCAAAGTCGCTTTCCGCTTCCCGCGTCTGTATGTATGTATGTTTGCTTATATCTTTAAAACTACACAACGGATTTTGATGCGGTTTTTTTTAATAGATAGAGTGATTCAGGAGGAAGGTTTATATGTATAATAACATGCTACCCGTGTGAAGCCGGGGCGGGTCACTAGTATTTAGTATTTATTAAAATTTAGATAATGACAAACCTTTAAGGACCTTGTTATCGACATTAGGATGAGAAACCTAACTATCCCTAATGACGAGCTCTGCAGGGTTGTAGATTGTAGATCAGTGTCTAACTGAGATGCAAGAGATTTATGTTCGATGACGAATGCCGGATTTCGATGTTCGAATATTTGCATGATTATATGAATATTGTATTTCAAGTGTCGGTTCAGAACTACGAGTATGTACCTATTTATATTTGAGTGTTGTGTGTTTAAGATTATTATTTAATAATGAGGTAGTAGTCACGACCATACCAGTTTCGTAACATAACTTTTATGTAGATTTTCGTAACCAGATTACCTTTCAAGTCCAATAGCATCATTTGCAGCCGCTCCCTTTGCGGGCACTAAGAAAGTAAAGTTTAAAATTCCGTTGGCGACTTTACCTCGAGATTATTATAGGAAGGTACCGTGGAGAGTGTCCGCGTCATTCTGGTCACGTAAACTCTCCCGTGCTTTGTCAGATTTAGTTGGTACAGGTAGAAGCCTTTTTGAGGTTCCGTACAACAACGAAGCGTTGAGATCATTCGGTACGTTCATCCTAGTCATAGTTCTGTTCTAGTACGTAAGATAAGCTGACAACATTTTGGCAAAGGTTTTGCTTTATTTGATTCTAGATCTTACACGAAAATTCATTAAACACATGTAATCCTGGATAATGTTAGGCCATATTGAACATTTTCCGTAAATTATGCCAGTTGTTCTGTGTAAACAACGAATAGAGCTTATTTTTGCTAACTTGTCTCTACCTACTCATTGCTAGACAAAAGTTTCTATAAATCATCATAATCGACTACTAAATCATCATACGCAGTTCACAGACCTTCCTTTTTTGGCCACCCATGACGGTCCTGCATTCTTAACTAAATCTTCATCAAAATTATTTGAGTTATATACTGAAAATATACAAATAACGGAACCCTGCTTAAACTATGTAGACCGACACTTACTTGGCCGGATATTTTTTCATAATCTTAGCATTGCAGACGTGCTCTTCTGCTCCTGACTCACTCAAATTAATATTTTTTACAAAGTACTTCCCTATCTACTTCGCAAATGCTATAGGGCTATTTTTGGTGAGCTTAAGGGATTATGAAATGAAAAAATTATAATGCAAAATTATCACAATGGCTTTATTAAAGTACATAAATAGTATACCTGTGACTTACATTTATATAGACAACTATTTACATGTTATATACAAAATTCACATAATCTACCGCAGTCTTATTAGATGTATTTACATTACAGTTACGAGACGCCTATTCAGGCGAAGAATTACAAAAATAGATTAAAAATATTAATTATTTGGTAAAGCGCGCATTGCGATAACACAATATTCACATGAAGCTTTGACTAAATAAGTTACAACAATGATTTTATATGAGAAGCTGGTAGACTAGACAAGATACGCTTGACCCGAGGACTGAGCATTAATCAAAGGTGGTGGAGGTGGCCAATGTCTGAACTCTCTCCTTCTATTAGGATTGTTACCGCCTAGTTCTAAAGAAGAATAATCTGAATCAATTGATGAGTAAATATGATCTGATGGAGGTCTACCATCAGGCCCATACGCGGAGGTCTGGACGTGTTGCGTCCGACTATCGACAAACTCGGGAGAACCGCTCACTCCATCGGCAGTGCTTCTAACCTTCTCCGTAAACGAAAACGATCTCATCGTACCGTTTTGCATACCGCTTCTCATCGTGTAGGAATTTATATTATTTCTATACGCCGAGCTCTTGGATTTATATCTATGATCCGGCATCGCGTAGCGCAGCTTCTCCCAAAATTTATTTTGGCCCCATCTTATTCTCGAACTCGACTTTAAATACGGCCTCAAATCCGGATCACATTCCGCCTCAGGCAATACTGCACTCTCTTCTATTAAAACCAAAGTATAAATTCTAGTTTTTATTATTTCGTGTAGCGCCTGCCTGAACTCGAAACGTGACCATTCGGTTTCAACAAAATTTCTGGTCAATACAATTACAATGCGCCTGGATGCTTCCGCAGCCTCGGGAAGAGGTAGCGTGCACTGCATGTAGGCTACATTATGTTGCGGTATGTCTCTATAATGTAGACAAAGGTGGTAGGAAGGACTTCCATTTTCCAGCTCAGCGGCTAGTGTTTGTATAACAAAATCATCATCTTTTGGGCTGTAGCAAACATAAGCATCGTATAATTTATCAGTGTCGTCGTACGCTCCAGTGAATGGGAACAATCTTATACCGCAGCTTGTATACAGCCATATGCGAATCGTGTCTCTGAATATAAAGATCACAAGGATGACTAGCATAATCAACATGAATCCGGAGAGCGTAGTCACCATCATGGGCATGTAATTTGAGACCAACATGTTATCTATTACAGAATCTCCGGCGTAATAGTCGCTACAAATTGTACCATTCAGATTGAGTTCTTTCTTTTGTGATGTTTTACGATCCGTATTCCAGCACCAGACATCCGTAATGTCAATGATTTTAGGTACATTATCGGAGATGTATGCCGTCAATCTTTGTAAATACCTACACTTGCATGACCACATATTGTTACCTAAAGCCAACGCATTCAAATTCAAATTGCTGTTCAAACTCCACACAGTGAAGTCAACTAATCTGTTGCCATCTAACCTCAGAACTTTCAAGGAGTGCAGTGTCATAAACGTAGAGTTTGCAATATGGCTTATAAAGTTATCTTGCAAATACAGCTCGTTAAGCTGTGTCAGATGTTCAAACTCGTACCCGTTCAAATGCTTCAGCTTATTGTTGCCGAGATGCAATATAATAAGCGAGGATAAACCGGCAAACGTTCTGTTCTGTATGGTTTCAACTTCGCTTGAATTTACATACAGAGATCTCATATTTTTTCGCCCGATGAATGCATAATTTTGCAATTCTTTAAAGTCATTCCCGTCTAAGTAGACCTCGGTTGCGTCCATGGGTATTTTTTCTGGTATTTCAATGGAGCGTTGGCTGGAGCAATCTACAACGTTTTTGTTCCACGTGGGATCGTGGTAGCACGAACAATTGTATGGGCATGTCATTTGGCAATCACAAGCAACGTAATCGCAGCAACGACATAATGTAAAGCAGTGGGTTTCGTATGTACACAAAAAATCGGTTGACTTTAGATTGCTGAGTGGAATATGCGTGACGCCTCTAGTATGTGTCATTTTACACAGTACGTTTTCGAGATCCATTATCCTAGGGTGTTGCCTCATGGCGGTCATGTTATTGATTAAAGGCAGCCATTCCATGGAGCAATCGCAGTTAAACGGATTTCCTCCGATGTAGAACTCTGGTAAGGACTTGTTTGAGGGCACCGGTGCCAAACGGAGACTATTAATATCTAAATGAGATATCTCATTTGCGTAAATGTCAACGCGGGTGAGATTAGCCTTATCCATAAACGTGTTCACTTGGATGGTGTTTATGTGATTATTGTTTATGAACAGTAACTCGACGCTGTTGGGGATTGCTAATGGCGATATTTCTACAATGCGGTTATGGCTCACGTCCAAAGTTTTTATGCGAATTTCCTCCTGGATTTTGTAATAATTTCCCAAGTGCTCAATAAAATTGCTGTGTACGTCGAGCCATTTCAAATTGCTAGGTATAAAGGCGTAGTCGAACCAAACCAAATGGTTTTCAGACAAATTGAGCCATAATAAGGTGAGTAAAGTTGAAAATACTCCGTTGATATCTGATATGAAGTTACCGTCCAGCCTTATGGCTTCTATTTGTTTGTTCCTATCGAAGCTGCCTCTTTGTATGGCTTGGATTTTATTTTTTGCTAAATTTAATACTTGCAAACTCGGGACATCCCAAAACATTCCATCACTTATGTTGCCAATTTGATTGTCTATGAGACGTAAACCATTTAACTGATCTAAATTTTTGAATGAACCATTTTTTATTTCAGATATTTGATTTTCACCCAGATCTAAAGTTTTTAACAATGCTAACTCCCAAATAGCTGTTGGTACATCAGTTAATTGATTAGAACTTAAATCTAGTTCTTTCAAATCGGAACAGTTTTTGAAAGACTTAACATCTATGTTAATTAACAAATTATTGTTAAGATTTAATTTACTAAGCACAAACAATCCATTAAATAGATATTCTTCTATAGTATGTAGTCGATTTTCAGCTAAATTTAATGTATGAAGATTATACAGTGATAAAAAAGTGTTTTCCTCAATGTAGCCGATGGAATTGTTCCTAAGATCTAATATCTGGAGGAAGAATAAATCTTTAAACGTTTTACCATCTATCCTAGTCAGAGCATTATTGGATAAATTCAGAATGACTAAACGTATAAGACCAATAAACGTTCCGCCATCGACGTGCGCGCTAGATAGTTGATTATTCGATAAATCTAAGACAAGCAGCTGTTCTAATCGGTGGAACACGCCCGCAGCTAACTCAAATAGCAAGTTATTATTCAAATAAACCTCTCGCAACTCTTTCGTGCTGGCGAACGAGCCCTCCGGTATGAACTGAAGGTTGTTGTAGGAAATGTTTAGAATACGTAACGAAATAAGTCCATTGAAAGTTTCACTTGAAATGTCTGTGATGTTGTTGTTTTGTAGCTTCAGCTCTTGAAGCCTCTTGAGTCCAGTGATCTCCGACTCCTCAGAGAGCGACTTGAGCTCATTGTTGCTCAAATCCAAGCACAGCAAACTGGAACCACAGTTATTTCCGAACCCGACACGGTCAACACTTTTGATTTTATTGTGGGTCAAATTTAACACTTGTAAATTATCCAGTGGACAAAAAACGTCTGAAGGTATCGCTTTTAAATTATTTTCCCCCAAGTCGAGTTCTTGCAATTCCCGCAATCCATTAAAAGTACCGAGAGAGAGTTCCAAGTTTTTATTCGGACTCCAATCGTAGTTTTTCGAACGGATCGACAACTTTTTTAGCTCGCGTAAACCTTCGAACGCGTTGCCTTGTATCCTGAGAAGTTTGCAGTTCTGAAGCGTCAGTTTTGAGAGCACTGGAAATCTTTGAAAGTAGTTCGCTTCCAAAAAACTTTCAAAAAGTAACAGCTGATTGCACTCTACAGTAAGCGTCTTTGTAACATCAGTAGGTGCAGATGCTAAGCTGGATCCGTCGGCATCGAGCGTTCGCACTCGGCACAAGGTGCCTTCGTCACCTTTTGGCAGGCGACTGCAATCGTCCAAGCCGCTTGGTGCATAGGCCGCATTAACACCAAAAGTCACAAACAAAAGTGTCAGCAATTGAAACATTTTCTAAACACATCTGTCTTTGCTTCGATCAAAACAACAGTTCACAAAACTTGGGTCAATATTGTATAGTCATTTTATCGTGTCACTTCACAGATGTTTACGTCTCGCGTAAGTACGTTCGGTGTTTGAGGCGACACGGGCGCGTGCCTGCCTCATCGTGGCTCGTGCGCGACTGACGAGGCAACCGGTCCGTCAGCTCGCGAGTGGAGGCACTCACCGCCCCACCGCCCTTTCCCCGCGCACCCTCGCGCCCCCACATAGTTACACGTCCCCTCGCATGGCGCCACTTGCGCGCCTGACAGCTCTCGCACAATTATGTAATGTTTTCTTAATCGAGCCACCGCATCGGGTTAAAAAGAAACTTGTGCCTTGCTTTGGAAACGGTAATGATAATAGGCGTACTTACGATCGGTTTTCCATGAATGGTTCAATGCGTAGGCAATCGCGTCGGCTTTGCGATTACCTACTTTTGTCGTATTTCTACAAAGTATGAAATAAAAAATATTGTAGCCGATGGTAGCATACGTGACAGAGACAAAGAGGAAACTTGAAATTGAGAACGGAGAACGGAGAACAAAGTGCATGTTACCGCGAGCGCCCTAATTCTTTTTCTGTCACTTATTGAATTCCCAACTCACATACTTTGGTGAAGATACCCAATAAAGCTCGTTTGGCGTCGCGTGGCCCTAACATATATTTTTTTGTCCAAAGAGACGTACTGAATTTTCAAATAGAGGGAGGACCGTTCCGTCCTACAAATTCCTGTGTCTCGTAGAAGAGGTGCGAAGTTGGTGGGAGTTGATAATTTGATTTCCTTGTTCGACACGTAAAGTCGTTTACGGGTCTAACTGGAAGTTAGTTACTGAATACGGTACAAGTTTTTGGGAGCAAGCTGAGAATAAAGATACGGGGTTGTTTGAGTCGATATTGGTTTGATAGTATTATGAACTTGCTCTTTGTTCTTTCTCGAATCTTTACCGTATCAGACCGTGAAAAGGTTTTTTGTTCTAATCTTTGATGAAACTTTACCAAGATTGTCCTATTTAGGCTTGTGTTGTTGTGCAAAAACTTTGAGAAGAAAAACTTACCCGCTTATGTGATAAAACACGGCATCCGAAAAACTCGGATTTTGTGATATCCTTATTATTAATGTCTAGTAGCGTATCCTGCACCAAAAGTTCCTCCCGTCAAGAGTTCTTAGCGCTTGATAAATGACTTTGCCCACTTTTGTGAAAGTTGTTCGCGTTTTTTCTATGCGTCTGATAGGGTGTGTCACGTGGTATAGAACGTGTCCTGAATTGTGAAGGTTTATCGCGATCCTCATTACTGGTATCATGTTAATCCGAATAACAACTGCTGAGGCATTTTTTAAGCAGGTGAAGGCCGGCTGCGAATTGAGTTGTAAATTATCAATTGCAACATCGACACTATTTGGTACACATGCTTTTTTATGGCTATTACAGGGGACCGCTTTATTCATGTCACTGACTGACGATTGTATTTAAGTCTAAATAAGGTCTAGCTCCCAGGCTCCCAAGCTCGACCCAGGTTCTGCTCGGCCCAAAAAATAATATCTTATATTTCATAAGGTAACTACTTTCGTCAGTTTGTACAGTCAGACTGTAAAAACTTAAGTGGTTTCGATCCTATTCTTAGTGCAAGCTATTTTTGAACTAAAAACAGTTACCTTAAAGAACAAAGTGTCTTTAATTATCCAGTAACTTACAAAATTAAAAGCTTCAAAACGTTCAAAAGGGCTATAAAGATAGCGTCCAAACGTGGAACCCCCCTTCCTGAATCTTCACACATAAATATTATCAACTACAATCACAAAACTCAATAAGGCCAAATAATCGTTTAGCTTTTATCTGATCCATTAAGAATAACGACACAGCGCCACGCATAAATTCAGAGGCAAGGAAGTGTAATTAAAATGCACGTTTTGCGCCTTCGCTGTGCCTTTGGCAAAGTTTAGGATGCAATCATAAGTAAAGCAGGTTCTCGTCAATTGTTCACCAATTTAAAAAAAAAAATGCTAAAACTACTGCAAATGTGGGCAACATTTGCAGTAGTTAGCATTGATAATTTGCCAAATGTATTGTTTAAACGTACCTCTGACTACCCTTTTGGGCAAATTTAAGGATCAGAGCGCCTGGAGACTAGATGTCTACTGTACTTGGGATAGTAATCCATTATTGACATATTTGCAACGCGTTGGGTGCGTGAGAGGGTGTCTCAAAAACTATATCAATAGAAATGATTCAAAATAAGTTTTTTGTTGAAAAATATTGTTCAATGACAAGCTTTTGTAATAACCAGCGCGCTATCACTATCATATAACATTGTCATCGGAACTTGACAAGAATGCAAAGTTTTTGCTCAATCGAAGTATTTACTAAGGAGTTCCATTGTGAGTGTCTGTTGAACAGCTCCTGACTCCATCATCAGATCAGCTCACTGTCACAATATTATTGCATTGTCACCGAAGTTACGTATGTATGTAGTAGGTATGTTTATATAGTATGCGAAATTTCAGCTCAATCGGTAGAGGATACCTGCTTCAAAATTGAGTTGCAAGATTCCACCTTAACAAACATAGTTATACACATACATACTCGTACATTGCATGTTATAAGCTTGTAAAAACGGTTGGGTAGTAGTATCCGCCCAACCGGCTTTCTGTGTGTGTGTTCCTTTCGGCGAAGTTTATTCTATTGTTATCTGGTATCGGGTTGGAATATGTCTATGGTCTGGTATTGGTGGTCTTTATCTCGGAGGAATATTTTAGCGGTTTTGCGGTGCCAGAAGCTCTTACGCACTACATATGTGAAGCTCTTAGACATGGAGTGATTGAAAATCGGCAACCGTCTTGTGACGGCCGTTAGATGTTATTTTTTGGGTCCTTTCAACTAGTGAAGGAGTTTATCATACAAACTTTGATGTTTCATTTGAATTATAATTTTCGGAATAATGTATTTTATGTTTTACGTAGGTCTAATATAAACATTAATCAAAATAGCCTCAGCCTTTACGACGAGATTGAACAAATACCTAAATATTTTACTACATACTACATACTGTACGGTAGGCATACCTACAGATCTCCAGACGCTCAGATCCTTAATAATGTCGCATAGGAGAAGTCATACATTATTATTAGTATGTTAAAAAAACTTTGATGGCGATGGGCTTGCAACCTGTCACGTACCTATGCAAAATGTGGACATGTGCCAAATATTAAGTTTGAACGAGCGTCTGACTTCCCCCTCTTGACATCTTCAAAGGATCTAAGCGCCTGGAGATCTGAGAGGATGTCTACCGTACTTGGGAATTACAATCGTGATCCTATTTATTTATTTTTTAAAAAACTTTAGATACTTACCTACCTAAACATTCCGATGCCTTAACTGGAATTCTAAAACAGTGTTGTATATGGAAAACTATTCACGAAACTTGCTTTCCTAACTTGACGATGTAGGTAAAGTGTAAATGGTGGTAAGAGTGCATGCATAATTTTCCGTTTCCGTGGTATAGTTTTCATAAGATGTTTTTTGGTTGAGACATAAAAATAACGTCGGGAAAATAAATTAAAAGTAAATTACGAGATAAACCGTGTTAAAATCTATAGTTATATAAATAAGAATTTAGTTAAACTGGAATGAGTTTCTAAAAAACCACTTTAAGCGGCAATTTTATAGAATAGTATCCTAATAATATTATAAATACAAAAGTTTGTGAGTTTGTATACCTAAACCTAAACGACTTAACTGATTAAGATGAAATTTGCTGTAGTATGTAGATCAAAAATCAGCTAAACAGAAGGGGGAACTTATAATACGAAAAACATCCTCTATTATTGATAAAAAAATGCAAAAAGGATGATTTTGGTATAAATGGTGCTGTTGTGAAAAAAATTAGACATCTCAGACCGAAAACATTGAGTTACTATGATAACTCAATCTACCAAAAAGGTTGAATACTACTAAGGTCGGTGTTCGAAATTTATTTAGTCAAAAAAATCTGACATTAATTTGACTACCGAATGATACGCATTCTTCCTAAAAATGATTTCACCTATCATAAGCTACATTATCAACGAGTAACATATTTGGTTTGTTTATTTTCAAAATATTAGACACCTGAGAATAATTCAATAATGTAATGTAATGCTCCCCTACTATAACCCAAGGTGTCCTTTAGCAAGGTTTTTTTTTGGACCCCGGCTTCGGAGTACTTATGAAAGTACATTTTGCGAAGCCGGCGCGTGCTAGTACAACATAAAGTGCAATAAACAATATTGTTTTGATTTGTGGTTTCTGGAGTCAGCTGGTATTTTCATTTCGACCATCTCTGCTTTGAGACGTAGCTACCATTCGCTAGCATTGTAATCTCGATCAAAGACGAGGTCTGTTTTAATCGGCACCTGCGGCCGCCATTTGTATCGACTACGACATTGCGCGCGCGTGTTCGTTTCAAATTGTAGAGCAGCTTTAGTGTGCGTTGTCCGTCTAGTGAATTCTCCGCTTAAGAGGCTGCCAGTCGCTGATTGCTCTTTTTCGAAACGAAAAAAGAAATACTTCTGAACAAGCCACATCTCCTATTTTTATAAGTATATTACTTCAGGTTCCTACCTAGATTTCTATTAAGCTGAAAACATAATAGCAGAAACTTTTCACGATAAAGATATTATTTCAAAATGATACGTTTTAGAATTTATGATCGAAATATTTTATATACCTACTATTAAAATCAACTTGTGATTTATTGTTAAAGATAGGTAATATGTAGATCTAGATTTCTATTAGGATAGATTTTTGATAAGTAATTATACATAATTTATATCATTAATTTATTCGAAAAGCTAAGGACGTGTGTTTGTCATCATTGCAGCGGTCGGTAGGATTATTTATCGAAGTGATTAAAGATGGGTACATCTTTAATCACATATACAATACATTATAAAATAGGAGATGTGGCTTGTTCACAAGTATTTCTTTTTTCGTTTCGAACAAAAATAATCGTCGACTGGCAGCGTCTTAAGCTCAGAGGATGGTGTTGATAAATACTTCATTAATTTTAAGTTATGTCTCAGGTACCTATTAAAGCGGTGTGTCTATGGTCGGAGAGATCTTCAAGATTCAAATCTAACAAAGCCGTAAATTTAGTTGCTAATTGTGAATTAAGATAGCTATGTAGGAAAAATAGGAGCTCTCCGACCAGACATCAGAAAAAAATGCGTACCAAATGCGTAAAATCCATTATGTTCATACTCGTACGATTAGTTTTTGACGTCCGTTAAAATAGGATTACAAATTTAATACGGTACGGTAAACACCTACTCAGATCTCCTGGCGCTAAGATCCTCGAAGAAGACTAAAGAGGGTAGTAAGAGACACGTTCAAAGATTACGGGCCTCACAGCTCAGTTGGTAGTAACTCTGCCTTCAGCGCTGTGTGTTGTGGGTTCGATCCCCACCCAGAGCAAATATTTGTGTGATGAACATAGATCTTTGTTCTGTGTCTGGGTGTGTAGTATGTATCATAAGTATGAATTTACAAAAAAAAAACGTATATAAGTATTCTATCAGTTATTTAGTTCCCATAGTACAAGCTTTGCTTAGTTTGGGGCTGGATGGCGATGTGTAAAATGTCCACCAGTATTTATTTATTTATTTATTTTGCAGTAGTAACCATTATATGCGTGAAAGGTTGCAAGTCTTTCGTCGCTTATAAAAAAACTTTTTAATTTTTTGACTTACCTATATTATCATAGTGGAAAAAATCGACCAAGTGCGAGTCGGACTCGCGCACAAATGGTTCCGTACCATTATCTATAAAAAACGCCAAAAAAATCACGTTTGTTGTGTGGGAGCTCCACATAAATGTTTATTTTATTCTGTTTTTAGTATTTATTGTTTTAGCGGCAACAGAAATACATCATCTGTGAAAATTTCAACTGTCTAGCTATCACGGTTCATAAGATACAGCCTTGTGACAGACAGACAGACGGACAGTGAAGTCTTAGTAATAGAGTCCCGTTTTTACCCTTTGGGTACAGAACCCTAAAAAACTCAGATAGTGATGCTTAATCAATACCAAAATAAACATCCAAAATCGACTAGTCCGAAGTGCCAATCATCCTTTCCCGTCCACCTTTCAGAATTACCGCTCTTTCATTTGCTCTGTGCTTCTCATAAATTCCTAGTACCTGTAAAACTTTTACTGAAAATTAAGTCCCCTATTCACTATCAGAGCTCCAATAAACCTTCGTTTCATTTCAAGAAAACTCCATAAATATTTAGCTTGAAGGACGCTGCGTCATTCCGATATTTTACAAGTTTCCTGTATAACTCTTATCTGATTTAGATGTCAGCTAATAAATATCTTCTAGTGCTTGCGTTTCAGCTGTTTGTAAGTCTTTTGAAAGCGCTTACTGGACCTGCGAAGTAGGTCAAGGCGTTCAACATAAAACGAAATTATAATAGTTTTACAGAATAGCTAATGTTTTATGGAAGAATAAATCAAGAGGTATTTTTAGAAGAATAACAAACATTTATACACAGTTACTTGAAGCCAGGTGAAATGCTTTACGTTTCAAAACTTTTACAACCGAACACTAAATTATTTGCAGCTGACAAATTTTATGCGGTAGGTGAACGAATGAAAATTATTAATTAAAATCTTTTTACAGGTCATAGGGTTATTGACATGTAAAAAGATTATTCTACTAATATTATAAATGCAAAATGCATTTATTAGTCAAAACTGCGTTTCTATGATGACTAAAAATATGTTTTTAGTATGATGTCAGATTTGTTGCACACCAGCGCCATCTATACCAAAATCATCCTTCAAGCATTTTTTTATCATTAATGGTTTTTCGGATTATAAGTTCCCCCTTCTGTTTATCTGATTTTTGATCTACATACTACAGCAAATTCTATCTTAATTAGTTTGGTCGTTTAGGTTTTATTAAGGTACAAACATATATACAAACTCACAAACTTTCGCATTTAAAATATTAATAGGATAGTAAGTATAGATTTAGACACCTACTGAAAATCGTTCGATATAAAGCGAGCCGCCCTTGTGCCTCCGGCTACACCATAACACTTCGATATCCGCACAGTTGACTTTAGAATAGACTCGGAGTTTAGTGCTTGCCTCTATTCACGAAGATGTTCGAGATAACGATAAAATGGTTTTCATTGTTATTGCCTTTGATTCATCATGGCTAAAGTAGCTGCAGGTAGGCAGCTACCTTATAATCCGAGTGTGGGTTTAATTTAAAAACTTTTACATTACACTAATGTAGGGTATGAATGCAGGTGTGTATCCGATTTAGTTGTGACAGAGAGACGTTTTGTAGATGATTGAATGATAGTATCCGAACGTAAAATATTAAAGAAGTTTGTGAAAGGAGCGTTTGAAAAAAAGATGGCGGTATACGATTTGTGACGACAGACGTCGAACGATAAGATTGATAATTATATTTTTTCATTAATACAAGCAGTTTTGCTTCCGCTATCCCGCACTAATAGTTCTAATACTCGTTGTTTTTCAATAAAAAAATGCTTGCATTGTCTGCAAGCATTTTGTATAGCCTTGATTAGACTCTTGGTTAGGTAGTATAACTTTAGGGATTTATTTAGCTAAATTAAGGACATATAATATACATGATTACGGCAAAGTTTTGTGTTTTTACTTAGCAGGTCAGTCTCAACACGTATTATTCGAACGTTTTTTAACGAAGCCAAAGTCAAACGAATAATGTCGTCATCACTGCGCTCGTAGCGTATCTGTTTAGCAACCTTCAGCACGTCACCAAATGGATAGGCGAGCACTAGTGGTTATTGATGACGCAACGGAGGCCTTCAACGTGCTAAAACATCACCAGGTTGGTCCAAATGGTTCATGAGTACGCATGAGCTATGGTACTTAGCACCCCCGTTTACAGCTCTCATATATTATGTGACGCAAGAATTCCCTTGTTGAGCGACAAATCTCCTACACGAGGAAATTAAAGGCACTCGCATTCGCGTTGTAATTGAGTTCTCGCGAAGGAAATTAGTCGAAGATTGTTCGTTAGCCCGCTGTTCTCGGCTCAATCGCTCCGAATAGTTCCCATAGTTCCAATCCAGGGCGTTGATTAAACAGAATTGGTTCAGTGGGACTGCGATGTACGCGAATCGATAATCATAGGTAGAGTAGTGGAATGCCTGCGACTTACCCTCGTATTCCAGCACGACACTATGACAACATGCACCCACAGTGGACGAAATCTGTTTCATAAAAATCACTTTATGTGTTGTGCGACACTGCATAGTGTGACTAGAGGCACATTGTCGTGTGCCTCTAGCCAAAGTTGAGCTCTAAAGGCACACGGTACACAGCACACGGCGCCGCTCAACACATAAAGATATGTATATGAAAAAAGATTTCTTGAATACGAGGGTTTGTGTGATATTCTATTTGTAAACTTCAGTCAACTACATTATGTGATTCACGCATTGACCGCCTCTGTTCGCGGATTGCTACAAGTCAAAAGATAACAGTATACATCAGAACAACATAAGATAAGTAATTTATTAAAAACAAGCTGTCCTAGTGAACTTCGTGCTGTTTTAGAATTAACTAATGTTGATATTCTGCTATTCGGGACGGAGTCAAATCCAACAAATCAAAAATCATGAAAACGGGTCCTGCCGTTCTCGAGTTATGTGTTGTAACAAACTTGTCTTTGTTTTATATACCTGCCTAGTAGAGAGATGATTAGGCTTACGATTTTCAATCGGAAATTAATTTTCAATGCCAATAAATAAAATGGTAATCTAAAAATTGTTCTATCAACCTAAAAATATGTTTATGACGCGAGGAGTGATTTTAATAGTAAACCAATATTGAGTGGCGGTGTAAAATTTATGAATAGAATTTAAAATAGTTTTTATCTTCTAAAATAATTTGTGGAAAATGAAAATGTTATTTCTCAAAAATAAATAGGATCACGACTGTAATCCCCAAGAGTCGGTAAAAATTGGGGCATCTGGATCAAGAGAAATCCAGCTACCCCAATTTTCACTTATCATCTATTCATCTATTCAAGTTTTCGTCTATTCATCTATTCAAGTTCTTATCATCTATTCATCTATTAAAGTTTTCGTTTATTCATCTATTCAAGTTTTCATTTATTGTAACTAATATTCATGTTTTCATCTAGGTTTTTCTAATCTTGCTATTAAATGTGTTCATTTATTTATCTATAATGTTTGCATAAAAATAAAAATACAGTAAAATGTTTTAGTAATATGTATTCAAGACACAATTCATAAATTGATATACATTGAATTATCCATCGATTTGAGAATTTCTCTGACTCTAACATAACTTAGTTTAAGAAAATGGTGTAATCAAAATAAAATAAATTAAATCGTCATTTGTTTTTAATTGGCTACTAATTAAAATACCTTTAACAAAGAATAGGTAGTTAACAGTATGAAGAAAAAAATATATAAATGTACCTACTAGGTAGAATAAATGAAAACTCGAATAGATGATTAGATAAACATAATGAATACCAATAGATAAACATAGAATACCTAGATGAAAACATGAATATTAGATAGAATTCATGAAAACTTGAATAGATGAATAGATGATAAGTGAAAATTGGGGTAGCTGGATTTCTCTTGATCCAGATGCCCCAGTTTTTACCTACTCCCAAGTACGGGAGACATCCTCTCAGATCTCCAGACGCAGATTGAAGATGTCTAGAGGGGTTATACAGAGGCACGTCCGCACATAAAATTTGGCACATGCCCATATTTTGCAGTAGTTAGCATTCCACACGTGCCAGGTTGCAAGCCCATCGCCGCTTACAAGAATACAACTAACTGGTTTGCTCACGATGTTTTCCTTCATAAAAGCACGCATATAAATTTATCGAATAAAAAAATCCATTGATTCGAAACCACGACCTTCAGATTGAAAGTCGAGGTACATCCCACTCGGCCAACACGGCTCTCTCAACTCATTTAAAATTCTGAATCAACTTGTTTACTGTACGAAGTCTTTGTACACAGACTGAGTTTTACTTACCGATCGTCTGAATAAACCGTAACATAAGATGTCATGAAACTTCGGAGCATCTAATTATTTATTCACTTTGTCAATACCTACTAACCTTCCTACAATCAGCTATCTTAAGTCGCTTAGCAACTCATGTGTCAAAATGTATTACCTTCTTAGTGGTTTTTCAAAGATTCTTCTTCAATCATATATTTTCCGTTTATAATTCAAATCGTGTGTTTGAATTTTTAACATGCATTTACAAACTGAAAAAAAATATTAATTTCAAGTAACATGTCAAATGATAAAAAATCTAAAAAAAAAAAAAGTCTTAGATCTCCAGACGCTTAAATAATTTAAAGATATCTAGTGGGGGTAGTCAGAGGCACGTCTAAACATTACATTTGGCACATGCCCACATTTTGCAGTAGTAAGAATTCCATACGTGACAGGTTGCAAGCCCATCGCCGCTTATAAGAATACTAACTGGTTTCCTCACGATGTTTTCCTTCACCATTTTGAGCACGTGTTTTTGATGCACATATACATTTTTGAACTGAAAAATCCATTGATGCACGCCGGGATTCGAACCCACGACCTTCAGATTGAAAGTCAAGGTAGTTCCCACTCGGAAACTAGAAAAATCAAATGCCAGCACAAAATTCCGCTACTGAATAAAACCAGTCATCTAACAACCTTTCTTACTTTTCTAATAATATTCGGACTTTCCAAGCATTTCATGCATAAGCATGATTGGATTGATTTTGACTAGCCTCTCAGCTCAGTTGTTAGTAACTCTACCATCTGCGCTGTAGGTTGTGGTTTCGAGCCCCACTCTTGGCAAACATTTGTGTGAGGAACATAGATGTTTGTTCTGTGTCTGGGTGTTAATCACTACATAGTATAAAGCAAAGTCGCTTTCCGCTTCCCGCGTATGTATGTATGTTTGCTTATATCTTTAAAACTACACAACGGATTTTGATGCGGTTTTTTTTAATAGATAGAGTGATTCAGGAGAAAGGTTTATATGTATAATAACATGCTACCCGTGCGAAGCCGGGGCGGGTCGCTAATAAGTAAAATAAGTATGTATTTAAAAAAAAAGTATTTAAGTATTCTTTCAGTTGTCCATAGTAGTCCATAGGTTTCCATAGTACAAGCTTTGCTTAGTTTGGGGCTAGATGGCGCTGTAAGTCTACCAATATTTATTTATTATTTATTTATTTGATTTGAAAAACTAAATAACTTTTAGATGTATTTATTATTGTATGTACGATCGGGATTCGTAGCAACGATCTTCGGATTGAAAGTTGAAAGATCTCACAGCTCATAAAAACGTGTATAGGTATTATTACACGTCAAGTTGCTTAGCTATTTCCGACTGTTCACAAATATTGTTTGATCCTTGATTTATTTGCGTTCAGTTCATTAAAACTTTGACAGAACATTTAATAAGATCACATTCGATATTACAGTATTATTTACAGAAGCGATAATTTATCCATTTGATGAATAACAGGGGGGATGGGGGGTGGAGGTGGAATAAAATGGCGCTTAGGTTTTATCCAAAACTCTAAAGGTTTAACTGCAGACTCAGTTTTAAATAAAACTATGCATTTCGAAACGGAAACTTATCTTATGAAGGAGGCGTTAAAAGTTCATATAATTTTGAAAATTAGATACATGATATACAAAAAATTACAAAATACTTACTGGTGAGTAGGTAGGGTTGGGAGAAGGTAAAAATGTGCGCGCATTATCAAGCTTAATCTATATCTATACTAGTCTATACTAATATTATAAAGAGAAAAGTTTGGTTTTTTTGTATGTTTGTAATGGATAAACTCAAAAACTACTGAACCGATTTCAAAAATTATTTCACCGTTACCAAGCTACATTATCCTTGAGTAACATAGGCTATTTTATCCATTCTAACCATACCCATCCAAACTGATCGCAATTAGAAATGTCTGTCGCCCAGCGAAGCGGGCACGGGACAGCTAGTAAGGGCCGACCCGCGACAGACGTTGTCCTGTCAAATTTCAATAATCAAATAGAAAAGACTGTTTTTTTTAGTCTGTGATGTCAGATTTGTTGCACACCATCGCCATCTATACCAAAATCATCCCTTTTGCGTTTTTTTATCATTTTAGGGATGTTTTTCATATTATAGAGTAGTCTATTATTTATTCGGGCATTATATCTACATCTACAGCAAATTTCAACATAAACCGTTTTGTCGTTTAGGCCTGATTGAGGAACAAACATACATACAAACTCACAAACTTTCGCATTAATAATATAGGATAGGATAGGATTAGGATATAAATTATTATACAAATCATACAATAATTATTTTTGTAAATACGTTTAGTTGCATTCAAATTATGTACAGCACAACATACCAAGTAAAAAGTAGCATTAGTTTAATTATAAAAAAAATAGGATCACGACTGTAATCCCCAAGTACAGTAGACATCCTCTCAGATCTCCAAGCGCTCAGATCCTTGATGATGTCTAAAGGTTAGTCAGAGGCACTCCAAATATTACATTTGGCACATGCCCACATTTTGCAGTAGTAAGAATTCCACACGAGACTGATTGCAAGGTTAATAACATGAGTTAAGGTTATTATTATGAGCTTTTGACTTTTGTATGTGTGCAGAAGTCGATAATACTTTGAGATGTGAGTAGTTGTTTTTTGATGATTTACAATCGCCAAATGCTAGTGTTTGTTTGAAAGCAACATTTTGGCGCTACAAATGTCGCTTACATGAATAAACAGCGCTTCTTGAATTCATAATTATTTGTGAGTTTTAATCGATAAAGTCTGGTTACAGTTGTGAGGATTATTGAAATATTAATAATTTTCCACTTTTAAGTTTATTGTAGAGTTTACCGTTACTACATACTATGGAATCGTATTGTATAACTCCTCGTGTCTATGTTCTTATAGATAATTTCTCTATGTTTTAATTTTCCATTTTTTTTTATAAATACTGCTGTTGGATATACTTACGGAGAAGTATGTCACCTAAGGCAAGAGCGCTGGTAGTGGGCACTTTAACAACATTTTAATTTTGAAATAAACGGTTTATATTTAAAAAAATATTAAAACGACGTTTTATAAACAACATAGAATATAGAGTCTATATCTTAGGTTAAGCAAAAGTTTTAAATCAGGCGATATTATATTCATTAATTATTGATATTTAAATAGACAAAACGGGGAATCATTAATTGTGTTCAAAACAATCTAGAGGTATAACGCACCACAACTGTCACTAATCAAAACGGACCATAGAGAAAGAATTGTATCACTACATAGTATAAAGCAAAGTCGCTTCCCGCTTCCCGCGTCTGTATGTATGCTTATATCTTTAAAACTACACAACGGATTTTGATGCGGTTTTTTTTAATAGATAGAGTGATTCAGGAGGAAGATTTATAGGAATCAGCTTTGCACCCGTGCGAAGCCGGGGCGGGTCGCTAATTAACTATATAATATTAAAGTTTGTTTTCTAAGCTTAGTTGTTGACTGCCAAAATTGAAAATGCTCAAAGCTGTAGGCATCACAACCAGGTCTATTATTGTCCTGTATAGTATTCTCAAAAGAGGCCCACGATCCGTTTCTTTGAAAGTAAATGAAAAAAAGTTATGAAAATGATGTTTGTTTATGGCTTATTACTACAAAAGCTAAACCATATTAAAACCATATTAAGCTATCTATAGATTTTCATTAACGCAAGTAAAACCGGTAGCAAATACAGAGTTAAATACCTACCAGGCATCTACTATTTGAATGAATGAATGAAAATGCTTTATTGTACACCATAAAACAAAATAATAAAGATATAAACTTAAACTAGAAGAAACACTGTACAATGGGCGGTCTTATCGCTCAAAAGCGATCTCTTCCAGACAACCTTATTGTTAACTACCTATTTGTTAACTACAAAGTTAGTACATAATTAAAGTAATGGAATGAGGTTTAGATTGTCCAGTGCAAGTGTTTGTTTTGCAAGTTGCAGTGTTTAGTGTACTTTGTATTAAGGTGATATGTGGATTGTTTGTTTTTTGTATGAGCTGGCTCTACCCGGATAAGACGGAAAAGTGATAAAACTGCATTATCTTGAAAACCATCAAACTTAAAAATAAACTGTCTATAATTTACTTAGCTAGTATGATTAATTATCTAACGAATTATATAAAAATGAATTGTTTAATTGATTAAAAACGAAACTAGTGTTTTTGAAGAGCCAACTTTGGAAAATAAATCTAGCCAGAAAAGTTTCACCAATCGTGTTCCTGTCTATATATTTTTTTATTATATCCATAACTTATCTTTGTCGTAAAAAAAACAAAACTGCGTGTTTGTCTGTGGCTTTTGAGAAAAAACCATTCTGTATTCATCAAAAACATTTATTACTCGTCCTAATTTACTTTTGCACAGTGGAATATTGCTCGGAGATAAGTATATGTTAAGCATATTACATCATTCTGACAGAATTGTGAAAATAATTCAAGCATACAGATGAAAGGTCAAAAGAGTTAATAAATAAATAAATCAAGTGCCAAGTACGAGTCGGACTCGCGCACGAAGGGTTCCGTACCATTATCTATAAAAAACGGCAAAAAATCACGTTTGTTGTATGGGAGCACCACTTATTATATTTATTCTGGTTTTAGTATTTGTTGTGATAGCGGCAACATAAATACATCTGTAAAAATTTCAACTGTCTTTAGATCACGGTTCATGAGATATGCCTTGTGATAGACAGACTGACAAACAGACGGACAGCGAAGTCTTAGTAATAGGATCCTGTTTTTACCCTTTGGGTACGGAACCCTAAAAATAATTGTGGAAATTTGACACAGCGCCATCTAGCCCCAAATCAAGCAAAGATTCTAATAATGGGAACAAGTTTACTGATAGAATATTTATATACCTACCTACTTTTATAAATACATTATAATAACCAGACACAGAACCAACATCTATGTTTACCACACAAATGTTTTCACTGTGAGGGAATCGAAACTACCACGCGGAAGGCAGAGCTAATAACAACTGAGAAAAGAACTTGAAAGGAATACGTTGTTCTTTACGTTCAGCTTTTTATCCCTTAGCAAAGGAACCCTAAAAATGGCAAGTGAAATCAATTGTTATCCCGGGGTTAAACTGATGAATCCAGTAAATCCCTTTCAGATTATACCAGTAATTCGCAAACACGAACCCAATGGAGATGTCAAGTATTAGACTATGATATTGGGATCAGAAATTAGTAACTTGCGAATTCGAGGGTTAATCCCGAATTTAGTCGAATTAAGTTTATCCATACGACGTTATACAGCTTCTGTCAAAGTTCCAAGCGTTTATAAGCTATGAAGGACAAGTTTAAGCTTCCATATGCGAGCACCATCGACCACACAGCCTATAGACTCCTCATACAATGCGAACACTTTCTCACAACACATTAGACTTATACTGCTGATACCAGCAGTATAAGTCTAATGTCGTGAATCGCGCTCGGTATTAAGATACCAAGCGCGATTCACGACATTAACCTGGCCAATCAGAATGTATTTATTACCGCTCCCCCGACCCGCGCACCTCGACGACTTTACAGAATTGTTTGTTTGAAGAAATTATATTTATATAAAAAAACAAACAACAATTGTAAAAAAAAATATCAACATACCTAAATAATTACGGTTAGAATACATCATTCAATAATATAACAATCAAAACATCTATACATATAATAAAACTGTAGAAGAGTTCAATTCTGTACATTGAACAAAAACTAAAAAAAATACTCCTAGGGGTCTTCATACAAGTAACGCAAGCCAAAAAAAACATTTTGAAATTTTTGTATGTCTGCCTGTTGTCTGGCTTTCACGCAAAAACTACTGGTCGGATTTTGATGAAACTTTTTTTGTTTTATAGCTATTAGTCCTCGGCAACATATAGGCTATAATTTATTTTGAAGATTGGAATACCAGATGAGAAACTGTCCCCCAGCGAAGCGGGCACGGGTCAGCTAGTATTTATATAAAAAAACAAACAACAATTGTAAAAAAAAATAACAACATACCTAAATAATTACGGTTAGAATACATCATTCAATAATATAACAATCAAAACACGTAAATAAAAATAATCAGTAAATAGTAATAAATAAGTCAACGTTATGGTAAATAAATAAAAAAACATAAAATTGAAGCCATTTGACATCTATTGGGCTATGTGATCGATGTTAAGAACCCATATGCTAAAGTACGTAGTATATAGTTATGCAGTGAACTATAAAGTGTAAAGTGTTTGAAAGAAATTGAAACTGCTGCAAAGTGATTCTGAGACACTTAAAAAACTTAAGTTACGAGTGGCCTTTTTCATACTAGCCATGTTATAGTTTGAACCAGTTTTTTAAAGTGAAAAACAGTTTTATTTAGAAAAATGTTTTATACGAGTAACTTCAAGTTATGTTATCTTTGGACAATTTCTAATCATGAAAGTCAATTAATAAAAAAATACAATTAAGTAATAATTAAAGCTTATATTTGTAAAACATTTATAATATTTTTAATGGTTTAATAAGAATGTTAAGGCGCTCCCAGTCAACGATTATTTTTGTTCGAAACGAAAAAAGAAATACTTGTGAACAAGCCACATCTCCTATTTTATAATGTATAGTATATGTGAATAAAGATGTACCCATCTTTAATAACTTCGATAAATAATCCTACCAACCGCTGCAATGACGACAAACACACGTCGGCTCGTGGTCCGCCTTAGCTTTTCGAATAAATTAATGATATAAATTATGTAAGTATAATTACTTATCAAAAATCTATTCTAATAGAAATCTAGATCTACATATTACCTATCTATAACAATAAATCACAAGTTGATTTTAATAGTAGGTATATAAAATATTTCGATCATAAATTCTAAACGTATTATTTTGAAATAATATCTTTATCGTGAAAAGTTTCTGCTATTATGTTTTCAGCTTAATAGAAATCTAGGTAGGAACCTGAAGTAATATACTTATAAAAATAGGAGATGTGGCTTGTTCAGAAGTATTTCTTTTTTCGTTTCGAAAAAGAGCAATCGTCGACTGGGAGCCCCTTATGAGGTAATCCTAGCGGAGACAAATTTGAAAATTTGCAATGTAAGCGCAAAAAAATGTGTTTATTTACGTCATCACATTAGAAACCTCTAAAATTATCAGTGTTTCTCTACTATATTATGCATGTATTATACATATAAACCTTCCTCTTGAATCACTATATTTATTAAAAAAAACCGCATCAAAATCCGTTGTGTAGTTTTAAAGATATATAATAGATATATAAGCAAACATACATACATACATATTACATACAAACGCGACGCGGGAAGCGGAAAGCGACTTTGCTTTATACTATGTAGCGATAGTGATAGTGATATTGATGACGAAATCGCTATTTCGTATTCACCTGTTTCCTCCTTTAAAACTGGTTCGATTTTAATATTTATTTAATTAATAATAAAAAAAAATCGCCCAAGTGTGAGTCGGACTCGTGCACGAAGGGTTCCGTACCACTATCTATAAAAACGGCAAAAAAATCACGTTTGTTGTATTGGAGCCCCCTTAAATATTGATTTTATTCTGTTTTTAGTATTTACTGTTAAAGCAACACAGAAATACATAATCTGTGAAAGTTTCAACTGTCTAGCTATCACGGTTGATGAGATACAGCCCTGTGACAGACAGACGGACAGCGAAGTCTTAGTAATAGGGTCCCGTTTTTTACCCTTTGGGTACGAAACCCTAAAAAAACGGGGCTATTCCTATCTCATTTTTTCAATGATTATATTCGTCAAATTTGTTCACTGGACCACCTTTAGGTTGTGATCAGAATCACAAAGTTTCAAATACGCAGGTATGCTAATTAATTTAGTTCTGTTATCTAGCCAAATTATAGTAAAAGTTTGTTATCCAAAATATATTCTATTATCAAAAAATATGGTTAAATATAGTTTAAATTATAATTCCGATAGCGCAATTCGAAACTATTTCAATATTTCTGTAATTTATGTTTAACAAAGTACGAGTATAATACGCTTTAATCTCCCATTTTATTGGTAGTTCCACTAACTCGTGTACCATGAAATCAAATCAGCCGTATCAAACTTGTTTGCAAAGTTTGCCAATATTTGGGTACTAGGACAAGGGTTGCTAACAGGGTTGCAACGTTTTGCCGGGCTAATCCGGCCTTTTAGCCTTCGATGTGCTCAACCGATTTGATTTGCTGGCTGATTTTTTTTTATTTGTTCGATTTTTATTAAGTAAAGATTTTTTTATTAAAAATTCATCGGAAAATTTATAAATTTGGGTGAAACGAAAAGTGATGTTTTTATAAGTTTTTGTCAGGACATCGTCTATCGATCTACATATTTATAGCTTTATTACAGAACAAAATAAGAGTAGCGTAGATCACAGTCACCACTTGTTTATTATATTTGGAGTCTTAAACTCATACTAAAAGATAATAACATCATCCGACTTTTACAAAATTGAACTTATACTCGTAGGTACTCTGATATTAATTATCCGTCTTTTTGATTTGCCTTTATCAACTCGTATAATAATGCCCAATTAGTTTCCACTAATATTGGTAAACTAACTTTTGTTTACTATCTCTGTTTCTGTTATAACTATAATGTTTTGTACATGTAGGCATATATTATGGTATGAGGTAGTTTGAAATTATTAAAATAATCTGAATAGTAACAAAAGTTGGAAAGATAGGTACTTACCTATATAATATCGAATCTATGTTCTACACTTGAGAGCGAAAAAATCGCACATGCATGATTTTTTTTAACGCAAACTGAAATAAAACAAAAAGTATTAAGTTATATTACGTTTCTTTAATGCAGATTCCAAGTCTATTTCAATACCTATCCACTGGTATCTTATTTTTTTTAATCATGTCATAGAAGTGTTTTTTGGGGTCAGTAACCAAAGTACATGTTTTTCAATGAATTTGGTTGCTCCAAAATTGATGAAAAAAAAAAGAATTAAAAGATAAAAATCATTAGATTTTTTTTATTAATACGAAGTGTTTCCTCCCCTGGCCTGAATCACTGACTCCATCCGGGTTTTCATTGATTTTATAAGAGTTTTGATAAAATCTTGAGGTATCGCCTCAAGATGTATGTAAAATTTGAATGAATTTTAATACGCTTAGAGATAGAACACCACGCGCATATATAAAAACTTCAGATTCTAAATACTTATCAATAAATAAATAAACTTCCTTGGAATTATTAAATAATTATTATCACTTCACACAAACTTATAGGTAATTTGATACCTTTAAACCTTTTGTTACAAGAATCTCAATTTTTTTTAAATACAATGTAACCTGTGTAACTCGCTCCTAATGTAGCTTTTTATAAAAAAAATATTTTTTAAAATTGGTATGGTAGTTTTTTAGTTTATTCGGTAAGGACAGACAAAAATACAAATTTATGTATTATGTATCTCTTTTTTTACACATACTACCTACTGTACCTACTTAGTGTAAAAAAAACATACATAAACAGTGAAAAAATATGATTTATAAATTCAAATGCTATTGTGCTGAACGCGGGCAGTTTTGTTATATATCTGCATTATTAAATGTATGCTACGAGTAGAATGTCGTAAGATTTACTTCACTACATAGTATAAAGCAAAGTCGCTTTCCGCTTCGAGCGTCTGTATGTCTGTATGTATGTTTGCTTATATCTTTAAAACTACACAACGGATTTTGATGCGGTTTTTTTTAATAGATAGAGTGATTCAGGAGGAAGGTTTATATGTATAATAACATGCTACCCGTGCGAAGCCGGGGCGGGTCGCTAGTACGCAATATAAGGATTTAGTTAGATCGAATTTTACATTGAAACAGCTCTTCGTAAAATATTTTTTGATAGCGGTGACGCGCTCGTTGTTGTGACGCCTGTGACAATGAAATATCGATTAAAAATGTAACAAGCCTTGACTTGTAAACTAGTCACCGCAGTAGGCTTGTAAGCTGATCTAAATTTACCTCAGAATAGTTCGAAAATGCTGTCGGAATTTAAGATTACTTTACAATTTACAAGGATTTTTGAATGAAAGTACTTATTGAGACCATTATTTATCTTTTACTTTTTTGCACATCCTTTGTGTGACCTATAATAGAAATGATTGATTTTTTGTAAGATGGTGTGTTCTTAGATGTGTGTGATAAATCTACCTATTGTTTTTAATTGTTGCTGTATAAACAATACAAATGATTGTTATTTTTGAAGTGGCATAGCCGTTTAGTTTATACATTATACTATAATGTAGTAGCTAGTAGAATATAAACCTGTATTATTGATGAGGAGAGGACATGAAAAAATACATGAAAGTTACTCGTACAAACCAAAGTCAGACGCACAAATCAACAATGCATCAAGTAAAAAATGTGTTTCATCTCAACCTTTTCGTTTCAGTATACAATCTCTCGCAGTTTTTGCTCTCTGATCATGGTGTCGCACATCCTATAGAATATAAAAAACCTGATAAAAACTCCAACTGTTCCCACTCGTTTACAAACAAAGATTCGTAAAAAACAGCCACCCGAATACCAGAATCGAAGTAAAACCGTGTCATAATATATCTCAGTTACAGAGGCTCTCAGCAAAGTGTGAAATATATGGTTGTTCAATATTTATACGATTTTTATTTGTGTTATTTATTCACAAGGCACGTTTTGTCGTTGAGACAAAAGGAGAGTCAGACTCTATATCTTATTTTTCGTTAGTATCTGCATTCGTTTTGGTCGCGCTAGGTCGTACGTATAAATAATGCATTATCACGCGTCGGGTCTGCGTTCCCAAACGGTCCGCGGGAATAAAATTATTCCCCGGATTCTTAGCACTTATAAAACAACACGACTCATTGTATTATGTTTTAAGTTAAATAATGTATAGACATCGAAAATACTCATCGAGATATTATAATAAATCTCATACCTTATTCATACAGTTTCGTGTAAGATAAATTTCACAAAGCGTATCGGAATGCTCAATATTCCTGGTTATATCAGAAAATACGAATCAATAGGTTACTTTAATTAACATAACTGTTCTATCCATAGAACCGAGGGAAAATGGTGAACATTTAGAAACAAAAACTTGGGCTATTCCGAGCCGGTGTCTTTTAATTAGAATGCAAATTTAATAGCCTAGAGGGATTTACATGTCAATGGTTGCCTAAATAACGCGATCTGGGGCACAAAGGAGTCGTCCATACCAGAGGCTGCTTTGCTTACCGGCTTCATATTGATCTCTAGGTTTATGAAGCATCCAGCGCCTATGAATACCAATAAGTTCTGCAAATTTGAATTGCGATTCTGAATAGGTTTTGGTTGAATTTGCATCTATCAATCGAAGTGGTCGCTAAGAGATATTTCTTCGCGACCGCTTCTTATATATCTCTTAACAAAACTCGTCGAAAGTGCATTTATGGACTCTAACTAGTTTGAATATTTGGTGTTTTACCCAGCCGGACCCATAGTCGTTAAGGGTTAATTTTAATGCAGTTACAAAAATATGGAATTATACGAACTGTACTCCAAAAATTGAACTAGAAGGGGTTCCGAGATATGTACGTTTGAAATGGGCCGGCTAGGAAGTATCTTAATTGTCGAGTGATCGTTCGTTAAGAGGTATACAGGGTCTAGAAGACTGCTAAGGTTCAAAGTTTACTATTAATTTACTGAATGCACAAAATTAAACCTATTGTACTTTCATACTACATCAACAACCTCAAATTCGTTTACTTTTTACAGTATCATTTCCTACCACATAATCAAATATCACCCGCAAACTAATTCCTGACACTCAGACAGCCAGACATTGAGGACACGACACACGGCACAAGTTATAAGCGAAATTATATAAAAACAAAAATAGATTTAATTATTTAATTGGGTCTTTAAAAAGTATGGGGTGTTTTATTGATTAAGGAATTCGTTAGTGAAATATTGAGCTTTAAAGTGACAATTTTTGTTAGAGTCGAGTGTGATAATTTTCACCAATACATATCGTAATAATATTATAATTGCGAAAGTTTGTGATAAGGTTGCTATGTTTGTTCCCTAATCAAATATAAACGACAGAACGGATTAAGATGAAATTTGCTGTAGTATGTAGATAAAAAAAACAGAATAAATAAAAGGGGAACTTATAATCCAAAAACCAACCCCTAAATAGTAAAAAAATGCAAAAAGGATGATTTTGGTATAGATGACGGTGGTGTAAAACAAATCTGACACCTCAGACAAAAAACATTGAGTCGTCATAGCAACGCAGTTTTGACTAATGAGTGATACGCATTCTATCAATATTTGTAATTTATTTTATCAGTACAAGGTTTGTAGGTAAAAAATTGGCCAGATATTGTTTTTTCCTATACAATTATTAAAATTTGACAGGACAATGTCAGTTTATTAATAAATGAAAAAAAAGAGAGAAAGAATAAATTTATTTTGCGTCAACATAATCTTTCACAACTAAACGGAATCCTAATAATGACATACAAAATTAAAACATTGGTAAAAAAATTTAGTCACCATTCAGCTAAATGCTGCAACAGCGAGTGTTGATGCAAAATTATTATCATTTATTCGAATAGATAAACTCATTGAAAATAATTACCCTCCTGGCGCAGGCGAGTAAAAAGAGAAAATATGGATAAATAAATAAATAAATATTGGTGGACATTTTTCACATCGCCATCTAGGCAAAGCTTGTACTATGGGAACTAGATAACTAATAGAATACTTAAATACTTTTTTTTGTAAAACAATACAAAAAAAATATGATATAAAAAATTATGATACATACTGACCCAGACACAGAGCAAACATCTATCTTCATGAACCCACGCATAGTTACTACCAACTGAGCTGTGAGGCTGTCTAGGTGTCTAGGTAGGTAGGTACTGCTGGTCTTACAGTGTGTACCAAACCCATAATGAGATTTCCCGTCACCACAGCTATCCTTATACACCTGCTATAAACCAACATAAAACTGTAATAACACTAATGGCATTCGCATGTCTTTATTTATATAGCGGGTCGTAAACTCGATGTTATTTATTACGTTGGGATGCATTGTTTTAATTTTAATCTCCACTAATATGTAGAGGGATAGTGTGGAGGCGAATAATATAAAAACGCAGCTGAGTTGGAAAATCTGGTTGTATGCTTTCAACCGACTTTAAATCAACGAGGAGGTTTTCAATTCGACTGTTTTTTTATGTTTGTTACCTCAGAACTTTGAACTGGGTGAACTTTGAACTGGGTCTTCTTTTTTTATTTGAAAGCTGATGCTTCCCGTGTGGTTATAAAATTTTAGGAAAATGTACCTTGAAGGGTGAAAAGATATTGGGTGAATTGAATGATGAAAAAAAATGCATGAAGTCGGTTTTGTTTTTGGTTTTTAAACGTTATAATTAAGCTGGAAGAACGGGTGCTTCGTTTAACCTAAGTTTTTTTTTTACCCAATTCTACTTACCTTCTCTAAACGAAACCAGCTTTGCTTAGTTTGGAGCTAGATGGCGCTGTGTGATAATGTCCACCTTTATTTATTTATTATAAACGATGGGCTTGCAACCTCACGTGCTTATAAAACAACCACAAGACATCTACTATCTATCATCTATCAAATCATAATTTTCTTCTCCTTTTCCCACTTACCTATATAATGAGGGGTCGGGACATGTTGCGGAAGGATTTAGCTTATGTTTTACAACCGGCCGCCTTCCTGACGTCAATCCTCAAAAAATATTCTATCAAATAGTAAATTATAACTATTCAGCATTTTTTAAATTCTACAAAGCTTTTTAATTGATAAATCTAAGAAAATACATGTTTATTTCAGGCTTCACAAATCTCAGTACCTAAATAAACATTGTTTCTGGCGATTTAATTGAATCAAAGGAACAACTTTGTTCCACGAAACGTTTGTTCGGATAGAGTTAAGAACATTTAGAAAAAGACTACGAATACTTTATCAAGTTTTTGGGTTGTTAGTTGCACAATCTTGACTGGCCTCGCAGCTCAGTTGGTAGTAACTCTGCCTTCTGCGCTGTAGGTTGTGGGTTCAATCCCCACGGGCAAATATTTGTGTGATGAACATAGATGTTTGCTCTGTGTCTGGGTGTTTTGTGTAAAGTCCGCTAATATTTTTGTTATTATTTATTTGTTTTATACAAACATTTGAAAGATTTTTTATTTTATTTTAATTTACTAGACAAATTATTTCAGATATTAATCTATTGAAATAATGAAAAAAAAAACAAAAAAACCTTAAGAAATAACAAGTGGATAGTCAATGGGGATTTCTGGACTAACCCGTTTCCTCACGATGTTTTCGTTTATCGTTTTTTGCAGTGAAACAAAATGTGTAATCAAATCCATTGGACTTGTCCTGTGGAACACAAGCAAAATTTTACGTAAAATATATAAATTTTATAAATTATTTTCTTAAATACTTCGGCACTTCTAAATCTTAATCTTCGTAGCTCCACGAACTCAGTCCACATAGATTCGATTAAAGACAACGATCGCGTTTCCTATTAGGTTCGGTTGCAACCGTGACGTCACGCTTCAACCCATGCTGGTCGCGCATTGGCTACCATTGCTAAGCTATACTTACTAGCTCGCTTTATTTTACGAAGTGACAAGCGAGTGTCAAAAAAGTCCAGAAATGCCTCCTATACACTCAATGGGTCGTCAATGGGCATAAGTGAAGTTTTTTCTGGAAATGTCCATTGATGGGAAAAGAAAATGATAATTTCTAGAATAACCCACCAAACGATACGCAACGAATGTTTGTATGATCTGCAAATGTTTATTTCGGGTCTGGGTGCACCAAAAATTATATTTTCAGGTATTTTATAAAAACCTGCCGTGATTGGTAAGGCATCGTTCTATAGAAGTTTGTAGTGCGACTTTTGAGCGTGAATTTTGAAAAATTCAACAAAATTCATTGGCGAACAACGTTCCTGATGAGTTTTTGAATTTTTTGCAGTTTTGTAATAACTTTTAACAAGGTGTTTTACTAGTTTTAGGATGAACTTATGTAATTAGTACTATCTGAGCAACTGATTGTGTATCCTTTAAGACTACTAATATATTCAGACTTATCCAAAGGTCCAAAGACAAATCTTCATTTTGAATTTTAAGGTCATTGAAATTTGATTTGTGGAAGAAACATGTGAATGATTTGGGTATCTTTGCGGGTATTCTGGATTTTTGCTTGACACTATTATTCAGGACACCCTTTATGTATATTGTTTTAAGATTTGTAAAGAACTCTTAGCCTCTTACCACCTAACCCATAAACAAGTCTTGGAAGAAAGTACTTACACCAACACATTAAATCCTTACATCTAACCGTAAACAGAATTCACTAAGGAAACCCCGTAACGTCACACTTTGATACGTTTTATTACTTAAATTACAGTTTTACTTAGACGTTTTATTTTCTCTTAGAATGTAAGGGGGGGATTAAAATAATGTTTCAGAAGCGGTCTCACGGAGGACAAAGATAAGCGCAAAAAGATTTTAAATTATACAGCCTCATATCATGTTATTACAACTGTGGAAGCATTCATTTCGTTCGTCGTGAACTCGTAATGCGTATGTGACAAATAAAGCGTGTTTACATTGTACTTACTGTCGAGGAATCGAATCGAGTACCTGTTTACGTGTCTCCTTAATTTTGTTGTGTAGGCTCGAACATTTTGTTTTAGCAATTCAAAATGTTTGGATTATCAACCCACATTGTAACAAATGGGTCAAGATTACGTAACAAAGTAAACCAAACCTCACTAGAACCGGCAATATGATAAAATACGATACTAAGGACCTCAATTGAGTTCGAGAGTGGACCCGGCTGTAATTTATCTTTGAAAACGAGAGTTCTCGTATCCCACATCACGCGTGACGAGGAATGATCGATTGACCGAAAAGATACGGCAGAATTGATATAAGTGGCACTACGGTCCATATGTCGAGGGTGAAAGGATTTCGCGAAGCAATATTTTATACCCACCTAATAGTAAATATATAAAGAAAGCTTCCGCTCGCGTCTTCGCTCGCGTGGTTTCACTCGCTTCGTATTTGGTACATGGCCACATTTTGCAAAAGTTAGCATTCCATACGTGACAGGTTGCAAGCCCATCGCCGCTGTGACTAGGCAATATACTAGTACTACAAATGTACCAGAGCTCGAACATTTTTATGCTTTCTTTACATACCATGCTTGGGGATTATAGTAGCCTTTATTTTTTATTTGCTATCTTCAAACCTCAATCTTCTAACAGCATTTACCCGATTCCTCATTACCATAAACAGAAGCTACGTCGCGCACGGCTCACCTCGACACCAGCTTTATCCGAGACTGATGGTAATGAATATTAATTCACTGTATCCTTCCACTCGTATTAAATTATCTATTACTGTAACTTATCCTACCTGTAACTTATCCCCATTCTTAGTTGTAACCTCGAAATATCTCCACCTCGACTCGACCTCGAAACCGTGTCTTGGTAGTTTTCTGCTAGGACTAGGATTCCCTAGTCAACAGATCTGTTAACTCAAGTTACCTCGAGATAAACCTTGACATTCCTCGACAGCTTTTGAACGACGCATGTTTGATAAAAATCTCCTAGGACTGATGACGTAATGACGTAATTAAGGAACCTCCAATATTGATTTAAGATATCAAACATGAGGTACTTTTCGAGGGAATGTTTGAGGGGCGTCGAAAGAGTTGAGTCAAGGTAGAGTCAATGTTACAACTAAGAATATGGGATTATCTTCACTCGAAGGAAAACAGTGACAGTTCACACACAAGGCATGTCCACTCAAGGAGTCAGATTGTGTACCCTTTTATGTTTCTTTCAGCTTTGAGTTGAGTTATCTAAAGACCGTTGCAATGTAGCTTAACTCAACCAGTCGGAAGCATCCCAGAGATGCTAGCGGCATTTTCTCGCTAGATGGCAAAGCTAACTCGTTATGTCAATTAAACGCTGTGGGATCACGCGTCGCCTTGACAAGATGCCCCTGGGGCCATACCACAAGCTCCTAAATTAATATTAAAACAACATTAGGTACTCGCGGTGCAAAAGTGCGTTGTCACTTTTGCATCTTGGTATTGTTTTAATATTACTTTTGAGCTTGCGGTACAGCTCTTGAAATTATTATGTTTTATTTTTTATAACGCTCATTCAATTGTCCTTACTGCAGGACAAAGGTTTCTTTGCTTTAAAGTTTCAAATAACTATCGAAAAATCGAAATATTATTTTGTTTGTTTGAATATGAAAGCGTTATTCATATTGTCCAAAATATGGGCAATACCGAACGGTATTTGATTGAACTCGTGTTGGGAATTTGAATATTTTACTAACATTTACTTTATTGCAAAAAACAGATGGAACAGAGATCGGTGACTGCCCCGACAGCTCAGTGTGTACATGTATTGTACACCATGTGTGTACATAGCATTAAGGAAAGGATCATAAAAAAAAGGTAGACCCCAAGCCGTGTTTGTTGCCTGATTCTTCTAGGCTTGGTCGCGTGGAATCGGCGTAGCTTCACCTAGTTCCTAAGACGTTTCAAAGTGATCCTTGTGATTTTATTGAAATAAATGATTTTTGAATTTGAATTTGAATTGTAGCTCTGATTTTTGCACTGTAGGTTAAGTGCTTGATTTTCACTTAGGACAAACATTCGTGTGAGGAACATAGGTGTGACTGCTCATTATCTTCACATGATGATTTTCTTCTATTGTTTAGAGAATAGTGCCAAATTGGTCCCATATAAAAAAAAATCATGTAGAACGCTTCATAAAACCGTTCCTAAAACGAATATAGTCTTACTAGTTTTAGACTAATTTAAGTCGGTTTTCTTTTTATTAACGTAATTATACAATTTAGATGTCCATTCTCGTGCTATAAGCACGACGCAAAAGCACTATAAGCATTGCACCTTTAGAATCATGTACCAACCAAGTTTATTCGTAGTTCGCAGATCATTGGCACCGTGTCTCCGGCAACGCAGTCGATTTGTCTGAGCCGGTGCTCCCTGGAGGCAAGCATAATGAATATTAACATCATCCAGGCATGACACGGTACACTGAGATACAGTGAGTAGTTTGACTAAAGCCGAGGTCCTACGGCGCGTAAAACGACGGGCCGCGCCGGATGACGCTCCGCCTGTGTGCGTCCGGCGCGTCGCGTACAGAGCGTTCCGAGCACGGGCCACCACGGATGCATCGTTCCCACGGCGCGTCCGTCCGCCTTGGCGCGGTCTGGCGCGTGAAAACGCGGGCCGTGGGACCCCGGCATAATAGAGATACTACACGGACATAGATTTGTAGCAACAACTGTCAAAAACAAAACACTATGTAGTCAAAACACTATCTGGATATTATGGCCATCTAGTCCAATTGCGATATAGTCAAAACAGCCTTGTAGTTTTGCGTTGTAGACGTCGGGATAACTGGTCCTATAGCAATCTAGTTATTTCGCGATCTAGGCTTAAATAAATAAAATAAATATTAGTGGATATTACACAGCGCCATCTAGCCCCAAACTAAGCAAAACTTGTACTATGGGAACCAGATAACTGATAGAATACTTAAATACGTTTTTTTTTGTTGTAAATATATACTTATTATACATATTAACAGATACAGAACAAACATCTATGTTCATCACACAAATGTTTATCCCGGGTGGGGAATAGTGGGGATCGTACCCACAACCTACAGCGCAGAAGGCAGTGCTACTACCAACTGAGCTATGAGCTACCTAGACATTAGACATATTGATATGTAAACTAAAAAATACAGACCCCAAATTCCCGATAAATTGCTCCTAAAGAATCCAACCGTAGAACCTGGTTGATGTCTTGTTGCGTTGTTTTCTTGGGTGTATTTACTTTGTTTTTACAGGTTTTTGCAGGTACCCCTGCGATTGTACTTCGTGTGTAGTTTGCCTAGGATTGCACGCTTTGGGAGCAGTTTAGTGGAATTTCTAGCTACGTGTCATTGTTTAGTATTTTTAAATGGATTTCCACAAAGTTACACCTAAATATTTCCAGCAGTAATTCAGTATTCGCCGATCTGCCGTTGATTGCGGTCGCAGGCGATGCCCATGATGAAGAGCATCTGAATTGTTTCGAAACGTCAGCAATACAAGAAAAAACGTGGTATCTAGCCATATTTATAGTTCAAATGAGTAACAACTACGATATATATAAATATTTCCACCTTCTTGTCAAAAACTGATACTCATGTTACAAGCTACGTCTTGACCACAATATAAATCTGACCATAGTTGCGCTACTGCACTTTTGCTTCTACGTACAGGTGTAGCGAAGGCTTGAGCAGTGGATGAAAACAAAGGGGTAGATAGCGCAGACTTTAACCTTTCAGGAAATTGCGTTTATTTCAGAATTGCAGGATTTACACTTTTATCTAGCATTCGTGACTATGTGGCACTTGCTTGAGCAAGTTTTATGTATACCTTTAGAAGAATCTAGTATTTTAGAAACCTTTATTTAATAGCTGAGTTAGCCTAGTGGGAGGTATCATGACATTAAATCTGAAGGTCGTGGGTTACAATCCTGACTGTTCATGTATATGAGCATTAACACGTGCCCAAAACAACGAAAGTAAACATCGTAAGGAAACTATATACTACTAGCCGACTCGCGACAGACGTTGTCCTGTCAAATTTCAATAATCGAATAGAAAGGACTGAATGTTTTTAGTATGTGATGTCAGATTTGTTGCACACCAGCGCCTTCTATACAGAATTCATCTCTTTTGCGTTTTTTTATCGTTTTAGGTATTTTTTCATATGTTAAAGTAGTAGTGCAAAATGTGGGCATGTGCCAAACATAATGTTTGGACGTGCCTCTGACTACCCCCACTAGACATCTTCAAAGGATCTAAACGTCTTCCGATCTGATAGGATGTCTACCGTACTTGGGGATTACAGTCGTGATCCTATTTATTTTTAAAGTAGTCTATATTTTATTCTGACATTATAAATATATCTACATCTACAGCAAATTTCAACTTAATCCGTTTTGTCGATTAGTCTTGATTGAGGCACAAACATACATACAAACTCATAAATTTTCACAATTATTATTAGGATTCATTATGAATACCTACTTTAATAATACTTACAAGAAATAATTATATAATAATTATATAAGCGGCATTGGACCTCCATCTTGATGGAATGCTAACTACTGTAAATATAAATGTGTGCACGTCAAATCTCTCAAAGGTAAAGAAATATTTACGATATTTTGACATACAAAATTTCTCATTATGTAAATTTTTGTGTAAATCTGTAAATAGTCAGAAAACTGAATGCTCATAAACAATATACATGGGAGCTCGTGGTGTTATTTGTATCTTAATTAACTTTTTTCTTACTCATCTTTCATTAGGTCAATGATCCGGCCCTAAACCTAATTTTCATACACATTCCCTGATAGATGATTTAAATATTATTTATAACTGTACAAGTTGATCATGTTAATAAAACTTTCCAAATATCACAAAAATATGACAGTTCGACTGTAAAATATTGATAAGCCTGTGGTAGCTTTCATTTCAATTCAATCTAATTTGCTTGTTATCTCTATAATTTTAATAAAATGTATGAAAAATAAAATAAATAGGATCACGACTGTAAGTCCTAAGTACGGTAGACATCCTCTCAGATCTCCAGATGCTTAGATCCTTTGAAGATGTCTAGTGGGGGTAATCAGAGGCACATTCAAGCATTAAATTTGGCACAAGCCCACATTTCGCAGTAGTTAGCATTTCCTTGTGTGTTCCCAGGTTGCACGCCCATCGCCGCTAATAAGAATACTAACTGGTTTCCTTACGATGTTTTCCTTCACCGTTTTGAGCACGTGTTTTTGATGCACATATAAATTTTTCAAACAGTAAAATCCATTACGCCCTTCAGATTGAAAGTCTAGGTACTCGACCAACAAGGCAAAAATATACCTACTATTTTTTCACCGCTGACTCCTAATCTAGCTGCTTCGGCGTCTACTGTTTAAGTTGCAGCTGCTGGCATGCATTAAAAGAAAATTAACGGAATTTGATGCATGGATTATGCAAATCAAGCATATCCGCCGTCGTTCTTTGTTATCACGTACACTAAATGAGTTTTAATAGCGCTTCTGAAGCGGCACTAGTCTGCTCTTGGGTATGAACGAATAGAGAACTGTCTAACTGCATAGTAAGGCCATTTACGTCTTTTATTTGATGGTTTATACAGCGTCAAATAGAGCTTTCTACTTACTAACGTACGTGAGTATGAGTAGGTAAGACATGCTTATAAAATGGTTTTCCAGTACTTACACCTTCCACTCAGCTTAAGGCGCTCCCTGTCGACGATTGTTTTTGTTCGAAACGAAAAAAGAAATACTTCTGAACAAGCCACATCTCCTATTTTATAATGTATAGTATATGTGAATAAAGATGTACCCATCTTTAATCACTTCGATAAATAATCCTACCGACCGCTGCAATGACGACAAACACACGTCGGCGCGTGGTCCACCTTAGCTTTTCGAATAAATTAATGATATAAATTATGTATAATTACTTATCAAAAATCTATTCTAATAGAAATCTAGATCTACATATTACCTATCTTTAACAATAAATCACAAGTTGATTATTACAATAAATCAATAGTAGGTATATAAAATATTTTGATCATAAATTCTAAACCGTATCATTTTGTAATAATATCTTTATCGTGAAAAGTTTCTGCTATTATGTTTTCAGCTTAATAGAAATCTAGGTAGGAACCTGAAGTAATATACTTATAAAAATAGATGTGGCTTGTTCAGAAGTATTTCTTTTTTCGTTTCGAAAAAGAGCAATCGTCGACTGGGAGCAAGACGAGTAATAAATGTTTTTGATGAATGAAGAATCGTTTTTTCTCAATAACCGCAAAACATACAGTTTTGTTTTTTATGACAAAGATAACTTAAGGATATAATCTAGATAAATTATAGACAGAAACACGATTGGTGAAACTTTTCTCAATAGATTTATTTTCCAAAGTTGGCTCTTCAAAAACACTAGTTTCGTTTTTAATCAAAACTATGAATAGCTAAACAGTTTATTTTTATATAATTCGTTAGATAATCATACTAGCTATGTAAATTATTGACAGTTTCTTTTTAAGTTTGATGGTTTTCAAAATAATGCAGTTTTATTACCTTTTCCGTCTTATCCGAGTAGACTCAGCCCAAACAAAAAAACCAAATATTTTATCACCTTAATCGTTTTTTTTTCTATAGGAAAGGCATAGGGCCATACCACAAGCTCTTAAATTCAACTCATACGTGTTTTCGCTTGAGGCTTTCGCTTCATCCTAGTTCAAGCTGTGTAAATTGTTACTTGTAATTAGATATTTTTCCGTAATGTTAATCTTGGCACTAAGTTAATAAATTAAGATTTTATATTTATTTACTAATAGCGTTGTCAAAGTAGCACCGCGAGTAATACTGTTTTGTCTTACTTTAAGTACTTGTGGGACGACCCATTGTCAATACTAATAATATTATTATTTTTATTCACTTATTATTACGTGCAGAGCTGACTAAGCAGTGGGTTTCCCTACGATGTTTTCCTTCACGATGTTGAGTACGTGTTAAAGCGCACACAATTTGTTTCGAGCAAGTAATAATTGATAAATAATAATGAATATCAAAATACTAGGTTTCCAGACACTTAAGTAGCGCCTACATAAGCGGTTACCGGTTTCCCCGCGTAGATACAATCAGGGAATAAACCTGATTATTGTGAATATTGGGTAAATCAAACTTTTTTTTATATTTAGGTAGGTACTATAAAGTTGTATGTAAGTTCTAACATAAAAAAAAATCTATAAAAACATAAATTATTGAAAATTAGTGATAATATTTATTATCTTTTAGCGAATCTATCGCTCAATATATACTACGTTAGTTTCCCATTGAATACGCTAAATTATTACAACTCATCGCCCAAAAACATCTTGAACGTATAACTAATCAAAAGGTTCTTTAATTACCCATTCAAAGTCATCAACCCGTTCTCCCTTGTCACCTCACCGGTTACAGAATATTCAGTGTTTTGCGTCGGCTAATTAGTTCAAGCTGGTGGATTCGGTAATTTTGTGCAAATAGACTAAACACATTCAGTGAATATTCCGTGTTTTTGTATGGATGCTCTTAAGACGAGTCATATTTTTTTTTGATGAATTCAGAATTGTTTATCTCAATAACCGAAAAACATACAGTTTTTTTATGTTAAAGATAACTTAAGTATTTAATCTCGATAAATTAAAGACAGAAACACAATTGACGAAACTTTTCTGGATAGATTTGTTTACCAAAGTTGGCTCTTCCAAAACACTAATTTCGTTTACTTTAAAATATGAATAGCTAAACAGTTCATTTTTATATAATTCGTTAGATAAATAATCATACTAGCTACATAAATAAACACTGTATGGGTTACACATTATTACAACAACGGGAAATTACTCATGTAAATGATAAATTGTCAATGAGGACACCGACAATGTTTCGATTCATCTAGAGAATCTTCTACTCAAGAACGGGCTTACCTGCCCGTTCTTGAGTTATAAACTTACAACGAAAAGTGGCATTGAATATATGAAAGCGTGTTGGCTGAGTGGGAGGTGCTTTGACTGTCAATCCGAAGGTCGTGAGTTCGAGTCTCGGCCGTATAACAATGGGTTTTTTATTTATTTTAAAAATGTATAAGGTACCTACGCATTAACACAGGCTCCGAACGGTAAAAGAAAACATCGTTATTATTCTTATAAAAGCGACTAACTTGGATTTCTACTGTACTGAGAATTATTAGTCATGAGACTTTTTTATTTATTCATTTTATTTTATTTCGCAAATCGAATATTATCACAAAATAACATACAATTTTACTGCCGTCAACTACACACGAAAATAAAAAGGCATGTTTACAACACACCCCTCCAAACAAAATTACAATATCATAAAACTATGATTTAGACCTTTGGTATCGGACTCGGTTTCATTTTTCCATTATTATAGAAGGCGTGCAGACATGCAACATTTATCTACAAAGGTATCTATACCTTGATTTGATAATAATAACTTCGAGTCGAGGAAATCAGGGGTTGAATCGTAGGGCGTGAAAATATTTATACACTTTCATAATTTTCAAGGGGATGATATCGGATCCACAACAAAGAGGGTTCGGCCAGAAAGGGCTTTCAACAAAATGCTTAATACGGAAAATACGAGGTGGAAAACCTGGTTATTTCTAGCAGAAGCTATTATTAGTAGCCGGGATTTGTTGAAGATATCGTTTGTACCGTTTGTAAGAGAAATGTTAATGGTTTCAATGTTCAGTGTATGCTGGTTTTACATTATAATATCAATTGTAAAAAAACATTTTTGTATAAATTTGATAAAATGAAACGCTCGTTTAACATTCTAGAAAAAACTTGATTACTCTGAATATTTTCGAACTAAACGAAACGAAACAATAACAATGAAGATACGAATAAGGGTATAGGTTTTTTCTATTATTATGTTTATTCTAAAAATCAAATGAAGCATTTTTTTATTTCAAAAAATGGTACAAAAAATATTGAAAAACGATAAAAATCGCTGTAGTTTAGAAAAACTCCGAAAATTATATTAAAGTTCCTCTACAGAGAGAGTTTATATTAGACAGTCAAGAGTAACAATTTATGTTGTGAGTATATTATGTGTATGTGTGTGTGAGTGTGTGACAAGTTTTTTAGCAGAAATATTAAGGAGGTTTTCAGTAAATAGGCCAGTAAAAAGCATCAGTAAATAGGGTGCTCTTGGCTTGAAATTGAAAAACGATGAGCGGAATCGGATTTTGCAGGCTTTCAGAGTACACATTTCAGTTTTTTGCGCGAATTATTCAGGCTTATTGAACATCCAACGTCGGTAGGCGATCTATCACGGTGTTACAAGAGGCCCAAAGCCTTGTAAAGATTTGACCCAAATAAATGGGTCACAGCGCCTTTGGAGGTCGGACCTTTAAAAATTGGTTTTATTCAATCCGTGTATTCAGGAAAAGAGTAAATATTGTGCAGTTTATTACATTTTCTTGTATTTCTATTTATCTATTTGGGTGAGTTGAGTTCGGTTCTCTATTGATCCCTTTTGGTAATCAAGGCCACTCAAACTTTGTATTTGAACAATAATATAATCCTCATCGTTTGACGGGTATAATATTATTGTTCAAATACATCGTAGTCGTCAAACGATGGAACTGCTAAATCCAACTAATATCATAGACCCGACATTTTGTGAGGATGTTTGTGCCTCAATTACGTCTAAACTTCTAAATAAATTTGGATGGAACTTAAAAACTACATAGCTTATGTCCTGGAATATCATAAAGGCTACTTTTTATCTAGATACCACGCAAGCGAAACCGCGGCCGGAAACTAGTATTTATAAAACAGTACATTCTGAGGAGACAATTCGTGTTTTTCTGTTTGTGTTCTGGTAGAGCTATCAAGCTATGGCAATTATTCATTGTTTTAATATATATAGAAACTCATTGAGTTTGTAATCAAAAAGAACATTATGTGTGACTGTTGGATGATTATTTATTTATAAGCTAGTCAATTTCTATCATTAATATATGATCACGACTGTAATCCCCAAGTACGGTAGACATCCTCTCAGATCTCCAGACGCTTAAATCCTTTGAAGATGTCTAGTGGTTCGTCAGATGCACGTCCAAATATTATATTTTGTACATGCCCACATTTTGCAGTAGCTGCATTCCATACGTGACAGGTTGCAAGCCCATCGCCGCTTATAAGAATACCAACTGGTTTTGAGCACGTGTTTTTGATGCGCACATATTTTTTTCGAACAGAAAAATACATTGATGCACGCCGGTATTCGAACACACGATTGAAAGTGGAGGTACCTCCCACTCGGCCAACACGGCTTTCATTGACATTGTTTTTATATAAACACGTTGGATCAACCATTGGATCACGTCGTCTCTCACGATTCTCAGAAACGCTAGCAATAAATAAAAATAATTGCTCCACAGCCAACATAGTTCCAAGAACCTAAGCTCTGCTCTCCATTACTTAGCGAACTGTAATGTGGGGGCACTCCAGGATTACCGTATACGGCAAAGTGGCGCCGTATCTCGGATCTGCAGGCTCCGGACCCTGGATACCGAACTTTTATAGCGGCTGTAAAACATTGAATGACTTTGCAGCTTGCGCGAGCTTGCGATGGTATTGATAGTACAAAGTAGCTCATAGGAACCTAACGCGGTGGCGTCCACTAACAAATAAAATTGACGTGGCGGCTTAAAGGTACGAGTCCACAGGTCGGTATCGTACGCATCGGACGCAACGCATTTTCAACATTATATTTTTATGTCCACTGCTATCTATCAAAGTTTGGAAGTTGTAGAAACCTGAAAATTTGTTATATTTTTTTATAAGTTGCTTTATTTTGATAATTTATAAACCTATTTTTGAATTCAATTTTGGTACAGCCATTTTCAACTTGTTTTGTTTAGTGCAAGTGCGGCAATGTTTGTATGTTTGAATGTCTGTGTCACGCTAGTCATCATTTTCTTCTCCTTTGCCACTTGATTTGGGGTCGGCACAAGGAAGCCAAATCCAGGCTTATGTTTAATAACCAGCAACCGATGTCTTAAGCCAGTATTGATCATAAACTGGTTTTCAAGTATTATTGTAAGAAAAGTTTACAAAGAAAATTGCTGCATATTTGTCTTATTCGGAGGGATCATCTGCAATTTTTCAATTCACCCAATATCCTGAAGGTCTAAATCCGAGGTCAATGTAATCTGGACGCCTATAACTGGAAACAATTTGATCCAATTTCTCCTCACGCCTTACAATAAACTTTATGACATCTTTGAACCCTTCGAATTTCGGGTTCGTTAGAGATACTCGTAAGGTATGTGACATCTTTTCGTTTTTTTTTTAATTTCAGCTAATTTTATACTGATGGTATAATTAGCCAATTGTTGAGGTTAATTTTAGGGTTTTGTTATCAAAAGGTGAAGATTTGTAGCCTGTCCGCACTTGCACGAAACAAACATTAAGTCGAAAAGAGGTTATAAATTATCAACTTAAAGCTACTAGGATCAAGGGCATACCTATAGAAAAATATATCAAAATTCATATAATTATTATGTTTTTAATATTATTTTTATTACTCGTTTTTACTTTCTGATTGTCTATGGCAGCTTTTCCGGACTATTTCGAGCGCAGAAGGCGATCCGGCTACGAAGAAAGTTAAATTGGAGCAACAGCCGAGATACATAGTTACTACCATAGTTACTATATATTTCGGCTTGGCCATTGCGTTAGAGAGGTTTTTGAGGAAGCTACGCCCTGAGGGGGCGTAAACAAAGAAACGTCGAGGTCCAAACCGCCGGCGGAATTGGTCATGTAGAGGTATTAAAATAAAATAAACGGGGAAAACCGATGAAAGCATTACAGGACTTTGCCTCTGGTCCATCAGATAATCCGAGATGTGAGCAACAAGAGGGTTCGGATAGTGCGGTGCCGAGACATATATCTGCGTTTGCGTTTCATGGACTAGCCTGACTCAAGATTGAGGTCTCGATGGAGATCGCAGACGCGCATTTACTACAGAGGATCCGAAATTCTGTAATAGTATATTATGATACAAGTGAACTAAGTTGCTCATTACACACGAGGCCGTGGATTGCTGCCCGAGCCGCATCTAGGCGTAAACCGAGTGTCTAATGAGCAAGTTGCAAACGAGTTTCATACGCGCTTTTTAACACACTTGCGAGGAAAAAACAAACATGTATTGCATAAAATAATTTAATAATTGACGTTATATATCTTCCTATATATAAAATTTACCAAATTATTCCGAATCAGTTTGACCGACTTTTATGATTTTTTTGTTTATATTCGGTTGGTTCTGAGAATAGGTCCTAAGGTATATTTCATACCACTTCTTGGAAAATCCAGCGAAAAGATTGGGAAAAAGTTTTTTTTTCTGTGGGGTTATTACAATTTTACATCGTCTGTCGGACAGATAGTAAAAATATAAAAATAACCCAACTAAGTAAAGCTTGTCTATGGAATTTAGTAAGCTGGCTTTAGTTAATTTACGAACTTGATAGGCTTGAGTTGAGTTGAGACGCAACATCATAAATAGATACCGAGCCCAATCTCATGATAAATGTTTACATGATCTGCAAATATTTGCTTCAGGTTTAAATTTTGAAGAAAGATACCCTCAATCATAATTTTACAAAATATTATACAAAACATTTTGTAAATTCAATTTTGTTCGCATCCGCAAAGTTTCATAAAAATTACCTGAAAAATATACCACCATCAAAGAATTAATTGGAAAACTGTGTTGTACAACAAGCTTTTATTTCCCGGCAACTCCATTAGCGCACTTCAATCCAAAAAGGTGAATAAAAAACCCTAAAAATACATTAACATTGCCCTTGAGGGAATTTCTGTATAAACTGAGGGAGATTTCACACAAAACTAACAAAATGCTCTGAAATAACAAATTCTTTCAACCGGAGTGCACAACATTCTGTGACGCTATGCTATATACAGGAAGAATAAAAAATGCGGGCGTATTCTGGAACCCGCGATAGTGCATTAAAAACTCGTCATTTTAGCAAATCTATATTCTTACTTTAGAAAAGAAAGTCGGGTTTGTTACAACAATTATAACTCAAAAACAGCTGAACCGATTTGGCTGAAAATTAGTGGGGAGGTAGCTTAGAACCAGGAGACGAACATAGGATACTTTTTAACTGGAACGGAAGCGGGAACGGGAACGGGAGTTAATTCTAAAGCGATACGAAGTTCGCCGGGTTAGCTTGTAGAAGATAATTTGCAATTTCATCGCAATTTAGTTTTTACTTCTTTTTCATATGGTGTTGGCATGTTCAGTTCATATGGCGTTACTCGTATAATATTATGAAATGGAAGTGAGTGAAAATAGTGATTTTGTTCACTTTTCATTTTATTAATTAGTATTTTAGTGGACCCCCTACACACAAATGGAATACCTACACCCTCTAAATTTCAAATTTATAGGATCAATGGTTTAGGCTGTGCGTTGAAAAGTCATAGATTTTTTGGTGTGTTGGGGGTGCACTCAGAAAGGAATTCCCAAAATTCAACCCCTAAAGAGGTGCAGAAAAATCTGTTTGAAAATATCTTCATGTCAACGAAGGCACGAAGGTTTCAAATTTAGATTTTTTTCAAAAAAGACGAGTAATAAATGTTTTTGATGAATGCAGAATAGTTTTTTCTCAATAACCGCATAACAAACAGTTTTGTTTTTTTATGACAAGGATAACTTAAGGATTTCATCTCGATAAATTATAGACAGAAAGATTGAGCAAAAGTTGGCTCTTAAAAAAAAACTAGTTTCGTTTTTAATCAAAACTATGAATAGCTAAATAGTTCATTTTTATATAATTCGTTAGATAATAATACTATCTACCTGAATTAATGACAATTTTTTTTTTAATTTGTTGATTTTCAATATAATGCAGTTTTATCACTTTTTCCGTCTTATCCGGGTAGACTCAGCCCATACAAAACGTCATAAATTTCACTTATCACCTTAAAACATTATAAACTGTCAGTTTCCAACCCACTTTCGTGCCCGGAATAAGCGCACAGCCCACTGCACTCAAGTTACAGTTTTCTTTGCCTCCTCTAGCTCAATGCAAATTTTATTTATTCATGTAAATTAATATCTATTCTCCGCGACACCCAGTGAGGCGCGAAATTGAGTACGTGCAAAAATAAAGCTGCTAGTACTTCGGCTTATGCAAACGATGTATCGCCCCACTGGCTACCAATTAGATTTGCTATGTAGTTTGCAGACTGTGTTTGCTGTTGCGGAATTCTGAACTAGCTTCCTATTAGATGGGCGTTTGTCACAATCAAGCAGGACTTATCCCGCGTACGTAAGTAACGTAAGTTCTTTGTTCGCTATTCTCTTGGTGCTTGCGCAGCACAAGGCTTTAAAAAAAAATAATATATAAATAGGATCACGACTGAAATTCCCAAGTACGGTAGACATCCTCTCTGATTTCCAGGCGCTTAAATCCTTACGGTGCTATTAATAAAAATTTACTTATCCAAAGATCATCTGAGGTTACACCAAGACTTGTTAATACCAGCTTAATGTAAGCAACTCCATTTCTAATCCTCGTTTATTAATATTGAATTCGACTAGTCCAAACGTAAGCGTTGGACTAAATTTAATCCTGCGCTAGTCTACGTTTATTAATGAGTAGGTTAGTGTCTAGATGGGGTTAGTCAAATACACGTACTAACATTAGGCACATGCCCACATTTTGCAGTTCACAATAGGTTTGCAACGCTTTGTCTCTTTCTAAAACAACCTGTCTATAAGCATCAAATTAGAATATTATTGAAACGCTAGCGAGTCAGATCCAACGAATGATTCATTAGTAATTCAATAACGGACTAATGATAGGCGCCAACTGACTTGTATCCCGTCACGTGTGACATGTTAACTACAGCAAAATGTAGGCAAGTTCCAAAAGTAAAGTTTGGACGAGCCTCTGACTAACCTTTAGATATCTTCTAGGATCTGAGTACTTGGATATCTGAGAGGAATGTACGCGATTGCAGTAGTGATCCTATTTCATTTAACCTTAACTATGTGATAATAGGAAATAATGCGAAAAAAGCAGACAACGCAACATTTCTTTACTCTATGTTGGCAGTAGTAAAGAATATTACTCTAATACAGTATTGATGTTGAGTTTACGTCGTATGTTCCCCAATGAGGACCAAAAAAATATAAAAAAAAACATCACGACTTCAAATCTCCGTTTAGACTCTTGAAGATGTCTTAGGGGGATAATCAATAAGTACGTCTAAATATTATATTTGGCATTATGCCCACATTTAATCGAACCCACTACAGCGCAGAAGGCAGCTACTACCAACTGTGATGCGATGCGAGCCCGTAAGAAATCTTAGTCAAACCTCAATAAAACAAAATGATTACCACGAAATTACGTTATGACGCAAGTGTGCTCAAAGAATAACTACGGGAATTGTTTGCTGACAAACATGAAGATATCAAAGACCTGTGTTTGCTCGACAAACACTATCTTGACGTGAGAAAAAATGGGATGTTACAGCGACCTCGCAATTGTGTGCATAGTCTCCGAACACATGGTGGAATAGATGAGTTTAGTCTGCAAACATGGTCTTGAACATTTAAAAATCATTGTAGTTTTTTGCAAATACCGATGGCCAATGAAATTTGTAAATCGGCTATAAATGGAAACTGTGTTATGATTGCATACAAAAAGATATAATATTTATTTCCAAAATGACCCTTATGTCCACTGCAACAAAGTTAAATTTACAGTTGACATATAACTGTGTAGTTCAATAATATCACTCACCCCTGATATTGGACTTTATCCAGTGGAAATAAGGGTAACCGACTAGCTACTGACCACGGCTTTGCTCGCTTGGTACCTGGATAAAAAGTATCCTTTATAAGCTATTCTAGGATAAAAGCTATCTATTCAGCTTTCCAAGTTTTCATACTATAAGCCAAATCCGCATAGTAAACTATAAATAAATTAATAAATATCAATAGGATCACGACTGGTAATCCCCAAGTACAGTAGACATTCTCTCAGATCTCCATGCACTCAGATCCTTGAATATATTTAAAGGGATTAGTCAGAAGCACGTCCAAACATTACATTTGGTACATGTTCACATTTTGCAGTAATTAGCAATCCACACGTGACAGGTTACAAGCCCGTCGCCGCTAGTGTAAAAAACTGGCTGATAAAATATATGAATCATCTATGCAGTTGCTTAAAAGCTAAGTGTTTTTCGACGTCACTTCACAAAATTAAATGTTCAAATAAACAAAATACAAACATCTTCAACATCTCAAAAATATAATAGAAACGTTGAATTTGAATAATGTGCTCTACCGAACGCTATCGTATATCGCACTTCCATTAGTACTCCCCATTTTCGTTAGTTTCTCTGCTACGCAAAATTCGAACTAGTCTCTAGTAGGTAAGATTCATAATTGTCTGAGATGTGGTGTTGTTGTGGTGTGTATCAATTTATCAGTTAGGTGTTATGAGTGTTCTATTAGTCTGTCTACTGTTTTTAGCTTAATGCGATTTATCTCTGGTAAGGGTTATAATATGGTTGACGACCGACTTAAAAACAAGAGGTAGCAGAATTGGAGGTACCATGACTTTTAACCAGAAGGTTGTGAGTTTCAAGTCTTTTATTGATTACTAACTGTCACGACAGACGTAGTCCTGTAAAAAAATAATATAAGAACCTTCTGATAATAACAGAAAAAGACAAAAAAAGAATTAACAAAATCGTTCCAGCCGTTCAAGCGTGATGCCGTGACCAAGGGAAATAGGGATTCATTTCTATATTTAAGACAAGCTAACCCGGCGAACTTCGTATCGCTTTAGATTTGACAAAATGTTGTGTTAAGTTCCCGTTCCCGTCCCCGTTATAAAAAGTATCCTATTTCCTGGGTCTAAGCTACCTCCCTACCAATTTTCAGCCAAATCGGTTCAGCCGTTTTTGAGTTATAAATAGTGTAACTAACACGACTTTCTTTTATATTAGACTAGCTAACCCGGCGAACTTCGTATCGCTTTAAAATGTTTCCGTTCCCGTTCTCGTTATAAAAAGTATTTTATGTCCTTCTCCTGGCTATAAGCTACCTCCCCACTAATTTTCAGCCAAATCGGTTCAGCCGTTTCTGAGTTATAAATAGTGTAACTAACATGACTTTCTTTGTATAAGCAAAGTACTAACTCGGAGTTCTGTAGCTATGTTTATTCCATTTCGTAACATCCCTTGTGGAATTATCTCGTTAATGACTACAGATGTGCGAACATGGGATTTAGTCGTAGTTGTCCACAAGCTAGAACTTTGTTGGTGCAAAATTAACAAGAAGAAAATACATCCAATAGCTTTAATATAATTATTTGAAGGTGATACTTAAAGTTTTTTTTAATTTTTTGTATGGAAGAGTCTACCCGGATAAAACAGAAAAAATTATAAAACCGCATTATCTTGAAAACCATCAAACTTAAGGGGCTGCCAGTCGACGATTGCTCTTTTTCGGAACGAAAAAAGTAATACTTCTGAACAAGCCACATCTCCTATTTTTATAAGTATATTACTTCAGGTTCTTATCTAGATTTCTATTAAGCTGAAAACATAATAGCAGAAACTTATCAAGATAAAAATATTATTTCAAAATGATACGTTTTAGAATTTATGATCGAAATATTTTCAATAACTAGTGATTTATTGTTAAGGATAGGTAATATATAGATCTAGATTTCTATTAGGATAGATTTTTGATAAGTAATAATACATAATTTATATCATTAATTTATTCGAAAAGCTAAGGCGGACCACGCACGGACGTGTGTTTGTCGTCATTGCAGCGGTCGGTAGGATTATTTATCGAAGTGATTAAAGATGGGTACATCTTTATTCACATATTATACTATACATTATAAAATAGGAGATGTGGCTTTTGTTCACAAGTATTTCTTTTTTCGTTTCGAACAAAAATAATCGTCGACTGGCAGCGTCTGAACAAGCCACATCTCCTATTTTTATAAGTATATTACTTCAGGTTCCTACCTATATTTCTATTAAGCTGAAAACATAAGTATACTATCAGTTATTTGGCTCCCACAGCTTAAGTTTTGCTTAGTTCTACCAACATTTATTTATTCATGTTGTAAAAAAACGATGATTATCATTATTATGGCTTTTAAATTATGAATATCACAGATTTTTAAGAAATAAGCCAGCTGGTTTTTGTAACTTGAAATACGGAAATGTATTTTAGTACCTAAAAGTGTGTAGGGATGCAAAAAAAAACTATATCACGACTTTAATCCCCAAGTACGGTAGACATCTTCTCAGATGACGCTTAGATCCTTTAAAGATGTCTAGTGGGGGTAGTCAGAGGCACGTCCAAACATTATATTTGGCACATGCCCATTTTGTAGTAGTTAGCATTCCACACGTGACAAGTAGTAAGCCCGTCGCCGCTTATAAGAATACTAACTGGTTTCCTCACGATGTTTTCCCTAGTCCTAATATAGAAATGGATGCATATGCTGCACATCCTTTGCAACAGTATGTCCCTATAATAATTAAGTTTGTCAAACACAAACTTATTCCCCCCAGTAAACAAATATCGAAGTGTTAACTGGATGTCATTATATTTGTATGCGTTGGGTTCATTTATTTTGCTATATTTTGCATCTTGTGTACTTTAGTTTAATGTATTCACAGCATCCTTTGTTATTTCAAGAACGGGGTTTTGAAGTTTTTTAAAACGTTCTGCATATATTTTAAGTAAGATACAAGTATTTAGATTTATTATTACATTATAATAGTAGAAAAAAATAAATAAATTTGGCCTTAAAACTATACATAATTGTAATTTAATACAAATTAGTAACCAGTAAAATGTATAAATATTACCTATCCTTACTCTGCTCTCATGAGTTTTCATGATAATAATCTTTATTTATTTAAGGTGCTTGATCCAAGGCAAAATGTGGACATTTGTGCCAAATGTAATGTTTGGACGTGTCTCTAAATACATTTCACATCTTTCAGGATCTGAGCGCCTGAAGATCCAAGAAGATACTTGAAAATTACAGTCATGATATTTTTTTTTATTTTATATCCCCCATGTCTCCGTTTTGTACATTGTCTTATTAATTATGTTCTAACATCAACCGACAAGCTTAGTGATAAGCTCTAATGTATGCCTCTTTGCAACAACAAGCCATAAGATAGCGTTGAATTATGCAATCGATTACCGAACCAGACCGCAGTGTAGTATGAAAACAATAAGAGCTTTTACACACGGCTACCTTATAGCTGAAGTCACAAGCCTTTATTCTGCTTCTATGACTAAAGCAGCAATTTCACTATTAGCACTAATTATAAAATAAATAAATAGTATCACGACTGTAATCCCCAAGTATGGTAGACATCCTCTCAGATCTCCAGACGCTTAGATCCTTTGAAGATGTCTAGTGGGCGTAGTTAGAGTCACGTCCAAACATTATATTTGGCACATGCCCACATTTTGCAGTAGTTAGCATTCCATACGTGACAGGTTGGAAGCCCATCGCCGCTTATAAGAATACTAGCTGGTTTCCTCACTTTTCCTTCACCGTTTTTGCACATGTTTTTGATGCACATATCAATTTTTTGAACATAAAAATCCAATGCACCCCAAGATTCGAACCCACGACCTTCAGATTGAAAGTCGAGGTACCTCCCACTCGGCCAACACGACTTGCACTAATTGTTAGCTCTCAGAATTGCGAAACTCAAGTGGCAATGTCAAAACAGACGGCTGGAAAGCGCAGTGTGGGAAACCCCCCACGAGGAGGACTGACGATCTGGTGAAGGTCGCGGGAAACTGCTGGATGCGGGCAGCGCAGGACCGGTCATTGTGGCGATCTTTGAGGGAGGCCTATGTCCAGCAGTGGACGTCGATCGACTGAGAAGATGATGATAATGAGCAATTGCACTAAGGGACATTTGTCATGCGATGCAGGGGACATTGTCTCCTGTCACGTATTCTATGTGTCGGGCGACGTCACGAGGGACCACGCAAGCAACATCAACAACTATCTACGTGTCCCACGACAGTCACCCGACACGAATTCTACGTGTCGGACGACGTCGTGCGGGACATCGTCCGACTTGTCGGGCCATATGTCTCTACGACAATGTCCCCTAGTGAAATTCGGCTTAATTGTCAGGTCTAGTGATATAGTTTTAACATATTCAATAAAATCATGTAAATATTAGAGAAATTTCTAGACGTCAAAGGCCTCGAAGGAGCGTCAGAAACTCATTCGATCATAATATTGTGAAAACTGGCTGATTATTAGATGGAAACAGGAACTGATTTCTGATTTTAAACCTTTAATTATTATAGAAATAATGAGATCATTCTAGAGGTAGCACAACTGATTCAAATCACTAGTTGGTAGTGTATCTAAAATGCTGGAAGCGATGTATCGCTGCATGGCGATCCACCAGATAAGAGTCAGCTATCGGGTCAGGCGTCGCGTCGCTTTGACCAGACGCCCTGAAATCATAAAAAAAACCTAACCTGTATGAAAATACAGAAAGTTGCCTGTGTAACTGCGACTGGCCTCACAGCTCAGTTGGTAGTAACTCGGCCTTCTGCACTGTGATTGTGGGTTCAATCCTCAACCAGGAAAAATATTTATTTTATCACTTTTCCACTTCTCTACAAGCTTTGCTTAATTTGGGCCATATAGCGTTGTGTGAAATATCCGCCAGTAAAGCGTTGACCAATGTGGGGAGAAACGTTCTTGGGAGCTCAGATCTTACGGCAACAAGTTCCAACTAACTTACAATAAATAAATTATAAATAAATATTGGTGGACTTTGCACAGCGCCATCTAGCCCCAAATAATCACAGCTTGTACTACGGGAAGCTAATGACTGATAGAATACTCATATACTTTTGGAACGAAGTTCCTTATCGCGCGTTGTGAAAGGGGGCTAGACGGAAAAAATTCTTACGAAAAGTTGTCACGAAAAGTTGTCACGACACTTTTTTGCTATAGTATATCTATTAATATATATATCTATTAATTGTGTCGAGGTCGAGGTGGAGGTCGAGGTCGAGGTCGAGGTGGAGGTCGAGGTCGAGGTCGAGGTCGAGGTCGAGGTCGAGGTCGAGGTCGAGGTTGAGGTCGAGGTCGAGGTCGAGGTCGAAGTCGAAGTCGAAGTCGAAGTCGAAGTTAAAGTTGATTCCCTTTCCCTTGTCCCACGTTATTTTGTGAGAACTTCGTTCCATCCGGGTGTCCCTTGACACCTCTCAATATTTTTTTTTTATAAACACTACTTATTAGACAGTACAAACACCTATGTTTATCACACTAATATTTGACCTGAGGATCGCACTAACATCCGCAGAAGACAGAGTTTCTACCAGCTGTGAAGTCAGTCTAAACATCCGTGTGTAGTGTCTAAACTAAACACAGTAAATAGCGTATTCGTGTGAAACCCGGTGCAAAATGGTGGTTATCGACCCATCTAATCGGATTTGTGGCGTGCACTGCATTGATATTGCACGCTTGCCAATAAGAAAATTACGGAATTCACTATTGTTTTCATAAGATTGGAGATAGCAGTTTTGAATAAAATGATGCTATTTGTACTAAGTATAAGTAGGTATTTTGGAATGTTTACATTTCAACCTTTTATCATCATCATTTTAAGCCGTTGGAAAATAATAAGTACTAAACGTAAACATAGACCCCTAGACATACATTTTCATTTGTTTTTTTATTATAAAAAAAATATTCCAAATATTCCGAGAGCAGCTGAACCAATTTCGCTTATTCTTTTTTTGTTGTATTCGTTATTATCAGGAGAAGGCTCTTATGGAAAAAAATGAATTAGACAGGACCAAGTCTGTCGGGACAGCTAGTTATATATTAACAGTCTTTCCAAATTTGGTTATGACGTTGTTACTACGTCATATCCTTGGAGAAGTGATAAACAACAACACAAAAAATTTCCGTAATAACATCCTTCTAATATTATATAAGAAGATTTGTGAGGATGTTTGTGCGTCATTCACGCCCAAACGAATTTTGATATACAAAAGCCTTTGCTCTGGAATATCAAATAAAAATAAAAAATATAGACGAACTTTACACACGGCGTTATCTAGCCCCAAACTAAGCAAAGCTTGTACTATGGGAACCAGATAACTGATAGAATACTTATATACTTTTTTTTGTAAATACATATTTATTATAACTTAATAACACCCAGACACGGAACAAATATCTATGTTCATCACACAAATGTTTGCCCTGGGTGGGGATAGAACCCACAACCTACAGCGCAGAAGGCAGAGCTACTACCAACTGAGCTGTGAGGCCAGGTAGTTATGAGCCATTTTTATTATTAAATAACTAAAATAATGAACTGTGTAAATAAATATAATACCTACTGATATTGAGCTCAAGCGTCAGACTTTACTCAAGTACCTATAGATTTCATGTAATTTTCCTTTAAATGATCGTGTTAAAAGTGCGAACGTGATTTTTATCAAATCCTGCTAATTGTATCCCGTAAATCATTTGTAAAAAGTTCTGTTTTATGACTTTATTTGATACGTTTCGAAACGGACGTTTTAATTTATGGTGTTGGCGACATCAAATTTTATAGTTTTAATTTTGTGAATGGTCTCTACTTTTCTTTATTCATTTTAGTCATTATACCACTCCCTATTTGAAAACTATTTAACAATACTCATGTACAACATTGTACAACAGAACAAGTATTTTATTATGTGTGTATTTTATACTGTATGTAATACATAATAATATATTACTGAATATTTACAAAATGCACAAGAAAGAATTAAGATTTATAGTACTTAAATAACAAGTGTTACTATATAGTTGTTAATATTGACTGACCTTACAGCTCAGTTGGTAGTAACTCTGCCTTCTGCGCTGTAGGTTACGGGTTCGATCCCCACCCAGGCCAAATAAACATTGATATTTGTTCTGTATCTTGGTGTTAACATGTAACAAGCGTTGGAGGCTAGATGGCGCTATTTAATTATTTGTTTATTATTTACAACATATGCGAGTAGTAGGTACCTATGCTGGAAAACAGGCGTATAATTAGATGTGACTGCTCGTGACGGGCAGTCATCGTCGTCCCACAAAACATAACAATGTTAGTGCGCAAATCGTGCCTATCATGCAACGGACACACAAGACGGTAGGCTTGTCATCGTTGATCACGTTACGAAAACTAGTGATGGTAGGAATACCTAGTAGAACACCTACTGTTTTGATGAGAAACATACAAGTGCCTAAGGTGTGACCAGACATTGCGAGGCAATCGAGGGCGGCAGCCGCGCGGAGTGTGCCGTGAACAATAACACCGTTTGAGCGCGGCAGGTAGCAGCGGCTGTCGTCCAAACATTGCGCGGCTGCCGCACACCCTAACTTGAATTTTAGGGTTCCTTACCTGAATACAGAAACTCACTCTAATGTTTTGTTAAACTGTCACATGCACTATTCTCAAACGTAAGAGACGCAGAGATTTAAAATTGACACAGTGTTCAGTACACATTTTCACAACATTTTCCTATGAACTGTAACGTGTTGATTGATGCGAAAGATAAAAGCATCAAAGTATTCGACGAAACAAACCCAAATACGTAACAAAATTCACTTTGTCGGTCATTCAGGCCCATTATATAGCTTCATAAGAATTGGCTCCTTAAGTCACGCCACATGGGACGCTTTACGACGCGACTGTAAAAGAATATGTCGTCTTAAATGAGACATAAACCGAGGGACGTGTAAATGAATGTAGCACATTTGTTTTATTGGAGTCATTAATTCGTTCGCTTTCGTCACGTCCGAGCGTTTCAGGCGACGGGAGATAGTTTCATTGTTCATGCTTGAAAGAAGCCTAGTGCACTCAAAATGATTTCTTCTCGAGGTCTCTATTAGCCAATTACTTATTTTATTTTTATTTATTTATTTGGGTGTTCATAAGTACATGAATAAAAATTTCTATGAACACTGGAAAATGCATTAGTATCAAACTGTTTAGGTAGCCTCACAGCTCAGTTGGTAGTAGCTCTGCCTTCTGCGCTGTAGGTTGTGGGTTCGATCCCCACCCAGGGCAAACATTTGTGTGAGTTACATGGATGTTTGTGTCTGGGTGTTAATATGTATAATATGTATGTATTTACAAAAAAAAAAGTATATAAGTATTCTATCAGTTATCTGGTTCCCATAGTTCAAGCTTTTCTTAGTTTGGGCCTAGATGGCGCTGTGTGTAAAGTTCGCCAATATTTATTTATTTAGAACTAATTGAAAAATTAAACGTTAATTAAACAAATAAATTAATGACTATTTCACTTTCAAAACTTTCGTGAGTTGTACTACACATTATTACAACAACGGGAAATTACTCACGTAAATGATAAATTGTCAATGAGGACACCGACAATGTTTCGATTCATCTAGAGAATCTTCTTCAGGGTGAGTGGACCATAACGCGCGCGCTACCCTGCTCGCATTGCCGTCTCCGTTAATGACAATCAAAGGTACTTTTCAATGTCTTAGAATATGGTATAACAAGCCCCAAGTTAAACATTCTTTCCCGCGAATTCGAATAAAAAGTACCCTATGTTTCAATCTAGGTTCCCGTCTATTTAAACTCGTATACTACCAATTAATGTATATCAGGTTTTGGATTCGTTGCGGTACTTTTGGTCTAAGTGTCTAACTTAAGGCATCAAGTGAGTTTCGAGTGCAGATTGCAAAACGACTTAAGTTCGTCGACCACGGAGTGTTTTAAGTCTGCAAAATAGCATCGAACTTCTAACTCTATACCTAGGTACACTTTGAGGACGGGTGTAAATGGTATAGAGCTAAAGTTGTGGTAAGTAAAAACGCTCTAGACAACGCGTCAGCAGTCTGAGTATGCGTCAGCATTAAAGACAGCAAAATATTTTAGAGAAACTGCTCTTTGCGTCAATAAATTTAGTTTCATTACCTAGCCTTAAAATAGAACTGACGTAAAAAGCTTTAAAAAGCAGTCAAATCCGCTTTAAGGTGATATGTGAAATGTTTGGTTTTTTGTATGGGCTGAGTCTACCCGGATAAGACGGAAATATAATTATAAAACTGCATTATTTGGAAAACTATCAAACTTATAAAGAAACTGACTATAATTTACTTAGCTAGTATGATTATCTAACGAATTATATAAAAATGAACTGTTATGCTATTTATAGTTTTGATTAAAAACGAAAAAAGTGTTTTTGAAGAGCCAACTTTGGAAAATAAATCAATCTAGAAAAGTTTCACCAATCGTGTTTCTGTCTATAATTTATTTAAATTCAATCCTTATGTTATCTTTGTCTTATAAAACAAAACTGTACATTTTGCGGTTATTAAGAAAAAACGATTCTGCGTTCATCAAAAACATTTATTACTCGTCTTAAGGTGCCTGTTAAATTTATGACAGCTCGCATTTTTTGTACTCGGTCGTATTCTGTGGCCGCACACTAAGAATAGTGCAAACGCACACATTGAAGCTACTTCACACTTCATTTACCAAGACTAAATAACTAGTCTTGATACTTGAAAATATTTGGTGCTATAGGTATGTCATATTTGTATAGGTAGGTATGTACTTAATAATTTTATAGGTTGCACTTGACAAAAAGAAAATAAATATAGAAAAAATTAATATATATTATAAGACAGGTTACAAATCGTAAAGTGCTACTACACAGTTACTAATATTTGACTGTGCAAAAAATATTTGTTAGGTACCTACTAATAAAATACATTATGACAAAACGGTAAGTATCGTTTTTTTACATCAAGCTCTTATTTAACTTGCAGTTTATGTACATATTTATATATGTATGTTTGATAAGGTGGAATCTTGCAACTTAATTTTAAGCAGTTATCCCCAATCGATTGAGTTGAAATTTTGCATACATAATATGGTGACAGCGAGCTGATCTGATGATGGAGTCAGGAGCTGTTCAACGGAACTCTTCACTAAATAGTCGAATTGAGGCAAAACTTTGCATACCTATCAATCTCAATGGCAATGTAAAATTATGGTACTAGAGAGCTGGTCTGATGATGGAGGTCGGATGTAGCCATCGGAACTCCTCAACTACACAACATAACCACGTCGCGTTTGGGCTCGTTATTTTTATCTTGACGAGAACTAGAGCACTAGAATTTACAAAAGCTTGATTTAAAAAATATATTTTTAATAAAAAAACTTATTGTCATCTAAAATCGATCACGGCACCGTCAACGTTTCGAGTACCACTCACAGAAAGTTTTGAAAGTGAAATACTGATAAAATATGTATTTTGCTTTTGAATTGTGTGCGAGCTATGATCTCGAAGATCCATAGACCGCGCGTAGCGAGGGTCAACAAGTTCTGGAATTAAACAGTTATTGTAAAACATTACTAAATAACCCTCCATAATATTTTCTTTCCAAAAAAATTAAATATGAATTTGTAAAAAGAGATGACCAGCTCTTTTTAAAAATTCATATTTTCCATTGTATTTGTACTAAATGACATCACAAACCTGCAATACTTTTTAAGACCTATCCAAAGACATGGAGAGTATGCGAGAAAAAAAAAACATCTGAAAATATGTATTTATTTCTACCACATTGTCGGCGTGACTAATGTATATTCATGCCAAATTACAGCTTTCTAGTACTAAGAGTATCTGAGCTAAGCTGCGGACGAATGGACGAAAATGGCAAAACTATAAGGGTTTTTTGTAAACTACGAAACACTAAAGAGCACTTTCAGTATTTAGAATTAAACAATTTTTCAGGACACTTTATTTTTTTTTAATATTTAATTATTTGCATCATGTACTTAAACTTAAGTATATGCCATCAAAAACAACTTGTAAAAATAAAAATAAAAAGCCAATTCTCGCAACGCAACTCAGTTTCTTTTTTTGTCTTTTTTTTGTTGGAACTATGCTCGTGTGTAGTAAACTTAACTTGTGAGATATTGTATAAGTAGCCTAAGATGACCAGAGATAATCTGTCGATGTCAGTCTCTCTTCTCTGTTCACTTGTTACGGCTGGTCGTGTTCTATATCTCTACAATAAAGAATCCATATATATCACCCAGATCGTGTATAATTTAACCAAAAACCCATCAGTTCTTCTATCGTAAAAAGTTGTGAGATTTCAATGTCTGTCTGTCTGTCTAAAAAATGGCCTGAACTGCTTCGAGAAAAGGATGGTACGACTGTGCCGCTTTTTTGCTTGACTTGGCGGGGGCACTACCGTGCCCCCAGATAAACCTTGCTTTGATAATAACAAATACCGACCTTTTTAGAAGGTTCAACATTTTTGGTTCAATGCGTATCGTATTATTCGTCAGTCATTCATCAGTCGTCAAAATTGATTAATGCTAGATTTGTTGCACACCAGCACTCGGAGTCTTTTTATAGTTTTGAGGATGTTTTTTAATTAAAAATAGCCTATTTATAAGCTAGAGGTATATTTACATCGACAGCAAATTTCAATTTCATCCGTTTAGGTCTGATTGAGGTACAAACATCCAAACATACTTAACATCCGCACAAACTTTTAGATTTATAATATTAAAGGTAGATAAATAATAATTATAAATTATATTCATAATCTGAAATTTATGTAATTTTTCTAAATCCAATTATAGATAAAGTATCATTTTTTTCCATCCATGTATAAAAAAACACGCTTGGTAATATAGGGTAGATCGGGTCAAAATGAATACAGGTAATGATCATGGTACCTTAGAACTTTCATTTCAAAACAGAAATGTATCAAATCAACATTTATATTTATTTAATAGGACTAATTAGGGACACTTCAAAAACCACAGCAAAAGACGTTGTCCAGAAAGTATTATCACTAAAATGGAAATAGGCCGGGCACATCCAAAGATTACAAAATGAGAGGTGATCTAAAACAATTATGAATTGGGACCCAATACATAAAAAACGAAGAAGAGGAAGGCCTGCTATGCGATGGGATGATGACATCGTGAAAGTAGCAGGCAAAACATGGAGCAGAGCCGCTAGAGATCGGGAAAAATGGATAGAGCTGGAGGAGGCTTTTACCGCTGAAAGCGGTCCTTACACATAATTTTATATACCTATGCATAGATACATATTTAAGTTAATTTTATATTGTGCAAGGAAATAAAAGCTTTTATTATTTATTATTAATTAGGGACACAACCAGGTTCACATTTTCCTGAAATTTAATATTTTTATTAAAATAACAATCAAATACGAAACATCGGCTTATTTCGATTTTGCTCCGACGCGACGTATGCAAAAAGGTAAAACCGTATACTATTATCATATTGTTTCGAAACCAAACTCGATGAAACGCATCTTCTACAAAAAAAAATCATCCAACTCTTTCAACAAATCATGCATTGTACCTAACCTTCATCTGTGTGGCACTAAATTCTTCAAGGCAATATATTATACAAATGTTATCATTAGTTTTGCATGTCCAGTATTTTACCCCGGTATACCATTATGTAAGACTTCCCCTAAATTCGAAGAAAAATGTGACGTGGACGTGCTTCCCCGAGCGCGTCTGAGCGCTAACTGACGTGCCGACTTGAGGTGAATGTGAGTTTTGTATGGAAAAAATGTATGGAGAAGTTTTATTGCATTTTATATTGTTCATAAATGAAAAAGTAAATTATTTGAAAACAAGATAATGCCACGCGGTATAGAGAAATATAAAATCTACAATTTCGTATAATTTTCAAATAAAAATATGCTGTGGGTCTAAAGATATTGGTACCTAACCAGACCCCATTTTTCGACATTTTCAGCGGTTCTTGCGACGGTAAAAACGTATTTTTTTGAAAATATTGTATAGAACTGGCCAGTTTTTATTATCTACTATTAAAGATGAATATATTATCAGTAATTTTGTATCATTATATCCTCACAATTGTGATTCCTGGTTTTTAAATCGGTACCTGAAAATCATTGAAATACGTGTGTGGGTGTGAGCCGGGCCTTAACTTTCAAGCATACAACGAAAATTTGACAATTAAAACTGCTCCGTAATTCAGCCTTGGTCCTACAACAAACAAGTAACAGTAATTTTGACAAACACAATGGTAATTTGACAGGTAATTACCGGTTGAGGCAGACAATTAGGTCGCTGTATCTGACATTATCAGGTCGCCAGCAAGACCGTAGTAAATTTAATTTACAAATACAAAGGTAGCCGCTGTGATGTCACCGGCCAGAGGCAACAATATTACGGAGGTGGTAACATTTGCGTGAAGCCCGACAAGTTTACTGATATTATTATGGTTATTGTTATACACCCTGGCTACTTTTACGTCCAAAAATAATTTACGTCTTCATTATCACGTCGTAAAACGGTATCAAACGTGGAAATAACAAATAGAAGGGTAGCAATACAAAGCTGTTTGCGTGCTGGGCTTGCTTTTGAATAGTAGCGTGTTTCACGAAGTAAATTCAATCGGACAGCCAGTAGGTTCCGGCTGTGTGTGCTTAAAATATTAAATAGCGCGGAGTTTTTAATAAACAGGGTTTGTTTTGGTGATTTGAAATCTATACTACAATTGTTTAAATTCAAATTCAAAAATCATTTATTTCAATCACAAGGAACACTTTGGAACGTCTTAGGAACTAGGTGAAGCTACGCCGATTCCACGCGAAGAATCAGGCAACCAACACGGCTTGGGGTCTACCTTTTTTTAATGATCCTTTCCTTAATGCTATGTAGAGCTCCAGTGCGATGCCAATCGAACAAGGTGAAAGCACAAGAAAAATAATTAAAAGTACTACTCAAGTAGGTAAACAATAAAAAAAATAAACTGAAGAGCCTCAGCACAAATTCAAAAAGCAGCAGTCTGGCAACCATTTTAACATATTCCTAGTAAAACAAGTTGCAACGGTCTTTGACTAGCTAGTCTTTAGATACAAAGCTCAACTTTTTCTTGCGTATTTTGTAAATATTGTGTAATATACTTACAAATAGATGTATTTATTTCTGTAAATAAAGATGATAAAAAAGTAATGAGCTACGGAGAAACAAGTAAATAAGGACTCGGTGTATTTTATAAGCTTTTATTTAACTTGCAATGTATGTGGAATCTTGCAACTCAATTTTGAAGCAGTTATCCCCAACCGATAAAGCGGAAATTTTGCATTATGTAACTCCAATAATATGGTGACAGTGAGCTGATCTGATGATGGAGTCAGGAGCTGTTCAACAGACATTTACAATGGAACTCCTACAAAATACTCCTAGTAAATACTTCGATTGAGTAAAAACTTTGCATACTTGTCAAGTTTTGATGACAATAATATATGATGTGCCAGGTTAGCACGCTGGTGCTTGATCGTTTATATGATTTTTACAAAGGCTTGTCATTGAAAAATATTTTTCAACAGAAAACTTATAAAACAGTTACGTAACAGGATCGTCACCTACACACTTACACACCTACACACTAGCAATTATGTTGTTTTACGTTGTTCTCAAGTTAGTCCTGAATCAGAACAATTTACAGAAAATTCTATTTGTATATAATTACTAACAAAAAAACTGCAGTTTAACTTTTATCTACTTCAGCTATTAGATTTCATCATTTTACCAAAAAATATTATTTATTTGAGTAGAGTCCGCTTTCCATAAGCAATGTTGAAATACACGTGCTTTAAGTCATTGAATAAAGAACTGTATTAATATTATATTAAAGTATCAATTCGATGCGTAAATATGAGCATGCCGTCGCGCTTAGGTATCTAATGTCTGCATTACACGTCAGTCATTTGAGGTGTTTATTTATTTTGGGTAACTAAACCCTAAATATCTTTTTTTTTTTTATATCTACCGGATATTGTTAAATCCTCCCAAAATGAAAGCCACCGCAATTTTTGCATTACTCTTTGAGTAACAGTTGGAAATATGACACGTAATATATCAAAACGCACCCTTCTTTACTCAGGGTTTGTTCCTTTTGCTCGAGGTTAACCCCTCGTATTCAAGAACGACACTATGAGAACACGCACCCACAGTAGACGAAATCTTTTTTCATAAAAATCAGTTTTTGTGTTGTGCGACACTGCATAGTGTGACTAGAGGCACATTGTCGTGTGCCTCTAGCAAAGTTGAGCTCTAAAGGCACACGGTAGCCTGCGCCATAGTGCCGCTCAACACATAAAGTGATGTTTATGAAAAAAGATTTCGTCCACTGTGGGTGCGTGTTCTCATAGTGTCGTTCTTGAATACGAGGGTAAGCATTACACTCGACAACGTATCGTCCAAATGTCAAAACTGACACTTTTGTGTAGTAAAAGTGTCAGTTTTTGGCATTTGAACGATACGATAGTGGTTCATGCTAGTGTCCTAAAGTGAAGTTTGACCATAATTATACTGGTCGTTGCATCCGAAGATATTTCGAAATTTTGAGATTATTGAAATTATAATGCATATCTTGTATTTATAAGTTTAAAAAATGTCTCGCGCTTTTTCTTAAACTACCAATCGGCCATATGTAATGTACCTAAGTGAAGAAAAGTTTGGTTAAAGTTGCAGCGGGTACGTAAATAACCTATTTTTTATTGCAATTTATATGTATAGTCATCTTGTAAGTGTCTAGATCGAGGCGGACTGAGGATAATAACAATAAACTTTAGATTTTTTTGACATAATCGCTGCAATATTAACCATACCTTACCCCGTCTACATAAGGCTCACTTGCATCAGCTAAGCCTGGCTTATTTTTCAACATCATTAGACGCGTCACAATGTGAAAGGTTAACGCGTTATTTGCAGTTACGTGATAATGTACGGCGAGAGTAGAAAACACCCTTGATGTGCTGTTCTTTTTGTAAGGAAATCTGTTTTTCTTTATTAAAATGATGATAGGTGTAATGCTTTGTACGAGCCGTGTTGGTTAAGTTGAATGTACCCTGGTTTTCCACCTAGAGATGTGGTGCATTAATACTTATAGACGAACAAAACTTATAAGAACTTACTCTCATTAACAAGTACTTATAAAGGTAAGGTAAAATTGCGTGTTTATAAGCGTCGATGGGCTTGCAACTTGTCTCGGATGCTATTTACAGCAGTTTAATGTCTGCATGAGCCAAAATGTAATATTTGATCGTGTTTTTATCTTGAATTTAGATTAATAAAACCTATATTATAGTATTATAAAACTATAGTTTGCCATAAAATCAAAGCTGCACCTTTTGCAAATATTGATAGTTGATAGAAACACGATAAAAATGTCAAAAAAATGATTAACTTTTGAAGTCAAGTCAAGTCTTTAAAATCACAAGGATCACTAGAAACGTCTTAAAAGCTAGATGAAGCTACGCCTACTTCTCGCGAGCAAGCCTAGAAGAATCTTATGGTAACAAATAAATTATTTCCCAAAGAGGGTTAACGTCAGGCAGGAAGCTGGTTGTAAAACATTAGCCAAATCATTTTCGCAACACGTGCCGACCGTGTGGGAAAAGGAGAAATTATTTGGGTCAAAATTACATAAAGATTAATAGAAGCCAAAGGTCATCCAGTTCACTTTGATAAGAAGTAAGCGTCGAATCAAGATACTATCAACTGCGTTATACCCAAAAACACTATTAATAATCAACCATTCTCAATCATCTGATGAACTTTGAAAAGCCAAAGGTCGACTACCTCATCGCGTGCAACAATTGATACTTCTACCAATAAAACCGCAAAAATACGTGAACATAAACACTTTTGTTCAAGACCAGCCTTTAAAAATGTCACTTTAACATGCACTGTTCTACCAACAAGGTGCCGAAATAGCCATGGTTTCAAGTCAAAACCAAATTTTATTCGTTTTTATGCATCATTCAAACGAAATTAGTAAACTATTCCATAAGGTAGATACACTGGTACAATGTACAACACGAGATGTATAGACATTATTCAATACTTACTCACTGAAGATAAGTATGGATATACCTAAATAAATAGGCTCACGACTGAAATTCTCAAGTACAGTAAACATCCTTTCAGATCTTCTAGCGTTCAGATCCTTGAAAATGCCTAAGGGGGTACACGTATGTCAAAAGTCAAAACATTAATTAATAAATTCTAAGCGCTTCGAAACCATTACTAAATTGCTGCTTTAATGAAGCCACGCTACGCTGTCGATCTTTGACGACGATCAGGTGTGATGTTCGAGATACGGTTTGATTCCCGTAGCGAGACAAATGTATGCATTATGTTGTACCTAATCAAAAGCAAAGTCTAAATATATTTATTTAAATTTCAATAAAATTACAAAAATGGCTTTGAAACGTCTTAGGAGCTATGTAAAGCTTATTGTACTGTTAGTTTGTATGAACCAGTACTGTTAGATAATATTTATTTATTAATTTAGAGTATAAACTAAACAAACCAACAAACAACACGTGAACCAAATTGACAATAATAGACATGGAGAAACATCAAGTTACTAAACGAACCAACTACTTGAACGAGTAACTAGCTCCGTGTAAACGACTTTTTTCATGGTTATCGTGCAACCAACTTGTTTAACATTTTGAATCAGTTTTTTTTAAATAAACTGTCGTCTGACAGACTGTGGGTATCTGTTTATTAGGCAACTAGCAGTCCGCCCCGGCGTCGCACGGGTGTAATAATGATTTTATGGGTAATTTTTTTATACCTTGGGTTACATTATCGAAGTTTTCATACGGATCCCTAATAGTTAGACATATGGTTTACATACTTTTTTGTAGATATTAATGTTTTCTATAAAACTGTAGTACATTACTTTGCTTTATTGTCAATAATTTCCGCAGCAAACGCGTTATAAGGATTTTTATTGGATTTTTTTTCACACGTCGGGTTACATTATCGAAGTTTTCATACGGATCCCTAACGTTTTTGAAAATATTCTATAGCCTATGTTCATCAGAGATAATGTAGGATTCTAATGGTAAAAGAATTTTTCAAATAGGTCCAGTAGTTTTGGAGCCTATTCAATACAAACAAACAAACAATCAAATCTTTCCTCTTTATAATATTATTATTATAGTATAGATGTCAAATATGAACGCTTTTTAAAGACCTCCTTAGGTAAATTAATTTCAGATGTTGACAATGTTGATAGTGCGAACATTGGCAACACCTGACGCTTTTTCCACGAAAAACCTTACCTACGATCATTATTATCGTCTAAATCTAGGTCTCAAACAGAAAACGTTTCTGCTGTTCAAAATAAAGTTTTCTATGAAAAACTGCCAAATCGGATAATTTATTGCAATTTATGATCTTAATTCAATGTTTTCTCTTATAATTGGATGTTTTTAATGTAGAAAAGTTAAGACAATAGAACAGAGTAACAAAAAAATATTGGGTCGTTTTATTTGCGGTCTGTTGAACACTCATTTAAAAAAATAAGGGGTTTTTCAGATGTTTTTGCGCGATAAAGACCTTTTTTATTTTAAATTGTCTAATTTCCTTTACTTTTTGAGCTTGTGATTTAATAATATAATATTTACGTATGTACGTAAATAATGTCAATGTTTACTGGTCAATATTTGACATCTACGAACGACCCAAGTATTTAATTACCAGAGTCGTAGTCAACGTCGACATCCTCCTTCTTACGTACACCATGAAAACTAAGGCCTCACAGCTCAGTTGGTAGTAACTCTGCCTTCTGCGCTGTAGGTTGTGGGTTCGATCCCCACCCAGGGCAAATATTTGTGTGATGAACATAGATGTTTGTTCTGTGTCTGGGTGTTACTATGTATAATAAGTATGTATTTACAAAAAAAAAAAAAAGTATATAAGTATTCTATCAGTTATCTGGTTCCCATAGTACAAGCTTTGCTTAGTTTGGGGCTAGATGGCGTTGTGTGTAAAGTCCGCCAATATTTATTTATTTAAGAAATAGAAATAGAACAACAATTATTTTCGTCATTTTTAATCGACGACAAAGAGGAAGTTCTCATTTCGAAATTTTTGTTGCTTTTTAGGGTTTCGCACCCAAAGGGTAAAAACGGGACCCTATTACTAAGACTTCGCTGTCCGTCTGTCTGTCATAGGGCTGTATCTCATGAACCGTGATAGCTAGGCAGTTCAAATTTTCACAGATGACGTATTTCTGTTGCCGCTATAACAGCCAATACTAAAAACAGAATAAAATAAATTCCTACCATATAACAAATGTGATTTTTATAGATAATGGTACGGAACCCTACGTGCGCGAGTCCGACTCGCACTTGGCCGGCTTTTTTAATGTATGACCTCGCATATGTTGTTTTCCTAGTACCAACGTGAACGTCCTCCTTATTTACACCCTGAAAACTCAGAAATGGAAATTGAGCAATTATTTTCTTGATAATTTCGAGAAAACGCCAAACACTATTATATAAACAAATTATCATTATTCAGGGGTAAATGCGAAGGCTGTAATGGTATTGCAGGGGTGCGTCAAGTGACTGTCTCACTGCCATCCATTATAACTGCAGCCTTATTCTGGACCACTGATAGGAAGCGATTTTGAAATAAGGAGCAGTACTACAATCTCTAAAGACTAAAGCAGACTAAAGAAATGATTTGGTTTGTCTCGGAGATGTGTCGTAGATAAATGCATAAATGTTAGGTAGGTATGCATCAGTTAATAACCGTATACTTGTGATCAAATTTAAAAGCATGAGGTTAATACGCAAATTACCTACACATTAGAAATATCATACCTAATAATGAGATCAAAACGTGAAAGTAGTTTGAAAAATGAGTAACCTTTCGGCAACATTGATCAGTGTTCTGAGCACGAATCATTACCGTATGGTAACGATTCTAGCTCAGGCCACAGTGTAGTTATTTCCCAGAATAAGTAGCCAAAAGACGTTGCGTACACACTGCCAAGAGCTGCATTCATTAACTAATGTATAGACTTTCAAAATATTTGCACATAAATTTTGCTTAGGGATGGGAAAATGTTGGAGACCCTCATAATGATGGCCGAGTTACATTTACACGAAAACTAAAATCAAAAAAAATACCTCACAGCTTTTAATTCATAGCATGATCTCTTGAAAATGTCTAAAGGGCGGGGAAGTGGGTAGCCAGAGGCACATCCAAACATTACATTAGGCAAACGCCAACATTTTATAATATTCCATACATGTTGCAAGCCGATTGCCGTATTATAAGAATACTAACTGGTTTCCTCAAGATGTTTTTTCATTTACCTACCTACATTTAAGGAAAATAATCCTAATAATATTATAAATGCGAAAGTTTGTGATAAGGCTGCTATGTTTGTTCCCTAATCAAAAATAAACAGCAAAACGGATTAAGATAAAATTCATTGCAGTATGTAAATAAAAAATCAGAATAAATAAAGGGGGAATTTATAATCCGAAAAACAACCCCTAAATGATAAAAAAACGCAAAAAGGATGATTTTGGTTATAGATGGCGTTAGTGTGCAACAAATCTGACATCACAGACTAAAAACATGTAGTCGTCATAGCAACGCAGTTTGACTAATAAATGATACGCATTCTACCAAAAGTCGTAATTTATTTTATCAAAACAAGGATTATAGGGAACACTTTAAAGTTTCCTGAAATTGCTTTTACCAATGCAAATATGAAAATATGTCAAGACAACATCTGTCACGGGTCGGTTAGTTATATTAGAAAATCGAGAACTTCGTTTTATTTCATCAACCTTTTCCTGCATTGGTCCCACATTATGCAAGGAACTTAGTTATATATTAATTATTATATATACGAAACTAGCAGTCCGCCCCGGCATCGCACGGGTGTAATAGTGATTTTATGGGTAATTTTTTTACACCTTGGATTACATTATCGAAGTTTTCATACGGATTCCTAATAGTTAGACATATGTTATTATGGACTTTTTTGTTGATATTGATAATATCTATAAAACTGTAGTACATTACTTTGCTCTATTGTCAATAATTTCCGCAGCGTAAGCGATATAAGGATTGTTTTTGGATTTTTTTTCACACGTCGGGTCACATTATCTAAGTTTTCAAACGGATCCCTTACATTATTGAAAATATTCTATAGCCTATGTTCATCAAGGATAATGTAGAATTCTAATGGTGAAAGAATTTTTCAAATCGGTACAGTAGTTTCGGAGCCTATTCGATGCAAACAAACAAACAATCAAATCTTTCCCCTATAGTATAATATTGGTATAGATTAAAAAAATATTTTTCAAATCTTACGAGTATTTAATAATTTATGAACATCTTAGCTCTCGAGAAGTGCTAAATACAGATATGAAAATTCTTTTAACATCTACCTAATTTACAGTTAATGCTCAAGCATTGCGTTAAATGGCTCTGTCAGAAGCACAAAGACAGACTTAAACGTGGTTTAAACTCGGATAAAGTCATTTGGAGCGCACATTTTAAAACTACATTAATAACTTGAGATGAGACAATCTCGAAATTCATAGTTAAGATGTACAAATTTCTAGATGTGGCATTTAAAAAAAAATATATGATCACGGCTGTAATCCCAAGTACGGTAGACATCCTCTTAGATCTCCAGGCGCTTAGATCCTTTGAAGATGTCTAGTGGTGGTACTCAGAGGCACGTCCTAACATTATATTTGGCACATGCCCACATTTTGCACTAGCACATTTTCCATTGATGCACGCCGGGATTCGGATCCACGACCTTCAGATTGAAAGTAGAGGTACCCCACTCGGCCTCTGTTTATAGCTTCACAAGTTCTTGGTTTGTTTTCTTGGTCAAAGAGAAACGAAAGATTTATTCAACTCTTCTATAAATGCGAAGCTAACTTGAATCATAATGGTTTGTTTTCGTGGTGTTGCAAGTGATCCTGAAAATGTTACTGTGTTTGTTTACAAGCATACCTAACCCCATACCAGTAAAAACTAACAGCTGTATTTTTGTCCAGCGTTTTCTTTTTTTTTTTCTTTTCACTGGCATGAACCTTGCTTTTATCGCAAATCGAATTTATTTATTATTTTAGGGTTCCGTATGTCTGTCTGTCTGTCTGTCTGTCTGTCTGTCTGTCTGTCTGTCCGTCCGTCCTTCCGTCTGTCTGTTACAGGGCTGTATCTCATGAACCGTGATAGCTAGACAGTTGAAATTTTCACAGATTACGTATTTCTGTTGCTGCTATAACAACAAATACATAAAAACAGATTAAAATCAATATTTAAGAGGGCTCCCATACAACAAACTTGATTTTTTTTGCCGTTTTTATTGATAATGGTACGGAACCCTTCGTGCGCGAGTACAACTCGCACTTGGCCGGTTTTTTTTATTAAATATTCCTTTACAGCAACCTAAACATAGAAGGATCTCAGTTTTTTTTTCTTAAACTTCTTTTGTTTTTTGGGCACTCTACTTTTGAGCCTACTTATAAACGCTGGGAAGAGCTAAAAAAACCAGTGCGGTAAAAAGAAATCTCGTTTGATATAATTATCTTTTCAAAAACAAGAAGTAGTCTTGGACTACAATCGCTAAAAAATATAGCGACTAATTTCATTTAAATTTGACGTATTTGTATGACTTTACAACATCCTAAATGTGAGTTCCCTTCATTAAAAAGGAATTTTGGTGCAAGCCGCCCTAAGTACCATAGGTAATCTTAATACCTAGGCTAACTTATATGACAAAAGAACTATTGTATTTTTCTACATTTTTTGTTGTGTATTGAGCAACATTCTTTCATAGATATTCTATGACCGAGACAAAGCAAGTCTAATATTTCAGGGGCAAGCCGCAGCGCGCAATCACGGGCCGCTATTCAGAAATGTCAGCCTGACGTTTCTTGTTAGGTCGCCTACTGTCATCGACCACATAGCCCAATAGATGCCTAATTGCTTAAGGTATTGCTTGAAATTTTTGTTTTATTTGTATGGGCTTGGATAAGTATGAAAAAGTTATAAAACCACATTATATTGAAAACCGTCAAACTTAAAAAGAAACTGTATTTTTTATGTAGCTGGATTATCTAACGAATTATAGAAAAATAACTGTTTAGCTATTCATTGTTTTGAGTAAAAACGAAATTAGTGTTTTGGCCAACTTTGGAAATAAATCTATCGAGAAAAGTTTTACCAATAGTGTTTCTGTCTTCTGATTGACCTGTTCAATGTCACAGCCGCGCGTCGTGAACCGCGCTCTGTGTCTTAGATCAGCAGTATAAGCCTAATGTGTTGTGAGAAAGTGTTCGCCTTGCATGAGGAGTCTATAGGCTGTGTGGTCTATGTCTACTGCACTTTGTATACTGAGCAATTCTCATTAATCTCGGATTATCACGTCTTAAGCTATGGTTACCTAGATTTGTTTTCTGACACTTTAACGGCAACAGTAACTTTAAGAACGACACTTTAACCGGCAATTGTGCGGTTTGTTAAACAATGTAAACAATGTTCTTATTGTTTTGGCCGTGTTGGCCGAGTGGGAGCACCTCGACTTTCAATCTGAAGTTCGTGGGTTCGAATCCCAGCGTGCATCAATGGATTTTTCTGTTCGAAAAAATTATATGCGCATCAAAACACGTGCTTAAAACGGTGAAGAAAAACATCGTGAGGAAACCAGTATTCTTATAAGCGGCGATGGGCTTGCAATCTGTCACGTATGGAATGCTAACTACTGCAAAATGTGGGCATGTGCCAGATGTAATGCTTAGACTTGCCTTTGACTACCCCCACTAGACATCTTCAAAGGATCTAATCGTCTGAAGATCTGAGAGGATGTCTTACGTACTTGGGGATTTCAGTCGTGAACTTATTTTTTTATAGCTTACCTAGCTACCGTCTGCTGCTTTGCTCGCATGGTACCTGTATAAAAAGTAGCCTATTTGTTATTCCAGCCTATGTATTCTAAGTTTTATCCAAATCTTGCAAAATGTGGGCAAGTGCTAAATATAATGTTAAGGCGAGTCTCTGATTACCCCCTAAAGGATCTGAACGCCTGGAGCTCCGAACCAGGTTTATTTTGCTGTGAATTTGAAGTATTCTAACAATATTGTTATCACGTTTTTGCTTCCCATGTCAATTAATTTGACGTGAAAACGACGTTCAGTAACACATGAACAGAGTTTCAAATTTTGCTTAAATTAATGTATATTTAGACACCAGCTTTAGCCCGCGACTTCATTTGGGTGTTACCTAAAAAATACTTATCTAGAGGTTCGAGTTGGAGATGACAGCGCAGCAGCTCTATTGCGCAAGCTCACTGGTAATCGTAATTAGCTTCAACTGTAAAATTCTCGTTGTGTAACTGTCAAGATGACAAAATTTGTGTGAGTTTTGTATGAACTCACAATAAGCACCGCTGGCCATCTACCTCGAACCTCAAACTGTTCCAAGATTCATTTAAAACAATTTAAAAGGTGTTTAAAACACAAACATACAAACAAACATTGAGTTTGTTACTTTCGCGTCTTGCATATTAGTAGGGATTATTATTATAACCTTATTTAATAGAAAACATGGCTACATCGACATGTTTATGCTTCATTAGTGAAATGCCATCGACAATATTATCTTACTAGGCCTACATACTGAAGTGCAGGTACAAGTCTTAACATAAGGGCGTGTTTTTTGATACTTTTTTGCATGCAATTTTGAGCATCAACGTCCCAAAATTAAGCATTTAAAAGCACACAAGTAGTTAGTTTCTATGAGAATGGCTCTGGTTGCAGATTGCCACCCAAAATCTACCAAGTCTCATTTATAACATGGTACATAAAAACCGGCTAAGTGCGAGTCGTACAAAAAACGGCCAAAAAAAAAAACTCGTTGGTTGTATGGGAGCCCCCCTTAAATATCTATATTATTCTGTTTTTAGTATTTGTTGTTATAGCAGCAACAGAAATACATAATCTGTGAAAATTTCAACTGTCTAGCTATCACGGTTCATGAGATACAGCTCTGTTGCAGACAGACGGTCTTAGTAATAGCGTCCCGTTTTTACCCATTGGGTACGGAACCCTAAAAACTATCTAATATCTTGTATAGGGGTTTTTTGATTGAACATCTGTTTAACGATCCACCGTAACCGGTGTCAACCTGCAGCCCTATTGTGTAAGCTCCCTCTTAATCGTTATCAGCTTCAACTGCCAAATTTCCTTTGCGTGACTGTTAAAACACCATTGAATTAATAACAGTGAAATCATGCAATAGGCCTGTAGGATTAACACAAGAAGTACGCACGCAGTTGCTACTTAAAAATTATTAGCATATGCATGTACCAAAAATTTCAATCCCACATAAAAACCTCATTCAGCCCTAACGCGGATGCGGGCTACGATCGACCGTGAATGAACGAGTGGCGGGCAGTTAGACTCTTCGTATTGAGATGATATAAGATTTTTGTATGAAGTTTCAATAAGCACCTCTGGTGGTCGCTTTAATAACTTCATACAAAAACCGTATTTTGTTAACCAATATAATCGGTGTCATCCTGCAGACCTATTGTGTAAGCTCATTCACAATCCTTGTTTTCCTTTGCGTGACTGTTAAAACACCATTGAATAAATAGAAGTGAATTTACGCAATAGGCTTGTGGCGCAGATGCTACTTAAAAATTATTTGCATATGCATGTACCAAACATTTCAATCCCGCATAAAAACCTCATTCAGCCCTAACGCGGATGCGGGCTACGATCGACCGTGAATGAACGAGTGGCGGGCAGTCAGACTCCCCGTATTGTCCGTCAGTCGTACCAAGGCGCGGCCGACGTCTACTGAGGCGCCTTGCCGACGTCTGGAGGTTATTTAGTGGCTCATTGTGCCACCGACTGACCAACGCGATTTGACTGTTGATAAGCGATTGTTTCGACTGATGAGCTTCACGTTGGGCGTTTTATTTAAATTATTACGATGCGATGGTGCACACGCAGATTCATGTAGGGTAGGTTTTTGATAGGAAAATTTGAAACAAAAAAAATGTATCTATTTAATTCAGATACTAATATATTACAGAATATTTACAAAATACTTAAGAACCAGCCTTTTTTGAGCCTTTTAAAGACCGTACATAAATGTTAAAAATTAAGATGAAATTGGAAATATTACTAATTTTGATTTTGTTTTTTTTTTTGGTGATGGCTAATCGTACCTATATAATGTTAGGCACGAATCACCAACTATCTATCTATCTGTATAAGTTTCTAGTTTTGTCGTTTTGACGATACGATAGTGATTCTACACCGAAAATCGAAAACGATAGAACGTAACATTCATTTCGTTGTAAAGTTCTAATTCTCGTAGAGTAACGGACATCGATGATGTCAAAAATATTTACGGTCGTTCCATCGTTCAAGAAACTATAGTCAAAACTATGTAACTCTAGCACGATTATTGATACGATAGATCGTTTTCTAATCGCGAGTAGACCCCCAGGGCCACATATCATTAACATCTACAGTAGTTTCAGTTTTCAAGGATATTCTAATCCGGAAACTCCGGAAATAAAATAATATTGTGCTTTATTTATTACCTACCTATTATTATCGAACATGACATGAAAAATGAATAACATAGCACTATCTATTAATAACTACTTTTTAAATATCGTTACTTAATATTCGATTAGACGTTAGAAGTTCATTATTACACGTTTAGTGTCATATTAAAAGAAAACACATCATCAAAACTAAATTGATTTCACAGGGTCATTCATCAATCTTCTTGACTTATTGATTGATGATAACGCGTTGTATTGACAGAATGTAATTAAAAAAAACCACGAATACCATATCACATATTCACATGTCCAGAACGTCCAGAATAGAAAGACACGTCGTTGGTTACAAAGTTTAAGTAAACAGTGTGTTTTTCAAGGCTGTGAAGGGTCAAAGATAGATGGTGGTTTGAGGTGGTTGCGTCAAATTATCTTATTATCGAGTGTACAATCGCTGGGCGCGCGTGTTGTTTGTGCAATTTTAGTTCTTCTTGACAGGCTATTTATTTTATTTGGGGTACAATAATGAGCTAAACGTCAGGAGTAAAATGTTTTATAATCATTTTTCAAACGACGAAAAAGGAGGTTCTCTTTATGTAGATACTTATGACCGCGCTTATCTTTATAACTGGTGATAAGTTTTAATATTTTTTTGTAGGGAGAAGTTCAAAGTTGGTCCTTAAATTGTATTCATGCAGGACTAATGCATAGTATATTCATAAAACCTAGAAATATTAAAAATGTTCATGTCGACCGATCAAGGAGACTACATTGTCAGACCACGCGTTAAGGTAGATTTGAGCAAATAATTTATATGGAAATTAATTATGTAAAATTATTGGTTTTTTGTATGGGCTGAGATAAGTCTACCTGGATAAGACGGAAAAAGTGATAAAACTGCATTATCTTGTAAACCATCAAACTTAAAAATAAACTGCCTTTAATTTATTTAGCTAGTGTGAATATATTATAACGAATAATATAAAAATGAACTGTTTAGCTATTCAAAGTTTTAATTAAAAACGAAACTAGTGTTTATAAAGAGCTATCTTTGGAAAATAAATTTATCGCGAAAAGTTTTACCAATCATGTTTCTGTCTATAATTTATCTAGATTATATCCATAAGTTATCTTTGTCAAAAAAAACACAACTGTATATTTTGCGGTTATTGAGAATCGATTCTGTATTCATGAAAAACAAAAACTATGTTATAGTGATGGAAAATAATGAAGTGGCTAAACTGTCCATTCACTGTGACATCAACAGTAAAACTTAACTTCAAATCTAATAACTTGAGTCATTTCTTGTTAAACTCACGGAAATTAATCGAATAAGCTAAAATTAAAAACTTGCCAGACGAACAGATTCTTAACGAATTTAATTGGCAGGCAATGGCTCCTAGTTTAAATGAAATTTTGAAGTATTTTTTTTATGTTTTTGGTCTCTTGCGGTGCGACGACATAGCTAAATCGATTACATGCAAATTGCTTGAAATACTAGCTTCTGCGCTCGGTTTTTAATCTAGGTGTCAATATACTTATCTACTTACCAACCAGATGTCACAGAAATCGCTTCAATCGTTACGACGTGATTGGGAAACAAACAACTACACTAAAACTAAACTAAACTCACTTTTATTATTTTAGGCTTTAAGAATAATAACCAAAATTTGTTTATAAATAAATAAATAAATATTGGCGGACCTTTACACACAACACCATCTAGCCCCAAACTAAGCAAAGCTTGTACTATGGAAACCAGATAACTGATAGAATACTTATAATATACTTTTTGTAAATACATACTTATTATACACATTAACACCCAGACACAGAACAAACATTGTTCATCACACAAATATTTGCCCTGGGTGGGGATCGAACCCACAACCTACAGCGCAGAAGGCAGAATAACTACCAACTGAGCCATTGAAGCTCATAAAACAGATAACCCAAATGATATTGTATCTAATGGTATTTGTTATTCACATACGAGTAGTATCTAGTGCTTGAACTATAACTTTACTATTGGGTTGATCAATTTGCAATTCTCCAAGAACCCTAACAGCCTTTAAATAGAGTTCAAATTACTCTAACAGATTACATCGAGTTCAAACGTGTTCAATTAAAACCTGTCGAGATAACAGCGTCACGTACGGCTATCTTGTCACATCCAGTACCTAGTCAAATTGACCTCAACTGATATTTATGTACATACACCCCTCGAGGGGCCTAAAACCCTGAATTAAATGCATAACTTTCATTGTCATAATTTAGATTACTCATAATACTAGTCGATTCTTGATCACTAAGAAAATTAAATATATTTTGTCCTTAAATTGTAAAGTTCGGGAAAAAGAAATATGCTGATTATTAAAATTTGACAGGACAACGTCTGCGGGGCAGATAGTTTCTAATAATATTAATCAAATAAAAATGAAATTGAATTACTATGAAGGTACATTACCAGTAAATAAGAATAAACAATAAAAAAAAAACAAATCTTAAAATTAAGCGGCGATGGGCTTGCAACCTGTCACGTATGGAATGCTAACTACTGCAAAATGTGGGCGTGTGCCAAATATAATGTTTGGACGTGCCTCTGTTTACCCCCACCAGACATTTTCAAAGGATCTAAGCGTCTGGAGATCTGAGAGGTTGTCTACCATACTTGGGGATTACAATCGTGAATCTTCATTTAGTAATCAGACTACCTTGGATACATGTACATATTGACTACCCATTACAAAGTAATTGGTGTGCATAACACAAAAAACAATGCTACGCTAAATGAAGTCTCCTTTTTTTAGAGACAAGAAAAAGTAGAATTGCTATTGAGTCGCCAACCGGAAATGATTAGGATTCATTCAAATGATAAAATGAATAGCAATTTAAATTGCCCCTGAAATAGAATCGAGATCTATTATTATCGAGTTGAATCGATTATTGGGAACAATTTTACTGTGATTGGTCTTGTTAAGTCTAGTTTGCAGGAAAATTGCTCACTTAATTTGACATTAGGTTGGTATTGATTTGAAAAGTTATAATTGTTGTACGTTGATAGTTTCGCTCGCTTAATATAGAATAAGAATAGTACGTCAATTTCTACCTTCATTTATTTTTAACTAAAAACTAAAATCTTTTGCTAAAAACATGAAATAACTTCACTAATCTCTTTAAAATTAATAATTTGGGCGAGAGGTTTTTTGGTAGGAATTTTGTACAAATTTTGCTGTTAAATCATATTTATGAGCCAGTGGCCATCTTTAGTGATGGAATCTTAGGCCGCCCAAGGCCTCAAGGCTTTACCCTCAATTGTCTATGCCCTATGAAATACGAAAAAGCTTCAGCACGCACGTCAGTTTCAAAAATGTAATGCAACGAATTGACGTGAAATTATTGATGCTATCAAAAACATAACTTGTAAAAAAGCTAATTTTTATAAGTTATTTTTCTCATAGTGTCGTTCTTGAATACGAGGGTTAGTCTTGCAACGCAACTCAGTTCTTCTACCATTAAAGTCAGTGAGTGAGTGAGTGACAAAATTGAAAACTTTGACTAATTATAAATCTTAAACTACTGGTTTAAATTAAATTTAATTTGAAATGTGTTTAATACAATGGTGGCGATTCTTTTGTGTCCACGCTTAAGTTAAAATTTCTAAAAACTATCGATCTTATTTATTTTAAAGTTAAAGTTTAAAATAGCGTAACCTTAAAGTGACAGTTCTAAAACTTAAAATAGTTTTAAATAAATTTACAATTTTCGTAATCGATTTAGAAACGTCAAGCTAAATTTAATCAACATGTAAATTGGTGTTGACTAAAATGACACTTGGTTGTTTCAAATATGCGAAATAAAATAGAGAAACGGCTAAAATATCCCATTCTTTAGGACTGTCATTTTGATGAGACTCTAATTTAGACTTTAATATAAAAAGGAATAAGATCGATCGTTTTTTTACGAAATTTTAAGTTTAGCTTGGACACAACAGAATCGCTACCAACGTCTGCTTGGTTAAAATTCAGGCTTTTAGTTTTATCCATAACAAAGTTATAGGGAGTCAAAAATAGCCTGAACTGCTTCGAGAATAGGATGGTACGGCCGTGCCGCTTTTTTTGCTCGACTTGGCGGGGGTACTGCAGTGCCCTCAGATTAATAATTTTACAGAGAATAAAAATCTGTTCTCCGAACTCGAATCGATTCAATTCAGAAGGATTTCTGTAATGAACACTTAAAAATCGATATCTGTAAAATGGGTTTCTATCGAAATAGTTAAACATAAAATTTTATGGTTACTCTTAGATAGGATAAGTAAAAGCGGCGGAGTCTATTGAAAATCTCTGAAAATACTTATTTTATGGAAACTCACAGACAATTTTTATAGGATTTTTAACCTTTTATAGTAGAGATCCAATATTCTCATTTTAAAATTATATAGTAATTTTGCGGCAGATTTTAGCGTTTACGAGGTTTATAAAGAACTAACTTAGAATAAAAACCGGGCAAGTGCGAGTCGGACTCGCGCACGAAGGTTTCCGTACCATTATCTATAGAAAACTGCAAAAAAAATCACGTTTGTTGAATGGGAGCCCCACTAATTTATTTTGTTTTTAGTATTTGTTGTTATAGCGGCAACAGAAATACATAACCTGTGAAAATTCCAACTGTCTAACTATCACGGTTCATGAGATACAGCCCTGTGACAGACAGGCGGACAGACGGACAGCGAAGTCTTAGTAATAGGGTCCTATTTTTACCCTTTGGGTACGGAACCCTAAAAGCTATGCTCACGACTGTAATCCCCAAATATGGTAGACATTCTCTCAGGTCATCCTTGAAGATTTTTGAGAGGGTTAGTTAGAGGCATATTCAAAGATATTATTGGCTCATGCCGCCTTTTTGTAGTAGTCAGCATTGCATTTGTAACAGCTTGCCAGGCTGGAAAATTATAGTTGTATGTTTTTTTGCATTTTTAAATAACTTGGTTACTCGATGCAATTGCCTCGTTGATGTTAATTTAGGTAATCTAAGACAAGTATGTTCTGTGATTTTAAAATCTTTGAGGAAATTCTTCGTTATATATTATTGTAAGGCATAAAAACAAGCCGTGTTGGCCGAGTGGGATGTACCTCGACTTTCAATCTGAAGGTCGTGGGTTTGAATCCCGGCGTGCATCAATGGATTTTTCTGTTCAAAAAATTATATGCGCATCAAAAACACGTGCTTACAACGGTGAAGGAAAACAACGTGAGGAAACCAGTTAGTGTTCTTATAGGCGGCGATGGGCTTGCAACCTGTCACGTATGGAATGCTTACTACTGCAAAATGTGGGCATGTGCCAAATATAATGTTTGGACGTGCCTCTGACTAACCCCACTAGACATCGTCATAGGGTCTAAGCGTCTGAACATTTGAGAGGATGTCTACCGTACTTGGGGATTACAGTCGTGATCCTATTTATTTATATATTTATTTTATTTTTATAAAAACATACCCCAGATCTTGACCCTTACCAAATGATGATTTTCTAAAAACCATGAATAAATACTTACATGTATCCTAGGTTTCGTAACTAAGGGAGGTATAAAAATGTGTCTTCAAGATATTGTCGTACGTGGGTTTCATACGATATCTGATCAAATTTATTTAGAAAACGGTAAAGATCGGAATAGGAATAGAATAGTTTTCTTTATTAGATTCTTTTCGTTTTTAATGTTTCATACCCAAAGGGTAAAAACGGATTACTAAGAATTTGTTGTCCGTCTGTTTGTCCGTCTGTCTGTCCGTCCGTCTATCTGTCACATGGCTGTATCTCATAATAATAATAATGTTTGATTTTCTCATAAACCGTGATAGCTAGACAGTTGAAATTTTTACAGATGATGTACATCTGTTGCCGCTATACAATACTAAAAACAGAATAAAATAAATATTTAGGTGGGGCTTCCATACAACAAACGCGATTTTTTTATAGATATTTAACCGGAATCCTTGGTGCGCGAGTTCAACTTGCACTTGACCGGTTTTTTTAACTACTAGATTCCGCACGTAGCTTCTTTCGTTTAGTTTTCGATAAATAGTATTGCTTGAATTGTAATTGTGTTAATCCAGGTCTAATCTATCTTTAGACCAAATTTTATTTAAATATAATCAGTCGATACTGTCAAATGTAATGTTTGGTCGCTCCTCTGACTACCTCTTTTATTATCCACAAGGATCTTATAGTTCTGTGATGTCTACCGTTCTTGAGGATTACAGACCATGATCCTATTGCATTTTCTTCTCTACCATATAAGCGCTGGTAAGTAAGTTGTATGTACCGATAACCTGCTTTTAATGTATACGCAGCGTTTTGTGGGGTTGAATTTTATGCGCCCTTTTAACGGCATTTGTATGTTTTATTTAGGTTTCTCTTATCATTTTCCGTGACATATTATTGTGGAGGCAACTCGTGGAATGTTTAAGTAGCTGTGGTTAATGTTTGGGTCTAGCATTCGTGGATATGACGCACTGACTAACCTTTAAAGTAGAAAGCATAAAAAAGCAGGTGTAAAATATGACGTGTATCTTTATAACAATGAATATAATAATGAAACGGGGCGTCTGGTCAAAGCGATGCATGATGCTGGTTCTTTTTTGGCACAACCGATTTTTATGTAAATTTTTGTGTATATTCATTAGATCTGATAGGTCGTAGGGTATGGTGCCCCTAAGTGATAAGGCGTAAAGTTCGGGAAAAACTGAAAGTGCTTTTTTCTGTGGCAATATTGAAATTTGACAGGACAACGTCTGTCGGTACAGCTAGTGATATATATAAAATTAGGTATTAAAAAGTTAGGGTATAAAAAAATTGCCTATAATCTTTATTAGTGATGTTTATGCAAAGCCGGGGCGAGAAGATAGTATATTACACAACTCGAACGTCAAGTGTTGACCAAGTTTGACGTGTATTCAAAAAGCTACACCTAAGTATGTTTTTTAGGGTTCCGTACCCAAAGGGTAAAGATGGGACCCTATTACTAAGACTTCGCTGTCCGTCTGTCCGTCTGTCCGTCACAGGGCTGTATCTCATGAACGGTGATAGCTAGACAGTTGAAATTTTCACAGATGATGTATTTCTGTTGCCGCTATTACAACAAATACTAAAAACTGAATAAAATAAATATTTAAATGGGGCTCCGATACAAACGTGTTTTATTTTGCCGATTTTCATAGAAAATGGTATGGAACCCTTCGTGCGCGAGTCCTACTTGGCCGGTTTTTTTCTAGTGGCCAACACTGGTGATGGATTTTTTTCCGCCTAAAAGCAATAAATGTTTCCCCGATGATACATCAGTGAAAATCTCTGTCAACTTTCCGATATACATCAGTATTCGTAGGGTTAGGAAACGCACTATCCCTTTATCATAAGGAAAGTAGGAGGTAACATGGGTGAAATATACGGGGGCGTTGACCTCTCCAAATCTATGGGACAAATCCCATGCAATTTGTTGTGATATATGTTTTATTTTATTTATTTTGTATGTAAATGCGGGAATTGATGTAACATCAATGTGTTTTTTTTTTATCCGTTTATCTTGGTAGGTATAATGTTACAATAGTAACAAAACGGCTTGCAACCTGTCACGCGTGAAATGCTATCTACTGCAAAATGTGACCAAATATTATGTATGGACGTGCCTCTGACTACCTCCTCTAGACATCTTCAAAGGATCTACGCGCCTGGAGATCTAAGGGATCTAAGGGTCGTGATCCTATTTTTCAACAAAATGTATCGAATATATTAAATTCATTTTATATAACCAGAATAAACTGATCCAATAACACTTACATTAATATTACATCAATTCCGATTTCATCATATTAGGAATTTGCTCCCCAAGTTAATTTATTTAGTGTTCGAATATTTTCAACAATTTATAAAAAAGTATGGAAATATTAGGGATGTATAAAGTAGAGAGAGGTAGGACAAAGAAAAGATGGATGGACTGAGTGAAAAGTGATTATGGACAAGAAAAGAGTAAGTGCTGATATAACGAATGATAGAGGAAAACGGAAGAAGAAAACTTGTTGTATTGTTACCACTAAAGTGGAATAAAAGCAGAAAGATAATGATGAGGATGTTACAAGTTATATACTAAATACTACTGGAATGCTAACTACCACAAAATGTGGGCATGTGCCAAATATAATGTTTGGACGTGCCTCTGACTACCCCCACTAGACATCTTCAAAGGATCTAAGCGTCTGGAGATCTGAGAGGATGTCTACCGTACTAGGAAATTACAGTATTTTTTTTTAAATACAGTGAGTATTATTTAATAATCGTACGTCTAAATTTATAATTTCCATAGAGTATAATGTAAATTTCATACAAATTCGTTTAGTTGTTAGGGTGTGATTGAGGCACAAATTTTCACATATAGACACAATATAGTATCTAAGTTGAACGGTTCCCATCAAACTTTACTCAAACCGCAAAAATTGAACTACCTCGCGTGTTCCTACCCAGACAACATCCATCTTTCTTTACAGGATGACGTCAAAATTACAAATTCAAATATTATTTCAAGCGAAAACTTTCACAAATCCACTTTGCATGAGCGTTCTTTACGTCACGCTATAGCACCCCCCGCAAGGGTGGCGATGTTGCCATAGTTTTCAATATAAATATGAGGCTTTATGTTAAAGTTAAGCCACGTGTACACTAAGAGACATTTTTCCCGATTTATAACGCACAAGATTCAATCCACGTGACGCTGCATCGTTGCGCAGTGCCCGCAATATTCTACATACATATTTTCATACAAACATACATACATAAAATCACGCTTGTTTCTCAACACGTAGGCAAAGACCACGGCTTTCCACTTGATACGATCCTAACATACTTCTCTCGCTTCATTCACTCTCATCACCTCTCTCATGACTTGGCCTTTTTCTAAAACGTCACCATTTTGGTCCAGGAAAATACGCCAAGGTCTTCCTCTTTCAACGTTCTCATTCACACTCGCCTTATATGTCAGTTATGTCAATATTGTTTTATTAATTCTCTCTACATGCCCAATTCATTCTCTCTAGATACATGGCTCAGCTAATTTCCGTCGAAAGGTTTAAAAAAAGAATTAGGATCACGACTGTAATCCTTAAGTACGGTAGACATCCTCTTAGATCTCCAGGCACTCCCTTGACGTTATCTAAAGGAGTTAGTCAGAGGCAAGTCCAAATATTACATTAGGCACATGCCCACGTTTTGTAGAAAGCAATTACGTGAATGTCCTTGCTTATTGATTACAATGTTTGTTATCGCATTTAACCTCCTCCTGCGACATTTCTTCAAACAATGAGTAGTGTGGCCTATAAAAAAATCCACAGCATGGTCCCTGGACATTCACGTAACTGAGAAACATGTTGTGCAACATGCCACTTCCATTTGCCCTCTAGTGTAACAGTGGCTTTACTTTTGTGTTAAAATGTTGCAGCTTTTCTATATTTTTTTTGTTGTTGTCTAGTTTTCGCCCGCGGCGTTGATTGGTATTTGAAATTTACTTGACGCTGGGTGCAAGGTAAAGGTGACCACCTTATGCAGTAGTTGGTATTCCATACGTGATAGGTTGCAAGCCCATCGCTTATAAGAATTCTTAGAGTTTCTACACGAGGCTTTCCTTCATTGTTCTTTTTTGTTCAGTGCACAGGAAAATGGTCTTAGAGTGTTCTATTTGCAGAAATGTTGTAGACTTCCATTATTGTGTGGATGAAATAAAGCTAACAACGGTAAAGTTAATTATATTATTTGAAATTTTATATTGCATTAATTTTAACTGCAGGTTTTAAAAATAACCGTGTTGGCCGTTAGTTACTTAACGGCCAACACGGTTATTTTTAATCTCGTATCTCGACTTTAAATCCAAAGGTTGTGAGATCGGATAAACGGATTTTCAATACAAACAAAAAAACAGAACAGTGAAAAAAAACTTGAGAGGTGTCACCCGGGTGGAACGAAGTTCTCACAAAATAACGTGGGACAAGGGAAGGGGAATCAACTTTGACTTCGACTTCGACTTCGACCTCGACCTCGACCTCGACCTCGACCTCGACCTCGACCTCGACCTCGACCTCGACCTCGACCTCGACCTCGACCTCGACCTCGACCTCGACCTCGACCTCGACCTCGACCTCGACCTCCATCTCGACCTCCACTTCCACCTCGACCTCGACCTCGACACAATTAATAGATATATATATTAATAGATATACTATAGCAAAAAAGTGTCGTGACAACTTTTCGTGACAACTTTTCGTATGAATTTTTTCCGTCTAGCCCCCTTTCACAACGCGCGATAAGGAACTTCGTTCCAAAAGCTACGTGTGAAAACCCTAAGAATTATAAGCGATAGACTTGCAACCTGTCACGGGCCAAATGTAAGGTTTAGACGAAGCACCTCTAACTCCTCCTTATGTAGCTTTAGGATCTAAGCACCTGGAGATTTGAGAGGACGTCTAACTGTAGGTATTTCGGGATTACTGTAGTGATTCAATTTAATTTTGAGTTTATATTATTGTAAAAGCAACTTGTTCAAGTCTTATACACTCTACCTCATTTTCTCCCGCACGATCTGTTATGAACAGTTTAATTTTTTCAACGCCAGCTTTGTCCAAATGCCTTGAAGATCCTGTAAGTGACTGTAATGAGCCTTCGCTACCATGCAACGAAAAACGAGCACGTGGGAACGTATCGGACATTTTGCTTTCGTGCGAAGTGCAAACTGCACAGAGGCGTTGGGGTGTCAACTTTAATTGGTGCTGTATTTCAAGCCAGCCGAACGGTTCGTGCTCGTGTGCATCCGGATTAAGGAGTATTGTGAGTGACAGCGGGTAGCGCAAGAACGAGAGATAAGCGATAAGCGATTTAAAACAATTGTCGACGAGTTTTAACCCCAACTAGTGGAAACCCTCGCGACTTCTTTCACGTGAAGATATTATCAAACAGACTTCAACCCCGTTGCACCCCGTTAGGGGCTGTATTTTGCACACACAACCTCCAAATTTCAAGTTTCTAGGACTAGACTGGACTAGGACTGACAGATCTGTCTATGCCCCTGGGCATTGACAGATCTGTCAGTCAATAACGCAAGAGTTTTATGTTATTTAGATATACGGTAGTCATTCTCTTAAATCTTCTTGTCTAAGATCTTATTTATAAGATATCTTATAGGATAATCAGAGTCATGTCCAAATCACATTTGGCGCATGCTCATATTTTGCAGTTAGGTACGTGGTTATACGTGACTGGTAGCTAGCTTTTTTAATTTTGTAGTTAAGTTTTAAACAATTTACAAACTCTGAGTGGAATGATTACCTATTGGATATACACTTATATGGTACTTACAACGACTTTGATCTACAATCAAGAGTACCAAAAATTTCAAAGAATTTTTATTTTAGAGAGCTAAGGAACCCTTAGTACTTATGAAATGATAACGAAATAGGATCACAACTGTAATCCTCAAGTACGGTAGACATCCACTTAGATCTCCAAGCGATCTGTACTTATTGGATGGTACTTGTTGTATACTTATTGTACGAGTATACAATAAATGGTTCATAGATATGTTGTTGGTACAAAACAGATAAGTAGATAAACTAAAGTAGGTACACTTCACAGATAATATCAAAGGTTTAAAGCGCTCAGGGTTTTTCGTCAGCGTCAGGTTTTGGCAGTGTCTCGCAAGCAAAAACCTCTGGTAAACTGTAATGCTTGCAACCTGACATATATTGAATCTGGTCTTTATCTCGGATTATCTTTAATTTATTATCCCGATGTTTCAACTATGTTACAAATACAATATTCATGATCGCGGGCAAACTCAGTCTAATAACAGATTAGTTACGATAGTTTGAAAAATATTTTTTAAATCGCTTTAAGTGAAACCGTGCCATTCGCAGAATTTAACGTGCGATATCGACGTGTCTATTGTCTTTTTTATACGAAGAGTGTCTCTAATTGGATGGGCAAGAGCGAAAGGAAAGGGGTTGTCATTTTACTATATTCTACTCGCTCTTCTCTCAATGTTCCATTGTAAAATAAAAAGATAAAATTGCGTTATTTTTAACTACAAAAGAACCAAGTAAAGAGATTTTTTATCTTAGGCTAAACTAACCCTAATCTATTTATACTATTACAACAATTTATTTTTAGTATTACGTAAAAATCTTTATTTGAACCCAAAACAAAACGGAATATCTATTAAAAAGTATGACATCTGCAGAGGTATAAAATTGTTTCGCAGACATCAACTTGTATGAAGGTCACAGACAAATATTTCAATCCATAACTTATGACCATTTGTATATAGTGCTTGTTGCTATTTGTTTTGTAGTCTGAGCTATATTTAACTGTTTAATGTTGATATAACATTTTGTGTTCAACTTAATACGCGTAGCAATCAAATCCGTGTGTAAAAGCTAGTCTATTTAAAAAGCTCCGTTCAAATTGTTTGTACTAAACGGTTCGCTGTGATTAAACAAACAGGTCACTCAATGTCGTAACGATCCTTAATTTTCGTCGAAACGCCCGAAATCGTGGATCCGATAACTCCGCTTTATATTAGCCCAACAATAATCGACTTTTTGAGCGAAACTTTACAGTATTTTTTAGACTTTATTAAATAAGAAATAGAGTTGAAAATTCCACAAATCGGAGCAAGGATAAAATACAAAGAAAGCGGTAAGCATGTTTGGCTTAAGCTTAGCTGTGAAAAGGTTACTGAGATGATGGTGGGAATATTGATTCGTTTATCAATATTGGCATACAAAGCTGCGTATACAAGACCAACATATCACTCTATTTACAAAGCATCTTCTTTAACTGAATTTGTTTTTTGTTTTGCAAATCTTTTTTGTTTTTTTAATTTATGACTTTGGCAAATTTTGTCTCAGAAGTCAAAGGCGTGTTCAACCGAGACCCTCTTAAATATTTACGACACCTAGGCCTTATTAAATTATAAAAATTTACTGCCACAAGTTTCATAAATCCCAACATCTGTAGCCACAATATTGTTTTAGCAAGGGGTTATAAAGTTTTCATTTTAAAACAGAAAAAATATCCTCGGTCCTTTTATATGGCAAAGTACAACAAATAATTTTCGTAGTTACATTTTTTTTTTGTTTTTTACATTTCACAAAATAATCGCATTTATAATAAAATGAATAAATGCAAAATTAGACAAAGTTCAGTACTCTAAATCTTAGTTCAAATTTAGCAGGTACCCATAGAATATCTTTATCTACTTTCAATATAACATATTTATTGTTCTGTGACCTAAATAAAATAAATTAGGTAACAATAGCGTCACCAAGACGTCTGTACCACAACAGTGTGTCAGAAACAACGGGGTGCTGGCGTCTGAAGTCTGTTCAATTGTCTCATCCAATGGAAAAACTAGAACGATGAGTTAATTCATTTGTCGTGTCGTTAGTTTCTTACCTAGCCACTAGTTAGATTGATTGTGAAAATAAATGATGCCATCAAAAACATAAGTCTCGCTACTCAGTTCTTCTACCATAAAAAGTTGTGAGATTCATGTAATAGGTACCAAGTCGGTTAATTTATTTAGTCGCTACTTATGGGCCCTTCTGTCTTAAGTTATTTAGCTAACCTATGACAACATATTATAGTGACCATATCAATATTAAAACTCTTTGATGTTTTAAATAAATCGATTGACTTGGCCATACATATACCGTGTTTATACAATGCTCGCTTGGTTACTAAAAAGGCTTCTAGTTTTATCCACAACGAAGTTATAGGGGGTCGAAAATGTCCTATACCGCTTCGAGAAAAGGATGGTACGCCCGTTCGTTTTTTGCTCGACTTGGCAGGGGCACTGCCGTGCCCCCAGAATAATCACTCAACAGCCAAATACCTACCTACTTAGTCCTCACCACGTCCCGGGGTACAAATCCAGCTGGTAACAAATATTTACAGATCATGCAAACATTTGTCCTGCTACCGGGTCATTCTTTCGTCTCGGTTGAGTATTCACACCCACAGACGTAATAATAAACTATGTATATATATCACAAAATATTAATTCTTAGTGAAAGGTACGTCTATTCAATTATTAAACTACTAGCCGACCCGCGACAGACGTTGTCCTGTCCAAATTTCCATATCGCTTAAAGTAACGCCCATTGCTATGACTACTGATGTCAACAATTATGTCAGATTTTTTGCACACCAGCACCGTCTATATATACCGTTATATCTTGGTATACCAAGATCATCTCTTATACGATTTTTTATAATTTTGGGGAGGTTTTTCGTATTTTAAAGTAGTCTATGTTTTATTCGGGCATTATATCTACATCTACAGCCAATTTCATCCTAATCCGTTGTTTAGGCCTGATCGAGGCACAAACATACATACAAACTCACAAACTTTCTCATTTATAATATTATTAGGATGATTTTATGTTCTAAGTTACTAGTCTAAGATAAAGAAAAACTGTTTTCTGAGTTATACATTTTCGGAATTCAATAAACATTTCAATTTATTCGTAAAAGCCAGAGGTGCAAAAGATCGGTGAATTCGTGCGCACTTCATGCTAAAAGGGAGATTCTTTTGACTGCATAAGAATTAATACGGCCACGCTTCGCCTGCGGACGTATTGTGGTGTCCTGATACTGGACTTATGCCACTGCGAATAGTTTTTGTTGTAAAATGAGTTCTACAGCATTGTATTTAGATAAAATATGGCTTGCAGCTATTCTGTTACAATCGTAATCGTCTCTAAAAGTATCACACGCTGCTTAGGGTTTTTAGTTAATATTAGCCGTTTTGTCCGAGTGGGAAGTACCTCGACTTTGAATCTGAAGGTCGTGGGTTCGAATCCCGGCGTGCAACAATGGATTTTGGTGAAGGAAAACATCGTGAAGAAACCGGTTAGTATTCTTATAAGCGGCGATGGGCTTGCAACCTATCACGTATAGAATGCTAACTACTGCAAAATGTAGGCATGTGCCAAATATGACGTTTGGCCGTGCCTCTGACTACCCCCACTAGATATCTTCAAAGGATCTAAACGCCTGGAGATCTGAGAGGCTGTGTATACCGTACTTGGGGATAACAGTCGTGATCCTATTTATTTTTATTATTTCTAAAAAGTTCCCCTTTGATTAATTTCCTCGCATTATAATAACTGGGGAACTGTCACATTTTCGCGACTAATAAAAAGTGATGTGAAAAAATTACAGCTAATTCAAATTGGTGAACTGAATGAACAAATCATTGAGAGACATTACTACCATTATACATTTAGCTATAATGAGTTGGTTGATTCACTTCATTTGACAAAATGAGCTGTAAACAACACTATCCGTCTAGGTGTGGCAACATTATCACGCTTCTGACATTTGTTAGCTGTCATATCGGGAGTATAATTATTGGTTGGACTTATGGAAATAGAACGAAGCATGGAAGGTAGGCTTGCGAAGCGGACCAGTGACAACGCCCAAATATTCGAGATTGAAATATAGTCGAGCGCTGTGTTTGGTCCGCTTAGGTGGAAACTCACCTTAGGGAAACCTGATTGAGTTTTACTTGTTACATTCTTAAAAGGTTACAGTATGTTATGATATTATGATACTTTGATACAGTAATTATTATTTGTATGAGAACATTCTTAACATAGGTTACCAACATTTTAATATCGATATAATTATCAAGATAAATGTTTGTTTTCTGCGATTTATGTTATTTAATGGGCTATATTTGTGCATTACCGCGATGGTAAAAGTGACTCATCTCTGCAATAGTTCTATATTCCTTCTGTGGTAGTGAGCGTCCATATACTGCGGGAAGTCGAAATTTACGGCATCGACTGCTTTTAAGATTTATTGTTTATATCGCTAAGCTTTGAGCCGCAAAATGATTTTAAATGGGTCATATTTAATCCCTTACTGCGCTTATAAACTGCGAGGTGAACGTAGTGAACACTTGGTGCGATAAATTTTATAATAATCAATATTTACAGTATGTTGAACGTATCTCTAGTTACTTCCCTTAAGACGAGTAATAAATGTTTTTGATGAATGCAGAATCGTTTTTTTCTCAAAAACCGCAAATCATACAGTTTTGTTATTTATGACAAAGATAATTTAAGGATATAATCTAGATAAATTACAGACGGAAACACGATTGGTGAAACTTTTTTTGATAGATTTATTTTTCAAAGTTGGCTCTTCAAAAACACTAGATTCGTTTTTAATCAAAACTATGAATAGCTAAACAGGTAATTTTTATATAATTCGTTAGATAATCATACTAGAGACAGTTTCTTTTTAAATTTGATGGTTTTCAAGATAATGCAGTTTTATCACTTTTTCCGTCTTATCCGGGTAGACTCAGCCCATACAAAAAGTAAAAAAAATCACTTATCACCATAAATAGCTTTGAAGTATTGCAAAATCAGTCTGATGAGTATGAGTATCATAATTTACTTAAGGACCTTTCACCTTATTCCGCCCCAAACGAGTGAAACAGCAAGCAAATTAGCAAATCACAAATATTGACTATGGCGTAATTGGAATCCAACCCGCGAATACCATCATCACACAAACTAGGAATGCAAAAGTTTGGGTGTTCGTTTGTAAGTAACTCATTACGTCAGTTGTCACGTTCTATTCGATTTAGATCAATTAATAAGTATTATACACTAGCAGTCCGCCCCGCCGTCGCACGGGTGTAATAATGATTTTATGGGTATTTTTTTTACACCTTGGGTAACACACTATCTAAGTTTTCATACGGATCCCTAATAGTTAGACATATAGTATTATGGACTTTTTTGTAGATATTGATGTTATCTATAAAACTTTAGTGCATCACTTTGCTCTATTGTCAATAATATCCGCAGCGTAAGCGATTTAAGGATCTTTTTTGGATTTTTTTTCACACGTTGGGTTACACTATCGAAGTTTTCATACGGATCCCTAACATTTTTTAAAATATGTTCATCAGAGATAATGTAGGATTCTAATGGATGAAATAATTTTTCAAATCGGTTCAGTAGTTTCGGAGCCTATTCGATGCAAACAAACAAAGAAACATACAATCAAATCTTTCCTCTTTACAATATTAGTATAGATTTAATTAAAAAAAAAAGTATTTAATTATTCGATCTTTTATCTGGTTTCCATAGAACTAAATGGTGCTGTGTGTAAAGTCCGCCAATGTTTATTTATTTTTTAATTAAATAATATCTTTATATACTTATAATATTTTACAGAATATCTACAAAACACACATGAACAAGCAATAGTAGTTGCAAATAGTCTATAGGTAGCTTAACTGATCCAGATCACAACCAGTAGGAAGCGTTCCTTAGGTACTGGCGGTATTGTCACGCTGGACGGTGGCAAAACTACAAATTATAAAATCAATGAATAAAGTTTTCTGGTGAAAAATATTGTTCAATGACAAGCTTTTGTAAAATCATTTAAACCACTAGCGCGCTATCACCTGTCACATCATATAATAGTCATTGGAACTTGACAAGTATGCAAAGTTTTTACTCAATCAAAGTATTCTAGTCTAGTCTAGTTAGTCTGTTAAACAGCTCCTGACTTCATCATCAGATCAGCTCTCTGTCACCATATTATTGTATTATCACCGAAGTTACATATGTATGCGAAATTTCAGCTCAATCGGTTGGGGATAATTGCTTCAAAATTGAGTTGCAAGATTCCACCATAACAAACATAGTTACATAGTTACATACATACTTAACATACAATGCAAGTTGAAGTCCAAACCACGCAAGTGATTCTGCAAGCAAAAGCTGGCATTGAATATTAAATCTGAAGTCGAGTCTTATCCCCATATTCTTGTTCTCACCTCGAAATATCTCCACCTCGACTCGTCGAAACCGTGTTGGTAGCTTTAGTTGATAAATTTACCCTTAATCTGCCTCTAGCCGTAATGACGTATTTGAGGACCCACCAATATATCGATTTAAGATACCAAACATGAGGTACTTTCCCAGGTAATGTTCTGGGGGCCTCGAAAGAGTTTGAGTCAAGGTAGAGTCGAGAATATGGTATAATGTTGGCAGGAGCTATTAGAAATATCGATTTTCTACATGTAATAAAAAACCGCTACAGCTTTATTCATCCAGGTTTACAGCATAGTAATAATAGTTGTTACATTCAACTAGGGTAATAGGTTCCAGCTGCAGACTTTAAACCACATAAAAATGAAACATAACTCATTAAGACACAGAATTAGTCACTAAAATTTAATTTTCACTGTTCTCTAAAATTTTTGAGAATACCTATTTCATAGTAACTATTACAGAACCTATGTAGGTATAGGTACTTAAACTGCACTGAAAGCAATAACCTGATAAATATAGTTTTTACGAAATAAGTAGCATTGAGGCGATACTCATCACGAATGTTATGTCTCTGTATTTAGGGTTTCGTAGACAAAGGGTCAAAACGGGACCCTATTACTAAGACTCCACTGTCCGTCTGTCTGTCACCAGGTTGTATATCATGAACCGTGGTAGCTAGACAGTTGACATTTTCACAGATGATGAATTTCTGTTGCCGCTTTAACAACAAATACTAAAAACAGAATTAAATAATTATTTAAGTGGGGCGGGGCTCCTATACAAAAAACGTGTTTTTTGTCTTTTTTTTTAATTATAGTACGGAACCCTTCGTGCGCGATTCCGACTCGCACTTGACCGGTTTTTTAATGAAATTAGTTAGTGACGAAATTTTATTTTGATCATTAAAGTTAGAGAGGTTATTTGACAGCGGAAACTAGTCCTAAGGTTATCAGCGAGAAAGTGGTTATGAAACCGGTGATTTGCAGTGGAATAATGGTTTAAGAAATATACGCTTTGGTGACTTTCATTATGGTGTAGAAAATTCAGGTTGAGAAATCCCGTGTCGTAAAGATCATTATTTTAAAACAGGTTTTTAAAATAATGCATCAATGGATTTTTCTGTACGAATTTATTTGCGCATCAAAAACACGTGCTTACAACGGTGAAGGAAAACATCGTGAGGAAACCAGTTAGTGTTCTTATAAGCGGCGATGGGCTTGCAACCTGTCACGTATGGAATGCTAACTACTGCAAAATGTGGGCATGTGCAAAATATAATGTTTAGACGTGCCTCTGACTACCCCTACTAGCCATCTTCAAAGGATCTAAGAGTCTGAAGATCTGAGAGGATGTCTACCGTTTATGTTTTGATGAACACCAAACTTACGAGCGTAGCGAGACTAGACGAGAGACAATAGTTTACTTCCCATTCTTTTTTACAAGAACTTTGGACATGTTATCGAACCGTTTGGTTGGACACTAATAGCGTGACTTTATCGCACACTGCCCTACTAACTGCTATTACAGATTTAATGCTTTTTTGCCGCATACTTTTGATATTGTGCTAGCATTCCATACGTGACCAGTTGCACGCCCATCGCCATTATCACTACATAGTATAAAACAAAGTCGCTTTCTCTGTCCCTATATCCCTATGTATGCTTAAAACTTTAAAACTACGCAACGGATTTTGATGCGGTTTTTTTTAAATAGATAGAGTGATTCAAGAGGAAGGTTTAAATGTATAATACATGCATAATATAGTAGAGAAACACTGATAATTTTAGAGGTCTAATGTGATGTCGTAAATAAACACATTTTTTTGCGCTTACATTGCAAACGTTGGCTGAACCCCACGAGATATATCAAAATAATGTACTACAGTATTGTACACCTTAAAAACGTCTACAAGTCCGCGATGGTATTAGAAATGTCTTACGCACAGCGAAGCGGGCACGGGTCAGCTAGTATGATAATAAACTGATTTCCTCACTACGTTTTCATCACCGTTTTGGGCACGTGTATAGGTACCTATATTTTTCATATTAAAACCTATTGATACACGGCTGGGAATTGTAACCACGACACAGATTAAAAGTCAAGGTACCTCTGTAAAAATTAGTAGATTTAAGCAGGAAAAACGTTCAATCTGTAACAACAGTTGTTCTACCGCACACCGTTCAACTAACAAATTCAAAGGTAATAATATAGAACGAAGCGGCAATTGATACGACAATTTGTTGAATGACGTGACGACAACAACAATAAAATGTTACGAAATACCGTAATTTGTAGAAACAATGGACAGGCGTTGTGAATAACAGTTTAAAGTTGCGCAATACGATTTGATTGCAGTGCTAGAATTTTTAAGGTGTAAATGTTTTTGAATGTAACAATATTTCGGTTCATTTTGTAAAACAATATTTTATGTAGGTACCGTTCTAATGGTAGAGGTTACGTTAAGATAAGACCTTAGTTCCATGTGCCTTTATATGGATAAGATCGAACTTCGTATAGTTTTATTACTAGATACGTAACTTGATATGGTAAGTAATAATGTTGTTATTTTATAGTTTGAGAGGTACCTACTTTAGGAAAATTATCATAACTCTAATATCAATTGATATGTTTTACACGTCTTGCACTAACCAAAAAAATACACCAACTGATCAAACAAGGTTAGCTCTTCTTTCTACAGACAGACAAGCATTTTTTATAACTGACCTGTCTGTTTAAATTACTATGATTCCAAAAAAACCCAGTTTTTTTTAGTAATATAAATAGATTTAAACAAAATCTGAAACTCACAAGTTATATCATATTATTATTATTAAACAAATACTAAACAAAAAAACACTAACTGGTTTCCTCACGATGTTTTCGCTCACTGTTAGAAGCACTTGTTCATGCATACCTATACGTCCTCTACATTTATCGAACAGAAAAAAATCATTAATAGCACGGCCGGGATTCGAACGACCATCGAAATGAAAGTCGAGGTACCTTCCACTCGGCCAACAAAGCAAATTTATTTAACGTTTCATTGTTCTGATGTTATTAGACTGTGACATAAAGCCGAGAACACACGGGATACTTAATAACTGCTTTTATTTGCCGTATGCAATGCAATTCAATTCCACGATTATTGACTGTAAAACCAATTATCTGTATTGCATAGAAACTATGCCTTTTGCTATTTGTATGTCTTCTGAATAATTAAATTTAAAGATGTATTCCATTACATAGACAACAAGGATATTAATTTCCATCTTTAAGATTAATTACCAATTAATAAGCGTTATTGAGAGGTCGTAACGATAAGCATGTAAATGTAAAATATTAGTCAGCTAAAGTTATAAATACGAGTAAATCAAAATTTTCTAATTGAAAAGTTCTAAAATAAACAAAAAAACAGAACACCGACTCACGTCGAGAGGATTCAGCAATGTAGCTTTTCTGTTCGGATATTTCAGAGACAGGATTTTCGCTTAGGTTTTTCTGTAAACCTTGAGTAAATATCTCTAAAATCGGTATTTAAAAAAAAATAAAAAAATTGGAAAAAAAATAGGATCACGACTGGTAATCCCCTAGTACGGTAGACATCCTCTCAGATCTCTAAACGCTTAAATCCTTTGAAGATGTCGAGTGGGGGTAGTCAGAGGCACGTCCAAACATTACATTTGGCACATGCCCACATTTTGCAGTAGTTCGCATTCCATACGTGACAGGTTGCAAGCCCATCGCCGCTTATAAGAACAATAACTGGTTTCCTCACGATGTTTCCTCCACCGTTGTAAGCACGTGTTTTTGATGCGCATATAAATTTTCGAACAGAAAAATCCATTGATGCGCGCCGGTATTCGAACCCACGACCTTCAGATTGAAAGTCGAGGTACATCCCACTCGGCCAACTCGGCTTTTATAAAGGGGAAACTTAATTTACGTAAAATTTCTTAAAATTTCTATCATTAAAAAACTCATATCCTTCTACGCGCTAAGATATTGCGTATTCTATTCTACTGCCCACTAATAAAACAATAAAGTTTTACAATTTCCGCCAAATAAAGAATTCGTCGGAAATTGAGTCTAACTTATCATTGTGCGTCGCCAAATTCATTGTTGTTTCGGTGAAAGGAAAATGCTTCCCGTTTTGCCCCCAATTACGTCAGCATAGTGGTCATGAATAACGCACCACTAGGGCTCACTTTAACAGTCTTGGCGATGTCCTAATCGTTTTAAACTTGTAAAGTGGGCTTCGGTTGAGCGATTTTGCCTTTTCATTTTCAAAACGTTTAACCACTGATTCGTTATCTATCGCCACTACGATAACGTAATTGCCCCTCTGTTACTAGAATGCTTTCTATCGCTTAATTGATTCGGATTTAAAATGTCATGTTATTTTGTGCCGCTCTTATAAATCAAAAATGCCGTGAGAAAGCCGCTTAGATCCTCTGAAGATGTCTAGAGGGGGTCAAAGGCACGTCCAAACATTATATTTGGCACATGCTCACGTTTTTCAGTAGTTAGCATTCCATACATAACAGGTTGCAAGCCCATCGCCGCTTATAAGAATACTAATTGGTTTTCTCACGATGTTTTCCTTCACCGTTTTGAGCACGTGTTTTTATGCGTATGTACATTTTAAGAACAGAAAAATTAATTAATGCACGCCGGGATTCAAATTCAAGACCTTCGAAATGGCCTCACAGCTCAGTTGGTAGTAACTCTGCCTTCTGCGCTGTAGGTTGTGGGTTCGATCCCCACCCAGGGCAAATATTTGTGTGATGAACATAGATTGTTTGTTCTGTGTCTGGGTGTTACTATGTATAATAAGTATGAATTTACAAATAAAAGTATATAAGTATTCTATCAGTTATCTGGTTCCCATAGTGCAAGCTTTGTTTAGTTTGGGGCTAGATGGCGCTGTGTGCAAAGTCCGCCAATATTTAAATTTTTTTTTTTTTTTTTTTTGAATGTCGAGCTACCTCCCACTCTGCCAACACGGCGATAGTTTTAACTCAATTTAGTATGCCTAAAATGTACTAAGTACCAAATGAAAATGCTATTAGACTAACAAACTAATTATGCCTACATCTAAGTACTTGTCAAGAAAAGGTATTTCAAAAGTGTATTTAAATTTGAAGCAAACTTTGAACCTTTTAAGATTAATTAATTTTAAAATCTGTTTGTAATCCGAACAGTAAAGAAAAATATCTGAAGGTCAATCCAATAAAAAAACTTTAAATCTTCAGATTGACTTTGCAACTCCAAAAACAAACATTGAAAACTGGATTTCGCAATGAAATTCGTCAGCAAATATTTGATAGAGCCCTAAACAAATATCTTGAGTTAATCTTGAATGTACACACGAAGAAATAAACTCATCTAATGGCCAAAAGGCGAGTTAATACTAGAGTTATTACAGATACGAGTATATTTTAAAATTGTATTATAAAAAAAATATGCCACGCATAATGAAAAATTCCTTTTGCGGGTATGGCGTAGGTACATTTTTTTCCTTTGCTATAACTGTATCCTTGGCAGAAGTTTTTATTCTATTTTGCAATTGTCAAATTGCTGAAGCAATTTTTTGGTCTCTAACTATCATACTACGGTTGTGGTGCCTAGCCCAGGTTGGGTTATTTTAAATTTTGGCAGTCAATAATTAAGCAGTGCAAACAAACATGTTTAAAATCTATCCTAATAATATTATATATGCGAAAGTTTGTGATAAGGCTGCTATGTTTGTTCCCTAATCAAAAATAAACGACAAAACGGATTAAGATTAAATTTGCTGTAGTATGTAGATAAAAAATCAGAATAAATAAAGGGGGAACTTGTAATCTGAAAAACCACCCCTAAACAATAAAAAAACGCAAAAGGACGATTTTGGTATAAATGATGTTGGTGTGCAACAAATCTGACATCACAGACTAAAAACGCAGTTTTGACTAATGAATGATAGGTACGCATTTTACCAAAATTCGTAATTTGTTTTATCAGTACAAGGTTTGTTGGGATAAAATTGGAAGTTGCCTGAAATAGGTTTTTCCGATGTGACTATTACAAAAAAAACCGGCCAAGTGCGAGTCGGACTCGCGCACGAAGGGTTCCGTACCAAAATCTATAAAAACGGCAAAAAAATCGAGTTTGTTGTATGGAAGCCCCCCTTAAATATTAATTTTATTCTGTTTTTAGTATTTGTTGTTAGTTAGAGCAGCAACATAAATATATAATCTGTGAAAATTTCAACTGTCTAGCTATCACGGTTCATGAGATACAGCCCTGTGACAGACAGACGGACAGACGGACAGCGAAGTCTTAGTAATAGGGTTCCGTTTTTACCCGTTGGGTACGGAACCCTAAAAAATTACAAAACAACGTTTGTCACGGGTTGGCTAGAGTAGTATAATTCTATGTCTCTGGTCCGTTTTGATTAGTCACAGTTGTGATGCGTAGACTCTAGATTTGTTTGACCACAACTAAATATTTCCCGTTTTGTCTATTTTAATAAAAATAATAAATATCGCCTGTTACAAAACCGTTGCTAACCTAAGAGATAGATAAATACTCTATTCTGTGTTGTTAAAAAACCCACAAGCAGTGCTCTCACACTAAATACTAGGTAACATTATGAATTGGTTCTACAGTCGGTTCGATAGCACAATAAACTCGTGCTACATGTACTAAGAGGGGTGTATTCCGGTCATAATTCCGTTTTCATTGAGACAAATATTCATAAAAGGGGATGTGTGCGTGCCTCGAGTGTGTAGGGCAGCGAAGTTTGTGAAAATTTCAAATTCAATTATGGAAATGTGCAAGTGAGTTATGAAGGCGAAATAAACCGTTATTGTAAATTGTTTTTAAGTGAATTCTAAGACTGATTTAACTAAAATACTTTTTTTTTGTAAAGACTTTTTTATACATATTAACACCCAAACACAGAACAAACATCAATGTATATCGCAAAAATATTTGCCCTGGGAGGGGTCGAACCCACAACCTACAGCGCAGAAGGCAGAGTTACTACCAACTGAGCTGTGAGGCCAGTCTATCAGTCAAATTTGAATGTGTCATTGGATCAGAAGCTTGCCGCATGTGGTTCATGTCTGAATCGCTTTTTATGTAACTTTTATCGATGCGATTCGACCATGCATGATTATTAGTAGTAGTTAAAATAGATCGTAACTACTGACATAACAGTAAAATAAATCGACCACCCTTCACATAAGGAAGCGTACTAATGTATTCCAAAGTAAGATTGTATCATATCGTGATATTGAATCGTAATTCTGGGTACATTGGTATATCACTAGTATAAAGCAAAGTCGCTTTCCGCTTCCCGCGTCTGTATGTATTTTTGCTTATATCTTTAAAACTACACAACGGATATTGATGCGGTTTTTTTTAATAGATAGAGTGATTCAAGAGGAAGGTTTATATGTATAATAACATGCTTAATATATTAGAGAACCACTGATAATTTTAAGATTTTAAATCATCGCGACTTTTTTTTTAAATTTCAAATGCTGTTAACGAGTATACAAAGACATTCTGTAATATATTTTTGTATCAGCTTTGCACCCGTGCGAAGCCGGGGCGGGTCGCTAGTATGTTATATAAAGTAGATACGCTCTAAACGACAATGTTGCTGTTGTTTGCCTGAAACAGGTATCGATGTGATTGGATATTTCCCAATACATGATTTTACTAGGTACATAATACAAAGACAAATTTCATTATGTTTTGACATGTTCTAGACATTGTCAGTGTCATTTCACCTGGCAGCTATCAGCTTAGCTTTTTATTTTGTCCTAAATCAATCATGTCGATCAATATTTAAGCCGCATTTGCACTACCTGCAACATGTCCCCATGTTGCAGGGAAATATCACCCGACATGTCTGGTGATGTCCCGCGCGACGTCAACAATGTCACTAGATAAAAATAAATGTCCCCTAGAGCGTAACTATAGATTTCACACAGGTCTTTATCACGTGATTAACGACATTTCGACTATGTTACAATAGCCATGCTCGCGGGCAGACTGGAGTTAGAGCTACCGTCGAGAAGCCGAGGCAGTTGAAGAAACTACCCTCACTTGGTCTTCAAAAATAGAAATATCCATTTTCATATTACGACACTACACTGTTTCCACGCACTGAGATGGTCTATCGTCATTATCTACTAATCACGATAGCTTGAAAATAATCCCATAGTGCAATTACGGCTTTACAGTATTCATCATCAGATTCTGTTTTTAAATTGATTATTCGATTATAGAATTAAAACTATCGTGATTGTTGGCGATCAACGGCAGATCGGCGAATACACTCGCGGTCGCAGGCGATGCTCATGATGAAGAGCATCTGATTTGTCAGCAATACAAGAAAAAACGTGGTAGTTAGCCGTATTTCTATAATAATTGTTCGATTGCTGAAAAATTCATTCATGTAATATATATTGCGTGTTGTAAGTTTTACTATAATGTGGTAGTACCCTACATAATATTATACACAACAATACCATTAATTTCATCGAAATGGAATGTTTACAGCCTTTTACGTCATCAAAATATTTTTCTCAAATCGCCGTAAATATCGTACCTGCGTTTCGTAACCCGTAATTGCTCACGCAACACTAATCTTGACATAATTAAATTCCGTTTAATATTATGACATGGAAACTGCGTTCGTTGATTCGAGTGTTGTACCTAAGAAAGGCCGGAGGTTTAAATAAAAAAAAATAGTTATTGACGTAAAGTCCACCAGATACAGCGTCCTCTAGCCCCAAACTAAGCAAATCTTACTATGGAAACCAGATAACTGGTAGAATACGTATAAACTTTTTTTTGATAAAAATAATGTTTGGACGTGCCTCTGACTACCCCCACTAGACATCTTCATAGGATCTAAGCATCTGAAGATCTGAGAGGATGTCTACCGTACTTGGGGGTTACAGTCGTGATCCTATTTTTTTTAAATAGCATATCACCTAGACAGAACAAACCACTATGTTTATCACACAAATATATGGCCTGGGTGGAGATCGAACCCAAAACCTACAGTGCAGAAGGCAGAGTTACCAACTGAGCTGTGAGGCCGGTCAAAAATTATGTTTTTCATGTTGGATTCCTAACATCCTCAAGCCGTAATTACACTAGGGGATGTTTAGTCCTGCGGCATTGTCGCCCGGTACGGGTCGCGGCACAGACGCTATCTACGTGTCTCTAGACAGTCGCTTGACATGAATTCTACGTTTTGGATGACGTCGCGGTACATCGGCCGATATGTCGGGTGAAATATTTCTGCGACATGTCCTCTAGTGAAAATGCGGCATTTCTCTTTGGTAACGTAGCACGTATGAATTATGAAGCTGCGATATAGAGATACTAGTAGCAGAATAGGAAAATTATACAGTTGAGGTGACTCTCTTAGAATACGCTTCGGAGTATTCTATTTTGAGAAGTTCGTTGTACAAATGTCAATTATGCTTGAAGTTTTAGGTATTCCAGTCGTGTCTATTTATATAATTTTGTATAGAATCTTACTAACGTTATTTTTATATAACTTTGTCATAATACAAAAACTCCTAGTTTTTTCATGAAACAATGGTAACTGAAATTGAAATGTTTTCTTCAAAACAGTCATAGTTTTAGGGTTTTACCGTAAGTACTTGGAAATTACAGTCGTGGTCCTATTTTTTTTACAAACATACAATGCAAAGTGTATTGTTTGGACGTGCCTCTGACTAACCTCTTAAAAACCTAAGCGCCTGGAGATCTTAGAGAATGTCTATCGTACTTAGGTATTACAGTCGTGATTATATTCCTTTTCTTTTATACAAAATCGAATAAACTTCTCAATTTTTGAAGACAGTTGAAAAACAAAACCCCGTTTTGCTAAGAATGCTCGGCACGATCACTTCACAGATGCGTAACACTGATGCTACGTATATACGCGTTTAAAGGTATCCTCATTTTGGAATCATTACACGAAATAGTATCACCGTATAAACTCTAGGGAGAAGGGAGTGACTTAGTGGCTTTGTTTATACACACCCTCAAGACGCAAGTAGACTGAAAGCGGGTTGCCGCAGGCTTTATACCAGCTCTACCTGCTTCCTTGCGCTTACTAGTAATTAGATAGACAGATAGATAGATAGATAGATAGAAAACTCTTTATTGCACACCACATAACAATAACAAGAAAAAAAAAAAAAAAACAACACAAACCAACATTGGAGTACAATGGGCGGTCTTATCGCTGGGAGCGATCTCTTCCAGACAACCTTTGGATGGACTGGACATAAAGTGTACGATATACGACGGTGGTGCAGTCAAAAGCGTGTACCTACATACATTTTATACAAAATAAACCTAAAAATATCTTTAAAAACAAATAAAATTAAAATACCTAATCTATACTACTCAGAGGTATTTAAAAAGTGACTGAGTAATAGCCTTTTGACTGGCCTCACAGCTAGTTGGTAGTAACTCTGCCATCTGCGCTGTAGGTTGTGTGTTCGATCCCCACCTAGGGCAAATATTTGTGTGATAAACATAGATGTTTGTTTTGTGTCTGGGTGTTTATGTATAATAAGTATGTATTTACAAAAAAAAAGGATATAAGTGAACGGTCTTATCGCTAAGTAATTGTCTTTTTATTTATTTTAGTGATACCTAAGATATTCTATAGCAAATATTAGTTACTTGTAGAATCAGTTTGCTTTTGTTTAATAACCCCAATTCTCTATGGATATACATTGACTTTAAATGAAATCAGTAAGTCACTACATAGTATAAAGCAAAGTCGCTTTCCGCTTCCCGCGTCTGTATGTATGTATGTATGTTTGCCTATATCTTTAAAACTACACAACGGATTTTGATGCGGTTTTTTTTAATAGATAGAGTGATTCAGGAGGAAGGTTTATATGTATAATAACATGCTACCCGTGCGAAGCCGGGGCGCGTCATTAGTATTTAATATGTCCAACTCGATCTATAAATTTTCTTTCAACCAAACTTACGATGTTATTTTTTTACCCCTCAAAATTAAACTTATTTTTAAATACATTTTAGACGACATAGCGCTCACTGTTCAGCGTTATATTATTTAAAGCAAGCTCATGTTCTGCGCAGGCCCGAGCTGGTAATCCAGTATACACCCTACAGCAATCTACTGTCTTCGTAAATACGGCCATATATATTTTGGTTAATTAAGTTTTTGTGCGGTAGGATTAGTGTGGGGGAGGCCTAATCGTGATGGAGAGCGTAATGCGGAAGGCTGCGTTTGTATGAAAAAATGTGAACGCATTTTCATAATGATCTCGGGGAATTTATTGTAGAAGCTGGTTTAAGGTGATAAGTGAATTTTTTTACTTTTTGTATGGGCTGAGTCTTCTACCCGGATAAGACGGAAAAAGTGATAAAACTGCATTATCTTGAAAACCGTCAAATTTAAAAAGAAACTGTCTGTAATTAACTTAGCTTATGATTATCTAATTAATTATATAAACACAAACGGTTTTTAAACAACATAGAATAAAGTATTTATCTATCTGATAGGATAAGCAAAGGTTTTGTAACAGGCGGTATTTGTATATTAATTATTCATATTTATATAGACAAAACGGGAAATATTTAGTTGAGGTCAATCAAGTCTAGAGGTATAACGCATCACAACTGACACTAATCAAAACGGACCATAGACAAATAATTGTATTACCAATAGGTTTAAAACAAGTTGGTTTGCTATGCTTAGTTATTGACAGCAAAAATAAAAAAACCGGGGTAGCCACCACAACCGGGTCTTTGACTCTAGTAGCTTTGCTAGTAATCTTAGTATCAAAAAACCGGCCAAGTGGGTTACGTACCATTATCTATGAAAAACGGCAAAAAAACAAGTTTGTTGTATGGGAGCCCCACTTAAATATTTATTTTATTATGTTTTTAGTATTTGTGGTTATAGCAGCAACAGTAATACATAATCTGTGAAAATTTCAACTGTCTAGCTATCACGGTTCATGAGATACAGCCCTGTGACATACAGACGCACAGACGGACAACGAAGTCTTAGTAATAGGGTCCCGTTTTTACCCTTTAGGTACGGAACCCTAAAAAGTATTGCAAATAAATAATTTTTTTTCTGTCGGTTCATAGTTAACAGACCAACCCATCATCATAAATCGGCCAATAATTACTTAATAATTATTGACCGATATAAATCGTTCCAGTTTTTTATTTTAATATCTAGTAGGTTATTAAGAGATTAACTAGAGATAACTAGAGATAAACCGAACAAAATACTGTGCGTAGATACACTCTTAAATACAGAAACGCCAAATTTGAAGGTTATTTTCAAAATATTTGCAAATAATAGTAACTTTCCGTGAACCCATTAGTCGTGTCGCAATTACCCAGTTTTGTGAAACAGATTGAACATCAAAGAGGACTTAATTAAGCTTTAGAAAGGCCATAAACAGCCAAAGTAACGGTATAGAATAAATATGATAAACAGTAAAAACACTTCTACATTTTACATTTAATTTTCCTAACAAACATCACTACATAGTATAAAGCAAAGTCGCTTTCCGCTTCCCGCGTCTGTATGTAATATGTAATATGTATGTATGTATGTTTGCTTATATCTTTAAAACTACACAACGGATTTTGATGCGGTTTTTTTTATAAATAGAGTGATTCAAGAGGAAGGTTTATATGTATAATACATGCATAATATAGTAGAGAAACACTGATAATTTTAGAGGTTTCTAATGTGATGTCGTAAATAAACACATTTTTTTGCGCTTACATTGCAAATGCTGGCTGAACCCCACGAGATATATCAAAATAATGTACTACAGTATTGTATACCTTAAAAACGTCTGCAAAAAAGTCCACGATGGTATTAGAAATGTCTTACGCACAGCGAAGCGGGCACGGGTCAGCTAGTGAAGTATAAAACGATGGGAATAATAAGCCAATGTTATTGTCTGTATTTTGTAGTCAAAATAAAACATTATTCTATTCTATTCAATTCTGGTGGTGTCAGACACTAAACTATAACTAAACATAATAACCAACTCGTTCTGTTTCGTATAGAGTAAAAGAGACAGCAATTTTAAAGATGTAAAAATCGTATTAACTTTAGTTTGTTGCCGACACTATTATTTCTTTCTTGGTCGATATGAAAATATGTCATTAGAATATCTAGAAAGTGTACCTAACTTGGTTATAACGATTTACGATCTGTAAGAAAAATCCTATTAGAAAGTCTATAGTGTAAATACTGGTTGTTTTAACTACAATACTGTGTTCACACTGAAATATTTACTTAGTCCCTCTAACGTTTTAATTGGGTCTTCGAAATTTCTTAAGGTCGCTTTGAACCTCTTAATATTACTAGTGATACACTTCGGCTGACTGAAGGAAATAGCAAGTATCAGTTTCTGATTGAGCCTCAGGCTCTTGTTTTGGGTAGCATCCTTTCATTTCGGTCTGTCCTCTAGAATTTAAGTACGAAATATAAAAAAAACGGGCCAAGTGTGAGTCGGACTCGCGCACGAAGGGTTCCGTACCATTATCTGTAAAAAACGGCAAAAAAACATTGAATGGGAGCCCCACTTTGACATTTATTATACATATTTTGTTTTTAGTATTTGTTGTTATAGCGGCAACAGAAATACATCATCTGTGAAAATTTCAACTGTCTAGCTATCACGGTTCACAAACGGACAGATGGACAGCGAAGTTTTAGTAATAGGGACCGTTTTTACCCTTTGGGTATGGGACTCTAAAAAATACCTACCTAAGTGGTAATAAATAATACTCGTACTATAGCTACAAGTGATCTGGATCAGCATAGCTACCTATGGACTGTTATTTAAAATCGTTGATAACTTTTGGGAAATACCTGAATTTGATTATGATTTAGATTTTTTCAGTTTGATAATTAATAAGCATCTGAAAGCAAATCAAATGCAATCAGAAAATTCATTGAAAACGGCATTCAAAAACTAGATGGGTAAAAACTGGAATAATTATTATTATATTTTGCTTGTGGTGAGAAAACGTGGGTCGAAAACGGACTAGTAGTAGAGGTACTTAATACAAACGTGTATCGTCACATTTTCTTTGTACATTTACTTCTTTAAGCTATCGTGTGTAGTTTGTCGTGTCGCGTAATGCTAAACGGTTTTATAGAATTTGACTCTAAATTTTGACGGCAAAATAATTTAACAAATACCTCTAGCTTGATACAATTGCCATAATAATTAATACTCAGATTGGTAATTAATTTGATCCGATACGCCCCAATGAAGGGCGCTAATTATAAATTAATGTTGATTTTACCTACTGTTTTCATTTTGCCAATTAATTTGCTTATTGATTCTGCCATGGAGCCGTGTTATGTTCTATTTTTTTTAATTAGCAGTAAATTTATGAATACGCATAAAAATCGGGTATTTGGCAATCATAGTCATCATTACTTTGCAGTTCAGACTTCAAATATTTAAATAGTCTCTCAAATCAAACCTAACCTAACTTTTAATAAAATAATAGAATTACGACTGTAATCCTCAAGTTCGGTAGACAACCTCTCAGATCTCCAGACGCTTAGATCCTTTGAAGCTGTCTAGTGAAGGTAATCAGAAGCACGTCCAAACATTATATTTGGCACATGACCACATTTTGCGCACAAGATACTTTTAAGAATACTAACTGGTTTCCTCACGATGTTTTCATTCACCGTTTTGAGCAAGTGTTTTTGATGCGCATATAAATTTTTCGAAAAGAAAAATCCATTGTTTCTGATTTATCAGAGAAGTATTTTAAAATATATTTTTAAAATCAAGCTTTTTTACATTGTAGGGCTCTAGTACTCGTCAAGACAAATCCATCGAGCCCAAACACGACGTGCTTATGTTGTGTAGTTAGGGAGTTTCTGTGGCTGCACTACATTCGAGCTCCAACAACAAACCAGCTCATTGCAGTACATTTTATATTTTCATTGGAGATTGATAGGTATGCAAAGTTTTATCTCAATCAGACTTTTTACTGAGGAGTTCCGTAGAACAGCTCCTGACTCCATCATTAGATCAACTCGCTATCACAAACATAGTTACATACATTGCAAGATTAATAAAAGCTTTTAAAAACAGAGGTAAATTTCATAAAACCTATGAATCAAAGGATCTGGACCAACCATATCTCACGCATTGATAAAAACAATTAAATATCTTATCTTTACTTTCTTACTCTTACTTATTACAAACGCGAAGTTTGTGCGAATATTAGGATGTTTGTTTTTCAATCACACCGTTACAGTCAAACTCATTAAGGCGCTCCCCTGTCGACGATTGTTTTTGTTCGAAACGAAAAAAGAAATACTTCTGAACAAGCCACATCTCCTATTTTATAATGTATTATAAACAACCAGTATCAAAATTTATTTTAAAAAAAAACAATTACAGAAACAAAACTACAACTCTAAGAATTTAAATCGACTTAATAACGTTAACCTAACTAGCACGTCCGCGTGCTCCGACCGTCCGAGTAAAAGTGTCGTCCCGAAGTGTTCGTTCGCCGCTCGTAGCCTCGGCCGGCTGGAATGTCGGGTGACGCGTGAGTTGGCCACGCCCCCTCTCGCGATAGCCTTCCCGTTACACGGCCTCTCCTGACGGGCGGTCGTCCTCGTCCGCAACCCTGCGATGCTCGCGACTTGGACCATCCTCATCTTCAGCTGATGTGTCGAAAGTGAAGTCATCAGACTCATCAGCTGGAATGATCAGAAAATGGGCATACATTAGAATTGATTACTTGGAAATGCAGCAAACATACTTCTTTCAAAACTTCTTGCAAAATTACACGTTCATCATCAATCGTTATTCACCTTGCATTAGACCATTTACTAGCTACATTCACACATATCGATCTCGAGGGCCCCCATTTACGCACACACACACACACGACTTGAACAAGTAAGAAAAACTTTGGTAGGGACTAGTTTACCAGGACAGCGCTCCCGACGAGCTAACTGCCCTTCCGTGGTAGAGAATCAAACTCGATACCAACGTGAACCGGTAGAGAATCACACTCGATACCGTTTTATAAACCGTGGTAGAGAATCACACTCAATACCAACGTGAACCGGTAGAGAATCACACTCTATACCGTTTTATAAACCGTGGTAGAGAATCACACTCAATACCAACGTGAACCGGTAGAGAATCACACTCGATACCGTTTAATAAACCGTGGTAGAGAATCACACTCAATACCAACGTGAACCGGTAGAGAATCACACTCTATACCGTTTTATAAACCGTGGTAGAGAATCACACTCAATACCAACGTGAACCGTGAGAGAAAATACATCTCTATCTCAATTGTAACGCAAATAACACACTCAGCGCACAACACATAAAAATTATGGCAACTTACTAGTAGCAACATATCTAATGAAAATGAATGAGCACACTTGACTCGAGGAATGAATACTTCGACTCATGAAATCATTCACCAGCTCATATTTATCTCATTCATTTAATTTGTCCGTCATCACATCAGCTACTATTCAAACCTTGCAAGCTTAACATTAGAATGAGACGTCTCAAAATAATAATAAAACAGGGCCCTTTTACGCAAACTCCAGGACATCACGACGTCTTCATCACCACTCGCCTCGCCAAGGTACCATGTACTGCGCTGCAGCCTGCGTAGACTTTCGGTATCCTCCGCTTAGCAGTAGCCTCTTCTCTATGACAGCATCCGGTGAGGTTAGGACCACCTGTAACATGAGGCGACAAACGCATGGACAGAGTATGCACATTTAAGCATACAATACACGGTCAACCCGAAGATTGTAGGTAACTCAGGCATGCAGCGCGAGACTCGAGGCATCACACGCCTTGCGATGGCACCATTAACTTTGCAGCCGCATAGCTTAGGGCCTTAACGACTCGGTGAGGCCCTCGCATACTGGAGTCAAACTTCACTTGAGATAGCATACCTGAAGACAAAAACAAAATCATGTACACACGATCACACAATAGTAGAACACACAGAAAAACAGCTGTCTATGTTAACAACATCATCCTGTTGTGCCTGGTTTTCCACTAGCCGTTCGGCCGTCCTTTGTTGATCTTTCATTCGCGATCAGATGTTGTCCGATTGACAACAACGTCTCGCTACTCATTGCGGTGTATACCCACCCTCTCGACTTGCTACGTTCTCGGCGAGCGTGAATAACAGCACGGCTGGAATCAGAACTACAACATTATGTACGCCGTGGGATGTACCCTAGCGAAAAACTGCGCGAAAACCAACCACGTGAGTGCGGGCTACGTGAATGCCAATGTCGTGGACATCGCAAACAATGCTCACGCGATTGGGATCGAAGCGATCTATTTATTTCGCGTTATTTACTCTAAAAACACGACCAAACAAAAGAAAATCACAAAAAGAGGGTATTCCGATTTTTCATCGTTACTAGAAAACGTTTCAGAGATTACAGCTTATAGGGCTTACCATGTTGGGTATGTTTACTAGGACAAAGTGGCGTTAACTCACGCTTAAATATAGACCATGTGCGGGCATTATGATCATCTCGGTTAACCAAATCTTGGCGTCCCTCCTTAAGACGTAAAGGTTTACAACAAAAATTCAGAACTAAAACCTCTAATTGCGGGTAGTTTTGTTCCGTTTTGGTGTATAATTGTGGGCCTTATTGTTGGCTCTTTATCGTATTTCTTCTTTTAAACACACAAACACAATACTTATCACTTGTTTGGATGGTAAACGGCCTTAGACGAGTGATCAGTTACGATCCCACTTCTGATATAAACAACCAGTATCAAAATTTATTTAAAAAAAAACAATTACAGAAACAAAACTACAACTCTAAGAATTTAAATCGACTTAATAACGTTAACCTAACTAGCACGTCCGCGTGCTCCGACCGTCCGAGTAAAAGTGTCGTCCCGAAGTGTTCGTTCGCCGCTCGTAGCCTCGGCCGGCTGGAATGTCGGGTGACGCGTGAGTTGGCCACGCCCCCTCTCGCGATAGCCTTCCCGTTACAGTATAGTATATGTGAATAAAGATGTACCCATCTTTAATCACTTCGATAAATAATCCTACCGACCGCTGCAATGACGACAAACACACGTCGGCGCGTGGTCCGCCATTGCTCTTCGAATAAATTAATTATATAAATTATGTATAATTACTTATCAAAAATCTATTCTAATAGAAATCTAGATCTACATATTACCTATCTTTAACAATAAATCACAAGTTGATTTTAATAGTAGGTATCAAAATATTTCGATCATAAATTCTAAAACGTATCATTTTGAAATAATATCTTTATCGTGAAAAGTTTCTGCTATTATGTTTTCATCTTAATAGAAATCTAGGTAGGAACCTGAGGTAATATACTTATAAAAATAGGAGATGTGGCTTGTTCAGAAGTATTTCTTTTTTCGTTTCGAAAAAGAGCAATCGTCAACATACAGCCCCTTAAGTTTAAACGTGTAACAGACCTGGAAAAGCAGAGTTTTGATACGATCTCTTAAACAAAGCCGCGATTGACAGCTAGTCTAAAACAATTCAAACACAAGCTCTCCGTAAGATGGTCTCATTCATTTCGAAGTGCCTTAGACGTCCATTCAATTGGAACTGAATCTCTCCGCAAAGTTATCACTTTTATACTCATAACTAAACGATGGCATATGGAGTAAGTATATACTCGTATCTACTCCTAACTGCCCGAGGCATTCGGAATTTTATTAAAACTTCGCCCCTTTGAGATAACTTATGTTTGATAGAAGCTAGGGAGACAGGCGAACCTATGTCACAAGCACGCTTCAGCTTTGCTCATCACTACATAGTATAAAGCAAAGTCGCTTTCCGCTTCCCGCGTCTGTATGTATGTTTGTATAAATCTTTAAAACTACACAACGGATTTTGATGCGGTTTTTTTTAATAGATAGAGTGATTCAGGAGGAAGGTTTATATGTATAATAACATGCTACCCGTGCGAAGCCGGGGCTGGTCGCTAGTATACTAAAAATCTGTTTAATGTAGAGCCGCGTCGGCCTAGCGGGAGGTAATTTAACCTCTGATCAGAATGTCGTTTTAATCCCTGTTGTATACACCTATGATAATTTATATCCGCAAAACGGTGACAAAACTCACGGCTTAGTCAGCAACGTACGTGGTCATGATGTCTATTCTGTGAATAAGGCAAACTAGGTCAAATAGGTAGACTCTGGGAAGAATTCAGGTAGATGAAGTCATTTAAAACAACTTCAACCATGCTCTACGCGCCACGTAAGTGGGTTTGATTAATATGACAACGTTAGAATCTAGAACTAACGGTACCGCACCACGCTTATATATAACTAGCGACCCGCCCCGGCTTCGCACGGGTAGCATGTTATTATACATATGAACCTTCCTCCTGAATCACGGTTTAAAAAAAACTGCATCAAAATCCGTTGTGTAGTTTTAAAGATATAAGCAAACATACATACAGACATACAGACGCGGGAAGCGTAAAGCGACTTTGCTTTATACTATGTAGTGATGATAGGCATACGACATCCCTTTCAAGACTAGGATCTTAGAGTATAATATTATATAATGAGAACTATTGGCGCTGAAGCACGCGATAGTGTTTAGTTAGATCATGAGACAGATGGGGACATTGCTCCCTCATTTCCCCACTACCTACTTCCCAGTCCAACAATTAATAACGCCATTTACAAAATTTTCTTTCATTCCCAAACGCAAACTCCCGATTTGATTATTAATAAAATGAGTTTTATTTTGTTGGTCGTTTGCATAATTGTTTCATTTTCACTTGCGCCGGCTGAATTCGATAATGTCCAAGACTGGGGACTCTTAAAAAGAAATTAAACTCGAATTTGCCGTTGGCGGGGATTTTTAGTGTTTTCTGGCGAGATTTCATTTGTGACGCTTGAGAGGGAATTGTTTTGCCACGCATAGCAATTTCGCGGAGAGGAATTTGTTTTTGTGTCGGTCTAAAATTACAGCCCTAGCCAACTCATTTTTAGGGTTCCGTACCCAAAGGGTAAAAACGGGACCCTATTACTAAGACTTCGCTGTCCGTCTGTCTGTCCGTCTGACTGTCCGTCTGTCTATCCGTCTGTTTGTCCGTCTGTCTGTCCGTCTGTCTGTCACGGGCTGTATCTTATGAACCGTGATAGCTAGACAGTTGAAATTTTCACAAATTATGTATTTCTGTTGCTGCTATAACAAAAAATACTGAAAATAGAATAAAATTGCCGTTTTTTTATAGACAGTGGTACGGAACTCTTCGTGCGCGAGTCCAGCTCGCACTTGGCCGGCTTTTTAGAAATGGAATTTAAATTTTGAAATAAGATAAAATAATTTTGCTCAGTTATAAGACTTTCAATAAAAATACTAACCTAAATAATTAATTAAGTTGGTTGGTTACGTTTTGAATCGACGTAATAGAAGCTTTAAATAAAACAAGGTGAATATTAATTTGCGTTCTTAAATTCACGAGAATAGGTAATATTAATTTTCTAATCTATACTTATAATAAATCTGTAGAGAGGTCAATTCTGTACATGAAATATATTTCCAAAATAACTATAACATAACGTATAACCGTTATAGAAACAAAAACTACTCGACGGATTTTAACGAAACTTGGTACAATTATTTTTCATACTCCTGAGCTGGTTATAGTATACTTTTCATCACGCTACAATCAAAAGGAGCAGAGCAGTGAAGGGAAATGTTGGGAAAACGGGAGAAGTTACTCCATTTTTTAAGCTTCCGTCGCGTGTGCAACTTTAATGGTTAAAGCTACACAAAAATCATGTATGACGGAAATGTTCTCCTTAAAATTATATAAAAAATATCTCACGACAGCATATGTCTATCTTTTATGGTTGACTTACAATAACACGTGTAACTCCCGATAGCTTAGCAGTTTTAAGCTTTCTGATTATATGTGTCTACTCTTACGTTTATAACACTCTCAGTCATCCCTCATTAAAAAAGTTAACATTATTAACTATTCCATAAAAAAAGAATCATAGAAATCGTGTGATACTACGCAGCCGGACCCACCGTGGATAAGGGTTAATTTTAATGCAGTTACAAATCTATGGAATTGTACGAATTGTACTCCAAAAATCAGCAATTGTACTAGAAGGGGTCAAAAAAAGCTGTGAAAAAAAACGTTTTATATAAAGACATTCTGTAGTATATTTAGTATCAGCATTGCACCCGTGCGAAGCCCAGGCGGGTCGCTAGTATACAATAAGTTCTTAATTAAATTGACTCACTTCTTATAATAGACTATAAAGATCTTTAAACTATTTGTATATATATATATTTTTTTTTTTTGTAAATACTTACACAAGATACAATAGGTATAACATGTGTCCCAGACTCAGAACAAACATCTATGTTTATCACACAAATATTTACCCTGGGTGGGGATCGAACCCACAACCTACAGCGCAGAAGGCAGAGTTATTACCAACAGAGCTGTGGCTGAGCTGAACGTCAGCAATACAAGAAAAAACGTGGTATTTAGCCGTATTTCAATCTTCTATATATATAAAAATCAATTGCTGTTCGTTAGTCTCGCTAAAACTCGAGAACGACTGAACGGATTTTTCTTATCTTGGTCTTGAAATGTTTGTAGAGGTCTAGGGAAGGTTTAAAAGGTGAGAAAAATTCGAATAATTGCCGGAAAATCCCTAAAAACAGCCCTTTTCTTTTTCCCATACAAAAGTTTTCTAACTAAAACGTAGAGTTAATTTGAGCTTTATAAGGTATTTTTAGGGAACAGGAACGGAAACTTAATACCTACAACATTTGTTAATTCTAAAGCTATTCGAAGTTCGCGGGGTCAGCTTGTTAAAATAAAAACTAGCAATTAACATAAAACATTTTAAAACTTTGTCCGATCATTTCTATTTAAAATTGACTGTACAAAAGCCATTTGCAATCTGATATCCAACTTTATAATTCAAATTCAAATTCAAAAATCATTTATTTTAATAAAATCACAATTATCACTTTGAAACGTCTTAGGAACTAGGTGAAGCTACGCCGATTCCACGCGACCAAGCCTAGAAGAATCAGGCAACAAACACGGCTATAAACTTTCAACATGAATTTATCATGATACGTCCTATTTACATAGACAAAACCGACTTCTGAAATCTTATTCCCAACAATATAGAAGATGGAATAAACGCAGCGGGAAATAATATAGAAAGTGGGCGCACTAAAATATAAACGTTAACCTTAGTTTACTACTACAAGCAAGTTGATCATAAGCAATATCGAGGAGAAAACCAGTAGCTTTGCTACACATTTTAAATAACTCAAGGGCGAACTAAAATTACTCATCGTAAATTCACGAGAACTACCTACGTATAATTTTAAAGAAATAAAGTTTATAGTGTATGTATGAGTATGTGTGCGGTCTATGTTATGTATTACAAAAGATAAAATAACTTCTAAAATAATATTGTTATTTTCCCACCCAAAAAAAAACATTTTGTGCGATGATCAAACATAATTATATTTTTGTTTGTTTTGTTTTTTTTTGTATGTATTATTTACCCAAGTAGGGTGTTCTATCAATTAAATATTATAGTTCTTATAGTTAATAGACACTATTGTTTGACGCTATGTAAAACGTCCATCAATATTTATTTATTTATATGCTAACTACTGCAAAATGTAGACATGTGCCAAATATAATTTTTGAACGTGCCTCTGATTACTCCCTCTAGACATCTTCAAAGGCACCTTGAGATCTGAGAGAGTCTACCGTACTTGGGGATTACAGTCGTTATCTTATTTTTTTTTAATTTAAAATACTTATTAATTCTCTAACTTCAGTTTGAAAATCGAATCACATCCCAAAAGACCAACATAGCTTAGGTTGTGTTATGGTTAAGTCACAGTTAGGTTTTAGGTCACACACAGAACTTATGACCATAGCCCATACAATAGTAGCAATTCTGCTGTGTCCACGCTTCAAGTTAAAATTTCTAAAAAAATATCTCTGTTATTTGAATTTTGATGTTACGCTAATTTAGACTTTAACGAGAAGGTATAAGAGCGATCGTTTTGTAGGTATTTTCGCTCTTAGCGTGGACACAACAGAATCGCCACTAATATCATCCGTATTATTAAACGAAACTGAGTTACTGGTTCGCCATATTACAAAGTGAACATAATTCCAGCTTGAGACCGGTTCTTAGGGTACCAACAGCTGCATTCGCCGTGAGAATTAAAAGGGACAAGACATTTTGCAACGAGACCACCTGAGTACATTGAATAATGCAAGATTATGAAAGTTAGAATAACTGCGAGGTTTGTGGAAAGTGGATCGTAAACACGCTGTTGTATCATGCTGCCACTAGTTTCTAACATCATCGAATCGATAGCGAGTCGAGCTAGAAACTTTCATAGTTGACTGCCAAAGATTTCGTAACAGGGCGGTTACTGCCTGACAAATATTTATTAGTGATCAATTGTAAACCTCTTTTTACAAGCCTTCATTTATAATAATGGAATCAGGAGTTCAACTGATACTAACAACGGAACTCCTTAGTAAATAATTCGATTGAGTAAAAACTTTTTATATCCGTCAAGTTCTAATGGCAATTTAATATTATGTGGCAGGTGATAGCGTGCTGTTGTGTCCTATCCATTATCGTAGCAAAATCGTCAAATATCAAAACTTACACTTTTCGTATTGTAAAAGTATCAGTTTTTACATTTGAATTATACATTGTCGAAACGATTCTGATTCGTGCTAACCCCTAGATTTCTAGCTCAAAGAAGAATTTTACATAATATCAAACTTGTCTTAAAAAAAACAATAGAAATCTTATTCAAACTACTTTCGCGATCGAAACACAAAATATTAATTAATATTTTAAACGATTGTTGTAATTCATTCGAAACGTCGGGATAAATTAAAGGTAATGTAATAACGTGATAAATACACCGGTATTTATCACGTTATTACATTACCTTAAAATGTTATTTCATAGTATAAATTGTCTTCAATTGTCCAATTGCATGTTAAGGTGATAAGTGAAATTATTAACTTTTTGTATGGGCTGAGTCTACCAGGATAAGACGGAAAAGTGATAAAACTGCATTATCTTGAAAACCATCAAATTTAAAAAGAAACTGTCTGTAATTTACTTAGCTGGTTTGATAATCTAACGAATTTTATAAAAATGAACTGTTTAGGTATTCATAGTTTTGATTAAAAATGAAACTAGTGATTTTGAAGAGCCAACTTTGGAAAATAAATCTATCGAGAAAAGTTTCACCAATCGTATTACTGTCTGTAATTTATCTAGATTATATCCTTATGTTATCTTTGTCATTATAAACAAAACTGTATGATTTGCGGTTATTGAGAAAAAACGATTCTGTAGTCATCAAAAACATTTATTACTCGTCTTAAGCCGCATTTGCACTAGGGGACATAACACGGGTTGGTCGACCGACATGTAAGCGCGACGTCGCCCGACACGTAGATTTCGAGTCGGGCGACTATCGAGGGTCACGCAGACAATGTTTGTGCCGGGAGCCGTAGATGTTGCCTGGGATGTCGCGTGATGTCCCGCGCGTCCTCGCTCAACACGTCGAATACATGTCAGGCGACAATGTCGCGGGACAAACGTCCTCTAGTGCAATTGCGGCATTATTGTAAAACGCAATGGTATTTTGACACTTGAAGCTGATTACGATTACCAGTGAACTTACGCATAGTTGGTGTATTTAGCAGCAGTTTTTGGCCAACATTTACGAGATTTCAATTTAGCTGTAATCTATCAGTTTATCAGTCAGAGTAACAAGTGCTAAGGGTGCTAATGTATTTAGTTATCAAGCTTGGAGGTCGTTCGGGTAAGTTGATTATTAATTTGGTTGTATTGTGTGATTTGAAGATAACGGCTTCCTAACTAACTACCTAACTATCTAAATACCCGTTTTAAATTTTGTAGTTGGTTACTAGGTACCTACTTGTTTCCAACTTCATTTGAAAAATAATATAATTACCTACCTGATGACTCTGATGAGATTTACTTTAGATATACTTAAATATCAGGCGCTGATATTACAGATTAAACGTTTTTAGTGTTCCGTACCCAAAGGGTAAAACGGGACCCTATTACTTAGACTTCGCTGTCCGTCTGTCTGTCACAGGGCTGTATCTCATGAACCGTGATAGTTAGACAGTTGAAATTTTCACAGATGATGTATTTCTGTTGCCGCTATAACAACAAATACTTAAAACAAAATAAAATAAATATTTAAGTGTGGCTTCAATACTATAAACTTATTTTTTCCGTTATTTATACGCGAGTCCGACTCGCACGTGGCCGCTCTTATTTTTTGGATGTTAGACAGTAATGCTTTAAACAACCAACCAAGTTGTGAGTCAATTCGACCGCTAAAAACTTGTGAAATTTTAGATTTCGATACAATTATACGCTTATAAATAAATAAATATTTATTTATTTGTATTTTATCTCTCATTTTGCAGTTTGACCAGAATTCTTCAATTCATCCGCATACCCCAGATCAGAGCCTTGCTTAGATAAAAACATACCTTCACTATCAGCAAGTCACCCCCATTTAATTACAGAATGGTCAGTAGTGAGGAATTGAATCGCATTCACATTTAATAGGCAGCAAACACCGCTCCGATTCTCTATTATCTGTATGGGACCTTTCAATATAATTATTTTTAGTGGAGTTGTTGTAACCACCTATGAACTGGTAACTATGCTACAAGAATACATTGGAAACCGCCAGATATTAAATAGACTTGTGACTGAACATATGGATGAAACTCTGCTTTAAGAAAAGGTGTTATGAAAAATTTTCAAAGAGGATTAACGTCAGGCAGGCGGGCAGGCGGGCAAAATACTCACATGTTTGCCAACATGTTGTGCCTACCCCACATTATAGGAAAAGGAGAATGATGTAATAAAAAAAATAGGATCACGACTTCCCCAATTATGGTAAACATCCATTCAGAACTCCACGCGCAGTTTTTTGAAAATGTCTAAAGGAGATAGTCAGCGGCACTTTTAAATATTACATTAGGCCCCACATTTTTCCACACTCACACACTCACACCACACAACATACTAACATACTCCCTTTCTTTTATATGTATCACAGTTTACATTTTTTATATTTTTTACATTTTATTCTTCTTAGTACAATTAAAGTTTTACATCCTTAATTTATAGTCATTTTTAGTATCTTATTTTTAAGTTAAACCCGTATTTTCGTGGAACATTGTTTTCGTTATGCTCTGGAGGAGGGCGTTGACTCTGCTACTCAGTTTTTACTTTTGCAGTTGTCATCGTTTTTCACTTGTTTTTTGTATACCAATGTTATTTTGTTCCAAATAAATGAATTTGAATTTGGATTTGAATTTGAATTTTGCAGTAGCTAGTGCAATATTAAGATCGAAATGACTGAAGATCTGAGTATCTGGTAGTTTCTGATTGGAATGTCTACGCATTTTAGGACATTATGGTCGTGATTGTCAATTTTTTATTAAGTATCATCAAGTCAGGGGTTGTTACCATCTCTGTAGAAATCTCCACCATTAAGAGCCTAAGAAGGAATGTCGTGGGTTGTTCACCTGCACCAGTTTACATCTGATATCTAATACGCTCTATCTATGCTTATCTAAAATGCAGGGTGTAATGAGGCAAATGAGATTCTTTAAGATTTGTGAATTTATCATTGCTGTTTTTTTTAAACTGGATTAGATTTTATTATAATTTCTGTTAATGTATGTGTTTTTTTTTTACACGAGCGGCTAAAGTTGTTTCACTTCACATAATTTCGCTTATATATTGTTGTGGCAACAAAATAGTAGAGAAAAACTAAAATCTAAATTGTCTAACTAGTATAAACTTCCTAACTGACCTGATTTTTATTTATCTCTTCTTTTCTTCTTTTTTCTTTGTACCTGAGTACATCGTAGAGGATATAAAATAGTCCATTATAGAGCAACGTTACTTTTTAACTGCATATTTGGACTTACCCTCGTATTCAAGAACGACACTATGAGAACACGCACCCACAGTGGACGAAATCTTTTTTCATAAATATCACTTTATGTGTTGTGCGACACTGCATAGTGTGACTAGAGGCACATTGTCGTGTGCCTCTAGCCAAAGTTGAGTTCTATAGGCACACGGTAGCGTGCGCCACAGTGCTGCTCAACACATAAAGTGATGTTTATGAAAAAAGATTTGGTCCACTGTGGGTGCGTGTTCTCATAGTGTCGTTCTTGAATACGAGGGTAAGTATGTTGGATAATGAGTAGCTCTCGAAAGAACCCAACTATTCGATCTGTCTGCTGATCTGTCAGCGGTTAAGCTGACATCAACGTCAAATACCGGCAGATCGGCATATTAGCACACTTACTGGTTTCTTATTGGTGACTAATCAGGTGAACGGATTAGTGACAAATAATAATTGAGACATTATTTAAATTTAATCAGATATGATTAAAACTTTTCTTGGAAATGTGAGGTTTTGAAAGTGGATTTTTGATTTCTCGTGATTCATAACATTCGTAATACCTTAGGACTTGACTCTTTATAGGAGCTATTGACTAACTGAATCTGTGATCGTAATCAGCTTTATCTGTCAAATTGTCATTGAATAACTGTCATATTACTTTACTTAACCTCGAACTGAGATCAGTGAGTTCAGATAATTTAGTGTAAGAGGTCATACATTGATAGAAAATTATAAGTTACTATACTATTACAATTTATACGTACTTAGCAACTTAACACTTAGCAAAGCAGAATATAATAGAATAGAATAGATCTATCTCCTATGGTATAAAATTATAGATAGATAGATAGATAGATAGATAGATTATAACTTTATTGTTCACCATAACAAAAATACACAACAAAAAATGATATAAAAACAGTGTAAACAATGGGCGGCCTTATCGCTAACAGCGATCTCTTCCAGGCAACCTTTGGATGGACAGGATAGAACTTAACATAAAAAAGACGGTGGTTAAAAAGCAAAAACTAAGATGAATACAAAAGGAAGATATCTACTTAAATATAATATATAATATGTATATACATATATATATACAAACAAATAAAATACATAGATAACATAAATAACATAAATAATATAAATAACATAAATAACATAGAATATACATAACTACTCACATATCAATAGGTAAATATAAAGTCATACAACAAGTCTAGAGTGAAGAAAGGTAATGCTGGTGTACAAGGTTTTTGAAAATAGGTAGTGATTTGGCATGCCGGATAGACACTGGAAGGGCATTCCAAAGTTTAGCGGCTTGCACTGTGAAAGAACTACCATAGAAAGTAGAGGAATGAGCAGGAGTTTTTAATTGAAGGGTTTCAGAAGAACGTAAGGATCGAGGATTAGAAAGGTGTAGGAACTCAAAACGATCTTTAAGGTACTTTGGAGAAGAAGAAAGGAAAAGGATATTGTAAAGGAGAGAAAGGATATGAGCATTCCGGCGAAGCCGAATAGGCAACCACTTAAGAATGTTGCGGTATTCAGAGACGTGATCAAACTTCCGCAAGCCAAAAATAAATCTAATTGAAAAGTTTTGGAGACGCTCAAGCTTATTGAGTTGGTCTTCAGTCAAATCGAGATAGCTGGCGTCGGCGTAATCAAGGATAGGGAGCAACAATGATTGTACAAGCGCAACCTTGGTGGATGTAGGAAGAAAATTACGTAACCGTCTTAGAGAGGCAGCTGCGGCAAAAAACTTACGACTTACCGCTGCTAGTTGGGCTCCCCACGATAGATGCCTATCAAAAACAATGCCTAGGTTCTTTACTACCTTCGAAATCTCGATTACCGTACCATCAAATTTTACTAGAGGGAGGTCAGGCCACTCAACCAAGGACAACATCCTTGAGCTCCCCACAACTATAACCTGGGTTTTGCACGGATTAACCTTAAGGCCAAAACGTTTACTCCACTTATACATAATTATTATATTGTAAAAATATATTAGGATTCACCATAACTCTGTTAAACTGTGACGTGACAGACTTTGTCCATCCAAATTTCAATATCACATAAAAAAGCACTTCTATTTTTTTCCTATAAACCTTGTCCTGAAAAATAAATAACGAATTTTGTTAGAATGTATTTATTGATGTTAGGTTTTTTTGATAAAATAAATTTCGATTACCAACCTTAATAGTTTCAGCCTTTTTTGTGGAATGCGTTGCTATGACAACAATTTTTTTTCCAGCGCCATCTCAAAATCACCCTTATTCAGTTTTTTTATAGGGTTGTTTTTCGGATTATAAGTTTCGGTTTATCAGATTGTTTATCAACATACAGCAGAATGATTAGGGCACAAACATAATAAATATCTTTTCGCAAACTTTCGCATTTTTGATATATAAAATAGATAAATTAGTATTGTATGTATTGACTTTGAACAAACACAAGGTGCACCTAATAGTATGGTAAGTGACAGTTATTACCATAATAGTAACCTCGTTGTCAATTTTCTTCTTATAAAATGCCCATACGTAGAATGATTGACCTACTGTTCAAATGCCACGCTGATTACTCAAACGAGTTGTAATTGAAGTAAATTGAGCCTATGAACACTTTGAATAAGTGGACTGTAAGTCTAGGAAGTCTAGGTGAATTAAAAGCGGCGACCGCCGTATAACAACTGTAAACTTAAAGTTACTAGCCCACAACTTGATATGTACAATAATTAAATTATCAGTAAATATATGTAATTTACTCAAATCGATGGAAACCAGTTAGTATTCTTATAAGCAGCGATGGGCTTGCAACCTGTCACGTATGAACATAAATACATATGTATATACGTAGGAACATGGAAAGTAAGTTATTTTTGATATGTTCGATAATTTGCCAAGGGTTAGTTGTGTCTTTGGAAAAGATTGGTTGAATTTGTTGCTACAAATCTTTGTTTAATTAGTATTTAGTAGGATTATGTCTAAATTATACTAAAACTTTCTCACATCTCAGTTGTATTGAAATCAAAAAATGTATTGAAGTAAAATGACGGACGCCACTTTTTAAAAGAGTAAACTTAAAACCGCTCCAGGTCTTTCAAAGACCTTTTAATCTGCCAGGTGTTTAAAGCTTTCTATTCCATACAAAGCTCTATTTAGCAAGGTGTAATCTAATGCAGTTAAAGAACAAAACTATGCACATATAGGAATGCATGTACTCACATGAGTCATTTGAATTGTTCCATACAGAGATTATAATAAAATTATGATATGATTAGAACATGAAATGATTGCATTTAAATGTTGCAGCTTGATGCGATTCACAATCCTTATAAGGGTCATCAATTCATCATAGAGTCATCGGCCTAACATAAGTAACAGTATCAATCATGACTAAAATCCCCAAGTAAGCTAGACATCCTCTCAGATCACCCAGATTACTAAAGAAGATAGACCTACTGGCTAATGCAGTAAAATTTCGAAATGTGACCAAAAAAAAAATACCTAAACGGACCTATAATTTAGAGAAGTAACTCTAAAAGTCCAGGTTATTTCAAAGTTTTCCCATTTAATTACTAAAAGTCCCTTCATCAATCAAAGTCATAAATCCTTAATTGAAACATTGCTATACCTCGATTCCTTTTCCTTTTTTATTACTTCTCCTTCAGTTGAAGTGTGAGAGTGCTCTTAATTATCGAACTCTTAGGAACTAAGGAGAGAGAGATACGGTATTGTGTGTATTTCGAATTATTTTGACACCACTTCTTTCAACCTCTCAAAGATTGGTGACATCGAAAGACTTTACTCTCTATGAAAGACACTTCTAAAACTTATTGTTATTTTGACGGAGTGAGATTGGGACCGATGTCGACAAAAATATATCACTACATAGTATAAAGCAAAGTCGCTTTCCGCTTCCCGCGTCTGTATGTATGTATGTATGTTTGCTTATATATTTAAAACTACACAACGGATTTTGATGCGTTTTTTTTAATAGATAGAGTGATTCAGGAGGAAGGTTTATATGTATAATAACATGCTACCTGTGCGAAGCCAGGGCGGGTCGCTAGTTCTATTTAAAAAAGCTTATTAAACTTGTCCACGTATCGTTAAAGTAGATACAAATTTTAGTTGTGTCATGATGTTGAATAAAGAGTCCCTTGAGGGTAACACGCAGCACTATCGTATCGACAACATAACATTCAAATGATAAAACGGACACTTTTACAATACATAAAGTGTCAGTTTTGACATTTGGGCGATACGATAGTGGTTCGTGCTATTCTATAGGTTTTGACCAATGACGATTTCATCAATATGTTAAACGTCTCAAACCACTTTACCGCTAGTGTAAATTTTCCCAAACTCTCAATGAAAGGTCAAATAGACCTATTTCAATAAAGCCGCAGTGAACCTCCCCTACATTCTTGTTCTTAGCCAAGTTCTGAAGTTAATCAGTCGTCAACAATTCCTCCCAACTTAAATTTCGCGCGAATTCAAAAATAACAAACAATGGACTGAAATTCAATAACTGAACCGCTCGAGCGTAACTTGTAAGGTCTTGCACTTTACGAGATTGGACGAAAGGTATGTGTGGATATTCCTTTTAGAACCAATCAATCATCCATAGAACCAAAGTCAAAGTCAAAGTTCAAAATGGTATTTATTTCAACAAAATCAAAGTCACTTCAAAACATCTTAGGAGCTTGGTGAACTTTCGCCTGTTTTCTGCAACTATATGAATCAGGTAACAAACACGGTAGTGTTGTAGTATAATATTTTTCGATGATCCTTTTCGAATAAAGGTGTGACTAGCATAGCGCGGCTTGCCGCGCGCGGATATCGCGCTTGATTGCCGCGCGATGTCTGGATTTAGGGGCAGCCGAACCAGCAAATTTGTGTGCCGATGCCGCGCTCGAATACCGCGCGATGTCTGGTCACACCTTTAGGTGCAGACTTAAAAACCTGTGACTATCAAAGCTACTACTTAAACTCGATAATAGGCATATATAATAGACAATAGCATAAGTTTCGTGCAATGATGACTGTCTAGCACTTAATGGTTAGAGTATCAAGCCTCTTATCAATTCCGTTGAATTGAGAAAGTTTTCCGTTTGTTCTTGTAGTCATCTTATCAGTTTGATACAACGACGCGTCATAATAATTATACTAGCAAAATCGAGCTAATACGAGCTAAAACAATGCCCTAAAAAGCATCTAGTGCGATAGTACGAGAAAAATGAGTCCATATTACATCAACTTGGACGATTTTTTAAAAAGTGCAGTTTTATTATGTTGAACAATGGCAGTTTTGATGTATTAACCCATGGCTTAATTAACATATTCACTGAGCGTGTCTAATTACCCACCCTTTAATTAAAATTCGACTCTTAGGCCATTCTTGTACCGTCTTGGAAGACGAAGAAGTAGATATGTTGTACGTATAAGTAAATTAGTGAGAATCGTAGAAATGAAAGCGTAGAAACCGTTGTCTTTATTCTAACCTGATTTAAGGCTTATTTCGCAAAAATCGATATTCACTGATTTACACATTGATTTTCACTGCCAAACTATGAACATCAGTCGAATTTAGAGAATACGTATTTCATAGTAACTAAAAAAAAAAAGTAGGTTCACGACTGTAATCCCCAAGTACGGTAGACATCCTCTTAGATCTCCAGACGCTTAGATCCTTTGAAGATGTCTAGTGGGGGTAGTCAGTGGCACGTCCAAACATTATATTTGGCACATACCCACATTTTGCAGTGTTGGTCTATCAGGTATCTGAATTCTATAGTTATAGTTTCGCTTAGTTTAGGACTAAGTGACTCGTGAAAATGTCTATCAATATATTATTAATTTACTTATTCAAGGGTTTACTGAGTAAGACCTTGAACCAGTAAATTTATGGAAGTCAATACTCGTAACCACAAATAGTGATGGGATTAGTTTGTCGATGTAGAGATTGATAATGTAACATCGTAAGATTATAATAATTAATCTTTTAATCGACCCGTGACAGACGTTGTCCTGTCAATTTTTAACAATCACATAGGAAAAAGCAATTTCAGGCAACTTCCAATTTTTTCCCTACAAACCTTGTATTGAGTAAATAAATTTAATTTTGGTAGAATGCGTATGCGTATTATTCATTAGTCAAAACTGCGTTACTATGACGACTATGTTTTTAGTCTGTGATGTCAGATTTTGTGCGCACCAACGCCATCTATACCAAAATCATCCTTTTGCGTTTTTTTATTATTTAAGGGCGGTTTTTCGGATTTTAAGTTTCCCCTTTATTTATTCTGATTTTTCATCTATATACACACAGCAAGTTTCATCTTAATCCGTTTTGTCGTTTATTTTTGATTAGGGAACAAACATAGCAGCCTTATCACAAGTTTTCGCATGTATAATATTATTAAAATTAGGATTATATCAGTTATCTAGTTCTCATAGTACAAGCTTTGCTAAGTTTGGGTCTAGACGGCGCAGCGCTCTATAAAATATCCAACAAAATTTACAACAAAAAATATCGTAAGATTTTCAACATCTGGACTTTGTACTTTATGAGCTAGGTGTGCAATTATTCAGTAATAGCTTTAGACAACCAACCATTCGGACATTTTGACACGTAAACCGCTCAGTCCCGTAATCGGATTTACTCACCGAATACCGTGGTCTTCAAGCACATCCCGGCGTGAAACCAAATATGTTCACAGATTATGCAAAACTTGTTGTTGTTCCAAACATATTTTATTAGGAACTATTATTTTATATTATGTAACTAACTGGCCCGACAAATGCTGACATGTCAAAATGTTAGTGATCCCACTATCCCAAAAAATCAACTATCAAGTTTTCCCAATTCTTTAAAATTTATTGGTTAATTAAAAAAAATAAGTTGTTTTAACAATTTTAAAAGTACAAAAAAAAACAGCCAAATTGACTATTAATTTTGATTTGTGTCTAAAATCTTTCATACATGCGGTAATTGATTTTGTAACTATACAGTTTTGATACTTTATCGATAACATTCTAGCGCATCCCTAAACACTCCTAAATTCAGCCATATATCGGTAGATACCAATGTTTTGGATGTTATAGGTGGGCGTATCTGATCTAATTAATTCGACATTGATTGATACTAATGTAGGTAACGTCAGAGCTCTGTGAGTAATTGATTGTCACAACATGATGTATTTCAATGTAAGTATCGATGTAATACGATTTTTGAGATTAAGGTTAGAAGCTTTTAAGCTTATGTTGATTAACTTATAAAACAAGAAAGGACGTTATCAACAGCTAGTCAGAGGCACGTCCAACAATACACGCCATGGAACACACCTATTTTTATCAGTAGGCAGGAGTTTACGTTTAAGTAGAATACCATTTTTCTCACGATGTTTTTCGTCACCGTTATGAGCGCGTGTTTAATGTTTTTTTTAAATAGAAAAATCCACCAATTCACGACCCGGATTCGAACCTACGACCTTTGGATTGAAAGTCGAGGTACATCACACTCGGCCAACATAGCATGATATGTCTTGGAGTATCAATACCAATATTGTTTCTCTATAACCGTCTTATCGCATCCGTCCAATTAACTTGTAAAGTTAGATCTTAAATTGTCGTTTATTTGATTTTACTAAGCGTGGGTTGGCACCATAAACTGCAATAGTTATTAGGCCAGATAACTTAACTCAAGAAAGAAGAGTGAAATAAAGCTAGGTCAGTCACAAAATTACACCGAAAGCGCAGCGCTCTTTTTCCATCACTAAAATTATTATTATATGGAGGTTTGTTTGTTTGATAGTCATCCGCGTCGTAACTATTGATCCAATTTCAATTAAATTTGGTATCAAGATAGGTTGTACATAGGTACCTGGATTGAAAAATAGGATACTTTTATGCGAGTACCACGTTAGCAGTCTCGGGGGAAGTTAGTCTTAGAAAATATACAATAATAATATAAATATTGTAAGGTAAACTACTAAAGAAGGCGTAATTAAACAACCGCAATAAACCGCTGTATGGCTCAAAAAAGTAGGTACGGTATAGTCAGAGGGTGGAACCTTTATACCCAACTAATCTGTTATCAAAAAATATAAGAAATCATTCTTGTTATAAGAAAGCTAGAGCAAATTAAAAACTTTAAGCAAAAACTCTTCATTCCTCACTTGTATATGCAGTGAGCTAGCTGCTTTTAAACTTTCGAAACTGACCACTAAATTGTAAGGGACACTTATTGGGCTTTACTAAAACACTATGCTAATTAAACAAATTCTATTGCACAATGTAATAAGGTTTACCTAATGGAATAGATAAAGAAGTTTGGAGTAAAACAGATGTCATCAAAAATATAACTTGTAAAAAAAGCCAAGTCTCGCAACGCAACTCAGTTCTTCTACCGTAAAAAGTAGTGAGATCCATGTAATACCAAGTCGGTTAATTTATTCAGTCCCTACTTTAAGGGTCCTTCTGTCTTAAGTTATTACGTAAAGGTTAGCTAATTACGTAATAACATAAGTAATAAAATAAGATAAAAGTTAAGCAGATCATTAGAACTGAATGAATATATGATAGACTGACAAGACAAATGTTTCTGTGATGAACATAGATGTTCATTCTGTGTCTGGTTAATATGTATCATTATGTATGTATTTACAAAAAAGTATATAAGTACTCATCAGTTATTTAGTTCCCATTGTACATGCTTTGCTTAGTTTAGGGCTAGATGGCGCTGAGTGATAATGTATTTATTTATTTTATTTATCGTCACAGTTTGTATAATTATCTATTCATTTTTATTTTATTTTTTAAATAAAAAAATTGGAACACTACTTTATACGATAGACTTATCAGCCCTCTAGAAATTAGATTCTTAAAGATGTCCAAACATTACACATCGACATAGTTTGATTTGTTTGATGAGACACATAAAGTGATGTTTATGAAAAAAGATTTCGTCCACTGTGGGTGCGTGTTCTCATAGTGTCGTTCTTGAATATGAGGGTTAGAATTTTTTGTCGTGATCCGAGTCATAATATCATGATGCATTTTATTAGTGCGGTACTAATTGCGTGGGGTTTCTGTGCTGATGCTGAAAGGATGCAGAAGAGTTCTAGTGCACGCCTCTTTTAACAGATGGCGGCACTTCAACGAATCATTTTAAACCGACGAGAATAAGAGGTTCCCAATTCAATACGTATCCTAATAATATTATAAATGTTAAGGTTTGTGAGTTTATAAATATATGTTTGTGTCTCAATCAGGCCTAAACGACAAAACGGATTAAGTTGAAATTTTACTGTAGATGTAGATTTTATGTCCGAATAAAACATAAACTATTTATATGAAGAACATCCCCCAAAATTATGAAAAACGCAAAAGGGATCATTTCGGTATAGATGGCGCTGATATGCAACAAACCTGACATCACAGACTGTTGTTAACCTTCAGTATTTTCTATTCGATTATTGAAATTTGACAGGACAATGTCTGTTACGGGTCGGCTAGTTATTTATAATTATGACCGCGCATATCCTTTTAGCTGGGAATCTGATTTGCATGATTTTTTCATATTTTTAACAGAATAATCCAAAAATATAGGTCTAATTATGTCTCCTGATTTTTCGATTGGTCGAAACTTTTTAGGGTTCCGTACCCAAAGGGTAAAAACGGGACCCTATTACTAAGACTTCGCTGTCCGTCTGTCCGTCTGTCTGTCACAGGGCTGTATCTCATGAACCGTGATAGCTAGACAGTTGAAATTTTCACAGATTATGTGTTTTTGTTGATGCTACAACAACAATTACTAAAAACAGAATAAAATAAATATTTAAGGGAGGCTCTCATATAATAAACGTGTTTTTTTGGCCGTTTTTTATAGATAATGGTACGGAACCCTTCGTGCCCGAGTCCGACTCGCACTTGGCCGGTTTTTTGATTTTTAAAACGTAATTTTGTTACATACCTACGAAGATAATCACTTAGTTATATCTGATTAAGGCCTAGGCTTATTTAGCCATAATACCCTAATCAATGTAAGATACTCGTAGTACTAACTAATTTGAATTGTAATCAGATTAGTGGGTAAGAAGTAGGTAAATACATTTCGGGCGAATATAAGCTCTATCGCGGCTTATTTAGGTTTATGACGTAATGTTGGCCTAACAAAGCCTAAGAAATACCTATGCTTGGTATTTCATTGCCTAAAAAAGCGGCCAAGTGCGAGTCGGACTCGCGCACGAAGGGTTCCGTACCATTATCTATAAAAACGGCAAAAAAATCATGTTTGTTGTATGGGAGCCCCCCTTAAATATTCATTTTATTCTGTTTTTAGTATTTGTTGCTATAGCGGCAACAGAAATTCATAATCTGTGAAAATTTCAACTGTCTAGCTATCACGGTTCATGAGATACAGCCCTGTGACAGACAGACGGACAGACAGACAGACGGACAGTGAAGTCTTAGTAATAGGGTTCCGATTTAACCCTTTGGGTACGGAACCCTAAAAAAACGGATAAATGACGTTTTTTTAAAAATGAAACCTAGCTAGATCCATTTATCGCCCCCGAAACACCTAGTATTCTAAATTTTATGAAATTTTTTTGTTACTCAGCAGTGTTTTTAGGGTTCCGTACCCAAAGGGTAAAAACGGGACCCTATTACTAAGACTTTGCTGTCCGTCTGTCTGTCACAGGGCTGTATTTCATGAACCGTGATAGCTAGACAGTTGAAATTTTCACAGACGATGTATTTCTGTTGTTGCTATATACGAGTATATGTATGCAACAAATACTAAAAACAAAATAAAATAAATATTGAAGGGGGATCTCATACAAAAAACGTGTGTTTATGCCGTTTTTTATAGATAATAGATATAGATAGATAATAGATAATAGATTTTATAGATATGGAACCCTTCGTACGCGATTCCGACTCGCACTTGGCCGGTTTTTTTTATTCGCAAAACACGGAAAAGGAATGACAAGATCAGGTAGTGTTTTTATAATGACATTAGTAACACCTCTCAATAATTAAAGAAGAATATGAAACCTTCAATTGCCCCTAGAGAAAATTGCAGTGACATTACAGACAGCATGTCATAATTTGACAAAAAGTATCGCAGAATATAATTGCACGCTCGCCTGTGACTTTACCTACACAACTTATAACCTTAGGCGTTTATTTACCGTTCCGTGAGTAGAAAAGGCTCCTGTTACGATAATCAACCCTGATGGAATGTTTACGAGTTGCATTTATTTTGTTTGGGTTCTGAAATTATTGATTTATTTATTTTAAATCTGGGGGCATGGCAGTGCCCCCGCCAAGACAAGCAAAATAACGGCACGGCCGTAACATCCTTAGGGGTTAGCATGAACCACTATCGTATCGACGACGTATCGTCCAAATGCAAAAACTGACACTTTTACTATACAAATAGTGCCAGTTTTGACATTTGAACGATAGGTTGTCGATACGATAGTGGTTCGTACTCAGGCCACTTTTCTCGAAGCAGTTCAGGCCATTTTCGACCCCCTATGTGGATAAAACTAGAAGCCTGAATTTTCAGTAACCAAGCAGGCATTATATAAACACGGTATATTTCAAATTTCATTCAATTTGAACTAGTAGTTTAACCCTCGTATTCAAGAACGACACTATGAGAACACGCACCCACAGTGGACGAAATATTTTTTCATAAACATCACTTTATATGTTGAGCGGCACTATGGCGCACGCTACCGTGTGCCTTTAGAGCTCAATTTTGGCTAGAGGCACACGACAATGTGCCTCTAGTCACACTATGCAGTGTCGCACAACACATAAAGTGATTTTTATGAAAAAAGATTTCGTCCACTGTGGGTGCGTGTTCTCATAGTGTCGTTCTTGAATACGAGGGTAAGAATTATAACTAGTCATTAAGATTGACATGGATAAAAATTATTCTATTTAGTTATTCCTGGGCAGTATTATTCAAATTTCATCTAAATCCGTTTAGTCGTTTGGTTGTTTGGGCCTCATTGAGACACATCTAAACGCAGCAGATGGCAGCGATGGACTTGCAACTTGTACCGTATGAAATGACAACTGAATAATGTGGGCATGTGCCAAATATTTGGACAAACCTCTGATCATGATTAGTAGACACAACTATAAATTTTGACACGGGTCTTTATCACGTAATTACCTTTATTTTCTTTCCCGAAATTAAATTAAATGTAATTACGTGATAAATACCCGTGTCAAAATCTATAGTTAAACCTCTGATCACCCCTTTTCATTCACCTTTTAAGACATCTTCTAGAATTTGAACATTTAGGAAGGATCGATCTGAGAGGATTTCTAACCGTGTTTGGGAACTGCGACTGCGTACTGTAACAGTCGTTAGCTTTTTTAGGGTTCCGTACCCAAAGGGTAAAAACGGGACCCTATTACTAAGACTTCGCTGTCCGTCTGTCGGTCCGTCTGTCTGTCCGTCTATCCGTCCGTCTGTCTGTCCGTCTGTCAGTCCGTCTGTCTGTCACAGGGCTGTATCTCATGAACCGTAATAGCTAGACAGTTGAAATTTTCACAGAATATGTATTTCTGTTGCTGCTATAACAACAAATACTAAAAACAGAATAAAACAAATATATAAGTGTGGCTCCCATACAACCAATGTAATTTTTTTGGCCGTTTTTTATAGATAATGGTACGGGACCGTTCGTGTGCGAGCCCGACTCGCACTTGACCGGTTTTTTTTTCTTTTATGGAGTTTCCATCAGGGTATCTTTGAACTCAGCACTCTATCTACCAAAACGCCACCGCAAGTGACACCGGTGGTTTTCGTTGCGCAAACTGGAGCTGCCTACGGCAAACTCATTAGTCCACCAATTACGTTCTTCAAAATGCCAGATGATTACATAGAGCCGAGGCTGGAGGCGTCAGATGCTGTTGTTTCTTTCTAGAATCTGGAATTTTACGTTTGGAAATTGTGGGAAGTTTATAACAGATGGTGACGCTGTAAAATATTTTTTTTTAGGGTTCCGTACCTAAAGGACCCTATTACTAAGACTTCGCTGTCCGTCTGTCCGTATGTCTGTCTGTCTGTTTGTCACAGGGCTGTATCTCATGAACCGTGATAGCTAGACAGTTGAAATTTTCACAGATTATGTATTTCTGTTGCCAATACAATAAATATTTAAGTGGGGCTCTCATACAACAATCGTGATTTCTTTGCCGTTTTTTATAGATAATAGTACGGAACCCTTCGTGCGCGAGTCCAACTCGCACTTGGTCAGTTTTTTATTTATCGCCTGTGCATATTTTACCCGTTCTCTTCGTGATATTGAGAGGCAAGGGTCGAGAGGTATGTATGTGGTTTATTCCTGTGTTGGGTTGTTTCAAAAAATACCATACCATAATATTGTTATCATAGTACATAAATAACCACCATAAAATGCAAAATATAAAAAAAATATTAGACCTAATTTAATTATAATGACAGTTATTATTATTTTGAATTTTTTGTTTAGAAAGTGAACAGTTACTTCACAGTTTACTGTCTAAAATTAGTTTCGTATGCGGTCACTGTTTTTCAAGAAACCAATAAAAATCTCACGACTTCACAAAGAATACATCAAAGCGTTTCAACACAGCAAATGTAATTAAAATAACGGCCAATTAATATATCTCCAACTGACAGGAGCAAAGAACAAATTAAGAAGCCAACAAAGTTTGTGAACATCATTGACCTAAATACATCGAATGTTGCTTAAACGATTAATGATACTCGATAATTAATTCTATCGAGATAAAATCGAATACACAAGTAGTAACAACATGTAGTGATGTACATTTTGACAGATGTAGGTATTTCTTCCGGCAAAGGATGGAGAAAAGACCGGGCTCAGTGGCGCGTATTGGGAGAGACCTATATTTTCCAGCAGTAAATTACTAAAGGTTGTTATGATGATGATTTCTGTCAAGTGTAAACTGATGCTGTCTGTCACGGATCTAAATTAATTATCATTCAGTAGTCCGACCAAGAACCACTATTGTATCGATAACGTATGGTCCAAATGTCAAAACTGACAATTTTTGTATAGAAAAGTGTCAGTTTTAGCATTTGGACGATATGTTGTCGATACTATAGTAGTTCATACTTAATTACGGGTGTACAAAATTGCACATTCAACATTTCTGGTAAAATTTCCTTGTTATTTGATACTGTTTTCTTGAATTGTTTCATAAAGTAATGACCTAAATTCCGATGTTCTCCGAAATCAAGTCAGATACCTATACAATTATTTTTTGTATATTTCGTTTAAAATGACATCATCCAATTAGGTGATAAGCCTGTGCTGCTCTCACACTGTCGGAAAACAACGAAAGATATCTGTCTGAAATGCTTCATAGAATGCCGTTATTGCAGTAGCATCGTTACACACCATCGAAAGTGAGCTGGTATCGCAATTATTGTCTGACGACGATACAAAGAAACCGATAATTTTGTCTTCATCAAATTGCAAACAGTCGACATTATGCAGCCTTGTGATCAATTGCGTAAGAAAGTAAAAGTTTGATGTTCTATTGTTACGAAAAGCAACATACCTTATAGCTCAATAACAGTTATAAAAAAACCGGCCAAGTACGTGTAGGACTCGCGCACAAAGGGTCCCTTACCATTATCTAAAAAAAAAACAGCGTAAAAAACACGTTTGTTGTATGAGAGCCCCACTTGAATATTTATTTTATTATGTTTTTAGTATTTGTTGTTATAGCGGCAACAGAAATACATCATCTGTGAAAATTTCAACTGTCTAGCTATCACGGTTCATGAGATGCAGCCCTGTGACAGACAGACGGACCGACGGACAGCGAAGTCTTAGTAATAGGGTCCCGTTTTTACCCTTTGGGTACGGATTCCTACAAAAACGAAACAACTGAGAACATCATATTATTTTTATTATGAACAGAAATCAATGTATCTTTACAAATATTTTGTGATATACGTGAATGTAATACATGCTAGCATTTACAGGGTGTAGGTATGTATTTAGTGAACTTCCTAAAGCTGAGACTGAATCGGTAAGCGATTGAAACTTTATCGTTCAGAACCTTATTTATTTTGAGTTTAACCAAAATGATTTGGTTTGAAAAATAAACAGTCGAAAAACGGATGAAATTAAAAATTAAATAAAATAAATATATAAAATTTCTACTACTATTTAGAAGTTTTTTTTTAATATTAATATTGTGAATTAATAAAGATGTGTATGAATAATTTTGTATGTTTAAATATGTGTGTATATAATTATTTTTTGTTTGTTTACGCCTCTTCGGCGTAGGCCTCTCCTAAACCTTTCTACGTATCACGTTCCCGTGCGTCTCGCATCCATAGGGGTCCACATCTCTGGTTGAAGAAATCAAGCATTACTATGTCTTTATTTGAGATACCTACCGACCAATGTAAAACATTTCTTCCTGTTGCATTCTTCGAATTTACCGGGTACTTACTAAATTATGTAACGCAAAAAACCCTTTTACTTTCTGGATTTTTGTTGATTCGGTAACCGATAGTTTCTGTTTACCGTTTTTCAAACGGTTTAACAACCGATTTATTACGGTTATTAACCTTCACCGAAATATCCTTGGTTATACCGGTCTTCAGGCTTCGGAAGTATTCATCCTGTATATCTTGCCTAAGACTCAAGTGTGTTTTACAAATGCTAAATCCAGAATTCGCAATTTCCTAGATGTCTTAGGATATTTGATACTTCCCTGGACGCCAAACATGTTCGGATGTGGGTGTTGCATGGTCTATATCCATGTTTAGATGTTCGCTTAGTCTCGGTGTACCGAGTCAACATCAAAAGCAAATGACTGGACAAAGTTTCAAAAGGGTTTTTATGAATGAAAAAATGCTAGCCTTCAATAAAAAAAATAAAAATAAAAAAATAGGATCACGAATGTAATCCCCAAGTACGGTAACCGTAGACAATCCTCTCAGATCTCCAGACGCTTAGATCATTTGAAGATGTCTAGTGGGGGTAGTCAGAGGCACGCCCAAACATTATATTTAGCACATACCCGCATTTTGCAGTAGTTAGCATTCCATAAGAGACGTGCAAGCCCATCGCCATCGCAAGCTATAGAAGAAAATGAAAAAATATAAAATAAATAATTTATTTTCAAAGTGCAAAGTAATATCAAAGTGTTACAAACACTTTATAGATTAGCGATAACTTTCATACCAAGCAGTCATCAACTCCTAAAATAAACAGTTTCTAAATAAAAAAAAAAATACTTCAATTTCTCCAGCTTGAGTACGTACTTAACCTAAGTGTTATAAAAACAAATGAAACACGATCACAAACGACTTTAATCTCTAAGTTCGGCAGACAACCCCTAGGGGCTAGATCTTCGAAGATGTGTAAAAGAGGTAGTTAGAGGGACAAACAAAAAATATTACATTTAGCACATTTTACAGTATATAACATTTCATACGTGACAGGTACATAACTACAAGTATGAATAAATTCCCTATTGTGCTGAGATTACTAACAAAAGACGTAAAGATATTATCTGCACTAACAACACCCCAGTTAAACATGTTTTCGCATCCAGATTTTATATGTTCTTAGGGCCATACTTATTTAAAAGACTCAATCGCAAATTATCCATCTACGCAATGAATTACACAAATTGTAAAAAAACTCTACAGACTACCCTAAACAATTTATCTTACGATGAAACTGAGGAGTTATTATCTGTTGTAAAGTAATTTCTAAATGTTGCATTTCTTATTTATATAAAACATAAATCCCTTATTAGAATTTATTTATTTACATCATATAGGTTTTAAGATTTTATTTTAATTAATTTGACTAAGTACCTACTTATTCATATGCTTCACGCAGTTTATATCCTTTTAATTTTTTCGCCTGAGATACAGGTTCATCCTAGTTCAGGCACAGTGTAAATTGTTACTTATAATAAGATACTATTCCGTTATGTTAATATTAGCTCTAAGTTAATGAATAAAGATTTTATTATTTATTATTATAATTATATTTTCATTGCCCGACTTGCTCTAGCTAGACCCATTTTTTTGTAATAAAATTTTCTTGCAATTTCAGAGAACCTTGCTCAAACATGATGTGTCACTCGCTCACAAAGTATGCGACCGTGATACAAAGCTTAATGCTTGTGAGGACATAAAGGCTACCAAATAGTTCCGGACTGCGTGACGCTACGGTTTTAAGTAAGAAGAGCTGGCGGAGATCATATTAAATTCAAATTCAAAAATAATTTATTTCAATAAAATCACAATGATCACTTTGAAACGTCTTAGGAACTAGGTGAAGCTACGCCGATTCCACGCGATCAAGCCTAGAAGAATCAGGCAACAAACACGGCTTGGGGTCTACCTTTTTTTTAATGATCCTTTCCTTAAAGCTATGTAGAGCTCCAGTGTGATGCCAATCGAACAAGGTGAAGGCTCAAACAAGAATAATAATCAAAAGTACTACTCAATTAGGAATGCCAAGTTGGCTTTGCAGGTACCCATTAGTAATCACTAGCTGCTCGCCCCGGCTTCGCACGGATATTTGGATAAAAAGTAGCCTAAGTGTTATTCTGATGTATAAGCAATATTAATGTAATATTAACGAAAAATTTATATGCGCATCAAAAACACGTGCTCAAAACGGTGAAGGAAAACATCGTGAGGAAACCAGTTAGTATTCTTATAAGCGGCGATGGGCTTGCAACCTGTCACGTATGGAATGCTAACTACTGCAATATGTGGGCATGTGCCAAATATAATGTTTGGACTTGCCTCTGACTGGCTCCCTTTAGACATCTAAGAATCTGAGCATTTAGAGACTTGAGAGGATGTCTGCCGTACTTGGAGATTACAGTCGTAATCCTATTTAATTTTTCAAAACGCTATTACCTCATGTCTTGAACATCAGGTGTAGGCAATAAAAAGGTGGACAGCCTGCAGCTATTGTTGATGTGCCATGGAACTGGTCCAACTTAAGATAACATGGGAATATACTGTCGTTAAGCCTTGGGTTTCTAAGCGAACGGTGCTGTCCTCTGTGGCCGTCATTCATCACAATACTTGGTTAAAAACAGACGGAAGACGGCACCGTTCTTTTAAAAAATCAAGGCTATAGTAAGGTCTTGTTTATGAAACTGTTAGAATCTGACCCCTAGATGGGAATGAGACTAAACGGAAATATTGTTATGTTTTGGTTTAACGGGCATGCGGTCAAATGCTTAGTTTTTAGGGTTCCGTACCCAAAGGGTAAAAACGGGACTATTACAAAGACTTCGCTGTCCGTCTGTCTGTCACAGGGCTGTATCTCATGAACCGTGATAGCAAGACAGTTGAAATTTTCACAGATGATGTACTTCTGTTGTTGCTACAACAACAAATTCAAAAAATAGAATAAAATAAATATTTAAGTGGGGCTCCAATACAACAAACGTGATTTTTTTGCCGTTTTTATAGATAGAGGCACGGAATCCTTCGTTTGCGAGTCCGACTCGCACTTGGCCGGTTTTTATAACCAAGTCTTGTAACAAGTTCGCGTTAAATGCCTAGTCGTCTAGATTATGCTACCTTCAGCGTTGTCATAAATGGATAAATAACCGCTTGTGGCATTAACAGCTGAGCACTTTCTTCGAAGAGCAGTTTAAAATGTCGGCCCCAGTATTGAAAAAAGCGTAAAGCCTCGGATGCCTTTAAGCGGCCTAAGGGTGAGTTTCCATCTAAACGGAGCTGTGCGGAGTGGACCAAATTTACGCGATCATTCGAAACAGAACAGCACTATCTTGTAAAAAACATGAATATGTTATGATGTTGAATGCAATATCTAATGTTACTCTAATGTTGTTAGAGAATACCTAATCTGTACACGTTACACTATTCACAGTTTATGCACCTATACCTACGCTGAATCGTATTGTATTGGAAGCGTAGGTATGGGTGCCTAAACAGCATAAAAAGCGTAGGTATTATGGCATTCAGTACCATAACATGATAATCATGTTTTTACAAAATAGTCCTGCAGTTTCCATGATGCGCCGGTTGCGAGGCAGTGCCAATAGCTACCTGCAACTAGTAAAAGTGCACTTTGTAAACTCTTAGATGCTATTATTAATATTTATGTAAGTATATAACTTACTTAAACTTCATTCGAAACTAGTAATTATGGCTATCGTAATATTTTGTAAAAAATGATGTACAGCTGAAATAAAAATATTTGAATTGAATTGAAATATAGCGCTAGGCTTTTTCAAACTTGACAGTTTAGCGCAGCTTAGCGCAGCTCCGGGTAAGTGGAAACTAACCTTAAAACTGCGTCACTAGTTTTTTATTCAATTTCTTAAGTTATTTTCATCCTTTTGCCATTATTTGGTAGCTCTAGAGTTTACTGTGTCATGGGTATCCGAAACTACGTACCTAATGGTACCTCCCAGATCCGGAACAAGTATTTTATTATGATGAAAGAACGTCCCGCACCTCTTAAGTCTTTATCGGGCTTTCGCCCACCGCATTTCCGAAGTCATTAAAAAAACGATAATAAAACTAAAGTTACTTTTATTAAAAGCACATCAAGTTTTCTATAAAGCTCTGACTTTACCCCTAAAACTACATCGAACCGGCAATGTCGCTCCGGCAAAGTTCCACTTGCTTACAATTCATAGTTTTAAGCTAAGACTTTGTATAAGCAGAGCGATAAACAGAGGCGAAGAAGAGAAATTTAAAATTGACATTATGACGTGATAAAGATTCAACAATCAATAGTAATAAAAACCGGCCAAGTGCAAGTCGGACTCGCGCACGAAGGGTTCCGTACCATTATTTATAAAAACGGCAAAAAAATCATGTTTGTTGTATGGGAGCCCCCCTTAAATATTGATTTTATTCTGTTTTTAGTATTTGTTGTTAGAGCAGCAACAGAAATACATAATCTGTGAAAATTTCAACTGTCTAGCTATCACGGTTCATGAGATACAGCCCTGTGACAGACAGACGGACAGACAGACAGACAGACGGACAGCGAAGTCTTAGTAATAGGGTTCCGATTTTACCCTTTGGGTACGGAACCCTAAAAAAGAAAAATAACGAAAAACCCTGAAATTATACAAATCATCCCATCGGCTGACGTAATAATGATATTATAATAACTTTAACTATAATGGAAGGGAAGGTAGAAGGGAAGAGAGGAAGAGGAAGGCCACGAATAAACTACATGAGCCAGATAAAGGAGAAAATACCTGTCGTATCGTATAAGAAAATTAAGGAGGCGGCGCTGGAGAGAAACAGATGGAGAGAGCTGCATCAATTACACCGACAAGAGCACAGCTCTTTACTTAGAAGAAGAGAAGAAGAATAACTTTATAAACATAGGTAATCAATTATGATAAGTTATAGATAATAGATTCATAACCTACGTTTCATCATTATTTATAAAAATATTATTTTATCTTAAGTAGTTGTCACTAAAAATATAATAAATACACAATAGACAGATAAGTTATCTAAAGACCGTTGCAAAGGTTGTAGGTTGTGGGTTCGATCCCCACCCAGGGCAAACATGTGTGTGATGAACATAGATGTTTGTTCTGTGTCTGGGTGTTATTATGTATCATAAGTAATGTATTTACCTAAAAAAAGTATATATAAGTATTCTATCAGTTAACTAGTTCCCATAGTACAAGCTTTGCTTAGGTTGGGGCTAGATATCGTTGTGTGATAATGTCCACCAATATTTATTAATTTATTTTATTTAAATAGTCTTTAAATCGCTCCACGCCTAACTTGTGAATTCGTGAGGCCTAAAACAGCTTGACAAATTCATAGCACCTCGTCCAAACTTAACCAAGCTCGGCTTAAGCAATCAATGAAAGGTTATATAATGGGCATTAAAGTTATAAGCGATTTGCATAAGGCTTGCTTTTAAAGGGTCTTAATACTTCGGGTTGTTTTCGTCGGACTGTTTTGTGAAAACAGTATTTAGACTTGTGTTTTGTATTATGGATGTATATATATGTACATATTACAAACTAGCGTACCCGACAGATTTTGTTTTGTCCAAATTGTAATAATCCGATAGAAAATTGTATTTTTAGTTTTTCCTTTATTTTCTCAAAAGATTTTCCAAAAATATGTACCATACTGGCCTGACAGATATGAACACAATATAAAATAAAAACCGGCCAAGTGCCGTAGTCGACTCGCGCACGAAGGGTTCCGTACCATTATCTATAAAAACGGCAAAAAACACGTTTGTTTTATGGGACTTAAATAAATATTTTATTCTGTTTTTAGTATTTGTTATAGCGGTAACAGAAATACATAATCTGTGAAAATTTCAACTGTCTAGCTATCACGGTTTATGAGATACAGCCCTGTGACAGAGGACAGACAGACGGACAGCGAAGTCTTAGTAATAGGGTCCCGTTTTTACCCTTTGGGTACGAAACCCTAAAAATCAGCCATCAGTCGACCTGCTCTCAAGTGTTCTTTCAATTTTTATTTTATTTTCATTTCTATCCATAGTTTTTATATGAAAAATATTGGTGGACATTTCACACTATGAATACCAAAATGACTGATAACATAGGTATTATTAAAAACTTATATATTGTAAATACATAGGTATATAAGGTAACTTATGTACACGTATAGGTATCTAAATCAAGTAGCAATGAATCAAAGATTTACACTTACTTTATAAAACTTAAATTTTCTTTTATTACATACTTAACCTACAAGAGCTTTAAATAAGTTGTGGCTACGACGATCACGATTTCAATCTAACTTCAAACAATTTACTTACTTACTTACCTACTTGCATAGTTGAGTTTCTCTAAATTACGACTCCTTTTTGACGGATATAGATTTAGAAAGTTGAAGATTTTAAGTAGTAGGTAGGTACTACAAATCTTACCGTCACGGTCACCTTTCGAAAACCTTTAAGAACAGCATTTCAATATGACATCTTTATGCAAATGCATAGAAACAAAATGTCAACGGCACGTAATCCTATAAGAACCACCTTAACATAAGAGCTAGTGATTAGTATCTCACGTCAAAAAGTCTTATAAGGTCTTGTAGTCTTGCCTATAATAATTAAAGTTGAAATAAAAAAGATTTTACATAAAACTAACAGCAGTTCTCAATGCGGGATAAATAAAATAAATAAATAGGATCACGACTGTAATCCCCTAGTACGGTTGACATCCTCTCAGATCTTCAGACCATCTGACCATCACCATCTGACTAGTGATGATGTCTCGGTGCTCGTCAAAGCTACAAAATTAGATCCCAACTTCTATTTTGTACATAATTTTACTATAACATTTTTTTATTTTATTTTGTACAATATTTCTGATCCCAAACTAAAATACTTTGTAACACAAAATAAATATCATAAAAAACATTTGTACTCTGTTAGTGGGTATCACAAGAAAGTTGATGTAAAAGATGATAATGGGTAAGAAAGGAGTGAGTGATGAGATGACGGCTGATAGATGGAAATGGAAAAAGAACACATTTTTATTGTGCCGACCCCACTTAATTTGGTTAAGGGCAGGAAGATGATGATTATGATATTACAAAACAAATATTTGCAGATCATACAAGCATTTGTCCCGTAGGAATCGTCACCGCACCTCTTGCGTCTCAGTCAAGCCGATATGACGTGATATAATCAGCACCAGCTCCGTATCTAAAAAAGTCTACTGTCTTGCATGAATGCATGACCGTGTCGCAACATTGCTCTATTAAAAATGTGTCATTCAAATTGCGCAACGGAGATACATTCAAATCGATTGAATCGAAACTGTCACTGTATGATTGCAATAGATAAAGTTTTTAATCTATTGGTGTCCGCAGGTGTCTTGCTTTGATAGACAAGGATATAAATTGTATATATTTGTGTTGTAATTTGAATCAATAGAATACAATACTCAAATTAAAAACAGTATAATTTAAACTAGCTTTTACCGTTCATTTAGGAAATCGATTTTTGACTTTCACGTTATTTCTTAAAAAAAATAAAAATCTAAACAAAATATTGTGGGAAAAAGAAGCCTATGTCTGTTCTAAGATCTTAAGTTATTTATAAATGAAATTTCATTACAATCGGCCCAGCGGTTTGGCCGTGATAACGTCACAGACAGACAGACAGAGTAACTTCCACATTTGTAATAATACTAGCTGCTCGCCCCTGCTTCGCACTGGTGATACCTGGATAAAAAGTAGCCTATGTGTTATTTTCATGTATATTGTATAAGCTATATTACTGTAAAGTTTCATTATAATCCGTTCAGTAGTTTTTGCGTGAAAGAGTAACAAACACACACACATTCACAAACTTTCGTAGTAGAATAGTATGTATATATGTAGATAATAAAAATCATTTTGAAACGACCTAAAACATAAAAGCCGTAATATTCAAAGAATTAGCTACCGAAGAGATCCATTAAAGTACTTGAATGATTTAGATCAAAAAGGTTTTAAACTTTACAAAATGTCACCCATCAATATTTGTATCTACTAACTTGCTGCTTTATATAAGTTAACGTTTACAAACACTACCCCAAGCTCAAATACAGCTTATAGTAATAACAGCTAGGTTTTTTCTTATAAGAGGTCCATCCGAACGCATCACTGTATTTACAAGCTTTTATTTAACTTGTAATGTATGTATGTAACTATGTTTGTTATGGTGGAATCTTGCAACTCAATTTTGAAACAGTTATCCCCAACTAATTGGGCTAAAATTTCGCATATTTATGTAACTTTAGTGACAATGCAATAATATGGTGTGATGATGGAGTCAGGAGCTGTTCAACAGACACTCACAATGAAACTCCTTAGTAAATAATTCGATTGAGTATAGTATAGTATAGTATAATAAAACTTTGCATACTTGTCAAGTTCCGATGACAATGTTATATGATGTGACGCGCTGGTGCTCGATGGTTTAAATGATTTTACAAAAGCTTGCCATTGAAAAATATTTTCAACTTAATTGTTATTAGGAACGTTTGTGTCTTCATTAACTTGTGCTCAAAACGGTGAAGGTTTGAAGGTAAACCAGTTAGTATTATTAAAAAAAAACTATGAACTAAAACTCTTAATAACTTACTTTCCTTGCTTAAACTAAAATCTGAGAGAATAATTTCTCGTATGTCTGAAGAAAAAAATATGAAACAAATCGATCCACGATAACTAAATAGGTATACTCTAAAAAAAATATTTTCTCCCAAATTTCCAGGCACTTAGACCCTTGAAGGTGTCTCAAGGGAGTCAGAAGGCATATGGAATGCCAACTACAAGATACATAACAGGTTGCAAGCCCATCGTCGCTTTAATATGACAGCCTTAGCATTTAATTTGACAGCCTCACAGCTCAGTTGGTAGTAACTCTGCCTTCGGCGCTGTAGGTTGTGGGTTCGATTCCCACCCAGAGATAATATTTGTGTGATGAACATAGATGTTTACTCTGTGTCTGGGTGTTAGTATGTATCATATGTATGTATTTACAAAAAAAAAAAGTATATAAGTATTCTATCAGTTATCTGGTTCCCATAGTACAAGCTTTGCTTAGTTTGGGGCTAGATGGCGATGTGTAAAATGTCCACCAAAAAAAAAAAAAAAAAAAAAAAAAAACCTAACTGTTTGTATATTATCTGTGCCCCTAATCAGCTACAGAATCTTTTAGAAGTTAGATTGAGTTACAACTTCATCACTCTCGTGGTAGGTACTAGAAATGTTTATTTTGTTGAAAAAAACGCTTTTAAACTCTCTGGTGGTTAATAAGTTTGATTTAACCCTTTGGGAATTCAAAATAAATGTACAAAATGATCTTCTTTCAAAAAGTATGTTGCTGTCAATAAAATAATCAGGGAATGTTAACATTCCATTGTTGGAATACTTACATCAAAATTATTTATTTGTTTTAGATCCTGTTTACATACTCGTAGGTATATCAATAAAGCCATCTAGCTCCCAACTAAGCAAAGCCTGTACTATGGGAACCAGATAACTGATAGAATACTTATATACTTTTTTTTGTAAATACTAACTTATTAACATCCAGACACAGAACAAACATCTATGTTTGTATCACTCAAATGTTTGCCCTGGTTGGGTATCGAACCCACAAGCTACAGCGTAGAAAGCAGAGTTACTACCAACTGAGCTGTGAGGCCAGTCCTAATATACTATTGAATACCTAATAGGTATTAAATGTGAATTTTATAATTGTAACAGCAAAAAACTGGTTTGTTAACTATCTTCCCTCGGAATAACATTATCAAGGCGGATAAATGTCCTATTGAATAAATTAAACGACATTTTAAGCCAGTTACTTTTTAGAGTTCCGTACCCAAAGGGTAAAAACGGGACCCTATTACTAAGACTTTGCTGTCCGTCTGTCTGTCACAGGGCTGTTCTCATGAACCGTGATAGCTAGACAGTTGAAATTTTCACAGATGATGTATTTCTGTTACCGCTATAACAACAAATACAAAATAAAAAAATATTTAAGTGGGGCTTCCATACAACAAACGTGTTTTTTTGTTTTTTTTTTATAGATATTGGTACGGAACCCTTCGTGCGCAAGTCTGACTCGCACTTGACCGGTTTTTAAGTACTATCCGATTGAATACGCCCACATGCCGGTACAAAGCATCAGATACGTTTGAAAACTAAAATGTCTTCTGACTAAGGCCTGAATTTATGGCATTGTGTCTCACGGCTCGAATAAGAGCTTGTTTGACAGTTATCACGTAGAAATACAATTCAAATGTACCTACTATTGCCGTGTTGGCCGAGTGGGATGTACCTCGACTTTCAATCTGAAGGTCGTGGGTTCGAATCTCGGCGTGCATCAATTGATTTTTCTGTTCGAAAATGTATATGCGCATCAAAAACACGTGATTACAACGGTGAAGGAAAACATCGCGAGGAAACCAGTTAGTGTTCTTAGAAGCGGCGATGGACTTGCAATCTGTCACGTATGGAATGCTAACTACTGCAAAATGTGAGCATGTGCCAAATATAATGTTTGGACATGCCTCTGACTACCCTCACTAGACATATTCAAAGGATCTAAGCGTCTGGTGATCTGAGAGGATGTCTACCGTACTTGGAGATTACAGTCATGATCCTATTTATTATTTTATTCTACTAATGTAGTTTAACTTATTGGATTTATGTGGTGTAAGTTTTAAATATATGTAATAGAGTCTATGTATCTTGTTTGCAATGTTTAGACGCGCATTCGTGTCGATTGTAACTGTTGGGAAAGGTTCCAAGTATTGGATTTAATTTACTATTCAAACTGAAACTCGATTGTGGTTTCGATTCACACTGCAATTCAATTCGACCAAATATATTATGCAAGTATTACTTTGCTCTAATATAATTTGTTTTTAATTTGTTTTAGAATATATAACTTACTTTGTATTTAGATGAACTTTAGAATATCATATTTAAAAACACTGGCTTCTACACCACGCTACTGTCTTAATTCCGCCATCGAACCAACCTAGATTTACATAATAAACGTTGTAATGATGGTAAAAACCAAATGGTAAAAACGGGATCCTATTTGTAAGACTTCGCTGTCCGTCTGTCTATCCGTTTGTTTGTCATAGGGCTGTATCTCATGAACCGTGATAGCTAGATGGTTCTGTTGCCGCTATAACTACTATTTTTTTTATTTGTCATGACTCGATCACAATTTTTAGTCCTAATTAAGTAATTAGTAATTAAACCAGTCATTATCTAAAACCCTTCATCAACTGGATCTTCCATTGACAGCTCATCAGATCTCAATGCTGTCACTTTAACTATACCTGCGCATGTCAATGACCATTTATGTTACTATCAAAGTCGGGATGAAATAAACGCTGTAATGCAGTAGGAAACTTATTTAAGATGTTAATAGTGTATGAAGTGGCATTAAATAGTTTGTAATAAAACACTTTATCCTTATTCTTTACTGAAACTAAATCTGTAAAGTCATGTTATCAACGCATGTTAACATTCATAAATCTTGGCGCATCGCCTACACGAGCTAGAGTCGAGGCGGGGTCACGCAAGCGGCGCTGCGCCGCTTGTTTGAAAGTGCGGGGTCGCACAGGCGAGATGGAGGCGACTCGGAGTCGAGGCGAGAGCTAGCAAGCGGCGCGGTGGCCGCCTCGACTCTAGCTCCTTAGATCACAATACTAACATTCAGATACTTCCTAGGTACACATGCATTGCACGTGCAATGCATGTGTACCTAGGAAGGGGTGGGGTACCTGGGTGAATGTTGACATGCTGCAGTATTGTTGTTGTTATCGACAGTGACATAAACGTACCTATCTAAACGCCGTAGTCAATGGTCATCCATTACACCACACATTTCGAATCTGACGTCAATATATTACGGACAGCCAACAAAAGGCCCAATCCATAAATTGCGAGAGACATGTTTGCCAGACGCAGGACATACTTAGTATACTAGGATTACTGTGAAACTTGATACGATATGAAATAAGACGCATAAATCAAGAAGAGGCCGATGGGAAATGTTTTGCATTTCTGCGATCATTAAGTTCGACCGGATTACACTCGTAGGTAATGAAAATAGTAAGAAAATTATACAGTAGAAATTTCAAATGGCAGAGAAAATCATCGTAAGGAAACCGGCCACCGGTGGTTAAAACAAATCTATTATTACTAGTAATTGTAAAATAAGTAACGGTTCGCAAGCAACGGCATGCATTTACCCTATATTTGAGTAATTGGTTTATCCTTTATTTTAACAATAAAATCAAACATACTCAACTCATACTGGTATGAAAGCAATATTTAATTTAAATTAACTCACAAACAGTTATTATTATAGTTGGTAATTTATAGTTATAATTTAAATTTATGAGCTGAGATTAAATATTAATTTTATTTAACGTAATTAAGCTTTAAAATTATCTTGCATTTCCACAATCCTGCATAACTATTTGTTATGAACTGAATTGGTGGGAAAAATTAACTCTTCCCTTTCAAAATTTTCCGGTTTGTTATGGGCATAGAGTTCAAAGTATTTTTTAACAGCCATTTTTAATGATATATCTATCTAGAAAAGTTTAACCAGTCATGTTTTTTTGATTAAATAAACCATTATATGCCAAAATAAAAAATATACCTACGTTCTGCAAATATTGAGATGGCCAAAATGACAAAAAAACTTAAGCTTGAAAAAACCTTACCTTAATGGCAAAATCTTTGTAGATGTTTCATTGTGTTGGGTTAAACTCTTAAAATTAGTTGACAAGGTTATTATTTTTCTGATAATTAAACACAGTTGTTTATAAAAGTGATTTCATTTGTCTTTTTTCCTCCCTTGGTCCCAAATTATGTGGGGTTAAACAACATGTATTTTTTCCACATCCCTCTATTGCTGTCATCTTATTACTCTTTTCTTTGAGTGACCATTAGAAGAGGAAGACTTTGGCATATTTGGCATATTTTATTTTATATTTGGTTGGTTCAATTCAAAATTGGTGACGTTTAAAAAAGGCCAGGACAAGAGTACTCTGTACGGACGAGCATGCATAAGGAATGTGATGAAAGTGAATGAAGCAAAATAAGTATGTCAGGATCGTAGCAAGTAGAAAGCCGTGGACTCTGCATACCCCTCTGGGAAACAAGCACGATTTTATGTACCTATGTATGTATGATTATAAGAAGTAAATTTACTTAGTTAAAAAACAATTGAATCACATATTAAATGATTCATCTATAAGACATCAGGTAGCCTCCGGCGGTAATCAGCGGTGGGTATGCGTAAACAGTTTTATTTCCAGCTTAAAATATTTTCTAAGAAATTAAACTACATGGTGACTCAGATTCAGATTTGAGACTAAGATAACTTGGAAATAGGCAGCACTTTGAAGCAATTATTTGAATTAGGTACCTACTTCAATGGGTCGTGTAAAAAGTGGGATTGCTCCAGTATAAAACATGGGTACTTATCAAAATAGAGTAGATAATAAGATGTATGAATCAATCTAGATGATGTTTTTCAAGATCTCTATATACAAAGAAAACCTAAATATTTGGCTGTACCATTAGAAATTTGCCCATAAACTCGATTTAACTATCATTCTATATTATTTTATGTCATCTCTTATGTATAATTTATCTTTTTATATTTTTTTGCTAAAAAACAATCACTAAGACTAAGATATTTTCAAGAATCTGAATGCCTGGAAATCTTAGAAAATATCTACTGTTCTAAGAATTACAGACTTTTTATTTTTTAAAGACATTTAATTTATTGAAATTTTGAACGACATAGTATTGGTGAAGAAAGTCTAGGTCTAGGTATACTAGTCCAGTTCGTTTCAGTTATATCTATATTATACTCGATAATATGTAAAATCCATAGGCTAATTAATGTGTATCCTAATGAATTCCGTGCCAAGAATTCACATTCTCAACGCTAGAAAGTAGTTCAACGATCGTATTCGGGTCTTAGTCAACTGAGACTAAGGTCACTTGCTCAACAAAGAATTATTATGAGTTAATTATAATATCTGTGACAGTTTTGACTTGCCTAAAGGTGAAGTTTTAATAGTATTATTAAAATTTAAATTGTATTATGTGATTGATCGGCTTCGGTATTCAGATTTAAAGTAGGTCGGTTCGTTTGATGAATATACCAAGCTTTGTAGCATAACTTGTAATGTGATGGTTAAAAATAATAAAATAAAGTTATATCTGTCATAAAACTGTCTGTATTATATAATTGTTCTTGCTTGCCGATCCTAATCTTAAGTCGCACTTAGTCATAATCCTACAAAGCTGAAAAAAGCCTAAAGTATTACCATTAAAATAATGTTCGTGTCATTTTAATACTGACCTGCTAGGTTATTTCGTAAAAATCATCCATAGACATGGCTATGACTAACATAAATTTTAGAGTATACATCATCACTACATAGTATAAAGCAAAGTCGCTTCCCGCTTCCCGCGTCTGTATGTATGCTTATAAATATCTTTAAAACTACACAACGGATTTTGATGCGGTTTTTTTAAATAGATAGAGTGATTTAGGAGGAAGGTTTATATGTATAATAACATAGTAAATAAGTAAAAATGTAAAAAATAAATGCTGTTAACGAGTATACAAAGACATTCTGTAATATATTTTGGTATCAGCTTTACACACGTGCGAAGCCGGGGCGGGTCGCTAGTAGTAACTGTTATAGAATCTATATACCTAAACTGCATTCAAAGCCATAATAATGGCATTTAAATCCATGACATGATAAGCTAAGTTTTTACGAAATAAACCGGAATTAAAGTTAAATTGTTTTAAAGGAGCGCAACAAAATATCCAAACAATACATTGTTAGGTACAGAAACAGTATTTCGAGCGAACTTGCCACATTACCAAACTCCATAATTGGACCTGCATTTCAAACAAAGGTATCTGTTACGCAATGATCTCGATAAAAACAAATAGACTAAGAGATAAATGACAAAAGCTAAATAAGATCTTATCTGGCAGTAGTCGAGTAGGTCGGTAATTAGAAATGGAACTCGCATACCTATTTATCATGATGATCGAATGCGAAACCTTGGGTTATTATTGGCTCATTAAAATTATATAGTTCGGTCTATCGGTGTGCTATTAGAAAGCAAGGTTGGTATAATTTTACTTCGGTGTAAGTGGTACTTGGCTTTCTGTGGTTGTGGCACAAGCGCTAGCGAAAAAACATAATTTATTTGAGAACAATTTGTTTTATTTTTTTGTGATATTGGTTTCTTACGAAAGTCCAGAAATGCCGATGAATGGGGCATAGTCAATAGGCATTTTTGGACTAACCCAAACTTACGATATATGAGCAGAGTTCCTTGTGAATATTTCGACGTTTCGACCCCTGTGGTTGGCGTATTTACTCGTAATTGTCAATAGATTACATACAGTAACACAGTGTTGGATCTATTTTTCTGTCTGTCACAGGTGGTGCGTGCGACTGCACGGTGCAATGTGTAACTGTAATAGTTAGCTGATAAGCGAATTTCGACTGTGTATTTCGAAAATGCTAAAAAATATATCAATAAAATCACAAGGATCACTTTCAAATGTCTTAAGATCTTGGTGAAGCTAAAGTAAAGTAAAGTAAAGTAAAGTAAAAGTTTATTAGGACAGAAAAAAAAAATAACACTGGTACAAAGGTGAAGCACAAAGGAAATTGTAACATTATTAATTGTCTCACTTACAATATCACACTAGCGTACCTTGCTACGCTACGCCAGTTCCTCGCGACCAAGCTTAGAAGAATTAAGCAACAAACACGTCTTGGGATCTATAATTTTTTTCAATGATCTTTTCCTTAATGCTATGTAGAGCTCCAGTGTGGTGCCGATCGAACAAGGTGAAGGCAAACAAGATTAATAATTAAAAGTACTAACAAAGTACGTACAACAATACAAAATTTACTAAAGAGCTTCAGTACAAATTTTAAAAGCAGCACACGCTACACTTAATTTATCTCGCTTAGTCGTATAACTTGCAGTACAGCGAGCGCGGTAGCTGTATGTGATCCAGATAGAGTCAAGTCACAAAGAGGCCCCGGCGACAAAGCATGAGAACTGGAGCGGTTACCGGGACAAGCCGCTTCTCGCGTACCTACCTGTAGGACTTGCTGAAATGTTGTGAATTCCTTGCATAGACAGCTTTCATTAACAAAGTGCATGTTTTTTTGTGAAGTCAATACCTATTCTAGAAAAATTTTGATGATGGAGTTCGAAGTCGAATCAGAATCGTCCGTGATAGTTTGGTAAATATTATAGCTGACAGTGACGACTGACGACTGATGACTGACGACTGACGACTTTGGTTGCGTGGTAGGCAAGTGCCTGACATGACGTAAGAGGTTCGGATTCGATGATCCCCGAAGTGAGACAAAAGTTTGCATAATTTGCAAATATTTGTTTAAGGTCTGTGTGTTCCTATCTTAAGATCATGTATGTGACTTTTAGCTTGTTTTATTTATTTCTAAGCAAGAATAAGCTCAGTTGTGAAATCCTTGTGTTCATGTTTGCGTTGAACGTTTTCATTTGACAAGTCTGACGTCAAAGAACACATCAAGTGTTGCTGAAAAAGGTGGTGATTCACCTTGAATGGGACTTGGAATTCGCGTTCTAAAATCTTAGCTGTGGTAATGAGATGATGAAATAACCTGCCCTAAAATGTGCTGTATTATCTTTAACCCAAGCAAGTAAATCAAAATTGACATCTTTGCGTGGGTTGGTTTTTGAATTGCGTTGGATGGAAATGTTAATTACGGTTGCTTAAACAAATCTAGGGACAGGATCAATTGCATTTGTCAAGTAGTTGTTGTGAAACGTGATAATAATATAAATACATAATAATACAAATCTAAGCATGTTTTGGGCTCAAAGCGGTAAAGAAAAATATAAATAAATATTTCGGACTTTACATTCAACGCCATCTAGCCCCAAACTAAGCAAATCTTGTGCTATGGGAACCAGATAACTGATAGAATACTTATATACTTTTTATTACATACTTAATATACATAACACCCAAACACAGAACAAACATCTATGTTCATCACACAAATGTTTGCCCTGGGTGGGGATCGAACCCACAAGCTACAGCGCAGAAGGCCAGTTAATATTCATAAAAGTAATGGATTTGCGACTTATGGTTGGCGCACAGTGGCGGACGGAATCGGAAAGGATTTAAAATTTATCAATTAAATCTAAAATCCAATAGATATAAGATATTTCAATGCTCGGTGATCGGCTTCGAGATCATCGCAGCGCATTTTTGCGAGATTACCGAGCATTGAAATATATACCTTATTTCGATTGAATAACTATTATTACATTGATAAATTTTAAATCCTTACCGCTCCGTGCGCCAGTGTGCGCAGACCATTAAGGAATTAAGGTATAAAATACTTCCTAAAAGGTGTCTTAAGAGGGTAGTACCTACCTATAACTAACACATGATAAGGGGTGATCGAAGATACTCATAATCATCAAAGGGTAAGCCTTTTTCTTTTTTTTATATTACACAAATCCCCAATGAATCTTCCTTATAAATAAATCGACACCATTACAGGCAACTTCTCACACCGTAATAAAATCATTGAAAAATGTGCATTTTAACGTGAGCTTCATTATAATTCCTGTCATGCAAGCCTCGCATAAATCGAACCGCAAATGCCGATATCGAGTTTAAAGATTTCATACATTTTAACGTCAGAAAGCCGGAGGAACTACTTTCGGTGAACTAAGGCATAATTCAGACACATAACAAACATCTATGTTTATCATACATATGTTTATCCTGGGTGGGGATCGAACCCACAACCTACAACTCAGAAAATGAAATAAAAGTTTATTTTTTGTTGCTTTTAAACTATGAGCAAAATATGTTTGAACTAAGTTAAGTGTCAGGCTGAGTATGAATATTTCGTTCGTTTAGTCGCTATGTTTAGTCACTGCTAGTTGATGAGTATCTATGGTTATTTTATTGTTTTTGAAAATATGGAAAACATCATTTTAACACAAATTGAATTATAATCAAAACGATCCAGTAATTAATAAAATAATATCATGGTAGTGCTTGTACTTAAATTTCAAAGTTTTTTTTCACTAACATTTCACTCATTTCTTTTAATTTTACGCTTTACTATCCTGAAATTGCAGTCAAATAAAATTACGAGTATCAATCGAGTGTTTTGTGTGCTTTTGGTTGGAAATTGATATGTCTGAAAAAGTCTTTAGAAGTTGGCTACGGAAATGTAAATGTTATGTTTTGAGATTGAAGGTGAAATATATTTTTAGTTTAGATTAAGTATATTGCAGAGGCAATACACTTTTAGAAATCCACTAGGGAAGTAATAAGTTTTTGATGTCATCACATTTTTTTTAAATCTCGTATAACGTGCACCTACTTATCTTATCTTAACTTATCTCCAAAAATGTATTTAATCGAACCATTAAAGAAAATATGGTGAGAAAACCAGTTAGTTAGATGCCCTGGAAACCCTAGAAACTATTTAGGTAATAGTTAGAGGCTTATTCCCAAATGCTCGCTTTTTAGGGTTCTATACCCAAAGGGTAAAAACGGGACCCTATTACTAAGACTTCTCTGTCCGCCTGTCCGTCCGTCCGTCTGTCTGTCACAGGGCTGTATCTCATGAACCGTGATAACTAGACAGTTGAAATTTTCACAGATGATGTATTTCTGTTGCCGCTATAACAACAAATACTAAAGAAGCCGACCAAGTGCGAGTCGGACTCGCGCACGAAGGGTTCCGTACGATTATCTATAAAAAACGGCCAAAAAAACACGTTTGTTGTATGGGAGCCCCACTTAAATATTTATTTTATTCATGCCATGTTAAGAAAATCTGCTATACTCTTGTTGCAAATTTTGGCTCTTATTATCATATGGAATAAGTACGAACATGAGAAACCTTTCCAACTTCGAACACTTTACAAAGTAACATTAGTAACAGTAGTTGCATTGACTTTCACGTTGCACTGGTGCTGCATAACTGCTACTGAGTACCTTAAAGGCTTCCGGGGCAAGAGCCAAGAGGTGTGGGTTCGATCCCCATAACAGGAAATAAAATATCAGTATAATCTGAAAATGTTGTTTGTTTCCGTCCGCCTTGGCGCGATCTGGCGCGTGAAAACTCGGGCCGTGGGACCCCGGCATTACAACGATAAGAACGAATTTATTTTAAAAACAAATAACAACTTATATATGACATAATATTTACAAAATACATAGGAAGTGTTCCGTTCCATTATCTATAAAAAACGGCAAAAAAAAACACGTTTGTTGTATGAGAGCCCCACTTAAACATTTATTTTATTCTGTTTTTAGTTTTTGTTGTTGTAGCGTCAACATCAAAAACTAAAAACATCATCATTAGCATTACATCATCTGTGAAAATTTCAACTGTCTAGCTATCACGGATCATGAGATACAGCCATATGGCAGACAGACGGACTGACAGACGGACAGACAGACGGACAGACAGATAGATAGCGAATTTTTAGTAATAGGGTCCCGTATTTACCGTATTCCCCTTTGGGTACGCAACCTTAAACTTACAAACTACAGAAGTTTTCTATTAGAAAAGCTGCTTAATATATTCAACGTACAACCATGTACATAACTGAATATATAAGACTTTACTTGAACAAAGCTGCCAAGTAGATTTAGTAGGTAACCCAAATATTCGTCAAAAGAACGCACCAAGGGATATACTCGCTAGCAAACGTGTGCAGACGTTGCAATCTACTGCAATTAAAACTTCCCTCGAGTTTGTTTACGAGTGCACCTTTCGGCTAAAATTCGAAGAGCTGTCCCAGTTACTAGCTAACTAGCTATGTACATTTCACGGACCAGCCGACACGAAAGAGACAGCGGATGCAGTTGTTTAAAAACTATATGCAGTACTACTTTATATTTTACCAGCGACCCGCCCCGGCTTCGCACTGGTGCAAAGCTGATACCAAAATATATTACAGAATGTCTTTGTATACTCGATAACAGCATTTAAAATTTAAAAAAAAAGTCGCGGTAAAAAGTAAAGGATAGAAATTGATTATAGTGGGTTATCCCTAAGAGATAAACATATACCATCGCGGACTTTTTTGTAGACCTTTTTAAGGTATATATAATATTTAGTACATTATTTTGATCTATCTCGTGGGGTTCAGCCAGCGTTTGCAATGTAAGCGGAAAAAAAATGTGTTTATTTACGACTTCATATTAGAAATCTTAAAATTATCAGTGGTTCTCTAATATATTAAGCATGTAATTATACATATAAACATTTCTATATTAAATTTTATCACAATGGGCTTAGTGGTTTAGTCGTGATAACGTCACAGACAGACAGGGTTACTTTCGCATTTTTAATATTATTAAATTAGTAAGATTTCGTGGTAATACTGAATCCAGACATTAATATTTTGAGTATTTGATAACATATTGAATAGAAAAGCTGCAAACAAAATATTTTAGACCACATAAAGATAGACTTAGGTAATCTTTTTTTGATGAGATAACACTTAGTAATACTGTCATTAAGTACGGTAGACATAAATAAATATTGACCTTATACAGCGCCATCTAGCGCTCCATCCAGTCACAGAACAAACATCTGCATAAATCATTTGAGGTCTTCTGGCGCTTAGATCTTTGAAAATAAAGATCTACGAAGATTTGTCCGCTAGATGCACACTTGGGATAAGTTAGTCGTTTATCACAATGGACCTGGAAGTTTGAGCTCGGTCTTGCTTCAATATTGTTCGAAAGTTCTAGAAATAATGTATGACATCGGTTGCATGTTTTCATGATAACATTTCTACGCGAAAGATGCACATTTCTAAAGGAAACGCGGAAATTTTAAGTTTGTTGTATGCAGTATAAGATGCAAACTTACTAGGTGAAGAATGTTACCACATCCAACAAAATGGTTTTATTGTGAGTATATAATGCTTATCATTGTTGAAAGAAATTGTGCTGGTTTTTTTAGGGTTAAAACCAAAGGGTAAAATAGGACCCTATTACTAAGACTTCGCTGCCCGTCTGTCTGCACAAGGCTGTATCTCATGAACCGTGATAGCTAGACAGTTGAAATTTTCACAGATTATGTATTTCTGTTGCCGCTATAACAGCAAATACAGAATAAAATAAATATATACAACAACATACCTACGTGGTTTTTTGACGTTTTTTATAACCATTATATAATAACTAGCTGACCCGTGCCCGCTTCGCTTTGCGTAAGACATTTCTAATACCATCGATGACTTTTTTGTAGACGTTTTTAAGGTGTACAATACTGTAGTACATTATTTTGATATATCTCGTGGGGTTCAGCCAGCATTTGCAATGTAAGCGCAAAAAAATGTGTTTATTTACGACATCACCAAACCTCTAAAATTATCAGTGTTTCTCTATTATATTATGCATGTATTATACATATAAACCTTCCTCTTGAATCACTCTATTTATTAAAAAAAACCGCATTAAAATCCGTTGTGTAGTTTTAAAGATATAAGCAAACATACATACATACATACATACCTATTACATACAGACGCGGGAAGCGGAAAGCGACTTTGCTTTATACTATGTAGTGATGGTACAGAACTCTTCGTGGGCGAGTCGGACTTTTTTTTATTTAGATTTCTCTTTGACAACAAAAGTTAAAGTTTTAAAGTCAAAGGTCTGCCTTTGAAGGTGCGTTCGATCCCCACCCAGGACAAATATTCGTGTGAAGAACGTTAGATGTTTGTTCTGTGTCTGAAAGTTATAATGTATATAAAAAGTATAGGCATAATTATTCTATCAGTTATCTAGATCCCATAGTACAAGCTTTGCTTAGTTTAATGCTATATGGTGCTGTGAAATATCCACTAATATTTATTTGTTTCATATAAAAAATATATATAAATGAAACATGTTTATATGATGCAATCACATTTTATAGAAATACCAGCACAGCATTATGCTACATTTGGAAATCACAGATTCCTAATTGAGCATCAATAGACTCCTCCAAAACTTATACTTCAAAACTAAGGCAGATTCTCCTAACCCGTGTTTACAAACATAAAGCTCTCAATAGTTAAACAAGTTAGTGGAATTATTCAGCCAATTAATAGTGTAAATACCTACCAAATATACAAGTACGTACTAGGGTCATAGACTCGGTTGTGGTGCCTACCCCGACTTTGGTCATTTTCAATTTTGGCAGTCAATTACTAAGCATAGCAAACAAACTATTTAAAATCTATAGTTAATACAAATCATTGTCTATGGTCCGTTTTGATTAGACATCCTCTCAGATCTCCAGACGCTTAGATCCTTTCAGGATGTCTTGTGGGGTAGTCAGAGGCACATCCAAACCTTATATTTGGCACATGCTCACATTTTGCAGTAGTTAGAATTCCATACATGACAGGTTGCAAGCGCAGTGCCGCTTATGTTTTCCTTTACCGTTTTGAGCACGTGTTTTTGATGCGCATGTAATATTTTTGAACGGAAAAATCCATTTATGAACGCTGGGATTCGAACCCTCTCCCCCACTCGTCCTCGGTTCCTCTCGGCCAACACGGCTTTTTTAGTGGTAACGAACTTATTCATAACATGCACTCGTCATAAACTACCTAGATACTTAGAATATCACTCTATTCGGCAAAGTTCTTAAGCTCTTGTGGGACCTAAAGAGTGCTCCGATATTGCTTCTAAAGTTATGAAATATTATCTCATACATTGTCTACACTTGCGCCAAGCGAGTTGTTCAGACTTAGGTTTATAATAAGTAAGTACTAGATTTTGAACTTCATAATGGACATACCAAAAGAGCTTTTGCATTAGTAAAGATTTTAAATGTGTATTTGCGTAAATAAAGCTAATTAGCTTATAATCATTACATGCAAAGCTGAAATAACCTAAAATAAAAATAAAACCGGCCAAGTGCGAGTCAGACTCGCGCACAAATGGTTCCGTACTACATTATCTATAAAAACACGTTTGTTGTATGTGATCACTTCAATAATTATTCTGTTTTTAGTATTTGTTGTTACAGCGGCAACGGAATTACATAATCTGTGAAAATTTCAACTGTCTAGCTATCACGGTTCTTGAGATTCAGCCCTGTGTCAGACAGATGGACAGACGGGTGAAGTCTTAGTAATAGGGTCCCGTTTTTACTCTTTGGATACGGAACCCTAAAAAGACAAGTCTCGCAACGCAACTCAGTTCTTCTACCGTAAAATGTTGTGAGATCCATGTAATAAGTCTGTTAATTTATTCAGTTCCTGCTTTTTGGGTCCTTCTGTCTTACGTTATTACGTAATTAGCTACCCTTTAGTAATAACTTAGGATTCATTTATATTTAAAAGAAAATATAAAAAAAAGAAAATATCAAGCTGTAAACGTAGAGGAAGTGGTCTATAATAATTAATAAATCGAAACTTGTCATGTGTTAAAGAAGCAGGTGTTCAATGTTCATTTCATAATTTATTCATTTTCCAATAACTCGTAAGCCTGCTCCACCAATCAAGCATTATGTCAGTGTGTAGCATAAAAAATTGCGCATTAAATCCAAAATGCGATTAAAATTAATTTGGTTCCCTAATTTTACTAAATATAAATAATTTTAATAAATATAAATATGACTAACGAAACATCAGTATTGCAAGTTAGTAAATTTAGGACATCTAAATAAAATCACTTGTTTTGTCTAATTTAAGGCATTTCGAGTATATATAAATATATGTGTTTTTCCAATTATAACTTAACATACACTAACAAAACAAAGACCAAACGTACATTTTTAAAATGTATTCGTACCTAAGTAATTTTATTATTTAGTTAAATAGTCGTTATTGATTTCACCATTCTTTAGAAAAATCCAGTAATCTTAAAACTATTAGTACTGATGCTAATCCAATATCTACCTGGAAAGCGTCCACAATTCCACATATAAAAATCATAGACTGCACAATCAAATCTTTCAAAAACCCTCCGTGACCATTAAGCCCAATAAAGTGCCGGTGACATCATAAAATATATTTTCCGATAGTTAAATTTCTGCATCGGCTCGGGTCACAAATCTTTCCATTTTTTCGGCAACCCAACTTTCGTAGTATTTCTCATTAAATCTCGCTGCAAAGAGCTTTCCATTTAATGGTGAGATGGAGCCACCAACAACCCTGCAGTCCAAGATGCCAATGTTTTACAAAAGCGTCTGATTCAGAATGAAAAAAAAAATAACACTGGATGTGTAAGTATATCTCCAGGGGCTCAGAACCTTGAAGATGTTCCCGTTCCCGTTCCCGTTCTCGTTCTTGTTAACGTTCTCGTTATAGAAAGTATCCTACGAGGGATTTAGGTAAAAATATTAAGCCATAATTAATTTGTTTCAATAATAAATTGCGATGCGTGTTAAAGCACTAGAATTCGTTTGAGATACTAATCAGATGGCGCTAGGTAGGTATAGATAGGTATAATACCCCAGTCAGATGTATGTTCGTCTCCTGGTTCTAAGCTACCTCCCCACCAATTTTTGCCAAATCAGTTCAGCCGTTCTGGAGTTATAAATAGTGTAACTAACACCACTTTCTTTTTTAAATAGATTATAAAAAAGATTACGATAATAAATGAAAAAAATATAGCACCTTAAAAACTATTAAAGTTTGTAAGATAGGTGCTAAATAACACATAAAAGCTAGTAAAAACTATCGAGTTGAAGTATGAATCGAGTTCCATTAGTAGAAGCCGCTTAGTTTGCATGTGGCCAGGTCGCCGCGCCGGCGTAAATGCATTTTGCGAATTATGCCGACTAGTGCGGTGAGTGGTCAAACTGTTGGCACTAACTGGACAGATTCCTCTCACCTGCCCCAAACGAACGGAATTCCGTGGACCAGTAATGTGACCAGACTGAAACAAATTTAAGAATAGAAGCAAGAGTTCAGATGTTTTTTAAAATAATTCTGTTTATCAATTCATTTAAGAGCATTTCTGGGCAGGCGTTTTTCTATACAAACGTATTCCCCTGTTTTCTCCCTGGATAATGACACTAGATCAAATATTTTCTATCATACAATCTATGAGGACTGTATGGCCCTATGTAACATTTTTCTCCAAACCCGCCCCGGCTTCGCTCGGGTAGCATGTTATTATACATATAAACCTTCCTCCTGAATCACTCTATCTATTAAAAAAAACCGCGTCAAAATCCGTTGTGTAGTTTTAAAGATATAAGCAAACATACATACATACATACAGACGCGGGAAGCGGAAAGCGACTTTGCTTTATACTATGTAGTGATATGGAATTGTAGATAGTTCTGCAGGTTTATGCAACCCAAGACCATAAAATTTCGAATCCATGTAATCGATTCATCCAACGTTCTAAAAGGTACAGTCAACTTCCTAAAAATATTTACCTGTAACAAAGTTTCATCCAAAATAATCCAAAATTTCCTCATTTTGAAGAGAGAGACAAGTGTTTGGACAAAAGACGGGTATTTTTGGCAAGATTCGCTTCTATCTTTTCGAGTTGACTGTACCTACCTCTAACCTATAATTAAGTGAAAGGTACAGCAACATAAGTTGGCATTTTATTTGTCACGTATTGTGACACCATTGGTATTTGTGGTGGCAAAGTAATCTCGAGTCGCGATCTGTGTAGTTATTTGTTTCTCAATGTTTTGGTGTACTGTACTATTATTTTACATTTTAAAAGTATATTGCAAGGTAAATATAGCTTTTAAGGTGATGCCTAATTTTTTTTTGTATGTTCTATGGGCTGAGTCTACCTGGACGGAAAAAGTGTTAAAACAGCATTATCTTAAAACTTATCAAAGTTAAAAAGAAACTGTCTTTAATTTATGTAGTTAGTATGATTTTATTTAACGAATTATATAGAAAATTAACTGTTTAGCTATTCAAAGATTTAAGTAAAAAAAAATTTGTGTGTTGGATTAGCCAACTTTGGAAAATATATCTATCAAGAAAAGTTTCATAAATCGTATTTCTGCCTATAATTTATCTAGATTAAATCTTATGTTATCTCTGCCATAAAAAAAACAAAACAATATGTTTTGTGGTTAATGATAAATAAAACCGGCCAAGTGCGAGTCGGACTCGCGCACGAAGGCTTCCGTACCATAATCTATAAAAAAACGGCAAAAAATCAAGTTTGTTGTACTTAAATATTTTTTTATTCTGTTTTTAGTATTTAATGTTATAACGGCAACAGAAATACATCATCTGTGAAAATTTCAACTGTCTAGCTATAACGGTTCATGAGATACAGCCTTGTGACAGACAGACGGACAGCGAAGTCTCAGTAATAGGGTCCCGTTTTACCCTTTGGGTACGGAACCCTAAAAACGATTCTGCATTCATAAAAAAACGATTCTGCATTTATAAAAAAAATATTACTTGTCTTAAGTGGGATTGGGTGGGCCATGTTATTTGTATACACCCGGATAGATGGGCCAATATCGTAACAGGTTGAGCTAGTGAGGATAGAAAACGAATCTGAAACAGGCCAAAAAAGCGCTGACGTGATGACCTAGATAACTTTCATCAATATTTGCAGGTTATGGCACGACCGTAAAAAGTGGAAACCCAGGCCTTGGGCCAGCAGTGGGACAATCATGGCTAATAAAAATAAAACCGGCCAAGTGCGAGTCGGACTCGCGCACGAAGGGTTCCGTACCATTATCTATAAAAACGGCAAAAAAAAAAAAACATGTTTGTTGTATGGGAGCCCCCCTTAAATAATTATTTTATTCTGTTTTTAGTATTTGTTGTTAGAGCAGCAACCTATATACATTACATAATCTGTGAAAATTTCAAGTGTCTAGCTATCATGGTTCATGAGATACAGCCCTGTGACAGACAGACGGACAGCGAAGTCTTAGTGATAGGGCCCCGTTTTTACCCTTTGGGTACGGAACCCTAAAAAATACAAAGTCTGCCGTATATCATCATCGTTATCATTTCAGTTGTAGGACGTCCACTGCTGAACGTAAGTTTTTCCAAAGATGTCAAAGCAACCAATCTTGTTTGGAAAGCCAACGGCTCTCAACCTTTATCAGGTCGTCCTGGTTAGGTGGTTGATGAATATTAAATTATACTAAAATAATATTGAAAATATTGATGGAAGGTTAGTTGTTTTTACACATTAACTGGCACTTCTGCGATTAGTATGATATAAGGTCAAGAATTGTTATTTATATTATAGAAGTTGATTTTTTTTGTTTATGTTTGGTTAAATGTACTCGTAAATATACATAATTTTGTAATGTCATGTACATACAACTTGCTTTTACTCGAAATATTGGAATTACAGAAACAGAAAGAAAATTAAAAAAAAAAAATAGTCAGTCTGATTCATGACTTTAAACTATCTCTATATGAAATTTCATCACAATCGGCCTAGTAGTTAAGACATGATAACGTCACATACAAACAGACAGAGTTATTTTCGAATTTATAATATTATAAGTATAGATGAAACTAACCTCATTATATTTTTGTTTTTTGTTTTTTTTGTTTTACATTTTGTAAAACATGTTGTCTATATGTGTTGTATTCACTTATTGCTATAATTACGGTAAAATGGATTTTTCTTGAGACGAAAATTGTTAAAGCTAAACCACAAGAGACATTTAGTTAATAATCAAAAACAGAAGTAATAAAATGAACTACTTGCCATACCATTTTAAATCTAATTCGGTTGGCTTAAAGTCTATATTTGAAGTAAACTAAAAACAGATGGTTGGACAAAAACCTGTTAATTACGAAGGACATACTGCAATACTAGTTCAATAATTGGTTGTAGGGCGCGCGACAGTGCAAGCAAAAAGTATTACAAAAACATTGTTGCTCATCCTGATACCAGAACTTGTTGATTGAAGCGCGAATCGGCCAGAAGAGACACTTTTGCCAACACTTAAAAAAATGCCTCCTAAGCTTTTTACACTCTCGGCAAAAAAAAATTCCGAGAACACCCTAGAAGCGTATGGATTGTAGCTCACTTTCTCGTTCTCGTACAATTCGTGTTCTAGACGAGACTTCTCGCGTGTGTGTGGATGGGCCATTAGCGAACTTAAATGACTAGATTAGACTTCTCGCGTGTGTGTGGATTAGCGAACTTAAATGACTAGACTAATAAATAAATAAATAAATAAATAGGATCACGACTGTAATCCCCATGTACGGTATACATCCTCTCAGATCTCCAGACGCTTAGATCCTTTGAAGATGTCTAGTAGGGGTAGTCAGAGGCACGTTCAAACATTACATATGGCACATGCCCACATTTTGCAGTAGTTAGCATTCCATACGTGGCAGGTTGCAAGCCCATCGCCGCTTATAAGAATACTAACTGGTTTCCTCACAATGTTTTCCTTCACCGTTTTGAGTACGTGTTTTGATGCGTATATAAATTTTTCGAACAGAAAAATCCATTGATGCACGCCTGAATTTGAACCCACGACCTTCGAAATGAAAGTCGAGGTACCTCCCACTCGGCCAACGGCTTTTTACACTAGACTAATATGATTCAATTACTGGTCTCATAGCTGATTTGGTAGTAGCAGCTTTGTCTTCTGTGCTGCAGGTTGTACTCTTAAGTTTGATTTCTACCTAGAAGAACAATAAATTAATATGATTCAAGTTGCGGGATACTAAAATCGTGGCTACCAATTACTATACTCACGGGGCCGGCAGCGGGACCACTTGAGTATATCCGCGGATACCTATCTTAAATTTAAGCCATACTGTAGCCATACCTATTCAAAATAATCACATTTAGAAATGTCTGTCGCCCAGCGAAGCGGGCACGGGTCAGCTAGTAAATTAATATGATTCATATAGATTTTAGTACTGTGTCTGGTGTCTGTTATAAGGGACTTTATAAATGTTTCTTTAAAAAAAATTATGCGACACAAGTGAGCAGGTTATTTTAGTACAAGCATTTCCTATTTTAGAATTAGATGACGTGTCCGTGTCCGACTGTGTCCACCAATATTTATTTAATGCAGGTAGGTACATACATAAAACCACGCATGTTTCTCAAAGGGGTAGGCAGAGACCACGGCTTTCTACTTGCTACGATCCTGACATACTTCTTTTGCTTCATATTCCTCATGCATAATAATAAATCCTTTACAACATTTTGAAATATATTGAGTTTAAATACAAAGCAAGGTTAAAAGTACTGAGAGGTAAAATTAGGCTCAAAAATTACATTCACGTAATTTGTGAGACTAATTGAACCATTTAGTACTTTTCGCCATACCTTTGTTCCAGGCTTTTGAGACTCAAGTTTTCCCCTCAGACATTGAGCCAATTTTCCACTCAAGTACCAACGAGTATAAAAAAATGGATTTTTGTACCCAATTTTCAATAACTGAATACTGAATATTTTTTTCTCAATAACCGAAAAACATACAGTTTTTTTTTCATGACAAAGATAACTTAAGAATTTAATCTAGATAATTTATACACTGAAAACACGATTGGTGAAACTTATCTCGCTAGATTTATTTTCCAAAGTTGGCTCTTCTAAAACACTAATTTAGTTTTTACTCAAAACCATGAATATCTAAACAGTTCACTTTTATATAATTCGTTAGATAATAATCATACTAGCTACATAAATGAAAGACAGTTTTATTTTTAAGTTTTATAGTTTTCAAGATAATACGGTTTTATCACTTTTTCCGTCTTATTCGGGTAGACTCAGCATACAAAAACAAAAATTTAAATCATTACTAAATTCGTCTCGCATCCACACAACAGATTTCAATCATCCAAACTGATATTGTAGGCATTTTTATTAAAGTGTGTTTATCCCACCTGTGATGTTTATTCTCTATCCCTTCGCAATAGTTTCAAGCATCGTTCGTCAGCTGCCATCAAGGACAGCAAAATATATCAGGACAGTGTTCTTGCAGACAATAATTATCGCCTCAGACCAGACCGTCTAGAGCCCTAGGTGGAACGAAATGCTAAAAGGGTGTATAAGAGTTGTGAGAGGTCTAGTTTTATTGGTCAAGAGCTTAGTAATTATAGCTTACAATGCAAACAGCGAGCCGTGACGTGATGGTGGTAAATTACGTACAAGTATGCGAAGGAGGAAGTTTGAGATTTCACTGCTGTGTTACTTGTTCAATTGTTGGATAGTTTTTGCTATACATTCCCTGTCTTGGTAGGTAATTTTGCGTCCAATTAAAATAACTAGATTTGCTGAAGCGATAAAGTTTGATCAAGTCTCACTGATCAAGCCTCACAGACGCAGAGAACTTAGAAGAAAAAACCGGCTAAGTGCGAGTCGGACTCGCGCACGAAGGGTTCCGTACCATTATCTATAAAAAACGTCAAAAAACACGTCTGTTTAATGGGAGCCTCATTTAGATATTTATTTTCTTCTGTTTTTAGAAGTTATATAGCGGTTGTTGTTATAGCGGCAACAGAATTACATAATCTGTGAAAATTTCAACTGTCTAGCTATCACGGTTCATGAGATACAGGCCTGTGACAGACAGACGGACAGACAGACAGACAGACAGACGGACAGCGAAGTCTTAGTAATAGGGTCCCGTTTTTACCCTTTGGGTACGGAACCCTAAAAATTTATGCGAGCTTTTTGTGAATTAAGCATAGACACCTCACAGCTCAGTTGGTAGTAACTCTGCCTTCTGCGCTGTAGGTTGTGGGTTCGATCCCCACCCAGGGCAAATATTTGTGTGATAAACATAGATGTTTGTTCTGTGTCTGGGTGTTGATATGTATAATAAGGATGTATTTACAAAAATAAGTATATAAGTATTCTATCAGTTATCTGGTTCCCATAGTACAAGCTTTGCTTAGTTTGGGGCTAGATGGCGCTGTGTGAAATGTCCACCAATATATATATATATAATGTTATCAAATTTTTCTGTATTTTTTATTTTAAGAAAATGCTTAACTTTTGATGAAATGAAATAGATTTACGACTTTAATATCCTAGGACCTCAGGTTAACATCTCAGATCACCAGGCGCTCAGATTCTTAAATATATCGAATAAGCGCAGTCAGAGAGAGGCACGTCTAAATATGATACTTGGCATATATCCAAATTTTGCATTGTTAGTAACTTTAGATTAACATTTTGTAGTAAATACCTAACATAATAAGATTTAAAGGTCTAAATTATCGTAGCTGTGTTACTTTTGTTTCTGAATCAAACAGCTACCTATATTAACTTTAAACCGGGGTCCCACGGCGCGTAAAACGACGGGCCGCGCCGGATGACGCTCCGCCTGTGTGCGTCCGGCGCGTCGCGTTCACAGGGTTCCACCACGGATGCATCGTTCCCACGGCGCGTCCGTCCGTGAAAACGCGGGCCGTGCGACCCCGGCATAACATGGATGTAGAATCGTTGCAGTATTAAACGATGATCAAGGTGGTCACAGAAACTTGCTTTGAGTTATTTATAGATGTCGCATCCTCGATAAATTAAATATCATGCATACCTTGTACGCTTAATTGAAACTGCAAAAAGTTTGCAACACAATGTGGTTTTAATCAGAATCAGTTCATAAACATTAATTGTATGAATGAATCAAACAAAGCACATAGCTAAATTAAAAATACATACAACAGAATGTAACCTTTAGAATGTAATTATTAGTCAGGCTTTTTGATTGGACACTTTTAAAATCGGCCACCGACAACCGTTATATAGCATGGAAATCACAGGTTAACGTAATAATAAAATCTTAATTTTAGAACTGTCACTTTAAAGTTTACGCTAATTTAAACATTAACGTGTTATATGCTTAGAAATAAAATTCCCATTAGTTTAGGGTCTTTTATAAGCAAACTAGTAGAAACCCTGAACCTTCGTTCACGTGAAGTTATTTCCAAACAGACTTCAATCTTTGCTGCACCCCTTTAGGGGGTAAATATTTGAATTCCTTTCTTAGAGCGCCCCTACTTTAGAAGATCAACTATTGTCGTTGGTGAAATAGCGTGTCATCGGTTCAATGTTTTCGTTTAATAAAAAACTTATGCTATATTAATTATGAAATATTTTCAACTCGTTATCATTTCAACTTTGTCGGCATTTTGCCGATGTTGTAGACTATTATTCAAATACCTCAGATCAATTACTATATTGCTCCGTCATTTTTAGGGTTCCGTACCCAAAGGGTAAAATCGGAACCCTATTACTAAGACTTCGCTGTCCGTCTGTCTGTCTGTCTGTCCGTCTGTCTGTCTGTCACAGGGCTGTATCTCATGAACCGTGATAGCTAGACAGTTGAAATTTTCACAGATTATGTATTTCTGTTGCTGCTCTAACAACAAATACTAAAAACAGAATAAAATCAATATTTAAGGGGGGCTCCCATACTAAACATGATTTTTTTGCCGTTTTTATAGATAATGGTACGGAACCCTTCGTGCGCGAGTCCGACTCGCACTTGGCCGGTTTTTTTATCCCCATGACACTGTTATTACATTGAAGCTTCATGCGCATACCTGTAAAACGAGATAGCACAGACCTATACCACTCCAAAAACTTTCAAAGTAAAATTAACTTTATTACAAAGAATTAAGATTCAAAACAGCTAGGAAACAATAATTGCTTTTAACACCAGAAAAGTTATGTCCTAGGAAATATACTTTTTTATTTGATGTACCTACGGTTTTCTATCAATAGTCATTCTTCCTTCATAGCTGATGGAATTGGAATTTTTATATTTATTTAAAAGAATACAAACATTTTAATCTAAATATTATGTAATAATAACGTTTAAAAAACTAAAAAAAAACCGACTTCATTTTTATTAAAAATTGTAGTACTTTAAAATACATAATGAAAAACCCAGGGGCCCTGTTTGTCTGACGGGGTAGCCCCCCCCCCCCTACCCCGTCGAATACGGGCTCGATCACTTTTTAAATTTGGAGGGTGTTGTATTCCATATGACGTGCAGGTGCCCTAAGAAATAAAATACCTAAAAAGGAAACCGACGAAAATGTTCCGACCAATCAAAAATGTGACTAACAATCATCCCTTGTTTTCAAAGGGTTAGATTTTTTTTTTAAATTATATGGGACTTAATTTCGAGGTAAGTGGTGTAGTACTTAGTATCACCATTACACGTACAAACAAGTATAACAAAAAAATATTTTCAATACTGGATTATGCAGTGTTGTTTTTCAATTTACCCTTTCCGTATAAACGATAGCCAACTGGTTCTTCACAGAGAATTTAGGAAAAAGCGGGTTACTACTTATTCGTAATCAGTCCTAAAAAAATATAACTAAACATAATCTACGAGTATGTTCATCGAACAAATGTTTGTGCGAAAAAAAGCCGTGTTGGCCGAGTGGGAAGTACCTCGACTTTCATTTCGAATTGATTTCGAAGTTCGAATGGATTTTTTTGTTCGAAAATTTATATGCGCCAAAACGGTGAAGAAAATCATCGTGAGGAAACCAGTTATTCTTATAAGCGGCGATGGGCTTTCAACCTATTACGTGTGGAATGCTAACTACTGCAAAATGTGGGCATGTGCCCAATATAATGTTTGAACGTGCCTCTGACTAGCCCCTCTAGATCTACCGTGCTTGGGGATTACAGTCGTGACATTTTTTTTACAAATGTTTGTCCTAGATTGGAATTGAAAACAGAAGGTAGAGTTATTACGGAGCTGTGGCAGTTAAAATATTTATTATAGATCGAATTTTACGAAATAAGCCTGTATTTCGTAAAAATCGATCTTTATTAAATATTTTGATTGATACACCTTTCGAATTTAAGGAATACCACTTTCATAGTTGCTTTTATAGAATCTTAGAATAGATTGAATGATTCTATAATAGTTAGGAACTATGAAAATGGTATTCTGGTAATGAAAATCGACAGGTGGAGATCGTATTTTACAGAACAAGGCAGTTGGATAGGAATCGAACAAAGGCAGAGCTATTTACGAACTGAGCTGTGATGCCAGACAGAGATTCTAGTCAGCATCATAAAGAAAAAGTTTATTTTTCACATTTTCAAACAAAAAATATCGATAAATTTTACAATGACCATTGTGAATGGAACAATAATGACTCTCATTTGACTTCAAATACATTTTATTTTTCTCCAAAAAAGCGAACACATGTAATGCTAACTACTGCGAAATGTGGGCATTGTTGATGTAAACGTATTGTTAAGACGTGGATCTTCAAGGGTCAAGGCGTCTGGAAATCTGAGAGTATGTCTACCGTACTTGGGTACAATCCTATTTCATTTTATTTTCATAAAGCTTATGGTGTATCTATACTTATATTATAAAGAGGAGAGTTGTAATTGTTTATTTGTTTGCATCTCTCTGAATAGGCTCCGAAACTCAGTAGTTTCGGAGCCTAATAATATAATATAATGATTTTATAGATTTTTTTTTACATTATTAAAGTTTTAATAGGGATCCCTGTTTTTTTTCTAGTAGTGATTATAGCCTATGTTCATCAGGGATAATGTAGAATTCTAATGATAAAAGATTTTTCCAAATTGGTACTGTACCAAAACTTTAATAATGTAAAAAAAAATCTATAAAATCATTATACACCCGTGCGACGCCGGGGCGGACTACTAGTATAAAATATATTTATAGTAACTAAACCGAAATACAGATTGCTCGCCTTGTTGGTGTATTATGTATGTATATAGCCACAATCCGATATTAAGGTTACAGCAAATTCTATTGTGCAAATTGTACTGTCACTTCTTGTATAAGACAGGCATTGCGTGGTACAAGTGAAAAAAAAATATAATCCCCAAGTTTAAGCGCTTAGATTTTATAAGATGTATTACATTTAATTTGACACAATGCTCAGGTTTAGCTATAGTTAGCATCCCATACGTAACAGATTGCAAGCCCATCGCCGCTTATAACGCTTATATGAAATATATATTTATTGGGAACAAGAACATAGGTTATAACAAACAGTCAAAAAACGATGATGCCTGCAGAAGTGCTAGACTGTGTCGCAGACACCAACGCCCTTCTCTCGATACAGAGAATAAAGGTTCCAAATAAAACTAAACAAAAATGGTAAAAATGTTTCAAGGGTAAGAGTGTAAGTGTGTGTGTGTTTGCGTGTATGTAGGTGTGTGTGTGTATTGTTCTATAAGAATACTGACTAGTGTTAATATTTACCGTTTAGAGGATTTAAGGTACTACCAACACTTAAAGTCCTAAATAAACCCCACATGCAACATCATTGGCTAAAAATTAATTCGTTTTTATGTAGGTATTTAGTTAGAAACGTTTAGAATAAAATGTAGAAATATTTTTAAAGTTAAGATATAAGCGATAGAGATCTTTATAACAGAACTAATTTGAATGTTACGAAATCGCTGTCGCTTATAAAGCTAAAATCTAAAGCAATGTTTTATTCAGACTTACTTGAGAGTTGAGTCTAGTCTCGTTAGTGAAGCGCATTGTGGCGCTAATTAAACTGACGTAGAGAACACCCATGTACTCTTAATGTTTGATATTTCTGGATGTAATATTAGAAAACCATGTTTTTGTGTAATAATTTTTCAAACTATCGTGATTAGTAGAGACATAACTATAGATTTTGACACGGGTCTTTATCACGTAATTACCATTCATATATTTAATTCAGTTCTATTTCTGAAGACCAAGTTAGGGTAGTTTCTTCAACTGCCTCCGCTTCTCGAAGGTAGCTCCGAGTACTCCTGTCTATCTGCGACCATGGCTATTGTAACATAGTCGAAACGTCGGGCAAATAAATTAAAGGTAATTATGTGATAAAGACCCGTGTCAAAATCTCAAGTTATGTTTTTGTGTCGAAGAAATACTTTTTTCTAAAAAAAGTAATTCTGGTATACTTAATACTTATTCTAAATAGAAATACGGTTATTTACTACGTTTTTTTCTTGTATTTAATACTCAGAGTATTCGCCGATCTACCGGTTGATCGCGCGCGGTACTCATGATGAAGAGCATCTGATTTCTTTCGAAACGTCAGCATTACAAGATAATTACGTTTAAAAACTCAATACAAAACCGACTTCATGTTTATAAATAAAAATTGTAGTGCTTTAAAATACATAATGAAAAACCCAAATTCGTGACGTCAACTCAGGGTAAGGTCTATAGTTGAAAACCACGATCAATGCCCATAAATTTTGAAGGCTTCTCTCGATTTCCCTGAGATCTCATCATCAGATTCTGATGCTGACCACGGAAGAATAGGCTTTTAAAAATCGTTTGGAAATCCTTCCACAAACGCCGGAGTAATCGAGTAACATACACACAAAAAAACGCGAATTGCGAATTGAGAACCTCCTCCGTTTTTTGAAGTTGGTTAAAAATAACGAGGTAAGTAGACCTGTTTTCTATTTAAATCATTAACAATCACGATAGTTTTAATTCTGGTATTCTTAGTTGTTATTATGTTTTCCTTACTTTACGTGATTTTAGTATCCACTGAACATAGAAGAGATTGTTCCCGGTTCTGTGCTGATATCAAATTGACATTGTTTTCATCAATAGCATTGGAAAGGAAATATCCTTTACGCGAGTCAACACACACAGTCAACTGCAGAAATAATGGCTTTTTAAAAATTAAGAAACTATTTTACAGTCATAATAGTCATAGCCCTTTTATAACTCGGTCCATTATTATCTGCTTTTGATGTTGAATTTACCCTATGTACATTTTTGTTCGGGTTTCGTAGCCTACAAGACAAGAAACCCTTATAGTTTTGCCATGTCCGTCCGTCTGTCCGCAGCTTAGCTTAGAGACTAATATCAGTGCTAGAAAGCTGTAATTAGGCATGTATGTATATACATATTAGTAATGTCAACAAAGTCATAGAATCAAATCTTTAAAAACAAGAAGAAATAATAGATTTTTTTAGTACAAATACCATTGAAAATTACTTATTGTAAAATGTGTAAACTACGAAACCCTACATTACGTGTGACCCGACACGCACTTGGCCGGTTTTTTTATTATGTCGGATTTGTTTGCACAACTGTCGTCATTCCAAATTACGCATATGTTAGATTGCCTACTAACTACTTTTAAATAAGTCTTCCCCTACAGCAATTACAGTTTTAACACGTTATCACTTCCTCCCTATTTATTCACACGATGTTTTTTTTAAAGTTCCATACCCAAAGGGTAAAAACGTGACCCTATTACTAAGACTTCGCTGTCCGTCTGTTACAGGGCTGTATCTCAAGAACCGTGATAGCTAGACAGTTGAAATTTTCACAGATGATGTATTTGTTGCCACTATAATAACAAATACTAAAAACAGAATAAAATATATATTTAAGTGGGGCTCCTATAAAACGTGCTTTTTTGCCGTTTTTTATAGATGGTACTGAACCCTTCGTGCGCGAGTCCGACTCGCACTTAGCCAGTTTTTTTTATAATATCTATGGGCTACTCAAGTAACAAGATCAGATGGGGTAACAAATATCGTACTATAAATTCGAAAGTTTGCAAGAAGTTTGAATGTTTGTGCCTCAATCACAACCGAACCAAACAGATTGGTTTGAAACTAAGAACTTTCTATAGAGGTACTAGTAACTAGTAATATAAGAATTTATATGCAAATTTATAAGAGAAAAGCGCACTCTAAGAAAATCCAACGGCAGTGGTCTTTAACAAACATTTATAAGCAAACATCGACTTGCCCGTTGCTATGCCAACCATCGAAATAGACCTTCCCACTTCCGCATCATAACCGCAGAGGGCCGATCTATGTGCGAAAATTGTAGTGAGCAAGGCAAAGTAAGGCCTTTTTACAACCAGATACTACTACTGTAGATGTTTTTGTACTCACAAGACCTCTGGGGAATGCTTTTATGTGTACCTACTAGGTCTGTCCATTATACCCTCTCAGACTATGCTTTATCTACAAGAAAGAAATAACTAATCCCCATATTCTTGGTTGTAACCTCGACTCTACCTTGATTTAAACTCTTTCGAGGCCCCTCGAACTTTCCGTCGAAATACTTTTCATGTTTGGTATTTTTGGTGCCTCAATTACGTCATTACGTCATCAGTCCGAGGAGATTTTCATCAAACAAACCGTCACACGCATCGTTCAGAAGTTGTCGAGGAATGTCAATGTACATCTCGAGATACCTCGAGTTGACAGTTCTGTTGACTGAGGAATCCTCGACTAGAGGTAAACTCGAAATAATTTTATCAACTAAAACTACCAAACAAGGTTTCGAGGTCGAATCTATGTGGAGATATTTTGAGGTTATAACTAAGAATGGGGATTTATCTACAAGAAATAAATGACTAACTAAAACGTATGATAACTAGGTAACTATATACTTATTATTGGCCAATGAAATAATGTACTTTGAATAAATACCTACGTACTATTCAGCCAATGATACAAGGGGGCATGAGATTACATCCTGTCTAATACGTCCTTACTTTACAATTTAAAAGCCAATGTTATTAGAGTACCACAATGTAGCATTATGTATCAATTTGTTCCATCCTATTAACCAGAAAGTCTTTTTTACGACGAGAAAGTATAGCCTAGGTCTTGTAGCTATTTGTGTTTTCACCCTCCAAATAACTACTAATTTCTGTTATTTCCTTTACTCGTTACATTGTTGGGTGAACTTATACAGAGACCAGGATGCTTGTCTACCAGTTACCGATAAGTTTGTGCGTTTGTGCAAAGTAGGTGGATTTATACCCAGAGGTAGCTCTGAATTTAGATGGACCACTGAATTTTGATATACCAATGATGTATTAAAAAGAAATCGTGACTAATAAATATTTGTAAGGACACACGGTTTTCTCTCATACCAGGATATTCGTTTTTACGTCAACGTTTTTACTCAACAAAAAAATAGTCGACAGTCGTGACTATTTTTTTGTTTATTTATCTGGGAATAAATATTGTAAATATTTTTTTTAATATAATTTCACTACATAATAAAAAGCAAAGTCGCTTTCCGCTTCCCGCGTCTGTATGTATGTCTGTATGTATGCTTATATCTTTAAAACTACACAACGGATTTTGATGCGGTTTGTTTTAATAGATAGAGTGATTCAGGAGGAAGGTTTATATGTATATAATAACATGCTTAATATATTAGAGAACCACTGATAATTTTAAGATTTCTAATATGAAGTCGTAAAACTATCTGTCCCCCAGCGAAGCGGGCACGGGTCAGCTAGTCTATACTAATATTATAAAGAGGAAAGATTTGATTGTTTGTTTGTTTGTTTATTTGTTTGTAATGAATAGGCTCCGAAACTACTGGACCGATTTAAAAAATTATTTTACCATTAGAATCCTACATTATCCCTGATGAACATAGGCTATAGAATATTTTCAAAGACGTTAGAGATCCGTATGAAAACTTCGATAATGTAACCCAAGGTGTGAAAAAAAATACAAAAATAATCCTTATAACGCGTACGCTGCGGAAATTGTTGACAATAGAGCAAAGTGATGTACTACAATTTTAAAGAAGACATCAATATCTACAAATAAGTCAACAATACCATATGTCTAACTATTAGGGATCCGTATGAAAACTTCGATAACGTAACCTAACGTGTGATAAAAAATTACAATTATGTCACAATAACTACTTTTTCATGTTAAAATATGCAATGGTAACGCCGCCTGTACAAACTAGGCCACATTATTAGTACCTGGGTATTAATCCTTATCCAAAAAAATCACTTCATTTTCAAGGCCATATCAGTACCTGTAAATTACTTTTTTAATTATACCATTCCCAAATTCCATACCATTCAAAAGTTATTTTGAGTGTAATAATCTATAGGTACTAATAATCCCATTCTAAGGTCCATTCTAAGGTTGCCTGGTAGAGATCGCTTTTAGCGATAAGGCCGCCCATTGTATTACCTTTAAGCATAGTGTTATTTATTTTACTTCTGTTCATAAATATTTGTATTCGTGTGAACGTGTGGTAATCAATAAAGTGTTATCTATCTATCTATCTATCTAATATTATTATGAGGAAAGATGTTTTGTATATTTGTATGGAATAAATCCAAAAACTACTGGATAGATTAAAAAAAATCGTTTACTATTAGAATGCTACATTATCTCTGAGTAACATAGGCCATATTTATTGTTTGAAAGAAATAGGGATCCCTACTAAAACTTCGATAATGTAACCTGGGTAAAAAAATACCAATAAAATCGTTATAATACGTTACTCCCGTGCGGAGCCGGGGCGGACTGCTAAATATAATAAATACTTAAAAATCTAATTAATATTTACTTATAATCTTTAACCTGGTCTAACCCTTTACCAGGCGTCGGACAAATCCTGCAGTAATAGTGTATTTTTTTGCAGATTCAAAGGAGTAATAAGGTTTAGTTTGAGATTTTATCAATTATATTTTGAAAATTAGCTGAGTACCCGCATGGTGCCCGAAGAAAATGTCACTTTGGCCTGTGTCGATCCGTTTCTGCGTGAAGGAAAGATAAAATATTTTCTACCCAAATAGAAAACACGAGCAAATCAACAAATAGGTATACTTTCACATTTACCAACTCGTACAATTAGCAGTGGACTGCAGTTGGGTAATTCAAGAAAATTACCAACTAATTATAGTCTGTCCATAATTTGCCTATTCCGGTTCGTACCGACATTTGTTTGTCAATAACTGACATTAATAATGAGTTTACGTCGTTTTATTTGCAACAACAAATCCGGACATTTACCTTTTTTAACAACTTTTGAATGTGTTGCGTCCGTGATGCAGAAAATGTTTTTTAATTTCCTGTCAATGGTTGTCAATGGTCAATGGCTATTGTAATGCCGGGGTCCCACGGCCCGCGTTTTCACGCGCCAGACTGCACCAAGGCGGACGGACGCGCCGTGGGAACGATGCATCCGTGGTGGCCCGTGCTCGGAACGCTCTGTACGCGACGCGCCGGACACACGGGCGGAGCGTCATCCGGCGCGGCCCGTCGTTTTACGCGCCGTGGGACCCCGGTTTAACATAGCCGAAACGTCGGGAAAATAAATTAAAAGTAATTACACGATAAACACCCGTGTAAAAATCTATAGTTCTGTCAAATTCCCTTAGAAGTCGCTCAATAATAAATTTAGTACTTTTGACATTATCTCCCTGCCCTTTAACGCCGTTTAAGGATGAGTTTTCCGGAGCTGTGCGAAGCTGTACGGAGCGAACCAATGACTGCGCTTGACATTATCAAACTCGAATATTTAAGCGCTGTCATTGGTCCGCTTTGTACTGCTTCACACATCTCTGTACAGCTCTGCGTAGATCTAAACACACCCAAACCTCACAGCTCAGTTAATACTAACCCTACCTTCTGGGATGTAGATTGCAAGTTCGATTCCCTTAGGACCAGTATTTTTATGATAAAAATAGTATTTTGTCCTGTGTTTAGGTGTTATAACATTTTAAAACGTTATATAGAGAAATACGGCTGATTATCAAGTTCATACATCAATCCAAAGTATCATTCATAACTATTTTATCAACTTAATTCATACTTAATAGAAAATTAAAAGCGGTTTACCATAAACCCACATTCAATGTCCATCAAGTTTCAATTTCAAAACTACCACAATACAAAATCAACATTCATTACGCAAACGGAATTTCTTTTATTTGCAGTAACAATAAAACTGCCAATCGGTCACGTTATATAACTTTTTATTACAAACAGCCATACGAAAACCACTTATAATTATGTCTCAATGGTACTTATTACATCGGCCTTGTCAAAGTATGAAACGGTAGCCAATATAACAATAAGCTAATCATACGGTTGCATAGCATCGTAAATAGATAATACACACGGTAACAAAAATTATATAACATGTAAAGCCAACAAAAATAGCCATTCCAGCTCACAAACTATTTGTAATATCTGTAGATATAGATAACAACACTAGGTGGCAACCCCGGCCGTCCGCCATTACGCGTAAGCACAAAGCAGCCTTGCACATGGATTAGATTGTGAAATAGTAAAAATAAAGAAGTTAAGAGTTCTCTCATCTAAGTGTTTTATTAAATACATGAAGAACACTACACTATTTGTTCAAATTTTCATCCATATCGATATAGTTTTTGCAGCGTGACTGAATCATAAAGATTTGCATTTACAATAAAGTTGGATAGATTATAAAAATATCAAAGCAAATTTATTTTTTAGCTAAGAACTATCTTTATAAGTTTTCTTCCAAAAATATCGAATTGAACGTGTGTGTATTCATTATTGAGTGAATATGACAAGGCCTAGAAAACAATTTTCTTCCTCAAACTTACTTTAAAGTTTGACAGTATTAAAAATATTAGTAAGTAGTAACCCTTTAATAGCCTTACACCGTTTCTATTATCCTACCAATATTATAAATTCGAAAGTTTGTGAGAGATTGTGCATGTTTGTTACCTTTTCACGCATAAACTACTGAACGGATTTAAATAAAACTTTACAATAGCCTTTACATCAGAATAACACATAGGCTACTTTTTATCCAGGTATCACCCGTGCGAACCCGAGGCGGGCAACTAGTTTGTTATCACCTGTCATATTCACGCGGGATTCAATTTATAATGTATTTTACAGTCCCATTAATAGTTAACACCAGAACTCGGCGTATCCATATTTTCCAAGTGCTTTTAACCTGAAGTCTAATCAATGTTGAGTGACAATAACATTCATCAAACGTTGAAAACTTGTTGGAAACCATCATTCATTCAGAGGTTATCCAACAAAAGCGTTATTGCAAAAACGTTTTTCAAACAAGATTTACCGAACTACATTCCTGGAAAATGGTAGTTGTAACTTTACGTCCATAATATATAAAAAAAATAAGATCACGAATGTAATTCCTAAGTAAGGTAGACACTCTCTCAGATCTCCAGGCGCTTAGATCCTTAAATATATCTAAAGGGGTTGGTCAAAGCACTTCATAACTTTATTTTTGGCACATGTCTACATGAGTATAAGCTTTTTAACAAGCCTAGTATAGTGACACCCTATCGTTGTTTAAATCTAATTCGAACGAAAGCGCACTTAAAAGCTCGTATATCTACGTGTCACACCAAATATTACTATGCAAATTGAAAAGCTAATGTAACGCAAACAAACATACGTCATTTTGTTTATTGTTAAATCTTCTTAATTTAGTTGTTACATTATTAATACACCACAAAATCAAAGCTTTTATTTGAAACTGTATGGTTGTTTTTTTTTTTGATAGATTTATTATTAGAAAATTATTGCTTAGAGATGGCTACTAAGCTCACACGAACTTACATAAAACGAACTTGCTAATACAAGGTGTCTCAAAAGAAAGTTCACATTTAAATCTTTTTTTAAAAGAAAAGTCTTAGCTTTATTGAAAAAATGTTTATTATATATTGAAGTACACTGTTTGGGAATTTATTTTTTAAAAATAAAATCGTCCAAATGTAAACCGTTGCGCTCTCGGCATTCATTTAGTCGGGCACTAAAATTGCCTATGACAGCTCGGCAGGTAGTCTCCGTGATGGCTGCCATTTCATGACGGATATTTTCTGCGGATATTTTTTTGTGCCAGGGAAGTCGGTTTATTAGCGTAAACTTTTGATTTGACATAACCCCACAGGAAAAAATCCATAGGTGTTAAATCGGGACTCCGTGGAGGCCAATTTATGTCACCTCGCCTGGAGATTAATTTGTTCGGAAAAATTTCTCGAACTCGAGGCAGAGATCTGTTGGACGTGTGTGAAGTTGCTCCATCCTGCTGGAACCATGTTCTTTGGTTGTAACCAGGAAAGTTTTGCAGTTAGGGCACGAAAAATTCGTCTAACATCTCCACATAACGCTCTGAATTCACTGTGAGCGTGCGTCCCCTTCCATCTTCAAAAAAGTAAGGGCCGATAATTCCTCGCGCTGACATCGCTGCCCATACGGTGACTTTGGATGAATGTAGCGGTTTCTGATGTTTTTGTTTTGGATTGGTTGCACTCCAGTAACGACAATTTTGCTTGTTTACATGCCCATTCAGGTGAAAATGGGCTTCATCGGAAAACAAGATGTTGGTGAACGTTGGAAAGCGCTCAATCATCTGATTTACAAAGTCAAGCCTCTGACCAGCATCTTGAGGCTTCAGTTCTTGCATCAACTGAATTTTGTACGGGTGCAGCTTTAAATCTTTGTGTAAAATGCGGCATAATGAAGATCTGTGCACATTTAAAGCAACAGCACGCTTCCGAATCGAGAGGTTTGGATCATCTCGAATAGACTGAGTAACACTGTCCACGTTTTCGGCTGTTCTTGATGTTCTTGGCCGCCCAGATTTTGATTTCTCCAGAGTTGACCCAGTCTCTTCAAACTTCTCAACCCATTTTGCAATGAGTCGAGTGCTAGGCGCATCATTTAAGTGACGAATATGTCGAATACTGCAGAATTTTCTACGCGCTAGAGTCGCCGAATTACCGTTTTTGTAAAACTCACGTACGCACAACGCACGGTTCGCACCAGAGAAACGCTCCATAGCGACTAAATACCCCCCGCGCCCCTCAGAATAGTTGCTTTCGCGTAATAAGATAAGCAAATGTGAACTTACTTTTGAGACACCTTGTATTAGCAAGTTCGTTTTATGTAAGTTCGTATGAGCTTAGTAGCCATCTCTAAGCAATAATTTTCTAATAATAAATCTATCAAAAAAAAAAAAAAACCTTACAGTTTCAAATAAAAGCTTTGATTTTGTGGTGTATTAATAATGTAACAACTAAATTAAGAAGATTTAACAATAAACAAAATGACGTATGTTTGTTTGCGTTACATTAGCTTTTCAATTTGCATAGTAATATTTGGTGTGACACGTAGGTATACGAGCTTTTAAGTGCGCTTTCGTTCGAATTAGTTTTAAACAACGATAGGGTGTCACTATACTAGGCGTGTTAAAAAGCTTATACTCATGTAGACATGTGCCAAAAATAAAGTTATGAAGTGCTTTGACTAACCCCTTTAGATATATTTAAGGATCTAAGCGCCTGGAGATCTGAGAGAGTGTCTACCTTACTTAGGAATTACATTCGTGATCTTATTTTTTTTTATTGTATGACCGATATAAAACAGTCGCCGTTTCTTAGAAAACTTAAACTTTAAACTGAATAGTTGACAGCATTCCGAGTTCAGAATTAAACTTAAGGTAAGTTACGAGTACTATAAAATTCCAGGGATTATTGTACATTGATAAGTAACTTGTTTCAATTCATGTGACTTGTTTCAAAGAGGACCAAGCAGTCAGAATTTGCTAAAGCATTTTTGACTTTCGTACCAGAGTAGTCGTTAACCCCTAACGACTCTATTCCGAAGAAAGTAGTTCTTAAGTAGTATGGCCTTATTACAGTTACTATCCTAGTTATTACTTCCCTAGGCACTAGACGTCCCGTAAGTGACTAAAAAATTCCACCTGACATTGTATACATTTCTAGAAATTATGTGAAAAGGCCTTACCAATAAAAAATAAGTATTATGTAGTAAGCTCATGAGTTTTTGGTTATTAATATTTTACATCGGTATTTTATTTATTGATTACCTTTATTTTTTTATATATCCAGTAATTGTGACTATATTAAAACTGTACTGTACTTTAGACATCTTCAAAGATCTAAATGCCTATTTGATTATATTGAATGATATTTATTTTTATTTTTTTAACAGTAATACAAAGAGGAGACTAATGTACCGTAGTAGTTGATGCAGGCTATTAAATATTTTGGTCAATTAATTTTCCGTATGTATCACAACGTTTGAAGATAGAACGGACGGACGTTCCATTCACATTGCAATATTATCACGGACCTTGTCAGGTAAACAAAAGATCGAAAGCTAAGAGATGAAGTGCAATCGTTAGCGTAAAGCAAAACTATTCTCTTGCTCTTATTCACTGGTGTTTAAAGCTCATTTTGGGATGAAAGGGCTAAGCTTAAGGTGGCGTTTAGTTAAGCGAGATTATGTCAGAAGATCAAATCGTATTATAGAACTACTTTGACTGTACTTACGAAGAGCATAAACTCGTAGTTATGCAACTCACTGTAGTATATTTATTAAGGATATAGTAGATAGTTAGGTATTAAGATTTAGTAGATAGTAAAAACGAATTCTAAGATTATTAATTTAGTAGTAACTCTCATCTTATAGTCCTTATTTTGAAATTGTGCGCAAGCGCAGATATTTTTACATCAATGAAACATGTATAATAATTTGGTATCGTTGGCGAGACAACATACAAAATCATCTGAAAAAAAAAAAATATTTTCTTAAAATGTACTGGGCATTGGTTAAAATTTATAGAAGAGATTTAGTATTTATAAAATCTTTATAAAAAATAATTAAATACTATGAAATTTTCATCAAACGTACAACGTATGCTTGAATTTAGAATTTTTATTAAGACGAGTAATAAATGTTTTTGATGAATTCAGCTTATTAAATCGCTTTATTAAATCCCACCTTAAATGTTCTAAAAGATTGTAGTGAACGTTATAAAGGACAATCATGTCAAGGATAACAGGGGCTATTTTACAAATGCTTAGCCTTGCCCAGCGGCAAACCTTTTGTTTAGTTCATTAGATAATAGTTCTCTCTAATCAGCTGTAAGGTTAAAACAATTCTATCCTAATCTTACTTCCTACTAATATTATAAATGCGAAAGTTTGTGAGTTTGTTTGTATGTTTGTACCTCTATCAGGCCTAAACGACAATACGGATTAGAATAAAATTTGCTGTAGAAGTATATTTAATGCCCGAATAATAAAAAAAACTTAATATAAAAATAAATAATAAAAAATATAATAAAAATAAAAAATACGAAAAACATCCTTAAAATAATAAAAACGGCCAAAGGGATGATTTTGGTTAAGCTATATTATTGAAATTTGGACAGGACAACGTCTGTCACTGGTTGACTAGTAATATGTAAACTGTAAAGCCAAATACAATATACCTAATTTATTTATATCGTTGAGCTACATAATATAAACTGATTGCAACGGTCTATAGATGGCTCAACTGTTTCTTGTGTTTTTAGTAAATAATTCTGTAATAATTACATAAATATGTAATTTGTTTATTTAATCTAGTTTAAAATTTATTTCTTATTTCTTACCGTAATATTAATATAATAGGTACTGTTGGATTGACTCACAGAACCATTAAAATAAATAAAAATTAAAACACAAGCAATTTATTATAATTAATTCACAAGAATCAGGTAGAGCTACGCCTGTTCCCACGACCAAGCCTAGAAGAATCCTGATTCTCTCAGCAAACACTTAGTGTTTTTAATTTTATGATTTATTTTGTAGTAATTTTATTTTTGTGGTGTCAAAACAGCGAATAACACAACTTATAAGGGTGAAAGTAGGTACACAATAAAAAGCTTTTATAATATGTAAGTACATACTCTACTATCTACCAAACACAGCTATTTAGTGACTATAATTTGATGATTAATTTTGTAAACGCTACGATATAGAGCTCTGTGGTGCCGAAACAGCGAATAAAACAATTTTTAAGGGTAAAAATACATAATATAAAGCTATAATATGCAAGTACATACATTTTTTGGCATGTGCCAAATACATTGTTTGGACGTGCCTCTGACTACCCTCTCTAGACACCTCCAAGGATCTAAGCGTCTGGAGATTTGAAAGGATGTCTACCGTACTTTGGAGTTAAAGTTGTGAAACTATTTATTTTTTATTTTACATACTCCAATATCTATTCGAACTACACATTAACTAAACGCCTCCCGGAGGTATCATGGAGCTGTTTAATCCGCGGGTGAAATACAGCGCATCATGTTTATTAATGTAGCGCACTTTTATTGCTTACATTGTTCGCAATTTATTAAAGCAGCTCGCTAGGGTAATATTTTAAAGTTTATTTTCTGCCTACAATTCATCCGTTTAGGCTGGTGTTCACCAACACTTTAACCTACAAGAGCAAAACACAGCGTAGGCAAAGAGTAAGCTATCTGTTTAGTCTATGTGGTGTACACAACAAAATTGGCCTACACACACATCATGTCTATTATACGTACATAAACTGGCTATATGAGTGGTGTTGATCTAGTTGTAGGGACTTCAACTTTCGAGCCGATTGTCGTGAGTTCGAATCCTGTAGTCTTCGAACTTCAACTGTCAAATTCCAACTGTGTACCTAAATGTCAAAAGTCAACAGAATTTTGACAGTTGAATTTGATTGTTGATTACGATTTATCATTATAATTTAAATTATCACTGGTCAAATTGTATAATTCCTGTTTATTTTATTGTGTCTAGTGTAAGTTAGTTTAGTTTATGGATGTTGTTTTTTGTCTGAAATAAAATCTTCTTACTTTTTTTTTTTTTTTATTTATTATAAGGCATAAGTGGCCTGAGCACGAACCACTATCGTATCGACAACGTATCGTCCAAATGTCAAAACTGACTCTTTTTGTATAGTAAAAGGGTCAGTTTTGGCATTTGGACGATATGTTGTCGATACGATAGTGGTTCATGCTAACCCCCTAGAGCTCTTGGTCGTACATTAACGCATCTTTACCGAATTTCATCTTTTGTCAGGTTTTTGCTATAACCGATAATTCGTTTGTTGGTGAACATCGGCTTTATTTTACATCAAAACAGTGTGGAATATAGGTAATTTTGCAGTTGTTTTATTTAAGTAAATGTATTTACGTTTCGCTTCGTATCCAAAACAAACACCAATATTGATGATTCGTTGGATAACTTCGTTTAGTTACTATTTACACATAGTTATTGGACTTGATTCTTCAGGAGCAGATCTGGTAACATGAATTTGTATTTATTTAAAATTCTGATTATATTTCAAACTAGCGACCCGCCCCGGCTTCGCACGGGTAGCATGTTATTATACATATAAACCTTCCTCCTGAATCACTCTATCTATTAAAAAAAACCGCATCAAAATCCGTTGTGTAGTTTTAAAGATATAAGCAAACATACATACATACGCGGGAAGCGGAAAGCGACTTTGCTTTATACTATGTAGTGATACCAATTATTATAGCGGCGATGGCCTTGCAATCTGTCATGTGTGGAATGCTAACTGTGGGCGAAACGTAATGTTTGGACGTGCCTCTGACTAAACCCTTTAGAAGTCTTCAAGGATCTAAGTGGATGTTTACAATTACTTGGGAAATACTGTCGTGATTCTATTTATTTATTTTTACCAATTTTTATCAGAATTTTACCATATAAAAACATTATAGAATTTACTCATTATGCAGAATAACGGTACAGCAAGGGATACCGTTTAAATTTTAACGGTATCCCTTACCATTATCAACATTTTCTACCAGCGGACTCTAATGCGGAAAGAATTTCCATCGGGTTTGTTACGTACATGGCATTTTTGTTGTTACAGAACCGCCATCGCCAATCCACAATAACCTACCCCATCCTGCTGAACGGGAACAAAACGGGAAGAATGCGGGGTGTTTGGGTAAAAAGGAGGGGTCCAGGAAAATTGGCCAAGTATACGTGAGAGCATGCTTCATTTGTTCGCGGACCGTGGCTCGAGGCGCTAGCACCCGGTCCATTGTTTGCGAGAATAGCCAATTATGTCTTTACAACACACTTTTTTATATTTTACGGTATATTTTTAATGATACACTGCTAGTAGCTATCATGCGCTATTTTGCTAGAGATTATAATGAGAAGTCATTGTTTGCAAAAATATTTATAGGAGCTTTATTCCATATTAGGTTTTCCCGCGAATTTGTCCGCGTAAATTTAAAAAATCGATTTTTGACGTCTTTGTCTTAAAACATTGAAATTCCGGAATATCAAAACAAAATTTTGGGAAAAGGGTATTTTATGTCCATCCCAAGATTTAAATGAAATTTCATCCAAATTTGTCCAGCGGTTTCGCCGCGATAACGTCACAGAGAGACAGACAGAGTTATATACTTTCAGAATTATAAGTTTAGTTTAAGTAAACAGAGCACTCACTTTTTAAGTGCCTATTCTAATTATTGTCATTTATTTTAGTCAAATAGCTGTTTAGTATTTGTAAATTTCTTTTATTTCTTTTTTATTTGTATTATTTCAAATATTTAAAATATTTATGTGAATACTTATTTATTTAACATGTGTATGTTGTTTGTGGGTTATACGTTTTATTAATAAAAACATTGTTATGTGTGACCGTTTTTCATCCCAAATAACTAAAATAAAATAATTTATCGCAACACAATAACTACACTTTGATCGCCCTACCATGAAATTTTTCAAACGAATTGCGTCAAAGGTTTTACTAAAACTTTGTTGAAAATGTATATTGTTTTCTGTTTGAGATGTGTTTTTCTTTTATATTTTATCTACCACAATATATTGATAAACGGGCCACAAATAACATCAACAATTACTTGATGCCTCAAGACTAGCGGTTTTAATATAACCACAAAATAAACGTGGAATAATTGTCGGTAATTTACAATTGTCTCACCCACGCTATTATTACCAAACATGGGGGAAGAGCTACATAAATAAGCATGTTTCAGCTATGTATGGCTTCTATTATAGTTATATTTTTAATGTGAAACATCTATAGCGGCGGGTCCGACCGGCTGTTGGCCTGGCGTCGCCACGGCATTATTCGCCGCAAACTGCACGCGGCTACGCAAACTAGATGAGTTGATGCCGAAGAAGTACCGACCGCTTTCGATCCGGTTTACAACATGCTGTCACGCTCTCTTGCACTCAAATAATTTTGATGTTTCACATTAGTCAGGCGTCCCGCGAAGGTTCACGTTTTTTTTAACGTCTTTATACGTCTTTATAAAACGCGATAGGCCCTTACTTAGTGCAAGTGCATTGCTGAAGCATTTTTATCTGTGTAGATAAACGTAAAAAAATCATATCCTGCACCTGTCGTTAATTTGATGCACAGAACATAATGACTGAACATTCACGCGCCAACAAAAAAAAAAGAATGTTGTCGTGATGTACTCTTATGTGTAAAATTTAATGATTTACTCTTTAAAATAATATGACAGTGGTCACACAACATCAAATTTAAAAATATAAATACTTATTATTATAAGTAGTAAGTAACTCTATCTGTTTGTCTGCCTGTATATCTGTCTATGACGTCATCACGGCCAAACCGCTAGGCCGATTGTGATTAAATTTTATATTGAGATAGTATGAAGTCTTGGAACGGACATAGACTACTAATTTAATTAAAAAAAACTTTTTTTCTATTGTTTACAAAAAAGTCTTCAAAAATCTTTTTTCTGAATCTACGCGGGTAAAGTCCGGTAGTTAGTAGCGGCGGTTATTAATAAAGTAGGGAAAATGATAATTTGGACATTTTTATTTCGTAGTCATGTGTGATGCCGAAGCAATACCAACTTTAATATTTTGGCACCAAAATATAGTAAAAACTAAAACCGAAATCTCAAGATCTCATTTAGGCCCTGTTTCTCAAAGATTCTTGTCTAAACAACAAGCAAAGTAGAACGAATCTTTGTAAAAACAAGTTTTTTTTCTCAACACTTGGATCCGGCACGCGGTGTATAATTTGAGGGGTAGTTAGCAATCACATTGCAGCAAATTGTCCCCGCAAGCTGTCTACTGGCCATGGATAAAGCCCTGGTCATACTGAACGCGGTGACTGTGACTACTCTACCTAAAGCGCTCATTTTCTGACGATCTTTGATCGGTTATCACGATTACGCTTTAGTTCTTTTTTACCCGACTGCGCCAGAAGGTAACGTTTTTCGAGCATTATGATGTATGTATGTCCTCGCGAGCGTATGTGATTACAACATAAAGGTGTCGTTGGATTTGTCTCAATTTGTGGAAAAGACGCATCATATCCTAATGATATTGAAAATGCGAAAGTTTGTGAGAAGACATTGTTATATTGTGCCCCAGGCCTAAATGACCAAACCTATTAAGATGAAATTTGCTGATGAATTTGGACAGGGCAAAGTCTGTCACGGGTAGGCTAGTAAGCTATTTAATTTTTTTAGAGCGTTTTTTAGTCAAGTACTTCTGCTCTTCTCACGCTCACATTGATATAATGTCATCACTCTTGTTAAGAGGTTCCCAGTCGCTGATTGCTCTTTTTCGAAACGAAAAAAGAAATACTTCTGAACAAGCCACATCTCCTATTTTTATAAGTATATTATTTCAGGTTCCTACCTAGATTTCTATTAAGCTGAAAACATAATAGTAGAAACTTTTCACGATAAAGATATTATTTCAAAATGATACGTTTTAGAATTTATGATCGAAATATTTTATATACCTACTATTAAAATCAACTTGTGATTTATTGTTAAAGATAGGTAATATGTAGTAATTATACATAATTTATATCATTAATTTATTCGAAAAGCTAAGGCGGACCACGCTCCGACGTGTGTTTGTCGTCATTGCAGCGGTCGGTAGGATTATTTATCGAAGTGATTAAAGATGGGTACATCTTTATTGACATATACTATAAATTATAAAATAGGAGATGTGGCTTATTCACAAGTATTTATTTTTTCGTTTCGAACAAAAACAATCGTCGACTGGGAGCGCCTTAAGTCAATAATTAAATAATGAAAATCACATTTCTTGTTAAAAGCTTTTATTTAACTTGCAATGTATGTATGTAACTATGTAACTGTAAAAAAAAATACTTATTTTTATGGGTAAAAAAATACGAGCTTTTACATCGCTCTCGGTGTAACCAAGCTTTGAAAGGCTTGGACCCTTGGGCCCTTGAGTAATGCACCAATTGGAGTACAGAACAGTATACCGAAATTACGTGATGCTTTATTAGTACTTAGTAATATCTGATTATGCTACAAATAACAGTACAATAACAATAGTGGAAGGTACCTTGACTTTCAATACTAAGGTTGTGGGTTCGAATCCCGGACGTGCATCAATGGATTTTTCTGTTCAAAAATATTATAGTGCTAACAACGGTGAAGTAAATCTATTAGTATTCTTGTAAGCAGCGATAGGCTTGCAACCTTTCACGTAATGCTTACTACTGCTAAATGTGGGTATGTGCCAAATATTTAGCACATGTTTAAACGTGCCTCTGACTAACCCTTTTTAGACAACTTCAGGGATCTGAGAGGATGTCTAACGTACTTGGGGGTTACAGTCGTGATCTTATGTCATTATTTTTTAAACAGTAAAAATATTTATCTCGCTCTTTGTAAAGATGTATAAAACGTGTGGAATACATAATGTGGATTCAAATTGGTTTAAGTGCACATTATAATTAACATATTCATATTTAACAATAAGATAACTGTGAATCCTAGGTTACTTAAATAAATAAATAAATAAATATTTTTTAATTTTCACTACGGCGATAGAAAAAAAATGTGAAAAGCAAAAAACGTGATATTAAAAAAAAACCGGCCAAGTGCGAGTCGGACTCGCGCACGAAGGGTTCTGTCTGTACTATCTATTAAAACCGCAAAAAAATCATGTTTGTTTTATCGGAACCCCCTTAAATATTTATTTTGTTCTGTTTTTAGTATTTGTTGTTAGAGCAGCAATAGAAATACATAATCTGTGAAAATTTTAACTGTCTAGCTATCATGGCTCATGAGATACAGCCCTGTGACAGACAGACGGACAAACGGACAGCGAAGTCTTAGTAATAGGGTCCCGTTTTTACCCTTTGGGCACGGAACCCTAAAAACACACAACAAAGCGTTTGACAGCAATTCCATTTTACAAACTGACACAAATTCCTTTGAGAGGGCGCACTATTTTTTATACCCAAATTCAACGTTCACACCACATTTAGTCTAAAACCAATGGAATAGAGCTTATTTTACATTGTAATGTGATTGGAAGTTATTTTATACCATTTTTTATAGTTCTAAAAGCTAATAACCAGTTTCAATAAATATATATTGTACCTAATAATCAATGAGCATATTATAACAAGCCATAATGTCCGAGAATGTAAGATTCCAAAAGCAATTAGTCTAATTATTCGTAGCTTTAATATTGTAGTAGGTACTTAGTTAGATATTTGCCCCGGGGTATGGTTGTATTCAAATTTGTGAAGGATCCTCAAAATACCCATATTTGAAGCTTATTTTCTAGGCTCGGCTATGAACCGACAATTTATCGTAATAATATTTTGATGGTTTCAAAGTCTAACAAGGAACCCTTATAATTTCGCCTAGTTCGTCTGTTCGTCCGTCCGTTCAAAACTATTTTCCCGGGTGCCTGGGAAAAGGGGAGTATTATATTTATTTATTGGATAATGCTTTGAAAAATACGACGAGGTTTTTGGAGTTTTTCCCGATACAGAGATCATTTTAAATAAGAGCAGGTTTCATAAAGTATTTTACTTTAACATGCTATCCAAAAATTGCTTCCCAATTGCAACTATTTGCTTCCCTCAATAAGAGAATTGATTTCTCTCTAGTTTAGAAGAAATTAAACGACGAGTTCGATACAAATACATTTTTATGCATATGCGTTCAGTGCTCTCAAGAGTCTTATCTTTAGCCTAGTCCTAAATCATTCAGAAAAGAAGCTTAGAGCGGACATTGCAGTTTCTATAGTGATCTAACTTTTCATAATTTATTTTTAAAATTAATTTTTAAATATACGATTCCAAGTTTGATAAGTTTTATTCTATACCTACCTCCGAAGATCTTTATCAGAGCTAGCCAAAATTAAAAGGGGTGGCCTCGCTCCTTCTTTTTCTTATTAAAAACCGCCCAAACTCATAAAATATTTAGACAAATTGTGTTACCAGGTGAAAATATAGTTTATTTTTCCTCATGGAGGACTAACTATTTTTTCACAAATTTTATTAGATACGATTTATTTAAGACCATCTTAGTCTCATTATTATCTGTTATTAAGTTCTTGAAAAAATTCATGCCCGGGTAACCAATTAATAGATTTTTCATATGTAAATACATAGTTGATTACCTCCTCCTTTATTAGATGTTTAAAAACTGTTCAAAGATAGTATTATTATGCCAAATATAATGAACGGGGCTCTTACTACCCCTATGTTTAATATCTAACATCTCTAACGATCTGAGCGTCTTCATCTGTGAGGATTGTTGCCTGATTCTTCTAGGCTTGGTCGCGAGGAACAGGCCTAGCTTAACCTAGTTCCTAAGACGTTTCAAAGTGATTCTTGTGATTTTACTGATATAAATGCCTTTTGACTTTAATGTCTACAAAAGTTCGGGAATATCGTCGTCAGCCTTCATTTTTCTCTAACAAAAATTGTCGAATGATATAGCGTCAGATAAATTGATGTTTGTTCTGCATATCACTGATTCTGTCTTTATAACTGTTTGCTCTATAAATGTTTTTGACGAATGCAGAGTCGTTTTTTCTCAATAACCGCAAAACATACAGTTTTGTTTTTTTATGACAAACATAACTTATGGATATAATATAGATAAATTATAGACAGAAACACGATTGGTGAAACTTTTCTTGATAGATTTATTTTCCAAAGTTCTCTTCTCTTCAAAAACACTAGTTTCGTTTTTAATCAAAACTATGAATAGCTAAACAGTTCATTTTTATATATTTCGTTAGATAATCATACTAGCTAAATAAATTACAGACAGTTTTTTTTTAAGTTCGATTATTTTCAAGTTAATGAATTTTTATCACTTTTTCCGTCTTATCCGGGTAGACTCAGCCCATACAAAACGCCAAACATTTTACATATCACCTTAATTAGTTTAAGGCACCATGTTTTAATTTCATTTTAAAGCTCATATCAACAGTTACAAAACTATACTGCATTATTCATAACAGAACCGTAACAAATGTGTACCAAGCGTCTAATAACCATAATAGCTTTTAATAAAGACATAATTTTTGTTACCTACGCATAGTTTATAAAGGCAAATTAAACCGTCCAACATAAAAAGAGTCTTGCGTGCTTAATATGCATTACTACAACTTAACTATTAAAGTGTCTGGATACAATGGTAGGCTAAGAGCATTTGCTGTATAGCTTAGGGCTATACATCTCATGATTGGAGATCATCAAACCAAAAAACCTTTATTTGAATCATTATAGTCATTGGATACCTAAGTTTGAATCATCGTAGAATGTTTATATCGTGAGAATCGTAAATTAAATATCATTATTTACAAATTTACATTATTTAAAAGCCGTGTTGGTCGAGTGGGAGGTACCTCGTCTTTCATTTCGAATCCCGGCGTGCATCAATGGTTTTTTCTGCTCGAAAAATTTATATACGCATCAAAACACGTGCTTAAAACGGTCAAAGAAACCTAAGTTAGTATTCTTATCAGCAGCGATGGGCTTGCTTGTCACGTATGGAATGCTAACTACTGCAAAATATGGGCATGCGCTAAGTATAATGTTTGGACGTGCCTCTGACTACCCCCTCTGGACATCTTCAAACGATCTAAGCGCCTGGAGATCTGAGAGGATGTGTACCGTACTTGGGGATTACAGTCGTGACCTTATATATTTTTATTTTATTTTATTTACTAATCAGGGGACTATTCGAAGAACAACTCGATAACCCTGTTAGACTTTGTTTCTTACCTACTTACAAAAGTTAGCTACTTTACTACAAAAGTTTCTACCGAGTTTAGTAGACAATAAATTAATTGTACCTAAGTGATTTCTTGGCTATCGTATTTTATCATGGGCTACGGCTTGCCTTAGTCTTCCGTATATTTGATTTAGTTTTTATGTTAAATAGATGACAGCTATACAAATTCGTTCGTGGTAATTAGATGTATTTCTATTTTAAATTATTAACAACCGCTTTAGTTTGATTTAATGATTGAATGATACAATGATAGATAGCAAATTGTAGCAGAAGTTTAGTTCAGAGATTTTTTGTATATTTTGAGTTATAAAGAGATAAGTGTTTTTAGGGTTCTGTACCCAAAGGGTAAAAACGGGACCTAATAGGGTCCCGTTTAAGTCCGTCTGTTCGTCTGTCTGTCACAAGGCCGTATCTCATGAACCGTGATAGCTAGACAGTTGAAATTTTTACAGGTGATGTATTTCTTTATAACAACAATAAATACTAAAAACAATAAAATAAATATTTAAAGGGTTTTTTTTTATAAATTAGTTAAAAAGCGAATCTAACCATATAACAATAGAATAGATGTAAAAGATAGAAAGTTTCATAGTCTATAAAATCATTATATAAAATTCTCGTATCACAGTGTTTGTAACCAAACTTCTCCGGAACGGCTTGACCGATTTTTATGACTTTTTGTGTATATTTTGTAGGTATGAGAATAGGTCGTAGCGTTTTTTTATACCCTAAGTGATAAGGGTGGCCTAAAGTTAGGGAAAACTAAAAGTGCTTTTTTCTGTGAGATTATTACAATTTGACAGGACAACTTCTATCAGGACAGCTAGTTATTTTACAAATATTGTAGGTTCACGTTTGTGAATAAAGCTATATAAGACATGCCACACAATCAAATTAAAACAACTCCTATACCCACGTAAGTATCAACAGTTTAGTTACTGTTAGCCTGCAGGTAAATGCAAAATACATTTTATCTGCCCGATCATCGGTCCAATGATAAAGAAATAAGGCTCATTATCCAATGGCATTGAATTACGACAAAGGTTGTAAGAATTTTCGTAAAACCTTCCCAGAACGATTACCCTGAATTACCCGAGCTCTTTGCTCGGTACTCCAGTAAATAGCGGAACCACTGCTTCAATCTATGCAAAAATATATTTATTTCTAACTTCTTTTACTACTACACATTATTACAACAACGGGAATTACTCACTTAAATGATAAATTGTCAATGAGGACACCGACAATGTTTCGATTCATCTAGATTTCATCATTTCTTTTCACAGCTTTGCTCACAAATTATTTATTTTTAAGTAAAGCCGTGTTGGCCGTGTGGGTCTCAACTTTCAATCTGAAGATCGTGGGTTCGAACAGAAGAATCCATTGATGCATTGATGCAATTTATATGCGCATTAAAACACGTGCTCAAAACGGTGAGGGAAAACATCTAGTTAGTATTTAAATTAATAGCGATGGGCTTGCAACCTACCCGTATGGAATTCTAACTACTGCAAAAAGTGTATGGTTTTTTCAAATGTAATGTTTGGAAGTGCCTCTGACAACCCCTTTAGACATATTCAAGGATCTACGCGCTATGAGATCTGATCTGTCTATTGTACTTGGGTATTACAGTCGTGATTATGTTTTTTTAAGTGTTTTATCTGGGTCGGCTTTTTATGTTTATCACAAATGTCTTTCTTTCATGGGATCTAACCTATAACCTAGAGCTGAGCTGTGAGGCCAAACAAAATGTGTTACTAAAGTCCAAACGGTTTTTTGATGTTATATTAAATTATTCTTATAATGACTTATGTGGTTCCATTCAACCTGTTTTTTTTACTTTCTGTATTTAAGGCGAGTAATCAATGTTTTTGATGAATGCAGAATCGTTTTTTCTCAATAACCGCAAAACATACAGTTTTGTATTTCATGACAAAGATAACTTAAAGATATAATCTAGATAAATTACAGACAGAAACACGATTCGTGAAACTTTTCTCGATAGATTTATTTTTCAAAGTTGGCTCTTCAAAAACACGAGTTTCGTTTTTAATCAAAGCTATGAATAGCTAAACAGTTTATTTTTATATAATTCGTAAGATAATCATACTAGCTAAATCAATTACAGATAGTTTCTTTTTAAATTTGATGGTTTTCGAGATAATGCAGTTTTATCACTTTTTCCGTCTTATCCGGGTAGACTCAGCCCATACAAAACGTCAAAAATATTACTTGTCACCTTAATGTGAAATTATTATGGTTTTACAAATTATTTAAAAGACATGCAAGCATTGTGTAGTAGTTACCCATACCCACTGTATTTGATACACATTCTAGTTTTCTCTTATGTATGCACTCTTGTCTTACCTAGCTGAACCACCTATAAGCTGCACCCTAGCTCTCTATTTTAGTATTCTAAGAATATTGATATTTTTAAAACTCTTATTACTGCCCTGCGTTTCTTTAAAAGCTTAATAAATAATTAATTGGGAAAATATTCTGAACTCTTTGCCAAAAGCTTTGGATAAAATGTTATTCGCGGAGGCAAATAAATATTCAAAACGCAATTTGGAATGTTTAGAGATAGAACTTCGGTAGATGATGTTTAATTTAGATTATTTTTGCGTTGCCGTTCTCATTTTGTTGGTACCTACTGGTAATTTCTCTTGGAATTTCAAGGAGCCTCCACAATTGCGATGAAAAGAAAATGTATGGTTTAATGTTTTCTATTAAAAGTATTCTAGGTACTCCAATTTCCACTGAACATACAATAGGTAAAAATTTTTTCTGGAAATTTCATGATGAGCTTTCTGACTAACTAGAAAATACAAGTATTAAAATTTTGATAATGTAGAAGGCCTGCCTCTGATAACATTCTTACACATCTTCAAAGAACTGATTGCCAGGAGATCTGAGAATTTCTACCAGGTACACGTTTTATGAACTAAGTATAAATATTATAAAAAAAAATCTTTCGCGACTGTTATTCCAATTTCGATCCGTAAAGACGCTTAAAGGGGGTAGCCAGAGGAAATATAACATTTGACACATTTTACAGTAACTAACATTCCATATGTGTACCTACTCCTCTGTACCTACTCCGTATCTAAGATCCCCACGTCTTGCCCGTGACCTCGATCAAAACACTCGCACCGGTCAGTTGTCTATCATTGTACGGTACAACGCCTACTGACGTAGCAAGGTCACAGGTGAGATGACTGATGTTGACGCGCAACGCCTTTGACTCCGCGTCGCTCAACATCAGCTCGCAGTTCGTTATGATCTATAGTTTAAAAAGTCTATGGTTTAGAAGAAGAACGATTTAATTTATACGTATTTTGAGATACATCAAAAAGACTCACAATTGTACTACCCAAGCTAGGTAGACATCAAATATCTAAAGTGTAGTCAGAACACAAAAAAACATTACATTTTGATAGAATGCTGCATTTTGCTGTAGCAAGTCTAAGTAATAGATCTCAGTGCATCGGATCGCATTATATAGAACAACTTCGGAATCATCCTCTACAAGAAAAAACATTGAAAACTAGTAAAAGGCCTCAGCCATAGTAATTAAAATAACTTCTGTTAGCCACATTGAAGTCACAAAAAGCTTGTTTTTCCCCATCAAAGGTACTTAGTAGGTAACTCGTAAGTTGGAAGTTTATTTTCTGGGTAATAAGAAGAAAGCGAGTTAACTAACCTAAGGGCATAAATAGAGTAATATAAACGTTGGAATATTACAAATAAAGAATCTTATAAAAAAATACGCTCTGCGCAAAAAGAAAATACAAACGCTTAAACAGGGAAAATAATACACATTGTTTCACTTCCCGATTCGCGAACAAAACGCCCAGAAATACGAGAGCCTAGGGAGATTTCTTTTTGTGCCTAAAATGTCGTTTAAATATTTCAAACCAAAAACAAAACTTCGCAACAAATCGTCCCCGCGAGGGCTAATGTCACTGTCGCCGGGTTCTTGTCAGGCGTCGCCAACATTTTACCCATTAATAAAATAGTATCCGATCTGGAGCCGGACTATAAATCGTGCACCGTGCGGCCGCCGGCCATAATGATTCATTAAGTGCCTCCCCGGGATTACCTTTTTGTAATTGACCGATGATGCGAGAGCCATATCATTGCTTCTCTTTTAGTTTTGGCGTAAGATGTGAGAAAAGGCGAGAATAAAATATTTAAAAAAATACTTAAACTTTTTCCAGAACGTCAGCTTGTACAGTGAAGGGTGGATAACAGTTTGATATTAGTTTTAAAAACCTTTTGTCTAGCAGACATAACAGATTATAACATTCAGCTCATTAATAAAATTTAGAATATAAATCTGTAATTTAAGAAGGGTTGCTGACGATTCGGACACAACAAATTCGGACACTGTGTCCGAATTGACACTTTTCAATTTTAATATTTTTTTCACTGACGATTCGGACACCACCAAAATATTGAAGCTGTTTTGTACAGTCAAGTAGAAAAGTTTTTAAATGATTTATTACTCCTAAGAAAAAGAGCGTTACCAACTGCGTATTTTAGGATAAGCCATAGCGCCATATTTTTGGCATCATAATTGTGGCATTGTAACTGTGTGTGATGTGAAGTGTTTCACTATAATTCACCATATTAGAATTGTTGAAATAAAAAACGGAAATAATTAAAAACGTGTAATGTAATATAAAAATCAACATCTTATAAATATAAAACCTACTTTGATCATAACATTACATAGTATAAAGCAAAGTCGCTTTCCGCTTCCCGCGTCTGTATGTATGTGTGTATGTTTGCTTATATCTTTAAAACTACACAACGGATTTTGATGCGGTTTTTTTTAATAGAGGAAGGTTTATATGTATAATAACATGCTACCCGTGCGAAGCCGGGGCGGGTCGCTAGTAACATTATACTATAGTAAAGAATAACTCGACATCAACTATCACATTGATTGATTTTTTTCTCTTAGAATGTAGGTACAATAAAAATCACAGATAATAATCAGTTTTTGCACAGACTATCTATAACTACTACATATACCTATTTATTAGATTTACTAAACAAGCAATAAAAATCTTTTACAAAAAATCAACAACAATCACAGTAGTTACACAGCATTTGGCACAATATTCTTATGTCATAATCTTACAAAATAACGCGTTCTATGCACAAATCAACACTTATTTCTCCTAACCTAAATTCAGTCATAGTAGCAGTAAGGTTTTCATCGAACTCAGTTGTGGTTTTTAGTTTTTTTGTTATGTTAGAACCTTTCAGATATAGAGCTTGTTGATAATTGTTCTCTTTTTGTAATAACGTTAAAAAATGGGCAATATTATTTGGTTTTTTACATATTTTTTTATTTATTACAGAATGCCATGTTTCCAACATATTTGTAGTACGGTGCTGGCTATTGAAAACGCACCACTTATTGGCAAAAAACGAAGTTTCGTTTAGCCAAGTGTCTACTAAAGTAGAACTAGTTACAGTCTCGGGCGAAAAATTGATTAGTTGTATGCCAAAAATGACCACGATTATGAAAGGGATTTAAATTTCATAGTATAACCAGATGTACTTTTGAATTAAACCTAAAAGCGTAAATAATTAAAAAAAAACTCAATTTGTATTACTAATCATTAGATAATAACAAAAATACAGAAAAGAAGAAAAAATTATAAACATAATTTTCTAAATCTATCGATTTTTACTATTATTGTATACTCAGTAAAAATTAGTTGAATATTATTTAACTTACCTCCAAAAAACATAAAAAACAATATAAACTGCCACATATTCTTTTTTTACATAAATTGCACTTGCACTTGCACTGACCTTGATTATGTGACGAATGGTTGGCAACTTTTCATCGGCCATGCATTTGAACAAATAGAGCAAGAGAGCCCTATTGGTACGAGTAAAAGCGATAGAAAGGGGTGACTTTTCTATTCATTGTGATCTAAGTTTATGCATTCTCTCTCTCTCTCGCTCGTTACTGTACCTGCGTAAACATTTAATGTTATTTTTATTACCTAACTGCCAAGATGCATATTTAAGTATGTATGGGTTTGTAATATTCTCTATTACCCAAACGGCTATGCTGATGTTTAAGGTATCATTGGATTCCTTTTAGCAGTTTAAGTTTTTTTATCTGACTGTACAAAACATTGGTGTCCGAATCGTCAGTGAAAAATATATTAAAATTGAAAAGTGTCAATTCGGACACAGTGTCCGAATTTCTTGTGTCCGAATCGTCAGCAACCCTTTAAGAAATGGTAAAAAACAATATCATCATCTGCTTGCCCTTACTCACCAACCCTTACTCACTCAAGTGATGGGGTCGGAACAACATGTTTCTTGTTTCCGTACTTTTCTATCGCTCGCCATCGCAGTATTTGCACTGAGTGAAAGAAGTAATTTTTCACACAGTCATAAGTAATCTTCAGAAACTATATCCTTGAATAATTGATTTACCTGATGATCACAGCAAAATGTCATTAAAATAGATTAGATCTTTCACTGGCTACAACGTTTTAAATGAATGTGTAAAATCGCTTTCCGTTTATAAATTGTGTCGAAATATTGCTGCGTACACTGACCATGACAGCCATGGCTTTTAAAACGCTGTGTGATGGAAATAGCAAAAATGTTGGACAACTCTGACTATTTATTTGACAGCACATGTCATGTTTTTTATAGAAGTATCAAAATAACTATAATAAAAAATAAGATGTGTCAGATTGAGCTCTTTTATAAGAAATACCTACTCGTACAAAATACAACCTCAACTAACTAATTAGATACCTAACAAATTTGTATTATTATAACCTTTAGATCGAGCGTAGAGCAATATTTTCACAATGGTTAGTCGATAATAAGTTCTCGTGTATGACTTTAACGACACATAAAAATTAGCTTCGCTCGCTAGATAGAATCTTCATTTAATTTTACACTTATTCAACCCGCGGCTTTTCTCGCATGGTATCTTAACATAAATAAGTATCCTATGCTATTCCAGGACATAAGCTATACTCCAGGTTTCATTTCAGTTTGACCGTGATTAAGCCACAAACATTCAAACATTTCGGACACAAAATTTCGGATTTATTAGTAAGACTAGCGACCCGCCCCTGCTTCGCAAGGGTTTAATAAATATAAACCTTCCCCCTGAATTACTCTATCTATTAAAAAAAACCGCATCAAAATCCGTTGTGCAGTTTCACTACATAGTATAAAGCAGTCGCTTTCCGCTTCCCGCGTCTGTATGTATGTATGTATGTATGTTTGCTTATATCTTTAAAACTACACAACGGATTTTGATGGGGGTTTTTTTAATAGATAGAGTGATTCAGGAGGAAGGTTTATATGTATAATAACATTTTACCCGTGCGAAGCCGGGGCGGGTCGCTAGTTAAAGATATAAGCATATATACAGACGCGGGAAGCGGGAAGCGACTTTGCTTTATACTATGTAGTGATAGTGATGACCACTATGAAGTGTATCTACATAGAACCAACAGTCGTATACATCATTCTAACACCTCACTTCGCTGTGGCTATCAAAAACTAGCATCACTATCTGGTGCAATACCTACACCTAACTCATTAAAAATATTTGCAGATCATGCAAACATTGTCGCCATATGGGGGTAGAACTGCCATCTCTCGCGTCTTAGCCAGGCACTTGCCGCTCTACCGAGATCGGCATAAATAAACCAGCTACTTGATAAATGCGCAACAACCATATGAGCTGCCAATTAAAATGAATATCACTTGTTCACCATTTAAATAACATCCTCTTTAAACATGTAATCCTCAAAGCATGTACCATCGTTCGTTTGCCTGGAGCTACTATTTAGGCCAAGGAATGACGACGCGATTCTACTTTTAAACACGATGTATCGAAACAAACGTCATATCGTTACTGACTTTATTTTGAAGAATGGACCGACACTACTTTACAGAATTGACATCATACTTTATACTAATACAGCAGACGATTCGGTTTTGCCGAATATGTCAGAGAACTGCTGTCGATAATGTCAAAATCGTTTTGTAAGTAAGGTCCCTGTATTTATGGTTGAAATAGTCACGTTGAATGAAAAGGTATTACGTATGGTATAGTAACATTATATCGAACTAAACTCTTCATGCGACAAACTTGCTGCAATAACTACCTGTCAATTTAAATATTTATTTATCTTAGTGCCTAAATCAATCATAACTTTGTTGTTTCCTGACCTAAATACTTAAAGTTTTATCGTAATCAACGGTCACTCTATCAAGGTTTCGATATCATGGTCACTTTCATGTCAAATGAAATAGACAGTAATAGATTTGTCAGATATTTTAGCAAGGCTTAAACGACTATTTATCTAAACATTTTTATAACTATCTTATGATAATAATCTACTGACTAAATAACAATCAACACATAGTCTAAGTCCAACAAACTCGAAATTTCTTTTTATGGTGTACTCATTAAGAAATAAATCCTAAAAACTCAATCTCTAAGAAATCTGTTTCTAAAAACTACACGAAGTCTCAAGGTACCACAATTTTTATCGGGTTAAATGGTATATTGTGTAGAATAAGGGAATGCATCATTTTAAAAGACTAGCTGGCATTTCAATGAAGTCCGACTATTAAAAGGTATACACGTCTGGATGGAGAGCTCAACTCTTGGATCTTTTACCATCATCAAAGCCATATAGAACTAGACTAGAAAATCTAAAAGTTCAGCTCTCTATCCAGACGAAGGTATACCTAATGAAGCGGTGAGAGAACCAAAATCTGACCAACGTAATACAAAAACTCGTTCCATCGCATCCGTGAAAACCGTGCCATGTATTTCTGCCCTTATTCACAACAAAGACCCTGTTCATCGTCTCAGGTTTTATGCTCGCGCACCACAGCAATAATTTTCATAATTAAACATAAACAGAGAACTAAATAAATCCATTAAAGTTACTCTCGTCGAATAAATTGAAACATCAAATACGTTTATTAATCTACATCGTAATGCTTTTTATTTCACATTACAATACGTTCATGATATTATCGGTGTGTTATGGAAGTTTAGGTATCTCTAGTTTTAAAGGTTTTAATCGTTTTTTTTTAAATGTGTGTAACACATGTTATTAATAGGATTGATAATATTTCGAACGACTAATTTCAGGTTCAAGTATTTTCTCAAAAAGTTATTTGCCTAAGGTATTTTTTTTTGGTTATAAGGTGTTTTTTTTGTAATTTTTTGCCATGAATTTGTTTCCTAAAAGCCTCTGGTGTTAATTCATAAAATATTTACATAAATATAGAGCGTATTAAAAAAATATAAATATAATAAAAAAGTTTACAACTATATAATTCCCAGGTAACGAAGACACTATCTCAGATCTCCTGGTGGCGCGGGGCGCTGGGATCCCTAAAAATAATCTAAGGACAGGAGATAATGGCACGTCCACACATTATAGCACAACCCTAGATTTTGCATAAGTCCATACGTGACGGGTAGATAGTCAATCGCCGCTTATAAGAATAATAACTGTTTTCTCCGTTTTGAACAATTATTATAATAAGCAAAAGCAAACGAATTTTTATTAAAAACTTGAAAGTCAAGGTACCTTTCACAATTTTATGGCATACCTAAATTAATGATATCATGTTTTAGCTGATCTTTAAATGCTGTACCTACCTACTTATTTTCGGCAAAGATTAAGGTGATATGCGAAATGTGCAGTTTTTTGTATGGGCTGAGTATATCTGGATCAGACGGAAAAGGTGATAAAAATTTATTATCTTGAAAACCATCAAACTTAAAAAGAAACTGTCTATAATTTACCTAGCTAGTACGATTATCTAACGACTTATCTATACTTATAATAAATCTGTAGAGAGGTTCTGTACATGAAATATATTTCCAAAATAACTATCAGGGGGTGATTAGGGATCGATACTGATGCCAAAAATGCAATCAGTAAAATTTTTGTCTGTCTGTCTGTCTGTCTGTCTGTATGTCTGTCTGTATAACCGTTATAGAAACAAAAACTACTCGACGGATTTTAACGAAACTTGGTACAATTATTTTTCATACTCCTGAGTTGGTTATAGTATACTTTTCATCACGCTACAATCAAAAGGAGCAGAGCAGTGAAGGGAAATGTTGGGAAAACGGGAGAAGTTACTCCATTTTTTAAGCTTCCGTCGCGTGTGCAACTTTAATGGTTAAAGCTACACAAAAATCATGTATGACGGAAATGTTCTCCTTAAAATTATATGAAAAATATCCCACGACAGCATATGTCTATCTTTTATGGTTGACTTACAATAACACGTGTAACTCCCGATTAGCAGTTCGAAGCTTTCTGATTATATGTGTCTACTCTTACGTTTATAACACTCTCAGTCATCCCTCATTAAAAAAGTTAACATTATTAACTATTCCATAAAAGAAAAGAAAGAATCATAGAAATCGTGTGATACTACGCAGCCGGACCCACCGGGTTAATTTTAGTGCAGTTACAAATCTATGGAATTGTACGAATTGTACTCCAAAAATCAGCAATTATACAAGAAGGGGTCAAAAAAAGCTGTGAAAAAAAAAACGTTTTATATAAAGACATTCTGTAGTATATTTAGTATCAGCATTGCACCCGTGCGAAGCCCGGGCGGGTCGCTAGTATACAAATAAACTTGTGTATTTGGAAAATAAATCTATCGAGAAAAGTTTCGCCAATCGTGTTTCTGTCTATAATTTATCTAGATTAAATCCATAAGTTATCTTTGTCATAATAAACAAAACTGTATATTTTGCGGTTATTGAGAAAAAACGATTCTGAATTCATCAAAAACATTTATTACTCGTATAAGGATATTCTCATCATGGGTAAAAAATTATAATAATCCTTTGTTAATTATTTATCCGCCTACCCAACCGATTGTAACTTTACCCAGATAAATAAACCGACAATACAACGTTAATTGCGACCAACATCCGACCAAACTTTTTACAAGACGTAAGTACAGGTTCACTTAATTACACAAGGGATTTCCTCAAAGCAGAAAATCAGATCGGCGCTTCGCCTTGATGTAAATAAAGATGTTATCTTGGATAAATTATGATTAAAAATGGGCACTCGTATATTTGAATTTGTACGAGTTTATTTTTACTGCACTTAAACATTCAGAGCAATTATTCCGTAATGCAGTGGAGATCGTAAAATTCATATTTGAATGTCATGCGTGGAATGGACCAAAGGGCCCGTTTACGCAGAAAGCAGGCTTTCCGCTCTTACCTATGGATGACACTAGCCAACCCGTGACGTTGTACTGTCAAATTTTAATAATCGCATTCGAAAAAGAAATGACAAGCAACTTACATTTTTTTTTATACAATTTCATTCATTAGTCAAAACTGCGTTGTTATGACGACTAAATGTTTTTAGTCTGTGATGTCAGATTTGTTGCACACCAGCGACATCTATACCAAAATCATCCTTTTTGCGTTTTTTGTCATTTAGGGATTGTTTTTCGGATTATAAGTTCCCTCTTTATTTATTCTGATTCTTTATCTACATATTACAGCAAATTTCATATTAATCCGTTTTGTCGTTTATTTTTGATTAGGGAACAAACATAGCAGCCTTATCACAATCTTTCGCATTTATAGTATTTAGATGACATAATACTAGTACAAATACTTCATCTCATACTATATTCCGATTGCCATAACTCGTATTTTATTATTCTATCTAATATTTCGGGCTATATTTTTGCTCGAAGCTGCAAGCGACATAAATTATTGTTAAAATTAAAAAAAAGTACGCTTTTTTATGTGCCTAAAGATTTATATATTTTGGTTGATTTAACTTTCGTTTTTACGCGCTTAATATCATTTATCAAGGTAGTATAGAATTCAAGTGATTTAGGAATGTAAAAAGTAAAAGCCTGTAAAAGCAGCTTCCGGCTTTCAACGTACGTGAAGGTTCATAATTGAGACATTTTAGGCAATACTTGAAATGAACATAAAAATCTCATAGAGGCCTCAAAAAACCTTTTTCGTTTCAACAGGTTTAATAAAATTATTATGAGACACATAATATGTTCCTGCATTTTAATTAGTAATTTTGCGTTGAAAATATGTTATCGAATAATAACTACTCGTAAACATGACAACACAGAGATTGAATAAAACAAAGTTCTAAATAAATAAGCATGTGCAAAATGTAATAATCGGATATGCCTTTGACTACCCCTTTTAGTACATTACTACATCTTTAAAAATCTAAACGCCCGGAGATCTGAAAGAATGTGTACCGTAGGTATTTGGGGAGTACAGTCGTGATTATATTTCATTATTTTTTTCTAAAATATGAAAAAGTTGTCCTGTCCAAATTTATTAGAGCATAGAGTAACGCACGTTGATATGACGACTGATGTCAACACGGATGTCCGATTTTTGCACACCAGCGCCATCTATACCAAAATCATCTCTTATGTGTTGTTTTAAAATTTGGGGATGTTTTTCGTATTTTAAAGTAAACTATGTTTTATTCGGGCATTATTTCTGCATCTACAGCAAATTTCAACTTATGCCGTATAGGCCCGATTGAGGTACAAACATTTATACAAACCGTGAACCGTGAACACAAACTTTGAGTTTTTTCAAAGAAACTAGCCAGTTTTCGTAACATTAGTTATTTATTTAAGATACATTGAAATGTTATACATATCTGAACTTTCGACAGTCTATTTTCAAAGAAATATATTCAAACCATTAGAATTCTTATAAAATACTTTCCAAGCTTTTACCGTGCTAGGGCAATTATAAATTCGTTTCGCTCGTGCCTGTACGATACTGTTAAGACGTTGTTTCTATACGTAGGCACGGCAGGGCTATTCTGTAAAAACATGATGTTATGATGTTGAATGCAATAACCTAATGTTACAGAATACCTAATCTGTACACTTTTCATAGTAACTACGAGGGTGGTCTGAAAAGTTTCCGACCTCAACATGAAGATAGTAAGACTCGTTAATTAAAATTTGTGAATTTCGTTATTCATCTATTGACAGTTACTTACCAAAGTTTCAGCCATTTTGGACGCGCAGTTTTTATGTAAAAGTAGTTTGAGTGAGTTGATGTGAGTATTTTTATGAAAATGGACAAAACCGAGTATCGAGCTCTCATTCAATATTTTTTTAGAGAGGCAATACGCCTACTCTTATCAAAGATGAGTTGGTTTCTGTGTATAGGGACTCTGCACCATCATTTACCACGGTGAAATTCTGGGTTGCTAAAAAACGTAGCCATAAGAGCTTGGGAGACGATGAACGTTCGGAACGTCAAAAAACTGCAACTAACGACGAAAACAGCGTATGCACAGTTTATACACCTATACCTACGCTTCTGCGTAGGTATTGTATTGGAAGCGTAGGTATAGGTGACTAAACAGCATAAAAAGCGTAAGTATTATGGCATTCAGTACCATAATATGATAATCATGTTTTTACAAAATAGCCCTACGGGTCGGGTTATATAATAATAGCGTAGGTAGATAGAATTGCGTAGTGTGGTAGAATAGAATATTGGTTTCATTATTCCCGTTAAGCCCACCACCGGTGGGATAATGGTATTGAAGCATGGAAACACCGCAGAGTTCGGGAATCGAACTCACTTGCATCTCAGTATACCTCACCTCACCACAAACATCAGTGGTTTTTTGAAGTGTGAAAAAAAAATAAAAAAAAAATATAAAAAATAAGATCACGACTGTAATCCCCATTAAGGTAATATGTGCAATGTTTAGTTTTTTGTATGGGCTGAGTCTACCCGGATAAGACGGAAAAAGTGATAAAACCGCATTATCTTGAAAACAAACTTAAAAAGAAACTGTCGATAGCTAGTATTATTACCTAACGAATTATATAAAAATTAACTGTTTAGCTATTCATAGTTTTGATTAAAAACGAAACTAGTGCTTTTGAAGAGTCTACTTTGGAAAATAAATCTATCGAGAAGTTTTACCAATCGTGTTTCTGTCTATAATTTATCTAGATTATATATTATAATATATAAATTATCTTTTTCATAATAAAACAAAGCTGTATGTTTTGCGGTTGTTGAGAAAAAACGATTCTGCATTCATCAAAAACATTTATTACTTGTACATTATAAGCGAGTAAAATAGGTGATACTTCAATATTATAATAACTTGAGATCCCTAAGAAAATTGTAATAATGTAACCTAAGGTATCAAATAGTTGCCTATAATATAATAAGTACGCACACCCGTACGAAGCGGATAGCTCGTTTATAAACAAAAAATATATAAATAATAGCTTTTGTGTTCACAGCCACAAATAGACAGCTACAAGCAATCTGTGGTTCAACAATATTGCTGTTTTTATTAAAAAAAGTAAAATTTATATCCGTTATAAATATTCTGATACAAGTAATTCCATCATAAAAGTACGTACGAAACAGCAAATTGATCGGCTTTTACAAGCCTGTAAACATTGAATCTCCTCTTTATGGATGGTTAAAGTTAATCATCTATTCATAATAGAACCTCCCCTTAAATCCCGCGTTTCTCTAATTTTATAGATATTAAAATAGAAAATCGTAAAGTTTTATTACGATATTTTGAAATGCAGGTTTTTTGAGCGCAACGTGTCTGATGCTAGTTTCAATAGGATTAAGGGTTGGACCACATATTATCGCAATCCTGGACTGCGTGACTGTTAACTTCTTGGACTGCGTGATTGTTAACATCGGCTTTTTGTAATAAAATAAAATAAATAGGATCACGACTGTAGTCTTTAAGTACGGTAGACATACTCAGATATTCAGGCGCATAGATCCTTGAAGAAGTCTAGAGGGGTCGGTCAAAAGCAAGTCCAAACATAAAATTTGACACATGGCCGTATTTTGCAGTAGTTCGCATTCAATACGTGACAAGTTGCAAGCTCATGGCCGCCCAGATTTTTGTGTAGATAAAAATGCAATTAGAGTGTATTTTCTCGCTCCAAAACTAACTTTAGACTGACATTGGACTTTTTAGGAACTAGAACAGCAATGCTGAATCACGCCGTTATCATCAGTTCGATATAAAGGTGTATTGACAAAGATGGTCTTACCGTTGTCGTTTAGTCACTAATAGCCAATTTTATATCCAAAACACTAAATGACACGCCCCTTAATTATAGTCCTTATGCACATATAAACAGGGTCGAGATTGCAATACGGTAAAACCGGTAGCGGTACAATAAAAATTGTCGGCAGGTATTATAAAATTATACGACCCGGTGTTTGAAAACATACTTCGAAATCGTTACGTCATTGTACGGTGGGTCATACTCGTATAAATTTGAATACCAACCCTATTAGTTTAGCCACAGAATAAAATAGCAACATTATTTATTTAATCCTAATAATATTATAAATGCGAAAGTTTGTGAGTTTGTATGTATGTTTGTTCCTCAATCAGGTTTATACAAAACGGATTAAGTTGAAATTTGCTGTAGATGTAGATATAATGCCCGAATAATAGACAATTTTAATATATGAAAAACATTCTAAAAACGATAAAAAAACGCAAAAGGGATGATTTCTGTATAAATAGCGCTGGTGTGCATCATCAAATCTGACATCACAGACTAAAAACATTTAGTCTTTTCTATACGATTATTGAAATTTGACAGGACATAAACGTTTTTATTTAGTCTATAATTATAGTATAAATAAATAAAATAAATAAATAAATAAATATTGGTGGACATTTTACACATCGCCATCTAGCCCCAAACTAAGCAAAGCTTGTACTATAGGAACCAGATAACTGATAGAATACTTATATCAGAATTATTCACATACCACATAACATGTTTGGATATAAAGGCTGCTGGCCGTTCATTTTAATAAATAAATACTTATTGCACAAAAAAATAAAATAGTTGCACAAAAAGGTGGACTTAATGCTGAAAGCATTCTCTGCCTGCCAACCTCAAAGGTAACAAAAAACATTAAATATTATCGAACTAAATATTATCGACAGTTTTTATGAGATCGCGTTGCTGGTACCTACGTAGGCAAGTAATAGGGGTAGCTTTACCCACCCCTCATAACCATTTCCTTTTTTTCAATATTTTTTTAGAGTTGTTACCCATCTTTAGGTGCTTCGATAAATAACTCCTGCTACCGACCGCTTCAATGACGTCAAACATACGTCTGACGTTGACAGTAGTCACGGTGGTACTGATCCATGGGCGGCGCGTGGTCCGCCTTTGCTTTTCGAATAAATTATGTATAATTACTTATCAAAAACCTCTCTTAGTAGAAATCTAGATCTACATATTACCTATCTTTAACAATAAATCCCAAGTTGATCTTAATAGTAGGTATCAAAGTATGTCGATCATAAATTCTAAAACGTATCATTTTGAAATAATATCTTTATCGTGAAAAGTTTATGCTATTATGTTTTCAGCTTAATAGAAATCTAGGTAGGAACCTGAAGTAATATATTTATAAAAATAGGAAATGTGGCTTGTTCAGAAGCATTTCTTTTTTCGTTTCGAAAAAGAGCAATCGTTGACATACAGGGCCTTAACAGAAGTTTTGATTCAAAACTACTAACTTAATTTCAAGCTGAGTACATGGTGAGCGATAATGTCATCTGAAATTTCAAAGTGATCTGTAATGTCCACTGAATAAATTTAATTTTGAGTTTAACTTTGGAGCGATCTTGAGCAATAATGAGTATTTAACCTTTTACCTAATATACCCTATATTAGGATTTCTCCCGAATTGAAACTGGATGTTCAATTGACATTCATGGTTTATTTATCTATATTTTTTGATAAGAAAAACAAAAGTGGTAAAGTTATTTAGTTTTTCGCCTTGCATCCAGTTTATTTAAGGCCAATATGTCAATTCATAATCTGAAATTAATTAGAGATGACAATTTTATGATGGCACACTATCTGAACGTGTCTTCAGAAGAAAAGTAAAAAAAAACTTTTTGACAGTTCCTAACTTTGGTCACTAAGCATGGGAGATATTTGTTGGCCAAAGTTACCATTATAATCTCTACGAAAAATTATAAAAAGTTAAACTCCTGAGCTTTTTACCAAAATTTATGAAAGACGAACGAGAGTAAATTAAAAAAAAAATATTCAAATGAAATTAAATCTTAGGACATAGCAATAAAGGTGTTTTTTTATTAACCCATTGGGAATGGCACAAGCCGTGTTTAGTTACCGAAACACGTAAGCCGAAGGTTTACTGCTGTTGTTAAACTGTGAGGTTTTGCATTGTAGCTGCTAAGGCTACCTTAAGCTAATCTGTGGCAATAACAATACTTCGCCGCTAAGTATATGGGTAAGCTCGCATTTGAAGCACCGGCCATAATATTTCTGTATGTTGGTACCCTATTTCTGACAAACCACTCATTTCACTGACCAATAACAAAGTTAGCACCAGTTTAGACATTGCAAACAACATTAACTTGGACTAGTTATGTTATTGGTAAATTGGCTATCTGGTAAATTAAAAATGTAGTGCTAAGGGATTTGAAAAAAAGTCACAAATTGTTGTTCTATCTCACGAAAGCGAATGAGTTTTACTTGTAGTTTTTATGTGTACAAACACGCGCTTTTGTTGCGTGACTGATACTAAGCGCTCCCGAGCTTACGCACACACAAACAATGTCAATTTTACACACATATTCCGACTAAAATATGAATTCGCTCCTTATTTCGTTGAAAATGCCAAATCAATAAATAAAAAAATACTCTGCACACCTTATTCTCGTCCTAAATCAAATAGCAATTATTTTTATCACTCTTGGTTTTTATTTAGTTTATTTAGGATTCAGCTCGTTGGATAACCCAAGCGATTACCTAACTTAACTGTGATTAGTCCTGACTTTTATCTAGATTCATTTAAGTGGTGAATAAAAATGCATAAAAACGATGTATGTACAATGGGCTACTCAGAAAACCCTTGAACTATATTCTATTTCATTTAGTTTTCGACCACGTTTGTTGATATTTTGTTTTCCAAAATAATGATAGAATCTAAAAATTAAATAAACGTGAAATTACTCTACTCGAAAAATTCTCTAGATGAATCTAAACGTTGTCGGTGTCTTTATCGAAAATTACATTGACATTATGGTGAAGTTAAAAAAAAGAAGAAAAAAAAATGTTAAGTTTAGTACCACTCACGAAAGTTTTATAAGTGCAATATTGATTTAAATTCAGTAGTCAATATATATTTTTAAAATAGTTGTACCTACTAGCCTTCAACAGTTTTAGCAACTTACTTTCCTTGCTGACCAGTAGACTGTCAAATCAAACGACTTCTATTCTAATTAAACCGTAGACCGTCAAAACAAACACCTCTCTAGCATTGGTAACGCATGCAATACTAAAAGTAGTTGTCTATTGTTTCACATTCATCCTTTGTCTACCCTATTCTCTATGGTACTATAATTCAGTAAGAGTTGACCTAGCTCAGATGTTTCATAGTGAACCCAACTTGTGCAGATTCCACTTAATCTTGATGCTTAATCCCTTATTTCTCGGACAATTAAACTCTAGATTTATAGCAAATCGAAAAACTCTCGGAACCGTAGAGGAAAAATAAAGGGTAGAGCATATCGAAATGAACAATAATAATATGCTTACGGCTGTAATCTCCAAGCATGATCGACATCCTCTCAGATCTACAGGTCATTAAATAAGGCGGGTAGTCACATGCCTAGTTTTTACAATAGTCAGAGGGCTTTCAAACCAATCTTAGGAAATTATTGGAGGCAATTCTGTTGCCTCAACAAACGGACGTATTTTACTAAATATTAGTCAGTGTGTCAACAGAACAGACCAGAAGTAGTATACCAGATTTACCACCTTAGAAACAATAATCCTATAAATCTACTCTGAATTATTTATTATTACCGTATTGTTCAGATATGCGAATGCACAATAAACATCCGGTGTTCACCCCTCCTTCCCTCACCGGATGCTCATAGATGTAACAGAATAAAGTGTTTTAAACATAATTGTCACTATTCGATTAAATCTATTTCCCAGGCTATTGAAAGATTTTTTTTTATTTATACTTCGATAGTATTGTCTAGCTCATAACATTACTCATGTAGGTAATTGTACCTTGCTTGAATTACAGTCATGAACTTTTGATGTGAAACGTCTATAGCGGCGGGTCAGACTGGCATTTGGCCAGGCGACGCCGCGCCGCGGTGAACCGCGTCCGATCCAGTTCGCGATATACTGTCACGATGTTTCACATCTGCCAGGCGTCCCGCGACGACTCACTCATTATTTATATTTAAATAGCATAATAATACATTTACTCAAATACCTAAAGGGACTGTTTTATAATAATATCGAAAAGTCATACACAGCTTACGGCATAAAAGATTCGTTGGAGCTCTGTACCTCGTTTTCTACTCTGAGGTTTGTGCCATGGGATAGTAATATGCAGTAACTATTGATTAACCATTTTAGTTTCACTAAAGCTTCAGTTTAGTTTTGGCAAATAAACTTGAACTGGATTCCAATGCGAGTGATTGCAGTGATGTTTATTTTTAATCGTATTTTTGTGACCGGATTATATAAAGGTTTTTTGTTCATTAGCAGCCCTTGTGATAAAGATCTTAAGCAACCCTAAGATTATAGTCATTACCTAGTATCATCTGGTGACCTCACTGTGTTATAAGTAAGTTTTGATGTATTTATCAATTATCATATAGAAAAATCCAGGGGGAAAAATCCGCGAACTGAAAACTTAATTTCGTAACAATTTTCGTTTTAAAATTACATCGTTACGACTATAGTTTAAACTGATTACAACTATAGATTGAACTTGAATTTGTACATTTTTATTTTATTTACATATATAAAATTTATTTTAATTATTATAATACTATTACTATACATAAACATTTGATTAAATTATATTTAATGATATTGTATTATGTTATAAAATTTCTGACATGTAATAGTTATCAATAAATTGATTATTCTGATTTTATATTCAAAACCATGTAACTTCGAAACGAATATTGTTACGAAATTTTGTTTTCGATTCGCGAATACACACCCAAGTTCGAAACCATCTCTTACGGATTAAAGGTAGAGGTACCTCATACCGTTCAACACGCCTATTTGGATAGCTAATACAAAAATTCTTCTTCTAAATAGACTTGTGTTTGTAACACGATTTGGCCCCTCGTAGACATAAAAATCTCCCATTCCGTTCCCATGAGACGATCAAATGGATACTAAACCATCGGTATTGTAGTGACTGACAGCATCAATTAGAAGTTGACGTTGCGGTGTCGTATTACAAAGAAGGGGGCTTACAGTAATGGCTATCAATATTAAAACGTGCTTTACTAATAACGTTCATCTAACCGGGCCTATAATTTGATTATTTTGAACTGATCTATTTTGTGAATGGATCAAAAAGGATTTGACGTGCCATGCTTCGGGCGTTGATGCACTTCAATTGATTTAGCTTTGCTTAGATTGGGGCTAGATGGCCACCAATATTTATTTATTTAATTTATTAATTTCAATAAATTCACACGGATCATTTTGAAATGTCAGGAGCTAGATGAAGCTACGTCTGGACGTTGTACATCTTCATCCTTTAATAAGCCCTAAACCTTAATAAAGGAAGCATCCCTTTTATATCTTAGGTCTAGCTAGCTGTTTAGGCTGTTTTTTGACTCCTGATGATTGAGCCCTCCTAAACCAAAATAAAGTATCAATTGTATGTCATAGCATTTTTAAACGCTGTATCGAGTTGATTTTTTATATAATTGATATACTTTGTGTTCTATCAAATTGACATCACTCGGAACGAGTTAAAGTATTTATTTTGCTCTAAACTCCGTTAAATGTATTATTTTATCTCCGCCATATTACGGTCGTAAACCATTTTAACAGAACTGTGGTACAAAAAGTATTACAAGCAAGCAACATTGCCCCATATTTTGCTACTCGAACATAAATAAAGTTGTTATGCTACTTACTATCCAGTTCTACCGACAGAATAACGGATTGTTAGCAATAAAACTTGCTGATTTAATACCAGTGGCTGATTGACTACAGTGGTCGTAAATTGAATAGATCACTTTACGAACTGATTTGATTTGTAAACAATTGTGATTTGACTAGAATAGTGCGTTGAACATGTTTGTTCTGAGTCTGAGTGTTACAATGTATTAAAAGTATGTATTACAAAAAATATATATAATAAGAATATACAGATAGACACAGCGCCATCTAGACCCAAACTAAGCAAAGCTTGTATTTGGGAACCAGTTAACTGATAGAATAATATACTTTTTACATACTTATTATACAAATTAAGGCGCTCCCAGTCGACGATTGTTTTTGTTCGAAACGAAAAAAGAAATACTTCTGAACAAGCCACATCTCCTATTTTATGATGTATAGTATATGCGAATAAAGATGTACCCATCTTTAATAACTTCGATAAATAATCCTACCGACCGCTGCAATGACGACAAACACACGTCGGCGGGTGGTCTGCCTTTGCTTTTCAAATAAATTAATGATATAAATTATGTATAATTACTTATCAAAAATCTATTCTAATAGAAATCTAGATCTACATATTACCTATCTTTAACAATAAATCACAAGTTGATTTTAATAGTAGGTATATAAAATATTTCGATCATAAATTCTAAAACGTATCATTTTGAAATAATATCTTTATCGTGAAAAGTTTCTGCTATCATGTTTTCAGCTTAATAGAAATCTAGTTAGGAACCTGAAGTAATATACTTATAAAAATAGGAGATGTGGCTTGTTCAGAAGTATTTCTTTTTCGTTTCGAAAAAGAGCAATCGTCGACTGGGAGCCCCTTAACACTCACAGAACAAACATCAATGTTCCTCACACAAATGTTTGTCCATTGTGGGACTCAAACCCATAACCTAAAGCACAGAAGGAGAGTTACAACCAACTAAGCTTCATAGCTTTCATTAGCTTTTATTGGCCTCATGGCAAATAAAAGCTAATTCTCGCCATTCAGTTTTTAAGTCAATCAGTTATTTGGTGCTAGATGTATATTCTAGATGTGACGTATTTTAATTTAGAAAATGGATTATAGGATTAGGACTTTGGGTTCTAAGTACTGGCCAAACATTAATCCAAGCAAAAAGAAAATACACATGAGTATTCTCGAAATCACAAAATTATTCTAATTAACAAAGTTCTGTTCACAAAACTAAAGTCGCCATAATGACGTCAAAAATAAATCAATCCGAGTTGCGTGTTCCGTTTTCGTCACGCAATGAAAGTTACAGTTAATTTCCTATATGAAGTACTTTTTTGTACTGCACCTTCCGCATAGGCCAAATATCGCCCCAGGATTTACCAACTCACCCAATTAAAATGGTTACCAGTTCACCACTTTCTTTTACTTTTATTTATTAGGCCACTTGCATGCACCTATATATATACAAAATATCTCGCACTGGTGTAGTCCGTTTTCGACCTACGTTTTCTCACCACAAGCAAAATATAATAATAATTATTCCAGTTTCTACCCATCTAGTTTTTGAATTCTGTTTTCAATCCGCATGCAAGCCAAATGACTTGGCGCTCCCAGTCGACGATTGTTTTTGTTCGAAACGAAAAAATAAATACTTGTGAACAAGCCACATCTCCTATTTTATAATGATAGTATATGTGAATAAAGATGTACCCATCTTTAATCACTTCGATAAATAATCCTACCGACCGCTACAATGACGACAAACACACGTCGGCGCGTGGTCCGCCTTAGCTTTTTGAATAAATTAATGATATAAATTATGTATAATTACTTATCAAAAATCTACTCTAATAGAAATCTAGATCTACATATTACCTATCTTTAACAATAAATCACAAGTTGATTTTAATAGTAGGTATAATATAAAATATTTCGATCATAAATTCTAAAACGTATCATTTTGAAATACTATCTTTATCGTGAAAAGTTTCTGCTATTATGTTTTCAGCTTAATAGAAATCTAGGTAGGAACCTGAAGTAATATACTTATAAAAATAGGAGATGTGGCTTGTTCAGAAGTATTTCTTTTTTCGTTTCGAAAAAGAGCAATCAGCGACTGGGAGCCTCTTAAGTGCGTCAAAATAGGGAGGAGGTAACGACAGCAAACTCTCTATACGGAGTGTGATGAGATTGAATGAAGCTAAAGAAGTATGTCAGGATCATAGCAAGTGGAAAGCCGTGATCTGCTTTAGATCACGGCTTTACATAAAATCACGCCTGTTTCCCAGAGGACTGGGAAACAGGCGTGATTTTATGTATGTATGTATGTAATAAACCTGTTTTTACCTACCAATTCTAGAAGAATCAGGCAAGAAATATAAAGATAATTTTTGCGATTCTTTTAAAAAGATGTGCTGACTGACACACACAACATGCAAATAACTATTCTCACTATTTATCATTTATCTCATTTGGCATGATTATACGAGTATTATATAAGTATGCAATGGATTTATCACATATTAGTGATATCTATCAGTCAACTCAGTTATTCAAACGTCTAAATGCGAAGACAAATACATGCTATTTCGATAAAATACCTAGAAACTGCTGAAAATGGCTGTTTATCGCAAAGTATTGACTATTTTGTGTGTGGGTTTGAACGGATTTATAATATTAGTATGATATAGAAAAAACCTACCTACAGGTTCGCATTAATCCGTAAATTCATGGTTACAACACGGCACAACTATTTATTTGTTATTAAATAATACTCATTGGCTCGACATTACGAATAAAACCCGGCCGGTAAATTGCAAGTCGGACTCACGCACGAAGGGTTCCGTACCATTATTTATAAAAAACGGCAAAAAAAAACGTATGTTGTATAGGAGCCCCCTGAATATTTAATTTAATCTGTTTTTAGTATTTGTTGCTATAGCAGCAACAGAAATACATAACCTGTGAAAATTTCAACTGTCTAGCTATCACGGTTCTTGATTTACAGCCATGTGACAGACAGACGGACAGCGAAGTCTTAGTAATAGGGTCCCTTTTTTACCCTTTGGGTTCGCAACCCTAAAAACCTACCTACAGGCTTCACATTAATCCGTAAAGTCATGGTTACAACACGGCACAACTATTTATTTGTTATTAAATAATACTCGTATTAGGCTCGACATTACATAAAAACACTCAGCTCCCACAAGCTAACCCAAACTCTAAAACAGATTAAAACTTGTGATGAATCGCTATTTTCGTTTCCCGCTTTAACTTCTAGATACGAGGCATGTACTTTATGTGTGGAAATGTAAATACGTTCACAACTTCACCGCTGGTACATTATATAATTATTTTATAAGCAGTAGAAACACTATTCTTCTTACTCTGGAGATTAAATTTACAGAGGACAGTAAATGAGGTCACAGAGAACATTTGAAAATTAAATATTAGACGAAAGAATTAAAAAGTTTCAAGACCTTGACGTTGAAGTCAAGTCAATTTAATAATTGCAAACAACTTGCTAGCGTTTTCAAATGGTTCGAACTTATAACTAAGCTATGCTGTGAGCGTAAGTGTCTAAACACACTATGCCGAATATACGCGGCTGAAGTTCGGCGCTATTAGGTACGCCTGCAATACTATTTAAATTACTATAACGCGACATAATTTCAGCATATTGTATCGTTATTCATTCAAATAGCATTGTAGGCGTAATTGCGCCGATCTTCGGCCGCGCATCTTCGACATAGTGTCTAAACACACTATGCCGAAGATATGCAGCACACTATCCCCCGTATTCAGGAACGACACTGTGAGAACACGCACCCACAGTGAACGGGTGGTATAACCAAGGCTATAACCAAGGTTAAGCTCTAGAGGCACACGATAGTGTGCGCCATAGTGCCGCTCAACACATAAAGTGATGTTTATAAAAAAGATTTCGTCCACTGTGGGTGCGTGTTCTCACAGTGTCGTTCCTGAATACGAGGGTAAGAATTGTAGACAATTCTGCAAGCGGGTCAGCCATACTGCTTTAAGCTTTATCTTTTCTGTGTCACTGCTAAGGAAATCGCGTTCGCCAAGTGTTTACACAGACATGACGGCTTTTCTTAGTAGATTATTTAAAGGATTTGCTTAATGCTCTATGCTTGCTAAGATTGACGAGTGTTTGCGTTCGCGATTACAACAGTCTTTTAATATTGTTTTTGCGGGTAATTTGCTAAGGGCCTTTTCCACAGGTAGTCTATCATCATCATCAGATACAAGACTTTTACTGCTAAAAAGGTTTGTCATTTAAAATAGCTAGTAATCTCTTGAGCCGCACTATCTACTGGATGTTAAAGTTTCATCGGTTTACCACGTAGCCAAAATATACGACGAGTGACATACTATCAGTTTCTATAAATCAAATTATTGTCAGTGGAAGGGATATACAAAGACTTAGCTCATTACGCATTTAGTCATATAGCAACAGTGGAAGAGGCCCTAAGATGATTAATGAATTCAATGATGTTGGACGCAAATTGAATGGATAATGTCAGGTCGCTGCGAAAGGTCAGAGTTTGTACATCGATACGAAGCTCTAATGATGGGAAGTAAGTAAGCAAAAACAAAGTCGTAGGAAGCCTAATGATATCGTAATCTACAAGCCTGCCTTCCACTGAAGTTACTTATCCAATTTACACTGAGTTTTGACCCCACACTGAACACCAGGTGCCAATATACAAAAGTAGACCTGGAACAAAACTTGCAGACAAAACGATCAATTTGCTGAGTAATATAAAATGTATAAAAAGTCATCAATACTTTGTTGCAGATGTGAATGGCGACGGTAACCGCTTACCATCACTAGGACTCGCGCACGAAGGGTTCCGTACCATTATCTATAAAAAACAGTAAAAAAAAACACGTTTGTTGTATGGGAGCCCCATTAAAATATTTATTGTATTCTGTTTTTAGTATTTCTTGTTATTGCGACAACAGAAATACATCATCCGTGAAAATTTCAACTGTCTAGCTATCACGGTTCATGAGATACAGCCCTGTGACAGAAAGCCGGACAGCGAAGCGACAGCGACCCTATTACTAAGTAATAGGGTCCCGTTTCCCCTTTGGGTACGGAACCCTTAAAAACCAAATTAATTAAGATACCGAGCTACAATCACTAAATTAAAATTTGGTCTTCACGTCATTTTACTAAGCTATAGCGCTTTAGAAGACGGTAGTCTTTAGTTTGTTCATGTTGCATATTAGACTAGATAAACAGAGCCTAATCAAGCTTTAGCAAAACATTATCCAATTGCATTGTGCGATAGTTAAATTGACAGAAACAAACTGGCTATTTTGCTTACAATACCGTGTCCCTACTAATATGATAAACTCAAACTTTGTCTGTTTGTTTGACATACTGTTATTGCTACAAAACCTAAAATTTTAATTTAAAAAGTATGATAAGAAATAAGAAGAATCGATTTACTTTACAATCAACACACAGCCGTAGTGTAGAATAAAGCTGAATTTTGTCGCTTAGGGCTGGATTTAGTTTGAAGGTGTTCATGTTCAGTCAGAAATAAATTTCTAATATTGTCCCTTCTAAAATTTAAATTTTAAACGTGTAAGAGAATATCTTCACGAGAACAAACTCGCGGCAGTTCCACTAGTCTTCAATGGAGGCCGGCAAAGTTAGATACAAAGGCACAATAACATGTAATTGCAAATGATGCAGTGTCTCACATACTGTAGTTAGCTTCACTACCATATAAGTCGTCCCACGCTGATCGGACCAATATTATAGAACTTATAGCGAAACGCTTGCATCTCTGTTCACGTTTACCTTCGAGTATTTTATTTAAAATTTTCTACGCCCCCTTTTAGCTGCACCCTTTGAGGGGTGTTTTTTATATCACTCAAAGATACCCATCCAACCACTAGGTTTTTATTCATGTTATTTTCATGTAAATTTCAATTTCCCGTTGTACCTTTTAGGGGTTTTTCAAGAAAGTACTAGACGAGTACGCTAAGGCATTTTTCGGAAATTTATATCTATGATATCTTCTAGGCGTTTTAATTTTCGATCAGTTCCCCACTTTTTGCAATATTTAGGATTTCATACGCGACAGGTAAGCCCATAACCACTTACTAACTGGTTGCATCGCGATTTTTTCCTTTACCTCTTCAAAGACGTCGAAAAAGATCGATCGAATCCCGAGCGGAACTCATTTATTATGAGTTCCGCTCGGGATTCGACCTCAGTAGTAGGTACAACAAATAGTCTACGAATATGTTTGATTGTCAACGCAATACGATGATTGTCACAATAATCAATGAAACTGTTGCCAGCATGTGGCAGCTCCTTTACATTTCCTGTGTTTCCGTAATCTCGATTCATATTTTTGTTTGTTTATAGCTTTTAAGGCGCGCTTTTATGGACTTACTTACATTTTATGTGTGGTAGGCGTTTTAGTAAACTGGTTTTTTATTTAGTAATACTTTATCTTACGTTTCTGTTTATTGTTTATCCATATCTGCGGATAAGGGGACATGAGTTTCGTTTCAGTTTGTTCATCGGATTATTTAACGATGATTAAGGCGAATACGACCGCACGCATTATCCGCGACAGATAAAAAAGCAGATTTAATGTTGTCAGCTGCTGGTATAATCGGCTGACATCTAGAACACACCAATCGTCCAACTGCGCGGTAATCCGTGCTGAGATGCCGTTAGTGTGTTATTCGCCTTAATTAATGAGTATTTATCTTTTAGATTTTTATTGTGTAATCATTTTGAATCACTTACACGGGCAATGAAATAACTGCATTGAGATTATGAGTACATTATATTTTTTTACGACATCATGTGGTTACAGAAATAGCCATAGATGGAACAATTTTATTGCTCTTGTCAACATAAAAGCTCAGTCGTCAAATCAACCATCAAATCAATTATTACTCCCATGAAAATATTAAAAAGAAAAGAATTATGGCTTCTAAAATAAAAATAAATAAAAAATAAGAATCACGACTTTAATTTCCAAGTACGATAGACTTTCTCTCAGATCTCCAGGCGTTCACATCCTTGAAGAAGTCTAAACAGAGTAGTCAGAGGCACGTCTAAACATTATATTTGACGCATGCCCACATTTTGCAGTAGTTAAGCATTTCACACGTGAAAGGTTGCAAGCCCATAGCCGCTTATAAGAATACTTACTGGTTTTCTAATGATGTTTTCCTTCACCGTTTTGAGCACGTGTTTTTGAGGTGCATACAAATTTTTCGAACAGAAAAATCCATTGATACACTTTGTTCGAACCCACGACCTTCAGATTGAAAGTCGAGGTCGAGTGGGAGGCCACTCGGTCTAAAAGCTCTAGATAAAATACCAATTGTAATAACCCAAGGGTTTCCCATGAATCGTGCCACCGGTTAAGGCCCACACACATTGGGTTAAACACCTTGTTTATAGCGTTCTTGTGCTGACCTTTAATGCAACCGACTAAAGAGGTGTGGTATAACTGAGAAAGTGAACTCTTTTGAGTAAGAAATAAACTAGGTAAAATAAAAAAAATAAAAATAAATAGATCACGACTGTAATCCCCAAGTACGGTGGACATCCTCTCAGATCTCAGACGCTTAGATCCTTTGAAGATGCCTAGAGGGGGTAATCAGAGGCCACGACTAGGAATAAAATTTAATTATATGTTTTTTTTTAATGTAGGTATATTAATATTACTTTCTAGAATTATCAAAGCGATGTCAGTATTAAATGGAAATATAGCAAAGTGTATATTTTAAGTAACAATAATAATAATAATTACAAATATTATAATATAAATCAACTTTACATACAGTGACAAACTAAGCAAAATTTGTACTATGAGAACCAGATAACTGACTGAATACTTATGTACTGATTTTTTGTAAATACATACTTATTATACATATTTTAACACCCAGACACAGAAAAAACATCCATGTTCATCACACAAATGTTTGTCACGGGTAGAAATCGAACCCACAACCTACAGCACAGAAGTCCGTTATATAAAGATTGGTACCAATAAAATTCGCAAATAAACATAATATTCTGAGATTATACCGTTGTTTTTACCGACCACATCTAAATATGGCATTCGACTTTGTATCGAATATTGCAATGTTCAATATTGTTTACCCATTTCGTGTAAGAAGCAAAAGAACTATTGAAATATGCGGAAGTCATGTTTGAATATTATTTTATGGCAAGACAGAAAAAAACCGTGTGGGAGGTACCTCGACTTTCAATCTGAAGGTCGTGGGTTTGAATCTCGGCGTGCATCAATGGATTTTTCTGTTCGAAAAAATTATATGCTCATCAAAACACGTCCATAGAACGGTGAAGGAAAACATCGTGAGGAAACCAGTTAGTATTCTTATAAGCGGCGATGGGCTTGCCACCTGTCACGTATGGTTACTACTGCAAAATGTGGGCATGTACCAAATATGATTTCATTTTTACGTGCCTCTGAATACCCCACTAGACATCTTCAAAGGATCTAAGCACCTGGAGATCTGAGAGGATGCCTACCGTACTTGGGGATTACAGTCGTGATCCTATTTATTTAGCCAACACGGCTATTATTATATTTTTGTTATTGTTGTACAATAAAGTATTTTTTATTCATTAATTCGTTCAAACCATTTTAAACCACTATAAGCACAATTTATTTGAACCTAGAAGGCGATGACTCGATAGTCTATAAGAAAGTTATGGGTTTGAATCCCGGTCATGCATACAATACCACTTATCTAGAACATTAAATTCATAAAGTCTCTGAATTACATCTGAATATCGATCATTTTAATCGACGATATGAGTGTAATTTGTGCCAATTTAACCCCAATGGAAAGTATGTTAGCTGCCATATATAATTTGAAAAGGTTAATCGAGAGATTAAATATCTCTTTTTATAAACGATTTGGTTGGTAACATACAGCGGCATACCTACTTACAAAGAGAATAAAATGGCTTGATCACTTCATTAGCACTAAAGATAAATCAAATTCAAATTCAAAAATCATTTATTTTAATAAAATCACAAGGATCACTTTGAAACGTCTTAGGAACTAAGGTGAAGCTACGCCGATTCCTCTTCGAAAGCTTCCTTCCGAAGCCTAGAAGAATCAGGCAGGGGTCTACCTTTTTTTTCAATGATCCTTTCCTTAATGCTATGTAAAGCTCCAGTGTGGTGCCGATAGAAAAAGGTGAAGGCTCAAACAAGAATAATAATTAATAGTACTACTCAAGTACGTTCAACAATAAAAAAAATAACTAAAGAGCTTCAGCGCAAATTCAAAAAGCAGCAAATAAATATTGGTGGACATTATCACCCAGTGCCATCTAGCCCCAAACTAAGCAAAGGCTTAAGGCTTTAGGCTTTACGGTTTTAAGATGACCAAAGAAAAAAAAGACGGTTTTACGGTTTAAAGACAAAAAAAATAAAATAAAAACCGGCCAAGTGCGAGTGGGACTCGCGCACGAAGGGTTGCGTACCATTATCTATAAAAACGGCAAAAAAATCACGTTTGTTGTATGGAAGTCCCACTTAAATATTTATTTTATTCTGTTTTTAGTATTTGTTGTTATAGCAGCAACAGAAATACATAATCTGTAAAAAAATCAACTGTCTAGCTATTACGGTTCATGAGATACAGCCCTGTGACAGACAGACGGACAGCGAAGTCTTAGTAATAGGGTTCCGTTTTTACCCTTTGGGTACGGAACCCTAAAAAGCAATATAACATGGTCTCCTATTTGTTAGTGTCAATAATATTATATAACAGAACAACGCGAGATATCAGTTCGAAGCGAAATATTAATAAGTACGGATCGTATTTTAATTAATTAATTAATATCACACGTATACGTACACTTATTAGCCGACGTAAAATAGTATGAGGTTCTCAATTTTCAACGCGTTAATTTATGTTTTTACTAGCTTTTGCCAGCTGCTTCGCTCGCGTGTTGCTTGGATAAAAAGTCTCATGCTATTCCAGGACATAAGCTATGTATACTTCAAGTTATACCATACTTCATCTAAATCCGTTTGGTCACGTGTCGTGCTTGATTGAGCCACAAACATAACATCCAAACTAAACCTAACAAACTTTAGGGGGAATTTTTAAATTACTAGGATTTATTGATGACTATCTACTATCAGTATCTTTCCTACACTATCTACTATCAGTATTAGTATAGTCTAGAAGAAGACAAAATCTTTAAAAAAAATCACGATTCAAATTATCAGAGTGATCTAGCCATTTATATTAGTCATGGTTGTGCCTGGAGTTCATTTTCAATGTTGCTTTGAGTAGAAATTTGACTATTAAAAGTACATATTTTCACGTACCTACCTGATATTGGAGCTGAGTATCTTTGAAAGCTATTTTACGACTTTTAAATGACCAGTGCCTGTCTTAGTTCTGATCGTAAAACTTTTATAAAGAACTGTCTTACGGGATTGCGATGTACTTTCTACCACCATTAAAATAATTATGCGTAGGTAGTAGATAATATTAAGGCGCTCCCAGTCGACGATTATTTTTGTTCGAAACGAAAAAAGAAATACTTGTGAACAAGCCACATCTCCTATTTTATAATGTATAGTATATGTGAATAAAGATGTACCCATCTTTAATCACTTCGATAAATAATCCTACCGACCGCTGCAATGACGACAAACACACGTCGGCGCGTGGTCCGCCTTAGCTTTTCGAATAAATTAACGATATAAATTATGTATAATTACTTATCAAAAATCTATTCTAATAGAAATCTAGATCTACATATTACCTATCTTTAACAATAAATCACAAGTTGATTTTAATAGTAGGTATATAAAATTCTAAAACGTATCATTTTGAAATAATATCTTTATCGTGAAAAGTTTCTGCTATTATGTTTTCAGCTTAATAGAAATCTAGGTAGGAACCTGAAGTACTATACTTATAAAAATAGGAGATGTGGCTTGTTTAGAAGTATGTATTTCTTTTTTCGTTTCGAAAAAGAGCAATCGTCGACTGGGAGCCCCTTATAGTAAAAATACATCAAAGAGTCATCGATATCCGCCTTAAAAAAGGAAGTTTATCAATTTGGAGACCATTTTGTTTTTATGAACTTACCGGTTTCTGCCGTTTTAAATTAAATGGTTATCAATGGCCCCTAAGATACAAAAGTTCAACAGAAAATAATAGTAAAGCAAAAATTCATGAAATTAGATAAAAATATTACAAATAAATATCCTCTCAGATCTCTTTGCGCTCGGATCCTTGAAGATGTCCAAAGGGGGTTATCAGATAACAATTGCAAAGTACATAAATAGTTGAACTACCAAAAAACTTAACGTCTTTAAATAAAAAACCAGCCAAGTGTGAGTCTGACTCGCGCACGAAGTGTTCCGTACCATTATCTTTAAAAAACGGCATATAAACACGTTTGTTGTATGGGAAAAACAGAATAAAATAAATATTTAAGGGGGGCCCCTTAAATATTTATTTTATTCTGTTTTTAGTATTTCTTGTTATAGCGGCAACAAAAATACATAATCTGTGAAAATTTCAACTGTCTAGCTATCACGGATCATGAGATACAGCCCTGTGACAGACAGACGGACAGACGGATAGACGGAAAGCGAAGTCTTAGTAATAGGGTCCCGATTTTACCCTTTGGGTACGGAACCCTAAAAACTGAAACTGAAGATCACTGGTAATATTTTGAAATAATGTTCATGAAAGTGTCTCAGAGTTTAGTATGTTAAGAGGTCAAATAGTAATGAAACGAGCTGGGTCATACTGACCCCTCCTCAGATCAGAAAGAGCTTGAACAATAACCCCGAACCCGGAGACTATCAAAAACGATCGACCTTGACTTGTTTGAACTTCGGCGCATTCCAAAACAAAGGAATTCCAACACCAAATCATAGTAAAGGCACTCGTGTTGTAACAAAACCCTCTTAGAATACCAAAACGATTATAAGTATTTAAGGTAATGCTTGAATATATTTTTTTTTTGTATGGGCTGAGTCTACCCGGGTAAAACGGAAAAGGTGATAAAACCGCATTATCTTAAAAACCATCATAAAAATGAACTGTTTAGCTATTTACTAGCGACCCGCCCCGGCTTCGCACGGGTAGCATGTTATTATACATATAAACCTTCCTCCTGAATCACTCTATATATTAAAAAAAACCGCATCAAAATCCGTTGTGTAGTTTTAAAGATATAAGCAAACATACATACATATTACATACAGACGCGGGAAGCGGAAAGCGACTTTGCTTTATACTTGTTTAGCTATTTATAAACGAAATTAGAGCTAACTTTGGTAAATAAAACTATCGAGAAAAGTTTCACCAATTATGTTTCTGTCAATAATTTATCTAGATTAAATCCTTATGTTATCTTTGTCATAAAAAACAAAACTGTATGTTTTGCGGTTATTGAGAAAAAACGATTCTGCATTCATCAAAAACATATATTACTCGTCTTAAGTAACTTAACTTAAGCGCGTAGCTTCCCTCGTGTTGTACCGAAATAAAAGTAGGTTTGTTTTAATCTAGGTGTCTAACTGTACCATTGAAATCGGTTCAACCTTGAGGATATGATTGAGTTACAAATCAACAAAGCAACAAACATTCAAACTTTCCTATGTTTAAGTAATATTAGGATGATGAGAGTGCTTAATAAAACACACTAAGATTTTTCGAATTTTAAAATTTTCCAATCAACAAAACCAATGTTTTTCTCTACAAAATGTATCTGGTGGCACGGCAGTGCCAAGTCAATCTATTTATTAAAAACATAAAAAATAATAATATTGATATGGTCACTATAAGATGTTGTTAGGTTAGCTAATTACGTAATAACTTAAGACAGTAGGGACTGCATAAATTAACCGACTTGGTATTACACAGATCTCACAACTTTTAACGGTAGAAGAAATGAGTTGCGAGACTTGGTTTTTCTTTGCAAATTAGTTTTTGATGGCATTCGACTATAACATTACATTATCTATAATTAAATCGATCCAGCTGTTCTCAAGTGATGGTTACCGACGAACAGAATTTAATTTTTACATAAAAGAGCCATATTAAGCCGGTGCTTCAACTATGTTACAATTCGTAGAACGGATAGGTTTATGAAAAAGTGTGGCATACGTAGATTCGATATCAAGAATTGGAAGATTACCATACGGTGATGCAGCATCGTTGCAACCGGCTGTGTCAGTTAGAACAGATTATAATAAAAAATAGACTCTATCTCGCTGTCTTTAGATTCATTTCTCGATAGAAAGCAATCTTAGTTAACTTGCTGGAACATTTTATTTTGATTGAAGTGAAGTTAGTTTATAAATTTGAAATTTCGTATGTTCTAAGGATTGAACATAGTAGGTGTACCAAGCTATCCACAATCTTAAATAGCAAGTTAATAAGCTAATATCATAGACTCCTTACGAATTGCAATTTAATATAAAATGATTTAGTATTTTATTTTTTTAATTTAGTATTTGCTGTTGTCGCTATAACAACAAATACTAAACAGAAATACATCATCTGTGAAAATTTCAACAGTCTATCTAACACGGTTCATGAGATACAGCCCTGTGACAGACGGACGGATAGCGAAGTCTTAGTAATAGGGTCTCGTTTTTACCCTTTGGGTACGGAACCCTAAAAATGACCTTATTTGGACTGACGAGTGAAGACTCGTGTATCAGTCTTATTATTTATTCCATGACTGCAGTACCGATGCATTTAATTGCTCTCTGATACCCACTAATGCACCTGTCAAGTAAACAAAGAGAATAGATAAGACGAATTGAAGGCACGATCGAGTTTGAATGTAAATGTTTATACTTTCTCTGAACACTGATTTAGATCGGATGCGGCATTAGGTACTGCTTAGGTTCACTGATAATCAAATGTCAAATTCATATTATGTATCTGTCAAATGACAATAGGTTTTTGTCCGGTCGAAACCGATAACCATTACTAGTGGACTCATTGCTAGTCATTTGTTTGAGATAATATTATATAATAATATGTAACGTATCTGTGAGTATGTATCGTTATTTTGTCACATAAATGGTGAATTGGTAAGGTAAAATATTTATGATAACTTTTGATTTGAAATACGTGTGGAATGCTGACAACTGCAAAATGTGGGACTGCACTGTAATATGTCGTGTCTCTGACTACCCCTACATTTTGCAGTAGTGGGCATTCTTTACGTGAAAAAATTGCAGGTTGCTGTAGACTGCTTAATTAAATTACGAAACTACATAATTTTTTAAAAATTAGTTCTTTTAAAAATATTTAACAATAAAATAAAGTTTTATATGACGAGTTTCAGCAGTAATACCTCATTGCGACTATTAGGTATGCATTCAATGCATATCAGATACTGCGGTGTGTTATATTATTAATAGCTCGAACGCAGATAGCTTTCGCATTGCGATTGAAGCCTCGAATAACTAGACTATAGACCGGACTATACTTAGTGCCACTGTAATTTCTATCTGGTGGATTAAATAACTAAAAATATTATAAAAAATAAGTATACTCTAAAAGAAAATTTATTTCAGTTTTTATTTAAGGGATTTCGTCGACTGAGAGCGGCTTAAGTGGACTCGACTGAAAAGGGTTTAATTTTTTTGATCATTTTAATTGTGTTTTTCTTAATATTTACAAAAGGTATAGCTTTGATTTCATTGCAAGGATAACTTTGGGATTTTATTTATCTGAATTTAAGACAAAAAGACGATTGATATAACTTTTCTCGATAGTTTTATCATTCAAAAAAGGCTTCTTTAAAAACTTTACTTTTTTTCGTAGTTTTGTAGTTAATCATATTAACAGCTTAAAAAAAAAATAGGATCACGACTGTATTAGTACGGTAGACTTTCTCTCAGATCTCCAGACGCTTAGATCCTTTGATGATGTCTAGTGGGGGTAGTCAGAGGCACGTCCAAACATTTTATTTGGCACATGCCCACATTTTGCAGTAGTTAGCATTCCTGTGACAGGTTGCAAGCCCATCGCCGATTACCTACTTTATCACAGACAATTTCTTTGTTATATTTTGATGGTTATAATTAAGACAATGCGTTTCATCATATTTTCTTTCTTATCCCACCAGACACCACTCTTAAACCTTTGAATGTTTTGCTTGTTAATTCCTTGGGTAAGAAATACTCACCTCGTCGTTGCAATTTTAAAGCTGAGACTATTTTAAGCCACTAATGATATGTATATCGTAAATAAGTCAATCGTCCAATGGTTGGACGATCAACGATCAGGCCAATGCATTTTACCGGGAGCTTGTTACGAGGTGGCGGTGGCTCACAATGCTATCTACAAACTCTGGAACCAGTTATGATCCATTATCAGATCTTATGCCCGAGGTGGCATTAAAACGTTGGCCAGCCGGGCCTGCTTTGTTTATTAAATTATGTATCAGACGCTATAAATATCGGCTGATGGCTTTTGCAGACTCATGGCATGGAAACCATGAGGACATCATCATCATCATAATTTTTCTACCTTTATCACACTCAAGTGGGGTCGGGACAACATGCATTTTTATTTCATATACCACTATTAGCCGTCATCGCTATCTCTTATCCATGTCATCTTTCAACCAGTCAATTCGTCTTTTCTTTAACTTTCCTTTACTTCTACAACCATCCACTTTTATTCCTTACATTATTTTTGTTACATGAACTTCTTCCCTTCTCATAACATGATATTGGCTATGGCCAATAATCTATTGCTCCTCATCTTGAGACACCTAAACCAAATCAATGTATCAAATTGTATTGCAGTTGTCTTTTGTCACTGTATTCAAATAAAGACTACTTCACTTCACACACACTTCAATAGTTAGAGACGTTGTTTGGAATAAATTTTTTAATCGCGTAGAAATACTCATCTATGACCCTTGAAACTTAACTCTATAAATGTGTTTGTGCGTTTTGAAAACTATAAAAAAATGGAAGCCGTCGTGGGACGTGCAGATGTGAAACATCAAAATTATTTTAGTACAAAAGAGCATGACAGCATATCGGACACGGTCGGCACTTCATCGGCAGCAACTCATCTAGTTCGCGTAGCCGCGTGTAGTCCGGGGCGAAGCATGCCGTGACAACGCATCGCTGGTCTGACCCGCCGCTATGGATTTTCACATCAAATGAGCCATTGATCACAATAAAAACCATAAATCTCTTACTCATATTCAAACAGCGCTTAAAGCTACTTTGCCACGAGTCTGTGTCCACCACAAGACGCGTTCATTTAGTGAAATACCGATCCGTGGAGCGATACTGCATGAGTAATGCGGTGTCCTTAAGAATAACGTCTTAAAGCATAAACAAGCTTGAGCAAAGAACGGTTATCTAGATGGTGGAGTTGTTCTAGGGTTAAAATGTAAACACAAAAATTATTCATGAGGCCTTGAAGAACGAGAGGTTAATATCTGGGGGCACGGCAGTGCCCCCGCCAAGTCAAGCAATAAAGCGGCACGGCTGTACCATCCTTTTCTCGAAGCAGTTCAGGCCATTTTCGACCCCCTATAACTTCGTTGTGGATAAAACTAGAAGCCTGAATTTTCAGTAACCAAGCAGTCACTATATAAACACGGTATATTTCAAATTTCATTCAATTTGAACCAGTAGTTTAAGAATTATAACTAGTCAAAGTTTCCTATTTTGTCACTCACTCACTCACTCACTGACTGACTGACTGACTGACCGATCATCAAAAGTTTAAGGCACTTCTAGCAGACATAGAAGCTTCAGATTTGAAACACAATCAGTGTTTAGTGTAGAAATCCTAAAAAAACCTGCCAAGTGCGAGTCGGACTCGCGCACGTCGAGTCCGTACCATTATCTATAAATCATGTTTGTTGTATGGGAGCCCCACTTAAATATTTATTTTATTCTGTTCTTAGTATTTGTTGTTATAGCGGCAACAAAAATACATCATCTGTGAAAATTTCAACTGTCTAGCTGTCATGGTTCATGAGATACAGCCCTGTGATAGACAGACGGAAAGACCGACCGACAGACCGACAGATAGACAGACGGACAGATGTACAGATGGACAGACGGACGAACGGACAGTGGAGTATTAGTAACAAGGTTCCGTTTTTACTCTTTAGGTACGGAACCCTAAAAAGTAGGGCTATCTACAAAAATAAATGAGATGCCATCAAAAACATAACTTGTAAAAAAAGCCAAGTCTCGCAACGCAACTCAGTTCTTCTACCGTAAAAAGTTGTGAGATCCATGTAATACCAAGTCGGTTAATTTATTCAGTCCCTACTTTAAGGGTCCTTCTGACTTATGTTATTACGTAATTAGCTAACCTATACTTCTTCTGTTCTACGGTTCTTATACAAACTACCTTTGAATAGTTTAATTAGAGAAGTAGGTAACAATGTCAATGTCAAAACAATTTCTTTAAAAGCTTTTGTGTCTGATCACGTGTAAATTTCAAAATGCATATTATTATGATACTTCTTATTCAAACCGTAACGCGCTAATGTTTTATTTGAATTTAAGGAGGCCCCATATCTTCTCAATCTTACTAAACGATCAATTCTTGCAGCGTAAAAAGCAATTGAATCAAAAACAAACGATATCCGCGGTCGAAAAGGAGGAATAAAGTGTGCAAAAAGGTAAAAATCCTGATGTAATGACGTAGATAACTACGAACCAATTACAGAGAGCGGTGAAGTGCAGAATCAGCAGATAAAAATGGACGCCGCCTTGGCAAATATGCGATGGTGGCGTTTAGGGGAGATTCACACGTTCGATAACAATTGAATATAACTGCGCAAATTAGTGACTTTTATAAGCTACAAATCTTCAGAAGAGAGTAAGCCTAGGTAGTCAAAATTGGTAATAGATACACGAAAACAATTGTAAGACTTTAAATTGTTTGGAGTAATTCGATAACGAAGCAGAGATGAAATTACGAATTTCTACTAAACTCGTTTCACAAGATGATAATATATTATTGTCTAACTGCACAGTTAAATCGCACAGTTTGATTGATCGTTTGTCGATAGCCTGAAAATGAACTGCGCTGGCAAATATAGAAAGTCACGGAGTAGGAGTTTTTCTTTTATAATATCCACTTTCTTGAGACTGGATGTTGATAAGCAAATTCCTGTCGCTATTCGGAAATTGAGTTGTAATTGGTACACAGTTACCATTCCTACCATTTAAATGTATACCTTATCTAATCTTTATTTTCTGTATATTATGGTGGAAATAAAATTTTGTTATATCTTCTTTCATCTGATATATAAAATTCTCGTATCACAGTGTTAGTAACCAAACTCATCCATAACAGCTTGACCAATTTTTATTATAAAAAAATGTGTTTATTAAGTAGGTCTGAGAATAGGTCGGTAGTATCTTTATAAATATAAAGCATAAAGCTCGGAAAAAACTAAGTGCTTTTTTTCCGTGGGATTAATGAAATTTGACAGAACAACGTCTTTCAGGACAGCTAGTTCTATTCCAAAATTTAATCTATCAACAAAATAATAATTCTCGAAGTTGTTGTAACGTAAAACTATTTTCATATTAAAACTTTTTGATTCAAGCCTGACTCCTGCCAGCGTCTTAAGATCTTCATTTAGACACGCTGACATACCTACGCTATAGTTTACTTAATGACTTTTGCCTTTGAAGCTTGTAATTACCTCAGCTCTTTGACTCTAGAGCCACACATCACATACATCTAGATGTGAACGCCTCTCAAGAAGTTTCTCAGTTAACATTCGTAAGAGAATTTAATGAAAATAACGACGGTTTGATATTATAAAGTAATTTAGAAAAGATTTGAAAGCGCTCGAACTATATTTAGAACCAATTCAATGCATTTAACAAAACTGCTTTTAGATTTAAAATATTTGCAAAAAAAATCTTTAGATTTAAGTAAAGGAAACAGGCGATATTTATTTCATAATTATTCATATTTAAATAGACAAATCTTTGACCCTACTACTATTTATAACTAAATAAATTACAAGATTATTTGAAAATATTATATTCCATCTTTACAATATATACCTAAAAGAGTTCCTTTCACATTCAAAGGTTTGTAACCTCGACATTTCTTGCCAATTGTTACAATTTACTATTCGTGATATTAGGCCTATATCACTCTTAAATAAATCAGCAGAGTTCATTGCAAGATGGCTGACTGCGAGTGACATTTTTAATTGAGCACTTTCTAGCTTACGAAGCTTCGTCAGTCTGTGGCCTGAGCACGAACCACTATCGTATCGTATCGTACCTACGTATCGTCCAAATGTCAAAACTGATACTTTTTGTTTGATAAAAGTGTCAGTTTTGGCATTTAGACGATACGTTGTCGATACGATACTGGTTCATGCTAACCCTCCTGGACGCTTCGGATATGTGTGACATTTTTTATTACTTAAACAGCGACCACAGAAAAAGTTGCACGACTTTGCTCAAACATTTGACTTGCAAAAATAAATTTATGATTCCTTCATGTACTAAGCTAAGCATATTAACTAAGCTATTCAATGTCAGTCTTTATCAAAATGTATATCTTAGTTTTCGAGAAATCGTGGTTAAATAAACCTTCACATTTATTACATTTTTTACACTTATCACTAAATATTTATAAATATAAAAATGAATCGCTGAATGTATAGCTAAGCAAATCTCGAGAACAGCTGATCCGATTACGCGAATTCTTTTTTGTTGTAAAATAAAAAAATAAAATAAAAATAAATCACGACTGTAATCCCCAAGTACGGTAGACATCCTCTCAGATCTCCAGACGCTTAGATCCTTTTAAAGATGTCTAGTGGGGGTAGTCAGAGGCCCGTCCAAACATTATATTTGGCACATGCCCACATTTTGCAGTAATTAGCATTCCATACGTGACAGGTTGCAAGCCCATCGCCTCTTATAAGTATACTAACTGTTGTATTCGTTATTATCAGGAGAAAAAAGGTTCTTATGAAAAAAAATGAATTTGACATGACAACGTCTGTCGGGACAGCTAGTATTATTATATATTGCGAAGCCGGGACGGGTCGCTAGCCGCCCCGGCTTCGCACGGGTGCAAAGCTGATTCCTATAAACCTTCCTCCTGAATCACTCTATCTATTAAAAAAAACCACATCAAAATCCGTTATGTAGTTTTAAAGATATAAGCATACATACAGACGCGGGAAGCGGGAAGCGACTTTGCTTTATACTATGTAGTGATATTTTGCAGGCCATATTTTGCATGCCAGTTGCCACTTATAAGAGTCTCATCGAGTGTGGGTTTTTATAGGCCTTCTAAAACTTGTGCGCCTATTTCAAATGGATTATCTGATTTAGACTAATCGACCACGATTAGTCTAAATCAGATGATTCAAATTTCAAGATCACCAGATCTTGAACTTTGAATGCTCTAGATTATTTTGGTTTTAGTTTTTGATTTATTGACTTATTGCGGATGTGGTTGAAAATAAAGTTTATACTATTATTAAAAATTATAAAGTATCACGACTATTGTTTCCAAGAACGGTATAGATATTTTATCAGATCTCCAGATGCTCAGATCCTGGAAGATGTTTAATAGGTAGTCAAAGGCATGTCCAATGGTTATATTGAGTATCCAAATTTTGCAGTAGTTACGAGTAGCTTTCCATGTGATAGGTTACATACATAAAATGATAATGAACTATATATAAATCTTATGGTATCACAACTGTTATTTCAAAGTACGGTAGACATCCTCTCAGATTTCTAGGCACTTAAATCCTTCAAGTGGTTTAATGGGGGAGTCAAAGGCATGTCCAAACATTAATTTTGGCGAGTGTCCAAATTTTGCAGTAGCATTCCATACGTGATAAGTTGCATGCATAAAATGATGATAAATTATAGAGTTTGATGTTCTTATATTGATTAGAAAGAAAACTTAGTGGTACCTTACCCTTGTTAGAATATTCTAGACCTGTCAATTACGCTGGTTGTTAGTTAGTAATATGATAAAGTTCCCTCATAAAAACTGGTTATTTCCCAAAGGAGACCAGCATCCAAAAAGTTGGATTTCAGATTTTTGTGTATAAAGTAGGTATAATATTTTATGATCACGACTGTAATTCCCGAGTACGCCAGACTCTCAGATCTCCAGGCGCTTAGATCTGATCTGGGTCTAATGGGATAGTCAGAAGCACATTTATATTACACTAGCTGCTCGCCCCGGCTTCGGCTTTTTTAGCTGTGTTATTCTGATGTCTATGCTATATTACCGTAAAGTTTCATTATAATCCGGTCAGTAGTTTTTGTGTGAAAGAATAACAAACATACACACACACACCCACTCACTCACAAACTTTCGCATTTATAATATTAGTAGGAAGTAGGATAAGGATTTGGCACACACCCACAGTTTGTAATTAGTAAGTGTAGTTTGTGTAGCTATTTTGAACCGATTTCACTAGAAGAGTTCAATTAATATCAAAATCTAGTTCAGATTATGGAATCCATGAGGAATTGAGGGAACTCAAATATTGTAGGCATATAACAGTTATAGTACTTACAGCATTTATTTATTTATTTATTTGCATCATGTACAATACATAGTAGGTATAGGTAATAATAATATAACATAATGATAATTTAATAATATAATACAATATAATAATAATAATATAATATAACATACCTTTACAAACATGAAGTCGGTTAGTTTTTTAAATAAAAATAAATAAATAAATAGGATCACGACTGTAATCCCCAAGTACGGTAGACATCCTCTCAGATCTCCTCTCAGATCCTTTGAAGATGTATATTGGGGGTAGTCAGAGGCACGTCCAAACATTATAATTGGCACATGCCCACATTTTGCAGTAGTTAGCATTCCATACGTGACAGGTTGCATACCCATCGCCGCTTATAAGAACACTAACTGGTTTTCTCACGATGTTTTCCTTCAACGTTGTAAGGACTTTTTTTTTTAACGGAATTATATTATTTTAAATAGAAATACGGCTAATTACCACGTTTTTCTTTGTATTGCTGACGTTTCGAGACAATTCAGATGCTCTTCATCATGAGCATCGCCCGCGACCGGGCTGAATTGTCTCGAAACGTCAGCAATACAAAGAAAAACGTGGTAATTAGCCGTATTTCTATTTAAAATGACTAGCGACACGCCCCGGCTTCGCACGGGTTTAATACATATAAACCTTCCTCCTGAATCACTCTATCTATTAAAAAAAAACCGCATCAAAATCCGTTGTGTAGTTTTAAAGATATAAGCAAACATACATACAGATTACAGACGCGGGAAGCGGAAAGTGACTTTGCTTTATACTATGTAGTGATTAACAACCACGATAGTTTTAATTCTGGAATTATATTATTTTAGCTCAGTTTATTTTGCGCCGTCAAGGTTGCTACGGCATGATTCGAATTTGCGGCCCAATTAGCTGAGTATTTCTTTAACCAACTGCATAAAAAGCTTATTAATTGACACGCGTGGGCACACAATCGAATAATTACCATCATTTAAAACGCGTGGGTAGGTTTATACATTCTTATGAACTGGAAAATAATGTTACTTATGCTGCCTTGCAATGATTTCTACGAAATATAACCGACTTAAAAAAATTATGTAAATCCAGTGGATATTCATACTCAATGTAATTGGTGTTGATTAATGTGCTACTTGGATGTATAAACTTAATCCTAATTTTAGAACTTAAATTTTAGGGTTACGCGAATTCAGACTTAAATAATAAACAGAATAAGAACGTTCGTTTTCAGGGTTCCGTACCCAAAGGGTAAAAACGGGAGCCTATTACTAAGACTTCGCTGTCCGTCTGTCCATCTGTCTGTCACAGGGCTGTATCTCATGAACCGTGATAGCTTATTATGTATTTCTGTTGCTGCTGTAACAATAAATACTAAAAACAGAATAAAATAAATATTTAAGTAGAGCTCCAATACTATAAACGTGTTTTTTGCCGTTTTTTATAGATAATGGTACGGAACCCTACGTGCGCGAGTCCGACTTGCACTCGACCGGTTTTTTATAAAACGATTTAGTTATTTTGTCAAAACAATAGAATTGCTACCATTGTCTAAATCCATTTCTCATATGATAATGGTTTTATAACTTGAACAGGTAGATACAATTTCCATAGATTTGGAACTGTGATTGTATAAATTATTGAAGTCCCAGATAACCTAGGGTGGGGTTGCACTAATTAAATAATTATGACATATTGTCCGAACATTTCAATGGAAGGGTGAGGCCGATAAGCAACGACACGTATGGATCCGTTCATTATTAATTCTGAACAGCCGAACAGTACCCTTAGCACAAGTTCCTAAAACCATCACAAATGTGAAAATACAGGCCGACAAACCGACCAATTTTTTTTTCAGTCACTTTTGTTCATAAACTGGTGCTAAAGGTTACAACCCGTTTTTGTAGTAAAGCCCAAATTTATCCATATTACAGGTCAGTTTAAAATAGACGTTATTGCATCGTCTTTAGATTCAATTTAACACTGAGAACATTATTACATAATAATAGCTGTCCCGACAGAAGTTTTCCTGACAAATTTAAATAATCCCACAGAAAAAGCACTTTCAGTTTTTCCCGAACTTTATGCCACCTTTATTACTTAAAAAATACCTTGTGACCTATTCGCATACCTAACAAATATACACAAAAAAATATAAAAATCGTTCAAGCCGTTTCGGAGAAGTTTAGTTACAAAAACTGTTACACGACAGTTTTATAATGTTAGGAGAAGATAGATGGTAAAATTGGTGTGTGTATGCTCGGAGAGCTCTAGTCTTGGATTCAAGTCTAACGTTGCTAATTGTAGCAATTAGATGTTGTCATCCAAACAAATGTAGCACGTGAATTAAGATAGATATGTAGCAAAAACAGGAGCTCTCCAAACTGACGTCTGAAAAAAGAATATTTTCTGATATTTCACTTTCAAAACTTTCGTGAGTTGTACTACACATTATTACAACAACGGGCAATGCGAGCAGGGTAGCGCGCGCGTTATGGTCCACTCACCCTGAAGAAGATTCTCTAGATGAATCGAAACATTGTCGGTGTCCTCATTGACAATTTATCATTTACGTGAGTAATTTCCCGTTGTTGTAATAATTTTCTGATATGTGCATATTTTTCTTATCAAATTTTTGAGAATAATCGTTGAAGCTGTTGTAACATCAGAGTGAAATTTCTATTCATTTTAGTTAACTATATCTGATTCTGTGATATCGTTCAATATCGCCAATGAGTTTCAAAATTTAAGCATTGATTCAATCTTTACGATTATTACTACTAGAGCCTTATCTATAATGAATATTATGGTTTAACTTTTTAAATAAATTAACAAATACGCTAGAAACGTTTCTGTAAATTATCACATCGCTATCAAATTACCTAGTCATTGAAACTTTAGTTTTGACATGTGTGTTACAATTATCTTAATGAAAACAGTTATGAAGAAAACTATATGCCATACTTTGGGGGTAATCCTCAAAGTATGGCATCTCCATCTCCATCTCCAGCAGTGACCAACGGCAGATGACGCTATTTACTGAAGAAACCAGGTCATTGATAATTATCAATTTTATAAATATCAATAATTATAATTATTTAGCATAGAGAGTTATAATGATACCGTGGTAATTCAAGATATGCGAATAATTCATTCTATCTAGATAAAGAATTGCTTTTACTGGTGTTATATTTATCATCTCAACTTCCTTTTATTCCACTTAAGTGGGGTCGGCACAAAATGTGTACTTCTTCCGTTTCCCTCTATCATCCGTCATCTCATCATCCACTCCTTTCCATGTCATCTTTAACACAGTCCATCCATCTTTTTTTTGACCTACCTCTAAGTATCCACATTCAATGGTGTTACAATATATAATTTCATTTTCAACACAATAGTGACCTAACTCGAATTAAATTCGAATTGTAAACGTTTGCGGCGTCTAGTCGAAGTGAAACTGTACGATCGATAGTACTATTATTTATTCAAGATAATGCTCTGGTCACACGGGATTGCGTTGATATCTTGTTGTCTGGAAGGTTTTCGTAGAGCCATAACGGAATTCCTGGTATAATGAATAAATAAGATATATGCTACGATATGAATAGCCCGAAATGTGACATAGTTTGGGGAAAATACGATACAGTTTTGAATGAACAAAAGTATTCGAATTTTTACATCGAAATTAATATCTAGATCAGTTTTTGGACACCCAATCATACTATTTGATAGAAGTTTAAGGCGCTCCCAGTCGACGATTGTTTTTGTTCGAAACGAAAAAATAAATACTTGTGAACAAGCCACATTTCCTATTTTATAATGTATAGTATATGTGAATAAAGATGTACCCATCTTTAATCACTTCGATAAATAATCCTACCGACCGCTGCAATGACGCAACAAACACACGTCGGAGCGTGGTCCGCCTTAGCTTTTCGAATAAATTAATGATATAAATTATGTATAATTACTTATAAAAAATCTATTCTAATAGAAATCTAGATCTACATATTACCTATCTATAAAAATAAATCACAAGTTGATTTTAATAGTAGGTATATAAAATATTTCGATCATAAATTCTGAAACGTATCATTTTGAAATAATATGTTTATCGTGAAAAGTTTCTGCTATTATGGACTCCTAAACTACATAACCGATTTTAATCAAACTTTGCAAACCGTGTGCAGTTTGATCCAACTTGAAAGATAGGATAGCTTACATCTCAATTATTTAAAGTCGCAATATTATTTTATTGCAAATTATTTGTTTACTATCTGACAGTCACAATTATCTGTTAGCTCCAAGAGATTCTTACAGATGGCGATATCTGTTGACACAGTAACGCGTAGCCGGGTCAACTAGTATACTATAGAAATATCTATATTGTAATAATATATATTATATAATAATACAAATAATATTAAACTCCAAAAGAGAACTCCTTTTAGATACATTGTAAAATAATCATAGTACCTTTCTAACCTATTTTAACTGTATCACGTAATAAATTTGAATGAAACTAATCTGTTATACAAAACTCTGGTGGTCCGTTTGTATTCTTTGTTTTTACCAACAACAAGTTAACCATTATTTTTTAGTAGAAATTTTACCTTTTTCAAACGTTTATGGTAATGTTCCGCAGTATCACGACTATCTTCGCAATTATCACTTCTGGTATTCTAAATAACGTTTTGAATAAAAGCTTTACTTAATTTCAGTACGAAGAGTTCTTGTCCGGGTCTGTGATATGCATTCTTAATATTATTGATTTAGTTAGACTATTTCAAATAACCTTCATAATAATTTAAAAATATCACATACAATAAGAACAAGTAAGAAAGTAAAAAAAAAATATGATCACGACTTTAATCCCCAAGTACGGTAGCATCCTCTCAGATCTCCAGGCGCTTAGATCCATTGAAGATGTCTAGTGGGGGTAGTCAGAAGCACGTTCAAATATTATATTTGGCACATGCTCGCTTTTTGCAGTAGTTAGCATTCTATAAGTGACAGTTTGCAAGTCCATCGCCGCCTATAAGAATACTAACTGGTTTCCTCACGATGTTTTGCTTCACCGTTTTGAGCACGTATGTTGATCCGCATATATTTTTTTTCGAACAGAAAAATCCATTTATGAACACCGGGATTCGAACTCACGACATTTCGAACTTAAAGTCGAGGTACTTCCCACTCGGCCAACACGGCCTTAAAAAGTTATAATTATAGATATTGTTCAAATAATAATAAATGTCTTATTCCATACACATCCAAATGAAACAATGTTTTAATTTCTTAATAAAAAAATAAATAAAATAAATATTGGTGGACATTATCACACAATTAATGTATCGTACATGTATGCAATTCTTTGTGGTCTGTGACCGCTTTTCATACTATAATATGGCTAAGTACTGGACATTTACGGTGAATTTTTAATTAGTTACGTGGTTATTGATTTTCTTTTTAAATCATTAATCATCCTTTCAGCCGTAGGACGGGTAAATGCCTCCCTTTAGATTTCGAGAGTGACCACCAATCATGTAATTGTACAGCCTGTACCGAATGGCTCCCAAAAACCATTATCAGGGGGCTTACCACAAGCTTGTAAAGTAATGTTTAAATAACTTTAAGAGTTTTTGGTAAGGGTCGTCGAATTCTAGTGAGAGGCCGTCTCACGCTGCGTTTTCCGGTGCGCTTCCGTCGGATCTCCTATTAGATACAGATACAGATTCTTTTTATACTGCGAATCAAACAAATATACGCTTACACGTGTAGTTTTACCACATTCCGCCAAGGTACCAATAATAATAAGGATATTAAAGTAGAAGTAGAGCATGTGCCAAATGTAATGTTTAGACATGCATCTGACTACCACTAGACATCTTCAGAGGATCAAAGCGTCAAGAGATTTGAGAGGATGTCTACCGTATTTGGGGATTACATACGTGATCCTATTTCTTTTTTTTTTAGTAACGAGTCCGTCACAAAATTAAATGTCAACCTTATATTTCTATTATTCCAGAATTTATCTCAGTGTTCTACTTTCACATCGTTATAATTTTTGACCGATTTGGTATTATAAAGTAAACAAAAACTCCTTATCCGGGATTACGTCACTTTTTATCGCCTCCGCTGCAGTTTTTACCATGGCAGAGTATAAATTATTTTGAGCTAAAATAAATGGCATCAGACGCGATATATTTCAAAGGTTTGATTTACTGCTCGGATACGCGAAGCCGCCTTTGTCGATATCGTATCGGACATTTTTAAAAGTATTAAAAAACCGGCCCTTTGTTCTTTGTCGCCCTCGTATGCAAATGCAGTATCTTGGTCTGATTTAGGGGCTGGATATATGATTCGCAAAAATGGAAATATAATATTTGAGAATGACAATGGCATTCTGAAAAACAAAGTCTTAAGTTCACCTGATAAATAAATATTGGCAGACTTAACACAGTGCCATCTAGCCCCAAACTAAGTGGTGATTAATTTTGTTGTCAATGTTGTCAATATGTATGTTTTTTGTAAAACTAATTTTAAGAGATTATGTTGACACAAAATAAATTTATTCTTTCTTTCTTCTTTCTTTCAAAGCTTTTTCTATGGGAACCAGATAACTGATAGAATACTTATATACTTTTTTTTAGGTTTATACATACTTATTATACACACAAGCTAGCCCGGAGAACTTCGTATCGCTTTAGAATTAACAAATGTTGTGTTAAGTTCCCGTTCCCGTCCCCGTTACAAAAAGTATCCTATGTCCTTCTCCTGGCTACCTCCCTACCAATTTTCAGCCAAATCGGTTCAGCCGTTTTAGTTAAAAATAGTGTAACTAATACGACTTTCTTTTATCTATATAGATATTAACACTAAGACACAGAAAAAAACATCTATGTTTATCACATAAATATTTGGCCTGGGTGGGGATCGAACCTACAACCTACAGCGCAGAAGGCGATATACTGACGACATAGCATAGTGGCGTTCACATACCAATAGTCAAGATCGAGTTTGTTATAGATTTCAGTTACCGACTTCAACCTTATCTGGCGTAGATATCTGGTAACAGTAGGTAATGTTTGAGCTCAAAATGTTCACCAATGTTTATTTATTTATATTGAAGGATAACCATTTATTTATTTTTAAGCATTTTTAATTTTGGCAATCAATAATTAAGCATAGCAAACAAACTTGTTTTAAGTCTATAGTTAATACTATTCTTTGTATATGTTCCGTTTTGATTAGTGACATTTGTGGTGCGTTGTACCTCTAGATTGTTTTGCTCAAAATCTATGAAAAATACTCTTTTGTATGTTGTTTATAAATCGTCGCTTTAATCACTTTTTAAATATAAACCGTTTATTTGAAAATTAAAATGTTGTTAAAGTGCCCATAACCAGCGCTCGTACCCTATCTTATGTTTTTGCTGACACATTTCGCATTCCACTTTGTTTAGTGGTTTTACAAACCAAACATCAAAATACATGACATTTTGCCACAGCACTCGTTTTACTAGCAAAACAAATGATTTTCAATACAGGCATCATTAATTTTATCCCAGTACTGACATGTTTACATGAGACCTATTGTGGTGCTGCTCGATTATACGCTTTGCGCTATTGAAATAAGGCTTATTGTGGTGTGTCAAGTGGTACGTAGAACAAATGATCGTGCCGTGTTCACTTTTCATGCGTTTATTACGTCTTGGCACGGTACGAGAGCACTATTGATTCAGTTTATCATGTTACTAAGTAGTATTAGGCTTGAGTCAGATCGAAGATAATAAATAGAATAGCGCTATTTAGGTTTGTTTGTTGAAATATTTTCTTGTGGCGGATGATAAAGTCTATTGTTTTTCTATAAATGTACCTATATTTATTTGTAGATAATTATGTTGTTAAACTTATGTATTTTTTGTAAGTAGGTGTTAAATAAATTATTTATTTCTTACAAAGCACTTATATTCCCTTTTCAAATTACACGAAAGTAAGCTTGAAGAAAATGATAACTAGCATTAAGTTCGCCTATGTATTGTGCAATAAAGATTTTTCTATCTATATATATGTATATCTATGATATTAATGGGTCAAAGATGATAATTAAGGTATCTCAAGACATAGTAATTTGGTTTATGACATAGCAGAGTTTATTTTGCGACGATTATTCTACTTCTATTCCTAGGCCCTAAAAATTTTGATTAAATATCGTCAATTTATATAAACCGCAAAAACGCTTCTTTATGCAAATGGCGTCGCAATAGTTTCTGTGACGTCACATGTTTGTCAACAAGTAAATAAACGTCAAGTTTTTCAAGGTAGGCGAAGACATATGATATTGACAAGCATGCTACGTCATCGTCGATTCGACCACCGTTTACCATCATCCTGACCGTTTTGTGTCACATGACTGGCGTTGAAAAATTGATCTATTCCCGTCTAATACCAAAAAACTAATACCAATGGTATTTCTTTATTGCCCTAATTATTATTCTATTCCTAACGAATACCAAATTATAAATATTGAAATGAAGTACCAATTCTATTCCCAACGAATACCAAAACATAACTTTTGGTACAGTCACAATAACAATTTATTCTGCTATCTAATAATTTAATATTTAATACAAACCTTTACGAATTCACATAATTCCAATATTTTTAGTTACGAGTAATGAAAGCATAGGTGAAAAAGTTGCCAAAAAAATTTACTGTCAAGAAGTTGATTATTTTTTCATAATAAAAGTTTATTTTCAAATATTTTATAAAAGTTAGACTCTAAGTTAATTATTACATATGATTGTCATGCCAAAACGAAGATTATTTTTATTAAGACGCTGCCAGTCGACGATTATTTTTGTTCGAAACGAAAAAAGAAATACTTGTGAACAAGCCTCATCTCCTATTTTATAATGTATAGTATATTTATGTGAATAAAGATGTACCCATCTTTAATCACTTCGATAAATAATCCTACCGACCGCTGCAATGATGACAAACACACGTCCGCGCGTGGTCCGCCTTAGCTTTTCGAATAAATTAATGATATAAATTATGTATAATTACTTATCAAAAATCTATCCTAATAGAAATCTAGATCTACATATTACCTATCTTTAACAATAAATCACAAGTTGATTTTAATAGTAGGTTTATAAAATATTTCGATCATAAATTATTAAATATCAACTTTTATCGTATCTACAACAGCAATTTTTTTTTAAGTATGAAACATATAGAAAAACTATTATAAAATATCAGAAAATTAACTTCTACTTAAGGGGCTGCCAGTCGACGATTGCTCTTTTTCGAAACGAAAAAAGTAATACTTCTGAACAAGCCACATCTTCTATTTTTATAAGTATATTACTTCAGGTTCCTACCTAGATTTCTATTAAGCTGAAAACATAATAGCAGAAACTTTTCACGATAAAGATATTATTTCAAAATGATACGTTTTAGAATTTATGATCGAAATATTTTGATACCTACTATTAAAATTGTGATTTATTGTTAAAGATAGGTAATATGTAGATCTAGATTTCTATTAGAATAGATTTTTGATAAGTAATTATACATAATTTATATCATTAATTTATTCGAAAAGCAAAGGCGGACCACGCGCCGACGTGTATTTGTCGTAATTGCAGCGGTCAGTAGGATTACTTATCGAAGTGATTAAAGATGGGTACATCTTTATTCACATATACTATACATTATAAAATAGGAGATGTGGCTTGTTCAGAAGTATTTCTTTTTTCGTTTCGAACAAAAACAATCGTCGACAGGGAGCGCCTTAACAGATATTTTATGAACCAGTGGATTTTGTTTTGAATTGGCTTCCATTTCAACAACAATAAAATTGTAACGTTTTGCTGACTCCAACTTCTCCCAACTTTAAAAAATGCAATGAATGCTGTAAAAAATAAATTCATTTGCAATAAAATTCTAAAATGAATACAACTCAATTGAAATAAATAAATACTTATCTAAAAAATCAACAACTGAATTTTGTAAATAAATGATATTTAATTATTTTTTACCAATAAAACAACTACTTAATAAAAAAAACCGGCTAAGTGCGAGTCGGACTCGCGCACGAAGGGTTCTGTACTATTATCTATAAAAAACGGCCAAAAAATCACGTTTGTTGTAAGGGAGCCACCCTTATACATATATTTATTTTATTCTGTTTTTAGGTATTTGTTGTTATAGCAGTTGTTGCAGAAATACATATTCTGTGAAAATTTCAACTGTCTAGCTATTACGGTTCATGAGATACAGCCCTGAACAGACAGACGGACAGACGGACAGCGAAGTCTTAGTAATAGGGTCCCGTTTGTACCCTTTGGGTACGGAACCCTAGAAAACCATACAATATGACTCATAGTATCAGGAATGAAACTGTCTCAAAGAAGATATACGACTTGACCATAGGCCACAAGAAGATATTTCAACGTATTTTTATGACTCATGAATAATTTTTAAGGAAAAAATATAGTTCAATGTTATAAAAAACCGGCGAAGTGCGAATCGGACTCGGGTACGAAGGATTCCGTACCATAATCTATAAAAAACGGCAAAAAAAAAACACGTTTTTTGTATGGGAAACCCACTTAAATATTTATTTTATTCTGATTTTAGTATTTGTTGTTAAAGCGACAACAGAAATAAATGTGTGAAAATTTCAACTGTCTAGCTATCACGGTTCATGAGATACAGCTCTGTGACAGACAGACGGACAGTGAAGTCTTAGTAATAGGGTCCCGTTTTTACCCTTTGGGTACGGAACCCTAAAAAGCAAAGTAATAACTTAAGATTATTTTTCAATTGTTACAGCAAACAATTTATAAAAATATATTTACCATTTTTTTATTCTGAAAATATATGCAAAATAAGATTTTTTTGGTCTGGACTATGAATTCGAAACAAAAAAACTCACTGTGTATTGGCCTTAACATCCTTAGTTTGATTTATTACATACATACAGAGTTTGAACGATAAAAGATGAATCACACTAAGATGAATATTGTTTTCCCAAGCCTGTGTCTCTCTTAAACTTTACTCAAAGACAGTAGTTAAAGAAGATAGCCGTATTGGCCGGTCGTGGGTTCGAATCCCGGCGTGTATCAATGAATTTTTCTGTTCGAAAAATTTATATGCGCATCAATAACACGTGCTCAAAAAGGTGAAGGAAAACATCGTGAGGAAACCATATTCTTATAAGCTTGCAATCTGTAACGTATGGAATGCCTAACGAATGCAAAATGTGGGCACGTGCCAAATATGACGTTTAGACGTGCCTCTGCCTACCCCCACTAAATATCTTCAAAGGATCTAAGCGCCTGGAAATCTGAGAGGAAGTCTACCGTACTTGAGGATTACAGTGGCGATCCTTTTTTTTTTCTTTAGTTAACATTATTCATAAAAGTCATTGAAACCTTTTTGACTACCTCGGTACCTCGACTTTTAATCCGAAGATTGTGAATTCTAATCCCGGGTTCATTCAAATCAATATTATTTACCTATACGAGTATGTCAAATACAGCATGGACATATTGGACATAATATTATGTCCATCCTCACCAACACCATTCATACCAAGAAGGTTTAGAAAAAAACTGTTTACAGGTATCTCATATCTTCATCCTAACCTCAAGGTACTATAAGATGTAAGGATCTTAGGTGGTCTGAGCAAGCCAAATAATACTTTGATACTAGTAGTAACAGTCGGAGTGAAACTTCTAAACATTAATACTTCTGCGTCCCAGGACTGTCTTATCTGTGAACATTATGTTGGCAAATGGTTTTCAGGGCAATGTAAGACAAATGGACTAGGTAGATTTTGAAATTTATTATTGATGTACCTCTATCATTTGTAACTGCTTTTGTCTGATGCTTTGTTTTATTTAAAACTAGCAGACTCGAGACAGACGTTGTTCTGTCCAAATTTTGATAATCGCATAGAATAACGCACGTTGCTATGACGACTGATGTCGCGGGTGTCAGATTTTTCGCACACTAGCGCCAACTATACCAAAATTTGCGTTTTTTATAATTTTGGGAATGTTTTTTCTTTTTTTAAAGTAGTCTATGATTTATTCGGGCATTATCTACATCTATAGAAAACTTCATCTCATCAATCCGTTTTGTCGTTTAGGCCTGATCGAGGCACAAACATACAAACAAACTCACAAACTTGTCACAAAGGATGTACTATGGGAACTTGATAACTGAACGAATACTTGTATTTTTTTTTATAAATACTATAAATAAATACCAGATGACTACACTGTACCATGTCATGACACTGTAGAAACGGCAAAATGACAATAAAAGTATGTAATGTCAATTTTATGTTTATTTTATGTAGTCATCAAACTAATATATTTATTTATATAAAGCATTGTTAAGGTATCGAATTTCTCAAAACTACAAGTACACCAATAATAAATGTACCACTGGTTTTTAGGATTCCGTACCCAATGGGTAAAATCGGGACCCTATTACTAAGACTTCGCTGTCTGTCTGTCTGTCCGTCTGTCCATCTGCCTGTCCGTCTGTCTCTCACAGGGCTGTATATCGTGAACCGTGATAAATATCTAGATAGTTGAATTTTTCAGATTATATGTATTTCTGTTGCTATATATAACAAAACATACTAAAAACACAAAAAATATTTATGTGGGCGACCCATACAACAAACATGATTTTTTTGCCGTTTTTATGGATAACTAGCCGACCCGTGACAGACGTTGTCCTGTCAAATTTCAATAATCGAATAGAAAAGACTGAATGTTTTTAGTCTGTGATGTCAGATTTGTTGCACAACAGCGCCATCTGTGAAGAAATCAACTCTTTTGCGTTTTTTATTGTTTTGGGGATGTTTTTTATATATTAAAGTAGTCTATTATTTATTCGGGCAATTCAACATTCAATCTACATCTACAGCAAATTCAACTTAATCCGTTTTGTCGCTTAGGCCTGATTGAGGAACAAACATACATACAAACTCACAAACTTTCGCATTTATAATATTATAAGGATAGGATAGTACGGAACCCTTCGTGTACGAGTCCGACTCGCACTTGGCCGGTTTTTTTGATTGCCACTTGTGTCACTTGCCATTTAAGTTGCGGCTTCGTAGTGAAATCAAGCAATAAATTATTACAATTGCGGCCATAAAGATTTACCATCTGCTAAATTATCAGTTACATTCAAAAAAGTGCTCTAAATCCAACTGTTAATAATAATTCGCAAACATCTGGCTAGAGTAGAGTATGGGCCTTCCACACTTGCTTGCAACAATTCACCAATTGCGCCGTTCGATGATTAACACCGCGGCTAACCCATTATTATAGCCATTTATTCTTTTCAAAGTTACATTTAATACATTCAGTTCAATATTGTATCTATTTATTAACTTAAATATTATTGTTATTATTTTATAATGACAAGCATTATTAGTATTTTTTTAATATTAAAATTATTATGGTGATGCCTGTTTTCCATTTCCGTCCCTTTCAAATAAAAATAGAATTTTATTTCTTTCTATTTGATATACCCTTCTCGTACTTAGTTTTTTTCTATTTACATACTTATAAATCAAATATTCATTAAAATTTATCTTGTTTAAGCTTTCACCTTGTTCGATCGGCACCACACTGGAGCTCTACATAGCATTAAGCATCATTGAAAAAAATGATAGGCCCCAAGCCGTGTTTGTTGCCTGATTCTTCTAGGCTTGGTTGCGAGAAACAGGCGTAGCTTCACCTTACCTAACACGTTACAAAGTGATGCTTGTGATTTACATGCCTTTTGAATTTGAGTTTGATATCCTTATTTAAAGAGATCCTTAATTAAGAATCTGTTATTGGCATTAAGTTTAGTTAAGTTTTTTTATTTTATGTTACACTCACAAAGTGCTGTTGATTTTATCACTACATAGTATAAAGCAAAGTCGCTTCCCGCGTCTGTATGCATGCTTATATCTTTAAAACTACGGATTACTACTATTACTAACGGATTTTGATGCGGTTTTTTTAAGAGATAGAGTGATTCAGGAGGAAGGTTTATATGTATAATAACATGCTTAATATATTAGAGAACCACTGATAATTTTAAGATTTCTAATATGAAGTCGTATATAATCACATTTTTTTGCGCTTACATTGCAAACGCTGGCTGAACTCTACGAGATAGATCAAAATAATGTACTAAATATTGTATACCTTAAAAAGGTCTACAAAAAAATCCGCGATGGTATATGTTTATCTCTTAGGAATAACCCACAATAATCAATTTCTATCATTTACTTTTTACCGCGACTTTTTTTTTAAATTTTAAATGCTGTTAACGAGTATACAAAGACATTCTGTAATATATTTTGGTATCAGCTTTGCACCCGTGCGAAGCCGGGGCGGGTCGCTTAAGATAAATAAAAAGATATTTTTTTATTTCTTAATTATGTTTGTTGCGGCCATACAAAACTTAAATGCAAGTCAGTACGTGTAGCAGCTCCTTGAGTACACATGATTGTATGGGCGTTGTCATTCAAGAGTTTGGTGTATTAGCATAACCGCAGAATAAATAATAATTACTACGCAACGCCACAGTACAAATTAGGGTAACTGCAATGGACGCAGCCCGTGCCTATTGTACTCACTCCGGGACCACATAAGTGTTAATTGTGTTTTTGTTTGTTATTTTACGGGTGAATATCACTTTGGGGTCGCGATTGCAATTGAAACTGAGATTTAAAAATGTTTTTTCGGAAACTTGGTAACAATTTTTAACTACTACCTATAGTAGGTAGTACTAGTTTGAAAAATGAAATAGTGTAAAAGCGGGCAGATTTATGTCTTACATAATTAATTTTAATAAGTGTCCCATACTTTTGGAAAAATAAAATTACCCATCAGCAAATAATAAAAATATTTACGTACTTACCTAAACATTTTGGTATTATTTTTCTATCTTTTGTCTTTTTTTGTGAAAAACCACCTACCTATCTATTTTTTTAAATATTATATTTTCTAACTAAAGGTATTTACGAGATAAATTAAAATTAATTACTTCATGAAGACCAGTGTAAAAGTATCTACCAAGCAATTGTTTGTTTGTAAAATTATGCAGTATGCCAAAATATCATTAAAATTAAACGCCAAATTTTGCGAAATAATAAACCGTGTGTAAATAAAGCTTAAATTATCTTACCCCGAAAATCGAGAACGCCTAAATATTGGCAATCCGGCCTTAAACGTCGCTGTCATGAAGCCCATATGGCACCGTTAACAATAGAATTAGTCGTCATTCAAAGTACCGAAGCAAATTCACAACATATCTGGATAACGTGTGGCAAGTGCACTCGTCAGGGTGACACTTTGAGCCCCTCGGATACTGACATTATGTGACAACATCGAGCCAGGGGCGTGCGGACGCACAATAGACGATTATTGGTGCCTCTACCTTATTCAAGTGTACGATTTCTGGAATGGTGATGCATTTAAATTTTCAATACTTCAACTGGGATAGACTTTCATTTACTAGTTTTATTGTATTTATTAACTTACAAGTTTGTACTGTACATCTCGAATATTTTATTATTACGACATATTACATTATTACATTTCATTATTACATATTATATTACGACTTTGTAATACTATAGTTACTTTTTTTTACCCCTCCCAAAGAGAGTTGACGCCAGGTAATGATGATATAAATGATAATGACTTTGCAATAATCTCCTCTTTAAAAATTATGATGACTATTGATTCTTCAAGTAAATAGTAGTTAAAATAATGTTAGATTCGTAATTTCCTCATTAATTAGGCGTATTGAAAAATGTTTTATTAATCAGCACGGACTTGAACCACAAACCATAGCGATCGACACCAAAATCTAAACTTAAAAAAAACCGGTCAAGTGCGAGTCGGACTCGCGCACGAAGGGTGCCGTACATAAAAAACGGCAAAAAAAAAACATTTTTGTTGTATGGGAGAAATATAACAACAAATACTAAAAACTGAATAAAATATGTTTATTCAGTTTTTAGTATTTGTTGTTATAGCGGCAACAGAAATACATCATCTGTGAAAATTTCAACTGTCTAGCTATCACGGTTCATGAGATACAGCCCTGTGACAGACAGACGGACAGCGAAGTCTTAGCAATAGGGTCCCGTTTTTACCCTTTGGGTACGGAACCCTAAAAACTGAACGAGAAAGAAATTCAGAGTCGGCTTCAAATATTCAATGAAGAGACTTTATGAAGAAAAAAACACTTCATTTGCATCTCAAAGAGACTGAGTTAATGGGGCCGTTTCGAATGCGGAGCACGTCATTTCCCACTCGTCTGCATCAACCCTTATGCGACATAGAGTTAGGCATAATGCTCAATCTGTCTATTTATTACTTCTTTCATTATGTGTCTATATTATTTTTCATAAGCGGCAATGGGCTTGCAACCTGTCACGTATGGAATGCTAACTACTTAATGTTTGGACGTGCCTCTGACTATCCCCACTAGACATCTTCAAAGGATCTAAGCGTCTGGAGATCTGAGAGGATGTCTACCATACTAGGGGATTACAGTCATTATTTGTAGACATAACTATAGATTTTAACACGGGTGTTTATCACGTAATTTCCTTTAATTTATTTAAGGCGCTCCCAGTCGACGATTGTTTTTGTTCGAAACGAAAAAATAAATACTTGTGAACAAGCCACATCTCCTATTTTATAATGTATAGTATATGTATGTGAATAAAGATGTACCCATCTTTAATCACTTCGATAAATAATCCTACCGACCGCTGCAATGACGACAAACACCCGTCGGCGCGTGGTAAGCCTTAGCTTTTCGAATAAATTAATGATATAAATTATGTATAATAACTTATCAAAAATCTATTCTAATAGAAATCTAGATCTACATATTACCTATCTTTAACAATAAATCACAAGTTGATTTTAATAGTAGGTATATAAAATATTTCGATCATAAATTCTAAAACGTATCATTTTGAAATAATATCGTTATCGTGAAAAGTTTCTGCTATTATGTTTTCAGCTTAATAGAAACCTAGGTAGGAACCTGAAGTATAATATACTTATAAAAATATGAGATGTGGCTTGTTCAGAAGTATTTCTTTTTTCGTTTCGAAAAAGAGCAATCAGCGACTGGGAGCCTCTTAAGTTAAAATCTATAGTTGTCTGTGTCTGTGTGTTATGTGTCTACTTTGATATTTTTTTTATTTGAGTCGTAATGTTTCGACAGACGTTAGTTGTCTTGTCAAATTTTTTTTTTCCATTTGAACCTTCTCCTGATAATAACGAATATAATATCAAAAAAAAGAATTAGCGAAATCGGTTCAGCTGCTCCCGAGATTTGCGTTTAGCAACACATTCAGCGATTCATTTTTATACTAAAGATTTATTTATTTATTATTTGTAATATAAATGACCACCCATTGATATTATTATTATAGTCCGTGCCTACACGAACTATTTAAAATTCATATATCCGTGTGTCACTATCACATCATTTATTATATCATAATACATATAAGTAGAATGTTGTAGTAATATGAGTAGCCAGCTATTATAATGTAGAATGTAGCTCATAGAAGTGTCATCTTTTTGTCATTCAAATTATTACTTGAACTTCAAGAAACCAGTTCTTTGTCCATAAAATTCGTGTAATCCCACTAGAAATCTTCCCACTACTGTGTTGAAGTGGTTCCGGTTAAGCCTGTTCGAATATTTCACGGAAAGAATTTATGAAGGATGTTTATCTCATAGATACAAATAAACACACATTTGTGAGATAAAGTTTAAGGCGCTCCCAGTCGACGATTGTTTTTGTTCGAAACGAAAAAAGAAATATTTCTGAACAAAACACATCTCCTATTTTATAATGTATAGTATATTTGAATAAAGATGTACCCATCTTTAATCACTTCGATAAATAATCCTACCGACCGCTGCAATGACGACAAACCTACGTCGGCGCGTGGTCCGCCTTAGCTTTTCGAATAAATTAATGATATAAATTATGTATAATTACTTATCAAAAATCTACTCTAATAGAAATCTAGATCTACATATTACCTATCTTTAACAATAAATCACAAGTTGATTTTATTAGTAGGTATATAAAATGTTTCGATCATAAATTCTAAAACGTATCATTTTGAAATAATATCATTATCGTGAAAATTTCTGCTATTATGTTTTCAGCTTAATAGAAATGTAGGTAGGAACCTGAAGTAATATACTTATAAAAATAGGAGATGTGGCTTGTTCAGAAGTATTTCTTTTTTCGTTTCAAAAAAGAGCAATCGTCGACTGGGAGCCCCTTGCCAAATAATTTTTTGTCTGAGTACTGTTTTCGGTCAGAAATTGGTCGTCATATGTCATATGCAACTATGTTTGTTATGGTAGAAACTTGTCGGATTTTAAATTTTAGCACATTAAAACTTAGAAAATGATGACATTGTCAATAGATACGATATACAATCCTGTGTCGCAGACATCAATGCCCTCTTCCGAAGGTAGGGCTTAGCACAGTTCCAATTTTAACCATAAAAAACGAGCCAAGAGCGAATCGGACTCGCGCACGAAAAGTTCCGTACCATTTTCTAAAAAAATCACTTTTGTTGTTGTACTTACATATATTTTTATTCTCTTTTTAGTATTTTTTTTTATAGCAGCAACAGAAATACATCATCTGTGAAAATTTCAACTGTTTAGCTATAACAGTTTATGAGATACAGCCTGGTGACAGATAAACGGACAGGCTTTTTTACTCTTTGGGTACGGAACCCTAAAAATATAATGTAAAATATTACAATTAAAAATATGGCTTTTTCAGACAGCATCGTACCTATTTATGCGGCTTTATTGCACTTTACTAGTCACTTGCATCCTACGTTGTGTCCAGCGAAGCCCTTTATGCAAATCCCTTCAGACGAAGCAACCATGAAGGTATAATTACGCAACATTGCATATCGGCGACCGATCGCTGGCGATTTCGATCGAAGCAGCGCGACCAATTTTATTCAAGACTAGCAGTCCGCCCCGGCGTCGCACGGTTATAATAATGATTTTATGGCTATTTTTTTACACCTTGGGTTACATTATCGAAGTTTTAATAGGGATCCCTAATAGTTATACATATGATATTAGGGATTTTTTTGTAGATATTGATGTCCTCTATAAAACTGTAGTACATCACTTTGCTCTATTGTCAATAATTTCTGCAGCAAACGGTATATAAAGATTTTTAATGGATTTTTTTCCACACGTTGGGTCGAAGATTTCATACGGATCCCTAACGTTTTTGAAAATAATCTATAGCCTATGTTCATCAGGGATAATGTAGGATTCCAATGGTAAAATATTATTTTAAATCGGTTCAGTAGTTTCGGAGCCTATTCGATGCAAACAAACAATCAAATCTTTCCTTTTTATATTATTAGTATAGTAGACTAGTAAACCTTCGCGATTTTGATCACGTGATGTTATTTTCTAACATACTTTGCCCTGGCTTTTCCTTTTTCGGGAATTCCTATCTTAATGCACCCAATATACACCAAAATAGTAAAGTAATGTAAAATTTATGGTGGACGTTTCACAAATCGCCATCTAGCCATAAACTAGCAAAGTTTGCAAAATGTCAAATTACTGCAATAATACTTACCTTTTTTATGTAAATCATTAAATACATCTAGATTCTAGAACAACAAACATCCATGTTCATCAACACAAATGTTTGTCCCAGGTGAGAATTGAACCCACAACCTACATCATAGAAGGCAGAGTTACTACCAACTGAGCTGTGGAGCCAGTCAAATAAACACCCTTTCATTTTTATGTTTCTAAGACCAATGATCCTGACTAATATGTATTGTATATATTCATGCCAAATTACAGTTTTCTAGCACTAAGAGTCTCAGAGCTAAGCTGCGGACAGACGGACGGACATGGCGAAACTATGAGGGTTTCTTATAGACTACGAAACCCTAAAAATAGCCTATAGCATTGTAGTTTAGGCTTAATCAGTCAGTTAGTCAGAGAACGCAAGAGTAATGGTTAGAAGATAAAATCTCTGAACGCTTCGTAATGGCCTTGAATGATTTGAAAACAATAAAATTCAAAGAATGAGTGCATTGTTAGTAGGAATAGATATATAGAATCGATAGGATTATAGTTCGGTTTATTGTGATTTTATGCAGTAGGTGTTGCTTTCTTGAGCGTAACCATTGAGGCTTTACTGCTTCAATTTAAAGAACAGTGTTATAACATAAACTAGCCAACCCGTGGCAGACTTTGTCCTGCCCAAATTTCAATAGTCGCACAGAAAAAAACACTTTCAGGAAAACTACAAAGGTTTTCCCTATATAAACCTTGTCCTGCTAAAATAAATTACGAATTTTGGTAGAATGCGGTAATCATTCGGTAGTCAAATTGATGTCAGATTTTTTTGACAAAATAAATTTCCAATACCGACCTTGGTCCTATCCTACAAAGGTCGGTATTGGAAATTTATTAAAAAAACTTTTCGGATTATAAGGTTCGGATGAAGGCTCAAGGCTCTGAAATTAGCATTAAAGCATTTAAGCTTATTTTTACCCAGGTAATACGCGAGAGAACCCGCGGCCGAAAGCTAGTTTATCTATAAAAGATAAATGTACCAACGTTTGCAAAAAATAAGAAATAAAGTCATTGATCTAGTCTTAGCTAGCGTTTTATTAAATCAAATATTATACAGTTTAGTATCTTGAATACAAGCAATGAAATAGATACAATCGTTAATTGGGGGGGGGTGTCAGATAAAGGAAATTCTAGACTGTATTTTTAATCGTGGTTTTTAACATAATATGATAATGATATGAGTATTTTACATGAGAAGAGTCTTATCTTTATTAGTGACATTGCTTAGAGTTAGATCGACGCCGCTCTTCTAGCTCTTCTAGAAGGGGGCAACTGCCCCCCCCTTTCCGCCCATGGCACTGCTGACAGCCACACGCCGTAGTGCGGTCAACTGCACGACACCAAGACGCAATTGTCACTCCATACTAATAACATTTTATGGGCATGACATGCGATGCGGCGCTAATGGAGGTAGACCTTTAATCGGAATTTTGACTGAGAATTCGGAAGTTCAACATAATTGCAGACGATGTATCTTCGTTGATCACTATCACAGCAATTCAGATAACGGTTTTTGCGAGCGATATCAGTGGAGAGATTTATCTTAGAAAGTTAAAAATCTTTAATCACTCCGTCAAAAATCTGTTGCTGGAAGTGATAACACACACGGTAGATACAATGCGATTTTTCGGTGTAGATATTCAAAAGTTGTCTCGTTTGATACTTATACATATTATTTTTAAAACAGGTTTATGACAATTAAATAGGATCACTAGTAACTGTAATCTCAATGTATGGTAAACATCAGAATCTACTTAGATCTCAGATCGTGGTCAGATCCTTGAAGATGACTGAAGGGGGTAAACAGAAGGATGTCCAAACATTACATACGGTTTTATGTTTATGTTTTATGTTTATGTAATCAGTAGCTGAAATAAAAAAGACACTAAGTGCATTCTTTATTGTGGCATAGACACACAGTACCTACTCTCAATCAAATTGAATATTTGAATATGTTCAGAATCTGAATATGTTTCTCTTTGTGCATGTTTTTATTGAAAACATTGAAGCTGGAAGAGACAACTTACACAGAGTGTAGTGCAGATAAGATATAAATTGACTTTGATTTTGAATTATATACTAAATACCAACTTTTAAAATAAATGTTATTTTATATTCACCTTAGGGCGTTTTCGGCATTTCCTCGGATCGCCACGTGTCTCGTGTAGGAACGTAAAATGGTCGCGCTGATTATTAAAAATCTTTCCTGATAAAATCGAGTTAATGAAGAACGGTACCCGATATCTCGATCGGAGTAACTCTAAAATTGATTTCATTCCGACACGAGCCGATCGAATGCCCTGATATAATTTTGCGGAAGTATTTCTCTTTGAACGGTTATCCTTCGTTGCGTCATAGTTGTGCCACAGATTGATTGCCAGTTGCTGCGTGAGCTGCGCTCTGAGATTTTATCAATTATGTACGCAAGAAATTGTTAATAACGGTCAATGAGGGAGATTGAGCAAGATAATGGTGGCGATTCTGTTAAGTCTACCCTAAAAGCTAAAATTGCTGAAAACCGATCGCTCTTATACCTTTTATGTTAAAGTCTAAATTAGCGTAACCTGAAGATGACAGTTTTAAGACATATTCTAGTTTTAAGTAATTTTACTTTTTTTATGTAATTTTAGGTAAATCTTGTCAGCATGTAAAAAGGTGTGTCATAAATATTCTAAATTGAAAAACTTCCATTTTGAGGTTACTCAATTTAGACTTTAAATTAAAGGAATAAAAGCGATCGGTTTTTAGAAATTTTAGCTTATAGTGTGGACACAATAGAATCGCTACCAATGTATTTCAAGTAAAGCTTTGGATGTAACTAGGATAAGATGTTCTAAGTAGTTTTGATGAGTGCCTAAGTCACTAAAAGCTCGGAAACAATGTATTAAAATAAGTACAGTCACACCCAAAACTACACTAGCGAGCCGTCTCTATCGATTTTCCAATCACACATTCAATTTATACGTCCCCCGACAGTTGGTGTGTCAATAATAATTCTGTAACTGTATATTGTTGAATAAAATGATTAACCTACGCGGGACCGATTTTGTTGCATTGGCTTATACAGGATGGTCTACACGCGAACTCTTCATTTATCAAAACATCTTTGTTACACTAAACGCAATTAATGTTTCGGTAAAGAAATAATGTGTCAACAAATAATAACAGTTTTCTGTAAACATTCACTTCGCAATGTTTATGAATATTAAAAAAACCGGCCAAGTGCGAGTCGGACTCGCGCACGAAGGGTTCCGTACCATTATCTATAAAAACGGTAAAAAAATCACGTTTGTTGTATGGGAGCCCCCCTCAAATATTGATTTTATTCTGTTTTTATTTGTTGTTATAACAGTAACAGAAATACATAATCTGTGAAAATTTCAACTGTCTAGCTATCACGGTTCATGAGATACAGCCCTGTGATAGACAGACGGACAGCGAACTCTTAGTAATAGGGTCCCGTTTTTACCCTTTGGGTACGGAACCCTAAAAAATAAGTTTTAACAACTAAATAGGTAAATTAAGTAGGTAATTTTGTTATGTGAAAATTATAGACAGTGACTTATAGATAATACGAGCGTATTATTTTATGAAATATAATCAAAAAAAAAATAGGATCACAACTGTAATTCCCAAGTACGGTAAACATCCTCTCAGATCTTTAAGCGCTTGAAGATGTCTAAAGAGGTTATTCGAAGAAATCCATTATGAAAATGATTTCATTAAAATCCCCGTAAGAACTCGTAGGTAGAAATCTTATTTGAAATTAGAATTTTTGTGGAACTATTTATAGTAAGTATTTTTTTACGAATTCTTGGCAAAACCCCACTTTGCCGCTCTTCAAAACAAAGACACATAATCCCTTAGATGACAAGGAAAAACTTTTGTTTCCAACATAATGAATCTGCGACATTTTCCTTGAAACAATATCCAAAATTGCCAATTAACCAACCTTTCGGCGACATTTGATTCCGAAGCGAACACAATAGAGCAGCCTGTATTGTTTAATATAAATGTCAACATTGAACTTGTGCGTATTTCGGGATATGACATAAATTTCGCGTCAACCCTCGTTTCGCGAATCGGAATAAATACCATATGTATCCTGGCTCGTGTTACGTAGGCCAACGGTGCTAATTCCCTACCGTCGGTGTTGGTGCATGTTCGAGCTGCAAGCGTTTTCAAATAATGTTCGAAATCGCTTTTGAAAACGATATATCTACCTACCGTAAGAAAGGTGAAGAGCAACATAGTGACGTCATGGAACAAGGCAGCAAGACAAAGCGATCACTACGCCTACCTACGCCACTACGCTCACTCACCTGTCATCTTCCCGAATTTTCATTTTTTTCATAATACTACCTCATTTTTAACTGACTTCAAAAAGGAGGAGGTTATCAATTCGCCTGTTTTTTTTGTGTGTATGTTACGCACCACCAAGTCCAAGCCCCCCCCCCCAATTTTTATTTATAAACATGAAGTCGGTTTTGTTTTTAGTTTTTTAAACGTAATTTTATCAATTTGTTCATCTTTTTTTTTAAACCCTTCTACGAACGCAAAGACCAAACAAAAGTTATTTATTAAATCGATAATTTTTGGAATTTATTATACTAGCGTAGTTTATTGGTTTGAATTAAATTTCGCCGAAACATTGTAAGTATAATGTTTGCTGTATGTTTTACTGTTAATACAATGTAACACTCATTTTATTTCAAAATACACAGCCAGCCATAAACAAAATATTTATAGGTCAAGGTACTAATATTTATCAATTTATTTTATTCGCTTCGGTTTATAACCTGATCCGCAGTCAACTTTTAACATTGTCAGAAATTGAAAGCCCCACGATTGTCATTGTCAATGGCATTTGACAGTTCATAGTGGTAGTAATTATAGGGTATTGTTCATTTATGTTACTTACATATTGTATAGTTTCTCTGGTGGCAGGGTCATACCACTTGTCAGTTTTTAACCTGTTTTATGATCTAGTTTAATAGGCAAATAGAAGTGAGCCGTTCGTTATGTCGACCCTGCAAACTCGAGCCATTTATTGGCTATATAAAGTGCGGGTTGATGAAACCAATATAGTCTCGATAGACGTTATTGTCCTGTCCAATTTTAATAATAACACAAAACATCACTTTCAGCCTTTCCTAAACTTTACGCTGGATTTTCCAAATAGTGGTATGAAATATATATACGAATCATTCTCAGACCTTCATTAATTATTTATTAATTTTGTTCCAACTCGTCTTACTTGATATGACTCTAAAAGTTTAGGTAAATTTAGCACCATGCCTATATTTTGCAGTGGCTTTCCATACGTGACAAAACTATTGCCACTTTTTTTTTTTCAAAATTTCATTCATTCATTACGAATATACAGATCATAACTTAATTAAACTCACAACCTTGAAACCAAAACTCGGGACCTCGAACTAGACCAATACAAATGACTGTAGCTATAAAATAATGAAGCTTTGTTTCACTATGTAACCAAAACACAACAGAACATCGCTAAAATTCAAGTCCATCTGATTTAAAACAAAACAACGTTGACAGGCGCAAGCGAACTTGAAAATCGCTACACAATTTATTTTAACCAGCGTGCATTTGTCACAAACAAGTTTGGATCGGTAGCTCATTATGTGTTATCTGCGAATTAAAGGACCGTCGGATTGGAAACGCTGATTGTTTTTCCAAATGAGGGTTTGTTTTGACAAAGATCGTAATATTGAATAATAATTTGAAATGTTGAATGAATCAAATTGATTTTAAATTGAGTATTGTTCGTTTGTATTGCTCACATGTTGTGTGATTGCTATGGTGGCAGGGTCATACCACTATTCCGTTTTTAACATGTTTAATCTTCTCAAATATAATAGTAGGCAAACAGAAGTTAAGTAAACAGTTTTTTCACCATATCGGCCTAACAAAACAAATAGAAAATAACATTGCTTTATAATGACAAGCTCAATCTAAATGTACAGAGTATTTCATTATTGACTTACATAGATTCTACGAACAAAAATTGTAAAGCTTCAAGATTCTGCCTTTTTGTCTTTTGGACCTAATTCTCTAACATCAGTTTCAGGTTGTTTTGTGTATATTAAAATACGAACTTGGTTTATTTTTGCAAAGTCTCCTTGACTTTATCATCAGTTCATCGCCCAATCACATTATTGGCTATTAAATTCAAAATCGAAATCTTGTTATTCTTAACAACTTGCAACCAAAACCAGGAGATGCAAATTAAGTTTATCATCGAACTTGTGTTTATTACTGAATCGATTTGCATAAATAAATAATACAAGATCAAAATTGAGTCGAACAACGCTGTGCATTAATCCTATGGGCACAGTGGCACCGAAATCAGGTACTAATGTCTTGTGTTTTGGTCTGTTTTTAACGATCAGAGGTGATCGCGTCACTTGAATCACCAAGAACGTGTTTTGTTCTATGGAGGGACTGTACATTGGTAGGGTCGATAAGATAATAATCGGGGACAGTTGATACAGGAGGATAAGACTCAGTTTTCCTCTTGAATGTGGGAATCCATGCAACGATGTTAAGCATTTCATAAGACCATATTGCCATATAAAAAGTTGTATATAATTCATGTGTCTACTTTTGTAAGACAGACTCTAGGTACTGCTTTTAAAATTTGTTCTGAAGCTCTTTAGTTAATTTTTTTATTGTTGTACGTACTTGGTTAGTACTTTTAATTATTATTCTTCTTTGAGCCTTCACCTTGTTCGATCGGCACCACACTGGAGCTATACATAGCATTAAGGAAAGGATCATTGAAAAAAATGATAGGCCCCAAGTTGTGCTTGTTGCCTGATTCTTCGCGAGGAACAGGCGTAGTTTCACCTAATTCCTAAGACGTTTCAAAGTGATCCTTGTGATTTTATTGAAATAAATGATTTTTGAATTTGAATTTGACTCGTGATACATACTATATACATTTAGGTAGATAATTATCTACTAAACGAACATTGCAATCAATAGCCAAAATTTTCTCATTTTCAAGAGTCGAAATCAGTAGATACTCGTACATAATGTCGGAAACACATCTGATTTACACGTAAAAGCGCCCTATGAGAGAATTGTCAGCTGTCGATCGATGAGCTTGCAACCGTTTTACTGTAAATGGGAATACTCATTTGCAAAACAAATGATATATATTTAACGCATACACAAATGTAGGATTTTATCGGAAGCTTTTATAGAGAAGGTACAAAAAACAATATTAACGAAAGATTACTAGAAAAATTGTATTTTAAAGTACTTTATGGTTTTATTGGCAATATAACATTTCCATATTTTACTATAAAATTTTTATCTTTTGATAGTATAATAATAGTATTTCAACGTAAATACCAAAAAAACCAAGAATTATTTCTTAGAATTCTCCCTTGTTTTAAAAAGACGTAATGATAGAAGATTTTTCATAAATCGACTACTATTGTGCCTTAAGTTTGGGTGGTCCACGTGTAGAAGTCTTCCCGCTTAAGTGACTATGACAATGATGCAACGAAGTTGTGTCCAATGAAATTCCATCCAACACTTTTTGCCGCAGCGGAAAGATAAAACATAATAATTATGAAATTATTGTCAAAATTAATACTTTTATATAAAGTTACTGTGATTTCCGTTTCAAAATGATTTACATTTATAGTCGACATATTTATTTCTAGATAAAATTGATCGATATAATCTAAAAGTGAATTAAAATCACACCATAAACTTATTTTATCATCAACATAGGTATGTAGTGACCACTTAAATGGGAGAGTCCAATTTTGTTTTATGGAGGTTCTTTGTTATGTAAATTGCAACCCATCATCGTTTATTTTTAATTAATATTTATAGCTTGTGAATCGGGAGAAATATTAAATGACTAGCTATGGCTTGCGGTTTTGTATGGTAGCCTGTATCTACGCTATACGAACTATACTCTACTATACATGATGTAGAAGACTAATGAAACTGAATTTTCATATCTTGATTTTGATCGATTGTCACTTGTCATCTTATCGTTATTTTAACTTTAAATTTTATTTCTAAATCAAGTGTAGCGTGTGCTGCTTTTTGAATTTGTGCTGAGGCTCTTTAGTTATTTTTTTATTGTTTACGTACTTGAGTAGTACTTTTAATTATTATTCTTGTTTGAGCCTTCACCTTGTTCGATCGGCACCACACTGGAGCTCTACATAGCATTAAGGAAAGGATTATTAAAAAAAAAAGTAGACCCCAAGCCGTGTTTGTTGCCTGATTCTTCTAGGCTTGGTCGCGTGGAATCGGCGTAGCTTCACTGGCCTCACAGCTCAGTTTGTAGTAGCTCTGCCTTCTGTGCTGTTGGTTGTGGGTTCGATCCCCACCCAGGATAAACATTTGTGTGATGAACATAGATGTTTGTTCTGTGTCTGGGTGTTGATATATATAATAACTATGGTTCCTATAGTACAAGCTTTGCTTAGTTTGGGGCTAGATGGCGCTGTGTGAAATGTCCACCAATATATATATAATATTTTTTATTTAGCTTCACCTAGTTCCTAAGACGTTTCAAAGTGATCCTTGTGATTTTATTGAAATAAATGATTTTTGAATTTGAATTTGAATTATCGATGTTTTTTCAAATATGTAGGCACAATTAGGCTTTAATATTTCAATAATATGAATCCTAATTTAAACTGAAATTATGGTGACTTAATATTTAAAATGTTAAAACCCTTTAAAGCTTTTAAATTTATTAATAGAATAAAAGTCTCTCTGTATACCTGAAAAGGACCGAACTCATTGATTTCGAGATTTGAAAGAACACACACAATCACAATCAGCACATCCCAATAAGCATTTACACCCACACATTGACCGATAAAGTAATATCAAAGAAAGTCTTCACTTTGCTTCCTTGATTCGTATGACGAGTAATTTTATTTCATTTCCTTACGAGTGTACCTCCAATGTTTATTGGCTCAGATATTAATTTCGTGAAGGAAAAGCTCTTTTTTCAGGGCGTATGGAGATATTAGATATTAGAACTGATCAGTAGGTATCTAAGGATTCCTACGTGCATACCTACCGAAATGAGACAATTGTTTCTTTAGTTTCCCGTTATTTCTACGTATTTTCAGGGTTTTTTACACAAAGGGTAAAAACGGGACCCTATTACTAAGACTCTGCTCTCCGTCTGACTCTCACCAGGCTGTATCTCATGAACCGTGATAGCTAGACAGTTAAAATTTTACACAGATATAAATAAAAATAAATAAATAAATATTGGCGGACTTTACACACAACGCCATCTAGCCCCAAACTAAGCAAAGCTACTATGGGAACCAGATAACTGATAGAATACTATTATGATATTTATGTATGATAACAGAAATATCTGTTGCCGCTATAATAACACATACTAAAAACTGAATAAAATAAATATTAAAGCGAGGCTCCCATACAACAGACGAGATTTTTTTACTGATTTTTATAGTTTATTGTACGGAATCCTATTAACTATATACTAACCTATATTAAATTTTATAATAATCGGCCCAGCGGTTAAGCCGTGTTAACGTCACAGACGGACAGAGTTATTTTCGCATTTATAATATTAGTTATTAGTATAGATTGGTAAGCATTGCTATTCACGTCCCATCCTGCATATATAACCGGTGGTATCCGCACTCATGTCGAAGGCTCAGTGCTCATTAATCTCTCCGTGCGCTAATCTATGATAGGCAATAGACTAATGGTTTTCCTATGCATATTCCCTGCTAAATGGTATCACGGTTGTTACGGGTTTGAATTATTCCTTATATATTTATCTAATGTGCGTATCATAGGTTATTGAAACCTACATACCTTATATATTTGCTGTGGTCTAAACATGAACCACTATCGTGTTGACAACGTATCGTCCAAATGCCAGAACTGACACTTTTACTACACAAAAACAGTTTTGACATTTGGACGATACGTTGTCGATACGATAGAGATTCATGCTAACCTCCCCTGCAACAAAAACTGTCGACTTCATTTTTTTTTAAAACGGTATTTGATTTTGATAAATGTTGCCTGAATAGGTAAGTATTAATTCTCAAGCGAGAAGTAGTAGTCAGAAACACGTCCAAACATTACATTTGGCACATGCCCACATTTTGCATTAGTTAGTATTCATTATGTGACAATGTTCAAGCTCTATGTCGCTTATAATACACTAACTGGTTTCCTCACGATGTTTTCCTTCACCGTTCTAAACACGGGTTATTGTAGGTGCATACATTTTTTGTGGAATAATTCATCAATGCAAGGCTGGAATTCGAACCCACGACCCTCGGTTTGAAAGGTATCTCCCTTTTGGTCAACACAGCTGTTTTATTAATTTAATAATAAAGTGTTTTAATTGAAATAAATCAACATTTACTGTACAAGATAAAGCCCTGGCTTCTAAACTAGCATTAGAGCTGTCAGAAGGCAGTTTCTTTCCATTTTATACGGTAATTATTACAACGTGGTTAATTTAACTAAAGAACAAATAAAAATCAAATAAAAAATTATATTACCATGTTTTTTTCTTTCATTTATTTTATCACATTTTCATGCAAGATTGTTTTCCGTTTCTAAGCTAAGGTTCATATTTAATAATTACCAAATTTAATATCTAGCTCATGTGAAAGTTAGTTTAAAATCAATTAAAAAATTCCACCCGGACAGATATACAATAAAGCGAGTTAATAAAACATGGTAAAATAATAAAAAATAATACTGCAAAAAAAACATCCGCAATGTCTTTCAATGTTTTATCGTAATGGCATCTTTCACCTATGTAAAACCACAACTAATTCTGATTCAAATATGTAATATGTACCAACCTTTATCTCTCAAAATTATCATTATTGCTTATTTTAAGCACAATATCGTAAGCGAACCGACTTTCAAATATATTTGAGCCACTTGAAGACATTTGAGTAATATTGTGACATTATTTGAACGAAACCTTTCAAGAGCTTTAGAAGTTATGTGTCAAGTTGGAAACTTTTGTAATATACTCGTATAAGTCGGAACCTTCGCTGCAAGTTACAAAGTAGCAAACTATTCCCCCTAATAAATGATGTGTGATCACATCACATCCCTACAACACGGCTGATTTCCCACGACGAAATCCCGCTCCACAATGAAATATGCATGCGTGACATATACCATGAAATAATGTTAGCTATGTTGGCCCACATGACTTTGCTTCCCATGTCAACATCCTATTAATAATGATCGATGTTGTACACTTAGGTTACACAATACAGATGAGTAGAAAATACCAAATACAAACTCAAAATGGTCACTTTATTTAAATCACTAAGAACATTTTAAATCATCTGAAATCTAGATAAATTATTTTACTAACGGATCAGTATTGCCGTCTAGTATGGCAATGCCGCCAGTTTTGGGAACGCGTCCTACTGGTAGTGATCTGGATCGGTTGAGCTACCTATAGACTATTTACAATGGTCTTGATATGTCTCAACTGGTTCTTATGTATTTTGTAAATATTCTGTAATATAATACTTAATATTATTAGATGTTAAAAAAACAGATATTATAAGAAAAGTAGAAATTTTCTGTTTTTTTTACTAGGTTTAAAAAGGGACACTTAGATACTTACCCGATATTTACATGGTTTTGATATTATTCGTTTAACGAGTATAAAATAATTCAGACACAAATTTTGTTCCCGAAAAATCTTCAAATATTTCTTCTTTGTTCTCCAAACAACTTTCCACCGTTACTCAAATAATCGAAAACTTTTCGTAATAATCGAAAATATGCCTTTTAGATAGGAAAGAATCGATTTTGTCATTAGACGACTGGGGAGTCGGCTACAATGTCGATAAAGTTTGATATAATTTTTTGATATCGCCTGAGACGCGCTTTGACACGGCCATAGCTTATTACTGCAGTAGCTATGACACTGACTACATACATTATTCAATTACAAGGATCACGTCTTTGGGACTGTGCATGTGCACACCACGTTTTTCCGTCCTTTTATCCTACAGAACAGTTGGTTGTTGTTCGTATCAATACACACACTGCAATGCGAGCAGGGTAGCGCGCGCGTTATGGTCCACTCACCCTGAAGAAGATTCTCTAGATGAATCGAAACATTGTCGGTGTCCTCATTGACAATTTATCATTTACGTGAGTAATTTCCCGTTGTTGTAATAATGTGTAGTACAACTCACGAAAGTTTTGAAAGTGAAATACACACGCGCGTTAGAAATGATTGAATTTATACAGGCTGCGCCTGACTCACGCGTATCGCGTCTGTATCGCTACAAACGCACGTTGACGGCGTGTTTAAAAAACGTGGTGTACACAAACTCTAGGTGAAGCAACGCCTCCCTTGTAACCCAGCTTAAAAGAATCAGGCAACCAACAAAGTTTGGTCCTTATAATTTCCAACGATCCTTTTGATAAATGCTACGACTATGTATACAATATAGGTCCTACTCAATACTTTCAATAAAACAAGTTGTTATTTTTTTAAATGAGAAAATGTAACGTTTGAAAACTTTGAAGTGAGTGAGCGGTTGTTCATGAGCTTTGTCAACAAAGAAGCGTTTTCGATAAATTCCTATCTGAATCCAATATCGCCCTTTATAAGTTGAGTTTTCTAGTGGAAGATCATTCCTATTGAAATGCTCCTATGCTAAGAGATAAGATAAGAATAACCTCATAATGGAGTCTAGGTCCCGAGGCTCAGGGTTTAAGCTGGATTAGTGATTAGGGTGAGAGCACTGATTGTAGGCATTTAAACAACATTTTAACTTTTTAATATTGAAATAATGATTCAAACGACGAGTTTTAAACAACATAGAATAGAGTTTTTGTCTATTTATTTGGTTAAGCTTAGTTTTTATTTATTAATTATTTATATTTAATTAGACAAAACGGGAAATAATTAGTTAAGGTCAATCAAATCCAGAGGCATCACAATAACTGTCACTAATCAAAACGGATCATAGAAAAATAATTGTATTAACTATAGATTTTTAACAAGTTTGTTTGCTATGCTTAGTTATTGACTGCCGAAATTGAATATGCCCAAAGCCAGGGAAGACACCACAACTGGGTCTATGCCCCTACTTTGTGTAAGCTCAGAAGTTCAGAAAGGCGAGTTTATAACGCGAACTTATTGCAATAAATGGCTCAAAAGTCTTTGAGTTGTGTAAAGATAATTTTGATCAGCACTTTCTATGAAAATAGGTACATCAATATTAGAGATATAAAGATATAAAGATATCTATTTCTCTTCTTTCGTGCTTAAAGGCATAGATAAACATAGTATTTCTTATATTAAATCTCAATTCAAATATAGGAACAACATGGTACCCAAACTAGGTTAAACCTATAATGGATAACCAATACCTACCTATGATGGCATACCTAGGTCCTCCACTAGTTAGTGGTTCAGATAATTCAAATTTTAAGATCGGTAGTGTCTATAGCTTATAGTTAGATACAAGTATTATATTTTACTCTGAAAAGGACAGTAACTCAACATGAAATTCCTGTTATTAAATTAGTTTTGCAGAGCAAATGAAACTTCGTACATTTTGGAAGTTACGAGTATGTTTACTTGCACGAAAAGGTGATTAATGAAAACTGAAAGCACCTACCAAATGCCCGTGAAAACCAAATTGCTAAGTCCTGAAGGATGTTCAACTTTCAGACTGTTATTTCTATATAAAAAGATGAAAAAGATATCAATAAAGCCCATGATAATAGCATGGCAAAGCTACCGGCAATAGAAGACTCAAAAATGGCCGCTAATTTAATCTAAGATGAAAAATTACTATTTTCATTCAGAAAAACTAATTAAAATGAAAAAGTGAAATATTATGAAGTCGAAATGTTTGTCACCTTTGTTTTAGTTTTTATTTTTTACCATCAAGATGCATGTCCTGAACATAATAATAACAACTAGCTGCTCGCCCCGGCTTCGCATGGGTGATACCTGGATAAAAAGTCTACCGATTTTGTGCAAACTTCACATAGACCATCTACTAAATAATCCGAACAAAGCCTAAACATTTGGTTTGGATAGGTGAGGCCGTTCTTGAGTTATAAAATTACAACGAAAAGTGGCATTGATTTTTATATATATAGATGTACGAAGTCTGATGCGGCCTATCGTATTCATGCAAAATTTAATTCAAGTCAAAGTTCCTGCTTTCACATTATCAAGAAGTCACCGTTTATTTACACACACTCGGTAAAGTGGTTCCGCACATGCAAACATTTGCATTTCATTACCTACCTCACCTACGTGTACCAACTATTGTTTATTCTGCGCCCCAGTTAGCTGCATGTTAGTGATACGGATGGTAACATTTACCTGCTACATTATTAAATGGATGCCTATCAGTTGGTATATATTTATATCTATTTTCTTTTTAGGGTTCCGTACCTAAAGGGTAAAAAAGGGACCCTATTACTAAGACTCTGCTGTACGACTGCGGATAGTCCTAGTGACAGACAGACAGACGGATTTGTCTGTATGTCACCAGGCTGTATCTCATGTACCGTGATAGCTAGATAGTTGAAATATTCACAGATGATGTATTTTTATTGCCGCTATTACAGCAAATACTAAAAATAGAGTAACATAAATATTTAAGTGGGGCTTCCATAAAACAAACGTGTTTTTTTTTGCCGATTTTTATAGATACAGTACGAAATCCTTCGTGCGCGAGTTCGACTCGCACTTGGCCGGTTTTTTATTTTGTTCAAGACTCATAAACAACACGGAAACCTCATTTATAAAATACAACTATGCATGTTTTCAAAACATAATTACAAAAAATATATATATTGAAATGAAATAGGCTAACAACTTTCATCCTAAAGTATGGTAAACATCCTCTCTGATCCAGGCAATCAGACCCTTGAGGATGAAAAGGGGTAGTATGGTTTTAAAGTCATATTAAAATCAAATTCATCGAAAAACACGTTAAATTCTGTCATGTTGTGGGAGGTAAATGAACTTTTATTTTGTACGTGGGTATCCCAATCGTGCATCAATATATATGTATAATCACTACATAGTATAAAGCAAAGTCGCTTTCCGCTTCCCGCGTCTGTATGTAATATGTATGTATGTATGTATGTATGTATGTATGTATGTTTGCTTATATCTTTAAAACTTAACAACGGATTTTGATGCGGTTTTTTTTAATAAATAAAGTGATTCAAGAGGAAGGTTTATATGTATAATACATGCATAATATAGTAGAGAAACACTGATAATTTTAGAGGTTTCTAATGTGATGTCGTAAATAAACACATTTTTTTGCGCTTACATTGCAAATGCTGGCTGAACCCCACGAGATATATCAAAATAATGTACTACAGTATTGTACACCTTAAAAACGTCTACAAAAAAGTCAACGATGGTATTAGAAATGTCTTACGCACAGCGAAGCGGGCACGGGTCAGCTAGTGGAGGTAGTCAGAGGCACGTCCAAACATTATATTTGGCACATGCCCACATTTTGCAGTAGTTAGCATTCCATACGTGACAGGTTGCAAGCCCGTCGCCGCTTATAAGAATACTAACTGGTTTCCTCACGATGTTTTCCTTCACCGTTTTGAGCACGTGTTTTTGATGCGCATATACATTTTTCGAACAGAAAAATCCATTAAAGCACGCCGGGATTCGAACTAACGACCTTCAGATTGAAAGTCGAGGTACCTCCCACTCGGCCAACACGGCTTTTTGGCACGGCACAAACTTACTCACTGATAAAATGTCTGTTACTCTAAATCTAAACATGCAAACTAGAGTATGTGTGGTCTCTTTCTACTCAAACTAAGACAGATACTTTTCTGTCCGCATAAATTAGCCTTCATTATGTGTTTGAATGTTTTATGTTTCAGGATGTTGTAATGAAGGCTCTGTAGGAAATAATAGGGCCTGTGCAAGGTGACAGCTGGATGTAGTTGAAAAAATGGGATCATGACTGTAATCCCCAAGTAAGATAGACATCTCAAATCTCCAGGTCAATAGGACTCATGGAGATGTTGTCTTAACCGGGTAAGTTAGAAGGACGTCCAAACATTTGATGGATGGCATGACAATTTAATAATAGATTTTTACACTTTATTGATATAACTACATCCAAAAGTTCTGTCATCGAGAATAGTGTGGGAAACATTTTCATTAAATTTGGCACATGCCCACATTTTGCAGTAGTAAGCACTTCATACGTGACAGTTTCCAAGCCCCGTTGCCTAAATGGACTTCTCACGGTGCTTTTTTACAGTTTTAAACTAGTTTTTACTACTCGTGTATACTTTTCGTACAGGGGGGTTAGTACAACCTCTATCGTATCGACAACGCCAAAACTGACACTTTTGCTATACAAAAAGTGTCGGTTTTTACATTTGAACGATAGGTTGTCGATACGATAGTGGTTCGTGCTCAGGCCATTGTTTTAGCTTTGCTAATTATTATTAGGACTAGATGTGTGACTGTGTGAAATGTTCATTAAATGCCATTAGTTATTTCCTTTTTAGATATTTTATTTTATTATATTTTTGAGCTACCTTTACTGTTTATAACGGTATATAGGTAGCTCAACTGGTTCTTATGTATTTTATAAATATTCTGTAATATTTTTTTTTTACACAGCGCCATCTAGCCCCAAACCAAGCAAAGCTTGTACTATGGGAACCAAGATAACTGATAGAATACTTATATACGTTTTTTTGTTGTAAATACATACTTATACATAACACCCAGACATAGAACAAACATCTACGTTCATCACACAAATGTTTATCCCGGGTGGGGATCGAACCCACAACCTACAGCGCAGAAGGCAGAGCTACTACTAATATATTAGTATATTTATATTTGTAAATAAAGTTGTAGTACATACTATTAGTTTATACGTGCTGGTATTCTAAATGTGGGCATGTGCATTATTTTTGGACGTACTTCTCACTATCCAAGATATCTTCTAGGGAGTCTGGAGATCTGATATAAGGTCTACCTACGATTACAGTCGTGAACCTTTTTTTTTTATTCTACCAGTAAGGCACTCGTGTCTGTACAAACCCTACGTTTCTTGGGCTTGGTTTAGAACGTGACTTTATGCTATTTTTTACATTGCAAGTTTTAATGTAGTTGCGCGCGCGAATTCCTCGTTTTCTAAACAATTCCAGGTAACAAACTATTTACATTTTAAATTCAAATTAATGTCCATTTCCTGTTTATTGGATCGCATGCTTTATTTTCTATGCAAATACTCTTACGCAACTGTAACTGTATATTTTTTGTTTAAGGTCCTAAACAGTTAAATTGTATAGGTATGTACCATTTTTAGGTTTACAAAAGTAATGAAAAATTAGAAACTGACTTTAAAATCAGTTACACCTTAGTTTTAAAGTCGTTTTTCTAATTCTTATTTCGACCCTTGTAAAAAGTAAGTTATCTTATCTCACCTAGCTGTTTTTGCATATATAATTTACAATACCTAACTCTAGGTACTTACGAAAATACGTTTTTTGAATGATTTAGTTTTTTATCTTGAAAAACTTTTTTTATTGACAGAAAATATAGGTATTTTGTTATCCATTATTGACATATCGAATAAGTAAACCGCATCAAGATTCCTTGAGTTAGGAGTCCGGACGCTAATAAATTGAATCATATGATGTGTCTTAAACAGTAATAATCACCTATTCAAACCAAAAGTCTTCACAGAAAAGTCAGGCTTACAAAATAGCCTATAGAACGGTTTCTTGTTACATTTATACAAATAAAGATATAATACATAACTTTCGATGGTAATCTGATCCCTAACGAGTTCAAGCACAATGAAAGCGGAGACAGACGTGTAGTTAGATTGTTAACTTTACTCGGAACCACTATAGAGTCAGACCTAACTGCTATCACAACCGAGTTTTGTTTTAGTTCTGTGGGATTATTTTGTAAAAACATGAAAATTATGTTATGATATCTGTGCACGACAAAACTTTTTTTATAATTCGTAAATAATTATAAAAACCTCTTTGGAATATAGTTTTGAAATTTTGTGTATTACTTTTTTGGAAGAATTAGAACGACAGTCAGTTGTATGAAAATAAAAGCGTAAGTAAGTTGTTTGGTATTTTTTCCTGAACCCAAAAATCAAGGCTTCGGCTCCGCGAAGCTCTCAATCTAAACAATATCCATACCAATATTTATTGGTACTGAATGCCATAATACCTACGCTTTTTATACTGTATAGGTCCTTATACCTACGCTTTCAATACAATACCTACGCGGAAGCGTGGGTATAGGTGCATTAACAGTGAAGTTACTATGAAAAGTGTACAGATTAGGTATTCTATGTATAAAATTAGGTATTCTATAACATTAGGTATTGCATTCAACATCATAACATGATAATCATGTTTTTACAAAAAAGCCCTGCTGAACTTGTGTTCGTAGCTTTTGAACCTGAGTTGAAGTGAGCGACGATGGGCTTGCAACTTGTTACGTATGGAATGTTAACTTTTGCAAGTTAAATAAAAGCTTGTAAAAATACTATTATGTACTACTTAGGTATTAATCGCCTCGACTTTCAATCTGAAAGTCGTGGGTTCGAATCCCGGCGTGCATCAATGGATTTTTCTGTTTGAAAATTTATATGCGCATCAAAAACACGTGTTCAAAACGGTGAAGGAAAACATCGTGAGGAAACCAGTTAGTATTCGATGGAATGCGTGGCATGGAATTCTAACTACTGCCAAATGTGGGTATGTGCAAAATATAATGTTTGGACGTGCCTCTGACTACCCCCACTAGACATCTTCAAAGGATCTAAGCGTCTGGAGATCTGATAGGATGTCTACCGTACTTGGGGATTACAGTCGTGATCCCATTTTTTTTTTTATTACTCGTTTTGCTCATATTTTATGGTAGGTACCTACCAAAATAAAAAGTAATTAATGTTTTAATCCAGGTCACAAGCTATTTAGCAGTTATGACGTAATTGAGTAACAAAACTAACAACATCCAAACTTTCAAAATAAAATAAGTGTGATTCTCTAGCTCTTAAAATCAATACGATTTTTTCGTCTAGACAGGAAATGAAATGAAATATTAAATGCCTTTATGTGTTTATTTATGTATGATAAATAATATTTCAAAAGGAATTTCGCAATAATGCCAGTTACCTTAGCTCGTTATTTTACACGACCGCCGAGACAGCAACTCTTGCGCATTCGTAACATCTAGGAAATGCTTTTATTTGCACATTTGTTTTTATGACTTTTCGAAGTGTTGAAACCGTTAGTAAATTGTCTCGACATCACGGGTAGATACATTAAGTAGATAAAGTACACACTTAGTTTAAAGTTACTGGGAATAAGGTTTGTAACAAAAAAGACGAACAATTTTCTATTCAACGGTTTGTATTTTCGTCTAGTGTTTGTATTTTTGACATTAATCTGTTTGTTTTGTAAGTGTTTCAAAGATTATTTTGGTGAAACTTGCAATGACTTTTTCATTTAATAGAAAAAGTTTATTTTTCAAATGAAGCAGTACAAGTAATAAATAACATAACCACTAAGAAAATATCAAAATATCACTAAATAGGTAGTAGGTATATTATGGCTCGTGCTAGATTTAACTGTGTTACGGTGAATGATTATCAAATCACTTTTTACACAATACTTATAATAATATTATTACCCACATGTAGAATTGGTAAATTTTATAAATCCGAAAAATTATGAGGATGTTTGGATGTATGGTGTGGCTCAATCTCACCAGATTTAGTTAAAATTTGGAACATACATACCGTATTTTTGCATTTAATTTTTATTTTTTTGGAATAGCATTATCTAGTTACCACGATAGCAAAATCGCGGACGGAAACTAGTATTTAATATAATAGTTTCGCATCACGTACGCGTATTAAACAAGACATCAAATACAACGCAAAAAGTAATAAATTATGTCAACAAGGGAGTGTTTGTAAAAACACTCAATCAATTTGAATATTCTCGGCTAAACGATCAAAATGAGATAAAGGATCTATAAAGTATTATGCAAAAAGCACTAACACCATACATCAATCTGTTTTTGCTTACCACAGGCGATGCTATCCAGCTACAAAGTGTTACTTGCCAACACAACGACATAATCTGCACTCTAGCCGTATTAATATACGGTCTAATTTCCCAGATAGATAATGTGTGATGCCTCACTGACGCGTCGCACCGATCTAAGCAGATAACGTAAGATATTTTGACGTGTGAAACAAAAAAAACCGAACACACTGAACACATGTAGGTAAGATGAAAGATAAGATCGCCGGCTTTAATGAAGCCAATTAAATGTTGGTTGTGAAAATGAGAATGGACAGTATGTTAATTATCTGGAAAGTAAATACCATGATGCGACGTGTTATTCATTAGCTATGAAACCGATACTTAGGGGAGTTTTGTCGCAATACTATTGACTGAATATTTCAAGGATAATATAGTATCTTAATAATATTATAAATGCGAAAGTTTGTAAATATATATTATAACTAGCTGACCCGTGCCCGCTTCGCTGTGCGTAAGACATTTCTAAAACCATCGTTGACTTTTTTGTAGACGTTTTTAAGGTGTACAATACTGTAGTACATTATTTTGATATATCTCGTGGGGTTCAGCCAGCATTTGCAATGTAAGCGCAAAAAAATGTGTTTATTTACGACATCACATTAGAAACCTCTAAAATTATCAGTGTTTCTCTACTATATTATGCATGTATTATACATATAAACCTTCCTCTTGAATCACTCTATTTATTAAAAAAACCGCATCAAAATCCGTTGTGTAGTTTTAAAGATATAAGCAAACATACATACATACATACATACATATTACATACAGACGCGGGAAGCGGAAAGCGACTTTGCTTTATACTATGTAGTGAATTATATATATTTGTGCCTTAAACAAAACTAAACGACCAAACTGATTAAGATAAAATTTGCTATAGTATGTCGATAAAAATCATTTAAACAGAAGGGGGAATTTCGAATAATCCGATAAACAAGCCCTAATGATAAAAAATGCAAAAAGAATGATTTTGGTATAGATGGAATGCAAAAAATTAGAAATCTCAGACTACAAAGGTACCTATCAAAAAAGGTTGAAACTACTAGGGTAGCTCAATACTCGTAATTTATTTTATCAAAAAAAATCTTACATTAGATTTCACTACTGAATGATACGCATTTTACCAAAATTCGTAATTCATTTTATCAGGTCAAGGTTTAATACAGGGAAATAAGTGAAACTTTCCTAAAAGTGCTTTTTCTATGCGATTATTATAATTTAGGCAAGACACTGTCTGTCACGGGTAGGCTCTATATATTCAAAGGTATAAAATCATTAACAAAGGATCGATACATTAAAAAACAAAGTCCAGGGCATTAGAAACAAAAGTTCTGTTTTATTTTATAACTTGGTATTTTGCACATCTTATTCCATCTTCCAGAATCAAAACATTATAAAATAAAAAAAATAATAAATAGGATCACGACTGTAATCCCCAAGTACGGTAGACATCCTCTCAGATCTCCAGACGCTTAGATCCTTTGAAGATGTTTAGTGGGGGTAGTCAGAGGCACGTCCAAACATTATATTTGGCACATACCCACATTTTGCAGTAGTTAGCATTCCATACGTGACAGGTTGCAAGCCCATCGCCGCTTATAAGAACATTAACTGGTTTCCTCACGATGTTTTCCTTCACCGTTGTAAGCACGTGCTTTTGATGCGCATATAAATTTTCGAACAGAAAAATTCATTTATGCACGCCGAGATTCATTGAAAGTCGAGGTACATCCCACTCGGCCAACATGATAAAATATCAATTTATTAAGTTTCGTTTGCAGAGACGTTTGAAAACACGGTAAGCTGATTCAAATAATTACCTGTCACCAGCTTAAGAAAATTGGGGTACCTTGGCAATTCACCCTAATATACTTAGAACACACCCCTCGTTAACATAAAGGTGATACGTAGACATTTCAAGGAAGTTATTGCAATTAATTTTATAAGGATCAAATTATTTTCTGGTGGTAGCAACGATTCTACTAATTATTCAACAATTTAAGGTATAGAGCAAAAATATAATAAAAAAAACAGACGGACAGCGAAGTCCTAGTAATAGGGGAACCCTAAAAATTAAGTAGAGAAGTACTTTTTTTGAAAATTTTATCTTAGACTTGTTGGTTAGTTGGTGATGTTTGATGGTAACCTTGTTTGATCGGCACCAAGCTGATACACAGTAGACCAAAACAATAAATCTAAATAGACCAACCGAATTAATATCACGATCACGATAGATATTTTGAGTATAAAAGGCGTTCTACACCTTTACCTTTACCAGTTAGTTTTCTTATAAGTGGAGATAAGCTTGCTATAGGGAATGGTAATGCAAAAAGTGAGGTTTGAAAATATTTTTTTAAATGAAATATTTTAACGTCCCTCTTGACTACCCTTTTTAAACATCGGAAAGATCTGAGAGGTTGCCTACTGTCCTTGGGAATTATAGTTGAGACCCTATCATTATTTTTTAATTTTATTAGGGTTCTGTACCCAAATGGTAAAAACGAGACCCTATTACTAAGACTCCGCTGTCCGTCTATCATAAGGCTGTATCTCATGAACCGTGATAGCTATACAGTTGAAATTTTCACAGATGATGTATTTCTGTTGCCGTTATAACAACAAATACTAAAAACAGAATAAAATAAATATGATTTATTAAATATGATAATGGCACGGAACCCTTCGTGCGCGAGTCCGACGCGCACTTGGCCGATTTTTTTTTAATTAAAATGTAAGGTAAAATAGATAAATAAAATGACATGACGTCACCAACCTTAGAAAATTGTAATTAACCCCATTACAATAATGAACCGAACACACCCTTAAACATACTAAGGTGTCACATAAACAGAACGGTAAAGCAAACAATATTAATTTGCAACTTGTTGATGATCGGAGCTAGCTCGCTACCCCACACATTAATCACGTGACCTCATCTCGTAGTTACCGCGGTAAAGATGAGTTCGGGATAGACGGAGAAGCTAGTTCGTATGTTTAGTTTTCGCTCTTAGATTTTGTGTTTCATCACTATCACTACATAGTATAAAGCAAAGTCGCTTTTCGCTTCCCGCGTATGTATGTATGTTTGCTTATATCTTTAAAACTACACAACGGATTTTGATGCGGTTTTTTTTAATAGATAGAGTGATTCAGGAGGAAGGTTTATATGTATAATAACATGCTACCCGTGCGAAGCCGGGGCGGGTCGCTAGTTTTACCTAAAACAATCTAGTGTGTGGGCACAGTTACTGGCCTCATAGCTAAGTTGGTAGTAACTCTGCCTTCTGCGCTGTAGGTTGAGGGTTCGATCCCCACCCAGGGCAAATATTTGTGTAGTGAATGTTCCTATGTAACATCTATATGTTTGTTCTGTGCCTGGGTGTTAATATATTTGTATAAGTATGTATTTACAAAAAAGTACTCTATCAGTTATCTGGTTCCCATAGTACAAGCTTTGCTTAGTTTGGGGCTAGATGGCGCTGTTTTTAAAGACCGCCAATATTTATTTATTTATTTAGTTGATTGTTGTGTGTATGTGCGTGTGTGTGTTTGTTACTCTCTCATGCAAAAACTACTGAACGGATTAAAATTAAACTTCACATTAAAATAGCATAGACATCAGAATAACACGTAGGCTACTTTTTATTCAGGTACCACGCGGGCGAAGCCGGGGCGAGCAGCTAGTAATATTATAAATGTGAAATTGGTAGTAGCTCTGCCTTCTGCGCTGTAGGTTGTGGGTTTGATTCCCAGCCAGGACAAATATTTGTGTGATGAATATAGATGTTTGTTCTGTCATAATGTATTTACAAAAAAATATATATAAGTATTCTATCAGTTATCTGGTTACCATAGTACAAGCTTTGCTTAGTTTAGGGCTAGATGGCGCTGTGTGAAAATGTCCACCAATATTTATTTATTTTATTTATTAATTAAAATTTATTTTATAAGGATAATATAGTATCTTAATAATATTATAAATGCGAAAGTTTGTAAATATATATTATAACTAGCTGACCCGTGCCCGCTTCGCTGTGCGTAAGACATTTCTAATACCATCGTGGACTTTTTTGTAGACGTTTTTAAGATGTACAATACTGTAGTACATTATTTTGATATATCTCGTGGGGTTCAGCCAGCATTTGCAATGTAAGCGCAAAAAAATGTGTTTATTTACGACATCACATTAGAAACCTCTAAAATTATCAGTGTTTCTCTACTATATTATGCATGTATATAATACATATAAACCTTCCTCCTGAATCACTCTATCTATTAAAAAAAACCGCATCAAAATCCGTTGTGTAGTTTTACAGATATAAGCAAACATACATACATACACATATTACATACAGACGCGGGAAGCGGAAAGCGACTTTGCTTTATACTATGTAGTGATAGTGATATTTTGGAACTGTCCATTCTGCGTCGTTTTGCTTCAACTCTAGAACCGACATCCACCCTAAGGTGAGACGCGTCAGCTTATTAGGGGAGCCTAGAACTTTGGGGTCTACTTTATGGGGGCGAGGGAATATGTTTATTTGGTCCAGCTCCCGTAATAACATACCTGCACGATCTCAGACTTACATAGAGCTGAGAACATTTGGAGGTGCAAATCAACTAATTGAATAAGAGAAATTCAAAGGGAAATTCATAAATGTTTTTGATTGTTGAAAGTAGGCCTAGGAAAAGATGGATGGCCTGTGTTAAAGATGATGGGTAAGGAAGGAGTGAGTGATGAGATGACGGCTGATAGAGGGAAATGGAAAAGTACACATGTTTGTCGAACTTAAGTGGGATAAGGGCAGAAAGATGATGATTATTGTTGAAAAAGTCTGGAAAAAAAAAACATTATCTCTACTAAATAACTCAATTTTTATATAACTTAACATTAAAACGTGAATTTCTCATATAAAATAGAATAGAGTTGTTTATTTTGTGTCACAAAAAATGATATACATAAAATATATTAAGACAGTCAACTCGTGACAACAAAATTGGTCGTCACTCAGCATTGAGCTACAAACAGCGAGTCTACGCCAATTATAGTGCTGGTCTTCCGTGACATTAAAAAAAACCGGCCAAGTGCGAGTCGGACTCGCGCACGAAGGGTTCCGTACATTATCTATATAAACGGCAAAAAAATCATGTTTGTTGTATGGGAGCCCCCCTTAAATATTTATTTTATTCTGTTTTTAGTATTTAATGTTAGAGCAGCAACAGAAATACATGATCTGTGATTTCGACTGTCTAGCTATCACGGTTCATGCGATACAGCCCTGTGACAGACAGACGGACGGACGGACAGACAGACAGACAGACAGACAGACAGACAGACAGACGGACAGCGAAGTCTTAGTAATAGGGTCCCGTTTTAACCCTTTGGGTACGGAACCCTAAAAATGAACAACACACACACACTTATACATATTAACTCCACACTAGGATTCCCCATGTCTTGGACATCAAAAACTATACGTACCACGTTAGTATCCGATACAAATATTTGCGAATCATGCAAACATTTAACTCTCACAGGGATCGAACTTTAAAAATTCCTTTATTTCCGTCTGTCTCTTTCATTACCATAGTGTTGGATAAAGATGGATTTGCATTTTTGACATGATAATGCTTGATTCAAAGGGGATTACCGTGAAACGACCCGAGGCTCATGGGAAATATAAGTTGGCCCCATAAGTGGGGGTGAATTCTCAATCAGTATGAAAATTCAAAGGGCTGTCAGATGTCAGTCTGTGTATGCCTGTGTGTGTGTTTGTCTGTGTGTGCAGCGAGCTGCGGGCATTTCAATTTGTTTAATATACGAAAGCACGTGGGATATAAGATGTGGTGAATTCACATGTTATATTTTTTGTTTTTCACATAGGTACTTAGTTCTGACCCCGGTAGGAATATTTATTGTACTAGAAACTATAAGTACCAAGGTACCATACCCAGACCCGGACCTATTTTATCGGACCATTTTTTGCAGGTCACGTTCATTACAATGCATTTATATATTAATACTAGCTGTCACGATAGACGTTTTCCTGTCAAATGTCAATAATATCATAGAAAAAAGCACTTAGGAGTATGAAAAATAGATAGTAGCCGATTCTCAGACCTACTGAATATGCATATAAAATTTGGTAAAAATCGGTAAAGCCGTTTCGGAGGAGTAAGGTAACTAACATTGTGACACGAGAATTTTATATATAAGATAATATATTATATACAATTCATAATATCTCGCACAATCTAATCTAACAATTGCATTACTGACGGACTGATTGACTGATCTACCAAAGCGCAGCCTAAATCACTGGTTCTAGAAACAAAACAATTTGGAGGGTGTATTTTTAGCATTAAAAAGTCCCTGAATTCAACTTTTAAGGGGGTGTAGGTAAGGTTGAAGTCTGATTGAAAATAAAAAAATAAAAAATAATAATAATAAGATCACGACTGTAATTCCCAAGTACGATAGACATCCTCTCAGATCTCCAGACGCTTAGATCCTTTGAAGATGTCTAGTGGGGGTCTAGAGGCACGTCCAAACATTATATTTGGCACATGCCCACATTTTGCAGTAGTTAGCATTCCATACGTGACAGGTTGCAAGTCAATCGCCGCTTATAAGAACACTAACTGGTTTCCTCACGATGTTTTCCTTCACCTTGAAAATAACTTCACTTTATTCACAGTTGCGAGGTTTCCACAAGTCTGATATACTTCTGGGAAATTCTCGCACCAATTAAATAAAGCCTGTTAGAAACTTTTCGCCTACGCTTCGTAACATGGTAGTCTAGTGTTTGCAATCGGAACACATTCCTAGAATAAAATCTCGGTGTGTGGGTACGATTAGCTATTTTAAATGATTTCATGGAAATTTCATGAAAAATTCAAAGTAAAAACCCTACCATTTGTTCTGTCTGTCTGGGTGTTATAATGTAGTTTTCTAATTCCCATAGTACGTACCGTGCCTTGCTTATTTTGATAATTTCCACTGATATTTATATTTTATATTTATCAGCATCCACATAAAGTTTTCTTGGCGGCAGAAACTACTCTTAATTTCCAAGCACACGAGCAATTTGTTCCTGCAAGACGTAATAATTTTAGATCAGTATTATTAATATAACACAACATTGGTAGATCATTTCGCACTAGGCACTAATAAAGTAACAGTTTTGTAATAAAAGTCTGTAAATCACTTCACATTGTATTTCAAGGAACTCTATTTTCGTCAAGCTTTGGATTGAACTGAACAGTGAACATGGCTTGAACGCAAAAACAATTATTATCAAATTTAAAATAAAATAACCGTTAAAAAAAATAGGTACCCTGTTTTTTAACGGACTAAAAGAATTTCGTTTTCTTTATCGCTCTCTCCTCCTCTTCGTTTTTTTTTTCTTTTTTTCACCCATTGTCACCCACTTCTGAGCTATGATCCAAATTTCAAATATCTAGCTCATCGTTAAATTAGTGTAAAATCAATATTAAAATTCCACCCGCACAGTTTACAAGAAAGCGAGTTAATAAAAACATGGTAATAAAATAATTACGTTTAGAAAACGAAAAGAAAACCGACGAAAATGTTCATACCAATCAAATAATGTGAACAACAATCATCCCTTGTTTTCCTACCCTTAGGATTAGAATTTTTGTTTCAAAATTATGCGGGACAAACTCCGAGGTATGCCCTTTAAAATTAAAAAAGAATTATCAAAATCGGACTACTCTGCAAAAAGTTATGCGGTCTATAAAAAAAAATACGTCTTGAGAACCTCTTCCGCTTTTCGTCGGTTAATAAAATGGGTTAATAAAGTACAGAAAACATCTTCTCAGATCTCCAGTTGCGCCTTAAAGATGAAGCCTAAAGAAGGTATTCAGAAACACGTCCATGACAACATGAAGTAGTTACTCTTGAAATTACACAATTTCGTGATGCTGGTAGAGTGAAACATCTCACAGAAACTATTATTTATTCTGCGTCTCAACTTGCAATATCTTGACTTTGATCGGTTACCACTTCTGTTATTTGTCTTTGATCTTTGTGATTAATTTATTTGAGCTGCATATTGCTTGTAAATATTTATTTGAGGATCAAAGTGTCATAAAGCTGTTTACACACCAAAGCCGGCCCGCTGGCACGAACCCGGGAGTTAGAACCGACTTCTGAAAGTTGCAAGTCATCTATGATTACAAATCAATAGGCCCAGGCTAGCTTTAAGAGTAAACTCCAGAAACACTTTTATATCGAACTGTACCTTCCATTGTTTAAGGTGCAACTGAGAAATTCATAGCATACCGGCACTTTTATTTAGGTATTTTAGAATCCGAGCATAGCGGGAATCGAGCATAGCGAAACTAACCCAGTCCGATAGCTTGGCCAGCGGCATGACAGACGTATGACAAAAGCTGGCAACTGTATGAGCGGGGGCGTGCTGCCGGGTAACACACGCGGGCGCAAGCTTATTTCAAATTGAGGCCGCCGGCGTTGCCCAGCGGGTTGTGCCGCTGGGCCGGCGTCTTTGGTGTGTAGATACCTTAACAGAATTAAATTATTAAAGTATTTACAAAATGGCATATTATGGGGCTTCATAGTGAAGTAATTTTTCAAACTATCGAGAGTAGACATAACTATAGATTTTGTATAGACATGTCAAAAAGTATAGTGAAAAGTCCATCAAAATTATATTACTAACTAGCTAACCCGGCGAACTTCGTATCGCTTTAGAATGTTAATTTCTCGCTCCCGTTTCTGTTCCCGTTCCCTTAAAATCCTATGTCCGTCTCATGGTTCTAAGCTACCTCCCCACCAATTTTCAGCCAAATCGGTTCAGCCGTTCTTGATAGTGTAACTAACACGACTTTCTTTTATACATATTTAAAGATAAATAAATAAGTAAATAAATATTGGCGGACTTTACACACAGCGCTATCTAGCCCCAAACTAAGCAAAGCTTGTACTATGAGAACCAGAGAACTGATAGAATACTTAAATATTTTTTTTTTGTAAATACATACTTATTATACAATATACATACTAACACCCAGACACAGAAAAAACATCTATGTTCATCACACTAATGTTTATCCTGGGTGGGGATCGAACCCACAAGATAACTCGATACTTTTAATATCAATGCTAAATGCTATTCTGCCTTTATTCTGATTTGGCAAAACAAATCCTTCGGGACGAAACTTCCTAAGCACCCAATTATAAATAATTGTATAACTCATTAGATGGTTTCTCTATACGTAACTCGTTTATGAAAAACTGTATGAATGGCTTGTTAGCTTTTTCCAGTTGGTCTCGAGAGCAGGGCGTGAGGGAAAATCGTTAAGGGTGGGTAGATGGCATAAACTGAGCGATAAGCGATTAAATTGTGATTAAACATGTTTGTAGACTAACCCTCGTATTCAAGAACGACACTATGAGAACACGCACCCACGGTAGACGAAATCTTTTTTCATAAAAATCACTTTATGTGTTGTGCGACACTGCATAGTGTGACTAGAGGCACATTCGTGTGCCTCTAGCCAAAGTTGAGCTCTAAAGGCACACGGTAGCGTGCGCCATAGTGCCGCTCAACACATAAAGTGATGTTTATGAAAAAAGATTTCGTCCACTGTGGGTGCGTGTTCTCATAGTGTCGTTCTTGAATACGAGGGTAAGAATGGATGATCCCATAATACTTTTCAAATTCACATCTAGCCCCAAACTAAGTTTGTACTATGGAAACCAGATAAAATACTTATAATACATAAATATTATATTTTTATTACTAAGTAATAATAAACCTGAGCTTTATCTACAACAATGAAGTACTAGTTTCCGTTTAATTCGTCCAAGTTATTTCAAAGATTGTATCTCGCTTCGCTCGCTCGTTCAATCAGTATAATTAGTAGGATGTATAAAATAATATATCAATGACTTTGCCGGAGTAAATATTTATGCAAATATAATCAATTCAAATTAATTTTAATAATTATATTCAATTAATTAGTCTTATCGTGTCGTGTAAATAAACATGAGATCAATTAAAATTTATTTTGAAAGTAATCGCATTTTCTGTCAAATCGTTTCGTAAATATTTATCACCTAATTACGAATTCCTAAAATATTACGGAATTGAATTCAACGTATGTTTTTTTAATGATATATTTATGAAAAGCGCCATCTAGTTAATAAGGTCTCTCTTTTTGATACATTTGTAACAAGATAAGAATAAGAGCCTTTTCTCCAACACCTGAATCACTTATAAAGCACAAATGATATATTTGATGTGATACATCTATATCGGCGGGTCAAATCGGCAGTTGGCTTGGCGACGCGTCGCCACGGCATTTTAGATTTTTCATTTTGCCATATTTATTCAAAATAATTTCGACGTTTCATATCTGCCAGGAGTCCCGCGACGGCTCACATTTTTTTTCAACTTTTGTATCGAAAGTAATGTAATATTACAATAAATAACAATACGTCCGCTGCCTTAACGCAGGTCATAATTTTCGATCGTTGAATCCGAGGGGGAGCTTACACAGCAGTAGGGAGTGACTTTTGCAATTGGTCTCATGCAATAAGACATATTTTTCTTAATGTCAAATAGGTGTGGGGAGGTTTACGACGTAGCAACGATAGCAACGATTGGGTTACTACTGCAGCAATTTGTAGGTATTCTATAATTTTTATATCGTGTTTGTTTTTGATGTGAAACATCTATATCGGCGGGTCAGACCGGCTGTTGGCCTGGCGACGCATGTCACCATGCCGCCGTGGCGACGACGCGGTCAATCGCGAGTATGTACGAGTATCTTCCTGATTAAATTATGTATATACCCGAGTATGTACGAGTATGTTCCCCATCTCTCAATATCTTGGGAACACTTCCGTCTGGTAGTGATCCAGATCTACGTACGATCTACATACACATCTACATAATATATCTACATATCTATCTATATATACTCGCACACTATATACACGCAGTATATCTATCTACATGCAATACACGTACCTATCTACGTATTTTGTTCTCGAAATCTAACGCATAATAAGTTAGTAGGTATGTGTAGTGTTTTTTGTGACAACAAAAGTTGGTGTTTGATAAAAATTAAATAAAATACATTTATTTGACACTCAAACACATAACAAGAAGAAAGATTCATAAATTATAGACAAACTACTGCATGGGTCAAACAGGAATGTTATATTTGTTTTATACTGAACCCAACATATATATTTAAAAACTCTACCATTCTATTTGTCACTTCCACCACCTGCCGGGTGGCTATTACTGCCGGAACAGACGACCGTCACTTCAAATAAATATAATTTTATTTTGATTACTCTCTAATGTTGGCATAACGGTTCCAAATTCATACTTTTACCAACATGTATCACTCTAATGGACTTCGCCTTTCCGTTTCGTTGTACACCTTCCATTATCAAATAAATAAATAATCTTTGTGTGGGGTTAGGTTAATGTGTGTGTGACTGTATTTATGTGATGAACACCTAACAGTGTAGTCATATGAGTATAACGTGCATAGTCCCGTACTAAGTTTTTCTGTGTCGTGAATATCAGAAACTAGAACTATGTTACGACAACATCCAGCCCCTGATCATGCAACCACTTGACCATGACTATCATGATTTGTCCTACTGGAGATCAAACCCGCACCAATTGCGTCTCAGCCAGGCCACCAAAGTCATCATCATCGGCTTGCAAGATTAGGTACATACAAACAAACATACACAGCATTTTATATAAAATAATGAAAGATACTTTATTTTACTTTACTTACAAACATTTTATTTTCAGAATCTACTAGTACCGTTCTTTACGTGGATCTCTAAAATACTATAAACGATGAAGTGATACTTCTGTGAGAGATATTTTATTAATTCTGTGCCATCACCAATCAACCTTTACCGATCGCGTGCATCCCGAAAATACTATCAACGATAAAGTGAGACTTCTGTTAGCTAGTCTTTATTCATTCTGTGCCATCACCTCATTACTATGTAGATGATCAAATAAGTTTCTAATGCATTTTAATTGTTCAATTGATTTTACAGTTAGATGCATACCTGGGGCCCTGCTTCGAATAAGTTTATTGATATTGTTTAAATTTTTTGACACCCGCCCATTATTGGAATGGAAGTTAATTGTATTAAATTAACATTGAATTTGATTAAGTTATATAATACATAATTGGAGTATTCTACGTGAACTAATAATAATAAAAACTGTTAAGGTGTGACAAGATCTTGCGCGGCAATCGAGCGCGGCAGCCGCGCGGCAAGTACGCCGTGTGAACGAACAATAACATCGTTTGAGCAGGTAGTCAGGTAGTTCACAGCAACCGCGCGCGGCTACCGTCCAAACATAACGCGGCTTGCCGCGCGCAGCTGCCGCGTTTGATTGCCGTGCAATGTTTGGTCACACTTGTAGTATAAAAGAAAACACAATACGAGTATTGTTATTAATGGCTTTTACTGCTTTTATGAAATGAAATAGGATCACGACGTTAATCCCCAAGTACGATAGATATCCTTTCAGATCTCCAGGCGCGCTTGAAGATGTCTAAAAGAGGTTAGTTAGAGGCACGTCCAAACATATGGCACATTGCCTACATTTCGCAGTAGTTAGCATCCACACGCGACTTTTTTATACCTAGATTAAAAATCATCTCAGAGTCAGGTGGAACTTTCTACTCACTCTCAGCGTAGTCACGTAGTCAGTCTCTCATCTACAGGTAAGACATTTCGAGTTTTGAGCATGTACATTTTACGAACATAACAATATATTCGTACACTGAGATTCGAACTTACAACTATCGGAACAAAAACCGAGGTAGGTCCAAAAGGCCACCATGACTCTTAAACGCTAGGTGTAAAATAAAAAAAAAATAAAAACTTCTAAAGTTAAAAGACCTGACGCAAGGTTGATATAATTAACACAAATTAACTCGACACAGAGGTAATTACTTAAAACATAAAAGTACATAATAATACCCAGGTGCAGTAATACTCGACTTTATTCATCAAAAACACCATAAACGCGAAATGTTACCTACGTCGAAACAATCATAAAAACTTCGCATTTAATTATACAAATGACAGCTCGTAACTCCAACCCTTTTTTTTATTAATTTTTAACATGTGGGTCTCTGAGACCCACGAGTATGTATACTATGATGATTTTAACCATACGGATGACTTAGTTCTTAAGCAAGAGCCAAGTTGCTTTACACCTTAGAATGCTGATAGCCAACACTAGGGAAAACAGCTGGTTCACTCATTGCAAAATAGTTTTGACGTGTATACCAATATCATGTAGTATTGCCGTGTTCATTGTAGTGTAAAATTTAGAGTTCATTAAAGGCGAGTAAGTAATGTGTTTGATGAATGGAGAATCGTTTTTTCTCAATAACCGTAAAACATACAGTTTTGTTTTTTATGACAAAGATAACTTAAGGATATAATCTAGATAATTTACAGACAGAATCACGATTGGTGAAACTTTTCTCGATAGATTTTGTTTCCAAAGTTGGCTCTTCAAAAACACTAGTTTCGTTTTTAATGAAAACTATGATTAGTAAACAGTTAATTTTTATATAATTCGTTAGATAATCATACTAGCTAAATAAATTACAGACAGTTTCTTTTTAAATTTGATGGATTTCGAGATAATGCAGTTTTATCACTTTTTCCGTCTTATCCGGGTAGACTCAGCACATACAAAATGTTAAAAATTTCACTTCCCTATCACTTTAAATCTCAGCCATGCATCAATAGAATTTCTACAAATTTATAAGGTCAAAACAGTTGAAGTAGAAGAAAAGTTGAAAGGAAACATTGCGAGAATCACTATCACTTATGGAAAACTTACTACCTACTGTAAAATGTGGGCATGTGCCAAATGTAACATTTTTACGTATCTCTGCCTGTATAAAAACTGCTGGAATGTTTTTTTTTATACTATACTAGCTGTCCCGACAGACGTTGTCCTGTCAAAATATTTTTTTCCATCAGTTCAGCCGTTTACGTGTGATGCTACGGCCGAGGGAAATAGGAATTAATTTTTAGGGTTCCGTACTCAAAGGGTAAAAACGGGACCCTATTACTAAGACTTCGCTGTCCGTCTGTCTGTTCGTCTGTCCGTCTGTCTGTCACAGGGCTGTATCTCATGAACCGTGATAGCCAGATACTTGAAATTTTCACAGATTATGTGTTTCTGTTGCTAATATAACAACAAATACTAAAAACAGAATAAAATCTATATTTAAGTGGGGCTCCTATACAATAAACTGATTTTTTTCCGTTATTTTTAGATAATGATACGTAACCCTTCGTGCGCGTGTCCGACTCGCATTTGGCCGGTTATTTATTTATTATAAAGTCCTGGAGATCTCAAAGGACGTCAAGTGTATGGTCAATAGAGTACGGGAATCGTTCTTGGGGATTACAGTCGTTTACTTTCATTATTTCTAATTGTGGGACTGTACCAGCTGATACACCAGCGACTAGTGCCATAGACTGCTAACCTGTAATTACGGCCGCCGTTCTTTCACCGACAGTTTATCTAGACAATTTATCTTGTTTATCTGCCTCTGTACTGTTTGTATGCTAATAGCTGTAGTCGTTTTAGACTTTTATGCATTGGGATTTTAAATAACGAATTGTGTTAGTGAGTTATTTTTGTTTGAAACTGAAATGAGAAAAATAATACATTTTATTAACAAAATACTTGAAAGTGTCTATAAAAATGTGCTACTAGTAAAGTTTAAAGTGTTTTTGTTTATATTTTATGTTGTTTTTTCAACTTATTCAGTCATATTTTTATTCAGTTTTGCTTTAAATTGCGCAAAGTAAAACTTATGATGATGAGTTTTTACATTTTTATTTTTACATTATGATAGGATTTTTTAAAACGCTATAATGTACTGTATTAGTCGCCAGCATGAAAATTTACTACTGCAGAATATGGGTGGGTATGTGCGAAACCTCGAATGGACGTGCTTCTATCTAGGTACTTGCTTTTTTAACGTTTTCTTAACCTTAAAAAGCTATCGTTCGGCAAAATAACGAGCACCTTAAAAACCTTACTTTATCTTCGTCTCGTGTCAACTTAGTGGCAACTAGTATCTAGCACATGGCGATCGAGTTTAGCTGGTATGTATTTTCGTTATTGAGATACCTACAATGTACTCGTCATTTTGACGGTTAGCTTATTCGTAATTTTTCGTACTCACTTTAAATTGATATTTTTTATATTCTGTTTCTTAGAAAGGCGCGATTATTATTAAGAAAAGGCGCGTCCAATGGAGGACGCGCCTTTTCTTAATAATCATTAGCGTTTTTCGTGTGTACCTACAGTACAATAATGAGTAAAGGAGAAGTAAATTTTCCAAATTGATTCGACAATACAATGTAAACAGACAACAATACATTCATCACAAACACTCACTTTTGACGTAAATACACGTGGAATTTACGATAGAATTTAAATCTCGTTGAACCCGATTATTGTAACATTACACCAAACTTTCACCTTTGACGTGCGAATGTCAGGCGTTAGCGTCATAACAAGCCAAAGGCGACTCACGACACGGTACTCTCACTTATGACCATTATCTGAGATAAATATTTTTGGGTAGAGAGCGCGCCAATGCACATCGCTTGCTAAAATGTGTACTGTGCCTTTTTAGGGTTAAAATCTACACATTTTTGAATATTTGATATTATGTTATCTATTTTACATTCATTCAGACACAAAAGTTTTAGGTAAGTATGTGTTTTACTCTAAAGTACTAAATGTCGTAATTTCACTCAACATTAGGTATAGTTGATTTTTCGCATTATTTTAAATTTTTCTTTTTTTTTATAAGTGTCAAAAAATGTCTTCTTTTTAATGATGGTATTGTTACATAGATATCACACAATATCTGTCTTCATAGTCATCATCATCCAATGCCAAATTTTGGACCGATATTTCAACGCGACCGTGATCAACGCGAATGTATTCGCCGATCTACCGTTGATCACGGTCGCAGGCGTTGCTCATGATGAAGAGTCTCGAAACGTCAGCAATACCAGAAAATAAAGTGGTCATTCGCCGTATTTATATCTAAAATCCGAATTAATTAAAAAATAATGATCATCCGATTAATGTGGCATACACAGACACACTCTACAGTATATTTTGTCTCTGCGACCATTATCTTATTTCGTGAGATTACTACCACACTAGCGGTCTATAATTTGACAAATAGAGAATGAGATGCATTAGTGCGCATTTCCTAAGTAATGGGGTACTCCGAACCCTGGGTGTATAATTTAGCGGTACGCTTGCGAAGATGGGTCGCAGCAGAATGGTTAATGCTTAATAAAAAGTTTTGATAGTGTTTTATTTGACTTCCATATTTGAATTGTACAATTCGGATGTAATGGCCGATAGTATTATATTTTACTGTCTCCATACGTTTGTTATGGTCGCAGAATGTTTTATAACTTCTAAAAGTTGTACCGGTGTAGAAGTACAGTCAATATTAGAAGTGATGGTTGAAAACAAAAAAAAATCAGAGAAAGCAAATTTTATTCACTAAAAATATGACAATTATGTAAGAGACAAATATATTATACAAGCTTTTATTCAGGAAGTGAGAAGAAGATTCAGGAAATCGATTTTTGACGACTTTATCGTAAATCTTTGAAAATCCTAAAATTTATTTTCAGGAATGTAATTTTTTGAAAAAAAAAAAGTAACCTAAGACTTCAAACTATCTCTATACGAAATTTCATCACAATTGACCCAGCGGTTTCGCCGTAATATCTTCGCAGACAGACAGACAGACAGAGCTACTTTCGCATTTATAATATTAGTATAGATAAGAAAAATAACTAAAATGTATTGTACATATATAGTAGTAGTTGGTATACGTACGTATTGTCAATCATAGCAATCATTTAGCAATCATTTACTATTATGACATAACAAAAAACATATATATAATGTCGACATACATTGTACAGTACATATCTACATGAGAAAAAATATAATATAGCCGCAGAATTGATATCCGTCTTCTTTATATAAAGTCGGTCAAAATTACAGATAGTTCTGAGTATTAATTTATTACCCGAGCCACACTCAAATCTTACAAGAAATACGAATATAAATAAATATTGGTGGACATTATCACACAGCGTCATCTAGCCTCAAGCCTGCAATGCTTGTATTATGGGTGAATATTTATATAAATATTTTGTTGTAAATACAATAAGATACATAACACCCAGACACAAACAAATAGGAAATAGCACTATCAAACGAAGTTATTTACAATATAGCTTTACTCAGTACATTTTACAATCAATCATTAACATTTTACGACATTGCGAACCCGTGTTACAATAATCCATATCTAATAAAATCACATCAAAGTCGACTATAAACCATAGTCTATTTACGATTCCACTATAAACCGATCTTATAGTTTTAAGTTCCACATCTCGCCTCACAAATTGCGTTTTATTAGGTCATGAACAGTTTACTGCGAGTGATATATGAGAAGGACAAAGTTGCGTTGCCGATCATGTTTTTTGCTAAGCTTACTTTGTTGCTTTTCAATTTCGTTTTGGTGGATTTCGATTGCATTCGAAAACGTTTTAGATAAACTGTTTATGGAAACTACACAGTTTGTTTTTAATGCCTAATATGTGGAACTAGTGAGAACCTTCGCGACTTTGTTTACGTGAAGTTGTTTTCAAATAGACTACAACCCCTAATGTTAGTTGTTGTTAATTTCTGAAACTAATAACCTTATGGTATTAGTTTCAGAAATTCCTATCTTAGTGCACCCCTACACATGGAAATAACACCCTCCAAATTCAATGTTTATTATCAAATTTCATCTTATGAAGATAAGTAATTTAACAAGATTGTTCTTTTTAAATAGAAATACGGCTAATTACCACGTTTTTACTTGTATTGCTGACGTTTCGAGACAATTCAGATGCTCTTCATCATGAGCAACGCCCGCGACCGCGATCAACGGCAGATCGTTGCTCATGATGAAGAGCATCTGAATTGTCTCGAAACGTCAGCAATACAAGTAAAAACGTGGTAATTAGCCGTATTTCTATTTAAAATGATTAACAACCACGATAGTTTTAATTCTAAGATTGTTCTTCCCACTAGATAACCGGTTCTTTGGTTTTCTGCTAAGGACAAATGTTTATAAGACCAGTGGCTTAGACTGTGTGTGCGTTGATAGATCAGTGACTCCGTAACTCAAGAGTTTTATATTATTTAGATAACAAACAATATGTATCTTATCATGACCAAAATTCAACAGTAAGTGTAAATATATTGTTTATCTAAATATCAGACGTGTGTCTCGTCGGAGAGCTCATCTCTTGGATTCAAGTCTAACAAAGCCGTAAATTTAGGAGCTAATAGTAGTAATTAGATGTCGTCATCCAAAAAATTGTAGTACGTGAATTAAGATAGCTATGTAGGAAAGACAGGAGCTCTCCGATCAGACGTCTGTCAAAAATTATCTTCTGAAATGAACCAACAAAATACTTTCAAAACCCATTTCTACTATCAAAGATACAAGATAAACGCAAATAATAACAAACTTAATAAATAAAATGTTATTTTTCCAAAAACCGTGGCAATTCTAAACTAGAGAATTCAAAAGAAAAATAGTTGCGAAAATAAATCGAATCGAGAGCTCGCTGTCAATTAAAAGTTAAATTCAGATCAGGGTTGACAGTTATTGTAAAAATAATGTTTTACTTTATGCTGAAAATATTTTTGAATATAAGCAAAATCAAATCAAACAATAAAATACCATATTTAATTTTTATGAATTCAGAACTTCATTCATTTGTTTGTAAAATAAATTGTAGCTTTAAAGCACATATTGTTATTAACTTTAGAAGTGCCTTAAAAAAAACATTTTCAATGTTTTTTTACTTTGATTAAGGTTGAGGGTATTTTTATTTTTTGTTTAAATTTTGTTAGACGTATTATCATACCATAGCCTATGTTGGGAGAAGCCACTGGCTCCTGAAACACAGTTTTCACTAGTTCAGGAGCCTATGGATTTATTAAACTATGTTCACTGTATAATAAGTCAAAAAAGAAAATTTGAATTTGTATTTGCAGTCAGTCCTATTTATTTTTTATTATTTTTTAGTAATTGGCAATGCTTGCGTATGTTTAATGTAGCAGCCCTATCCCTCAAAATAATAGCACGTCCACTCGAGATGCAGATTCCACGATCCAGATGCAGATACCGTTAAAGGATTATCTTGAGTGACGGCGAGTAACACCCAATTAAACGCGTGATAAGTTGAGAGGAAAAACGGGCCGATGACTTTTGTTGTTTTATATATACAGTGCGATTTTTTTCATAGCTATTGTAATTTTTTTCAGAGTGTAGACTCTTCACGCCCAAAATCTAGTGTTATTAGTAAGTATGGAAGTTATTAGGCACGGGATGCACCAGTCTTCAAATAAAAAAAGAGTCATCAAAATAGATTTACCCTGTCAAAAGTTCTGATGTAACAAACATGAAAAAATATAGTCGAATTGAGAACCTCCTCTTAATTTAAAGTCGCTAAAAAAATCTTTAAGAATATGCTCGAATAGTGTGCTTCAAGGAGGAAATATACCTACGCACTTTTCTTGCAAACTTTTAGGCCGTCTTTCCTCTTAAACACGAGCTTGACGTATGAATCACGCCCCATCGCGTGCAGGGAAGCCAGGAAAAAGTTTTGAATTTAGAATTGCAAACTTTGGCCGACTTATTATTTGATATAACAGAATAGCTGACCTAAATATAGTGTGTTTTAGAAAACCTAATAACCAAACTGCGAACATCAGTATGTAGTATGGTCTGAGTGAAAATGCATTGCGCGGAGCGGTGAGCGAAGCGGGCAATCAACAATCGCTCATTGGCCAGTACTCGGGACACTCGCGGTTTGCGTTGGCATGCCTTGCAAGCCTTTACCTTGTTCGATTGGCACTACACTGGAGCTCTATAATGCCAAATGGCACCGCTAACTCATAATGGGTTAAGGAAAGGATCATTGAAAAAATTATAGGCCCTAAGTCTTGTTTGTTACATGATTCTTCTAGGCTTGGTCGTGAGGAACAGGTGTAGCTTCACTTTTGATTTTGACTTTGACATGGTTGCACTGCACACCTCGCCATTTTGCAGATAAATCAGTCGGTGGTTCAAATAACTATTATATAAAAAAACCGGCCAAGTGCGAGTCGGACTCGCGCACGAAGGGTTCCGTACCATTATCTATAAAAACGGCAAAAAAATCGCGTTTGTTGTATGGGAGCCTCCCTTAAATATTTATTTTATTCTGTTTTTAGTATTTGTTGTTATAGCAGCAACCGAAATACATAATCTGTGAAAATTTCAACTGTCTAGCTATCACGGTTCCTGAGATACAGCCCTGTGACAGACAGACGGACAGACGGACAGCGAAGTCTCAGTAATAGGGTCCCGTTTTTACCCTTTGGGTACGGAACCCTAAAAATAGGCTCATGACTGTACCTAATCCTAAATTACAGTAGATATCCTCGCAGATTGAAAGATCTTCGCTCCTTATAAAAATACTAACTAGTTTCCTTACGATGTTTTTCTTCAACGGTCTAAAAACATTTAATGTCATTGGTATGGCCAGGATTCTAACCTCCAGTTTACTTTTCTTACTTTTATTTTTACCCGATTAGAGCGAAGCATCAAAAGGGCTATACAATCACTACTTATTTATTTATTTTATTATTTAGTGAGACTGCCTTCGTGTGCAATTTATTGCGAAAATACGTTGTTTGATTACAAAACTGCAATAAACTTAATGTTACGGTTGAAAATTGGGACGCGAGCGAAACATGCAAATTGCATACATGATCGAATTTAGAAATAGCTTCTGAATGTGATGCAATTGCAACAATAATGTTATCTCTGTCATCGAACAGAATTGAAGACAGATATGTAGGTTTAAAATAAAATAAATAAATAGGATCACGACTGTAATCCCTAAGTACGGTAGACAATGTAGACATCCTCTCAAATCTCCAGACGCTTAGATCCTTTGAAGATGTATAGTGGGGGTAGTCAGAGGCACGTCCAAACATTATATTTGGCACATGCCCACATTTTGCAGTAGTTAGCATTCCATACGTGACTGGTTGCAAGCCCATCGCCGCTTATAAGAATACTAACCTGGTTTCCTCACGATGTTTTCCTTCACCGGTTTGAGCACGTGTTTTTGACGCGCATATAAATTTTTCAACCAGAAAAATCCATTGATGCACGCCGGGATTCGAACCACCGACCTTCAGATTGAAAGTCGAGGTACATCCCACTCAGCCAACACAATTATTTTGTGGCCTACTCTAGCAGTTGTTGCCTGATCCTTCTAGGCTTTGTCGCGAGGAATCGGCGTAGCTTCACCTAGTTCCTAAGACGTTTCAAAGTGATCCTTGTGATTTTATTGAAATAAATGATTTTTGAATTTGAATTTGTATTTTGACGAAGTATTACAATAGACAATTTTTTTAATTTGCCTATTACAAAAACCAGCTTCATCATCTCATGTAGGTACTTATCATACATACACTTAGTTTTGACCCTACGCTAGGTTTTCTTGGTGGGAATCATAACCACGATGAAAGAAGATATAGGTAAGAAAGGAGTGAGTGATTAGATGACTACTGATAGAGGGAAATGGAAGAAGTACACAATACACGCCGACCCCACTTAAGTGGGAAGATGATGATGATTTCACACAGCGCCATCTAATATTTTTAGATCATGCAAAATCATACATTCATCTAAAGCCGGAGTCCCACGGCGCGTAAAACGACGGGCCGCGCCGGATAACGCTCCGCCTGTGTGCGTCCGGCGCGTCGCGTACAGAGCGTTCCGAGCACGGGCCACCACGGATGCATCGTTCCCACGGCGCGTCCGTCCGCCTTGGCGCGGTCTGGCGCGTGAAAACGCGGGCCGTGGGACCCCGGCATATTATGACGCGCCTTGGGAACGATGCATCCGTGGTGGCCCGTGCTCGTAACGCTCTGTACGCGACGCGCCGGACGCACACAGGCGGAGCGTTTTACGCGCCGTGGGACGCCGACTTTAGAAGAGTCAAAACAATTATAAAAGCGACGATCTACTCTAGATAATTATGAGTAGGTGCAGGTGGACACAATTTTTTTTTGTACCCAGATTTGTATTATAATGATATCGAGTAAATAAAAAAACCGCCCAAGTGCGAGTCGGACTCGCGCGTTCGTGCGTCGCGGTTCCGTACCATTATCTATAAAAACGGCAATAAAATCACGTTTGTTGTATGGGAGCCCACCTTAATTTAATTTTTTTTAGTATTTGTTGTTATAGCAGCAACCGAAATACATAATCTGTGAAAATTTCAACTGTCTAGCTATCACGATTCATGAGATACAGCCCTGTGACAGACAGACGGACGGACGGACAGACAGACAGACGGACAGCGAAGTCTTAGTAATAGGGTTCCGATATTACCCTTTGGGTATGGAACCCTAAAATACGCAAAACATCCTCAAAACGCAATAATCCCAAGATCACAATCGCGACCCAATTCAGCAAACACCATTACACCTGTCGCCATATCTCAATGTAGGTAATCTATACTAATATTATAAAGATTTGATTTTTTGTTTGTTTGTTTGCATCGAATAGGCTCCGAAAATACTAGACCGATTTAAAAAAATATTTTACCATTATAATACTACATTATCCCTGATGAACATAGGCAATAGAATATTTTCAAAAACGTTAGGGATCCGTATGAAAACTTCGATAATGTAACCCAACGTTTGAAAAAAAAATAAAAAATAAAACATTATATGGCTGCGGAAATGATTGACAATAGAGCAAAGTAATGTACTACAGTTATATAGAGGGCATCAATATCTACAAAAAAAAGTTAAATACCATATGTCTAACTATTAGGGATCCGTATGAAAACTTCGATAAAGTAATCCAAGGGGTAAAAAAAATATCCATAAAATCATTATTACACCCGTGCGACGCCGGGGCGGACTGCTAGTTCCCAATAAACCTATTTCGTTCACAATGGAAAGGTTTTCATGTAGGAATCTCGTGAAAATTGGCTGGTTATCGCTATTTATTGTAACGAATGAATAAATTTTGTCTCACCTGGATTGTGCCAAACAACTGTAATAAAACTGTATTTCGCAACGTTATCGAATTCTCTTCAATCTGTAACAAACGTAGTAGAATGCCTACAAACTTGTTTATCCACGATGTATTCTTTCATCGTTTAAAACACAATGATATGCAATTGAGTAAAAAAAAAATATCTAAGCCGTGTTGGCCGAGTGGGAGGTACCTCGACTTTCAATCTAAAGGTCGTGAGTTAATATAGGCGTGCATCAAAAATTTATATGCGCATCAAAACACGTGCTCAAAACGGTGAAGAAAACATCGTGAGGAAACCAGTTAGTATTTTTATATCCGGCTATGGGCTTGCAACCTGTCACGTATGGAATGCTAACTACTGCAAAATATGGGCATGTGCCAAATATAACGTTTGGACGTACCTCTGACTACCCCCACTAGACATATTCAAAGGATTGAAGCGCCTGGACGGTAGGTAGACAAAATATCCTCTCTGATCGAGAGGATGTTTTTCTACCGTACCGTAGCAAAATCATGCTCAAATTTTATTAAAACGTATTTTTGTGAATATCTTTCAACATAATGTTTGATCAAACTTTAATTATTTCTGTAGTAAAATAAAAACACTTCAAGTATCACTTAAAACGTCGTTTCTCTACTAATAAATCTTTCTGAATTCCGAAACAGACAATTTCTAATGCTGTTTACAATCTTGCTATGAGAGCCAAGATCTCAAAAGAGTTGAACATCACTTATTCCCATTATCAGCTGCTAATTATCACTTCATCTGTAAACATCACATCCAATCTGTCAAAAACCCGATATGTTGCGGTGAAACAAAAAAATGTCACCTACAATTGGTTGAATCGATCACTTCAATTTGAATTCTACTTTTTAAGTAGCTAAATCTAACCGCAGAATCTTTTGAGCGTCAGAACGCAACGAAGTAACGCCTTTTTGAATAGGGCAATTTATATGATTTGTAATTCGATACTGGCTGTTGAAATGACGCAATAAGTACTTATAAAAAGCGTTGATATAAAACAAGCATTAGACCAGGTGGGAATCATCATAACACGAAATCTTCTGGGGAGTGTGAAAAAGCTTACTTTATTTAATTCTTCATGTATACCTAGGTATAATATTTATTAATATACCAGGTCTAATTTATTCACTCGAGAAAACAACTTATCTACGAAAGTGTAGACCAAAATTACAGTTAACGTGACAATTTGGTCGAAGCATTTGAGCGTTGGGAAGCATTAGAGATGAGAATCATCATAACACGGAATCTACAGGGAAGTGAAAAAACTTACTTAATTCTTCATTTAAACCTATTTATTAATTTACCTGCAGGTTGAGTTTACTTATTCACTTGAGAAAACGATTTGTTTACGAAAGAGTGGACCAAAATTACATTTAAACGTAGAATATAGCGCCGTAGTTGTTATATTTTGGTCGAAGGAAGTATAAAAATATCTTCTTTCATATATGTATATATTATGTATGTACATAATATAAGAAGATTATTTTTGAGCTTGCGATATTTAACAAAAAAATAATGTTTTTGTATAAGTATTCGTCTGTAATAGAAACTTATCTCGGGTCCTTATCGACTTACTGGTAAGTTTAATAGATTTGATAGTAGGTACATTGATAATGTTTAATAAATTGAAGGTGCTTTTCTCGACAATATATAATAAATTTCTGTGCTTTGTCAACAAACTCTATCAAACTTTTAATAGAGTTTGTAAAATGGCCTCAAGCCTACAATCCATTATGATTAAATACTTTTGCGAAGAATTTTTTGAACATAGCTTCGACTGTCTCAATCATTTCAACGTACAATGAAACTAACTGGCCTCTTAGCTCAGTTGGTAGTAACTCTGCCTTCTGTGTTGTAGGTTGTGGGTTCGACTCCCACCCGGGACAAACATTTGTATGATAAACATGGATGTTTGTTCTGTGTCGGGTGTTTTAATATAATCATAAATAAGTATTTACAAAAAAAGTACCTATATAAGTATTCTATCATCCAATAGTCCAAGCTTTGCTAGACTAGATGTCGATGTGTGAAATATAAAAAAACACTCACCGCCATATAGCGTTCTCTTTATTGTCAGTCAACGGTTTCTATGAAGCTCTAAAGCTCTGGACTGGCCTTACAGCAGTTGGTAGCAGCTCTGCCTTCTGCGCTGTAGGTTATGGCTTCGATCCCCATCCGGGATAAACATTTGTGTGATGAACATAGATGTTTGTTCTGTGTCTGGGTGTTAAGGTGATAAGTGAAATTTTTGACGTTTTGTATGGGCTGAGTCTATCCGGATAAGACGGAAAAAGTGATAAAACTGCATTATATTGAAAACAATCAAATTAAAAAAAAATACTCTAATTTAGGTAGCTTGTATAACTATCTAACGAATTATATAAAAATAAACTATTTAGCTATTCATGTTTTGATTAAAAACGAAACTAGTGTTTTTGAAGAGCCAACTTTGGAAAATAAATCTATCGAGAAAAGTTTCATCAATCGTGTTTCTGTCTTTAATTTATCTAGATTAAATCCTTAAGTTAACTAAAACTGTATGTTTTGCGGTTATTGAGAGAAAACGATTCATCAAAAACAATTATTACTCGTCTTAATATGTGTAATAAGTATGTATATACAACAAAAAAAAAACTAATATAAGTATTCTATTAGTTATCTGGTTCCCGTAGTACAAGCTTTGCTTCGTTTGGGGCTAGATGGTGCTAATGTTCACCAATATTTATTTATTTTATTTATTAAAGAAGCAAACACACCGCTACGCTCCGTATTTAGTATCTATAATCGGATTAGCGCAACTGCGATTTGACGAACTAAAATGTATAGTTGCGCAAGACATCTCTGTCTACGAGACGGTGGTTAGAGCAAGGTAGAGTGGTTTTTACCCGACGAAAAAAGAGAAGATTCTCAATTTGACATGTATATATTTTTATATATGACCGCTCTTTTTTTACCTAGTGATCGAATTTGATGATTTTTTTTTCATTTAAAAATTATATTTATTTAGGACTAATGGTTCGTTTATAAGACTTAAAACCGACCAAGTGCGAGTCGGATAGACAGACGGACAGCGAAGTCTTAGTAATATGGTCTTGTTTTTACTCTTTGTGTACGGAACCCTAAAAACGAACTTGACCTTTGACTTTTCGATTGGTGAAAACATTTTCGTCTGTTTCTTTTAGTTTTTTAAACTTAATTATTAGAATTCAACTTCTTCATTGTAATATACAGTGCTTTGATGCTTAGATAGATCGCGTACAAACCAACCTATCCGACACGTCTTCAGTGATATCTGAACAGAAAAACACGACATAGTCACAAAGTTTTCGCCGGTGAGGTGACGATGTCTCGTCACTCCTTTTTTACTCCCTCAGGGCGATGCCTTCCTCAAAATCCTTTCCTTTGGCAACGCTTCAAGCTGAGGTCAGAACTTAAGTGGTGCCCTTGAGCTCGTTGCCCTAATCCACTCGATACTTTTTCCTTGCCGTAACTTTTAGCGAGTTTTACTTTTGTAAAGGTTTGTGAAAGACTATTTTTGAATACACATTTTTGAACATTCTTAATTTTTATATTATATATTTTTATATTTATATTTTTATATATAAACCTCAAAAAAGAACGATGATATAAATTTGGCGGCTTTTCTTGAAAATTTATGATGGTCCAATTTCAATGATATTTTTTGATAATGAGAAATTTAATCTAGTCTAGTGGGGGTAGTCAGAGGCACGTCCAAACATTATATTTGGCACATGCCCACATTTTGCAGTAGTTAGCATTCCATACGTGACAGGTTGCAAGCCCATCGCCGCTTATAAGAACACTAACTGGTTTCCTCACGATGTTTTCCTAGTCTACATTATAGAGGATTAGTAGTTTTTCATAAAAAAATAACTAAAACTTTGATAGTTTTACTAGATCCATGCTGGTTACTTTAAATCAATGTTGAAAATACGATACCCTGTCGATGTCAATTTTTACATAAAACGTAATACTATGTATAATAAACGTATAATATGTTTATCGACTGCATAGCATCAGTCGGCTCTAAACTACATCATGAACGAATTCTCGGATTTTTTATACTTGAATACTAAAGTCAATTCTACCGTGTTCATACCTACACCACTACTTAAAAAGACACAGTACCGCTTGAGATAGCTAAATAACACACAAAATAATCCGCTTAAGCAAAAGTTTCCAAAGAAAACGACGATCGGATTATGACGGCCGAGTGAGAACAACTCGCTATCAATGGATGGGATATTATAAAAAAAAACTAAATATTGCTTTTGTAAGAGGTATTGCCAGGATTTTAAGTGGAAACTGCCCACCTCTCTGGGAAAAAGACGTGGTTTTATATAGGTAGGTCTATCTATCTACTATATAAAAGAAAGTCGGGTTTGTTACAACACTTGAACTGACCGATTTGGCTGAAAATTGGTGGGAAGGTAGCTTAGAACCAGGAGACGAACATAGGATACTTTTTAACGGGAACGGGAACGGATCCCGTTAAAAAGTTAATTCTAAAGCGATACGAAGTTCGCTGGGTTAGCTTGTTTTATTATTATTTTTTTTAATTGAGTGTAAAATAAATTCTATACACCGCTATATCACGGCCTCTAAAATGTTTACAAAACATATTTTATTTTAAAGATGAGTATCTATTTGTAACGGTTGGCCCATTTTGATTTAGGCTTGTTTCATTTCATTTTTATGATTACTTATAGATTATTGACGCCTAGTTAACTTTTGTATCGTTTTAAGTGGTTAATACCCGTTAAGGCTTTATGGTGTAGTTGACAAAGTTGATGGGTCTTTAAGGTATAAAAATTTAAAATCGGTTACATAATCCGAACGCCGTTTTGGCCGAGTGGGAGGTACCTCGACTTTAATTTCGAAGGTCGTGGGTTCGAATCCCGGCGTGCATCAATGGATTTTTCTGTCCGAAAAATGTATATGCGCATCAAAACACGTGCTCAAAGCGGTGAAGGAAAACATCGTGAGGAAACCAGTTAGTATTCTTATAACAGGCGATGGGCTTGCAACCTGTCACGTATAGAATGCTAACTACTGCAAAATGTGGGCATGTGCCAAACATAATGTTTGGACGTGCCTCTGACTACCCCCACTAGACATCTTTAAAGGATCTAACCGCCTGGAAATCTGAGAGGATGTCTACCGTAATTGGGGATTACAGTCGTGATCCTATTTATTTTATTATATTTTTATAATCCCGAAAGAGATGGAGGTACTACGTAGAGTTAGGCCAAAGAAAAGATGGATGGACTGTGTGAAAGATGACATGGGTAAGAAAGGAGTGTGTGATGAGATGACAGCTGATAGAGGGAAATGGAAGAAGTATACATGTTGTGCCGACCAATTTAAATGGGATAAGGGCAGGATGATGATGATGATAAATCCAGAAAGAAGATTTTACTTTATTATGTTCTAGCTTCCGCTCGCAATTTCACATGCATGCTACTCACATAAAAAGTAGACTATATATATATATATATATATATGCTATTCCAGATTTTAATCCAAATCAGTTCAGCTACGACCCGATAACTATTTGAAACACAAACTTATAAACCTTTGTGTAGTAGTGAAACACAAACTAAACAAGATACCTAGTAGGATATTTTTATTCCTTTATCATTTGTAAACACAGGTATAATAATAATAATAGTAATAATATTTTGCCTGGCGCGTACAAACATTGCCTTAAAGAGAATTTAGTATAAATATTATATAGAGAAATGTCACAAAAATATCACATGGGTATAGAAATTGAATTACATGTTATAAAAATATTGGTTAATTATATTGTTAAATTGAGTCATCTCGAAAAAATACTCATCCAACCTACTTAGTTGTAGTGAATAGTCGGTACCAAATATGGTAATACTAGCCGACCCGTGACAGACGTTGTCCTGTCAAATTTCAATAATCGAATAGAAAAGACTGAATGTTTTTAGTCTGTGATGTCAGATTTGTTGCACACCAGAGACATATATACCAAAATCATGCCTTTTGCGTTTTTTTATCATTTTGGAAACGTTTTTCGGATTATAAGTTCTCATTTATTTATTCAGATTATTTATCTACATACTACAGCAACTCTCTTCTTAATCCGTTTTGTCGTTTGTTTTTGATTAGGGAACAAACATAGCAGCCTTATCACAAGCTTTCGCATTTATAATATTATTAGGATTAGGATATGACGGTACCAGATATGCAAAAAACATGTTCAGCTCATCTTGAGATACTCATCCGTTCTGACATATAAAATCCAGCATTCGGTTCACGCTTTATTTCGACCAAACGCCCTGAATTAATAATAAAAGAAAACACTCTGTATAAATAAAGAGTAAAAAAATACGAATAATTTAAATATCGCGCATCAAAACACGTGCTCAAAACGGCGAAGGAAAACATAGCAAGGAAACCAGTTAGTATTCTTACAAGCGGCGATGGGCTTACAACCTGTCACGTGTGGAATGGTAACTACTGGAAAATGTAGGGATATGCCAAATATAATGTTTGAACGTACCTCTGACTACCCCCACTAGACATCCTTAAAGATGTGTAGAAGAAGAGCAAAAATATATGAAAAAAAATGGTGTTTCTATATTAAAAATAACTTTGACATTCGATAGACGGGCATCACTAAAAATTTGTTACATTTTCCAATAAATTAAACATTTGAACTAAAACTTTGTTAATTTCTTTATCAAATCTGCATTATTTGAACTTATTAAACTTGAAAACAAGTCTTTTAGACATTGAGTGATTTTGTGGGCAATTTTCAAGATTGTTACTCCTAAAATTTAATACCAAGATTCCAGTTGTGAATAACCTTGGTTGGCTTTAAGCCGTTAATAACTTCAAGTTAAGCGTGCTTACTTTCATGAAAATGCTAACGCTAAGTGCGTCCTAGAAAGTCGTGACTAATAATTATAGAAATATCCTACTAATCCTAATAAAATTATCAATGTGAAAGTTTGTGAGTTTGTATGTATTTTTGTGCCTCAATCAGGCCTAAACGACAAAACGGATTAAGTTAAAATTTGCTGTAGATGTGATGAGATATAATTCGCGAATAAAACATAGACTACTTTAAAATACGAAAAACATCCCCAAAATTATAAAAAAACGCAAAAGGGATGATTTTGGTATAGATTGCGCTGGTGTGCAACAAATCTGACATCACAGACTAAAAACATTCAGTGTTTTCTAGTCGATTATTTAAATTTGAAAGGACAACGTCTGTCACGGGTCGGCTTGTATATTATAAATGCAAAGTTTGTGAGTGCGTACGTGTGTATGTGTGTGTGTGTGAGTGTTTGTTACTATTTCACGCAAAAACTACTGAACGGATTAAAATGAAATTTTACAGTTATATAACTTATACATCAGAATAACACATAGGATACTTTATATGCAGGTACAACGCGGGCGAAGCCACTGGCGGAAGCTAGTAAATCCATAAATGTGAAAGTAACTCTGTCTGTCTGTCTCTGACGTTATCACGGCAAACCGCTGGGCAGATTGTGATGAAGTTTCATATACCTACAAAAATAGTTAAAAGTCTATTTTCCCAAACTTTTTTTTTATATTTCAGGAATTTCAATGTTTTACGATATTAATAGTCAGTTTCTTTATTCTACGCGGACAAAGTCGCAGGTAAAAGCAGATATACATATAAAACATTAATTTAATTGCTAAATAATTATACTACTTTGATGTGATCGCTGTGCTCGTAAAGTTATTATTACCTACGTTGATTGGTCGTCGTCGAGTCTATGAACTTTTCTTTCTTGTGATTGCTATACTGCCGTCATATGCAAAAAGGGCAAATCTACATTTTTTTCCAGGATTCAATTGCCTTTAAAAATCAAGAGACCATCAGATGCTCAAATTATTTCTTCATAGCCAACTCAATCCTGAAAATAATGCATATACTCCCTTTTTGCATAGGACGGCTGAATACTCAAGGCTGAATACAACAAAATGTTATTGAACGAATTCGAAAGGATATCAAGGTGGCGAGCAAAGAGCAAATAAAACACTGAATAGAAATAATCAGGATATATTACTCAAGTATGGACACAGGACAGACAAACAGACGGACAGCGGAGTCTTATTAATAGGATCCCATTTTTACCCTTTAGGTACGGAATCCTAAAAATTAATGAATGAATAAAAAATAAAGTACGTTTAATACACAAAATGATATCAAAAGTATACGACATTTCAACGCTTTCGTTAATATGTAATGCGCCCTACAAAAACTACCAAACCACTTTGAAATTGAATACCTACTGCTACTCATTTTAAGCTATTAATTTACTTATTGTAGGAGCTGTTTCTTGGCACGAGCACACACGTCGTGAAATATCTATAAAATAGAGCATTCTGTATAAACTTTATTAGCAATTTAGTACGTTTAATCATAAAACTTTACGTAATCGATTAGATCTAGTTATTATAGGTGTCTAGAATAACTAGGTACTTGCATAACCCCATTAATGTTATAAATTCAAAAGTTTATGAGTTTGCTTGTTTATGTTTTAATGGCGCTATAACTGCCAAATTTAGATGAAAATTGGAACAGATATAGATCGTGAATCGGAATAGGACCTTTTGTACACATGAAAGATGACTTCGACTTTATTGTTTCATAGTATTTGTATTTGAAATCGAAAAATTCGCCGACCCCACTTAAGTGGGAAGGCAGGAAGATGATGATTTTCGAGGGGCCTCGAAAGAGTTTGAGTCAAGGTTACAACTAAGAATATGGGGATAAGACTCGTTCATCCCCAAAAATCACACTACCAAATATTTAAAAAAGGATTCTTCGTTGCAGCACATAAAAAACACGCTCGGTAAAGTGATTCGTCTTCAAGAAACAAGGGCTTAAGCACAACCGTAACAGGTCACCCAAATCACACGCCCGTCCACTCATATTAACCTTACTAATACATTTATCTGACAGCTGAACACTCGATAAGATTTCACAGTCCACTGAACTTTTAATTAAAGAGTGTCCAAACCAAATGTAAAGAATATAAATTAATACAAAAGTTACAAACAAGACAAGGCGGCCACAAGCAAAATTAAATTTTGTTTTAAGTTTTAGTGAAGCCTTGGTTTTTATGTAAATTACTTTTACCATCTATTATATGAGAAAGTGTGTTTGTACGTTTTTTGGTTTGTCCTATCAAGCTGATTTATCGTATAAAGATAGATAAGGGAAGTCAGATAGAGATAGACTGGAGATTGACATACCTAGGCTTCGTTTTATCGAGGTACAGCAAATCTTGCTGTAAATTTATGTATATTACGAGTAAGGTGCTACAAAACAGTGTTTATTTGTATGGAAACCAGTACCTACACTGAACTAAAATCTTCCCTACAAATAGCTTACGATACTTGATAGCGACTGTAGTTTGGAAATCTCATAATTTCTGAGAAGATTTTTTTTTATTTGGAATTTCGAACTTCACTTGTTTATCGCTTGCATGATACCATGATAAAATATGTTTCAAATCTAGCTATAAACCAAAGTTCATTGAAATCGGTTCAGCTGTGACGAAATGATTTATCTAGTAACATGTTCTGGGTTCAGATGCAACACCTGCCAATCGTGTTTCATCACATACTTTAAGCAGGTGGTGACTTTCTGTCCACTAAACGGGCCCCCAAAGGTGCCGCCAATTAATAACATAAGTATAAAGTGTAAAATAAATGGCAGTGAAGAAGTAAAGCAGATGTGGAAAGCTTAAAGGTATCGAGACATTACATACTCGTGAATTTATGCACTTTGATACTATTGGCAATATTTGATACTGGTCTCACAGCTCAGTTGATAGTAACTCTGCTTTCCGCGCTGTAGGTTGTGCTTTCGATCCTCACCCAGGGCAAACATTTGTGCGATGAACATTGATGTTTGTTCTTTGTCTGTGTGTTACTATGTATATAAATAAAAGGGTGTTTGTATTTACAAAAAAAATGAATAAAAGTATTCTATCAGTTATCTGCCATAGTACAACCTTTGCTTAGTTTTGGGGTAGATATAGGTAGGTGTTGTGTGTAAAGTCCGCCATTATTTAGGTATATTTATTATTGTATTCTTAATCTCTGTCTAAGGAGCGTTTAAATGGCATTATAGGAGACGCATCCAATAGTTAAGAGATTTAAATAATAATTTAAAAAAAATAACTGAATGTATGGAAAATTTATTACTTTTTAATGTATTTTTAAGACATTCTAGAACTAGTATAGTTCTGTTATTAGGTATGTATGTACTTATACCTATGTACATAATACCTTCTTTGTATCAAATAAACAATTGTTATTACTATCCCAGTGAATTATTTTGTAATATAAACTAATACAAAAATTGATAAATTGTTACTTTATCGAAATAAATACCAATTCAACGAAAAGAAAAGACTATTCTAGCACGCGATGAATTTGTCTGCTGATAAAAAGAGCATTTACTAAGGACCCAAGTATGCGGGCTTTCCATTCGCTGATCCCATTTTCCTGAAACAAAGAAGAAAATATCAGCTAGCTCACACCATACATAAAATAATAAGTAAATCAAAAATTTATGTAGACATTTCACGCAGTGCCATCTAGCCCCAAACTCAAAAGTTAGTACTATGGGTGTGATGTACAAGTATGAATAAATGATTCGGCTAAACGAGCCGTCCGCTTCGCGGGTAGTTCGTTACTTGACGCCCGAACGCCGAGGCAAGCGGGCGGGTCGCTTGCGACTGTTATAATGGAAGTCTGATATTTTATTGCCTTACCCTAGAAAGGTACAAGACACCACAATGGGAACTAGAAAACTGACAGAAAAGATAATTATAACTTTATTTGTAAATTAAGTATTTTTATAAGATACATTATAACATCCAGATCAATGTTCTAGACACAAAATGTAAGATATGATATCATGATATATGAATTGTATGTTCAGATCTTGTTAATTATAGCCTATTCTAATTAGATTATCCAATATAATAGAAACTTCACATGCAAAGTTCTCCCGTAAGGCTAGATACTCCTGGAGCATTAGTTATAGCTAACTACCTACATATATTTGTTACATTGACTTAGCTTTTCTGTGTGCGAGAAGCGTTCTCAAATAGTTGTCATATAAAACTTTTCTATCAACTGTTCTATATATCAACACGATCCAAACCCAAATATCTAATAGCAGAATGTGGTAAGAAAAAAAAGTTCACTGCAACATAATAATATGTTATGGAATTTATATGTCGAGATTATTATGTGTATTTAAAGTGAACTAGCTGTTCTTTTATAGGATGGTGGTCCACGTAAGCCAAAGTTGACACGAGGTATTATTGTTTGCGAAGTTTTGCAGGCAATGAGGGTACCTACTCAAAATTATGTCGGTTTGGAATGTCTTTGTCAAAACAGTTTACTAACTGAAAAACCTTTTAGTTTACCTGTTATGTTAGTTGATCTAATTATAGAAACCAGTTAGTATTATTATGACCTGTTACGTATGAAATGCTTTACAAAATGTAGGCCTAGAAGAAACTGTTTCTTTGAATGTGCCTCTGGCTACTCCCTTGGACATCTACAAAAATGTCAGCATCAAGAAATCTAAGAGGATGTGTACCGTACTCAGGAATTCGTGAGCCTATTTATATTTTGTACTAGCTTTTACCCGTGACTTCGTCCGCGTACATTTAGAAAATCGATTTATGACGAATTTATCGTAAAACATTAAAATTCCCAAATAAAAAAATAGCCTATGTCTGTCAAAGACTTTAAACCTTCTCTATATGAAATTTCATTAGCGGTTTGACCGTGATAACGTCACAGACAAACAGAGTTACTTTCGCATTTATAATATAAGTGTCGATTTTAATTTCCTACCTATATTAGTCAAGTTAAGAGGCTGTGATAGCTAAATTAAAGGCTGGCTTAATTGCAGAGCAGACGTGACTACGGCTTTAAGCTCTAGGTACATTCAGCGGATAAGCCGTTAGAATATTATCCGCTCTTACAAGAGAGTTGTACAATTGTATCTATTACTAACGACACTGCGCATCAAAAAAACACGTGCTCAAAACGGTGAACAAAACCTGTTAGTATTCTTATAAGCGGCGATGAGCTTGCAATCTGTCACGTATGCTAACTACTGCAAAATGTGGGCATGTGCCAAATATAATGTTGGACATGCCTCTACCCCCACTAGTCATCTTCAAAGGATCTAAGCGTCTGGAGATCTGAGAGGATGTCTACCGTACTTATGGATTACAGTCGTGATTCTATTTATTTATTTATTTTACTAACGACAATGGATGTTTCAAAATATTCAGAAGATGGAAGCTTGAACAAAGAATAATCTGTATTCGGAACCAACACTTCGGTTCTTTTAACAAGGTCGTCTGACCTAAAGTATCTCAAACGAAGCAGCGGATAAAAGCAAGTGAAATCTATTATTCTTTAAAAAATCCTCTTGTTATGCATCGATACTGAAGACAGAGCTATGTAGCTAAGATAATTTTAATACTGAATTTCAAATTGTTCATTAGTTTTTACCGCGTTTTGAGAAGTTTACTTTTGTACTGTGTATTTTGTATGATAATTTCTAATTATCCTCTCAAAGGAAGGTAAGTTTGGAGTCACTGATTACTTCAATTACTAAACATATAGACTGGGAACTAGTAAATACTTTAGATACCTATTTTACCACTCATGCACCAATTGATTCGATTTAAAAAATGTGTGTCGCATTAACACGTGCAAAATGGTAAGGAAAATACTATTATCACATCGACAGGCTTGCAACCTGTCACATATAAAATGCTTACTACTGTAAAAAGTAAACGAATGGGCCTAAAAAATCCGTTACCAGATTTAGCCACACCAAGCAAATCACAAGTAATGAGAGCGGATTTATTTTGCAAGGTATTGGTTGTTGCTAAAATTGCTTCCTCAAATCCCACAATAATTTAACGGTTAAGCTGGTACGTTGGAATACATAAGCCCAGAAACATTGATTTGATTTCAATCAAATCGTTTAATTAAGGCACCGTCTCACGACAAACAAGATTTGAATCCGCACGAGAGATCCATGGCTCACGATCCGCTTTATCGAATGCAATGTATCAATGCTCATTCGATGTATAATGTTCAACCGGTAAACAGGATTTTATCCTACTTATAACGTGAGATGGTTTAAGACCCGAAATGCCCTAAAATTGCACCTCAGCGCGAGAAATTTAACTGACATAAAGCTTTTGCCGTGGCATTCAACAGTCACACGGTCAAAACTATGCAAACTGTGCTGTTAGAACTATGAACTTTGCCCTCGCTATGAATAACTACAAACATGTAAGTGGGTTGTTGGTAAAGTTGATTATATTTAGAAGTCAAACGAGTAGTCAAAATCTGCTTTTCGGACACAAAAGTGCGAGATTTCAAGTACCTAATAAATATATAATACTAGCAGACTCGCGACAGACGTTGTCCTGTTCAGGTTTCAATAGTCGCATAGAGTAATGCACGTTACTATGACGAGTGTCCGGACTGATGTCCGGTTTTTTGCTCGCCAGCGCCATCTGTACCAAAATCATCTCTTATGCGTTTTTTTATATTTTTTGGCATGTTTTTCGTATTTAAAGTAGTCTATGTTTTATTTGGGCATTATATCTACATCTAAAGCAAATTTCTGTCTTAATCTGTTGTGTCGTTTAGGCCTGATTGAGCCACAAACATACATACAAACTCACAAACTTTCACATTTATAATATTATTAGGATAGGATTGGTCGAAAACACCGTTATAAACATCAAACTTCAAAGCAATGTTTCAATGCAGATTCAATTTCCCGATTCGTGTGTGTGTACACCACTTACCGGCACTAGCCGTTCTCATAGAAAGATTCGTGACTGCGAAATCCACGGTAGCCGAGTCGGATATCAAATGCAATTTACTTCATTTGCTCGTCGGTAGTTTGTATCTAACTCGGAGCGGATTATGTTGTTTTTGATTTTTATTGAATGACTAAATGTAGAACCCTCGAAGTGGTATGAATTTGAAGCATTCCCCATTACAAAGATGATAGAACACAGAACGAACCGATGTCTCAGCGCTGGGTGCTGGCTTGCTGGTGAGTTTGGGATCATCGATGACTCAAAAGCTCTTCTCTTAAAGGAGTTATAACGAAACAGCTGATACATGTGAACACCGTGCCAAAGATGAGAACAGTGTTTCCTTGTGTGCAGCCAAACTTGTGCTATGTAAAAACAATAATCAACTGTAATAAATCTTCACACAAGCACGGTGACAAAAAGAAATGCGCATAATAAAAAGATAATAATACAAAACAAACATTATTTAGGCGCTGTCAAGGGAAACGTTCCATTATATCCTAACTGGATATTTTACTTCACTCCTTGAGTAATTGGTATTTGAAGGCTGGTAATACTCAAACGCTAGAATATACAAGACAAGATTCCGCATACCAAGGCAGATGGAAAGTAAACATAAGTCTGATTTACGAAGATTGAAACAGCAGTCTTGGAGGAAAGTTTTATTGGAACTGAAAGCATCACGCCACTTATTCTACCCCGCGGGAACGTAGGGTTGGTACGCATGCTCGCCTGATATGTCCGGCTTTTAAGTTATTTAGGAGGATAATTGTTCGACCTGGAAGGTCCGAAATCCTAGTGACCGTTTAACATTTCATTATTTGTACACTCCTTGAAGTGTAGAAGAGATCCTTGTGAAAGAGCTCGTCGGGGAAAAAACTACCGCCATACTTATTTTTGTTACCAAGCGGCATTGTTATATCCCCAAGTAGGCGGATACAAGACAGTTCATCATAGGGTGCGATTTATGATATAAGTAAATAGTGTTTTCTTGTATGCGACAATGCTACATAAACATGGATAACTGTTAGTTCTACCTTCAAATGGTATAAAAAAAATCATCCAGGTCACGTGCTGATACTTGACACCGTAGGGTTACCTACCAGCGATCGCCAGTTGGTCTAGTAAGAGTTGTTTAGCCTTAATCTAATTGTATTGTTCCATTCAGACATTTGTGACAGACTATCAGCAAAAAATGTCATAAAAATTGATTTAATAAAGAAAGTATATTTTTTTTAAGTGAATATAGCTATCACTGATTTCTCTTTTGGTAACCCTAACCATAGATGCTGCAATAGTCACTTTGAACTTACTTAGTTTTTGTTTGCGAAAATCTATTCAATTCAGTTAGTAGTATGATTGGATTTCTTTGCATGTTTTGTGATCTTTACTACTTCAAGTTAATTATCTGGTAATACATAGACATCGTACATAGACTGGGCAGTCTATGTATGATTCATAAAAATTTAATTAATTCTGGGTTCATTCGTTAAGTATGAATATAATTAGGTAGTAAGTAGAATTTTGTAGTAATTGTTTTGTTTAGTTAAACTTTTGTACCACTTTTCTTGATTTTATTTATCCTGTCCACCCAAAGGTTGTTTTTTTAGGGTTCCGTACCCAAAGGGTAAAAACGGAACCCAATTACTGTCTGTCTGTCTGTCTGTCAGTCCGTCTGTCTGTCACAGGGCTGTATCTCATGAACCGTGATAGCTGGACAGTTGAAATTTTCACAGATTATGTATTTCTGTTGCAGCTATAACAACAAATACTAAAAACAAAATAAAATAAATCTCCCATACAACAAACGTGATTTTTTTGCCGTTTTTATAGATAATGATACGGAACACTTCGTGCGCGAGTCCGACTCGCACTTGGCCGGTTTTTTATACTTTGTTTTTACCTACTATTACTATGTTTTCTTTGTGTGCAATAAAGAGTTTATCTATCTATTTATAATCTAGTTTAATTTAAGAAAAAATGTACCTTCGCATTTTATCAATATTAATGTGTTTATGATTAGTATCTCTTAGTCTAGCTATCAACTTGAGATAAGTTAATAATGATAATTTTATGATCGTCATACTCTCACGCCACGTTTATGATCCCTCCTTAGTGTTCATAGGCATAATAATTTACAATCACTATATCAGTTTTATCGATCTTAACTTTACTCTATCTATCTTATAAGTTATTTATGTTATATAAGTCGTATAAGTAAATGTCGACAGATTTAAAATTTAAGAGCATCCACAAAAGGGGTAGGCCCTGTGGACTAGTCTGCAGCTACACCTGCCCATTTTTCTGCAATATAATTTATACATAGCTCAATGCTCACAAACTTGAGGTTACTTACGCCGTAAAATTACAAGTTTTTTTTCTGAGCGTCATTTGCCATCAGGGACAGCCGAGACGTAAACGAGAAAGGTAATAATGTAAAAGTTTTTTAGCACTAAGTAAAACTCGTTTGTTCCTTTTTACGGGCGGTGAAAATAATTTGAAATTCTTTATTATTAGCGGTCGTAAAGCGCGCAAAAGTACAATAACATTTCAGTGAGAGCTAATTTTGGATAATATAAAAAGGTTTTGAAGGGCTTTTAGAGTTTTGATTGTTGGGTTCGAGGGGTCTAGAATATCAATTAATATAATTTTCTCGTTTAAGGGCCAGAAAACATACTTACCTTAATGTGAGAACTTAATTTTTTTTATGGAATGCCTAATTAATTCCTGTTCCTCACACAGCTGCTTTTTTTAAGGAAATCTTAAAGTTTTATGTTTAAGTGTGTGTAAACTTACGAATCACACACACATAACCACCCGAACTCTAGAAACAGGCTGAGAAGCAGATGCACTCGTATATCTATATCTGCTGACACTAACACATATATATCGTACTACACATTCACTCAATATGTCAAACACCTACTTACTGGTGTGTTACCACTTCACACACTGGAGCTCACATAGCATTAAAGAAAGGATCTTTGAAAAAAAATTATAGGTCCCAAGCCGTGTTTGTTGACTGATTCCTCTAGGCTTGGTAGCGAGGAACAGGCGTAGCTTTATCTAGCTCCTAAGACGTTTCAAAGTGATCCTTGTGATTATATTAAAATAAATGCTATTGAATTTGACTTCCAAAGACTGAAACCAAAATGTTTTAGACCATGCATCCTCTAAATTGCGATACCTGAATGAAGATAATAATTTTTCATTTTGGATTCAGTTAATTAGCAGAAATTAATGCTATTGTTTGTAGTATTGCTATTATCATAGAATATCAGAAAAATCTATATTTCGGTGCTTTTTGTATCGATACAAAAATAGAAGTTAAAAAAGTTTTGAAAGTTATCATTCAGGAAAAATTGATTTGTTTTCAATACTGTTTTTTAGCTCTATGAGTAATCTAAATACAACCGATAAAAAATATTTTTTAAAATCACAATAACATGTGACCATGTATAACAGCAAAGGTAATGAATTATATTTGTTTTATCATTTTGTAAAGACAAAGCTTTCATAACAGAAATAAAAACAAATAAAATAATCCTTATAAACTTTCATTTTGAAAGTTTTTCAGTCTCAAGTGGAGAATAAGCACGAGCTACCCACTTTGCTCGACTTTTAAGGGTTCCTTTTCCTGAAATGAAATCCATGAAGGATTACTATTTTTTTCCACGTTTCTTCAAAGACGCTATCATACAGAATTAACTAAAAGTTAAAATAATGGTCAGACTTTTAAATACTATGAATTTATATTTTAATAATTATTAATATTATATTATTAATAAAATAAAATTATTAATAATGTAAAATAGGTATATTAGATATTATGAGTCAATTGCGTCCTAAATATTTTTCAGACCACATCTATGCACTGCTAGGTACAGACCTCATATTTTGCAAAACGGTTAGTAACAAACAATTAAAATCGTGTATCGTTTTTGTTACATGGAATATAATAGAAACAATCTCGTACAAAAAAAAACAAATACCTACAGCAAGTTTGGTAAACATACGGAATTCACATAGCGTGAGTTCTGTTCGAACTTGGCTATCTTTTTAAACAAAGTAGATACTAATAGCATTTTAAGTTAGTGCTAAGACGTTTTTTTTATGAACTTTAAGCTTAGTCTTTGTCGCTATTCCCTTTATACGACAAAACTAAAAGCAGATACTCGTACTTAACGGTCTTAGCTCTTTCTGTATTTGAGCACTGGAAAAAATAAATATACCTAGTATCGTGCAGAAGTATCACTTTAAAAAAGTGTATTCTGCTACCAACATGCCTACCTTCTTGCCTTACTTTATCTTCTTTTAGTAAAGTGAAATTGTTCACCCACACTACTTATTAAAGGCTTCACACACAGTAGGTATAATGTAAAGATGTACATTATAGCACGATACATCTCATCACATCTTTCGATAGAAATCGTCATGAGACCGCACACGACAGCTATAATATACAGAGCGATATGATTTTTTTTTTTTAGATATATCTTAATACATCTCTATACATTTCCGTATAATGGAATGAAACGTGATACATTAAGATAATATAAAGTTATACATCCCGGGATGTAATGTACATTAATATACGAGTACATTATAGCTGCCGTGTGTGAAGATCTTTAGACTAACATGATTTTCTGCTACTAACTGCACGACTGTAATAGATATATTGTGAAATATATATTGATATATTTCAGTCGGCCTATTTATTAAAAAATTTAAAAAAAAAATGTTTTCTGAGCAATTTGTTAAGCCAGATAAAACATTCATCAACTTTCGTCAAAGTGCCAAACAGAGTTCTTTACGATGAAATCACGTCGACAAAATTGGACAGCACATTAGTTTTAAAAGAAAAACGTCGTAAAAATAAAGCACGCGGAATGAATAGCTGGAGTAATAAAATTTCACATTTATAAAAATATCACGCTGTTTATTATTTAACTTTTAACGTTTCAACGTAACATTCTTCACAGGATTCCACCTTGCTAAGAATTATTTCAGAATGGCGCAATATGCAGACGAGTATTGTGTACACTGGCAATTTAGAGCGATTTGTTGTCAGACTAGAATTGCCAGTGACGTAGTGAGAAATGCAATCTGGAGTGATAATGTCAACTTGCAAAAAAAAACTAATTTTCGTTTGGTTTTTTTGTTGCGGATCAGGTTGTTGACGAGGGACAGTTGCGACAATATTCTGACGGATTTTCATGCTTTATCCACTTCTAGGCCACGGCGGACGTGTCGCCAGAGATAGTAAAAAGCTTAAAAAGGCTCATATACATCCATCGGAGATAAATACATATTTTTGCCTTTTGGGTCAGAAACTTTAGAACAATGGGGCTCAAAAACGAGGCTCCTTTTCATAGACCAAAAATATATAGACTTAAGATTAGCATGTTGATCCAGCGAGGTTATGTCAGTTGCCAGCTTTTTGGGTACATAGGCCGTGGTTGGTTATCCAGACTCTGTTTTTTAGCTGTAAATGTACGAGATCTAGGATAAAAAGCAAAACTTTCGTGGACGGATTCTTTTAATTGTTGTCGTAAATCTATATAAAACTTTAATAAGGTGACCATAACATAAAAATTGACGCATTTTTTAAGCCATACCATATACCATATATACCATAGTTGCCAGTTTACCAGCAATTTGCTTACGACGGAATGCAAAATATTATTCGCTGACCTGGAAATGTATTTTAAATGAATTTTCAAGCCCTATTGTGCAAGTATGTTATTGTATGAATGAGAGTGTATGTCATAATATTTTTTTATTGTATATTATTTATTTTAATTATAGAGCCAATCCCAGCCTTAATTCAACGGAGTTACAAGTCTTAATAATAATTATAAATGCGAATGTTTGTGAGGATGTTTGTATATTTGAAAATCAATCCTGCCTAAACGACAGTACGGATTGAAATTGATGAAATGATTGAAAACCAGCGTCGCACCGCGCTTCGCCTACTCCCTAGGTTCGGTGCTGTGCGGCTCAATGCTGAAACGGGGACCTATTTGCCCCCACATGACACAATCTGCTGTTGATTGTTTTTTTGTTTTCTTTTATTCAATAATTGTATTGTGCCTTTGGAGCATATACATGTTTTTTCTTTCTTAAAATGAAACTTTCTGTAGATGTAGATATATTGATCGAATTAAACATTATGGTGGTTTTTATATTATCCGAAAAACATTCCCAAAAAGAAAAAAAAAATCAAAAGGGATGTTTTGTATAGATAGCGGCGCTAAAATTCTGACATCAGGTTTAACTACATAGGACAGGATAAAGTCTGTCACGGGTCTGCTAGTATGTCATAAATTTAAATGTGCATGCTTTCAGGTGTTAATTTTACCGGAGTATAGGCTTTCTGCTGTCATCGACTAATGACAGGAAGTTATCTACACTTCTACACTCCTATTTTAAAGTAGTAAAATTTGTATTTTTGTTTGTAATAGATAAACAAAAACTATTTGATTGGTAGATAATATAATAAAAAATATATTTTAAAGGTATTTAATTATTATAAATGCGAAAGTAACTCGGTCTGTGAAGTTATTACGGCAAAACCGCTGGGCCGATTGTGATAAAATTTCATACAGAGTTTGAAGTCTTGGGACGGACAAGGGCTACTTTTTTCTCATTTTTCCAGAATTAAATGTTTTACGATAAAGTCGTCATAAATTAATTTCCAATTCGTCAAAATTCAATTTTAAAATAAAAACTTTTGGTGTAGACCATGATGCGATTCCAAAATGAGTCACTGTTCAATGATAGTTGCATTTATTTTAAAATGATGCATAATTATATGAAAACTTGAGGTAAACTACATGGTCTGTTGATCGCGTTTCTAATAAAGTAATCACGATAATAACAGACGTTGGTTATAACTTTTTTTCGCAAAATTACGTGCAATTTTTTATATTAAGTTCTCATAGTCTTTTATTTTTTGCAATGGAAGTTAATTGCTGCATTGATGTGCCTCAATTGTTTTGAACACAAGAGGAATATTTTGAAACTTTTGACGTCTCTACAACTTTTATAGATAAATACTAGTTTTCGCCCCCGGCTTCCCTCGCGTTGTTATGAAACTAAAACTAACCTATTTGCTAATTGAGGTCACGAACTATCTCTTCCAAATTTGATTCGAATTTGTTTAGCTGTAACGGCGTGACAAACATACAAGCATCCAAACATAAAAATATCAATATAACTTAGGAGTATTTAGTACCTACCTCGGTGGCATGGTGATCAAGTGCCCAACTGAAACGGAAAAGATGCGGGTTTGATCCCCGCGGCGAGAGAAATGTTGGCGTTACCAGAATATTAAGAATGAATTAATGAAAATGCTTTATTGTACACCATAATAAAAAATTATATCAACGACTAGAACAAACTGTACAATGGGCAGTCTTATCGCTAAAAAGCGATCTCAACCAGATAACCTTGCGATTGAGTGCATATAAAGATGACTGAAAGATTGGTCGGAGTGCACTAAAATCAGTATAAATAAGATTCAAAGAAAATACTTTAATTAAAATTTTAAGATCTAATGTTTTCCAAAAAAATATTTCATACCTACACCCCAACAACACGAAAGTAAATTTCTGCCCAAACCTTATAAGGTACTTTAGAAACTATAAATTAAGCGATCAAAGTATCGTTTCAAATGGAAAAAGTTCAAAGGGACGTCAAGAGTATTATAAAATAATCCGACAGATTCACTTTTAAATTTGTTGACGCTCGAGTCACGTTTCAAGGATTTTGAGAACAGCTTTAAAAACGCTATTAGGTCGATCGTTAAACTTTGAATGAGTGACATCTTGGACAAAACCATCCTCAACTTTCTTCTAATCATCAAAGTTTTAGGCAAAACCAACCATATGCCTTTGGAATAGGAGCTAACATTCGCTACCATGATATTGTATTGGCACAGAAAACATGGTTGAAGTAACTTGTCGACTTCGCTGTCACAGAACACTTTTGGATCATCACTCGCATTTGATGTGTTTCGGGAATTGAGGCGGATTAATTTTAGTTTCATGGGAATTCAGATGCGTTTGGCACTCAAAGTTCAGTATGTTTAAGTCCGTATAAGAACTTTATTGGAGGCGATGTGAAAAGTCATCAAGCTTACCCTTAGGAGCTGTTAATAGGTTTTAAGGACACGAAAACAATAAAAGGAGTTTAGAGCGTCTATTTTAATATAAAGACCGGGCAAGTGCGAGTTGGACTCGCGCACGAAGGGTTCCGTACCATTATCTACAAAAACGGCAAAAAAATCACGTTTGTTTTATGGGAGCCTCCCTTAAATATTTATTTTATTCTGTTTTTAGTATTTGTTGTTATAACAGCAACAGAAATACATAATCTGTGAAAATTTCACCTGTCTAGCTATCACGGTTTATGAGATACAGCCCTGTGACAGACAGACAGACAGACGGACAGCGAAGTCTTAGTAATAGGGTCCCGTTTTTACCCTTTGGGTACGGAACCCTAAAAACCACTTATACTAAACGCAGCGTTGATGGCGTTATAAGAGTTTTTTTTACAAGCTTTTATTTAACTTGCTATGTATGTATGTAACTATGTTTGTTAAGGTGGAATCTTGCAACTCATTTTTGAAGCAGTTATCCCCAACCGATTGAGCTGAAATTTCGCATACTTATGTAACTCCGGTGACAATTCAATAATAAGGTGACAGTGAGCTGATCTGATGATGGAGTCAGGAGCTGTTCAACAGACACTTACCATGGAACTCACTCCTTCGATTGAGTAAAAACTTTGCATACTTGTCAAGGTCCGATGACAATATTATATAATGTGACAGGTGATAGCGCGTTGATGCTCGATGGTTTAAATGAATTTACAAAAGCTTGTCATTGAAAAATATTGTTCAACAGAAAACTTATTTGTGTAATTATGTATGTTGTTGGATAGGCGTTTCAAATTATTTTTTATTAGGATTAAATATTTTTTTTGCGTCAGAATATTTTGTATTTTTAAATTTTTTACAGAAGTCTGAAATAGCAAATGATTCAGCACAGAATCTTTATTACCTACCGATTATTTTACAATATAAATCGGAAGCAGTTGCTACTAGAATAATACAACAGTTTTCTTATACCCATCTCAATGAATTGGTAATTCAAAACCGCATTGAATTGTTATAAAAAAATCACTCCATTAAATAACTTTGTTTCCTAATATTTATATCGATGTTGCCTGTTAGAAATTAAGCTATAAAGTCGAAGTAGACGCGAAGCTGAGCACCGCGGGTAGTCAAGAACATAACACATTTTACAACTATTAAAGAAGGCATCTTTACAATGTAACTGGCTGGATCGTACGGTAGTGCATCTTACTAGCTACTACGTGAAATCACGCACATTGTCACAGAACAACTTTGATTCGCCGTCATAGCACAATACTTACTACAGAATTTGTAATAGAACTACGAGTATATAACCGGTACTACGGACTCGCGTTCGAAGGGTTCCGTACCATTATCTATAAAAAAAGCCAAAAACCCGTTTGTTGTATGGGAGCCCCACTTAAATATTTATTTGATTCGGTATTTAGTATGTGTTGATATAGCGGGAATAGAAATGCATCATCTGTGAAAATTTCAACAGTCTAGTTATCACGGTTCATGAGGTACAGCCCAGCCTTATGACAGACAGACGAACGGGCAGACGGACAGCGAAGTCTTAGTAATAGGATCCCGTTTTTACCCTATGGGTACGGAACCCTAAAAATAACCACTCCTCTTCCCAAGCTTTTACCAAACCCCGCACGTCGTTGTAGCATTCGTATACTATTGTGATTTTTTCTCTATTTGTTTTTATAAAAAAAGAAGCAAATAAATTTTCGGTTAACCGTTTGGAACACGTGATAATAAGCACATTTTTTTCAAATAAAAAGTTGTATTTTGTATTGGCCGGAATTTGCAACTTCGAATTGTATGAATCTTATGTATAAATTGTATATTAATATATAATTAAGTAACATAATATAACTTATATCAGTCTCGTACGCTAGTCTAAAAAATATTGAAATACTGTATCGATATCTACTATGTCCCAGGTTTATGACTGCCATAGACCATCCAACAGTTTCTACTCTGCTCCAACGGGAACCCACCACGATACCAATAACTGTTTCAAACCAAAGTTATTGCATGTAATATTTGTTTAAAACCTTTTTTCGGTGCTTAAAAATTAAAATAAGTTGCCGGCTATAGTCAACGTTTTACGTGTAAGTGTGGTTGATAGTCGAATGTTTTCTTTTATGGTTATAGGCGTAAACGGTGTACAAGTGCTCGCTGTACTAAAAATAATAAAGATAGCCAGTTACTGTCTTTTATGAATAACTTTACCGTGAATATAGCCTCAATAAAGACAGTTACTGTTGGCTCCAACTGCTTGGAAATTTCCGAACTACTTGAAAAGATGACATACGTCTATCCGTAGTTATAGATGATATTCTACTAGTAAGTACTGAATTGACTAGATATCGTGAAATATTTTATTTCTCAATTTAAGAATCTCAAGATTATGTAAACGAAAACAACTTTGTTAAATAGTTATTTGAAAACAAGTAAAATAATATAATAGGTATTTAAATATTGATGAAAACAGTAATTTAATTATATATGAATAAACCATCAGTACCATACAGTAAGTAAACTATCTACTAAATAGTCCGAACAAAGCCAAAACATTTGAATTATATAGGTGAGGTGATTCTTGAGTTATAAAATTACAACGAAAAGTGGCATTGATTTTTACATATATAGATGTATGTCTATGTATTCTATGGGATCTTGATATCTGAGAGAATTACGTATAGAATTTTTTTCGTACGTTACTTATAATAATAATGTAACACCCAGGTACAGAACAAGAATCATCATTCATCACACAATGGATTGTCCTGGGTAGGGATCGAACCCACAACCTTCAGCACAGAAGGCAAAGTTACTACCAACTCAGCTGCAAAGACACTTAAAGTTACGATTATCTTTAAGATTTAATATCTTAGCTTCTTCATAATACAGTTAACTAGGTCATCTTTTCATCATCAACATCATGGACTTTCCTCACTGCTCAGTTGGTAGTAGCTCTGCTTTTTACGCTGTGGGTTGTGGGTTCGATTCCCACGCAGAATAAACATTTATGTGATAAACATAGATGTTTGTTCTGTGAGTATGTATTTATAAAAAAAGTATTCTATCAGCTTTGCTTAGTTTGGAGCTAGATGGCGCTGTGGGTGAAGTCCGCCAATAATATTTATTTATTTATCTGAGTAATGTTACATGTTCTATGATAAAACTAAATGCAAAAACCTATTATACATCTTAAAATACAGCCAAGTTGAGAACCACCTATTTTGAAGTCGGTTGAAAATAAAAACATTACGACTCACTTAGGGAATTAGTCGGGGCTAGTAGTAAAATACCTATATAAACGCAACACGCCTTTAGAATAACTTTATCTCATCATTCCTACTTATGCGATCGAAGCATATCAGAATGTTTTTCAAAAAAATGTAGTAACTCGTAATTCTGGAACACTACAACGCTAGTACCTACGTGGTTAATTTAGGCAACCAGAGTTCTGACTTTTTGACCACCGCAAACACTATTTTGATGGTTGACACGAACATAGCAATGATCATATGTATATATATTATATACATACATATATCATATATCACGGCCTCACAGCTCAGTTGGTAGTATCTCTGCCTTCAGTTCTGTAGGTAGTGGGTTCGATCCCCGCCCAGGCCAAATATTTGTGTGATGAACATAGATGTTTGTTCTGTGTCTGGGTGTTAGTATTTATCATATGTATGTAAAAAAGTATGTAACTATTCTATTAGTTATCTATTTCCCATAGTAGTGTAAAAATGTCCACTAATATTTATTATTTATCATAATATAGTCTACTCAGTGCCTGTACCTATACCACTCTGACCGTAACTATACAGCTCATGACAAAATTCAATAAACATTGTTTATGTTTTATATGTAACAAAATAAAATAAAATAATAAAAAACCATTTATTCTTCAAAATTTTATGTGACTAAGGCCATTTTAAATAATTCCTGTTGTGTATAACGATTCACGATAAATAAAATAAAAAACACTCGCAATATCTTTTTTTGAGTTGATCTATTATGTAGACTTTTTGGTGTCTTCAAAGATTTTATATTCTTATTCGATGAGTTCTCGAAGTTTATCTGTATTACTACACGTTTTTCGATCTCGTTGTATAACGATACTGAATTTATGACGTTAAGGAATCGCTGGACGACTAAAAATTATAAAGATTCCTCAATTTATTGCCTCCAGTCGACGTAATCCTCTTACCGTCGAACAACTTATTAAGTGAGAGCCAAATACTAAAATATGAGTATACTTGTATTTCTACACATCGCGTGTTGGTAAGGCTTTACTACACATGTGAAGTCTATTTTCTAACTAAGAACATTTCAAACGTTTTCTAAAAAAATATTTTTATGTAGAAAAAAGCTTTTCTAAAATCCTGCAAAGTTTTAACTCAATCGTATATTTATTTATCAGAATATCTACTCGGGAACTAAAATCTCGATAAAATTCTTTTCAAAATTTCAATTCGTTTCGACGATAGTTCGGCCGCTGGGCCGATTGTGACGAAATTTCATATAGAAATTGTTTAAAGTCTTGGAACCTACTTTGTCCTATTTTATATTATTTTTATTTTCTGGAATTTCATTCTTTTGTGACAATGTTATTAAAAATCGATTTCCTCAATCTACGTGTACGAAGTAAAAGGTAAAAGCTAGTAGGTAAATAAAAAAAATTCTTAGTTTAATTAAATTTAAGCACGACCTGTAATCTCCAAGTAGAAAAACTACAGTAAAATTTGAAAAAGTCAAAATTAAAAATATGTAGAATAAAATATAACTTACTGCTTATTATAAAACTTTAGTACAACAAATCGTTTTTGCTTCGGTTTTATGAATATTGCTTTGCTTATTATAACCATAGACCAAATAAAAATTGGTCTATGGTATATAACGACTGTCGACAGTTATATTTTAAATTACGATAGATTTTAGAAAAGGCCGTGTTGGCCGAGTGGGAGGTACCCCGACTTTAAATCTTAAGGTCGTGGGTTCCCGGCTGTGAATCAATGGATTTATCTGTTCGAAAAAAATATATGCGCACCGAAACAGACGGTGAAGGAACTAACTGTAGGAACGAACTACTGTAAAATGTGGGCATGTGACAAATATAATGTTTGGACGCGTCTCTGATTACCCCCAATAGACATCTTTAAAGGATCTAAGCGTCTGGAAATCCGAGTGGATGTCTACCGTACCTGGGGATTACTTAGATGATTAGTCGTGATCCTATAATATATATTTTATTAATGAATTTGTGAGTTAATCTTTCTTTCTGGACATTTTGTTCTTGTTATACGAGTACCATGTGGTTGTAATTTGAACTCTTACTATAAAACAAAATTTGATGGGATATTTGAAAATAAGGTCGAAAATCACTTTCACCGCTATATTATCAAACTTGCTATGTAGTTTATACATATCCCATCAAATTCTGTTGTGTAGTGAGATGAACAATTATTTATAAAAAAATATATTTAAGTATTCTATCAGTTATCTAGTTCCCATAGTACAAGCTTTGCTTAGTTTAGGGCTAGATGGCGCTGTGTGATAATATCCATCAATACTTATTTATTAATAAAAAAAAGTTTCAGCTTTATTTCCGCTTAGTCATGGTCATCGCTATCTTTCAAAAGGCTTTGACAAATCTTACACATAATAAATCTAAGGAACGTTTTGATATCGAGACGTAAAATCTGACTGTTCATCGTTAGATCATATCATCCGATGATCGTATAAACAAATGATGAAAACGATCGGTCAACGACCCGAGCTGTCAGATAAAATGCTGGTACAATCGCCAACAGAAATCGCTTTGCAATATGTGACGAATCGAATACAACTATTCACTCAAAATAACCGAACACGACGCTTGAAGTCAAATGGCTTTTTGTCACTCTTGTAGAAGAACGGTTTTGTGCTTTTCATTTGAAATTTATTTGGCAATCAAATTAGATGCACAACAAAATTATAATGTGGTAAATGATTTACACTTTAAAATCTTCGAGCCCTGAAAATGGGTAAGCCAGAATTTAGCATTCCTTATGTAACAGGTTTCAAGCTCATCGCTACTTATAAAATACTAATTGTGTTTTTCTCACAATGTTTTTCTTCGCCGTTTTGAGCGAACGTTAATTCGCATTTGGTAAATTGTATTTCATTGCAAGAAAACACGAATAAAACGACGTTTTCTAAAATTGAAATCTAACTAGATCGATTTATCTGCCCCGTAACTCCCTGCATACTTAATTTTATAAAATTCGTTGCAGCCGTGTCCTCAATTTAAATTATATATACCTAATATAAAACATACTTGATTTTTTATTTTATTTTGTATCTCATTTAATTTCAAACCCGCTTACGTAATTTAACAAGCTGGCTTATTTCGTAAGAATCTATGATTATCATAATACAAAAATTGCTCGTTTAAAGGTGTTAAGATAATTAAAAATACAATTTTTGCAAAAATACTGTCAAAGTCACTGTACCTACCTCATATCGCTTGATTAAGGAAGACTATTGGCGACTGTACATCTAAAATCCGACAATAGATATATATCCGATGAATAATAACTCATTGTCTTACTTTTTGTTGAACTAATCACTCGATTGTTTCACTATTATAATCAATTATTCGATTAAGTTTCATTTAAATGACGGCTTCGGTCTCATCGGATGTATAAAGTCATTTGTTAGCTTTGATGTATGTAAATTAATACCATCGGCTTTTTGTTTCATAAAATTATTGAATATAACTTTAATACGTCAACTAACTATCTGATTACATTTAATAGACATTCGATTCGATCGCCTACCGAATTTTAATCATTATACATTCGAAAAAAATCGGATCGGCTTTGATCAATTACAGATCGAAACATGTTCTTGTGTGGTTTTTGTTTTTTTGGAAACATCCGTCTAATTTGGGTTGGTTTAAAGTCTTTGGACCACCGCGCTGTTAATACGTTTACAAACTTTCCGCTCATTAGCCGACAATCCAAAGACGATTAAGTTGTAACGTGCTTCAAAAAACCTACTTGTGTGTACCAATTAAAATTTATTCTCTCTAAAGAGTCTCACGCCTTGCGGGTAGATACGAATCTTTACGACAAAGGGAGAGTTATTGTACGGCAATAATCCGTATACTCAAAAATCTCCCATGATGTTTTAATAAACATTTCTCTATTATTTCTAAAATGATTAATGTTTCTAACAAATTATGCCTGAAAGTTTGTTGCGTCACTTCCTGTCATCAATCTTCGCGATTTTGAAACTGGCAACGGAAAATCGGCAACGTTTTAAAAGTGCTCTGAAAAGATTGTCCACCATGCAATTTCTTTTCGGGTATTCTATTTCGTAAAATCTTTTGCAACGTTATTGCTCGAACCCTAAACGCCTGTTTCCTAATTTTTGGATCGTATTCCGGGGTAGTAGGGTTTGTTTTCGGTTGGCCGGTGTTAGCTGTTGGTTTTGTGAGCTTCAAAAAAGTGTCAAATTGATCATGCAGTACGGTCACGTTCCGTTTCACCGGTCAGGGATCGGAAGTCTGTTCTGTGTAACTAAACCAATCAACGGACCATTGTCTCAGATGATACAGCGTGTTTCGGATTGCTTACATACGTTCTCGTGTCGTACATTGTTCTGCTTGCTGTTTAAGGTAGCTGTTCTTTTTAAACGGCTATTTTCTTCTGAATTTCTTATGAACTTTGAAAAAAAAATCAGGAACTTAAACTGGTTCATTGTATAGATCGTAGTAGATAAGCATTAAGTTTAAGTTTAGTTTTTTTTTAACATGTATGTTTGCATTTTTAATAAAATAGCAATAGCTAGAGCTCTATCAGAGTGAGCTTTATAGAGTCAGATTTTATTTTCATGTTCTCAGAAAGAACTCAAGTCTGTCCAATCATTTTTATGAGCTTTTCAGTAGAAAATGTCAGTGTTTTACAGTTTGAGACGCTTATCTTGAGCTGACAAAGGAGACGTAAAACTCAAACGTGATACACAAACCGGTTCAGTGAAGTATCATCTTCGGTTTAGTACTCCTGAAATGAGAGCTTAGGAATAATGAATGTTTTCAAAGCTTTAGGAAGGTGAAATGTTTGTACGTACATAAACGAAATGTATTAAAAACCGGCCAAGTGCGAGTCGGACTCGCGCACGAAGGGTTCCGTACCATTATCTATAAAAATGGCAAAAAATATCACGTTTGTTGTATGTGAACTTAAATATTTATTTTATTCTGTTTATAGTAGCCTGGTGACAGATAGACAGACGGACAAACTGACGAATAAACGGACAGCGAAGTCTAGTCTTAGTAATAGAGTCCAGTTTTTTCCCTTTGGGTAAGGAACCCTAAACGAGGCTGGGAATATAAGTCTAGGCTCGCACGATACCTAACTCTTTAAATAAATATTTAAAGATCACGTACCTACGTTTGTTCTGCTACCAGCAGTGCTATGACATATGAAGAAGCAAAAATAATATATTTTGTTTGTTTTATAACATCAAATATGAATAGAATCGAAAGTACTTCTATCAAAGTTTAAGTTTTCAATACCGACTACAAATATGAAGAGGTTTGTTTACAATTGAAAGCTCGATCAAAGTAAAGATTAAAGCGATTCATATCATAAATGAGTGATACAAGAACGTACCTACATATAAACATAATAATATATTAAAAGATATTTAATACAGGAAACAGAATACGGATATTTAATAAGGACAGACAGCACATGACATAAAAGTTTGTTTCGAGAGATTGTATGTTGATAATGATACTTTATTTATTTCATGAAACATTTCAATACCTGATACTCTTTCATTGGTTTTTGTGAAAAATGTAAAGCTGCTTGTGTTTAAAAAATATTTTCATCGGCGAAAATAACTCGACAAAATTTGATGTTTTGTGATGATTTTGTTTCTGACTTTTGTAGTAAAATAACTGATCACATATCGATATAACTTAAATGGGAATACCTCGCAGTCATCTTGTGCAAGACTGTGAAAAAATAACTTACGTTACCTACTCGTTTTCTTGAAGTCGGTAAAAAACAGAGACACTCGATCAAAAAAACTGTCAGATATAAATTACCTTACTGTCTCAAGATATTGGCTGTATTTGTTATAAGTTGATTAATAGAGCTCTGCCCCAATTGACGGGCAAGTACCTTTATATATATAATATAAAAATGATAATATATTATACTAGCGACCCGCCCCGGCTTCGCACAGGTTTAATACATATAAACCTTCCTCCTGAATCACTCTATCTATTAAAAAAAACCGCATCAAAATCCGTTGTGTAGTTTTAAAGATATAAGCAAACATACATACATACATACAGACGCGGGAAGCGGAAAGCGACTTTGCTTTATACTATGTAGTGATTATACTATGTAGTGATAAAAATGATAATAGATTATACTAGCGACCCGCCCCGGCTTCGCACGGGTTTAATACATATAAACCTTTCTCCTGAATCACTCTATCTATTAAAAAAAACCGCATCAAAATCCGTTGTGTAATTTTAAAGATATAAGCATACATACAGACGCGGGAAGCGGGAAGCGACTTTGCTTTATACTATGTAGTGGTATACATTTTATATATGTAGGTATGTATAGAATTAGCGTGTTGGCCAAGTGGGATTGTACCTCGACTTTCAATCTGAAGGTCGTGGGTTCGATCCCGATGGGATTTTTCTGTTCGAAAAAATTATATTTAATTTAAAACACGTGCTCAAAACAGTGAAGGAAAACATCGTGAGGAAACCAGTTAGTATTCTTATAAGCGGCGATGGGCTTGCAACCTGTCACGTGTAGAATGCTAACTACTGCAAAATGTGGGCATGTGCCAAATATAATGATCTAAGTGCCTGGAGATCTGAGAGGATGTCAACCGTACTTGGGGATTATAGTCTTGACGCTATTTTTTTTTTTTTTTAGATATCAGATTTGCAACTCTACTTGTACCCATAAAATAAATTATTTTATGTATATCTTATACTCCAGAATACGACATTGACATAATTTTATGCTCGTGTGTCAATACATTTACGGCAGTCGCAAAACATAGTGGAAAATATGACGTCATTAAAGCATCCAACGTCGGTAATGTCTGTTTTATAGCAGAGGGAGTAACGCTAAGGGACCGTGTATTTGTAGATGCCGTAAAGATTTTCATCTATATTGTGGCCTGCGGCGTTGTGTGTTTTTATTTTGTTGGCTCTTGATGTAATATCAAGATGCGTAAGCTTGATTTGACCTTTCTATTTTGTATTATTGAGTACCTATTCTGTTTTTGGCCAACAATTTATCTGAAATAAGGCTATCCTTAGCTTTCAAACTCAAAGCTTGCTCTTATCAGAATTCTCATTGTGGTGAACCGTACTAGATCAAGTTGACTAGTCAATAATTTACAAAAGCGACAGATTTTCAGGCGTAAAAACTAGTGCTAAGTTTCCAAGGTTAAATTTTAGGACTTTTAGGCGCCCGTTTCTTTACATCGAAAATGTAACAAACACCATTGAGAGAAAGTTCTCGTTCATTTTCTCATTCAATCGAAAAACTTATGTTATCTTGGAACAAACTTGCAGTATTAGGCTTTCCACCTCAGCAGAGTTGTGCGAAGCGGTCCAATGACAGCGCTCAAATATTCGAGTTTGAAAATATCGAGCGTTGTGTTTGGTCCGTTTGGCACAGTTTAGCGCAGCTCCACGAAGGTAGAGATCATAAGCGAGTTTGTAGGTATACATTTTTCGAAACTATACCTCGATACCCACTAAAATGCTTTCAACATGAAACCGCTTAGAAAACATAATAAGGGAACTTTTAAGCAAAAATGCGAAGCCGTTGGAATAATATCAATAAATATCTACGGACAAATAGTGCGATTTCCGTGAGTTTACCTAAGTGCCGGACCATCTAACCACGGTCTGGGACTGCAGGTCATAGGGACATTTACACTACACTACTTTCTTTATTTCATAATAATTTTGATATATAAATATACTAGCTGACCCGTGCCCGCTTCGCTGTGCGTAAGACATTTCTAATACCATCGTTGACTTTTTTGTAGACGTTTTTAAGGTGTACAATACTGTAGTACATTATTTTGATATATCTCGTGGGGTTCAGCCAGCATTTGCAATGTAAGCGCAAAAAAATGTGTTTATTTACGACATCACATTAGAAACCTCTAAAATTATCAGTGTTTCTCTACTATATTATGCATGTATTATACATATAAACCTTCCTCTTGAATCATTATATTTATTAAAAAAAACTGCATCAAAATCCGTTGTGTAGTTTTAAAGATATAAGCAAACATACATACATACAAACATACATATTACATACAGACGCGGGAAGCGGAAAGCGACTTTGCTTTATACTATGTAGTGATTATTAGCAGACCAGACTACATCTACAGCAAATTTCATCCTTATCCGTTTTGTAGGCACAAATATACAAACAAACTCGCATTTATGATATTATTAAGATAAATTATTTAATAAGTGATAAAGAAAATAAAACCATCAATTTGACATGAGCTGTTTGGATTTATTACAGTTTTTTTTTGTAAAAATGAGACAATGTGAATTAAAACACCATCTACTGATAGATATTTATTTATTGGTATATTTTATTTATGGTTCATTATAGGCACGATCCTAGAGTTATAACTATAAATATTACTCCGTTCTAAATCAAAAGCTCTCTTATGAAAGTATTTTAATTGGTTTTATTACCACAGTAGTCAATTTGTCTGTCTGTAATAGCCAATAGAGAAGGTGTCAAAGTCGTTTCACACATCAACGTCAATTTGTCAATTCGTCAATCCAAGTGTGAAGTGATGTGCCATAGTCGTAAAACGGTTGCTTTGGAAATAATTATAAGAATTTACTAATGGATTAGAAGAAATTTAGCAAATAAAAAATAATAGGATCACGACTGTAATCCCCAAGTACGGTAGAGATCCTATCAGATCTCCAGACGCTTAGATCTAACTGGTTTCCTCACGATGTTTTCCTTCACCGTTTAAAGCACGTGTTTTTGAGGCGCATATAAATTTTTCAAACAGATAAATCTTTTGATGCACGCCGGGGTTCGAACCCACGACCTTCAGATTGAAAGTCGAGGTACCTCCCTCTAGGCCAACACGGCTTAGCAAATTAATGGTAAATATTTTATAGACCTACAATCTCTCCAGTTTGTATTCTTGTAAGCGGCGATGGGCTAGCAATCTGTCACGTATGGATTGCTAACTATTATAATATGTAGGCATGTGTCATATATAATGTTTAGACGATGGACGACGACATCCAGACTAGACATCTTCAAAGGATCTAAGCTCCTGTAGATCTGAGAGGATTTATACAGTACTTGGGGATTACAGTCGTGAACCTATTTCTATTTTAATCTCTCCACTATAAACCGAAATATTGATTGGTTCAAAGGTACCTTTAGCCATAGTCTCAAATTAAACCTTCAGAAACGTTTAGTAATGTGGGCATGTAATCCAAATGTAATGGTTGGATGTGCCTTTGACTACCTCTTTAAGGATCGAAGCGACGGAAGATTTTTGTGATTTGTTTGATTGTTTTTAATTAATAACAACTGCAGTGGCTTTTCTATTATTAAATCTTATTAAATAAAAATTAATCCCGAATTTCCTTGGTTATAGCATCACGCATGAACGGCTAGAACAATTTTGCTAATTCTTTTTGTATTAGTTACTGTTAAGAAAAGGTTCTTATAAAAGAAAAATCTAATAATTAGACAAGACAACGTCTGTCGGGACAGCTAGTAAATAATATTTTTTGTGACTTTCAGAAACCAGAAGATTTAGAAACCATTAACTTGCATCGTAGCCACATTGGCTAATATCGGAAACGACGCGTTGCCTCTCTGGTCTAAATTTGTACCATTCCGAAATACGCTTACTCCGACACATTATCCCGCTTTTATCACCTATAAAAGTCAGGCCGAACGTACTACATTTGTGCCACAGCCCTTATTTTCGGAACTAAATGGCGTTTTCAAGTATTAAACTGGTTTCTGCCAACCATCGACCGGTTTTCACCTATTTTTACCGGCACGAAACCGCCAAATCACAGGAGTTATTTTCAGAACTTTTATAGAAGAAATGCCTTCATTCAAGACTGATACATTTTAATGTTGACATAGCATTTACTAGAAAGGTAGTGTACCTCTACATTTAGTTAGTTATACTGCTACAGATATCCAAAAAACCTCCGCCCTACTATGTTCTTCAGTTTTAATAGCTAAATATGACACTTCACTAGTGTGTTCACTCGAATGTCAACCTCCAACATAATGCCCGAGTAGTTTTTCTACGCCTGCATTGTCTCGCGGTCGCGTCAAAACTAAACTAGTTGATAAACATAATCAGACTTCATTCTTAGCAGACTGCAACTGAGAAACCAATAAGAGCGTAGTGTAATTGAGTGAATTGTATGCATGCTCATGTTTGGCATGTGTGCAATGGTGATGCGCGTGACTTTAGTCTGGATTTTCTCTGCACCGGTATATAAACTACCTGTTTACTGCATGAATGTGTCCTTATAGCTTTTTCTTTATTGGACCTCCTGTCTTTATATTTCATAGCATCAACCATGCATAGATTTTTTGGCTATCATTTCTCTTTCACAATAAACGTGGTGTTTAGGTTGATATTTTATTGCATGTTCGTGACGTTCTGCTAATGTGGCTTTTTTATTATATTACGTAAAGATAAGTACAGCTCGTAAATTATTTTATGTTACAGTTGCAATTTTGAATGAATGGTATAAAGCTTTGTTTATGCGTAACACATATCACACATAACACATAAACGTGATGATAAAGTAAAATATTAAAGTGTATTAAAATATCGGATCAGACTACCACCTTGCTATTCAAAGCATCTTTTCAAATTATTTGACAACAAAAAATTACAAACGGTTTGTTTATTTTCTTCTGAGATTTTAAATCTCTGTCGTTAATTTCATACAACCCCCGAGGCTGGCTTTCCTTAATTCACTTAGGGGAGTTAAGCTTTTACGTGTTAATGAAAAAATGTTTTTTAATAATGATAAAACAACAAACTTTTAGACGGATATTTGTTATTTTCACCACGTTTTGTTATTAAATCATTGCAAAGAAAAATGTCAGAAACATAAGCATCCGAAAATGACCTTTTTAATCTGAGACGCGGTCACTAATGAAATTACGAAAATATGACTAAAAAAATCCGGAATAAAGGGTCGACAGATTTAAATTTTCTTATCCCGGGAATAGCAATTTTATTTGTTTTACGTCTTAGTACCTTATTCTGGTAGAACAGAGATTAATGAAAAATAATTTTGAGACTTGTTTCAGAATACGAGACTTACCTAACCTACTTTAATGATGTGTTCACTTAATGTTCATTTTATCACTCACTTCACACAGACTTAAATGACCAACATCATTTTTAATGCAGTTTCGGTGAAATAGTTTTCAGGGTTCCGTACCCAAAGGTTAAAAACTAAAAATCCGCTGTCCGTCTGTCTGTCATAAGGCTGTATCTCATGAACCGTGATAGCTAAACAGTTGAAATTTTCACACTTGATGTATTTCTGTTGCCGCTATAATAACAAATACTGAACACAGAATAAAATAAATATTTTTAGTTCATATTTTAGTGTGGCCATACAACAAACGTGTTTTTTCGTCGTGTTATAGATAATGTACGGAACCCTTTGTGCGCGAATCCAACTTGCACATAGACGTTTTTTTTTATTTCACTTAAGTCATTTACAATATATATGAAACAGGTACCTACTCGTACTGTTATTGAATTTTTATTTTTTTATTTTTGTAGGCAAAATATCAGTGGCTTCAAAAGAGAATGGTATTCAAAAAGAATCCTAGTTGGTTATTCATCCAGTAAACACAAAATAAATCTAAAATGTTCTAATGTTCTTCAGTAACACGAGCATTCGCTTTGTGAAGTCTTTTCAATTAGATTTGTAAAGCTCTCGAGTTGACTGTATGAATTTATTGTTACGAAATCATTTTATATCATACACCTAGTTATTTAAAACCTTTTGAAATGAAGCTTATAAGTCTTATGCCTGGCGCACAGTAGAGGACCAAACGGCAGCGTATTTAAAATTTATCTATTGAATTTAATAGTTCTCCAATCGAAATCAAGTTATATTAGTTTAATATTTTAAGGTATTATTAAGGTTTATTTCGATTAAATAACTAATTAATTGATTAATTTAAATTCTCTACCGCGCCAATGTGCGCAAAACCATAAAGGTTCACTCTATACTGTTTGTTAAAACACTGATTAGATGATCTGTTTTAGTGCAAATACATATGCTATCAAAAACATAACTTGTAAAAAAAGCCAAGTCTCGCAACGCAACTCAGTTCTTCTACCGTAAAAAGTTGTGAGATCCATGTAATACCAAGTCGGTTAATTTAATCAGTCCCTACTTTAAGGGTCCTTCTGTCTTAAGTTATTACGTAAAGGTTAGCTAATTACGTAATAACATTGCCTTAAACTTTTGATGATCGGTCAGTGAGTGAGTGAGTGACAAAATAGGAAACTTTGACTAGTTATAATTCTTAAACTACTAGTTCAAATTGAATGAAATTTGAAATATACCGAGTTTATACTATGTCTACTTGGTTACTGAAAATTCAGGCTTCTAGTTTTATCCACAACGAAGTTATAGGGGGTCGAAAATGGCCTGAACTGCTTCGATAAAAGGATGGTACGGCTGTGCCGCTTTTTGCTAGACTTGGCGGGGGCACTGCCCAGATATGTAAAACAAGCTGACCTGGCGAACTTCGTATTGCAATTGACAAAAATGTTGTTTGAAGTTCCCGTTCCCGTTCCCGTTCGGCGTTCTTAGGAAGACACTTATATTACTTAGACAACAGTGAACTTTATACAATAGCAATAAAGCTCAAATTGACTCTACGTTTTAGTTTGAAAACTTTTGTATGGGAAAAAGAAAAGGGCTGTTTTTAGGGTTTTCCCGGCAGTGGAGAACACCAAAATTTTTTTAACATGCCAAATCAATCTAGAAAAAATTACAAGAAAAACTGTGTTTTTAGTTTTTTCATATCGTAAAAAATGCCGGAGATATTTACGATCAAAGTGCGTATTTCAGGCCGAAGGTTTTTAAAAACGCGGGCGGGCGCTCTCTAGCCGATGACGTCACACCCCGTCATGACCGCGACCGCGACGCGGGTCGCGGCGCTTAGTTTTGTTTCGATTGTAATATCTTCTGAATGAAATGTCCGATTTGAGTAATTCAAAAAGTTATCTATAGGTAATGAAACAGTTTTGAATATGAAATGATTAATTTAGATAAATAATAATACGAAGGTATGGTTATCATGGTCTGATTTTGGTCAGCTTTTTTATTAATTTTTAAAATGTAAAAAGTGGCTATTGTGACATAACTACAATAGTTGGACATATAGTATTGCAAAGTTTTTTGTAGATATTGATATGTTCTCTAATATTGTTGAACATTTTTTTGTTCTATCTTCAATAGTTTCCGCAGCGTATGCGATGAAAGACATTTTATGACAAAAAAATTTAACTCCTTGTGTTACTTTATTGTAGTTTTAGTAAGGAACCTTATTTTTTCCTATAGTTAATAAAGCCTTTTATTTTAATCATTTTCTTTAATATTCTAATATTAAATAAAATATCACTATTTAGTACTATTTACCTATATTCTGTATATACCTATATACAGAATACAAGTAAATAGTGACATTTTCTTTAAATTTATACTAATAAAACACATCAAATAATCATCGACAACCTCGAGATCTTGATTGCGAGTACATACGTATTAAGTATTTTTTTAAATGAAACAAAAACTTTCAGTTATGTTTAAGTTGGAACAAATACCTACCCAAGAGTAGGTAATCTTACTTAGAAACTTAGAACATACACACCTTCTCAAACACCTTTATGAAATATTGTGCCACCATCAAACTATCCACTCTTGGCAGATTGTCCGACTGACCTTTTAGAAAACCTTCTTCCATTCTACACACTATACGTTTTACTTTATTGTAATCTATACTTAGCTATACTATCTATGCTAATATTGTAATGTATGTTTGTAACGAATTCGCTCAAGAACTACAGGACCAATTTCAAAAATTATCACTAATTAATATAAGCTATAATTATTACAAATAAGGATTCTTACTAAAACTACAATAATGTAACCCAAGGTGTTGATAAAAATTGCCATAAAATTCACTTCATCGTATACGCTGCGGAAACTATTGAAGATAGAACAAAAAAATGTTCTACAATATTAGAGAAAATATCAATATCTACAAAAAACATTCCGATGCTATATGTCCAACTATTGTAGTTACCTATGTCACAATAGCCACTTTTTACATTTTAAAAGTAAATAAAAAAGCTGACCAATATCAGACCATGATAACTACCGACATGATAACCTTCGTATTAATCCTTATCCAAATAAACCATTTCATATTCAAAACTGTTTCAATACCAATAGAAAACTTTTTGAATTACTCAAATCGGACATTCCATTCAGAAGATATTACGATCGAAACAAAACTGAGCGCCGCGACCCGCGTCGCGGTCGCGGTTGTGACGGGGTGTGACGTCATAAGTACGACGTGTGAGCGCGCGTAATCTTAGAAATTCAAAAAAGGGCTTCAACTTCTCGTCGTTATAACTTCGGAAATACTGCATGTATTTAAAGTGAAATAATAACTCATGTAATGTACATGATCTACTCTCCTATTTTAGGTGTATTTGATAGTAATATTTTGACCCATTTGTGTTCTCCATTATTCGAATTTTTCTCACCTAAGAAACCTTTCCTAGGCCTCCACGAACATTTCAAGACCAAGATAAGATAAATCCGTTCAGCCGTTCTCAAGTTTTAGCGAGACTAACGAACAGCAATTCATTTATATATACATAGTATATATATAATGAAATTTACAAAGCATAAACAGAAGCTACTCCTGACAACGGAAACAAAAAATTTATGACTTGCATCTTGAACGACTATCATTCAAAAACTATAACAAAATTAAATTTATCACCTTCATAATTTGGACTTTTTCCAAAATCCCGATGTTAATAAAATAAATTCATTCACTTTGGCTTCAGTTCATTTGCTGCCTCATTTATGTAGCGTTGCTATTATAGTATGATTTATGAAACAAGGTAGAGAAATTTTGTTTGAGTTAAAATCTTGTAGCAACAAGTAATAAAAGATAAAAAACACAGGAACAAACTGTGTAAATTAACTAGTGGGCCACACAAATTCGTCCACGTAAAGTTATTTTTAAAAAGACCAAGTCTCTCTGCTCCTTTTTAGGGGTTGAATTTCGAAAATTCCTTTCTCATTGAACCTCTACACACCAAAAAAACATACCCTCCAAATTTAAAGTTCCTAGTACATGACTGAGCGTTGATAGATCAGTCAGTCAGTAACGTAAGAGTTTTAATAAATAAATAAATATTAGTGGACATTTCACACAGCGCCAATTAGCCCCAAACTAAGCAAAGCTTGAACTATGGGAACCAAGATAACTGATAGAATACTTAAATACGTTTTTTCTTGTTTTGTAAATACATAAAATACATATAACACCCAGACACAGAACAAACATCTACGTTCATCACACAAATGTTTATCCCAGGTGGGGATCGAACTCACAACCTACAGCGCAGAAGGCAGAGCTACTACCAACTGAGCTGTGAAGCCAGTTAATAATAAATACCTAGATTTTTATAAGTACTTTCAAAACAAAACCTTGTGCACACTACATTGTAAAACGTAATAGAGAACCCTCAAGTTTGTTTTTTAGTTTTGAAAACATTGCAAAAACCCTTTCTCACACAGGTAGCGCTTATGCGGTTTCCTTGCGTGCAGGATATTCGGTTATGAATCGGTGCTTACGTTTAGGGTAATAGGTTTTTGTTCTCACGCTATTGAATAGTTATCAATATTCTTTTTAAATTTAGAGTGAATAGGAATCGGCTGTTCATGTTAAGGCTGAATGGTTCTCGAGTAGAGTCTACGCACTGGAATCTAACAAACAAATTATGTGTGTTGGTATTACAGAACATTACCTACAGGCTAATCTAAGGACTACTACGAAAACTGAACTACTTAATCCGTCAGTAAAAAGCAATTTTTTTTCATCTACCACTAGAAACCTCAAATACTACTAGTGGTATTTGAGTTATTGGTTTTTGGGAGTAGCCTAAATACACTCGATATAATAATAATAATAAAATTCTTTATTGAAAAAACCAATGTGCCAATAAACAGATGGAGCCCTGACTCCTAAACTAGGGCTACCTGTATGTCAGGAGTCAGTTCTTCCCAGTATAAGTACTAAAATAATGGTTTAAATGGTAAAAAAATGTAGGTTTATAAATCGAAAAGTTTTTATATAGTAGTTTTAGTAGTATAGTAGTTTTGATATAGTAACTGGCGAAATTGTCCTTCCCTGTTTGAATTATTCTAACGAGGAACAGGCGTAGTTTCACTAACTCGTAAAAAGCAGCAGACGTTTCAATGTAATCCTCATGATTTCATTGAAATAAATACCTTTTGACTTTAGATTTGACATTCAAAACCAATTATTTAATAAAACCGGCCAAGTGCGAGTCGGACTCGCGTACGAAGGGTTCCGTACCATTACCTATAAAAAATGGCTAAAAAAACACGTTTGTTGTATAGGAGCCCCACTTAAATATTAATTTTATTCTGTTTTTAGTATTTGTTGTTATAGCGGCAACAGAAATACATCATCTGTTAAAATTTCAACTGTCAAGCTGTCACGATTCATGAGATACAGCCTTGTGACAGACAGACGGACAGACGGACAGATGGACAGACGGACAGACGGACAGACGGACAGACGGACAGCGAAGTCTAAGTAATAGGGTCCCGTTTTTACCCTTTGGGTACGGAACCCTAAAAAGCAAATATTATAAAAAGCAGCGAAGAATTTTGCTACTTTATGAAATATCTCATTCATCTTCCAATTTCCTCTCATGAATTAACCGCAATGTGACACATGCTCCAATTACATGCCCCAAAGGAATCCACAACAAAAAGTCTTTAAACCGTTCATATAATTATGAATTCCCAGAGTAAACAGATGGTACCTACAAACATGCACAGAATAAATACTAGTAAGTAGGTAGGCAAATATTTTTAATTTCGAGAACACAAAAACCTTCAAACTTAAATCTATAACTGCTACATTTCTGTTCACATAAAAATAATATTAGTTTACGTTCAAAAATTCTGTCAGAGTACAATTTTCATCCAAACGATAATCGAATCTAAAACCAGTAGTCGAAAGCTCATTTTTCTTCGAAGTCCATTTTGAAGTAACAGAGCCCAGGCTACTTAACGGGACTGATTTATTACAGGTGAATTATTCAGCTTCATGTTACTGAATCCGGTTGCGTGACGACACATAATACAGATTGACCAAAGCATGGAAATCAGGGATGAATGCGTAAATTGTCTGGGAGACGAACTGTCATCCGGGCTACTACATCGTTGTAGGTACCTACTCGTATAATTTAAAGAAACATTTTTTAGAGTTCCGTACCCAAAGGGTAAAAACGGCACCGAAGTAAGACTTCGCAGTTCGTCTGTCTCTCCGTCTGTCCGTCTGTCACAGGGTGTCTCATGAACCGTGATAGCTAGACAGTTGAAATTTTCACAGATGATGTATTTCTGTGTTCGTGTGTAACAAAAAATACTAAAAACAGAATAAAATTAATATTTAAGGGCTCCTATACAAACGTGTTTTTTTTTGGCGTTTTTTATGCGTGCGCGAGTCCGACTCGCACCTGGCAAGTTTTTAGTTTATTTTAACTATAAATACGGCTAATTACCACGTTATTTCTTGTATTGCTGACGTTTCAGATGCTCTTCATTATGAGCATCACTTGCGATCGCGATCAACGATAGATTGGCAAATGCTGAATTGTTCCGAAACGTCATCAATACAAAAAATAACGTGGCAGTTTGCCGTATTTATAGTTAAAATGAATAACAACCACAATTTAATTCTACAGTTTTTAATTATTAGGTGAATAACGATTTACACTTGAGTAAAATCTTCGAATACGAGGGTATTTCATTAATTTTATTTTCTTTCGGTTTTATGTACTATTGAAACTTACTACTAATCGTATTTACTGAAAGTCGAAATATACTTTACGAACGCTTATAAATTAGAAACGTGAATATGATTACGTTATACTACCGATACCGGTCGGTATTTATAATATAGCAACCTGCATTCTTACTGGATATTATTCAGCAGCACGTTTACCTTCTGGTAATGTAAAAAATAAACACAAATGAAAAGGCTCCATCAGTCCCAAAACACAGAAAACTCCTTTTTGCAATTTAGTGGAATTCAAGTGAATTTTAATTGCAAAAATCTTCACAGGAAAAAGTTTTAATTTAATTCTGCGTGTTTCGCATAAGGTATCACCTGGATATCGGATTTTTTTGGTGGCAACCTCATTGGTGATTAAAACGTCGGCGAATTGTGGCCAGAATCATTGAAATTTAAAATTATGAGCTCCTGTGTGGGCTAAGTAGAGTTCGATGTAGTTAATTTGCAAAGCGAGCGAGAAAAATCGGTTGTTCCCTACCTAAACAAGGTTTAATTTGTTCGCGTTAATAATGATGATGAGAACTTATTGCCCTCCGAGATTACTAAATTTGGTCCCTCGCATACAAATTTAGACATTTTGGACGAGAAATTATCTTTGAAAGAGTAATTTATTTATGGAAGCAAAATTGGTATTTTTTTTTAGCTGTGATTTTTTTTTTGTAGGTCGACACTCATGTCAATAATTGACAAGAAGCCAAACCATCGGTTTTTGAATAGATCAATTAGTTTTGGTCAATCATAACAATAATACGGTTTCATTTTCCATTAATTCCAGAAATTATTATCAAATTTGAATCTACCAATCCGTACTTATAGGACTTCAAATAATTAAGAAGGCAAGAAAGAAATTGCTTGTCAAAGCCACACAATTATATTTATAATACAATTTTCCGTATAAAGTTCAATGAACCGAAGAACTTTTGAATTTATAAATAGTCCCAAATACGCAGAAACAAACACTACGCCATTATTTACTGTCCCGCACCATTCCATCGGGCTTTATCAACATTACAGTAATAAACTAAGCACACCGCTGTTCCATTCCTCTGAAATTGATAGACATAGAGTTATCATTTGACAGTGTGCGTGCTGTATTTTGTCACGCGAGTCTGTTTGCCGAGCCCAAAGAGTAGGCTCTTCCTAGATAGGTCACGGCCGTTCAATAGGGTCACGATTCCCAAGGCTGTGGATATGATAATTTTAAAGCTTTAACTCCATGTAACTTTACATAAGATCCTTTTGATTAATGTAGAAAAAAATTAAACTATCCCAAAATTTATCATTCTAAGAAGAAGCTACAAAGGTGTACCCGTGCGTCTGCGATCAATTCGCGTAAAACAATTACGTTTTATTTTTTAATTTGATAGCTAGATTCCGTAGAAAAAATGTATACCTGCCTTCAGCCTCACCTTGGAAGAATTTGTAACAGCTGTTAGATTTTCAAAACATGGACTTAATGAGTAAATTGCTTGTAGGTACAAAGAGTGAGACAAATAAAGCCACGAATAACAAAAAAAAGCAGACAAGTGCGAGTCGGACTCGCGAAGGGTTCCGTACCATTATCTTTAAAAAACGGCAAAAAAACACGTTTGTTGTATCGGAGCCCCACTTAAATATTTATTTTATTCTGTTTTAGTATTTGTTGTTATAGCGACAACAGAAATACATCATCTGTGAAAATTTCAACTGTCTAGCTATCACGCTTCATGAGATACAGCCATGTGACTGACAGACGGACAGACGGACAGCGAAGTCTTAGTAACAGGGTCCCGTTTTTACCCGTTGGGTACGGAACCCTTATAATTGAGTTTACCTATTTTTTTTTAGTAACAGTTTTATTAAACGTTTGTATCTTCTGCAGGATATAAAAAATCTTCACCATAAAAATCGTAGAGTTTAACACACCACATCAACTTGTCGTATGCAATAAAAACAGTGGCATCATGGGGGCAAAGACCCTACTTTATCTTTTTTTCTTGCACCCCTTCTAGAATAAAACTTAAAAGATTATTATCGTATTCTTGTAAGAACATTTAAAACTTGTATTTATGACCACCTTATCATGAGTATAAGTGTTTTTGTCTAAAACTAGAATTTGTCATAACGTGCGTGATGGTATGTTTCGTTACTGTTTTTTTCTAAGAGATTAAAAAGAATTATGTGAGAGGAAATTTTCGGCATTTTGAGCACCAATCAAAATAGAGATGGAATAATTTAATTGACAAAGAGATCATAGTAATTTAGATATCTCATCAGATTTCTTATTATACTTGATCAGAGCTATTTTCGAATAGATTTATGCTCTGTTGGTCTCTAAGACCTATGTCAGCGGTGCTCAAATAATTATCTAGTCTCAGATTATTTAAAATGTGTGGTTAGAGACAAATTCAAGAATTTAATTTAATTTAACTAACCCAGTGAGAAGTTTCTTGGGAGACAGGTTGCAAAACCATTGTATAAATATATATAACTCTTGCGATACTAACTGACTGATCTATAAACTCACAGCCTAAACCATTGGTCTTAGAAACTTGAAATTTCAAGGGTGTAACCTTTTTGGTATGTGCAATAAGAAAGAAATTCCCGAAATTCAACCTCTTTACGTAAACGAAGTCGCGAAGGTTTTCACTAGTTTCCTATAAGAATAACTGATTACACAATCCAGGTGAAACTTCTTTTTCGATATTCCCTTAAAAAACAATCAAAACAACTTCAGCTAAACGAGCTAAAGTCCCATAATTCCTTGAGGGTGGAAACCAATTGCCATATTTTACGTAATTAAGCATTGGGACTGTCACCACGACCGGACACGCACATTGGCGTGATCGCAACCCACCAATTAGGTCGGGTTTCTTTGTGAGATTATGCTTTACGCGCAGAACGCTAAGCTATTTTGAATAACCTTGAGAAACAATTTCATAGTACGTTAGTTGACAAAAGGTGTGGTATATTTTCTCGATAATTCGTTTACAAAACCGTATTTTGTAACACAGAAACTATCCCGAAGTTTCTGTTCATTCTACCTTCTAGTTTTTAGGTCGTGGGTTCGAATCCCGGCGTGCATCAATGGATTTTTCTGTTCGAAAATTTATATACGCATCAATAACACGTGCTTACAACGGTGAAAGAAAAAATCGTGAGGAAACCAGTTAGTGTTCTTATAAGCGGCGTTGGGCTTGCAACCTGTCACGTATAGAATGCTAACTACTGCAAAATGTGGGTATGTGCCAAATATAATGTTTGGACGTGCCTCTGACTACCCCCACTAGACATCTTCAAAGGATCTAGACGTCTGGAGATCTGAAAGGATGTCTACCGTTCTTCGGGATTACAGTCGTGATCCTATTTATCAAGACTGTATAAAACTATAATTCCAAAAAAATCTTACAATAATTTGTTCACATTAATACATAGTGTTTCTTACGGCAAAAATGTTTGTTTATTTCACCAATATGCACATGTAAAATTAACTGCTCCGCAACATGACTTTGAACCATTTAGATGCCGATAACATGAGAACCAGGATACACAAATATTCAAGCGTAAACGTTACGCGACAGACAGTTCACCCATATTATTTTTTCACCCACACTCATAGGGAGATTCCGAGTCGTTTCCTTTTAACGCATTCTAAAAAGACCTCTAAAGGAATTCTGCTATTCATATCGCAACGGGACAGGATCGACACGGGATTGTGACTGTTCTTGTAACCGATGACGTGTGTTAATAATAATAGGTGTTTCTCTTTCTAATGGTGCAACCGAAATCTTGAAATGTAAATGGATGAGAAGAGCCGAAAACCGGTTTCATAGTCGCTTTTTTTGGAAAAGACCTATGTCTAGTGGATTATGTTGGTTTTCGTGTTATCAGCATTAAAAAGGTTTAAAGTCATGTTGAGGAGAAATCAATAGATTGATGATGATGAAGCGGGATAATTTTAAGATTGTCTCCAGTTCCGTATCCAAATCGTCGTAATATAAACAAGGGCTATAGGCGAAAATAAAACGCGAATAACCCTTTAGAGCAGCGTGCCCGTTGTTTCTATTATCATTGCTTTTTCGAGGGGATACGAGTTTTGGCGTTTGAAAAAACAAGCAAGACCCGGATATAGAGCCTGTTCCCCATCTGTTTTATTAAAACTGCGATATTGATCTCCATCGCCGTTTCAGAATCGGTTTTAATTGAATGAATCGATTCGAATCAATGCAAAACCGATTGTTTAATGTTTGAGTTGAAGCGATTTATCGATGTCATAAGTAACTCGTGTTGTAACGCCTCTTTAACTTCCGCGGCGATTGCGTGTGCTTATCGATGTTTCGACATCGGTTCGTTATCGGAAGATAAATTCAAAGTTCTTTAAAAATTGGGGTTCAGGATAATAACTTAAGGTTCAATTCAAAAAGGCTTAAACTTTTTGTGAGCTGACACGATGAATAAAAGCGTCGCTATTTGGAAAGCCAATTTTGCTAACAGAATATTTTATGACTCTCAACTCAACCCATCGATTGTCTTCACATTCAGTTCTTGCAGCAAATCAATATTCTCAAAAAATATTTACTCCATCGCAAGTATGAATAAAACAAAAAGGCTTTTCAATGTTTTTGCGTGCAAAAACATTGGACGGACAGACCTAAATGGTGTGTAGGTAGTTTTTGAACGAACAATGACGGAGAAAAAGTTCCAACTGATACAAGGTTTATTTACAAAGAATTCAATCAATTACGACGACTATCAGTGGTCACCTACCGAAATATATGGACGCTTGACGTGAAGCGATGAGTTTGGACTTAGCAAAAAACTCAACCGTCGTCCGTCGTTTGCGAGGAATAAAAACTCCTTCGACCAGTCCGATGGCGAACGCAGCAAAAACTGTGGATGTCCAAACGCGGGAATGCCATGGAAAAAATAAGTCTGATTGGATACGGCATTTTGCTTGCAATGACTATGGCATTTAAGATTTTTTCTTGTTAGTTAGTGCAGAGTTTTTTCATTTGTCAATGATAGCCGAATTCAAATTCAAATTCAACAAACTGTTTACTCATTGTTATCATGATGCTTTTGATATCTAGGATCATCATCATGATTAGTTTAACCAAGTACTTACAGGATGCCAGATATGCCGGGATTTCTCGTGCCTCATTCAAAACGGTTTTAGCTTACTTTAGGTAGAGCAGTCTTTTCCATAACAAATCGATTTATTTAGCGGCTGATTCGAATTATTCCATCACCGAAGTTTTCAACCTAATTAGCAGAGGTGGGTTAGCTGCGCTTCCGTAACAGTTTACCTTATCTTGCGTAAATTTTATATAATTAAGATGATGAAACTGACCACTGATAAATATGTACATGTCGCAAAACCGTATGGACGGATATATGTATGTAACAGGTGCGCATTAAACGGTAATGCAAAACATCGTGAGTAAACCAATTAGTATTCTTATATAGATTTGCAACCAGGTATGGACAATTGGACAGCCAAATGTAGTGTTTAAACGTGCCTCTGACTACCCCCTTCAGATATATTCATGGAGCTGAGAGCCTGAAGATCTGGGTGTCTGCCATATAACACATCGATTATAGTCGTGATCCTATTTTTTAAAGTTCAAGTTACTTGCTTTCGTGCATCAAGCAGAACAGAGCATAGGTTTTATGACATTGCGATATTTTATATGAATTGCGATTTGATGAAGTAATAGAAAACGGTACTTTGATATCAATCAATTCAAAATGCATGTTTTTATACTATTTTGACATGAATTTCTTGGTTTATTACATGATTCTCTTTTCGACAGGCTTGCAACCTGTCACGTGTGGAATTCCAACTACTGCTAAATGTTGGCATGTGCCAAATTTAGTATTTGGACATCCTCTGACTAACCTTTAGACATAATTAAAGATCTGAGCACCTGGAGATCTGAGATGATGTCTACCGTACTTAGGGATTACAGTCGTGATACAATTTTTTATTTTTTCTTATCTTTTCTCTTCTTACGTGACTACTCAGGTGATGAGTCACCTGAGTAGTCACGTAAGATGAGGTATGTCAGGTACTCAGGTGACCTAATACTTGACATTATCTTCCAATCATATATAACAGATGGTTCTTAGAATTATTTTTCAATTTCAATTCCTACATTTATCTTATGAAAACCTAGCGACTACTTCGTACATCTTACCAATAATAATTGCTAATGAAATCGTGTCGATGTAGAAAACAAGCGGCGGCGATCGCATCAAAAAGCGAACAACGTTGACATTTTTTACCACTAATATACGTAATATATACTGTGGGGGACTTGAGTCGAGCACCCAGGGTTTAAGGGCAATACACACGGCTAAGATACTATAATATTTTATCCTAAGACGAATGAGATCGTCAAAATAGTTTTTTCTCAAAAACCGCAAAACACACCATTTTGTTTTTTTATAACAAAGATAACTTAAGGATATAATCTAGATAAATTATGGACAGAAACACGCTTGGTGAAATTTTTCTCGATAGATTATTGCATTTGGCTCTTCAAAAACACTAGTTTTGTTTATAATCAAAACTATGAATAGCTAAACAGTTTAATTTTTAATATAATTCGATAGATAATCATACTAGCTAAGTAAATTATAGACAGTTTATTTCTTGATGGTTTTCAAGATAATGCAGTTTTATCTCTTTTTCCGTCTTATCCGGGTAGATGGGCTAACCCATACAAAAAACTAAACATTTCACATATCACCTTAATACAATATCGCTCGCCATACAATTCAATGGACCATTACACACAACGAAGATAATATTTTTTTTATATTTTCGTATCGTAAGATATTGAAAGATTGTATCTTAAGATAAAATATTATAGTATCTTAGTGTGTATAGCCCTTTACTGTGTGTGAATTGAATGAAATCGGAGCTTTTAACGATGGCTTGCAGACTGTAAATGGAGTTAAGATGTATTTTTTTTATTATTAGATACCCTAGCATGGTAGACATCTCACGTAATTGAAGATATCTAAAAAGGGTAGTCAGAGGCACGTTCATGCCTACATATTGCAGTAGTTTGAATTCTACAGAATACTAACCGCTCTCCTTAAAAATATTTCCATCGCTTAATGTTCGTATTTCTAAAGTCGGCTAAAAATTCTTATTATGCTTTTCATTAAAAGTTGTATGTCATGCTTGAAAGAAATAATTAATTAAGTCTAAAGATTTTTTTAAATGGCCTCGTTATTGCCGTTCCGAGTTATTGATCCGCGATATGGTAAAAATAGCATGGTTTCCATAATTCTACTACGTAGGTACCAAGAACATCTGTTACTACTGAAGCAAGTCTCACAATAGAAAATGAAAGAAAATAGAAATAGGATCACGACTGTAATCCCCAAGTACGGCAGAAATACTCTCAGATCTCAAGGAACTTAGATCCTTCAAGATGTTTAAAAAGGGGATGTCAGAGACACGTCCAAACATTAAGTTAACACAAGTATAATCAATAGTCAATATTAGAAGAACAAAAATTAAATAAAAGATAAAAAAATAATAGTCAATAATAAATAAATAATAGTCACAGTAATAATAATCTCTCTAAGAGCCATTGTGCACTATCTACTGGTTGCCGGCAACACGGTCTCTCGGCAAAACATAGGAGGGCGACGTACAACAAATCAACAAATCTTTGATGATGTTTAAAGGGGTTAGCTCTGACTAACCCCATTAAACATCTCCAAAGATTTGAGTTCCTGGAGATCCGAGAGGATGTCTACCGTACTTGGGGATTACAATTGTGATTCTATTTATTTTTAAAGTCACAATCGTTGACCAAGTTATCGGCGACTAGTGCGCAATAGCAAATAAATAAAAGTGTCACGATTTTTCATTTCAACCAATAAATACTTGAGATGCGATTCATAAAAGATTTTATCGAGTGCCAAAACAAACGCTCGTTTGTCTCTAAAACCCGAATAAATTTACAAAAAATTTAAAGCCAGATCACAGTATCCCGATATCATAAAACATGCATCCGAATATCGTATTCGCTGACAGAATATTAATTTCAAGTTATCACTAAAGTTCTGTTCGGATTTCCGAAAAAGCGGAGATGTTCATGCGTTCGTAATGTGAACTTGATCGTCCTACAAAACAGTTTGTTATTTTTGCGCTATGAATAATAATACATATTCGCGCTTGGTCACGATTTCTAATATAAGGCTGATTTGACTTTGTAATCAATAAATTACGAAGGTGATTAGGAAGACGTCAATTACGTATGGATACATCAGATCAATAACTGAGCTGAAAACTGGGCCCCTACGTTTTAAAATAATAATAAAATAGGATCACAACTGTACATAATATCCAAGTAAGTACGACACTTTTTCAGATCTCAGATATACGTCCAAATATTTAAAAAGTCCCACTTTCCACTTGGTTAGCATGGCTTATAAAACGAACGTCATTATACGGTCATCGCTGTTTAGAAAACCAAAGCCCTGCAGCGAAATGCGAGAACAAAATCACCTAATGATTTTGGACAATAAATTAAAAAGGTTTGCCGCTTTTTTGTGAGAATTCAACATTGACATGTTTGTAGTGAGTTAAAAATGTCTAAATTTCACTTAACTGTTATTATTCTTAGGCATATACCTGAGTCTTAAAAGGGCTTTAGTGTTTCGCGTTGACTGAATATCATTCCACGGCCTTTTACTTGATAGGCTCATCTGCTTTATTCACTCTCATCACATTCTTCATGCATATTTGTCAGTTAAAGTTCTCTGTTGCTTTTTTTAGGGTTCCGTACCCAAAGGGTAAAAACGGGACCCTATTACTAAGACTTCGCTGTTCGTCTGTCCGTCTGTCTGTCACAGGGCTGTATCTCATGAACCGTGATAGCTAGACAGTTGAAATTTTGACAGATGATGACCTTATAAATTCGTGGAGACTTCTTCGAACGGTCTCCCATTCACTTGTCTTATACACCGGTTTCGTCAATATTTATTCGTTCATTCTCTCTACCAAGCCCAAACCATCTAATTTTCTCAATCCTACTGTTTTCTTTAAGGCGCTCCCAGTCGACGATTGTATTTGTTCGAAACGAAAAAATAAATACTTGTGAACAAGCCACATCTCCTATTTTATAATGTATAGTATATGTGAATAAAGATGTACCCACCTTTAATCACTTCGATAAATAATCCTACCGACCGCTGTAATGATGACAAACACACGTCGGCGCGTGGTCCGTCTTAGCTTTTCGAATAAATTAATGATATAAATTATGTATAATTACTTATCAAAAATATATTCTAATAGAAATCTAGATCTACATATTACCTATCTTTAACAATAAATCACAAGTTGATTTTAATAGTAGGTATAATAAAATATTTCGATCATAAATTCTAAAACGTATCATTTTGAAATAATATCTATATCGTGAAAAGTTTTTGCTATTATGTTTTCAGCTTAATAGAAATCTAGGTACGAACCTGAAGTAATATACTTATAAAAATAGGAGATGTGGCTTGTTCAGAAGTATTTATTTTTTCGTTTCGAAAAATAGCAATCAGCGACTGGGAGCCCCTTAAATTATTTCAGTATAAATAAACCTACTAATCTATATCACTATTATCTATTATCTATAGACTGGCCTCACAGCTCAGTTGGTAGTAACTCTGCCTTCTGCGCTGTAGGTTGTGGGCTCGATCGGAATAAATATTTGTGTGATGAACATAGATGTTTGTTCTGTGTCTGGTTATGTATAATAAGTATGTATTTTCAACAAAAAAACGTATATACTTAAGTATTTTATCAGTCTAGTTCCCATAGTACAAGCTTTGCCTAATTTGGGGCTAGAAAGCGCTGTGTGAAATGTCCACCAATATTTATTTATATTTATTTATTTATCTTTAGCACCAAACTGAGTGCAATACATTCATCAAGGTATATCGGGCGTGAATCCGAGGGGCTACCATAAAATTCATATTAACAACACTAAACAAACGTCAAGCTAGTTCCGATCGTTTATTATAACCAAAGTAATAACAGTATGGGAAGTGCAAATGTACCTACGTTTTTTCTGCTAATATAAATTGCAGTTGAATTATCAAATTTATGTTGTGAACCTGTCGAAACACGGTGAAAATTTGAAGCAAATTCTGATTAAAAGTTCAGTAACACAATTAGGCCGCTCTGGTAAGCACACTACACTTCACTGTAATAATAGTTTTTTTAGTAACTGTGTGATAATGTAACTGAAGGTTAGTTCCGTATAACTTTAGTGAAAATCTGATTAAGAATTTCTGAGATTCGAAGAATAAAACTAAGGAAATTTGATGTGTTTTTCGTTTTTGAAACGAAATTATTTATAAAATTGTCTATAAGGTTACCAAGTTCAAACGTTTGTTGCATTTAATGTTGCTCTTCTTTATGTAAAGAAAAAATATTGTCAAACTTCCCTTTCTGTCGTTCGAAATAGGACACTGTGGCAGTTATCCGGCGTGTGGCAAATAGCCCGTACCGGTAAATCGTGCGTAGAACAATATCAATGTGGCTGCAACGTCATTGTCGCTCGATTGGCCGCACGCGCCTGACCTTTGCGATAGATAATGAACGTTTTAGGGTTGGCACATTCGTTTGTTGTGGTATTGTTGGTAAAAAAAATTTTTTCTAAATACTCTATTTTCTAAAAAAATTATATTGGTACGAGTAACATATAACTTGACATTATCTTTATATATAATTCTTCTGTACGTGTGTCTGTTACCTTAAGCCGTGGACTCATGTCTACGGTGCGGCGCCGGCCACCTTGAGAAGGCGCGGCATTGCACTATGAAAAGTCACCAGAACTAAAGGTGTATGCGCGGTTCACCGTGCACGGCGCCTTTCGCCTTCCTTTTCATGGTGGCCGGCGCCGCACCGCAAACATGGGTCCACGGCCTAACTCCTCCTAAACGGCTAGACAGATTTAAAATTTCATATGTAAACGTATCAGTGGATTCCTGGATGGTTTGAAAAGACAATTGGACCCGGTAAGTGGCGCTGCTGCCGGTATGTCACCAAATTTGATTTGCTGTACTCTAATATAATAGGCGGTATGTAGTTCGCCAGGTCAGCTAGTTTTGTATAAACCAGTTCATCAATGTTTTACCAATCGTCAACATTTTTTATTTCCATGTTTCTGAAATTTATTTTGTACTAAAATGTTATTCTTAGAAATAGGGTTTCTATAGATTTTGACACGGATCTTTATCACGTAATTCTTCAACTGCCTCCGCTTCTCGACGATAGCTCCGAGTACTCCAGACTCCCCGCGACCATGGCTATTGTAATGCCGGGGTTCCACGGCCCGCGTTTTCACGCGCCAGACCACGCCAAGGCGGACGGACGCGCCGTGGGAACGATGCATCCGTGGTGGCCCGTGCTCGGAACGCTCTGTACGCGACGCGCTGGACGCATCCGGCGCGGCCCGTCGTTTTACGCGCCGTGGGATGGCTTTACATAGTCGAAACGTCGGGAAAGTAAATTAAAGGTGATTACGTGATAAAGACCCGTGTCAAAATTATAGTTATGCCTACTAATCACGATAGTTTTAAAAATAATAGGGTTTCTAGACGTAAAGCGTGCAAAATATGCTACTATAAAGTTTATTTACTTCACAATCTTACAATCTCACGTGTGATCCCCGGTGCTGCTACGTGTCTTCAGAATCTCTTATCTCGGTTCTAGTTTATTGCATTTATCCTTTTACTAATTAATATTCCCAACAGATCTTGCCCACAGTAAATATATTTGTGTGAAATTTTGTTCTTCATAAGATGCGCTGATAACGAAATGGGCTTTTATGATATTTGTGTACAGTTCGCGGTATTCTCAATGGGTAGTTAGATTCATCTGATTCATTAGAAATAAGGTTTTTTATATTTGACGTGTCCTTATCTTGGGAACCAGGTAGTGCGTGAAAAAATCCAGAAAGATAAATTAGAATAGAATTGTTTATTTTAAACAAACTTATAAAACGTTTGTATAACTTAACTGTTTAAGAATATTTTTTAAATAATGTGACATAGGTAGTAAAAATAACATTTAAAAAAACTGGAAGAAAAAGACAGAATAATTATGTCCAAAGATAATTTTGCCATAATGATAGTTTAGGTTCTTATTTTTCTGAACATGAATTAACTAGTTTTTGATAGGAAATTCTTGATTCTTAAGTAATGCGAAATAACACTAGAATTATAGTAGAATTATAATTATCATATTCCTGCTCTTATCCCATTTAGGAAGGATTGGCTCGTCATGTACTTATTATTTTTCTTTTTCCCTCTATCGGCCGTCATCTCATCACTCACGCCTTTCTTATTCATGTCATCTTTCACACAGTCCATCCATCTTTTCATCACCTCTACTTTGACATACATCCACTTAAAATTATAATTTAATAAATAAAAATTGGTGAACATTTCACACAGTGCCATTTAGCCTCAATCATATATACTGGTTTAGGTACCTACTTTAGAATAACAAACAATCTAAACAAATATTATAAAATATGCGAAAGTAACTCTGTCTGTCTGTGACGTTATTATGGCCAAACCGTTTGGCCGATTGTGATGAAATTTCTTAAAGAGTTAGTTTAAAGTCTTGAGATGGACATTGACTACTTTATTTCCTTTTTTTTGAAATTTCTTTAATTTACGATAAAGTTGTAAAAGTCTTGAAATGGTTTTTTTTTTAAGTTTATATCCTAAATTTACGCGAATGAAGTCGCGGTAGCAGTTATCTATACTAATATTATAAAGAGGAAAGATTTGATTGTTTGTTTGTTTGTTTGTTTGTTTGTATCGAATAGGCTCCGAAACTACTGGACCGATTTGAAAAATTATTTCACCATTAGAATCCTTCATTATCCCTGATGAACATAGGCTATAGAATAATTTCGAAAATATTAGGGATCCTTATGAAAACTTCGATAATGTAATCCAAAGTGTAAAAATTTAAAAAAAAAAATCCTTATATTGCGTTTGCTGTGGAAATTATTGACAATAGAGCAAGTGACAGCCGTGCGACGCCGGGGCGGACTGCTAGTAATTTATAAAAACAAAACAGTTAATGTTTTAATTAAACTCAGTTCCTGTGGGAAACCGTACGGTACTTTCTAAGGACTTATCATGATGTATAAAGTGATACAAAAAAGTGCGGTAATAATTAGTGGCGCGCGAAAACATTATCAAAGTAAACCACGAAATTGGATACTCAGTTTTAATTAATACTGATGGGATCATTCCGAATGATACCCTAATTTTATGTTTCGTTTTGTGCAAATTTAGTTCGCAAAATTTGAATTTGGTTGTGTCAATTATAGGGCATGCATTAATTTGTAAAAGCAAATGAAATAAGTTGCAGTCATTTAAATGGTAATTTTATCCACAGACTGAAGATAAAATAAATCAGCAGTATTAGTATAATTACAATTATTTTGACCAAATCTCTCAGTAGGTAATTTATTTTTATGTAAGGTTTCATTTATGTATGTAAGTCTCATTATATTAATAATTTGCTTTTAAGTGCATCATCAATGCCCCATGTAATTTTTCTTTACTATACCTCCATTCAAAGGTTATCTGGTAGAGATCGCTGATTAGCGATAAGACCGCCGATTGTTCAGCATATTTTTTGTTTTTGATTTATGCATTTATATTTCATAATTCAGTTTTTGGTGAGCACTATCTGCATATCTAGGTACCTACGTAAAAGTAGTTTATCAATTAGCAATTTAATGGATAGCCACACAGATAAGTATAGGGGTTGCAATTAAAAACCGTGACAGTGCAATTTTGTGGTGATGACTGTAGAAAAATAAATATTTCAATTAAATACAATAGGAACAAACTCACATTTTCGCAGGTAAATTTTTTTGGCAACTGTTTCATCTATGCTCTCATTACTCGTAAGTAAAAATGCCGGAATTAAGTGAATTCGTAAAGGTTTGTATTATGTATCGATCTTAAAGCAGAATAAATTGTTTTTGTGACTGTATCAAAAGCTGTGTTTAAGGTTTGGGACAAGAATTTACACTTCATTTCAATTTTTCAAATTTGTAACGGCAATAAGGATTAGCCATTGGTATTAGTTTTTGTTATTGGACAGGAATAGATCAATAAAATCCTGCGTTTTTAAAGCATTTGTAGATACTATACCTACTATTGGGTATAGTATAGCTCAGTCTAATGCCGGAAACACACTTACGTGTCGTGACGTGGCGTGTCGCGCCACTAGCCAATCGCAAGATAGCGTTTGCGACACGACACGACACCCAAATGTGTCTCTAACCATACTAAATGTATGAAAGCGATTAGCTAGTGGCGTGTCGCGCCACGACACGACACGTAAGTGTGTTTCCGGTATCACTCATACGTTGTCGTACATTTCGATTTGAAGACCACTCGATCATATTTTAAGCATGTGTGATGAAAATATTTTCAGTTTTAGGTACTAGTAGGTATGACAAAAAGAGTTATGCAAAAACAAAAACTAAGTGCCATGTAGAATGCAAAATTATTCAGAAAAAAATAAATAAATAGTATCATCACTATGTATCATCACTAAATAGTATAATCTCCAAGTACGGTATACTTTATTTTAGATCTCCAGACATTCTGATCCTTGAAGATATCTAATGTGGTTAGTCAGAGGCACGTTCAAAAATGACATTTGGTACTTGCTCACAATTATTCAGCCTGAAAATAAAAGGGTTATTCGCACTTCGTACACTCTATTGTTATGCAAATTTTTGCAATTTTACCGCAGTTAGTACACCGGCTTTCAAGACAGTCAAAGTAAAAAGTGCATTACCACATGATTGACAAAATAGTATAATCAACTAAGTACTTGTATGACAAAGTAGGAAAGATACCCAAAAAAAATTGAAATTATTGTCTCTTCTGTCGTCACTCTTTTTGCATAACTCGTAGGTACTTAATAAAATTAATGAAGAATATATTTATAATAAAAAATAGGATCACGACTTTAATACTTTAATACTACACATCCTCTCAGATCTCCAGGCGCTTAGATCCTTAAAGATGTCTAAAGGGGGTAGTCAGAGGCACGTCCAAACATTATATTTAGCGCATGCCCACATTTTTTAGTAGTTAGCATTCCGTACGGGACAGGTTGCAAGCCCATCGCTGCCCACCACCCAAGAATAACTAGGATCACGACTGTAATTCCCAAGTACGGTTGACATACTCTCAGATCTCAAGGCGTGTACATCCTTAAAAATTGTCTAAAGAGGGTAGTCAGAGGCAAGTCCTAACATTATGTTTGGTACTACATGATTCGACGAAGTCGACGTGATAACAGCAGGTTATGTTTGCATCCATCAAAAACCGCATTACTACGCAAAAGTCTAGTCTGTGTAGCACCTGAAATTTTTAACAAAATACCTAGGGCTTACAAAGATTTAAATGATAATCTATTCAAGATAAAATTCAAAAAATTATTAATAGATAAATGTTATTACACAATTGACGAATTTATAAATGATAATATCTCATAAATTTATTGACCTACTAATTCATGAAAAATAATCTACCTAGCATATTTTGACATTATAATATAAAATTTGCATACTAACCAATGTAAAACATGTCATGTCCATATTATAAATAATGTACCATCTCACACAAAAATGTAAACACATGTTTAAGCAAATAAATATCTTTATCTTTATCTTTATCTTTATCTACACCCACATTTTGCTATACGTTTTTGATTGGTAGTATGGTATTTATAAAAATTTCTAAAACTTTTATCATTTACTGTACTTAACTCTCAATTTTTCTATGCTAATTTCAACCTTATGGAAACAGTGTACGAAGTGAGAATCGTTGTATGGGATTTCAAAATTATTTTTTATGACGTTTTAAAAGGTCGAGTGTACGAAATGCGAATAACCCAAATAAAATCAGATAATTATTATTTGGTGTGAATATTATAAATAATTGGCTATCTCAAATCTTAATTAGCGTTCACACACCATTTTGTTGTTTTAATTCCGATTTAAATGAAAAAGGGTTGCAATGTGTTTAAAACATCGGGATCAGATTATTTTCGTAATGATTCCACTAACAGCGGTGGCCGTAATATCACTTTGATGATTCATAAAAAAACCGGCCAAGTGCGAGTCGGATTCGCGCACGAAGGGTTTCGTACCATTATCTATAAAAAACCGGCCAAGTGCGAGTCGGACTCGCGCACGAAGGGTTCCGTACCATTATCTATAAAAAAGGCAAAAAAATCATGTTTGTTGTATGGGAGCCCCCCTTAAATATTGATTTTATTCTGTTTTTAGTATTTGTTGTTAGAGCAGCAACAGAAATACATAATCTGTGAAAATTTCAACTGTCTAGCTATCACGGTTCATGAGATACAGCCCTGTGACAGACAGACAGACGGACAGACAGACAGACAGACGGACAGCGAAGTCTTAGTAATAGGGTTCCGATTTTACCCTTTGGGTACGGAACCCTAAAAACGGCAAAAAACTCATTTTTGTTGTATGGGAGCCCCACATAAATATTTATTTTATTCTGTTTTTAGCGTCAACAGAAATACATAATCTGTAAATATCAACTGTCTAGCTATTACGGTTCATGAGATACAGCCCTGTGACAGATAGACGGACAAACGGATAGCAAAGTAATAGGGTCCCGTTTTTACCCTTTGCGTAAGGAACCCTAAAAACTATATCACGACTATTATCCCCAAGTAACTATTTCTATCTACCAACCATACCTATGTGGCGAATTGTATATTTAACTTTAAATATATATATATGTATAAATAACGCACAGCTTAAACACATACGGTGCTATTAATAAAAATTTACTTATCCAAAGATCATCTAAGGTTACACCAAGACTTGTTAATACCAGCTTAATGTAAGCAACTCCATTTCTAATCCTTGTTTATTAATATTGAATTCGACTAGTCCAAACGTAAGCGTTGGTCTAAATTTAATCCTGCGCTAGTCTACGTTTATTAATAAGACGGTTAAAATTTAGAAGGTATATATATTTTGGTGTGTAGAAGTAAGTGTAAGAAAGAAATTTCCGAAATTTAACCCCTAAATGCAACAGGGGTTAAAGTCTGTTTAAAAATAACTTCACATGAACGGACTGTTGCTATAGTTTTGCATTATAATTGTCATTTTGTGTGTAAACTGTTATTATAATACTAGCCGACCCGTGACAGACGTTGTCCTGTCGAATTTCAATAATCGAATAGAAAAGACTGAATGTTTAGTATGTGATGTCAGATTTGTTGCACAGCACCGCCATATATACAGAAATCATCCCTTTTGCGTTTTTTTTATCGTTTTGGGGATGTTTTTTTATATCCTAAAGTAGTCTAATATTTATTCGGGCATTATATCTATTTAAATCTACAGCAAATTTCAACTTAATCTGTTATGTCGTTTAGGCCTGATTGAGGAACAAACATACAAACTCACAAACTTTCACATTTTTAATATTATTAGGATTTATGAGGATCACAGATGATGATGTAAGATGAGTCTTCTAGATTTACTGCTTTGATTTTATTGTGTTAACAATCATGACCAACATCTTTAGAACCCCATTGATTGTAAGATATATATTTTTTCTGTTGGTACACAAAAGGGCCGCCTTTACCTCCAAAGGTCAAACAAAACCTTTGGGCCCATTTCATTAATTCGGTGAAATCTAATTTGTTATTAAATGGAACATTAGGCTCCATTTGTTATACAGCGGAGGGTGGTATTAGGAATCCATTGAATTTAAACTGTCATCGGTGAAATTATACCACATACTAAAATGGAGGTTTGGTGTTTCCGTTACAAGTTTACCGTTGGGTGTTGTTTTTTATGCCTGACTAGTCTTAACATTTTTAGGGTTCCGTACCCAAAGGATAAAAACGGGACCCTATTACTAAGACTTCGCTGTCCGACTGTCCGTCTGTCTGTCACAGGGCTGTATCTCATGAACCATGATAGCTAGACAGTTGACATTTTCACAGATGATGTATTTCTGTTCCTGCTATAAAAACAGAATAAAATAAATATTTTAGTGGGGCTCCCATACAACAAACGTGTTTTTTTGCCGTTTTTTATAGATAATGGTACGGAACCCTATGTGCGCGAGTCCGTCTCGCACTTGACTAGTTTTTATTACTTTACATATCACTCTCAAATTTTAAATATTATTACCATTTTTTGGGTCAGTGACCGAAGGTTTAAAGAAAAACTTGCACACTTACCTGTACTTATTCTTAAACTACCTATACAAATATTATAACAAGAACATAAAAAAATATTTTTGTAAAGGATAAAATAAAGCTACTCGTACATTAAATGAGTAAGTAAGTAACATAGGTAATATTATTTGAATAATTTTACAATTCTACTTATATTATAAATGCGAAGGTTTGTGTGTGTTTGTTACTCTTTCACGCAAAAACTATTGAACGGATTTAGATAAAACTTTACAGTAATATACCTTATTCATCAGAATAACACAGGATACTTTTTATCCAGGTACCACCCGTGCGAAGCCAGGGTGAGCAGCTATTAATGTAAATATATTGCCTATAAACTTCATTAGTAGCTAGTACATCCGATGGATGGGAAGCTAGACAAAAATAAAAACAAATTTTTAGTGTAGGTATACATCGTGGATTAGTTATTGTATAAATAAATAAATACTGGTGGACATTTTACACATCGCCATCCAGCCCCAAACTAAGCAAAGCTTGTACTATGGGAACTAGATAACTGATAGAATACTTATATACGTTTTTTTTTTTTTTTGTAAATACATCCATAAGATACATACTACACACCCAGACACAGAACAAAGATCTATGTTCATCACACAAATATTTGCTCTGGGTGGGGATCGAACCCACAACCTACAGCGCTGAAGACAGAGTTACTACCAACTGAGCTGTGAGGCCGTCATGAATAACTTATACTAACATTTAGAGGTTTTAGTTCCGAAACAAAACACTTTATGCTTGCCTACTAGTCTTTGATTCAAACTAAAGTTCAAAGCTTGATAATATTTCTATGGTCTTACATAACAGGGGTCATAATACAACGTTATCGCAACCACATCGTAGAGAGATCAAGGCAGCGACGGAGTCGACTGCATTGTCATGCTCCTGAATTTGTGGTGCAAGTCATAAGATTTTAGTTCCCTTTTGCAATTCGTCTAAGTCGATCTCTAAATAGTTTTATTCATGATGTTAATCTTACGGTTTTGTGGTCACACTCTTCCGAAAAGCTTTACCGATTTTTGTGTTGTTTTTTTATGAAAACTGAAAATGCTTTTTTTGTGAGATTATTAACTAGGGCGTCTGTCGGGACAGCTAGTTCACATAAGTATAAGTTTTTCAAACAGAAATCTAACTAGTAAAGTTCATACCTAGTCAGAATAAGAATAACACAGCTCAACAACGGTGATGGGCTCGCAATCTGTCACGAATGGAATGCTAGCTACTGCAAAATGTGGGCTTATGCTTTGACATCTTCAAGGATCTAGGCGACTGGAGATCCGAGAGGATGACTATCGTACATGGGATTACAGTCGTGATCCTATTTTATTTACAATAATAAATCAATATAAGTGGCCATTTTTACACAGCGCCATCAAGCCTCAAATCAAAGCTTGTACTAAGGAATCAGATAACTGATAGAATACTTGTATACTTTTTTAAAATACATATTTATTATGAGTACATATTAACACCCAGCACAGAACAAAACATCTATGTTCATCACACAAATGTTTATCCAGGGTGGGAATCGAACCCACAATCTACAGCGCAGAGAGCAGAGTTACTACCAACTGAGCTGTGAGTCCAGTCAGATTTACCTAAGAGCTCTTAAAATATATCTTATAACTTAGGCCACACTCATAAGACCCTCTAAGCCTCAGGGAATGAACAAAATAAAATAGAACAGTCTTTTTGTTGGCTTATCGGAATAGATTACTTTTTTCAAAATGTCCTTTCGTAGGGGGTCCGATATCAGACTTATTATAAATTCTAATATTTCAAGACGAATTCGACCTATTTTGTATTGTGCTAAATCAAAAGACAGATCCGTATATTTAGATCCATTTAATTAACTACTTATAATAACTTACAAAATCAAACTAAATAGGGCAAGAGAGCTTTAATTTATTTTAATTTTAATTTTCAAATAAACGTTTATATTGAAAAAAATATTAAAACGACTATTTTTTAATAACATAGAAATGAATTAGTTTCTTCAGTCAGTTATCTGCTATCTCTTAGGTTATGCAAAGGTTTTGTAACAGGCGATATTTATTTATTAATTATTCATGTTTAAATAGACAAAACCGGAAATCATTGGTTGTGTGCAAAACAATATAGAGGTACAACGCACCACAAATGTCACTTATCAAAATGAACCATAGACAAAGTATTAAATATAGACTTCAAACAAGTTTGTTTGATATGCTTAGTTATTGTCTGCAAAAATTGAAAATGCCCACCAAATCCGGGGTAGGCACCACAACCAGGTCTATGACCCTACCTACACCTTGATCTATTTCAAAGTTATTTGTTTCCCTACGTCTATCATGCTTGGAAATTATAACATTGAGCCCATATTTTTTTGTTTTTCTATTAGAACTTCATAATTTTGGACAAAAAGTCCAGAAATACCCATTACAAACTCAAGGAGTTACCAATGGGGATTTCTGGACATTTTGTCTAAAAATCCCCATTGATGGGGACAGTCAATGGTCATTTCTGGACTAACTCACATATACCACATAGCCTAACTTTGCCCACAGACACAACCCACTAGGCTCCTACGCTAGTAAGTTCAGCCCGATAGGTAGTAACCGTAAATTGAGTTCCAATATTCGTCAATTTGGATGATATCAGCTGAATTGAGTGACGCTAAATCGAGCAGCTGAAGGGAAATTTTTATCCAATCTTACACAACTTTTCACTACATGATGTAATAAGAAGTCCATTTGAATTTCAACTTTAATACTTTGGTATACTGTTGTCTTTAAAGCAGTCTGCAGCAGCAGAAAGTCTTAAGCTATCGGTTATAGGTAAGGATTTCGAGGGTCAAATAAATGATTTCACGAAGATTTCCTTGCGTAGGTAGTAGTCGTACCTACATTTCGAATTATTTTAAGCTGTGTGTGTGACTGTGCTACCTGATCACTTAGTTGCTTTGACGTGGTCACTACTTACTCTACGACTACTGCGAAATGTGAGCATGTGACAAATGTAACGTTTGAACGTGCCTCTGCCACATTTTGCAGTAATTAGCATTCCATACGTGACAGGTTGCAAGCGTTTGTTATTATTCTGTAATGAATTAGTATTAGATGTTATTTATTTAATTTCTGTAAATAAAATTTAATAAAAAAAACCGGCCAAGTGCGAGTCGGATTCGCGCACGATGGGTTCCGCTATAAAAACGGCAAAAAAAACACGTTTGTTGTATGGAAGCCCCTATTAAATATTGGTTTTATTCTGTTCTTAGTATTTGTTATTTGTTGTTATAGCAGAAATAGAAATACATAATCTGTGAATTATAACTGTCTAGCTATCACGGTTCATGAGATATAGCCTTGTGACAGATAGACGGACAGACAGACGGACAGCGAAGTCTTAGTAATTGTTCCGTTTTTACCGGGTACGGAACCCTAAAAACTTTTGGTATCATTTATTTACAAAATAAAACCTCAAATGCAGGGATGCTGCAAGATGTGTAAACTTGGTCGTATGGAGTTCATGCTCGTTCGCGTGTGGGCGAGCTTAAACATAATAACCACTTTTACAAATGCCTTATAATATTGCCTACCGCACGCAGCGAGAAGTGAGTAGTCACTTTTGAAGTATCAACCAGCGTTATTTTAATACTAAGTTTGTTTCGTCCATTGTTATATTAGGGACATATTTATTTTTGTAGTCGCTCATTTTGTTCATTGTTTTATTATTCGGTTCATTGTTAAGTTAGTTTATTTTGTAAATAAGTTTCTCTGGGTCTTGTGACGCAAGTTAATTGGAGGAGGCATTTCTTAGCGTAGCTTTTGATTTAAAATAGCTTTTATTTTTATTTTTGCTGAAAATATCTTATTTTTTTCGTTGAACATTTTATAGCATACTAGCCGACCCGTGACAAACGTTGTTCTGTCAATTTTTTTTTGTAATAATCACATAGGAAAAAATATTTCAAGCAACTTTAATTTTTTTCTCTACAAACCTTGTTCTGATAAAATAAATTACGAATTTTGGTGGAATGCGTGTCATTCATTAGTCAAAACTGCGTTGCTATGACGACTAAATATTTTTAGTCTGTTATGTCAGATTTTGCACACTAACGCCATCTATACCAAAATCATCCTTTTTGCGGTTTTTTATCATTTAGGGGTTGTGTTTTGGATTATAAGTTCCCCCTTTTTTGATTCTAATTTTTATCTACATACGAGTACTACAGCAAATTTCATCTTAATCCGTTTTGGCGTTTATTTTTGATTAGGGAACAAACACAGCAGCCGTATCACAAACTTTCGCATTTATAATATTATTAGGATTCCTTTTTATAATTATATTATTGATTATGATTTGTAGCTATAGAAACATTATAACAAATGACAGGGTGTTATTAATTTGTTACGGATGCTGCAAAAAAAAAAACAAATGCATCTTAATAGCAAAGCGATTTTTTTTTCTCGTCATGTGTGTTGATAGAAATATGATAGCTTCATTTCGATTCACTCCTTTATAAAGGTTTGTCTCATTATAATTCGCCACGGGGAGCTCAGGTTTGTCCACAAAGCCTTAGCCACACGTAACGAATGCGGTTGGGAAGCAGCATGTAATCGAAGTTTTGACTATGGCAAAAGTAAAGTACTTACATAGAGATATAACATAGTTATACTCGTACTGAGCAGCAGTATTGAGCAATAATGCAAGCATCTGCCCACTTGAGGCATACAGCATACACGTGATACATCTCATGTGCATAATTATCACCGGCAACCATACCCTTAATAACATTTTCCTTATTTTAGAAAGTAGGTATAACAATTGTTTAAAAAAAAATATACAACAAAAAATCCTGTTAATTCCTAACTTATAATGTGTAGGTAATTCATATTTTATGCATAAATTTGATTTTTTAATAAATCAATATTTATTTGATTATTGTAGTTTTGGTTTATTTTATTCATATTTGATTCATTTAGGTAATTAAAAATAAATAAAATAATATATAGGGTCACGACTGTAATCCCCAAGCACGGTAGACATCCTCTCAGATCTCCAGACGCTTAGATCCTTTGAAGATGTCTAGTGGGGGTAGTCAGAGGCGTCCAACATTATATTTGGCCATGCCCACATTTTGCAGTAGTTAGCATTTATGTAATATTGTTTTTTTTATTTTTTTAGGTCGCCTTTCGGCCAACAGCCAACTCGACTAACACAACTATTTATTACTCGATAAAAAAACCCTTGCCGCACCGTAACCGCCCCGCTACGTTTGGCCACAGCATAACATTGGGACAATAGGGATGCTAAATTGTTTTAATAGACCCGCGGAATTTTGAGAGTCATTACGCATTGTGCCTATTTGAACTCCTAACACCTGGTTTAAAGATGCTTATCAAGAGTGTTTTAATTAAAACACGTATCGATATTATTGATCCATTTGATAGAAGAGATAGAGTCTGTGTTTTGATATGAGTATCTTTTTTTGCTTGTGCATCTGTTTGATAAAACGTATGCTTTTGTTTCACAGCAGTATACTTACAGGAAATGCCAACATCTTTTTTTACTTTAGGCCGCTTGATAACAGCCTTTGTCTACTCGTATATGTACAACACTAGTCGTATATTTTCATTACATTATCGAAACTAATGTCTGGTCGCGTTTATCTAGAAGATTCAACTATTTATAAATAAAAAAAATAAGCTATAATACGCTGACTACTTCAAAATTCTGGGCATGTGCCAAAAATAATGTTTGGACGTGCCTCTCTTTATTTATTGCATATTTTTATTTTATTTTATATAAAAAATATAAAATATATATATATATGTTATGAAATGCCTTAGTTATTCTTTAATTCGTAGATAAAACGGTTTTTGTGTATAAATATTAAATATACTCTGTTTCTGTTATTAAAAAATTGTCACAATCATCAAGTTGGAAATATTAGGTCCTGAAAAAGTTGTCATTGATATTGACCGGCCTCGAGTTGTGGGTCCGATCCCCACCCAGGGCAAATATTTGTGTGATGAACATAGATGTTTGTTCTGTGTCTGGGTGTTAATATGTATAATAAGTATGTATTTACAAAAAAAAAGTATATAAGTATTCTATCAGTTATCTGGTTCCCATAGTACAAGCTTTGCTTAGTTTGCGGCTAGATGGCGCTGTGTGTAAAAGTCCGCCAATATTTATTATTATATTATCCTAGCAAATATAAGTTTTAACTTTAAAACGACGTCACTTAGATTCTTCTTCACCTTGTGAAAAATATTACGTAAATATCATGATTTGGTACAGGTCAACGACCGTAAATTTTCCTCACAGCCTCAAAAAGCGAAATATATTTTCACCACACATCCAATCCCACTACTACAAAGTCTCTATCTATCAAAGAAAGCGGCTTACCTGACTTGAGGCAATTTCTCTGTCCACTGGTTACGGGCAAAGGGAACTAAGCTTTCTAAGTCTTTGTACTGGGGCTTGTAAGGGTTGAGCTATACAGGTAATGCTTCAGTATTACGTGGCTCTCATCATCTACATTCCAGATCTTCTCACATACGCTTATTTGTTTGTTTGTTCAAAAGATTCCATCACAAAACATGAAAACAGCTGCAAGCTGTCAAGGGTAACAGCGTTGCAAAAGTTCTTTGTCTAAAAGACCAGCAGTCCGCCTCAGCTTTGCACGGGTGAACAATGAAGTTTATAGATAATTTTTCGATACCTTAAGTTACATTTCACTTTCAAAACTTTCGTGAGTTGTACTACACATTATTACAACAACGGGAAATTACTCACGTAAATGATAAATTGTCAATGAGGACACCGGCAATGCGAGCAGGGTAGCGCGCGCGTTGTGGTCCACTCACCCTGAAGAAGATTCTCTAGATGAATCGAAACATTATTATTGCAATTTTCATGGGGATTTCAAATTATGATTGAAAATAAAATATGGCTTATGTTACTTGCTGATAATGTAGCTTTTGATAGTTGAAATATTTTTTAAAAATGATTAAATCCATTATCCATATAGTTAATCAATTACAAACAATAATAAGAGCCGGCCAAGTGCGAGTCGGACTCGCGCACTAAGGGTTCCGTACCATCTATAAAAAACGGCAAAAAATACACCTTTATTGTATGGGAGCCTCACTTAAATATTTATTTTATTCTGTTTTTAGTATTTGTTGTTACAGCGGCAACACAAATACATCATCTCTGTGAAAGTTTCTACTGTCTAGTTATCACGGTTCATGAGATACAGCCCTGTGACAGATAGACGGACAGACGGACAGCGAAGTCTTAGTAATAGGATCCCGTTATTGCCCTTTGGATAAGAAACTCTAAAAATACAATAATACAAGTTTCAAAGTTCTCTGATAGATTAATTAATTTAAAACTTTTAACAAAAAGTAATAGATTGTATGGGTCTTTAATCAAAATCGCAATGCTGAAACGTTTGATCGTATGCAGTTGGAACCCTAACTGAACAAAATAAATGTGTCTGCTTTGCTCCTATCGCGGTCCATGTACATAAAATGGTTTCTTTTATGGATGCAGAGCTTCTCGGTTCACTGAAGTGTAAGTACATCCTTATTACCTCCTAGAACTTTACAATTTCTATTCTGGAATGGCTAGTAAATGTGTATGTTACATACACATTTACTACATGTGTACGAGTTGACGTACTTCTTAATCTAACTTCCCCTAAAAAGCGACGCAGCAATTGTTTTGAGGTTCGTGTTTACTGACTTTTGTCAAAATCTGACTATGATTATAATTTGAATGTTTCAATGACAAGCTTAGGTAAAATCATTTAAACCATCGATAACATTGTCATCGGAACTTGACATGTATGCAAAGTTTTTACTCAATCGAAGTATTTACTAAGGTGTTCCGTTGTGAGTATCTGTTGAACAGCTCCTGACTCCATCATCATACCAGCTCACTGTTACCATATTATTGCATTGTCATCAAAGTTACATAAGAATGCAAAATTTCAGCTCAATCGGTTGGGGATAACTGCTTTAAAATTGAGTTGCAAGATTCCACCTTAACAAACATAGTTTACATACATACATTGCAAGTTAAATACAAGCTTGTAAAAAGACAGTATGCAAATGTACAATAAAAATAAATGCAGGCCGACCATTCAGTATTTGGTTTTTTTGGCGATGAATGGTGGCAAATTTGTAGTCTCGAAGATCTGGCTAAAATTTAGTGAAAACAAACGTTCTTATTTTCTGTGTCAGTAATATAATTCCTCAGAGTTTCCATTTACATACCGTGTTTACGCAGCATATTCGCTGAAGGAGCCACTAACCTACTTCCTCGCGGTGCACCTTCACAAACATCATTTAAATCGCAAATCAGATGCTCGGTTTCTCTTGGGTTCGAAGTTTGAGGTTATGATCACAGATCGTTTGATTTCCTGGGTACAGTGGTGTAGGTACGTGGAACACACCTTACCGAAACGCATTTAATATAATTACACAGCATTCGTTAACAGGTAATATCCAGAAATTTGTGAAATGTTAGGAATAGAATTCGGTTGAAGTATTCTTATAAATAACGTAGTGTTTATTTATTTAGGTACCATCTAACCCAATGAACTACGTATCGCTTTAAAATTAACAAATGTTGTGTTAAGTATTTTGCTTTTCGGGACAGAGACAAATTCAACAAACCAAAAAGTTAGTTAGTTGTTCAGAAGTATTTCAATTTTCGTTTCGAAAAAGAGCAATCGTCGACATACAGGGCCTTAAAATTAGGTTCATAGTTTTCATTAGATTAACAGATTTCGCATATTTGTTCCTCGACGTTGGTAGACAATAATTATACAAGTATTTAATCTTGCAAAAACAGTGTGCTACGCAATTTTCATCACGCACTTCTCTAAAGGTGTGACCAGACATTGCGAGGCAATCGAGCGCGGCATCCGCGAGCTACCTGCCGCGCTCAAACGGTGTTATTGTTCGTTCGCACGGCATACTTGCCGCGCTCGATTGCCGCGCAATGTCTGGTCAAACCTTAGACTGCTAGTATAATGTAAAGCTGCCAAGATTAAAAGTACAATAGAATGAAAACAGTTTCTTGTATTTTTCTTTACAAAAAGAAAGCCAATAACCTCAGTGTTTCCCCGTGAACTTTAACAACAAATTACAGAGAAGCAAAACCGCCAACGTGATTAAGGACAGCGGTTAGAGTGATAGAACTTTACCCGCTAATAATGCTTAATTTGATGAGTTTACTGTGAAAGTTGCGGAACGGAATTACTTATAAAATTGCTGGATAATGTTTTATTGAATTTACTTGTACCTACATACTTTGACTCACTTCACATTGAGTTTATTCTTAACTAGCGACCCGCCCCGGCTTCGCACGGGTAGCATGTTATTATACATATAAACCTTCCTCCTGAATCACTCTATCTATTAAAAAAAACCGCATCAAAATCCGTTGTGTAGTTTTAAAGATATAAGCAAACATACATACATACATACATACAGACGCGGGAAGCGGAATGCGACTTTGCTTTATACTATGTAGTGATAGTGATAGTGATTAAAACTGTCATCGGAAATGCTGAAAAACAGCGAAATAAAAAGTAAATATTCGTCATCTGTTAATTAAGGATATTTAATATTGACTTCGTAAAAATACGCAATTTATGGTGCTTTTTTATTTTTAAGAAAAATGGCGACATTTAAGCCTTGTTCTACATCTATTTTACGATTATATTGTAAAAATATTATGGATCATTGGATTAAATCCTGTGTATTCAAAAATCTACTCCACACAAGTGCAATACAGTATTTAGTATTTTGACACTCGAGAACTGAGAGCGAAAGTCCAATGACAAATCCTAGTTAATAAAAATAATAAAAATAGGATCACGACTGTAATCCCCAAGTACGGTAGACATCCTCTCAGATCTTCAGACGCTTAGATCCTTTGAAGATGTCTACTGGGGGTCATAGGCACGTCCAAACATTATATTTGACATATGCCCACATTTTGCAATAGCTAGCATTCCATACGTGACAGGTTGCAAACCCATCGCCGCTTATAAGAATACTAACTGATTTCCTCACGATGTTTTCCTTCACCGTTGTGAGCACGTGTTTTAAATGCGCATATCATTTTTTCGAAAAGAAAAATCCATTGATGCACGCCGGTATTCGAACCTACGACCTCCAGATTGAAAGTCGAGGTACCTCCCACTCGGCTAACACGGCCTAGTGAATAGCTTTTGGTAATATTATCAATGTGGTTAACATAGGACAGCATAGTCTTAACCAAGATCTCGTATCTCATACGCTTCCTTTAGAGGGTTATCCTTAGCATATACGAGTAGTTATATTTAGTGGGTGAGATAATGATAAGGTGCCGGTTAATGATCTTAAACCAAAAGGCAACTCAAAATCACTAAACAGTAGCCAACAAAGGAGCGTTATATCAACGCTATCTATTTCCATCGAGATAGATAAGTGGCATTCTTCAGTTCACTTCTCAACTACAAATCTCCGGGACCCACCCCCATGTCTGCCATGTGTCGAGCAGTCACATGTTACGCAGCGATATACACTACGTTTCTTCTAGGATTATCAAGGCATAGGCTCTAGCGACTGTGGTGGGCAAGATTATGAAAATGTTATCAAAGAAAAAAAACACAAATTAATAATTACGTTTAAAAACTAAAAAACAAACCAACTTCATATTTATAAATAAAAATTGTAGTCTTCTGCCTTATGTTATTACGTAATTAGCTAACCTTTACGTAATAACTTAACACAGAAGGACCCTTAAAGTAGGGACTGAATAAATTAACCGACTTGGTATTACATGGATCTCACAACTTTTTACAGTAGAAGAACTGAGTTGCGTTGCGAGACTTAGCTTTTTTTACAAGTTATGCTTTTGATGGCTTAGAACATCTTGTCAGATCCCCAGAAGCTCAGATACTTAAAAATGTTTATGGGTGTAGTCAGAGGCATTACATTTGGCACATGACTACCAGTACCTACCTAACTAGTATACCTAGTTAGTTGTCACACAATGTGACCGGTCCAAACTGCTCAGACAGATAACTGTTCGCGAGGAACAGGCGTAGCTTCACCTGGTTCATAAGACGTTCCAAATAAATAAATAAATAAATATTGGAGGACTTTACACACAGCGCCAACTATCCCCGAACTAAGCAAAACTTGTACTACGGGAACCAGATAACTGATAAAATACATTTTCTTTGTTTTTGTAAATACATACTTATTATCATATTAACACCCAGACACAGAACAAACATCTATGTTCACCACACAAATATTTGCCCTGGGTAGAGATCGAACCCACAACCTACAGCGCAGAAGCTAGAGTTATTACCAACTGAGCTGTGAGGCCAAGTGATCCTTGTGTTTTTTTTTTGAAATAAATACTTGGATTACTTTTTTAACGGTCAGTCGTCTCTTATCACTTGAACCGTGGTTCGGTATGATGCTATCCTATAAATAGGTCCACTCGATGAGACAATACGATCCAATCCAGAGAGAACAATGTGCACATTCAAATGGTAAGGATGGTCCAGTGTGTATATACAAAATGAATAATAGTAGTTTGAACCTGCAGTTCACTTGTCTTTGCACATTTCTACACACTCAGACAAATACAAATATATATTACTAGCTGACCCGTGCCCGCTTCGCTGTGCGTAAGACATTTCTAATACCATCGTTGACTTTTTTGTAAACGTTTTTAAGGTGTACAATACTGTAGTACATTTTTTTGATATATATCGTGGGGTTCAGCCAGCATTTGCAATGTAAGCGCAAAAAAATGTGTTTATTTACGACATCACATTAGAAACCTCTAAAATTATCAGTGTTTCTCCACTATATTATGCATGTATTATACATATAAACCTTCCTCTTGAATCACTTTATTTATTAAAAAAAACCGCATCAAAATCCGTTGTGTAGTTTTAAAGATATAAGCAAACATACATACATACATACATACATATTACATACAGACGCGGGAAGCGGAAAGCGACTTTGCTTTATACTATGTAGTGATCTGAATAAACAATAAAAAAAAATAGGATCACAACTGTGGAGGTCTGAGATGATGGTCTACCCAAGTACGGTAGACCATCCTCTCAGATCTCCAGGCGCTTAGATCCTTTGAAGATGTCTAGTGAGGGTAGTCAGAGGTACGTCTAAACATTATATTTGGCACATGCCCACATTTTGCAGTAGTTAGCATTGACAGGTTGAAAGACCATCGCCGCTTATAAGAATACTAGCTGGTATCCTCACGAAGTTTTTCTTCTTCTTTCTACTCAGTATAAATTTATAAGAACTTATGCTAAACCGAGAGTACTTAACTATTTAAAAAATAGCTATCTATACATATAATAAAACTGTAGAAGAGTTCAATTCTGTACATTGAATAAAAACTAAAAAAAATACTCCTAGGGGTCTTCATACAAGTAATACAAGCCAAAAAAAAACATTTTGAATTTTTTGTCTGTCTGTCTGTCTGTCTGTTGACTGACTTTCACGCAAAAACTACTGAACGGATTTTGATGAAACTTTTTTTTGTTATATAGCTATTAGTCCTCGGTAACTTATTGGCTATAATTTTGGAAGATCGGAATACCAGATGTGGAACTATAGCGGTCTGGAGCCATACCATAGCCATACCTATCCAAAATAATCACATTTAGAAATGTCTGTCATCCAGCGAAGCGGGCACGGGTCAGCTAGTTTATAATAAGACAGTATAACCTAACAGTGTTTCCGGTAATATTGAATCTAAAACCAGCGCCATAAAACCCATTATGATCCAAGCACGGTTAGGGGCTACTGATTGCTTTGTCTCTTGTGTTAATAACATTCATACGAGTTTAGCACATTGTTGCGCTTAGTAGCGACTTTTACATTGTTTAAACATTATAAAGGACTTTATTTCTGACTAGCTGATCAGTGCCCGCTTCGCTGGTCGACAGAGAGTTTCACATCTGGTATTCCCATCTTCAAAATAAATTATAGCCTATATGTTGCCGAGGACTAATAGCTACATAACAAAAAAAGTTTCATCAAAATCCGCCCAGTAGTTTTTGCGTGAAAGCCAGACAACAGACAGACAGACAGACAGACAGACAAAAATTCCAAAATTGTATTTTTTGGCTTGTGTTACTTGTATGAAGACCCCTAGGAGTATTTTTTTTAGTTTTTATTCAATGTACAGAATTGAACTCTTCTACAGTTTTATTATATGTATTTTATTATATGTATAGACTAGCAGTCCCTCCCGGCGTTACACAAGTGATTTTATTGCTATTATTTACACCTTGTGTACATTATTAAAGTTTTAGTAGGAATCCCTGTTTTTTTCTAGTTATCTTGATAGCTGTTCATCAGGGATAATGTAGGATTCTAATTGTAAAAGAATTTTTCAAGTAGGTCCAGTAGTTTCGGAACCTATTCAATGCAAACAAACAAACAATCAAATCTTTTCTCTTTGTAATATTAGTATAGATAGAAAACACACACACACATATATCCACTCAACACACACACACACACACACACACACACGTTTAAACACTTTGTATACATACATTTATAATATTTTTTTTCTTTTTGTTTGTTCTCATCATTTAATTAACCTATTCATTATTTTTTTTCTTACTTTTAAGTTTGTTAAATTTCTTCACTTGAAATTAGTGTTAGTGCATAAGGATGGAAGAGGAACTTGATTTCTGAATCACAGGTTATATATTACCTAGCTCAGAGATCAAGGGCTTTTAAAACTATTTGTATATCTTGTGAGTGAAATAAATAAAGTTTATTATTATTATTAATAGATAATAGTTAGTATGTGGCAATATCGTAAGTATATTGGGGACGCTTCCGACTGGTAGCGATCTGGATAAGCTGGACCTATATATTTATATACATAGGATTGTTTGCAACGGTATTTGAATAGTTCAACTGTTTTTTCTCTATTTTGTAATTATTATGTACCTACTTAATAGGGCCTGTGCACAACACGTTTTTCCAAAAGCGCCATGCAGTTTTTTATCGTTTGTATCGATACACACTTGCGTTAGCATCGCGTTTGTATCGATTGAAATGCGCGTCGACGGCGGGTTTAAAAAACCGGCCAAGTGCGAGTCGAACTTGCGCACAAAGGGTTCCGTTCCATTATCTATAGAAACGCCAAAAGAACAAATTTGTTGTATGGGAGCCCCCTTTAAATATTTATTTTGTTTTGTTTTTAGTATTTGTTGATATAGCGGCGACAGAAATACATAATCTGTGAAAATTTCAACTGTCTAGCTATCACGGTTCATGAGATACAGCCCTGTGATGGACAGACGGACAGACGGATAGCGAAGTCTTAGTAAAAGGGTACCGTTTTTACCCTTTGGTTACGGAACCCTAAAAACGTGGTGTCAAAAGCACTTAGATGTTAATAGTTTTATATTCGTAAATATAATATACTTTTTCATAATGAAACAATAACTTTAGTATTTTAATATTATCCAAACAGTAGCAGTAATTCCCAAAGAATATTAAAAACTTTACGTGCATACGTTTAAACTTTAAGCCTCTTAAGAATATCAAATTAATTTTCATTAGGGTGTTAGTGTCAACAAAAATAGGTTGTCAAACCCCCGTCAAGTTATGTCAAGACAGTTCCTTCTGTCAACCCTAAAAGTGTCTTCTGATCTGCTAATTTTTTGCTGTTTACATTATGAATTTCACATGGGAATACCTCGTCCTTTGTGTTTAGTAAATTTGACAATTTAACTGGCTTTTGACCTCTGACGGATAATTGAATTATCAGCAATAAGACTATGGTGTATCTGGTTGTTTTATAGCTGTTAGTAGAACAAATGGATCTCTCATTTAGGAATTATAAAATCAATTTAAGACGAGTAACAATTTTCTTTGGTGAATGTAGAATAGTATTTTCTCAATAACAGCAAAACATACAGTTTTGTTTTTTATGACAAAAATAACTAATGGATTTAATCTAGATAAATTATAGATAGAAACACGATTGGTGAAACATTCCTCATAGATTTATTTTCCAAAGTTGGCTCTTTCAAAACATTAATTTAGTTTTTACTCAAAACTATGAATAGCTAAACAGTTCATTTTTAATTATACTAGCTACATAAATGAAAGACAGTTTCTTTTAGATAATACGGTTTTATCGGTTTTATCACTTTTCTATCACATAAAAACACAAAAATTACAACCATCACCTTAAAAAAAAGATAAGCATAATTTTCCATCTAAAAAGCAAAAATAATACCTCAGAAGATTAATTTAGAGAATCCAATTATGAACAACCTTTCAGAAACCTGAATATTAACTACGAACTTAATATTCAAACTCTAAATTAGAAACCCTTAAGGCAATTTATAAGCTACACTTAGTACATACATAGTTCATTGACATTCGCATATTAAGGATCATTATTGTGAAACTGGATCGTTCAAAATATATAACCTATAAAATACCTCTTCAGCAAATAATAATAGCGTATGGAAGCGATATTCGCCAACTAGTTGGTTATTAGCACGCTAATAGTTATGTAACTTTAGACGTAGCTTAGCCGCAATTAATAGCTGGTGTAATGATTCCAGTCGCTTGATTAATTAGGTCGATTCTGAGCTGGGATGGATAATGTCGTCGACGTTGTAGACTGTCAAACCACCGTCATGACAGTTACTGGACTTTATGACTCACCCAGATGTTGTGTGTGCAGACCGGAATCAAAACGGTGTTTATGAAATATTAAGAGTAGTAATAAAGCCCTGCAAGATAAGATTTCTGAACTGAAAAATTACTGAAATACCGTAAAACAGGCATGATGGTATTTTAGACAGAAACATCATACAAATAAGTGCAGTCAAGGAACGGTAGATATATCAAAAAATATTATATACGATCACGATTGTAATCCTCTAATATCTCAAGGCGCTCAGATCTTTAATGATGTCTGAAAAGGATAGTCAGAGGCACGGCCAAACATTACATTTGGCAAATGTCAATACTTTGCAGTAGTTAACATTATATACGTCGCTTATAAGAATACTAACTTAAGACGCTGCCAGTCGACGATTATTTTTGTTCGAAACGAAAAAAGAAATACTTGTGAACAAGCCACATCTCCTATTTTATAATGTATAGTATATGTGAATAAAGATGTACCCATCTTTAATCACTTCGATAAATAATCCTACCGACCGCTGCAATGATGACAAACACACGTCCGCGCGTGGTCCGCCTTAGCTTTTCGAATAAATTAATGATATAAATTATGTATAATTACTTATCAAAAATCTATTCTAATAGAAATCTAGATCAACATATTACCTATCTTTAATAATAAATCACAAGTTGATTTTAATAGTAGGTATATAAAATATTTCGATCATAAATTCTAAAACGTATCATTTTGAAATAATATTTTTATCGTGAAAAGTTTCTGCTATTATGTTTTCAGCTTAATAGAAATCTAGGTAGGAACCTGAAGTAATATACTTATAAAAATAGGAGATGTGGCTTGTTCAGAAGTATTTCTTTTTTCGTTTCGAAAAAGAGCAATCAGTGACTGGCAGCCTCTTAATCACTATGTTTTCTTTTACCGTTTATAAGCACGTGTAAATTTTTCAACCTAAAAAAATACATTTATGCTCGGCTGGGATTCGAGTCCACGGTTTTTGGTTTGAAAGTCGAGGTACCTCCCGCTCGGCCAACATAGCTTTTGCTACCTCCCACTCTCATCAAACCAGAAACGAGATAAGCAGAGTAACGCGCAGATTAGCTTCTATATGCTTGTACATTATTTATTTCACTACGTTTATGACTGTCCCGCAATCTAGTGTAACGACTTATGAACAAGCGTATGACATGGTTTGATCTCTGAATTATTGATGTCGAAGTGGTTATCATAAATTAGAACTTGGTCTAGTAGGAACGGTACATAATGGTTGAAGAGTTCACAAGTTTCAGTCTGAGTTTTAATTGGAATCGATTTTCAATTACATTGATTCAGTTCTTAGATAAAAAATGTAGTTTTGATCAATTTTAGCATTTAGATGTTGAATTCAAGCATCATTTATTTATATTTTTATACATAACTTTTTCAGAGTAAACCAATTTTGATAATTCTTTTTTTAATAGTATACTAGCGACCCGCCCCGGCTTCGCACGGGTAGCATGTTATTATACATATAAACCTTCCTCCTAAATCACTCTATCTATTAAAAAAAACCGCATCAAAATCCGTTGTGTAGTTTCAAAGATATAAGCAAACATACATACATACAGACGCGGGAAGCGGAAAGCGACTTTGCTTTATACTATGTAGTGATACTTCGAAGTTAATAGGGTCACGACTGTAATCCTCAAGTACGGTAGACATCCTCTCAGATCTCCAGGCGCTTAGATCCTTTGAAGATGTCTAGTGGGGGTAGTCAGAGGCACGTCCAAATATTTTATTTGGCTTATGCCCACATTTTGCATTAGTTTTTATTCCATAAGAAGAACAATCTTGTGAAAATGCGGAATGAACTTTGCCTTTTGTAATACAAAACTTATAGATAAGCAACGCCAGACCAATATAGTTCAGTCTCTCCAAAAAGTTTAAAATAATAGCTACAGTAAACTCAGTAAAAAACTATGATGAAAGTTATGCCACGACATTTTTTGCATTTCCGAATTATTACGAATATGCAACCAATCTGGCCGTCCCGCACCTCGTCAGTTACTAACGAGCTCTAGAATTGGTTATGTATCATACTGTAGACGACATTTTCCGAGGCACATGTGGTAACTACTGCAAAATGTGGGCATGTGCCAAATATAATGTTTGGACGTGTCTCTGACTACCCCCACTAGACATCTTCAAAGGATCTAAGCGTCTGAAGATCTGAGAGGATGTCTACCGTACTCGGGGATTACAGTCGTGATCCTATTTATTATTTTATATACATAGAGTATTACAAGCGCGTGATGGACAAACACGGTTTATTACCACACAAATTGTTTATTAACATTTTCACTGTTCATAAAGCAGATTCAATAACATTAATGTGCATAAAATACGAATAAAAGGCGGAACGAACGTGTGTTTTGATTGATTCAGGTGCACTTACACAAGTATGTGGGTGGAATAATTTGTAAGTTGCGCTCCTGAGACGCAGGGAAGCGTCAATTTCTGGTTTGAAATGAGTGGATATGGCTAGAGTCATAGCATTTTTATTGTTTTGAGTTTGGAACTTAAATTTTGTACTCAAATTAAAATTTCTGTAGTAATCTGCGTTGATTGCGGTCGCGGAAGATGCTCATGGTGAGCATCTGAATTGTCTCGAAACGTCAGCAATACAAGTCAGACTCGCGCACAAAGGGTTCCGTACCAATTATCTATAAAAAACGGCAAAAAAAACACGTTGTATGGGAGGAGCCCTACTAAATCATTTACTTTATTCTGGTTTTAGTATTTGTTATTATAGCGTCAATAGAAATACATAATCTGTGAAAATTTCAACTGTCTAGCTATCACAATTCTTGAGATACAGCCCTCTGACAGACAGACGGACAACGAAGTCTTAGTAATAGGGTCCCGTTTTTACCCTTTGGGTACGGAACCCTAAAAACGTGGTAATAAGCGGTATTATTAATATTTAAAATTAAAAAAAAATGGGTTTTCTTTATTTCTTATAGCTAAGCTGTATGGAAAATCCGTACGACGCGAACGGGAAGCTAGTCATAAACAAAGGCTAGCACTGTCATACCTTTTCTTTTACTTTTAAAAATAAAAATAAACCATTTAAAAATAGTCCTATCAATATCAACATCAGCATCATCAACCATAGAGTTCACCATCCCCGATTCAGTATTATGTCTAGTCATCTCTCGAGTCTCCAAGACAGGTTTACATAATTCAAATACGAGTGCATTCGTTTTGACTGCACTATTTGGAAACACCTAACTCTAACCCCCTATCGCCTTAAAGATAGAGTTCAAAATTGCGCATGTTTTTTTGACGATGGAAAATATGAGCTGTGATTGTCATGACTAGACAAAGCTGTGGTATTTTGAAACAGAGAGCATTAGCAAAGGTAAGTTTGGCTATGATAATGTCCACTGTTTTTTAACCGACGAAAAAAACGGAAAAAGTTATCAATTCGACACGTATATATTTTTTTTATGTTAGACCACGCATAACTTTTTGCAGAGTAGACCAATTTTGATAGGTAATTCTTTTTATTGAGGGTATACACCCTTGATTACCAACGAAGTACCAACTTCGAAGTATACACGTGTATATTTCGATGTTGGTACCTTATATTTTTTTTTAATGGTCGAATCATTTTCGTCGGTTTTCTGTTTAGTTTTCTAAACGTAATTATAATGTGTGTTTGAGATCACTCTAAGCTTATGTAATATTCCATTAAATATTTATATAAAGCTAAATTGGTAGATAACTATTTTAAAGGCTTAGAAAAATCTTTTAAGAATTTAACCGCAATTTGTTTTATAAAATTCTAAAACTCTCTTTCATTCAATTCTAAACCTATTAAATTACTTTTATTGCTCTTTTTGCTTCCATTATAAGTAATCTAGTCTGGGATCTTACTTAGACGTAAAAAAGATTAAGTTGGCTCAGAGAACATTCAAAAGCACTGTGATAGTAGTATCTGGACTGGTTTCCAGTTACTTCAATCAGGCTTAAAAGCCTAGACTTAATTGCATGATTGGATATGGACTGAACTTTGCATAAAATACGATAGATAAGTTTAAATCGAAAGAAGTTACTGTAGATTGGCATGAAATTGGACAGTAGGTAAATCTTTATTGAATAATTTAAGAAAGGTGAAGTTAAAAAAACCGGCCAAGTGCGAGTCGGATTCGCGCACGAAGGGTTCCGTACTATTAGCAAAACGGCAAAAAATCACGTTTGTTGTATGGGAGTTCCACTTAAATATTTATTTTATGCTGTTTTTAGAGAAATACATCATCTGTGAAAATTTCAACTGTCTAGCTATCATGGTTCATGAGAAACAGCCCTGTGACAGACAGACGGACAGCGGAGTCTTAGTAATAGGGTCCCGTTTTTACCCTCTGGGTACGGAACCCTAAAAATCAACTAAAATCAAAAACTCCAAATCCTACAGAACTACAGAGTAGTTATCTACTCTGTAGGTAATCTCTTAATGTTTAATATAAAAAACTATATCTACTAGAATAATCAAAGTTCTGACTGATTAGACAATGTACAGTCTAAACCGCTCGTCGTAGAGTCTTTTAATTGGAAGTGAAAGATTTTTTTTATGTTTTGCTTTTCCTTCCCTTAAATCCCATTTTATAATAATTATGTTAGTAAAAAACCTGTTAAAATACTGAATTCAACACACAAAATTTACTAATTAACAAATACGGGTTTTGCATCTTATAAATTTTTATATTTAGAGGGCACGAAGTCACTTCGATTCCATATAAATGAAATACTGCTAAAAAACTACTCGCTCAGTTGGTAGTAACTCTGCCTTCTGTGCTGTAGGTTGTGGGTTCGATCCCCACCCAGGACAAATATCTGTGCGATGAACATATATGTTTGTTCTGTGTCTGGGTGTTAGTATGTATATTATGTATGTATTTACAAAAAAAAAAAGTATATATGTATTCTATCAGTTATCTGGTTCCCATAGTACAAGCTTTGCTTAGTTTGGGGCTAGATGGCGCTGTGTGTAAAGTCCGCCAATATTTATTTATTTATTTATTTTTTTTATAAATATTTAGACTAAAAAACGATTATGATAGTAGAAATGTTTTAAACCACAAATTGGTTTATAAATGTAGTTTATAAAAATATTATAATGTATTCGTATTGGAAACACGAGACCGATAAACTGATGACAGCAGCCTGACCGCAGAATACTAATCGAGAGATTTGCCGGTGACCACAAACAATAAAGCTGCTATATCCCAACCAAAAACAATGAAATCAAAAGTTTAGTATCGTTAGTTGGTAAATCACTACATAGTATAAAGCAAAGTCGCTTTCCGCTTCCCGCGTATGTATGTATGTATGTTTGCTTATATCTTTAAAACTACACAACGGATTTTGATGCGGTTTTTTTTAATAGATAGAGTGATTCAGGAGGAAGGTTTATATGTATAATAACATGCTACCCGTGCGAAGCTGGGGCGGGTCGCTAGTTAAAAGATATAAATATGTTGACATCAACCAAACTCCAATAAAATATAATCAAAACAACGATAAAAATAATACAAAAAAAAAATAAGACATTCAATGTTTTCGGTAATCGAAAACTGCCATTTAAATGATAAAGCGCCCATAAAGACATTGAGAAGAACAAAAAAAATAAAAGGACAGCCATTATTGTTCGTTCTCAAATTAAAATAGTAGAAAATATTAGAATCACATCGAAGCTATTACACAAAAACGGAAGACGATCAGATAAGTGTCACACAATAGAACCACGACATAAAGACATCATATCATTCTACGACAATAAATTTAGGTAAGGCGGTTTAATATTACACAAAAGATTGAAGTTTTTCGAGAATCCCAAGTTTTTTCAAAAGTATTTCGAAGTTTTACGTCCCCTTTATACAATATGGGAACAAGAGGAGTGATCAAAACAGGGAAGTTTTGTGGTATATAATTTATGGGTTTTGTTTGCGAAACCTCAGATGTTGAATAAAAACATGCTTTTTGTAGAGACGAGAATAGAAATAGACACTTTTATAAGATCCAAATTATGGTTAAATAAATTTAAAGCTTCAGTGAAATATATAATATACCTAAAGCTGCTATTATTTTTTAATAAAAATTACAACTAGGTTTCATTTGGGATATACCTAGGTATAATCATTATTGAATACTTAGGAAACAGACTTTAAGAAATATATACATACCTTGAACCCATTTACTTACCTATAAAGTTTTGTTTTTACATTTATACTACCAGAAAGCAGTTCACTCATTCGAAGTTACTATGATAGCACAATTAATTCTGTAGCCCTTAAAACTAGTCTAGGCTAATGTTTTTAATCAATCTCATCAACAAAACAAGTTCCAACAAACTATCACGTTTCATGAACAATATTCCATATTAATTCATTTCATAAATTACACCAACACTTTAACCAGTCGTTCAACAGCTGTGAAGTAAAACCAGATTCTTTTAAGAGATATTTTATACACAACACAAGCTGCTATATTAACCAAAACTACACGTATATTCTGGTGAGAGGAACATGATCTACGAAAAAGTTATTCCTAACGAGTCCCCGGTCAAGTTACGCATTTAATTTGTCTAGATCGCGTGCTAAGAGACAGCTTTAATAAATAATGTTTTTTATCTTGACACCGTTGAGCTCTAGGCAGAAATTCTTACACGTTCTGTTCAGCGATCCAACCCTTTTTGGTTTTGTTTGATGTGTTTTATGGCGTCAACTTAAAATATGAAAGCGCATGCAACCGATAATATAAAGAGATAAACGTATAATTCCTTTAACAACTTTCAAATAAATTGCAAAAAAGAGTAAACAGAAGCGATATTTCATAAACTAAAACACAATAAAAGTTTAATGGTAACAATACAACACAATAGAGACTAATAGAATTGCCTTCGGTTATAAAAATGATAAACTGCAATGTTTTTAGTTTTAAAGTTGGAATGGTACAAAATGTGCGTTTCATGAAGTGAGCAATAACACCAGCTGCATAGAATCAGATAGAGAGATGCTATCTTGATAACGTACCCACATTTTGGCAAATGCATCACAGCGGGAGCCGTCACAATATTTTAGTATAAACGAGTATTTCACTATCTGTCTCAGTGGTCTAAAATATTTCTTCATCTATTTTGCTTTAATACTGTCTTTCTCGGGTATTCTATTGATATTGTAGCTTAACAATTTTATTGGTTTAAAATCACCCCTTTTTTTTATAGAACACGCAAGTAGAATACGATCTCTATTCAAACTAGGTATAAATAAATAGGTACAAGAGGTAGCGTTCAAAAGCTTGTAAGACACAAATCATAAAATGAAAGTAAAGATAAAATCATCGTTTGAAGCTACCATATTGAAATCAAGATCAAGAATGTTCATCAGCTGACTCATCACATTTGTCATGTCAGCCGTCATTAGCCACTCGATGATATTTGAAACTTCCATCACAAAATGCATCTAAGACACGTTACAGGTAGAATTTCAAATATGCTCAAACAAAACAAACGCAGACAATGATGCAACGAAAGTACCGGCTATGCTTCCAAACAAGCAAACTCAAAGAAGCCACAATCGCTCTCCAATTCCCACTTAGCTCACTCGAGCTCCGGCAAAAACTGAATACACGGTTCAAGAGTACTTGAGTGACGAGAAAAAAGCTGCCAGGTGCCTACCGAAAGCGTTCATTGTTCCTGTGAACGAGAAAGATTAATAAATCTTTAGACAGAGGAGTATATCAGAGGCCGATCTCGCGGGATGTGAGCCCACAGGACGTGTTATTGCAAGCCCATTCACATGCCACAGTTCAGGCAAAACAGCCCCTTTGTCATGACAAAGGTGTCGCGCAAAGAAAAAGGGGCCCTATCGACGATCTGCCTTATCAGAGTCGGTTCCCTTCCGCGAGGTCTCAATAGGATAGTCTGGGTTTATAATGCGGATCTAATTCCCCAGACCACAATAACGTACGCGGACTCCAATTGAGCCGACATAAAAGCGAGATATAAAAATTCAGCGATCATCGGCTCAATCGAATAAACCGATAGTATAGGTAGGTACTTACGTCATCTATGCGGTAAAATGACACCTCTGGGAGTTTTAATCAATTTTATTTTTAAACAATTTCGAAAATACGAAATCAATTAACTAGCACAAAACCTACGACTTCGCTTGAATGGTATTTTATTTGACGTAAACTGCCAATTTATTAATTCTACCGTCATTTCTCGTCATAAAAACGTTTTGATTGATACCTACACGATTGATGAAGCTAATTGCTAAGATTTTAAATTTTAAACTCAGCAAAGTGGTGGTAATCAAAATATTGAATAGAATAAAACTGGCTGTCATTCTGAACGTATAAACACCTAGAGATGTGAGTACACGAGCGCAAAAAGCAATGACACAAGCAGAACCGAGCGTGCCTCATTACATACGATTTCCCATTGATCATCCACGCATCTAAAATTGCTGAATTAGCCAAAAAATAAAATGACGTTTCGTGATTGATGTTTATCCTGTAGGCCCTACATTTATAAAGCTCATTTCTTTTTTGCTTTCTAAAAATCTACGATACACACAATACTAACAATTGGTCCGATCAAACGGAGTATTAAGTTCGCTTGTCATTTTAACTATCCATCTCTCTAACTTATCACAAATCACATTAAATGTTTCAATAAATTTTTGATCTTACACTGATGGTTTTGGAGTTTATTTTTGTTTGACATAGTGTCTAGGAAGCGTTTCTAGAAAGGTTATTGTCAGTATCATTTTATGAGTTATGATTTATGACCAATGACTCCCAACGGGTTTTAGTCTCGTGATAATCGTATTCAGACGCGCCTCTTGTGGGGTTCACAATGCTACCTAAATTAGCTATAGCCGTATCATAGGCTATTTTGATGTTTGAAGGTATAAGAGGTCTTTCTGACCGTGTGTGGTACACAAACAAGGTATGTTTGTCGTGCCTTATACAATGGACCGAAGTTTTTAAATCAAGATTATCGTTTCCATACAATAAATAATGACATCAATGCGCTTCTAGGATTAATGGTTTTATAATGAAGTTAAATGTTTGTGTTCGTGACTTTGATAATAATATTTCAACGTTTACTCGTTCACTCAATGGAAGTATTGTGGTTTTATTCCGCCCGCGGCTTTGCTCGCGTGGTGAGGTAAATATTTGCCCATATGCTATTTAAGGTCATAAACTATACATATTCCAAGTTTTATCGAAACCAGTTTCTAAACTATTAAAACAATCATACAAACTCACAAAACCAGTATTCAGGGTTGATAGTGATTTACCTATTATTTGTATAACCAGTAAGAGTTATAGATATAGTTATCAATATAAAACAATGTACTCGTATGTATGTGGTAAATTATTTAAAGAACTATTTCATATTTTGTACACGTTCTTTTTGTTTTTTCTTTTCCTTAATATCAGAAAATCTCACGAAAAAACAGTAAAAATAACAAATACCTCTCCAAACTCAATAAAGAGACAATATCGACACTGAGATTTCAAAAGAATACCTACTCTCAATATGACAATTCTAATAAAACGCATGAGAAATAATTCAAGCGCTCGTATTTTCGTAACAATCTTTTCCTGGCAACGGGATCGATCCGTCATACGAGACACGAAATTGTCCCCTGAGGTTTCATATAAATAAAATAGTAAAAAATAGGCCTATTCTTCAACCCTACCATTGTAGAGGCTCGGAGCAAGTACAGATTAGTCGAGAAGAGGGATAAAATCTTAACGATGTGGTACGTAATAGGTAAGTCACATTGCAAATCATTTCCAGTAGCGCAGTGCTGATCATTTGATCTGATAGCTTTTGGGATTTATGCTTTAGCATTTGCTTTGAACTTTATTTTAGCTTTTATTATTTCATACAGTTACTTTCTTTTATAAATATTGGACTAAACAAAAATAAAGAAAACAAATGTAATTATTTAGTTTAAAGTGTTTTTATGGAAAACTGATAATCTCATTATAAATTATTATAACTAAAAATTACGTTCATTCACCTTAAAACTTTTACATAGGTATATTATGAATAATACAATCATCAAATCGGAAGTTACGTAGGTACATACCTACTCGTATATGGAAAAACTTAGTTTCTAATACTATTGCATCTATTATTTTTCAAACTATCGTGATTAGTAGACATAACTATAAATTTTTATACGGGTCTTTATCACATAACTACCTTTAATTTTTTTTTCCTATTTTCTTTATATTTTAGGCTATGTTAGAATAGACGAAACGTCTGCATCTATTTTAAAATTGTCAGTCAGTCAAAGCGTCTTTGCAGATACGACACTGTTTCGAAGATACTATGGTTTTGTTCTTGGTAAGATTTTTATTGATAAGGATATAGTCATCTATTATGCTGCTTACGCAGGTACCTACTCTTACCCTGACTTCACCTACCTCATCCTAAACTCAAGTTAAGTCATATTTGTGTAGAAAATGTTGACTTAACCGGGAGTTGTAATTGTATTGTAACAATAGTAAGTGCAAGTCGGATAGGGATTACAGTTGAGCCCCTAACTTTGAAATGGTTTTCGGATTGGTATGACTATTGGAATGGATTTATTTTGATGATCTTCCTACGCGAAGATATTACTCGGCTCTTAGTGACTCATCTTTAGAACTTCACACGTTCTATGATTATAACATATTTTATTGACTTTAGATTCCACTATATCTTTGAGGTTAATTTGATGGTTTATGTAATAGTAAACTTTTAGTTTGTAAACTATACAGAACTAAAAGGTATTAATATCTTTTCTCAATGCGTTTGTATTTTTAAATGTCTAAACAAGTGCTAGCCCCCTGGTGCGATTATTTTATCTCAAATATTAATTAACTATATCTCTTTAAATCTACCGATAGACACTGAAGGTTTTTTAATTAAATAATAAATAGTTTACCTTATAGCATTTTAAACTATTAAACAACTAAAGTTTCTAAACGGATGCCTTAATGTTCCGTAAAATATATTGATTGTTTTTTGTAATGTTTACTTGAGACGTTATGGTTAATTAGCAGCTTCGGGCCTTGTCTTTGCATAAGCAGAAGCGATTTATAAGCTATGATTCTTTTTCTTACCAAGAATAAAAAAAAGTATGGGATCACGTCTGTAATCCCCAAGTACGGTAGATAGCCTCTCAGACTTCCAGGCGCTTAGATCCTTTGAAGATGTCTAGTGGGGGTAGTCGGAGGCACGTCCAAACATTATATTTGGCACATGCCCACATTTTGCAGTAGTCAGCATTCTATACGTGTCAGTTGCAATAGAACCATCGCCGCTTATAGGAATACTAACTGGTTTCCTCACGATGTTTTCCTTCACAGTTTTGAACACGTGTTTTTGATGCGCATATAAACTTTTTAAACAGAAAAATCCATTGTTGCACCCCGGGACTCGAACCCTCGACCTTCAGATTGAAAGTCGAGGTACCTCCCACTCGGCCAATAATACGGCTAATCAATCTATCTATAAAATTATATCTTACGAAGGCGGAGTAGTCATAATTGTGTGTGTATGATATGTATATGTGTAATTGTACTTGACTTTGTGGTATAAAAGAACAAGGATAACATATTGTAGTTAAAACTGGTGAATAATAATTGTTTTAAATGTGTGGTAGAAACCCTCGTCATGCACAACCGCCAAACTTCAAGTTTCTAGGATAAGTGGTTTAGACTGTGCGTTAATAGATCAGTCAGTCAGTCATGTATGACCAATGTATTAGTAGTCTATTTAGTAGTTTAGTAGTTGTATGTTTAAACAGGTTCTAACCCCCAAGTTACCCGCTCAACGCTCAGCTTATGCAAAGTTAATGCCTTACTTGATCCCTATTGAATTCATTGGTCCGCATCGGCTGTCTTTAAAAGCGGTGAAACATCCTGTTATAATTAATTACAGCCTCACAGCTCAGTTGGTAGTAACTCTGCCTTCAGCGCTGTAGGTTGAGGGTTCGATCCCCACCCAGAGCAAATATTTGTGTGATGAACATAGATGTTTGCTCTGTGTCTGGGTGTTAGTATGTATCATATGTATGTATTTACAAAAAAAAACGTATATAAGTATTCTATCAGTTATCTGGTTCCCATAGTACAAGCTTTGCTTAGTTTGGGGCTAGATGGCGATGTGTAAAATGTCCACCAATATTTATTTATTTATTTATTATTTAATTAACGTTTTAAAACAACGAAGTAGAGCCTCCGTTCAGAATAAAAGATATATACTTATAATTATATTGATGGACATTTCTGGTAACAATCAATAAAAAATAAATAAAAAAATAGGATCATGACTGTAATCCCCAAGTAACATCCAAACATCATATTTGGCACCTGCCCACATTTTGCAGTAGTTAGCATTCCATACGCGACAGCTTACAAGTCACTCTTATAATGTAACATTACCTTAAAATGTACACGACTTTACATAAACCGTGTAGACTTTACACGGTATTAGTAACATACCGTGTATGAACACTGTTACTCTACGACGAATATTTCAAAAGTTATAACAAAAATCATTTATGAAACTAAAGGATAAACTTTCAAAGTTTTTAATTAATTATTTCGTATACTAGGAAATGAAAGTGCGCAGTTTGCGTTCTTGCTGATTTTAAAAGCATTTTGTATAAAACGTAGCGTTATTACTTTTTAAAAGTTATTATATAAAGTAGCGACGTACTGTTCCGTACTAATCAACTAGGTACAGTTGTTCTATCTCACGACAGCGGGTTGGTCTCAGTTGTGTATGTTGTGTGTGTATGTGTTGTGTAGATGCACGTGACACGTTTCTGTGTGCATAAGATCGGGGCTCTCAGTATCAGTCACGCACATAAAAGCGCGTGTCTATACACAGCACAACTACAAGTATGCTCTCCTGCCTTCGTAAAATAGAACACTATACAATGAACAATGCTGGCCAGCATTGCAAATGGTTCGCATGAAAGGTAAGTTCATATTGTAATCGTTGGCCTAATATTAGCGTAGGTGAGTTGGGCTATGGCATCACATTGATTGGTGGTGAAACCTTATTGGATCATGTACAACTAGCATTTGCTCGTTTAAGAGCAGGGTTTTTCTATACAATCGTATTCACCTGTTTCCTCCCTGGATGACGACACAAGAGCAAATATTTTTCAAAAAAATGTCTAGTTTTATCGCCCTCTTCAGACGTTCATAAAATAAATTTCACGAATATCTATACTAATATTATAAAGAGGAAAGATTTGATTGTTTGTTTGTTTGTTTGTTTGTTTGTTTGTTTGTTTGTTTGTTTGTATCGAATAGGCTCCGAAACTACTGAACCGATTAAAAAAATTCTTTTACCATTAGAATCCTACATTATCCCTGATGGACATAGGCTATATAGTATTTTCAAAAACGTTAGGGATCCGTATGAAAACTTCGAAAATGTAACCCAAAGTGTGAAAAAAAATCCTAAAAAAATCTTTATATCGCGTTTGCTGCGAAAATTGTTGACAATAGAGCAAAGTAATGTACTATAGTTTTATAGAAAACATCAATATCTACAAAAAAAATATAATACTATAAGTCTTACTATTAGGGATCCGTATGAAAACTTCGATAATGTAACCCAACGTGTGATAAAAAATCCAAAAAAATCTTTATATCGCGTATGCTGCGGAAATTATTGACAATAGAGCAAAATAATGTGCTACAGTTTTAAATAAGACATCAATATCTACAAATAAGTCAACAATTTAATATGTCTAACTATTAGGGATCCGTATGAAAACTTCGAGAATGTAACCCAACGTGTGATAAAAAAATCCAAGAAAATCTTTATATCGCGTATGCTGCGGAAATTATTGACAATAGAGCAAAATAATGTACTACAGTTTTAAAGAGGACATCAATATCTACAAATAAGTCAACAATACCATTTGTCTAACTATTAGGGATCCGTATGAAAACTTCGATAATGTAACCCATCGTGTGATAAAAAAACCAAAAAAATCTTTATATCGCGTATGCTGCGGAAATTATTGACAATAGAGCAAAGTGATGAACTGCAGTTTTAAAGATTACATCAATATTAACAAATAAGTCAGCAATACCATAATTATGTCCAACTACATATTACAGTTATGTCACTCTAACTACTTTTTCATGTTAAAATATGCAATGGTAATGCCGCCTGTACAAACTAGGCCACATTATTCGTACCTGGGTATTAATCCTTATCCAAAAAATCACTTCATTTTCAAGGCCATATCAGTACCTGTAAATTACTTTTTTAATTATACCATTCCCAAATTCCATACCATTCAAAAGTTATTATGATTGTAATAATCTATAGGTACTAATATTATTATGAGGAAAGATGTTTTGTATATTTGTATGGAATAAATACAAAAACTACTGGATATATTTCAAAAAATCGTTTACTTTTAGAATGCTACATTATCTCTGAGTAACATAGGCCATATTTATTATTTGAAAAAAATAGGGATTCCTATTAAAACTTCGATTATGTAACCTGGGTAAAAAAATACCCATAAAATCGTTATAATACGTTACTCCCGTGCGGAGCCGGGGCGGACTGCTAGTAAAAAATAAAAGAAGAACATACAGGCATAGTCAAATCTTTTTTTTATATTTTTTGAAAACAATATTAAAATTGGTCTAGTTTTGAGGAGGAAACAGGAGAATACTTTGTAACGATTTGACAATTTTAAATAGAAATATTGAGTCCACGCTATTGTTGTCTCCATCGCCACACATACGTTTATCTCTCGGGCACAGCGCGACAGCAATAGATTCATAAATACCTATTTTTTTAATTTGTTGCTTACTTAAGTTGTTGCTGCTGGCATTTCCTCTTAAGCTGGCGTGGCACAAGTTTGGCCTCATAGCTCGTAGAACCGATAACTGATAGGAATTGAACTCGAACCGATAAATACACCATGGCATTGTAGTTGGTGGGTGGCTTGGTCAATCTTAATGGTATGAAGTTATTCTGATAAGCTGCCTAAAACTAGGCTAAGTGAGGTTGAGCTATGTTATTTGGATAAAAGACTGCCAGTAAGCTATTTGCCCCACACTGCATTAATAAATAGTAAATATTGGTGGACATTTCACACAGCGCCATCTAGCCCCAAACTAAGCAAAAATTGTACTATGGGAACCAAGATAACTGATAGAATACTTATATACGTTTTTTTGTTGTTAATACATACTTATTATACATAACACCCAGACACAGAACAAACATTTATGTTCATCACACAAATGTTTATCCCGGGTGGGGATCGAACCCACAACCTACAGCGCAGAAGTCAGAGCTACTACCAACTGAGCTGTGAGGCCAGTTACCTATGGTTTATTCATTTAGTTTATTAGTTTCCTACTGGTAGGTCTATGATACTCGTATATTGATTAACTAGCCGACCCGTGACAGACGTTGTCCTGTCAAATTTCAATAATCGAATAGAAAAGACTGAATGTTTTTAGTCTGTGATATTAGATTTGTTGCACAGCGCCATCTATACAGAAATCATGCCTTTTGCGTTTTTTTATCGTTTTTGGGATGTTTTTCATATTTTAAAGTAGTTTATTACTTTTTCGGGCATTATATCTACATCTACTTACAGCAAATTTCAACTTAATCCGTTTTGTCGTTTAGGCCTGATTGAGGAACAAACATACATACAAACTCACAAACTTTCGAATTTATAATATTATTAGGATAGGATATTTCAAACAGGTATAAGGCGATAAATACCCGTTTGAAAAATGTATTAATAAATTCAGTGCTATGTTTTGTACTTGCTAGCGGAACAAATATTATGATGAGATCAAATTAAATATCTAATAATTTAAATTACAAAAAAGCCTCGTAATAAAATTTTATGACGATTCTAAAATAATGATCCTAGTGATGTTAATGATTATAATATTTACAGAATTAAAACTATCGTGGTTGTTAACCATTTTAAATATAAATACGGCTAATAACCGCGTTTTTTGTATTGCTGACGTTTGGAGACAATTCATGCTCTTCATCGTCCACAACCGCGATCAATGGCAGATCGACGAATAATAAAAAATAAATAAATAAATAGTATCACGACTGTAATCCCCAAGTATGGTAGACATCCTCTCAGATCTCTAGACGCTTACCTTCGTATTCAAAAACGACACTATGAGAACACGCACAAACAGTGGACGAAATCTTTTTGCATAAAAATCACTTTATGTGTTGTGCGACACTGCATAGTGTGACTAGAGGCACATTGTCGTGTGCCTCTAGCCAAAGTTGAGCTCTAAAGGCACACGGTAGCGTGCGCTATAGTGCCGCTCAACACATAAAGTTATGTTTATGAAAAAAGATTTCGTCCACTGTGGGTGCGTGTTCTCATAGTATCGTTCTTGAATACGAGGGTTAGATCCTTTGAAAATGTCTAGTGGGGTAGTCAGGCACGTCCAAACATTATATTTGGTACATGCTCACATTGTGCAGTAGTTAGCATTCCATACGTGACAGCAAAGCCCATAGCCGCTTATAAGAATACTTACTGGTTTCCTCACGATGTTTTATTATATATTTATGTAAGTAATTTGAATTTGATATTAAAATGTTCGGTAGATACCAATGATTCAATAAATTCAATGGCCGACTGTAGCCGTGTACAGCAAACAAAACGTTGTCAAAGTTTGTTTAACCAAATTGAGCGTGTGCTGAACTTAATGGCGTAAATGGCGTAAACTACACATCATTGCATCGTTCAGCACTACGCTACTAAGTAAAAACATTGAGTTACTATAACGACGCTCGTAAAACAATTCATTTGTGGAGCTGGAGTCCGCATTGATATACGTAGTACGAATTACGAATATATCACAAAGAAATTATTCTAAGTCAAATTCCAGGCGGATTGGTTTTGGATTACGGTCTAATTGGATTTATAAAAACTTTTGGCGATCGAAATGTAATTATAAAAACCTGAAATTTGCAGTAGCAAACCTGAGTTCATTGCCTTTACTTTAAAGTGTCTACCGAGTTTTTATTCGATTAAAATTTAACCTTCCAATGCCAATTACAATTTTTATTTTATTTTAAATAGATTTTTTTTTATTTTTCTTGTCGTATTTCCGCCTTATTCCTACTTATAATTAGCAACCACGATAGTTTTAAGTAAGATAAATATTGTATTCTAATAAATTGTCCCCATAAGAATCTAACGCCAAATTCATATCTACTAATTCCGAAGATATATCTTATAAGCAGTCAGGAAACAAGAAAAAACAATTAATTTGCCATGAGCCTTCACAAAATGAGAAATTACCGTCTTTCGTTCTCGACAACCTCACTATATATACCTAGGTATTAACAACTCTCGGGTTTCCAACACTGAGATGGGTACAGAGATATTGACTTTTTATTTATTGACATTTTCTAATGTGCTTCAGAGGCGATTGATCATGCTGGACTGCGATAGTCACAGCTTATTGAGAACAGCCTGCACACTCACTTTATTTCGTATAGGAGAAACTAGTATTTGTTGGAGCGAAGCCTTGTCCGCGGCAAGTTGAATGATAAAATTTAACCAGTTCGTATAAGAAAGCAAAGCTAGTACCAAATTACTTTTAAATTAAGCACTGATAGAATTCTTAATATTACTTTTTTGTGTTTCTACCTAGAAAAGAAAGAAATACCTACAAAGTCAAAATCTATTTAATAAAATAACGCCTTCCTCATACATAATTTTGTTTCTAGCGTTTTAGTTACAGATTGATGCTGACTAGTAAAAGTAAAAACTATGTCATCAAAAACATAACTTGTAAAAAAAGCCAAGTCTCGCAACGCAATTCAGTTCTTCTACCATAAAAAGTTGTGAGATCCATGTAATACCAAGTCGGTTAATTTATTCAGTCCCTACTTTAAGGGTCCTTCTGTTTAAGTTATTACGTAAAAGTTAGCTAATTACACTGCCGTGCCCCCAGATAACGTTTAGTCTATAAAAGAAACTGTGATCTGTCATTATAACTAAAACCTAAAACTGTGAAACTGACATTACCCAGGTTCTCAGTCAAGCTATTTCTTTAAGGCTGTGCCTGATATCGCATCCGATAAACACTCCTCATTGTTTGCTGTACGCATAATGGATTATTGATAAAACATGTGGGTGTTCTTAATCTCTCGGCCGGAGTAAATCTACTGGGACGTCGATGAACGAAAATATACTGTGTTTCTGAACCAAATTTAGTACCTATCGCTTAAAGATAACTGAATTGTTTTCGTTGGTTAATGAAAATTTTGAAAGACAATAAGATTTATGCACTACCGCAATTATTTTCGACAAAAACATGTCATTTAGGTCAGTCAGTCTAGTCCATTAAAATCATCATCATCATCATCGTCTCGGCCCACTTGCACCAGCTGGGAATAGGATTCTTCACCCGACATTTTTTCTCATCTACTGATTTACGTTTCTTGGTCGTCAAGGATCTCTTGGACCATTAAGGTAATATTTTTTCGTTAAATATAGCCTAGTCATTGTAGTTTCACAGCTGGGAATTTTTCGGGAATTTTCCGTTCCCTTCTATCATAATAAGTATTGTGAATAGTTCTATTCAGAAACTAAATACTACGATATTTTTTTAATAAATTCGCTAGATCATCATTATAAATGCGAAAGTTTGTGAGTTTGTATGTATGTTTGTTCCTCAATCAGGCCTAAACGACAAAACGGATTAAGTTGAAATTTGCTGTAGATGTAGATATAATGCCCGAATAAATAATATACTACTTTAAAAAATTAAAAACCTCCCCAAAACGATAAAAAAACTTAAAAGGGATGATTTCTGTTTAGATGGCTCTGGTGCAACAAATCTGTCATCACAGATTAAAAACATTCAGTCTTTTCTATTCGATTATTGAAATTTCACAGGAAAACATCTGTCACGGGTCAGCTAGTGACTAATAAGTTTTACAAGAAAGTTTGAGAAACACAACCCAAAATAATGCCTAATGAATGATCACAAGCTGATATTAAGTGGAGACGATTTATCGTCTTAATGTAGAAATTTCTGATAAAGCAGCTCCTAAATGGTGTAACAGTAATCTCGGATAGTTAGAACGTATAAACACATTTGTCAACGTTACGATAAAACTTTTTATAGATTACTTCAGATTAACCTACTCGTAAGAAGCGAATTTAATTTTTTTGTATGTTTCAAACCGAATTCAGATAGAAAACTGGACAAATGTTTCATCAATTAAATATCCGACCCGTGACAAACGTTGTTCAGTAATTTTTTTGTAATAATCCCATAGGAAAAAGCTGTTTCAAGCAGCTTCAATTTTTTTCTCTATAAACCTGGTACTGATAAAATAAATTACGAATTTCGGTCATTAATTAGTCAAAACTGCGTTGCTATGACGACTAAATGTTTTTAGTCTGTGATGTCAGATTTGTTGCACACTAACGCCTTCTTTACCAAAATAATCCTTTTTGCGATTTTTATCATTTAAGGGTTGTTTTTCGGATTATAAGTTCCCTCTTTATTTATTCTGATTTTTTATCTACATACTACAGCAAATTTCAACTTAATCCGTTTTGTTGTTTAGGCCTGATTGAGGAACAAACATATATACAAACTCACAAACTTTCGCATTGATAATGATGTGATGTGACATTGATGTGATAGTGATGTCAGAATTGTTGCACACTAACGCCATCTTTACCAAAATCATCCTTTTTGCGATTTTTATCATTTAAGGGTTGTTTTTCGGATTATAAGTTCCCTCTTTATTTATTCTGATTTTTTATCTACATACTACAGCAAATTTAAACTTAATCCGTTTTGTTGTTTAGGCCTGATTGAGGAACAAACATATATACAAACTCACAAACTTTCGCATTGATAATGATGTGATGTGACATTGATGTGATAGTGATGTCAGAATTGTTGCACACTAACGCCATCTTTACCAAAATAATCCTTTTTGCGATTTTTATCATTTAAGGGTTGTTTTTCGGATTATAAGTTCCCTCTTTATTTATTCTGATTTTTTATCTACATACTACAGCACATTTAAATTTAATCCGTTTTGTTGTTTAGGCCTGATTGAGGAACAAACATATATACAAACTTACAAACTTTCGCAATGATAATATTAAGAGGATGTACAAAAATTAATCATTAAGTCAAAAGTTTAAAAAAAAAGTTGTGCGCGTTTATAAACCGGTAACCAATCAGCTTGCTGCGTGAATAAGGCATTATTGAGGTCAAAGTTCGTGATTCTTCTTCTAAAATATTTAGATGCGTTAAAACAGAATTTCAATCGAAATTGATTACCGCTATATTTCAGAAAGGATATGATTATACCAGTGTACGCGTTATCTGTCTACTGAATTATGTATTGTATCGTTCTCAAAATACTCATTTGTAAAACATGACACATACGAGTAGGTATAGGCTTGTAGTTACTGGTTGATAAATTTATTAATATATTCGGAGATTTCATAAAAACATAGAGACACTATACTTAGTCAGCGATATAAAACAAACGAAAAAACATAGACGCTCTTTCTGCCTACATTAATATAAAATTACGTTTCAAAAACTAAAAAGAAATGCAACGAAAATGTTTCGACCAATCGAAAAGTCGAGAAACAATATTAGTTTTTAAGTTTTATGAAAATTCTAGACAATTGAAAAAAATCTAGTCTCAAGATCATCATCATCTAAAAGACTAGTCTCGAAGTACACAGTAGACATAGAAACCATTTTGAGGGCGTGTTAATGCACATTACATTTTTCGAATACAATAATCAATTGAAAATATATATATTGGATCACAACTGTAATCAAGTATGGTAGACATCCTCTCAGATCTCCAGACGCTTAGATCCTTTGAAGATGTCTAGTGAGGGTAGTCAGAGGAAAGTCCAAACATTATATTTGGACACACATTTTGCAGTAGTTAGCATTCCATACGTGACAGATTGCAAGCCCATCGCCGCTTATAAGAATACTAACTGGTTTCCTCACGATGTTTTCCTTCACCGTTGTGAGCACGTGTTTTTGATGCTCATATAAATTTTTCGAACAGAAAAATCCATTGATGCACGCCGGGATTTGAACCCACGACCTTCAGATTGAAAGTCGAGGTACCTCCCACTCGGCCAACACGGCTTTGATATATAAATCAATTGATGCACGGTTATGATTCGAATCCATGATACTCGGAATGAAAGTCTTGGCAACGTCCCACTCGACCAACGATCCAAATTAACAAAAAGGGGAAATCGATAGCCAATATTACGGAATCGGGTGAAGTTTCAAGTGAAGTCGGTTAAAACGATCGTGAATTTCGCTCAAGTAATTATCGAAACAATAAACCTAAAATTGGCGCTGAGCGTCCTGGATCTGCGGTCACTGATCTCGACTTTCCACCAATTAGACTTTGCGAGATTTGCGACCCACTTTGCTGAACGGGAATTCATTAAGAGCTATTCAACTTATCACAATATGACTATTAGGACACCCATTCATTTTTTAATTAATCTAGAAACGGCGAGCGAGAATATCAACCTTACGGCGTCGCAAGCAACTATGTTCAATGGGGCTTCCAGGAACTCTTTGATGTTGGCATTTATTGGTGGAATTGCGGACTATTTGTGTCTCATTTTATAGGAATTTATGTGCGAGCTGAGACGTAGCAAATCTTCGTAATAACGAACGTCAAAGCTTGAAAATAATACGCGCGACTACGTCAAGGTAAAGGAAGTCAACATCAAATACTGAAAGTGATGAACTTGTTGCTCGATACGACTAATCTTCAAAATGGTTGTGATTTTAAGGGAATTCTGTATTCCTTTAAGAATCTTTTTCGTTTTTTACTTGCTTATCGATTTGTGTTTGAGAAAAAAAGGCTCTAAGAGGAAGTTAAAATATATTTAGTTGCATAAAACGGTAATGTGTTTTTTTTTTTGGTATTTGCTAAAGCTTTGATTGAAAATTTACTGGCATAGATAAATTTATTATTTACTTAGAGTTTTAATTATCCAAACTAAAATAAACAGAAACATGATTGATAAAATAACTTTTCTAGATAAATCGAAAATGATTCTATAAACTTTTTCGTTTTAGCTCGATTTAATAGTAATTTAGACTATCATATTACTATCCAAATTAAAGATAGTTTCTCGTTATGTTTGATAGTTATAAAGTAAATGCGTAATTATCACATTTTCCGTCATATTCGTTAATTTGAAGTATCACCCACCCTAAGTCAATTCAATTTCAAAACACAAACGCAAAATAAGCACTTTGTAATATGCTAAACTCAAACAGCTCAATTCGCCTAGCGTAAGCGAATAAAGTTTTCAATTTCATATTACTCGTATGGGTAAGTAACAATTTCTAAAATTGGTCGCTCCAGATGTTCATGAGCAAATAACTTACACCAACTGAAATGAACGCTAAATCTTCACCGGGTGGATGGGTTCCGCGCCAAGAATTGAATTTGCCTGGCATTCTCTCACACGTTCCAAGCGTGTTCCGACGCGAATATACTCTTGCAAAACTGTTCCGCGCCAATTCCTGTTCCTCTTGTTTACCAAATGTAATATCTTCAAATTAAATGAATAGAACAGCAGTGGCATACAGGAACTGTGTCGCTTTAAGAAATTCAAATTAAAGTTTCGACACTAAAGCAATATGTAGATGAACTTAGCTGTACAATAGTTTACCAACTCAAAATAAAGAATAGAACAACGAAAATAACTTTTAATTAAACGCAAAATAGGAACTTTTTTCAATTTGCTCCTAAATTCTACCTATAAAACTGGAGACTGAAAAAAGAACGAGATAATTCCACATGCTGAAACTCAGTTGAAACAACTTATATAGGCACACGGCTATCTCTTGAATTAAGCACACTCGACCATTCTCGAGAGGATGTTAATTAAGCTTCTGAAAGCATTAGTAAAAAGCTTCGTCTTTTGAATGAGCTCTCGGAGCGATGTGTTCAAAATTGATGGAGAGACTTTTGTATACTTAACTTTTGGTTCAATGTACGTACAGTACATTTTAGATACAAGAACAGTTCGTTAGGGGTTACGTTTTTCTTCAATAACGTAGCATTCCTCTGGGATATTTATCACAGATGATTCTGCAAGTAATAAGATTTAAAACTCATTTTAAATATTATTTTAAATATATAATGTATTGTCACTTATAAATATATCCTCGCCAATATTTCGCGCGCTCGCATGACGGTTACTGAGCCTACCTAGACTTGCACGTCGCGTCGCTCCACAAATCTTTTAAAGCTTTATTTACTGCCGTTCCGTTCGATCACGTTCATAAATTGAAAAATATGTAAACGAGACCCCGATATTCAATGTGTCGCGAGAAAAAACATGGAGCTGTCAGTTTTAACGTGCGATAGATGGCGTGCGGGAGCGCTAACACAGATAAATCGGTTGGAAGGCGCCGGTACATTGCCTTCCTTAACGACCTTTGCTACGGAATCAGTTTAGGGTTAAAGGTGATTTTCTTTGGATGTGTGTGTAACGTTACATCAAAAAATGTTTCAAAGGAGATGATAATATGATTTTGCGGAAAATATGGTGAAAAATATTTCACAATTTACGGTGATTTTGTTGAAACATTCTGTCTCTTTTAATTTTCAAGCGAAAAAGAACCCTGATAAATAAAGCTGGCTAAATACGACCGCTTTTATCGCCTTTACCAATATGAAAGCAGTTTATTACTAAGAACCTCCATACATTTTCAATTTATTCCAGTGAGTCTGAAAACTATGAAATAATTATTATGAACTCTTAAACAAATCGATAACCTCAGAACAATAGATATATGTCCAAGCCCGCTAATAGTTTAAGATTATGATTTACAATAAAGCTATTAATATTAGCCCACAGCTACAATAAATTAGTTGCAGACAAAACTATAAAGTTGTCAAGAATGCAACAATGAATATGTGCGGGCGTTAGTACATGGTGTTACCGACCGTTACCTAGATTAATGTGCGTGCCACATCGAATGTGTAGAAAGATCTTTGTGGGAACCGCGGTTCAGAGTAAAATGAGAGTGACAAATATTAGGGGCTTCAAATCAGCGAGCAACTCAATGAACTTGTTCGACCGTCTAATATAAAGAAAACTGCTTAAAGAAATAACTAGACAGTAAGAGTTACTTTAGAACAAGAACATTCTGCCTACTCCTATGTACCTATTCTATTAAAGGTATCTAGGTAAAACGTATTTATGTAGGTATTCTATGAAGTAGCTGATTCTCATATAAAGAAAAAGATAAAGGATTAAACCAACGAGCCTGATAACTAATTTATTGGTAATATATTATGTAGATAATGATAAGGAATACCAGAAATGAGCATATAAACATGTCTGGGACTCAGATAACAAAAGAGGGCGCAATTTATATAAACCGAAAAAATATATGCTGTCGATGTAAATATATCATGATTGGATAAAATTCAATGACTAACTAGCTCTGGTAATATGTTATACGACGTTATACGATTAGTAATTAATGCCAAAATAACGTAGTGTTTTTTTAAAGGCGATGGTTGACACTTAACATCATGGCCATCTTCTTGTTTTGCCTTCAGTCTACCTTTGGGTTCTATCAGAAATCTAAACCCAAAAAGTCTTCACAAAATCTTGCTATTGCAAAACTTAGTGGCTCCACGACAGTTTGCTTTATTATTTTTCCGTGTGTAAACTAGCGTCTTCATTCCGTCAAGCCATCCTTTGTCTGTAACACTCCCTTACAATTTGATTTATAGATTCCTGCGTTGAGTTGTCTCCAGCGCTTATTAATGAATTTATTTTAACGCTAATGAACAAGTAGCGTTCGGGACAAGTGAAACTAATTTATCTGGAAATGTTATTTCAAGCATACATATGCTCTAGTTATGTCGTCAACGTGACTATGATGACGTTTTGAATTGATAAATGGAGTTGTATCCATCTACCAAAACGTTAGTAGAATAATTTCTAGTTAAAGTTATATTCATCGGTAATTTAACTACCAGACTAGAATTATATAATCAACTTCAGGCAAGAGCTGATATACAATTATTTATTTGCTTCAAAGTCTTAAAAGTTTTTCTTAAGAGACTCTTTGACGCAACAAAGAGTCCGTTCAGTATCACCAAAATATTGGTAGTCTTTGTAATTATTATATCGAGTCATTCATAAACAGAAGATAGTGAATCGTTCTTTTGAATACCACTTTTAGTTTCTCACGTAATCGTTTGAGCGGACCAACACAATAGACTGTCGCTAATAGGAAACAGTGCGGGTAAAAGACATAAATGTTTTCGTTTGAAGAGAAAGGCTAATCCAAACTGTTCGGGATTAGTCGCAGCGGATATGAGACTCTTTTGTAGAGATATTTAGGAACAAAGACAGACGTAATGCTTTGTCAGAAAAGCCGGCTCAGACTCTCTTTATCAAAACGTACTAAGAATTGATCTGAGATTGCATTGATGATCACGCCTATTATGTAATTTGTTTTTATGCAGAAAAATAACACCCAAACGAAGTACATCATCACCTACATAGTCTGACTTGGTTAAATTACATTAAAAAAAATTGGATCACGACTGTAAACCCCAAGGCCGGTAGACATCCTCCCAGATCTCCAGGCGCTTAAATTAGTTAGCATTCCATACGTGATAGGTTGCAAGCCTATCGCCGCTTATAAGAATACTAACTGGTGTCCACACGATGTTTTCCTTCACCGTTTTAAGCACGTGTTTTGATGCGCATTTAAATTTTTCGAACAGAAAAATTCATTGATGCACTCCGGGATTCAAAGCCACGACCTTCGAAATGAAAGTTGAGGTACCTCCCACTCGGCCAACATGGCTTTTAACTACATAGTCTGTTGAATACATTATACGTAACTGTTTGATCTTGACTACTGATCCCTTGTCATGATTCTAAAGAATATAGTAAGCTTGTCCAATTGTCCATAACCTTCCTGAAACTAAACTAAAATCGTGTATAAGGAGTTATGTGCTGTAGATTATGGGTTCGATCCACACCCAGTGCAAAATATTTTTATGATAAACATAGATGTTTGTTCTCTGTATGGGTGTTATAACGTATTTGGTGACTATGTATTTATAAAAGTTTTCTATCAGTTATCCAATTCCCATAGTACAAGCTTTGGTAGTTTGGCGATGTGTGAAATTTGCACCACTTAATATGGGATCGTTGATAAGAGGACAATATGTTGATAAGAGGATTTAGCTTATGTTTTACTATCGGCCGCCTGCCTCGTCAACTCTATTTATTTTATTTAAAATTCGATTTTTACCAACACACTTCGATTTAATGCTTACTAAACGGACATTACATAAAGTTGACACAACAACAATGCCTTTTGTGTACTACACTTACAAAATAAATTATCGCCAACAAAACTCCGTATCTTAACTCCATCTTGTCACGATCCCAATAAGGAAACCTTGGTTACAAAACTACTAAAACCGATACATGACTGCCGCGAATAGATTGAATTCACGTAGTAAACAGATTTTTCAAACCACGTACCTATAGGTTAGCACTGCTAGTTCGAAAGTCATTGCAATTCTGGCAAAAAAAAAATAATGGAATTTTTAGACGTTACTCTGCCATTTTACACATCTTCATGGATCTGAGCGCCTGGTTAGAAAAAGTCCAGTTATCCCCATTACACACTCAATGCGCTGCCAATGGGGATATCTGGACTTTTTCTAAAAAAAAGTCCAGAAATCCCCATTGATGGGGATAGTCAATGGGGATATCTGGAGAGGATGTCTATCTACCGTAGATACATAGGGATTACAGTCGTCCTATTTATTATTTACATAGTTGTTCTAAGTAGGTACCTATGGTTTTAGTTTTTAGGGTTACGTACCCAATGGGTTGAAACGGTCTGTCCGTCTGTCCGTCTGTCTGTCACAGGACTGTATGATATCTCATGAACCGTGATATCTAGACAGTTGAAATTTTCACAGATGATGTATCTCTACTGTCGCTATTAATAGGTACAACAAATACTAAAAACAGAATAAATTAAATATTTAGGTGGGTATTCATATAACAAACGTGATTTTATTGCCGTTTTTTATACATAATAATACGGAACCCTTCGTGCGCGAGTCCGACTCGAACTTGGCCGGTTTTTTTTTATTTATGGTTATTTTGTTAAACGAATTAGCTAATCAATAACGACTTCTTCAAGAATAGGTTAGTAAAAGTAGGGCCAACCCGCTTTGTGAGTAAAATCGGTCTTACAAAATTACAAAAATGAATGCTTGACGTGTTTACAGATATCGGAGATATCAGATTCTTGTAATCACGATGTTTTAATGGCGTCAAATACGTTTGTTGTTTGTAGAATATAATTGAGAAAGTAAAAGGGTTCGAGTGACAATGTTTTAGTAAAAGTGAAACGCGTCAGAAAAACATTTTTATGGTTCCGTACCCTGGGTATTAACGGGACCCTATTACTAAAACTTCGTTGTCCGTCTGTCCGTCTGTCTGTCACAGGGCTCTGAATCTCATGAACCGTGATAGCTAGACAGTTGGAATTTTCACAGATGATGTATTTCTATTGCCACTCTAACAACAAATACTAAAAACAAAATGAAATAAATATTAAATTGTATGTGACCCATACAACAAACGTGATTTTATGCCGTTCTTTATAGATAATGATACGGAACCCTTCGTGTGCGAGTCCGACTCGCACTTGGTCTGTATTATTTCTATTGCCATTTGCCTTTAAAAACCTGTTTTTTTGTGTAGAATTGCACTAATTTTACTTTAACGTGAACAAAATAAGAGCATCTTTATATTTTAGTCAGTTTCCCAAAACAACGGAATTGCCATTCATTGTACAATCGGTAAAAGAAACATCGAAATCGAATCACCAGGTCAAATGTTATAGGTACTTAAAAATACCTATGCGACGAATTGAGTACCTACCTCTTCCTTATTTTCGTCGGTTAAAAAGGCTCGCACTTGAATCTAACTTATAAAATACTAGCAGACCCGGCCACGCGTTGCTGTGTCAACAAATATCGCCATCTATTAGAATATTTTGGAACTAACAGATAGTTGTAGATAATTACATAACAAATAATTAGCAATACAAAAATATTGCGACTATAAATTGAGATGTAAGCTATCCTATCTTTTGAGTTGAATCAAACTGCACACAGTGTGCAAAGTTTGATTAAAATTTGTTAAGTTAATAAAAAATATATATATTAAAATTAGCTTTTCACCGCGACTATATTCATTTTTGATGACTTTATCGTAATATATTGAAATACCTGAAAATCAAAATATTTTTTGGAAAAAAAGTGTCCTAATTTCATTTTAAGACCTTAAACTTTCTCTATATGAAATTTCATGAAAATCGACCTAGCAATTTGGACGTGATAACGTCACATCAGACAGACAGAGTTACTTTAGCATTTATATTATTATTGAAATATCTACTATCCCCAAGTACGGTAAGAACAATTAAATAATTACGTAATGCAGTATTCCAACCCTTTACTGATAAAACTACAGAGCATTCCAAATATTATCTTGAAAGCGGAACTTATTGTTGTCTCACTGTGATTATAATATCTGAATCTATGAACACAAAGAAACCAATTTTGAAGGTTTAATAAACGAAACTAAGAGTCAAAGCAATTTGCAGTTGCAATAAACGAATTGACCGGCTAATGCTAAGTGAAAGTAGAGAATTGTCGATGCTTTGTAATATCGTGCTGCCGATTTTAATTTAACTTGTAAAATTTTTGTCAGTTTAGTTGTTTCATCTATACTAATATTATAAAGAGAAAAGTTTAGATTTTTTGTTTTTTTGTATGTTTGTAATGGATAAACTCAAAATCTACTGAACCGATTTCAAAAAAATTTTCACCAAGCTACATTATCCCTGATTAACATAGGCTATTTTTTATTTTTAAAAAGTAATAAATTCTTTATAAGAATGACGATAGTTTGAAGCAAGGTGTAAAAAATTGCTAAAAATTTTGCTATCTTCGTGTGCGCTACAAAAACTATTGAATGGAAATTGTAACGGGAACGGGAACGGGAACGGAAGACAACATTTGTTAATTCTAAAGCAATACGAAGTTCGCGGGGTCAGCTTGTTATACAATATTTTTATACCTTATTCAGTTTATGTATTTTAACTTATATTTTCTATTACTTCCATGTAGTAGGGTAGTTAGACCAGTAGATGAACGATTAAGCGTAATTCAAACTGTTTTATTATTTATCAAAGCTCCTATACAATAAATATTCAATGTTTTTGATTGTATCAATAGATCTAGTAATACTTTTTTTACTGAAAATTATTTAATATCATGTTAAAATGGTAAAAATAACAGAACGTGGCTTTGGCGTTAAACGTTTGGAACGAATTCTAAACGAAATCATAAACATCAACATAAATATAAAATTGCATCAAACAAACATCTAAACTTTCCAATTTTATAAGTGTTAACTCATAGACCACGATCACGACTGTACCTAATATCAAGAAGTTACGGTAGAAATACTCTCAGATCTCAAGGCGTTTAGATCTTTGAAAATGTCTAAAGGGCCAGAGGCTCAAACAATATTTTTGGCACGATACCCACATTTTGCAATAGTAAGCATTCCATACGTGATAAGTTGCAAGTAATAATAATAATATAAAATAATAAATATGGGCAGACTTTACACACAGCGCCATCTAGGCCCAAACTAAGCAAAGCTTGTACTATGGGAACCAGATAACTGATAGAATACTTATATATTTTTTTTTACATACATATTAACAACCAGACACAGAACAAACATCTATGTTCATCACACAAAATAAATCGAACCCACAACCTACAGCGCAGAAGGCAGAGCTACTACCAACTCTGAGCTGTGAGGCCAGTCAAAAGTACATGGTTGGTTGTCTCCATCGCCGCAACTATCTGCGCGAGGAGGATGACGTCAGTATCGGACGATCGTGGCCGGGCATGTCAGCTTTACCATGTGCATTGTGCAGCCTGCCGCCGACAAAGTGCTTAACCAGCAAGCATTCTCAAGGAGGGTTGACGAGGCAGGCGGCTGGTTGTAAAACCACCCAAGCCCAATCCATTTCGAACATCTAGATGTTGAGCCGAAGAAGAAGAAGACGTGATAAGTTGCAAGCCCGTTGCTGCGTTTAGAGATACAATTCAGTTTCAACAGAGTTAATAAGTAATATCAAACATATAAAATAATAGCTGCTCGCACGGGTGGTACATGTATAAAAAGAAGCATAATGTGTTATTTGTATAAGCTAGATAACTGTAAATTTTCATTTTAATTCGTTCAGTAGTTTTTGAAAGAGTTACAAACACATACACACACACCCACTCACAAACTTTCGCATTTATAATATTAGTAGGATTGTTACAACACGGAGATATGAACTCACAATAACGTACGAGTAACATATTCTAAAAGCGCATGCTACTTTATCACAGCAGATATTTTGTACTTTTTTATCGCACGTGATTTAGTAGGCACGTTCGCAAAGACCCTATTGGTGGCAGCCATGGCATCCAGAGGTCTTCTTACGCCTCCATGATTTATACTGTGAACTGGAAAGAGGTTCCGCCATTGACAAACACAGCCTAGACTCATCATGCATGTGAACACTATCAGACAACACATATGGGCTAAAAATCCTGTGTAAAACACAGAGCGCGAGCTGTGACATTGAATCGGCCAATCAGAATGCATTTTTTACCGCACACCTCAACGTTTTGACAGAATTGTTTGTTAGAAGAAATGAAGCCATTAGACGTCTCTTGGGTTATGTGGTCGATGGGTTCCGCCATCCAGTTTAATATCTTTGATTTATGATAGAAACTACGCGTTTAAGTGCCAGTTCCCCCGATGATATGTTGCTCGACTGTTACGAATCACTCTTTTTTTTTTGTTTCGAGAATAATGACATAGTGTAGTCGTTTTAATAAGCAGCCGTGAGTTTACCGTCGGTGCCTTAGGCGCGAAATTTACAACCGTTCATTTCGAAATGCATTTTTATTGAGGCTTTCGAAATTAAGTTCTAATATGAATATAGTTGTAACGGAAGTTTTGTTTCATTCGATATTAATTTATTTTATATCATTTGTCATCCGGTATGATACATGTTTACTATAAATGATATTCTGATTTTGTTTATTGAAGTTGTCATTCTAAGTCACAGATGATTAATGAAATGAAATAGGATTACCACTGCAATACCCAAGTATGTACGGTAGACATCCTCTCTAATCTCCAGGATCATTAAATATGCCTAAAGGGAGCAGTCAAAGGCACGTCCAAACATTATGTTTGATATATGACCACATTTTGTAGTTAGCATTCTATGAAAGATTAGTAAAACAGATTTAGGTACTTAGCTTTTATTTCGTCAAGAAAACTAGTACAAAAAAGCTTTACAATTTACTTATTAATATACCTACTACCTAGCCTACTGCCTACCTCTTTGGCTCATTTATAATTCCTCCTGTGAAAGGGTTCCAAAAGATTTATTTATTACCCTTTCTAGAATCTACGTATTTCAGGAAAATAACAAGTTAAATTCAGACTGGAAACAATTCTTCGACAAAACATTGAACAAAACTGTGTACGATTTAAAAATATATTTCCAGCTCACAGATAATACTCCCGACACATGTCACCACTCCTAGTCACAAACCTGTGTTCCAAAAACAACACAATAACTTATTTCGTTGTGGAGGAATTGTAGAAAGTCCCAAGCTATTTTGAAGACAAATAGTTTTGATGTCAGAAGGGGCTTCGATTGAAGAGCTTACTTGCCATGTGCGCGTATGTTTGTAATCTCCTTCAAAGACAAACATAAGAAAAACATACTTTAGCTGCATGCACTGTATAATTTGCGGCAACCAATTTTGAACCTAAACAATGTGCAGTAAGTTTCAAATTGTTGTTTGGGCAAATGAAAATCGTTACCAAAGGGTCTATCGAGTACGTGACAGTTAGAATTGAAAATGTTGCGTTGTATTTTTCCAAAGTTGAAGATTAAAAGACGGTTGTGGAGTATGTTACAAAGCATACGAATATACTCGTATATGAATGTTTGAAGTAGAATAAACTGGTAAATTTAAAATGAGGAAATTGGCTTGAAAATTTATAAACTTGCTTTGTTTCTGGTAACTTTACATACATAATGGTGTGGTTTACTTTCTGTGGGGCTATTTTGTAAAAACATGATTATCATGTTATGATATTCATACCAATATTTATTGGTACTGAATGCCATAATACCTACGCTTTTTATGCTGTTTAGGCACCTATACCTACGCTTCCAATACAATACCTACGCAGAAGCGTAGTTAAATGTGCATAAACAGTGAATAGTTACTATGAAAAGTGTACACATTAGGTATAATATTCTCTAACATTATGTATTGCATTCAACAGCATAACATGATAATCATGTTTTTATAAAATAGCCCTGCTGAACTGATACTTGCACGAATTTAAGACATTACATTATCCGAATTTAGGAGCTGATTAACAGATACACACATAACATAGTCGAGTTATCTATCACCGGACTTGGGAATACAATGATGATACTATTGAGATCTAGTTTATGCATTAGCTCTCTCTCGCTAGTTGCTGTACCTGGACAAATATTTCATCTTATTTTTATTACCATACTGCCAAGATGCATATTTATGTATGTATGTGGGTTTGTAATATACTTTAATATCTCGTATCATCCAAACGGCTATGCTGATTTATATTCCTCTTAGCAGTTTAAGTTTTTTTATCTGACTGTACAAAGCATTGGTGTCCGAATCGTCAGTGAAAAAATTATTAAAATTGAAAAGTGTCAATTCGGACACTGTGTCCGAATTTCTTGTGTCCGAATCGTCAGCAACCCTCCTTATCCTACTAATATTATAAATGCGAAAGTTTGTAAGTAAGTGAGTGAGTGAGTAGGTGTGTGTTTGTTACTCTTTCACGCAAAAACTACTGAACGGATTAAAATGAAACTTCACGGTAAAATAGCATAGACATCAGAATAACACATAGGCTACTTTTTATCTAGGTAACACCCGTGCGAAGCAGGGGCGAGCAGCTTGTAATATTATAAATGAGAAAGTTTGTGTGGATGTTTGTATGTTTGAATATCAATAGGTATAAATGACAAAACGGATAAAGATGAAACTTGCTGTAGATGTAGATAATAATGTTCGAATAAAACAATGGGTGTTTAATCCAAAAAAACATTTCCAAAATGATAAAAAAGCGCAAAAGGGTAATTTTGGTATAGATGGCGCTGGTGTGCAAAAAATCTAACATCAGTTTTGACAACACAGGACAGGACAAAGTTTGTCACGGGTCGGCTAGTATTATCTATTAAGGTTACTTCTATTACCTTGTAGTATAAAATAAAAAAAACCGGCCAAGTGCGAGTCGGACTCGCGCACAAAGGGTTCCGTACCATAATCTATAAAAACGGCAAAAAAATCATGTTTGTTGTATGGGAGCCCCCCTTAAATATTTATTTTATTCTGTTTTTAGTATTTGTTGTTATAGCAGCAACAGAAATACATAATCTGTGAAAATTTCAACTGTCTAGCTATCACGGTTCATGAGATACAGCCCTGTGACAGACAGACGGACAGACAGACTGACAGACGGACAGTGAAGTCTTAGTAATAGGGTCCCGTTATTACCCTTTGGGTACGGAACCCTAAAAACCATTTTTTTCACATAGGTATACAAAAACAGTCATAAAGTTGAACATCCTTCAAACTGAAGCAATTTAGTTTCTCTAGGGGGTTTTGTGTGGGTTTTTTTACTATACATCCTATATATAAAATCATCCTAGAACTTCATCAAAAACATCTGATTGTAAAGCTGAAAATATAAAAGCACTTTTGTTCCCATGATTATAATTGTCGGCGATGGGCTTGCAACCTGTCACGTCCGGAATGCTGACTACTGCAAAATGTGGGCATGTGCCAAATATAATGTTTGGACGTGCCTCTGACTACCCCCACTAGACATCTTCAAAGGATCTAAGCGCCTGGAGATTTAAGAGGATGTCTACCGTGCTTGGGGATTATAGTCGTGACCCTATTTATTTATTTTTAGGGTTCCGTACCCAAAGGGTAAAAACGGGACCCTATTACTTAGACTTTGCTGTCCGTCTGTCCGTCTGTCTGTCACAGGGCTTTATCTCATGAACCATGATAGCTAGACAGTTGAAACAGTTCTCACAGATTATGTATTCCTGTTGCTGCTATAACAACAAATACTAAAAACAGAATAAAATCAATATTTATGTTGGGCTCCCATACAACAAACATGTCTCATTTTTTTGTCGTTTTAATGGTACGGAACCCTTCGTGCGCGAGTCCGACTCGCATTTGGCCGGTTTTTTTTATTATAATTGTATTATTTGTACAGCTAATTCTATTTAACATTTTTTATTGTAACAGATTGCTTCGTGAAAGCACAAAAGTAGTTGTTCACTTTTCCACTTCACTGTACTAGATTCAAGCAGTCTTCAGACTTGCAAACGCTTGAAATAATATCTCGCAATAAACGAGATAATTCCATGTTTATTTTACAAACCCATTGGCTTTAAAGTGTCAATCCAAAGTAAAGTCCAACTCAAACCGTCTCATTAATAAACGCAGACTAGCGCAGGTTTAAATTTAGTCCAACGCTTACGTTTGGACTAGTCGAATTCAATATTAATAAACGAGGATTAGAAATGGAGTTGCTTACATTAAGCTGGTATTAACAAGTCTTGGTGTAACCTCAGATGATCTTTGGATAAGGAAATTTTTATTAATAGCACCGTAAAGGATTGTTTACACAAGGCTTAAGTTCTTGCGAATTCTTCCAACAGATTGATTTTTAGGGTTCCGTACCGAAAGGGTAAAAACAGGACCCTATTACTAAGATTTCGCTGTCCGTCTGTCTGTTCGTCTGTCTGTCTGTCTATTACAAGGCTGTATCTCATGAACCGTGATAGCTAGACAGTTGAAATTTTCACAGATGATGTATTTTAGTTGCCGCTATAACAAAAAATACTAAAAAAAGAATAAAATAAATATGTAAGTGGGGATTCCATACAACAAACGTCATATTTTATTGCCGATTTTTATAGATATTGGTACGGAACCCTTTATGTGCGAGTAGTGCACAAGACCGACTCGCACTTGGTCGGTTTTTAAAAAGCATACAGAATGTTTATTCAGAAGTGACGAGGTACCAGCTAAAGAAACATTCGTACTTCACCAATGAAATGAATATAACCAGATTTTTGTCATGTTCTTATGTTCAAAGTGTTTAAGTTCAAATTGGCACGGATTTCCCTACGACTTTGACAACAAAAGTAAAATTGTAGAATAGACGAATAGAAGGATTACGTTCCTTTTTGTAACTCCGTTATGCCCGTCAATGTTACCAATTGTTTACGGCCCTTTCCCGAATAAAGCATTATGAAGGTCTTTTGTGTTAGTTTCTGTAAAATATAAACATCATAAATTATTGTCAATCATAGCTTTGTGCGTACTTACGACCACACGAAGCTTTTGTATAAAAGACAATGGCGTTATTGAAAATACTTGTTGCGTGGCTATATTTAGGTAATTTAAATCAGTAATAAATATATGATCATGACTGTAATTCTACTTGGATAGAGCAAGAGCTGTTTGAAGTCGACTCTAGAGTTGTTAATAAGATATTTACTCGTATAGCAACGTCACAAACCATCCCACAAAGGCAGATAAAAAAAAAATACGGCTGTAATCCCCAAGTATGGTAGACATCCTAACAGATCTCCAGACGCTTAGATCCTTTGATGTCTAGTGGTGGTAGTCAGAGGCACGTCCAAACATTATATTTGGCACATGCCCACATTTTGCAGTAGTTAGCATTCCATACGTGACAGGTTGCAAGTCCATCGCCGCTTATAAGAACGCTAACTGATTTCCTCACGATGTTTTCCTTCACCGTGTTTTTGATGCGCATATAAATTTTCGAACAGAAAAATCCATTGATGCACGCCGGGATTCGAACCCACGACCTTCAGATTGAATGTCGAGGTACTTCCCACTCGGCCAACACGGCTTCAATGGATTATTACATTATCAAGGGTTGTACCTTCTTACGCACACATGGATCATTAAAGAGGAGTATAGATCATACAAAGATAAACAATCTAACTTATATTAAAAGAGAGTTCGAATTTTGTGAGTTTGTATGTATGCAAAGAAATATCCGGAACCACAGAAACTGTTTGAAAAATTCTTTCATCATTTCAAAGTTACATTATTACGTATAGATATAGGCTAATTTTTATTTGTGTACCCCGCGAGCAAAGCCGCGCACTGAAGCTAGTGTTCAAAAAAGCCCTTAAGGCAACCCCAGGAATATGACGAAGTCGTTTTTACTCTACCAAATCAGGTTTTATAAAATGGTAAGTAACTTTATCAAGAACAAAGAAAACGGAATTATAAAGATATAGGTATAAGCGAATCATAATAGAATGAATCTGCTATATTTAGAAATAAAAAATGTTGGTACCTATTACTATTTATTTACTTATACAGGGTGAAATCGTAAACACACGTCAAATTGATATGGGTGGTTCAGTATACGTAATAGTTTGGTTTCATGAAAAAATAATACACATTAAAAAAAAATAAAAACAACAACTGCAAAGGCATCTTATTACACTCGCAAAGTTTTGTGTACTTAGTTCAACTAAATTAACTTGATACTTTAAATGTTTTTTATCCGAATATTATTTTTTAAATATTTTAACAAAAAAAAAACACTGATATTATGAACTTATCTGAATACATTGACTTTGTCTGCATCGTTTAAATTGATTACATCAGTTGTTGTTTTTTTTTAAATGTGTATTATTTTTTCATGAAACCAAACTATTACGTATACTGAACCACCCATATCAATTTGACGTGTGTTTACGATTTCACCCTGTATTTCTGATATTAAACATTTTAGATCGCAATTTCTGTCGAATTTGATTTAGAGAACCTCGATTTTATTTGAGTCTATTTGTTAAACTGACATAAGCTAATAAAATATGTTGATCAATTGATAGAAGATGGTTATCATAACTAAATCTAAATTTTATGTATAAAACTATTGCACTACTGACTGACTGACTGACTGATCTTTCAACGAGCAGCTTAATGCACTGGTCCTAGAAACTTGAAATTATGGTTTATTCATTTTGTTGTGGGTTGTGTTTTGTGTACTAAGTAAAGAACTCCCAAAATTAAAAAAAAAAAAAAAATGGCTGAGTTTCCACACAGTGCCATCTTGCCCCAAACTAAGTAAAGCTTGTACTACGGGAACCAGATAACTGATAGAATACTTAAACTTACTTTTTTTTGTAAATACATACTTATTATACATATAATCACCCAGACACAGAACAAACATCTATGTTCACCACACAAATATTTGCCCTGGGTGGGGATCGAACCCACAACCTACAGCGCAGAAGACTACCAACTGAGCTGTGAGGCAGTCAGTTTAACCCCTAAGGGGTGAAGCGGGGGTTGAAATCTGTTTGAAAATAAATTCACGTGAACAAAATATCAAGGGTTTCCACTAGTATAACATACGTCCTTTTTTACAAAACCTAAGTAAGGCCTGACTGAAAACCAGCGTCTCACCGCACTTCGCCTACTCCCAGGTTTGGTGCTGTGCAGTCAATGCTGTTCACTTTTATTAATTGTGTTGTGCTTAAAGTAATGCAAAGAAATGTATTTTCTTTTATTCATTTTAGGTAATCGATTTCTCAAACAACGACAAAATCGCTTATGCATTGTAAAAATATATTTACATCTTCCGATTTTGCCGGGGGCTGGACGGTAGGAATGAATGATAGCCGTAATCCTCTTCTGGCCAGCCTTAAGCGAAGGGTTAAGGCTTCTGCGAGACGTAACGTTGTACATGTAGAAACAGTATATAAAGTAAAGTCATGTCTTTTTAACATGCTTTTATAAGCTTGGGTTGTATGTATGTAACGGAATTCATTTGAAACTTTGCGTACTTATTTAGGAACTTTAAAAATAAAAATAAAAAAGCATGTAGCTTTTTTTTTTTTAGTTTTTAACTATATATTTTTTTATATATATAAATGAATGCCCGTGAATACCGTGGTCACGGCATCACGCTTGAACGGCTGGACCGATTTTGCTAATTATTATTTATTGTTGTATTCGTTAGTGTCAGGAAAATGTTTTTTTTTAAATAATAATTTGACAGTACAAATTCTGTCGGGCAGCCTCATTTTTATTGTGAAACTAGCTGTAGTTTCACAATAAAAATGAGGCTAATCATAATCCATACAATAATATTGTCGTTGTGACGCAAAAAAAATATACAATTATTATATATGTAATGTTATAGTTATATTTTATTATATATTAACCCGAAGCACTTACCTACCATATAAAGTAGATTTTTCAACATTAAGAGCAAAAGTGACAACGCTATACGAACACGTATAGCGTTGACACTTTCGCACCGCGAGTAATAAATATTATAAATATTGGCGTACTTAGCACACAGCGCCATCTAGCACCAAACAAAGCAAAGCTTGTACTATGGGAACTAGATAACTGATAGAATACTTATACACGTTTTGTTTTATAAATACATAACTATTATACATAATATGTATAATAGTTATGTATTTATTATTAACACCCAGATAGAGAACAAACATCTATGTTTATCACACAAATATTTTCCTGGGGTGGGTCGAACCAACAACCTACAGCGCAGAAGGCAGAGTTACTACTAACTGAGCTGTGAAGCCAGTCCTAATAGTAATCTTTAGCGAGTGTGGTACGGCCTCAGCTCTACTATGCTTAATGCTCTTGTATTTATTGGCACTAACTTGCGTAGTCCGACCAAATCCGCTAACAGACTGCAAAAATGAAGCAGTAATGCAAATCTACTAGTAAATGGTTAAAGCAGGAAAATATCTGGACATCAATAGTAGGATTGCTTGGAATTTGTCTCCTATTTCATGTTACTAAATGGGAACCTTATTCAAATCGAGTTCGAAACATAGTATTAGAGCAGTCTTTTATCTACTACATTGTAATTTGTAACTAATTCGCTACAATAGAAGCGTTTTTGATAGAATGCGTTGCTATGACAACTCAATGTTTTCGGTCTGAGATGTCTATTTTTATTCACACCAGTGCCATCTGTACCAAATTCATCCTTCTTGCATTTTTTTCCATCTTAGAGGAGTTGTTTTTCGAATTATAAGGTCTCCCTTTATTTATTCTGATTTTTTATCTACATACTACAGAAAATTTCATCTTAATCGGTTTTATCGTTTATTTTTGATTAGGGAACAAACATAGCAGCCTTATCACAAGGTTGAATCCTACCAAAGTCGTTATTGGATATACATTTTGTCAAAAAAATCTGACATAATTTGACTACCGAATGATACGCATTCTACCAAAATTCGTAATTTATTTTATCAGGACAAGGTTTATAGGGAAAACATCTGTAGTTTCCTGAAAGTGTTTTTTTCTATGTTAAAATTTGGGCAGGACAAAGTCTGTCACGGGTCGGCTAGTAAGCTACATTACTGTAAAGTTTCATTTTAATCCGTTCAGTAGTTTTTACGTGAAAGAGTAATAAACACACACACACAAACATTTACACACTCGAAAACTTTGTCATTTACAATATAATTAGGATATTAGGATTAATTAAATACAAAATCAAGCAAATACCGCAATTAAGATGTTCAATGACACAATAAAAATCTTAAAATAGCACAACTAAACAAAGAAGACAGCAGAACAAACGTACAACTCGCCAGCATTCCTGCTAACCGAAATCGTGGCGCACATACCAACAATTTGTTAGAAGCAGCATTGATTAATACACCTTCTTTCGTTTTTCAATAAACCAAAGACTTGTATGGCATAGATAGCTGGAAAAGTTTGCTTCGAAAGTTAAGGTGATAAGTAATAGTTATTTGTTATACAAGAGTGCAAAGTTGCTTTTTAACCGCGTGTTCAATTTTGATGACCGAGCAAGCGAAGGATTCTAAAATTGAATCCTGAGCGTTAGCGAGGGAATCAAAAGAGCACGAGGTGAAAAATCTTTGCACTCGAGTGCAACACGTAACTTTTCATTCCACCTCAGCGAGGAAATGACTAATTGCGAAAAAAAAAAACGTTTACAATCACAAGATAGGTACTTTTATTTCAGTTTAGGTATTAACTACTACATTATGACAGGTAAGTATTACAGAATAATCTTAATAATGACGTGAAAAAATGCCGCGTAGAACCGAGTACAAAGCAAATTGAAAAAAGAACACCAAGAAGGTTCCGAGTCTGAGTTTTTAACAAATTAAAAAAAAGTTGTATGATATATTCGGCACCATAGAGGTAGGTAGCAGTAAATAGGTTTAATGATTTTTTTAATTCACAAACTTAGTGCAAACGATGTTCTAAATTCAATTTACTTTATCCTCTAGAGAATAAAAACAGCTTTTGCACTCAGATATTGAAGAGCAAAAATACTCTTTCCGAGATGGTGGGATGACATTTTTTTTGACTTTTTGTATGGGCTGAGTCTATCCGGATAAGACGGAAAAAGTGATAAAACTTCATTATCTTATCGAGTGGCAGTAGGTATGTTTATCCGAAAATCGTGCGTGGCACAAGGCCATATGGATCCACGCCCCGACACGCCGCCGTCACGCCCTACATGCACTATTTCACCTATATCTCGTTATTTTGCATGAAAAGGTATAGACATCTATATATCTTTGGATTCTCCGTGAAATTTCCTACAAACTTATCTATAAACGCATTCTAGAGTGTAAATAACATTTTTAGGAAAAAAAAAAATTGGGTAATAAAAATTTTATTTTAGAAAAAAAACCTAAGAAATTCATAAAAAAAAATTCAAAGCAATTTAAAAGAAGTTTCTTTTTTATATCATATCTATTCTGCATTCATCAAACACATTTATTACTCGTCTTAATCTAACTAGGTGTTCATTTATTTATTTTTTCTAAATCTCAGGCTTATCCCCTTATTCTTAGTTGTAACCTCGAAACTACCATGACTCAAACTCTTTCGAGGCCTCCCGAAATTCCTTCAAAAATACCTCATGTTTGGTTAAATCGATATTTTGAAAGTTCCTCAATTACGTCATTACGTCATCAGTCCAAAGAGATTTTCATAAGCTGTCGAGGAATGTCAAGGCACATCTCGAGGTATCTTGAGTTGACAGTTCTATTGACTGAGGAATCCTCGACTAGAGGTAAACTCGAGGTAATTTTATCAACTAAAACTACCAAAACATAATTTCGAGGTCGAGTCGATGTGGAGATATTTCGAGGTTTCAACTAAGAATATGGGGATTAGACTTGGGCCTTTATTGGGCATTAGTGGATCACAACTAAGAGGCTAGGCAGGCAACTAAGCAGCTAAGAGGCCCTTATAAATAATAATACTTATTTATTCTGAATCTCTGGCTTTAGTCTGGCTTATCATTATTAGTTTTATTAAATTTTAAGTTTTGTTGTTGATGTTTTGGATTTAAATATAGCAATTTATTTTACCAGCGGTTTAAGCTCTCCTCTGTGTCAGTGAGTCAGTTACTATTATTTTATATTAGCTAGCTTTTGTCCGCGGATTCGCAAGCATTACACCTTGATAAAATGGTCAACTACCTCTGTGCAAAAAATGTTGCGTTGTGAAAGAAGGACAAACCAACAAAGTTTTGACACTTTTGAATTCTAAATAGGTAAGAATATTAGATTACAATTCTGATTAGCATTATTTCGGTAAGTCGAATTTACAAACGTATTGACCAGTATTATCAGGCATCGGAAATCAATTCTTGTGGCTATCTATTGGGATATCAAATAAAAGTAAGTAAAAAATTCGAGTAGTAATCTTAATGATGATAAATCGTAAAAACAACAATGTCACAACTGTTTGACTGGCTTCATCAGAAACAAAAAAGTTTGTAAGTATTCTTTAAGTTATTTGGTTTCCATATCGTTGTGTATATAGTCCACCAATATTTATTTAATTAACTAAGTATCCTTCTACCTCTACTAGATTTACACAATCGAGTTAATTTTACTTCCCGAGAAATAAAAGACCGTTCCTTTGGCATTTTGAAAGATTGCTATCTGATTCAGTAGTTCCGGAGTACAAGGATGTGACGAGATAAAACTTTGCTTTTAAAGTTTTAAGAACAATCCCGAGTTATCCGAGTTTTACACATTAGAGCTCAGATAAAGCAACGGTTCCATTGTACATTCTTCTGCATTACTTAGGCCTTGTTCAGATAGCAAAATTTTGACGTGCATTTTCAAATCGCGCGTCTAGACATCCTGGTATTTACAAAAAGGGAACGGGAACGGGAACGGGAACGGGAACGGGAACGGGAACGGGAACGGGAACGGGAACGGGAACGGGAACGGGAACGGGAACGGGAACGGGAACGGGAACGGGAACGGGAACGGGAACGGGAACGGGAACGGGAACGGGAACGGGAACGGGAACGGGAACGGGAACGGGAACGGGAACGGGAACGGGAACGGGAACGGGAACGGGAACGGGAACGGGAACGGGAACGGGAACGGGAACGGGAACGGGAACGGGAACGGGAACGGGAACGGGAACGGGAACGGGAACGGGAACGGGAACGGGAACGGGAACGGGAACGGGAACGGGAACGGGAACGGGAACGGGAACGGGAACGGGAACGGGAACGGGAACGGGAACGGGAACGGAAAGTTAACACAACATTTGTAAATTCTAAAAAAGCTTGTTTTGTTAATTTTCGACTACCAAATACATTGAGCTCGATCGAGCTCTCGCAGTGCTTGTATATCGCGCGTTGACGTCCGATAACGCGCGTTACATGTGAACTTAGCCTAAAGCCGCGTTCAAACGGCGAGCTATAAATACATCTCATACGAGTATCTCACTTTTTGCATGCCGAACATGGGTTAATTATGTTCAACCTGTCACAGTAGTAACTGTGTATTACACTGTGGTTGTTGTAGCATTGCAATGTTTTTTGTCTACACTACTATTTATAAAGAGGTAAATTAAATTTGTATTTTTGTTTGTACCAGACAAGCTTAAAAACTGTTGATTTTAAAAAATCTTTCATATATCATAAACTACAGTATCAGAGAGTACGAGTATCAGGCTATATTTTATATTAAAAAGGTTAGACATCCCCACAAAAATTGCAATAATGTAACATAAGGAATCAAAAAATTGCTTATAAGTTGAATTATAAATGCTTCCTCTATAAGTAAAGATAGAATAGACTTACCCTCGTATTCAAGAACGACACTATGAGAACAAGCACCCACAGTGGACGAAATCTTTTTTCATAAACATCACTTTATGTGTTGAGCGGCACTATGGCGCACGCTACCGTGTGCCTTTAGAGCTCAACTTTGTCTAGAGGCACACGACAATGTGCCTCTAGTCACACTATGCAGTGACGCACAACACATAAAGTGATTTTAATGAAAAAAGATTTCGTTCACTGTGGGTGCGTGTTCTCATAGTGTCGTTCTTGAATACGAGGGTTAAAGAGATATATCCCTCCCTAGGTTTAGAATGTAAGAAAAGTAGTTTGTTGGAAACTAGATAACGGTTGTTACTGGATATTTCTATTTCCTTTTATAATTTAAAAAGTTTGTAAGTGGGCACTTTAACACAACTAGAGTTCTACTTATAGAACTCTAGTTGTGTTAAAGTGCCCACTTACAAAATTAAAACGAGACCCTTAGGTCTCGTTGGTAGGTAGTAGGTATTAGGGTCATTAACCTCCTTGTAGTGCCTACCACGGTTTTGCTCATTTTCAATTTTTGCAGTCAATAACTAAACTGCTAAGTTTAGTTATTGAATGCGAAAATTCCAGAAATATTGAAACAAACTTGTTTAAAATCTATAGTTAAGGCGAGTTATAAATGTTTTAGATGAATGCAGAAACGTTTTTTCTCAATAACCGCAAAACATACAGTTTTGTTTTTTTATGTCAAAGATTACTTAAGGATTTAATCTAGATAAATTAAAGTCAGAAACATTATTGGTGAAACTTTTCTCGATAGATTTATTTTCCAAAGTTGGCTCTTCAAAAACACTAATTTCGTTTTTAATCAAAACTATGAATAGCTAAATAGTTCATTTTTATATAATTCGTTAGATAATCATACAAGCTAAATAAAATACAGACAGTTTCTTTTTAAATTTGATGGTTTTCAAGATAATGCAGTTTTATCATTTTTTCCGTCTTATCCGGGTAGACTCAGCCCATACAAAAAGTCAAAAATTTCACTTATCATCTTAATAATACAATTAAAAACTGCGACACAGATTTTACTTCTGCATTTTCAGTGTTCAATTTTATATTTTGTACATGTGTATTTAAGTTCAAAATAAATAAATAAATGTAAATTCTTTGTTTATGGTCCGTTTTGATTAGTGACATATCTAGGAGCCAAATGATTAACTTGAGTGGTAAAATTTTAGTCCGCTTTGTTCAAATAAACTGTATCCATAATGTCAATTACTCTAATATCTACCTTCAACTTTAATACACTCAAAGAGATAGGAATCGGAAACTATTTCTGTAAGTGTTACTTCGGACTGACCAATAATATAGGACGTACCACTAATACTATCGATTCTATAAAATATTCACGCGATGTTTTGATGAGCGTCGTAGGTGGCACATGGCACTGAGCTTTAATAGTGTAATTTTCTATAATCGTGCGATATAGGACCAACCCACGCACTCGTTCCTTTCATTCATATAAGGACATGGAAGTAAATATTTTTTTAGTAATCAATTTAAAGCAAGTTCCTGCCACAATTTAATTAAAGTAATTTTGATGTAATACGATTTTTACGATTAAAAACACGTCATTGAAAACGATCAAAGACTTAAAGATAATCCAGAGATAAATTGGTTCGTTCTAAAACATTCCAAATAATTCGGAAACGCCTTAAATCACGTCCCTCCGATGACATCAATAAATTCCCATTCTAATTATTTTAGAACGATATGCTGACAAATAAAATAACAACGCTCCTAGCGCTCGGAAATTGAGCCATTCCAACTTTAATAAACCCTAAATTAATTTATCGGAGAATTCGGAGACAGGAACGCAATTAACATCTCCTTTTTTATTTCGTGAAAATTTATTCAAGACTCGAATTATAACAAAGCAATAATTCAGAAAAGAAAGGAAATTTCAGTGGTAAAGGAAAAATTAATTTCTCCCTTTCATATTATTCTAATGGAAAAAAATAAATACCAAAGGCGGAAATGTTAAAAGTTGAATTTTATCCACGAGAGTTCTGAAACGTTTAATTTGTACACCATTGTATCCGAGAAAGACGACCGACAAAATTAATTACCGTTTGCTTATTTTTTAATTAAAATTAGATTTTATGAAACGACCTCGCCGTAATCCTTAATATTTCATGAAAGATGGAAATCTCTAGTGGCGCCATATTGTGAGAAAGGCATCCATTTCGGCAATATTTCGCATCACTAAGTGAATTTATTTCACGGTTAATTCAACCTACTTTGTTCGCGTTTTATGATCGTTCTTGTTACATAAAATGTTTAATATTACCCAAAACGAATTCGACTTTATTGTTTCCAAAGCACCGCGGGTTAATAAGTGAAACCTCTGATAAAATAAAAATTCTATCGTGATCTTATTTAAATCGAATCTGATCAGAACGGATATCTCAATAGTATTGAATTTTTCTCCCCATCTAGCAATTTGTAAACATTGGAGTGATCTTTGAAGCCGACACGGTTCAAATTCAAAACACGCCAACGCATCGGGAACCCAATCACTTAGTGGGTCATATTGATTCTTTCGTATCGACTAAATTAACATATTTTCTTTTATCGTCGAATATGGGGGTCCGGCCGGTCTTATCAAGGATGCTTCAACCGAAAATATACAAGGGCAAGTATATCACGGTTCTCGGTTGAACAAATGCGTCTCCGCCCACGAGAGAGGAGATTACCGCATGTTTGGGAATAAATCTTATGAGACAGTTACATTTTGTGGCTACAAATAAATGTCGGCGCTCCCCTAGTCTGGTTTGGTTTTGGCTAACCACACCCGGAGGTTCGACGGCTTACGTCTTGATTGCACAAAACCATTTGTAAGACATTCCATTTGAATTGCGAATTAAACTAAAATAAACAAGGAAGATATCCGACTACTTAGTTTGCAGTGCCTTTTCATGCAATAAAACTTATGGAATGCAAACAATGTTTAAAACACTTGGCTGTTTGACTTGTGGAGTACCAGGAGTTTATGAACATAGGAGAGATATTATGAAAAAGAAATTGCCTTGGGTTGGCCTAGTTCTGGATTATTAAAAGACGTCGTGTTCAAAACACTTTATCTTGAAACTACTAGTAGACCGCTCGCATTAGGCGGAAAAGCGAGGTGTTGGAATAACGCACCGTACATTATGAGCTATAACTTTAAAAAAATCTCTATGATACAGACTAGATAATAATACCTATGATAAATAATAATATTATGATAAGATTAGAGAATGATTAGATTTAGCAGTTTGACATTATAATAGAGTAGAACTCAGTCGTCCAGAATACCGATCTTTCATTATCTTCTTCGTCGTACAAAGTACCAGGCATTCATAACACCATGGATCTATAACAAAGTGGACCAACAGTCGTTATTCTATTCGTCACCCTATTTGTCGTGTAACACCATTATGGGGACTGAAAAACCGCTTTATCGAACTACTAGGGCTCGACCCATTCACAGCTTTTGATTTATGCGTCTGTCGCCCGCTGAAGATTACTTATCTGTACACAGGAATAAAAGCTTATTTATCAAGGATATGAGTGTAGCAGACGAAAACAAATCAGTGGTGATAAAAACGAATAAAATATTGTTTGTGTATGACTGGAGACGGAGTTTTTTGTGTCATGAGGATGCTATCTTTCAAATTGAACAATACAAATAATATATAATTATGCTTGGTTTTTTATTTTTTACTGGCTGAATAACTTCAGTCAGTAGAGCTTTACAAAGGATTAATATAGATTCTTACCTCTTGTACGAGAAAAAAAAGTGATGAATGACATAATAGGGCGTGTGAGTGTACTAAACAAAATATTAACACCCATCAACAGTATAGTTCTAAAATTAATAGTCCTGACTCCTTTCTAAGATGTGTTCAGATATCATAAGTGGTACCAGGGACTCATGATTTCTGACAACATTAAAACACTTAAAAAATTAGCAGATCATGCATTATTTATTCAGCGTCACGTCACTGGTGTAACTATAGTCAAATATCTTAATTTATATCATGATAAATGCGAAAGTTTGCGAGTTTGTTTATATGTTTGTGCCTCAATCAGACCTAAACGACAAAACGGATTAAATTGAATATATTGCTGTAGATGTAGATAAAAATATAGACTACTTTAATGTATCAAAAACATCCGGAAAATGATAAAAAAATTAAAAAGGGATGATTTTGGTATAGACGGCGCTGGTGTCCAACAAATCTGACATCACAGACTAAAAACATTCAGTCTTTTCTATTCGAATATTGTAATTTGACAGGACGTCTGTCACGGGTTGGCTAGTACAAACATAAATCAAACTTTATTTAATTTACAACCAAATAGCAATAAAATATCCCCAATTGTCACATCTCAATCATCGTACTCACCCGCAAGGAATTATCATTGAATAGTTGCCATAATAATTTGGTTGTGGCAAATGCAATTACAGTTCCGTTATCACGCCTGTATCACTTACGATCAACTAAAACTACATAGACTAAATCGCTCAGATTGTATGTGAATGAATGAATGAATGAATGAAAATGCTTTATTGTACACCATTAAAACAAAATAACAACGAGATAAACTTAAACTAGAAAACACTGTACAATGGGCGGTCTTATCGCTAAAAAGCGATCTCTTAGACAACCTTAGGATGGAATGAATATAACGATGAATGTAGTAGTGAATTAGTAGTATTTTATGAAAGATCTTCTTTCGTTTTATGGAATAAACAAATAATATATGTATGTTGTATTAATGTGTAAAGTTTTGAGTCTGCTCGTGACAATGGCTATGGTACCATAGTCGAAACGAAATAAAATAAAGGTAATTACGTGATAAAGACCAGTCTAAGAATTTATAGTTATAACAAACATGTAGCTGTGTGTAAAGTCTTTATATTGTACAAGTGTGTGTTAGCACTCTACGCTAAAGTGAAATGGCTTGAAGTATGCAGTGTTACATTGTCTATGGTAATACACCCTGAAATCTCATTGGGCGATGATTGCATCAATTGTGTGGCATGCGGGCGGCTTGTTGATCCCGATATAAATTGTTATAAAATTATGGAAATGCCGTTGGGGACGTGATAATTGCCACACCATACCACGACACCCGCCTTAAGTTGCTCCCGTCAAATAAATGTCCAATTTATTCGTGTTAGGAGTCAGTTATTCTAATATTCTAATAATATTATAAATGCGAAAGTTTGTGACTTTGTTTGTATGTTTGTGCCTCAGTAGGCCTAAACGACATAAACAGATTAAGATGAAATTTGCTGTAGATGTAGATATAATAATAATAATAATAATAATAATAATAAAAGCTTTTATTTTCCTTGTACAATATAAAAGTTAACTTAAATATTTATATAAAATTATATTTAAGGACCGCTTTCAGCGGTAAAAGCCTCCTCCAGCTCTTTCCATTTTTCCCGATATCTAGCGGCTCTGCTCCATGTTTTGCCTGCTACTTTCACGATGTCATCATCCCATCGCATAGATATAATACCCGAATAAAACATAGACTTCTTTAGAATACGAAAAACATCCCCAAAATTATCAAATAAACACATAAGGGTTATCCTCTCGGTATACATGGCGCTGCTGTGCATAAAATCTGACATCAGTCGTCATAGCAACGTGCGTTACAATATGCAATTATCGACAATTTGGACAGGACAACGTCTGTCGTAATAAATAAGAAATATTGGTGGACATTTCACATAGCGCCATCTAGACCCAAAGCTGTACAAAATAAACTTGATAACTGATAAAATACTTATATACTTTTTTTTTGTAAATGATACATAATAATATCCAGACACAGAAAAGACATTTATGTTCATCACACAAATATTTGTTTTGGATGGGGATCGATCCCACAATCTACAGCGCAGAAGGCAGAGCTACTACCAACTGAGAATGAGGCCAGTCATGTCATGATATCAATTGGTAGACATATTTTCGGATTCAAGCGCAAAGATTCTTAAAGATGTCAGAGGCATGTCTTAACAAATTTGGCACATACCCACATTTTGCTGTAGTTAACATTCCCAACGTGAAAGAATGCAAGCCCAATGCCGCTCATATAGACTGGTTTCCTTCATCGTTCTAAGCGCGCAAATATTTTTTCGAATAGAAAAATACTTTTGTACATGACCAGGATTCAAACCGACCGACGACCTTCCGATTGAAATTCATGGCAGCTTCCACTAAGCCATCATGGTTGTTATGTACAAAAAATATATATATTTACCAGTTGTTATGCGACGCTTTATGAAAAGTAGGTACCGACTCTCTGGTTCATCTTATCGCCTAATAAAAATAGAATACCTTAATAATAACAATATACCCAAGCTGTCAAAATTTTATTTGACAAAGACGAAACATTAGAAAAAACGTAATTCGAAAATAATTGAAATATTTCTCGAATCTTAATGGATTAATGCTAAAATGTCCTTTCGGCTTATCAAATGATGGGGGTCGTCTCCTCAAATAAAATGTGTCTGACTAATTCACAATTTTAGAGTATCTCCGTCCTTCTCATTCTTAGACTAGAGATTGGTGTTTGAGAGGGATGTAAAACAAATTAAAGAAAAACATAATGCAGGGTTGAGAGCGAAGGGATTCGTGTCACCTTGCAGGTAGATCAATAAAATACCCGTTTCATTAACTTTCTGTCAGACAGCACTTATAAAGACATTAAAAATCCGACCACGTGCGAGTAGGACTCGCGCAGGAAGGGTTCCGTACTATCTTTATATATATATATCAAAATAAAAGTTTGTCTGTATGTTCTTTATAGAATTGTAAACTATGCATTTGATCATGTTATGATCTTTAGCAAAGTTGTTGTGCATGAGCCCACAAAGGTTTTTGATTGGTGGCGTAGCAACGCGCGCAGTGTATAGCTAGTTATCTATAAAAAACGACAATAAAACACATTAGTTGTATGGGAGCCCCAATTAAATATTAATTTTATTGTTTTTAGTATTTTTGTTACAACGGCAATAAAATCATCTGTCAGACAGACGGACAGTAAAGTATTAGTAATAGGGTCCCGTTTTTACCCTTTGGTTACGGAACCCTAAAAACTCTTAGACTACCATTCGGTTGCTATGTCGGTTCTACAGATAGTTTGTCCAATTTTGTAGTTTCTGTTTCTGATAAACTTTGACAAATTTTTATCAAGATAAACTGCTACTAACAAACCTGGTTTAATGGCTGAACAAGATATAAATGATATCAATCAAGATAATATTTAACGCAAATTTCGCGTTAAATATTATCTTGATTGATATCAATAAAAATAACTAAAATAAAGATTTTTAAGTTTTATGTCGGAAGGAACTATTATAATATAAAAATATAATTAATGAGACTTCAATTGCACTATTGTCTACACATCCAAATCGGATAATCACTACATAGTATAAAGCAAAGTCGCTTTCCGCTTCCCGCGTATGTATGTTTGCTTATATCTTTAAAACTACACAACGGATTTTGATGCGGTTTTTTTTAATAGATAGAGTGATTCAGGAGGAATGTATATATATATGTATAATAACATGCTACCCGTGCGAAGCCGGGGCGGGTCGCTAGTCAGTTATAAAAACATGCGCGGTCAACGGTCATACATAATATAAAATATAAACGCGTCAGTTGAAAAACAAAGAGAGTCATTTAGTCTTAGATTTTAGACTTATAAGAGAAATACTGAGCCGATGAGAAAGAAGCTCCGAATGCATTCTTTAATGAGACGCTGAGGGAAATATAAACCGATGTGAAGTAATGGCATTTTGTCGGCGAGAAATGAATATGATCAAACAAAACGGAATTTGTATGTTTGTAAAATCACATCCAACCTACTTTAAAAAACGTAGCGATGTGATTACTCGGCAAAATAGGCCTAAATTTAAAAATTTACTCTACAATCACCAGTGCCATAAAGATATTTATAAGATAAATAGTTATAACATGTGCATCACAATCTACAATAAATTACCGGAAGAATTAAAAGAACTAAATGGAAATATATTTAGGAAAAAGTTAAGTGGTTGGCTAATTGAAGAATGTTTTTACAGTGTGAAAGAGTTTTTGGAAAATTGAATTGTAACCTAATGACTAATACTTAATTCTAATTATATGACTCACAAAACATTTGCACGCCTGCGTGCAGGCTGAATACAATCTACCATAATAGTTTTAAGATCTGACATGTAAAATAATAATGTATTCTTGCAAATAAATGATTTGATTTTATTTGATTTGATTGATTTGAAAACGGAAAGTTGAGGAAGTAGAATACTTTGTGTAATTTGAAAGATGAAAGCTAGAAGCAAGTTAATGATAATTTATACAGTACGGAGCGATCTAGCGGTCTGACAAAATCTATGACATAATCTGTACTTACTAATATTATAACTCTGTCTGTCTGTGACATTATCACAGTCAAAAAGCTGGGCCGATTGTGATGAAAGTTCAAATAGAGGTAGTTTGAAGTCTTGGAGCGGACATAGGTTTCTTTTTTTTCAATATTTGGTTTAGATTTTTAAGTATTTGAATGTTTTCCGATAAAGTTGTCAAAAATCGATTTCCTAAATCCAATCATTAGATGCTGACTTGGTGGTAATGGGACCACCACGGAAGTAAAGGCTTTCAAACAAAAAATACTTTTGTAAATCCGTCCACAAATGCCGAAGTAATCTAGTAAATGAGTAGTCTAGGTAGGAGTAAAATAAACCAGGCGAATTGAGAAGCACCTCCTTTTTTTGAAGTCAGTTAAAAATTGACTTAGCTTGATCTAAATACGTTACTGTAATTGGCCGGGTATCTTGTTACTAATCTATGATCCATTGTTTTCCAACAAGAAACTCTTTATAAGTGAAGAGTCTTGCCTGCTCTTGCCAAAGTCGAGAGGCTGTGCCGAAGCTTTGAATGAAGTGAATGATAAATGGGTCGGACGTTGAGTATGCTTATGCCTATTTATAAGTCTTTTGTTCTGAGTGTCTATGTTGGATAAGGTCACTTTTGAAAGATAAATCTGCTTTGTGTCGGTGTCATCTAGTTTAATGTTTCAATCAATGAGTAAACTAAACTCTCGAATGTACCTAGTTACTAACATACGACACAATTATAAGTTATCTGGTTCCCATAGTACACACATGGCTTATTTTAATTAGATTTACGGCTAATTATAACGTTTTTTTGTATTGCTGACGTTTCGAGACAATTTAGATGCTCTTCATCATGAGCATCGTCCGCAACCGCAATCAGCAGACGAATACTTTGCTTATGTTTGGATGTTTGTGCCTCAATTACACCCAAACGAATAGAAGATGAAACTTGAAATACACATAGCCTATATTCTGGAATAGCAAATACGGAAGGCTGAAGATAGTCTAATATAAATAAAAAACCGGCCAAGTGCGATTCGGACTCGCGCACGAAAGGTTCCATACCATTACCTATAAAAAACGGTTAAAAAACACGTTTGTTGTATGGGAGCCCCACTTAAATATTTATTTTTAGCGGCAACAGAAATACGTAATATGTGAAAATTTCAACTGTCTAGCTATCACGGTTCATGAGATACAGCCCTGTGACAGAAAGATGGACGGACAGACAGACGGACAGTGAAGTATTAGTAATAGGGTCCCGTTTTTACCCTTTGGGTGGAAACCCTAAAAACGCCATACATAAAACATTCGATTGTCTTTCATTATTGGACCTCACAAACATTATTTAAAGCAGGCCCGAGAATCGCGTCAAGATATCCACGACAATAAATCAAGAAAGGATATCTTGTAATAGACACCGAGGACCGAGGACTGTCCCAGAAGAGACATAAATTTGTTTTTGTACGTTTTTTATTAAATCATACTGCTGTGAAACAAGAGAGCGGCTGTGACAACGTATCGTTGTCCGAATAAGGTTTTAATACTGTTTGTTTTAGCATACAGACGAGATTTCTTACTTACATACTGTCTCGTGGCAGCGTTCCCTATAGAATGAGTCCAAGCTAATTTAGCCCATGACTACTTTCCATAAATACATGTTTATTTTCTAATTAAAAAAAACCGGCCAAGTGCGAGTCAGACTCGCTCACGAAGGGTACCGTATCACATTTGTTGTATGGGAGCCCCACTTAAATATTTATTTTAATCTGTTTTTAGTATTGTTATAGCGGCAACCGAAATACATTATTTGTGAAAATGTCAACTGTCTAGCTATCACGGTTCATGAGATACAGCCCTGTGACAGAGAGACGGACAGCGAAGTCCTAGTAAATAGGGTCCCGTTTTTATCCTTTGGGTACGGAACCCTAAAAATAACTATTTTGTTATCGGCGATGAGACTCCAACCTATCACGTATGGAATGCCTGCTAAATGTTATGTTTGTACGTGCCTCTGGACTACCTCCTTCAGACACCATCTCCAAGGATCTGAGGGTTTGGATTCCTTCCTATTTTTCTGTGTTTGTTTCTAAATTGTATATCTACTCAATTGTATTTAATAGAAAACAATAAAGTAAGTTTACAGCTGAGCTCGGACAGCTGTAGCTGAGTTGAATTACCAGTGGTGGATACCACTAGGCTGAGTACTGAGTAGGCTGGAGCCTAGGGCTTCAGATTTTAGGAGGCGGCAAATTTGGGTTTATTTTTTCAAACATCACTATTTATTTTAGCCTCCATCGTCCCACTGCAGGACAGATGCCTCCCTCTCTTCCTTCTTGGCCAATCACTTGATTTTGCCAAATGTCTTACAGGAATCACCACTTTTAACTAAATCGTTGGATTGTAAAAATAATCTCTGGGGTGTGTGTGGTGCCATTCAATAGCCTACAGGCGGCAAATGTGTAAATCCGCCACTGTGAATTACATCTCATTCTCTGATTGCTTTCACAACTTAACCACCTGGTATCTTAAGATTATACCCCAAACAGCATTAGGTGCTAATGTAGCAACCGATGTATAATTTACTTAACACCAATTTCGACATAATAATACCATGGATTACAGACAGTACGCTAAATCGCTACACGCCATATGTTTCGCCCTGATGTCACCTACTAATTTGACTTTGATAAATAGGTCGAACATTATAGGAGGCCTAATGTGAATCCCTACTATTGAAACGTTTTGTAACTCGAATCGAATCTACCATAAACTAGCATCGTATATTTAATACTTTAGACTAAAAACATTCAGTCTTTTTTATTCGATTAATGAAATTTGACAGGACAACGCCTGTCACGGGTCGGCTAGTACTACATATTCTGGTCCATTTTTTAATTAAAACAAAAAATTAAAACAAAAATTAAAACAATTTCGCTCTTATTCCTTTACGTTAAAGTCTAAATTAGAGTAACCTATAAATGGACGAATTCTTAAATTTAGAATATTTTTAAATTACGTTTTTTTTTCGTATATTTCGGATGTGCTAAAAAAAAATAAGATTTCACTTTAGTCAGCACCTTTTTATATGCTGACTAAATTTACGTAAAAAACCGTTAAATTACATACTTAAGCCTACGTTTTAAAACTGTCATCCTGAGGTTACGCGAATTGAGACTTTAACGTAATAGGAATAAGAGGATCGTGTTAAAACACGATCCTCTTATTCCCAAATTGTAAAATGGACACAACATAATCGCCACCTACGCTAATTTAGACTTAAAGTCTAATAGGACTGATAGGTCGTAAAGGAATAGGAGCGAAATTGTTTTAATTTTATTTTAGGAAGTTTTAGGATTAGCTCGGTGCCAACAGAATCGACACCAATGTTAAACAAAATTATAAAGGCTAGGTTAGTCTTCAAATACACAACACTTCTGAATTGTAAAAATTATCAGGACATTGAGTCAAGCCCTACGCGTAAACTAACTATGTATATGTAGGGTGATCCGTAGTAGTGGTCAATAATGTAGTTATTCACGCATGTGCCATGTGCTTTATGTTACGCTGATCTTCAATTGATTGACGGGTGGTCTGAAGTCAAGTACCAACGGATCGCTCACTGGCTATAACTGATTTAGCAGCTAATAAATATTAATTACTTGCTTTATTACTCCTCGGAGTGAAGGAAGCTCTTTGTGCGTATAAATCAGTGCCATTTAACTAGCTATGAATCTTTTCTGATAGACAGATTTTCAAAGAATATAGAAAACCAATTAAAAGTTTACAATAAACGATTTTAAGAGATTTTGAGAGCTAAAGTATCCGCAACTGTCACAAAACTAAGGCAAAAAATACTTACTGGATACAGCATTATATTTTTCGTTTGCTTAGCTGTACTTGTGTTTAAAAAGTTTCCATCTAGTTTTAATACCCCCTATTGTTTCCGCAGCAAAGATCTCTTAATTAGTTTTTGGTTTAGTGGTGTTGCAGTCAAATGAAAAACCGGCCAAGTGCTAGTCGGACTCGCGCACGAATGGTTCCGTACCATCACTACATAGTATAAAGCAAAGTCGCTTTCAGCTTACCGCGTATGTATGTTTGCTTATATCTTTAAAACTACACAACGGATTTTGATGCGGTTTTTTTAATAAATAGAGTGATTCAAGAGGAAGGTTTATATGTATAATACATGCATAATATAGTAGAGAAACTCTGATAATTTTAGAGGTTTCTAATGTGATGTCGTAAATAAACAAATTTTTTTGCGCTTACATTGCAAATGCTGGCTGAACCCCACGAGATATATCAAAATAATGTACTACAGTATTGTACACCTTAAAAACGTCTACAAAAAAGTCAACGATGGTATTAGAAATGTCTTACGCACAGCGAAGCGGGCACGGGTCAGCTAGTTATCTATAAAAAATAAAAATGACAAAAAATCACGTTTGTTGTATGGGAGCCCCCTTAGATATTTATTTCATTCTGTTTTTAGTTTTTTTTATGTTATAGCAGCAATATAAATAAATCATCTGAAAAAAATTCATCTGTCTAGCTATCACGGTTCATGAGAAGCCCTGTGACAGATAGACGGACAGACGGACAGCGAAGTCTTAGTAATAGGGTCCCGTTCTTACCCTTTGGGTACGGAACCCTAATAATGGTACAAGTTTCCAAAAATCTCATCAAAAGACGGTCAAAAGTCGACACAAAAGAGAAATGAAACGATTCACATCACGGACCCATCAAAATGTCAAACAAAATCATTCATTCACACTAATCTAATCACAAAGCCGGCTTCCGTGGCATTCCCACAGCTCAGCGTCTTACAAGCGGTAAGTCAATACAATGGTGCACACAAGTGGGTTCAAATGTGGGTGGTCGAATGCACCTTGCACAATGCTCAGCTCATTATAAGTAAACTCTTTATTCAAAGCAATGAGGCCAGAGATAAGTTTTCAGTTGAACACTTTCTGATGCGATGGTCATTGAGCTTAATGTACTACGTACTAGAGATGACACCACAAAGTAATAATTTGCGGTGCGCCTTGCGGTCCCTGAACCACAGTGGACTCAGTCCGAGTCTAACGCCTGTGACGCGCGAACGTGTTTTTCGTGGCGCTTACGACCTTTTTGATTGAAAGTAACTTAAGCCATTCAGCGGTCAGCGCTTTACGTTTCAATGTTTCGTTTAGCCATATAAATATTTATTTTACGCTGCAAGCAGACTTTGGCTTTAATAATTGAAAATTGAGCAATTTATTTGGCTTGGATAGCTCCTCTAGTACGTAGTACATTAAGCTCAACGGCGATGGTAGATAAAAATAAACAGATCACTAAGACGTGTAATGAGTTTAATCTTTAATTTGGACGGAGGTAACAACATCCGATATGGTCTAGTGGCTAGGATACCTGGCTCTCACCCAGGAGGCTCGGGTTCGATTCCCGGTATCGGAAAAAACTTTTTGCAACTTTTATAGATTTTTTTATCAGGATGTGAATAGTGTTTTTACGCAACAAGCGTATATTACCATTTATCTTTCGAACGCAGCAGGTATGAAAAATAGAAAACAGCTCAATAGTAAAGATTACCGATAAGAAGTGAGAACTTTTTGCAACAGCTGTCTTGGGAAATATTTCTTTTGTTTCCATCTTGTTTTTTGTATTTTGTTTGTGTTGCGTTAAGTTTGCATGTGAAAAAGTTTGCTAATCTTCAAATCGAACAATCGGAGCAACAGTCATAGATAGCAGAAGGAAAGCTTGTACAATGGGAACCAGATAACTAAACTAATTTATATTATAATAATGTTTTTGTAAATAAATTATAGCACTTTCAGTGTTATAATTTACACAGCATAATTTTTGTACGGATTACAGTCGTGATCCTATTTTTTAAACATCTATTTTATAAACTACTAGCTGACCCGTGCCCGCTTCGCTGTGCGTAAGACATTTCTAATAACATCGCGGACCATATTGTAGAAAAAAAAATGTGTTTATTTACGACATCACATTAGAAACCTCTAAAATTATCAGTGTTTCTCTACTATATTATGCATTTATTATACATATAAACCTTCCTCTTGAATCACTCTATCTATTAAAAAAACCGCATCTAAATCCGTTGTGTAGTTTTAAAGATATAAGCAAACATACATACATACATACATACATATTACATACAGACGCGGGAAGCGGAAAGCGACTTTGCTTTATACTATGTAATGATTATTTAACTTTCAATGTATGTATGTAAGTATTTAACTCAATTTTGAAGCAGTTATCCCCAACCGATTGACCTAAATTTTGCATATTTATGTAGCTTTGGTTATTATGCAATAGTATGGTGAGAGCAAGCTGATCTGGTGATGTAATCAGAAGCTGTTCGATTGAGTAAAAACTTTGCCTTTTTGACAAGTTTCGATAACAATGATAATTGATGTGACAGGTGATTGCGCGCTGGTGCTCGATGGTTTGAATGATTTTACAAAAGCTTGTCATTGAAAAATATTTTTCAACAGAAAACTTAATATTAACACAAATGTTTGTCCTGGGTGGGAATCGAACCTCCAACCTTCATCGTAGAAGGCAGAGCTGCTACCAAGTGAGCTGTGAGGCCAGTTAAGACGAGTAATAAATGGTTTTGATGAATGCAGAATTGTTTTTTCTCAATAACCGCAAAACATATATTATTGTTTTTTATGAAAAAGAATACATAAGGATTTAATCTAGATTAATTAAAGACAGAAACACGATTGGTGAAACTTTTCTCTATAATTTTTTTTCCCAAATTTGGCACACTAATTTAATTTTTACTCAAAACCATGAATAGCTAAACAGTTCAGCTAAGTAAAATAAAGACAGTTTATTTTTAAGTTTGATGGTTATCACTTTTTCCGTCTTATCCAGGTAGCTCAGCCCATACAAAAAACCAAACATTTCACATATCACCATAACAAGGTGCATATAGAAATGCAACTCGACCGTCTAGACGATACAGTAAGTTCCTATTAGCTCCTTTAACTCAAAACTATAGTTTTTACTATCCGTTCTGGCGCCGAGCTCATCCGGTGATAAAGTATTCCGGAGGCGTCCGCCATATTTCTTTGAAAACCCAAATGCATTATGCTAATTTCGTGATTTCCTGTTAACGTTTAGAAAAGGTCAAACTATTGCAAGGATCTGATTGTTTCCAATTCTTTAAATATTTCCCAGAACAATGACTCTTGTGAAATATCTAGAAATGAATCGTTGAATCCGCATTAGAGATTTATAGTCCGGAGTTTAGAGATGGCATTTTTTGCTCTCGTGTCAAAATATAATTTAGATAGGTTCTAAGTTTATGAAGACGTTATTGTAATTTAGTAGGGTTCTTAGAATGTCTATAAGGTTTAATGTTCAGAGGTATATTAATGAAGAGCTCACACAAGTATGAACAATTGAACAAATTCGAAGAATATGAACATTATTCACACTCCGAAAAAGCTTACAAGCTTACTTCTACTAAATATAGAGTCCGACTAAACTTCTAGCGAAGAAAGTTAAACTTCCAAGTGTCAATGCTAAGACAATAGCCTAATTTGTGATTCAAATCAAAATCTCACGAATCACATCACACTATAATTATTATAAATGCGAAAGTTTAAGTTTGTTTGTTACTCAATCACGTAACGGCTGAACATATTTCAACGAAACATGGATACATTTATAAACTGGATTTAATCCCAAAATACCTAGCAAACTCGAACACTTTGAGTAGGTAAACTTGAAATATCTACGAGTATACCATCCTCAATACTTATGACCTCTGCATCCAAGCGCGCTTTATAAATTATTACTCTATGGTTGAAATATTTAGGGATATTAAATCAGTGGTTAATACAGAAACCGGTACGTACCTTTAATCCTTTGATTAGTCATTAATAGCTTTTCGAGTATTAATTTTTTTGAAACAAAATTTATTTATAATTTAAATCGTTTCTGGTATTTATCATTAATTTTCATTTTTTTGGAACTGTCGTTGACCTATTTCATTTTAGCCATGAATAATTTATTAATAATGACTCGATCTTTTAGTTATTCATACTGGAGTCATTCCTCTAGATTGCAGGTAAACAATATGTTTGGCAAAAATGTTTGCGACACCATTATATTTATGGCTTTCATATTTATGACTGTCTAGCAGTTTTTATATCAATATCATCAGAAATCTGTATAAAATAAGCTTTACATGCTTGTATTAATCCGTATCTTAATAAATACCTCTATTGTCAGGTAAAATTCAAAAATATAACTGGATACCTTGTGGGCATGTGCCAAATGTAATATACGGACGTACCTCTGACTACTCCTTTTAAATATCTTCAAGGATCTGAGCATCCAGAGATCTAAGATAATGTTTACCGTACTTCGGGGTTATATTATGGATCATATTACTTTTATTTTACGAGTATATTGCGAGCAAAACCACTAGCAAAAGCTTAAATACATTCTGCAAAAAGCATAAAATAACTGAACTACGGTAGATCGAGCAAGAGCGCCAGAATGTAAATCTTCGTCATTTACTGCACGCATTTCCTGCTGCCAACCTGTTTCTATTCCATACAGAAAATAAACAACCTTTCTTAGTACTGTATCTCATTAGACATTCTTCAAAATCAAAGCAAGACCAGAAGCTGTGCAGGTAAACAGTAACATTCAGTTCTTTAATGTCTTGGTCAATATTATAACAACCTTGAGCTGGGCGCGAATTTTCACAATTCCTTATTTTTTAAGACGCCTACGCACTAAATCACTATGACTAACGTTTTAGACTGTACGTTATCTATATAGTCATATATTAGTCTGGAGACCTAATGTAGAAAGACCAAATAAGAACCAGTGAAAAAACAGGAAGCATTTATTTTTGTCTGTGCTGTCGTAATTGCCGAACGTTCTGCATATTGGCTAGGTAAACCTCATCCACAATCATGCTTATAATTGGAATGCTTGCTCGAGCCATTATCAAGTTTCTATGTTAATTCAGATTGTTATTGTGTAATGTCTACGTGATCTTATTTGGTTGCCAGTTACATATCCCGTTCTGTAATGAAAACTGTTTGGTTTTAGTTGCTTTGATTACATTCACAAAATCCCCTGCACTAATTAGCAGGTTTTGTTTTGCTTTGAAAACGTGTAGCTTCGTTTTCCTTAGTCGTTTTCTTGTGTTGGAACGGAGTCATTCATCGGATTTTTTCGTCGTCGACAGTAATTCAACTAATGCGCGAAGAGAATCACACTTCAATGTCTCGCCGTGCGCTCCACGCGATCTATTCATCAAAGTCAGGCAGATTTTTTTCGGAAAACAACAAAAGCACTGACGCTAAACACTTCCATTATTACGTCCGAAATAGACAAAAGAAACTTTGTTCTAAACAAAAGAGACGAATAAAAGCTTGTCGCCATTAATTTTAACACTTCTGACATTTGTAACGGTGCATCTTTTGAAAATCTTAACCCCGTAGAGGGAAAAATTGGCGCTCAGCGTGTGTGTAACAAGCAACAATAGAATTGTTTCGTCTAAACGTTTCGCTTTCGGCGTGATTATAGATTTTTTTATGTCGATTCGAAGTCGAATTAGTCGCGCTGCAGTGTCACCTGAGCCGAAAGACCGAAGTCGGGACCTCACACACAAAGGTGCGTATTTTGGTCCACAACTAAGCCCATTTACTTCTCAAAAATAAAATATATTATGCGTCTCTGTTCCCTTAGACCCCACGGGAATGTGTGGGACCCACCAGGGAAACTTTTTATGTCATGCATCATATTGTAATTGTGAAATATTACATTTTTGTAATTATTTACGGCCAACATTTTGAGGACATAACATACGTAAAGTGTTGTAAAGAGGTACTTAGAAAAGTTATATCAAGAATAAATCGTTGTCATAAAATAAAAGTATGCCTAGGACTAGCCCAAACCAAACAAAACTAGATAAATGACTAAAAACCACTACTAGCAAACTTCAATGGTGTCCTAAGGTCACACGTGGAGTTACTTCTCCTGGGCAAACATCGTTAAATTTACTGTGGAATTTCATTTTCACCCTTGTAAGTTGGATTTCTGGAATGCCTCTGAATAATTGAACACAAACCTAACAACCTAAGAGTTTATGAGGTGCCACACTTCAACACGACCTAGTCTAGCTTCGCACTCGTAACTATCTAACAACCAGCTGAACGAGCTCTTTGCACGAAATGCGCAAACTATCTACCACAATTTTACCTGCCAACTCGCTTTCCAAAAGAAAGTTTGAGGGTCTGAATTTGAACTGGAAATTTCGCCCAAAATATTACACTGAATATATTTCGGGAGAATTTTCAACACCAGATTACGTATTCTTATTACGTGTAAACATTTAAAGATAAGTTTTAGCTATTGATACAGAGTTATAGAAACAAAAGCACGAGTATTTACTTCGAGGAATTCATATCATACTACAACTCGGCAAAGGTAATAGAAAATATTTGTTTACATTCAAGTTTAGCTGCTCTGTTATTCAATTTCTGACATGAAAAGGAAGTTATTTTTCAATATCAGTTTCTTAGATTGAATTTATGCTTAGAAAATCTTCACATTTGCCTATTTTCGATCAAGCAAAAGAAGATTCTATTGAAAAATATTGCACCATATTCAACGGTAGGTACCCCATAAAGTAAGTCTGGAATAATCTCAAGCGCCCCCACGTAATGGATCCTACAGTTTACGACGTGCTAAACTCTCTCAGTATGGATGAAGTAATGTTCATAACAGCGAACTGTGTCAAGAATGAAATTCCAAGTTCTTGACACCTTTGCTCGCGACTAAAACTTTTGAACACTTTCGGAACATACCCTAATTGGAAATTTTGTAAGAATTTTACGCTAAATTTGATATAAAAGAACATTAAAATGTTATATTAAGTTGTAAAATACCGTGTTTCAAATTTCCAATTTCATAAAACCTAAGTACTTGGTATTTTTATATTAAACATAAATATTACCCGTTAGAAACGAGAATGATTGCAAATTGGTTGTTTTTGATTTTCACATCCCACTGGGTGTCGTTGCCAGGCGCTGTGCGAGACACAGCGCTGACACAAAGCGAAGGAAACGCTTAACGCACACATTCTAAAGATCAAAGAACGCGCAATCTGTGTGAAAAAAATAACGTTTTAGCTCCAAAAGGGCGGTTTCGTTTACGCGACCCAATTCACGTGAGCGGTTTGGACGTCGAAGAAATTGAATTGATGCCCGCACAACAAATTCGAACGCGTATCGAATTGTTTTACGTTTGACGAATTCGCCTTTGAAAAATTTCAAATTCGCTACAATAGGCCATAATGATGCAGGAACGCTTCTTTGTCCATAGCCTGTTTAGGAATCCGCAGCATGGATTCTGGCATCCTATAAAATATTCGGTCCCTATCGATCGTGTTGCGATAATGCAAAAGAAAATGGTCCCAAACTTTTAGCCTATTTGTGTTGCTAAAATTCCCAACACGCCCGACATGAGCATTGATGTTCACCTCTCTAAATTAATTCAACGGCATGAAAGAGCAAAAATGAGCAAAAATGAATTCTTCACTTCGCATCCTGTTATCTTTTTGCGAGACTTAAAATAGATTGCGCGATCTAAAATATAAACATGTAATCTCTTTGATAAGTACATTAATCATATCATGAAAGAGAAAATTGCCTCTGAGGATCGCCGCTCATTTTCTCCGTAGCTATCACGCTTCAAGCTACCATTTGTTAGTGTCTTGTTTAGAAAATCACATCTGCTAAACTTTGTTAGCTTGCTTTTGACAAAGGCCAAGTTGATGGAGGCGCGTATCAAATCGTTCGATTCAGCGCGCTCCTTAGCGCAGCTGGTTCGGGCGAATCGAATCATACTATTTATTGTTCAAAGATCTTATACGTTATTTATGAAAATCCGTAGTGATTTCGCCACGGTACCCGCACCGGGCGGGCTGATTTGCCGAAAGTGTGTCACCTTGCTTAGAATTTGTTACGCGTTATCTGATGATGCATGGTCTTCGATCACGATTCTGAATTGAAGTTTCGGGATTTGGGTTTTGAGTTTCCTTGATTGATGTAATTCTTTTCTTCGACCTTTCTAGTGAAAAGTTGAAACAACTCATTATCAATAGTTAGCTTGATTTTCAAAGTAAATAAACAATAGCTATACTTTCTATTCAACTTTAATGCTTGAATGGCTTCTTCGATATCGCTTCAACGAGTTTATGAAGTTATTTCATCGACATCATTGATAGAAAAGTAAAAACAATCTAGCAATGCTACCTTATTACGTTGACCGATGCTTCTACCCGTTAGTGCCGTCGAGCGCATCCCAAGTCGAAGTTTTTTGCCGCACGGTAGCTGCACCGATTTGATTGCTCTGCTTTTTGTTCTCCTTTTTAAATAAACCAGTGTAATTGTTTGTTTTAAGTCCCGTAGATTGCGTCCGCCATTCGGATTTGTTACAGACATTTTCGGTGTTAGAAAATAGAGACTTCAAAACGGTTGAGCGATTCCACTCCCAATCTAATCTCCAGTTTGCTCGAACCGCTGTGTGTGATTTTAACAATCCTGGTACCGAATGTGAAATTAATTCTGAATTACTGAGTTGCTTTTTGCTCTAGAGCAGGTAACAGGAAACGGGTTGTCTGACGTTAATCCCTTGAAGGGCGCGTGTGTGCGTTTGTTGTGTAATCAGAGAGAATCAAAGCTATGAGTGCGTGCGTTCCATGGACGTCGCTTGGTTTTTGTACAGTCGAGAGTTGGCCGCTGTGGAGCTATCAAGTATCGTTTGACTAATCACATTATCTCGCATCTCGCTTGCACTAGTAAATTGTGCGTGAGATGAGAGATTTGTAATCTTCGAGCTGCCGGCCACTGCAATGCTTCAACATAAGACCGCGCTATATTCCTACAACTGCGCTCAGATATGTTCGGAATTAATCTTTATGATTTACTTCCCTGGAGCGACTAGGAGTTTCTCAGGCTACTGGTAACTGGTTTGTTTCCGACATGACTAAATAAGGCGTTCATATTTGCACCTCATATTTTAAAGGTACGAGTTACGAGCGGATTTTATAACATTCATTTTGATTGAGAGCCAGGAAACCCGTCCTGACTTGCGAGAAATAAAAACAGGTAAAATGGTTTTCTTAATCGCTAAGTAGGTACGAGAAGACATTTTATTTCTCTTGAGAAATCACGTTGAATCAGGGATGCTAATTTTAGTTGCAAATTTGATTGTAATTTCATTGCATGACTGCAGCGGATGGAGATGAATTATAAAAACAAAAACTCTGACTTGATTAAAAGAGGCACGTAAATTGAAAATATGTTACAGTTTATGAGTTTATTTCCCCTGAATTTTCCATGGCAATACAAACCTTGGACCGACAAAATCCTCAAAAAGCGCAGGTGATCCAGTAAGATTTGTATCAGTTTCCACATCAATGACAGTGTAATCCCGTGTATGATGCCGGTTGCTATGAGTGAAAGCTGTCGGGAGGAGATTATGGCAAGTCCTTTGGAGTCCTGGGGTAGATAATCTGACTACGCAGGCGGCCGCCCCACGCTTATCATGGCCTGTGGATTTTGTCTCCTCTCTTGTCAGGTGACAACCGACCAGACGTTGAATGCTCTTTTTTTGAAAAACTCACCCCTGAGTCAGTAAAAGTACAGAAGATCTTCATTTTATACGTTATGTTCTTGTTATGTTGGTCATTTGACAAAATTCTAACTCGCTCCAAATATCAAATTTTCCTTTTAGGTGCCATATTACTTAGGGCTCGCAATTAGTGACATCGACCGAGACAACGGTAGCCGCGACCAACATTTTACATATAATTCAACTACTAATTCAAACACCGCATAATACCCCGGCCAGCCTATCAACCTCATGTTGATCGAGGTCGAGGTCGCCGAATATTTTAGAGTATAAAATTTAGGTTTCAAAAATATATACCTAACCCAAAGTGCTTTACTTTTACCTGGCTCGGAAAGGTAATCGCAACACTCCTGATAGAAAAAAGTGTATAAAAACAAATGATGAAATTGCTTTAAAAGTGTGTTTGCTCTATAATTAAAATAATGATCCTAATTTCTGGCCAGTTCCAATAAACTCGCTCTTTACCTGCCAGAGTGATTAGCTAATGATTGTGCTTCTCCAAACTGATGATTTTTTTGTTTTGTATAAACACGGTTATCTGGGTTAGTTGTTGCGGCGATTAGTGGTTTAGGGTTTGCCTGCGATAAATATTATGTAGATAAGAGGACAGCTTATGAAACAAACAGCTAGTTTAACATAAATTGTTTTTTTTTTGTTGGTAGAACTGCATGCATATCTTCTCCCAACTAACTAGTAGATCACGAATACACAAATTGCGTTCTACAATGTACAGCTTTATGTCCGTCCACTTGAGGATGCAGGTGTTACGCCTCATGTGCCTGTAGTTTTATCATCAGCCAACTCTTCATAGCGGAACATAGCAATGCTGCTGTGCGGCAGAAATAGGTATGGTACCAGTTCTAGTATAAGCCATTTCACAAGGAATACAAATACGCTTGTGTACATATCTCTGGTTCAGCTGATTCAACCACAACTTCCAACTTATGACCTTGCTGTTCCCCAACATGCTGCGGTAAGGGTTCTTGAAAACAAACTGACGGAAATTAATTCAGCTTATTGTTATGTTAAATTTTGGTACAAACAATTCCTTCAAATTTCAATTCAACTGTTATGTTTAAGAAAGAACAGAAATAAAATATTCTATGAGTTTACCATCACGTTTAAGAAATGTTCGAATAAGCAATATCGAATCTTACGTAAGTTTGATAAAGTTAATTTTACATTGTGTTCCTTTTAAGTGACACAGGGCCTACTTATGATTCTGATAGTTCCCTTACTAAAAACGCTGTATTGAGGATTAGTGTTGAATTATTACTATTATAAATTATATTTTAATATCCTTTGAAAGAGCTTTCGAACCGCCAACTGAATTTTGACAAAGGTCGGCTTAAGTCGATGGAATGGTTTTATGATTTTAATATAATTTGGTCGTTATGTTTTTGTGTACTTACGCTAAAGGATTATGTTTGCTTGCGAAGGTTGGTCTAAGTGAGAACAAGCCAAAATAAGTGGTTTACCAGGTAGCTTATAAAATTACACTGTGTATGGTATATTTTAAAGTTGCCTACATCAATTTATTTTTGTCACTTTCCTAGAACATAAACGGTGGAGTTGGTTCGCCTAAAGCCTAAAGCAATGTGCATAGTGGCATAAAATGATGTTTTACAAAGTGGTACTTAGATAGATAGATTATAACTTTATTGTTCACCATAACAAAAATACACAACAAAAAATAACATAAAAAAACAATGGGCGGCCTAGTTAAAAATAGCGATCTCTTCCAGGTTTATTCCTTTAGAGTCATGAAACTAATCCAGAAAGCTAAAGTTGATCAGAAAATTGGCATCTATTGCTGAAGGACCATCAACTACAAAATACGGCCAGCCAACTATTTGTACATTCCCATTTCTCCTGTCCCACCCAGGGTCCACTACAAAAACAAGCGCCTTAATCCCCAAATTCCGAACAAATTTCCGTAATGTTGTTCTCAAAAGTTCACTTAACGACATAATGACAGCAGTGCGACTCTGCCGAATAGTCTTGGATTAATGTCGATTTAATTAAACCTGTATAATTTTGATCCGACCCGTCTAGGGGCAGGAAACTAGGAGGGCGAAGGTATAATGTGATTGGACAAGGTAGTTTGTGGTCACAAACACAAAAACTGTTCCTTTAAATAAAAATTACTTTTTACTTTTACGTGATTTCAGTGACAAATTAAGTTAAAAATATAATTATAATAAAAAAAACGTTTAAAAAAACCGGCGAAAATGTTTCGACTCAAGAAAAAGTCAAGAGACGATATAGTTTTTTTATGAAAGAACTATTTAGTCCTACATTCAATTTAAAACCAACTTCGGACTTTTCTTTAATAACATAATATAAAAAAAAAACATAAAAAAACGGATTCCCGAACAACATAAAAAATTTATGCACATGATAAAAAATACAAAAAAATATATATTCTCGCGTCGAATCGAGAACCTCCTGTTTTCGTCGGTCGAAAAATAACGAACAGCAAATCAAAAGTTTTGCCTTTTAACTCCAGTCTAGACTAGACTTAAGAGTCGTAAACCTGCATCAAATCGAAATAGCAATATATATCAAGTCACATCAAAAGTTTCCGACATCTACGCCTAGATTGAAGGTTGCGTGGGCTTACCCTCAAAGAAAAGGTCTTGTAGGCGTTCCGACTTTATCAAATTACAACCTGTGCCGTTTTGTGCCGACAAAGGAACCAGCCCACCAGTGTTTGACTGCAATGCAAGGTAACCCTTGTTTTGACGCGTGACTTTTCGAGGCAAATATAACTTTTCCAAGGTAAAAAAGTGTTTGTCTTGCAAAAAGAAACGTTTTTTAGTACTTGCTAACAATGATTTGTTTGGTCATCGATCTTTTTGTTATATCCCGCTTCCGCCCGCGTCTTCGTTCTCATGGTACCGGTAAAAAGTATCATAATATATTATTCCAAGTCATAAGATATATATGTATGGGTATTCCATGTTTCATCCAAATCCGTTTGTTCGTTTGTGCGTGTTTGAGACGCAAACATCCTCACAAACTCTCGGATTTATAATATTAGTAAGATGATTTGGCAAAGTTTTGTTATTATTGTCTTTATACAAGAGATGATAAAATACTACTTAAAGAGTGAGAACGATTTTAAATTAAAATAAAGTTATCGCAATTACTTCCAAAAAAAAAACTATTAAATTTTCTGATTCGACTAGTTGGCATCTCAGTCACACTTTCACAAAGATCTCTCAAAGTTTTATATAAACAACACTATCGATAAACAAACAAAAAACCTTCGCGCCTAATTTAGACCGTTATTAGCCCAAATTCTTTATTAAAACAGAGAACGCCCACAATAGTCCTTTTACCTGTGACTCCAACGTTTACGGGGTAATAAATTCTTCTCTAATATTTCCTGTTGATCTAATAACTTTTTTTGACGTCTCGTCCCAGAGAAGATGGAATTTGCTTTTTTTTCTACGTGTTTTTTTATCGGAGCAGTAACGTGTCATCACGTGGTTTACAAATTTTATTATCGTAAGTCAATGACTTTTAGTCTGTTAGTAGGTAGGTATTGATATTTTTTAACAGGATTTGAGAAAATATCACGACTCTAATCGACGGTAGATATACGTCGGTAGACGGACAGTACGGACGGTAGACGGTAGATATTTTCTCCAAACTCCAGTCGCTCAGATTACCGATTGTCTGAAAGGGGTGGCAATAGTTCTGATAAAAGAAATACATACATAGGTATGATGGATAAAACAGGCTTCGTTCCTAGATTTCGATACGAAAACATGTCAGCTCAAACGATATAGCAGGCACTGGGGTTGAACCATCTTCGTGAATACGTCAACATTTTATAAAACAGTTTAGTACTAAATGGGAAGCAGGTCATGATATTGACGTAGTTCAAGAAGGACTTATAGAGATATAATTGATTGTAAGAACGCTTAATTTATAAGACGACGTGGTCTGCCACACTTTAGCAACAAGCCCAAAAAAACAACAACAAACTAAACAAACAAAATCATATATTTTTTCGTATACCTACGGTGAGTTTAAATTGCGAAAATAATATAATGGTCCGTGATCGAATCAATGTTTATTGGGTTAACCCAATTTTATAACCATTTATAACCGTAACATTTTATACAAATTAGGTCGAAGTTTTAAAAAGTAATCGAGGATTAGGTTTGACGTGAAGGTTCTAGCTTAAGACGAGTAATAAATGTTTTTGATGAATGCAGAATCGTTTTTTCTCAATAACCGCAAAACATACAGTTTTGTTTTTTATGACAAAGATAACTTAGGATATAATCTAGACAAATTATAGACAGAAACACGATTGGTGAAACTTTTCTCGATAGATTTATTTGCCAAAGTTGGCTCTTCAAAAACACTAGTTTCGTTTTTACTCAAAACTATGAATAGCTAAACAGTTCATTTTTACATAATTCGTTAGATACTAGCTAAGTAAAATATATACAGTTTCTTTATAAGTTTGATGGTTTTCAAGATAATGCAGTTTTATCACTTTTTCCGTCCTATCCGGGTAGACTCAGCCCATACAAAAAGCCAAATATTTCACATATCACTTTAGTATCTCTCTGTCCCTATATCACTTCCTACCATTTCTGAACGAGTAACGAACATTTCCCTTACTCGTTCAAAAACAGTTTCGATTACGGATACACCTCTGTGGTTTTCGAGATCTGGTAGACGCTACATTAATTATTTTACTCTCAAATCGCCTTTAAACCGATAAAGATAATTGTCCATAAGACGTAGGTATATCTACCTAAGAATTTATCAGAATGATAAAGGTACACGCGAAAGCTCTACCACGAACAAACTACGATTCAATTAAGGCAATTCTATTCTACTACACTGCACTCAGAACTAAAAAGATTGGAAGGTATAAATATGCCAGTTGAAACATCAACTTTCATTATTTTTATCTGACGGCCCACATGATATGTATTAATTAAACAGCCCTGCCAATGTCCCTCCTCATGAATTATCATGAGGTTAATAGTCACCAATGAGCTTGGAGTCATTATGGAGATGAGGCTTTGGTGCGCGCGCGCAGTGGAGGGGACGCCGGCCAAGGTCAGAGAGCTGTTATGTATAGATAGGCAAATATCTATAGGTAAATCCTTGTAGGCACATACTCGTACAATAATCCTTATCGGAAAAATATTTTTATTGTGTGTTCATTTCGATAGTCAATTCAGATCAAAGAATCAAGTTTGAATGACATAATTTATACATAAAATATACTTACTCGTAAAGTGAGCTAGTTTTTGACTTTCTTGTTACAGACACGAGTTAAGAATTTCCTATCACCGTACACAGCTACACACCGCTTCAGAAAACATCACACACTTAGGTACAAGATAGTTACTCGTCATTCTATTTTTGATGTTATTGTAGCCATGAAAGTACAATTATTTACATCATTTTTTTATCTCGCTGTTACAGCATATAGCTGAGTGGTGACCAATTTTGTTGTCAATGTTGCCATTATTTATGTCATTTGTCTGTTTAGTTTTAAAATACTATCCCTCGTATTCAAGAACGACACTATGAGAACACGCACCCACAGTGGACGAAATTTTTTTTCATAAAAATCACTTTATGTGTTGTGCAACACTGCATAGTGTGACTAGAGGTACATTGTAGTGTGCCTCTAGCCAAAGTTGAGCTCACGGTAGCGTGCGCCATAGTGCCGCTCAACACAGTAAAGTGATGTTTATGAAAAAAGATTTCGTCCACTGTGGGTGCGTGTTCTCATAGTGTCGTTCTTGAATACGAGGGTTAGTTGACACAAAAAAAAATTATTTCTTTCTTTCTTTCTATTTGTTTCAGACCTACCAGTCTCCCATCTATACGAATACTCTTTGACATGCGTTCGCGCAGGAGGGCGGGCCCGACTCGACGCTTGGCGCAACGCTCGCGTGCCCGTGCGCGCGCCACCCAAGCGTTGCTACCGAACGCAAAACCCCATTGTAGTGACGTCATAAACTTGAACTCTATATTTAGAACTTTAGGATTTTACTTAGCTTGCCATAAAACGATATAAAAACATGGTCAATTATAGACTAATCTCGATTGGACAAAATTTCAAAATATGGTAGACCCTTTTTTTTATTCATATACTTATTTTTAGTTATAATATTTTTTAATTTAATTTCTTATGTGAACATTAATTTTCATTAGATAAATCAAATTAGACCTCTTTGTATACAACATTATACTTGTGAGTTCCTCGGGAATCTGTGTTAGATTCGTGTTACATACCCGCCTCTATCAGTTTATGGACCAACGACCGGATTTATCTGTCACATCTTTCTCTAGGCTTTAAAACAGGGGCTATTACGTACCTAGACCTCCGACGCAGGTGCCCAATGAAGGCATTAAACTGAATCGCCCATTATGAATAAAGTTCGGTTTCCCAAAAAGCGGCGACCGTTTCGGTAGACATAATTAGTGCAGACATGTGAAGAGACGTAATTAATATTTTATGTTTCTGAACTCTCTATCTTATTAAAAAAAACATAACTTTTATGCGGTCACAAAACTACTGAAACAATTACGAAATAAAGATTACTCTTAAAACCTAAAAGAAAATACTAATTCTTTAAATTCTCATCGAAAATATTCGAGTCTGACTCGCATTTGATTAGTTTTTTTCTTTGATTCAGGTCGCGTATCTCGTACACCGTTATATTTAAACTATAGTCTGGGATTACGGTGTACGACTTATGGATACCCTGGCTTAAGCGAAATTGCTCGCCTAGTCTATGTTTGCAATCAGCTGAAATAGTTGGAGCCCCTAGGGTTATTGATTAGTCTGTTCTGTACTTTAGTGATCTATGATAAGTGTCGCAGGTAATTATTGTGCGTTGTAAGATGTAACGATTGGGACTATGTTTGAAATTAAATTATGGTCTTTTGCTTGATTAAAGTAATACCTGTTTTTGAAGTTCTATCGGCTCTCGTTCCGGGCTTTTTAACAGCTAGAATAGTCAACGCCGTACCGTCCTCCCATGTATAAACAAATAGGTCGTGTCCGTTCTGCAAGGCATCGTCCTCTTCAAAAATAATATTTCCTTCTGGTCGATGCCCGAATTGAGGTTAACACTGGTGCCTTTCTCGGCTGGAACACCTTATGTTAACAGACCAACAACATAAAATATCTACAATATAATATATCTCCACAAGAAACGAAGTCAGTGGCAGAAACTAGTTCTTATTAAAAAACGCTGACGAATAGCTCGTGTTCAACCAAAGACAGAATCAATAAAATTAAAGACAACTGTTTCTCTGAAAATGCAATACGAGTAACAATCAAAATTGTTTCTGATCATTACCTACGGGTGGGCTTGCTGACAACTCACGAAAAACATTTAGCAGTGACAATATTGAGTTCTGTTTATAAAATAAATGCTCGAGTTGAAACTTTGTCTCGATAATGTTCCGAGAAATCGTTTGCACATCGATGTAGTTATTGAATCGACTTACTGAGACAAGGTTCTTAAGTGTAATATAGCTTAGCCTATCGCATTCCTTCACATTTGGCAACAAATAATGGTGTCGTCTTACTATTTCCATTCAATAAGGCATGCAATGAATGGCCACACAAGTGCATGATACAGGTACGAAGGATTCACAACTGTAATTCCCAAGTCTGGTAGACATCCCCACAGATCTCTAAGTGATCCTTTGAAGATGTCTAAAGGGAGTAGTTAGAGACACAAAAACTTACTTTGGAACATACCCACATTCTACGACACGAGTAGTTAGTATTTCATATACGGCATACAAATACTAACTGGTTTCCTCACGATAATTTCCTTCTTTGTCTTCATGTCATCTATATGATGCTTTTACGATTGAAGGAATTTGACAGGCACGCATAACTTTGCGTGCCTGTCAAATTCCGATTCAAATGTTATATGGTGATACCAACCTGGTCTGCTGAAGAAGCCGGAAGGTAGCCTTCTCCATTGATTTCCAGAGCGGTCTTCTTATATATAAAATTCTCGTATCACAATGTTAGTTACCTTACTCCTCCGAAACGGCTTTACCAATTTTTATATGCATATTCAGTTGGTCTGAGAATCGGCTTCTATCTATTTTTCATACCCCTAAGTGATAAGGATGGCGTAAAGATCGGGAAAAACGGAAAGTTTTTTTTCTGTGGGATTATTGACATTTGATAGGACAACGTCTGTCGGGACAGCTAGTAGATATATAGATTTCCAGTGTGTCTGCACCTAACATCCTGATACAACGCTGCGCATTCTGCTGCATAATCTTCACTCTAGAAACTTTCTGTCCCAACGGTCCCGTCTGTCATCCGAGCTATACCCAGCACGGAGAACCTTAGTAACCAAACCAGTAGATACTCTAGGATTGTAGGTAAGTATGCTACGAATATTAATAGATCAACCTACTTGAAATTCTTATGAGTGTGTCGGCTCATTGTTTGTAAAAGGCAACTCAATATTCATATAACATATCTTCATTTCCCTTTTTAACGCCAAACTGCTTAGACTTCAAAGCACAAACAAGTTATCAGAATGTCAAGTGTAATGTTTCCTTAATCCTACTTCTTTCCTGTCTGAAATTTTAGTATTGTATTTATCATGAGTGAATCAGTCAGTCAAGCTTTGTTTTCCAGAAGAAATGATGGTTATTGTTCTAACAAACGTGAGTCCTTTTTGGCGCGAGGAAAACTTGTCTTAAGGGTTCCGCGGAGCAATATTCTAATGTTTTGTTTTTTTAGAAGGTAAGTATGTACTTACCATGGCACAACATTCCTTTGTCTTCCTTATCATCTCGTTTTATATAACTTTTGTTTTGCCAAATAAATAATTTCATTTTCATTTTCTTGTTGGCATTATTGTCACGGCCCTTATTAAATACGACGTCATTTTGTTTGTTGATTTTTTCTAAATCAACCTTTATAAGGCCAGTGACAGTAAAAGTAAGAACCAGGAGCCTGTGCCAATATTATGACAATACCTAGTGTTTACAAGATACAATCCATTACCAGTTCTGTGTGATAATCTTGTTTAACTTCACTACGAAGTTCCAGCAAATTGCTAAGATCCACATCATAACGGATTGCACCCACAATGGCGTCACTGAAACTGGTTCGCATGGAAGCTAGCACCAGTTTGAACTATTTTAAACTACTGGCGAGCCATTCACAAATGTCTTAACATTTTAAATTTCTAGCTTTTACCCGTGACTTCCTCCGCACAGATTCTAAAATTGATTATTGGCGACCTTATAGTAAAACATTAAATACTTAAAAATAAAATTAAAAAAACCGGCCAAGTGCGAGTCGGACTCGCGCACGAAGGGTCCCGTACCATTATCTATAATAAACAGCAAAAAAACACGTTTGTTGTATGGGAGCCCCACTTAAATATTTATTTTATTCTATTTTTAGTATTTGTTGTTATAGCGGCAACAGAAATACATCATTTATGAAAATTTCAGCTGCCTAGCTATCACGGTTCATGAGATACAGCTCTGTGATAGACAGACGGACAGACGGACAGCGAAGTCTTAGTAATAGGGTCCCGTTTTTACCCTATGGGTACGGAACCCTAAAAATGGAAAAAAAAGTATCCTATGTCAGTCACTAGACTATAAACTAAATAAAAAAAAATAGGATCACGACTGTAATCCCCAAGTACGGTAGACATCCTCTCAGATCTCCAGACGCTTAGATCCTTTGAAAATGTCTAGTGGGGTTGTCATTTATGTGAAATTTCATCACAATCGGCTCAACGGTTTGGCCGTGATAACACAGACAGACAAGAGTTACTCTCGCATTTATCATATTAGTATAGATTACAATCGGCAAAGGTGTACCGGTATAAGTATTTGTTAAGTAAATTAAAACCACTACATTGAAACCACGCCTTTTAATAATAGAAGTCATTTGTATTGGTTCATTTATGATTAATGTAAGTTACTCCTGCCATGGAGTAAGTAGTGCAAACAAACAAAATATATTGGCTAATCAATTATCAATAAAAAACTATAACAACGCCTCAAAATTAATGTTAACTTGCAACTGTTTAAAAAAAACGTGATCCGTCACTGGACGCCTGGCAGATGTGAAACATTGAAACTAAGTAAATTATTTTAGTCCATTAGCTTGACTGCATATCGCGAACCGGATCGATCATAATGCGTAGCCGCGAACTATATGAGTTGTGACCGCACAACTCATATAGTTCGCGGCTACGCATGCCGTGGCGACGCGTCATCAAGCCAACAGCCGGTCTGACCCGCCGCTATAGATTTTTCACATCAAAATTAACAAACTCTTGCTAACCGCCTAGTAGTTGGCAGATAGTCCTTATAGATGTCAGCTGTCGCGTTTGATGGATTGGATGATAAATGAATGGTCATTTGAACTTACAGCGCAAGTGTAACTGTACTTTAAGTTGAGTACAACAGAGTACACACGCTTAAAAGAATGCCTGCACTAGCTTGCGTATTTGAAATATGATGAAACCCCTATGATTCTAAGATCTAGTAAAATTGACAAATAAATAAAAAATCGTTTACAAGTTTGGACATCAAATCGAACACGCCAAAACTACTAAATATAGCATCTTTTATACCAAATGGATTCATGTTAGAGTAAGGATTATCTTAAAAAATTATAGGCCGTGTTTATTGCCTGATTCTTCCAAGGTTGGTCACGAGGAACAGGCATAACTCACCCAGCTCCTAAGACATTTCAAAGTGTTCCTTGTGATATTATTACACTAAATACATTTTGACTTGACTTGAGGTACTACAAAACTTTTTATATAACATACGAGTATCATACTGCAAATCTACTTTTTATAATAATTTGTTCCGTGAATGAGAAATCTTTATGTTCACAATAAAAACTAGAAAGCAAGTATTGACAGTAAAACACTACTCAAGAATTTCTTTGGAGTCCTTTTTTGTCTAGATAATGGCGTTACTACCGTTTAAGGCCCTCTGTTACCAACGTCAGGGAATCCTTCCCATATAAGCAAGTAAGGAATATCCATTAAACAGCTGAACTTTATAGATCTGTTATCTTTCAACAGTGGGTGATTGTGTGGGTGTATCGATGTGTAGAACAAATAACTTTTAGCTGGATCACTCTTTCGATTCTGATCCATGCCGATGAGATGGCAATATCTGTTTCGGTATTGCCACATAAGTTATGAACATTATCGATGATCAGATTTCAGTTTAGTGCTTTTATACGAACACAGATGGGAATTGGAGTAATGAATAATTATCGGAGGTGTGTGTGCCTAGAATTGAACCTGAGCGAATCATTTTCTATATTCTGATTTAACTTCGTTGGAATAAAGTTGGAATTTAAACGCGTCTAAACCTTACGGCAGACAGACAGATACTGCTCATTCTGTAATATGAGAAAACGCATTTTTGTACAATTGTACGAGTATAATACGAATACAACGGTTATTTCTAAACGATACGCGTATAATTTTTCCGTTTGAAAGTAAACAAACCATTAAAGTTTTTTGTCATTTAGATTTTGAATAAAAAATTAGCTAACGTTTAATTTGTTTGTCTCAAATCTAAGATTGAAAACTAGATATTTTTTACGCGTAGATATTCATAATAGATAAAAATGTCAATGATTCATTATTATTTAATTCCAAATCTATACATTGATTTATTAAAGAGGAGATAGCCTCTAAATATTACTATAATTTTTTTTTTATATTTATGTCTGATGTTAATTAAAATCACATCCAATTCATATTTTGTCGAAAATCAGTCAATAACACAAAACAAATTGTACCTACTGATTAAATATTGTAAGGTAAGCCAGCTCATCAATCTGTAGCTGTAGCCTGAGATGGAATGAGAAATAGCTCGTTAGTGTCACGAAATCATCGATAAAAAAATGTCGATAGTGTCCGCCTCTTTGTTTGTTTTCGATCTGATAAAGATTTTATTACGCGATTTATATTTTGTTGCTCTATTAATATTTTCATGATGAGGTTCGTGTTTTTTGCTCTTTCTCACGAGATTAATGACTAAATACAATGACTTTCACCCTTCTACTAAGAGATTGAGCTTTTCTGGCGCTTCTTTATTTACTTTTACAGGTAGGTATAGAGTTCTTTTGTATTTTAGAAAGATTTTTATGCTTTACATTCTTGAGTGATTACAAATTTCTGCGAGAAGCACGAGCCGCAGTCAGTTATCTCCGAAGGATGACCGTCGTTGTTGGACGTTTGTGGCCAGGCATGTCAGCTTTACCATGTCCAGCCTGCCGCCGACAACGACAAAGTGCACAACCAGCAAGCATTCCCAAGGGAGGATTGTAAAACATCCGAATCCAAATCCATTTGCATCATCTACATGTTGTGTAATTTAAAACAGAAGCACCGTGTGTCCCATTCGATCACACAAAAGCCCGATGTCTATAAAGCGACCGTAATCTGTATGCAATCGTGTTGCGAACACGGCAAAGGTTAAACGAATGTTTGGCAGTAAAACAAAGCCATGTTGGTGGGGCATGGATTGGTATTTAGTGCCCCTACTAGGAGTTTAGATCAATCGGTTCAATATAAGGAATTGTAGAGATGACAAGTCTTTGGCGGTAGATCATTTGATGTATTTTGTTGTATATGGCCAATGTTAAAAAATACTAAAATTGCTAATGAAATACTGCAATCTTGCGGCTCTTGGATCTTTGAAGATGTCTAAACGGGGTAGTCAGAGGCACGGCGAATACGGCAAAGGTTAAACGAATGTTTGGCAGTAAAACAAAGCCATGTTGGTGGGGCACGGATTGGTAGGAATGGAATTGTAGAGATGAGACGTCTTTGGAGGTAGATAATTTTACTGAATATTGGTCCTTGTAAAAAATACAACCAGGTGTTAATGCTTAAAGTAATCATCGTGAGAAAACACACGGCTTAGTCAGCACTGCATGCATTGATTATTATCTTTACGTGCGTAAGGCTGACTAGGTTGTAGTATAGTAGATACATTTATGAGCTCATAAGGTTTATGAGGTAAGGTTCCGAAGAATATATTGCATGTGACATAATGCTCGTGACGACTTTACTTAATGCTGAAATGCGGTTGTATAATAAAACTTTTTGTTTAACGTTTGTGAAACAACCGAAGCTTTCAAATTTAAATACAAAAAAAACTGTTAATTTATTGAAATCACTAGAATTATTTTAAATTATTATAAAATTTAGTTGAATGGTTTCTTTTTGCTTTTATTTACATTTTTTGTATATAATTGCTTATATAACCTGCGGCTTCGCTCGCGTGGTAGGTACTTAGATAAAACGTAGTCTATTATACTATAATTATTCTATCATCTACGTTATTTTTTTTATTGGATACTATTGGCATATTCGTCTCCATCACATACTATACGTATACGTATACTGACGTGTATATTTTAAAATTATTACCTTCCAACTCACTGCGTAAGATTCTGCTTAAGCATCGCTATGCAACAAACTGTGCATTCCTTCAGACAATAAGCAATTGTCCGTTCCCCGTAGCTCCTGTGACGTCACGGCTCGGGTTACCGCACAAGTGGCGATTATTTATTGAGAGGCTTAAAACAATGCTCTCTGAGGAGCACGAGTCGTTAATTACAAACAAACATGCACTGTATTATGAGTACATAAGGATGCTTTTGGATTGAAAGCAGGTTATCTAAGCTTGTTAACACAGTGATTACGGGATTAAATCATCAAAACACTGTTCCTAGCTGAGGCAATTTGTCAACGTGAGAAAACAATCACTGTCTCTTTCACTCTTGCGGAAATGAGAGATACAGAGAGAGAAAACTAGAATTTGACAAAATGCTTATCATTTTTGGCCACAATATTCAATAACTAGGTACCGACTAAATAAATTGGCGCGCGCCGATACCGGCTTTCTACGTGAATGTAACTTTAGTGTAAGAGCTGGTTTAAATTTAACTCGCTGAGTTGTGGTTATTGTTTAAAATAGGGATTATTATACCGTGTCACGCAACTTTTTACATGTATAGTCAGTACGTGTAAGCAAGCAAAATTGGTCCACTTCCATAGAATGCCGATCACCTTATGGGCGATGCTTGAAATTTTTGTTTGTTGTGTAGGCTGAGTCTACCCGGGTAAGACCGAAAAAAAGATAAAACCGCATTATCTTAAAAACCATCAAACTTAAAAAGAAACTGTCTTACATTTATGTAGCTAGTATGATTATCTAACGAATTATATACAATTAATTGTTAAGCTATTCATGGTTTTGAGTAAAAATTAAATTAGTGTTTTGGAAGAGCCAACTTTGGAAAATAAATCTATCGAGAAAAATTTCATCAATGGTGTTTCTGTCTATAATTTATCTATATTATATCCTTTAAGTTATCTTTGTCATAAAAAAACAAACCTGTATGTTTTGCGGTAAAAAAAATGAAAATGAAATAGGATTTAACTTTAACCCCCAAGTACCTGTGATAGACATCTTATCAAATCCGAATCGGTTCAGCCAATGTGGCGTAATTGAAACGCAAAAATCCAAACATTCACATCTATATATATATAAATCAATTGCTGTTCGTTAGTCTCGCTAAAACTCGAGAACGGCTGAACGGATTTATCTTGGTCTTGAAATGTTCGTGGAGGTCTAGGGAAGGTTTAAAAGGTGAGAAAATTCGAATAATTGCCGGGAAAACTCTAAAAACACGGAACGGGAACGGGAACTTAAGACAACATTTTTTGTTAATTCTAAAGCGATACGAAGTTCGCGGGGTCAGCTTGTTTATAATACAATTATAATTGTAGTGGCAGCAATGATAGAGCAATTAATATAGCAAAAATAATTCTGAGCTTTTGTAAGCTTTTCCAAGTTGTAGGTACGGATAACAAAGGCATTCAGCATAGTGTGGTAGAGAATTAATATTCATTCATCCGATCGATTCGACTATATTGTTGTCTGAAACTCGGTCACATTGATTATACAATGCAAATTGTATTATGCAACAATTCAATGAAGGCACTGATTTATTGCAAACGTTTCGATATCATGAAGAATGATCAATGCGATTTCAATTAACAGAATACACAGGCTCGGAACTGAGTTGTGACAAAATATTAGCTAGGTAAACGTTTTAGCTAGGAGGGCTATGCAAATTTAATCGAGAGTAATCAGAATTAGTTTTTAGTTGAAAAATATATTTCAATCTTTCTATCTGTCACATCATATAACATTGTCATCGAAACTTGACAAGAATACAAAGTTTTACATAATCGAAGTATTTATAGTTCCGTTGTGAGTGACTGTTGAACAGCTCCTGACTCCATCTTTAGACCAGCTCGTTGTTATATTATTGTATTGTCACTATAACTAAAGGTGTATGCAAAATTTCAGCTCAATTGGTTAGGTATAACTGCTTCAAAATTGAGTTGCAAGATTCCACCCGAACAAACATAAATAGATACATTGCAAGTTAAATAAAAGTTTATAGTTTAATAGTTTGGGGCTAGATGGCCATACGTGAAATCTGAAGGTCGTGGGTTCGAATACTGGCGTGCATCAATGGATTTTTCGGTTCGAAAAATTCATATGCGCATCAAAAACACGTGCTCAAAACGGTGAAGGAAAACATCATGAGCAAACCAGTTAGTGTTCTTATAAGCAGCGATGGGCTAGCAACCTGTCACGTATGGAATGCTAACTACTGCAAAATGTGGGCATGTGCCAAATATAATGTTTGGACGTGCCTCTGACTATCCCCACTAGACATCTTCAAAGGATCTAAGCGTCTAGAGATCTAAGAGAATGTCTACCGTACTTGGGGATTACAGTCGTGATCCTTTTTTTTTATGATTCAGAAAATATATTAGTCTTTGCTAATTAGAATCAACACCTCGAAAAATTACAAATCAGAACAGGGGGGTTAGCATGAACCATTATCGTATCGACAACGTATCGTCCAAATGCCAAAACTGACACTTTTACTGTACAAAAAGTGTCAGTTTTGACATTTGGACGATAAGTTGTCGATACTAAAGTGGTTCGTGCTCAGGCCACTGTAACTGTAACTTTGACTTCTGATTTGTTAACTAACACAAACACAAACAACATGCCACAAGCTTATCGACGCTTGCTGCGAATAATCCTTTAAAAAGCCACGGACCTTCTAGTTTCATAAACATTTTCTAACATACAGAATTAAAATATTCTGTTTCATGAGATAGCCAGGTGAAACTGTACCTACACTATTATTTTCCTCATTATCTCTAGATAAAACTTGAAATAACCTACATTTTGCCCGCAATCATTATTTCTGTGTTATTCTGTTTTTTGCTAGTCCTATCTTTACATCTATTTTCATCACGCAAGCATTACAAAATGTATCATTTCATATGAAAGTGTCGAGAACCAACGTCCCACAGTTATAATTATCTGTTTTAAAATGATACCTTTATAACATCAAGGGGTAGATAACCACATCGATTTTATTTAAATTGGGGAAAAAGTGAATTTTATACTGAGTGTCCCAAATTTTATTAAGCGGAATTCCAGATGTACACGACACGAATCACTTCTATGTAGAAATAAAATACAGGTTACTTTTATAATCAACCCTCAATGGTTTAGAAAGCATAACTTTTTAACCATTCAATATTTTTTTGAACTGAATGGTTATATTTAAGCTAACAAAATGTGTTTATGTTTACGCTAATTAAAAAAAAATAGCGAAATAAAATACTTGAAAACTACAAAAAAATATTTATTGGACTTTTCACACCTCAAACTAAGCTATGAGAACCAGATATTTGATAGAATACTTAAATTATAAATATTTTTTTACATATATTATAATGTATATACACCTATATAGTATACTATACATTATAATATAACACCCAGACAAAGAACGAACTTCTATCACACAAATGTTAGTCCTGGGTGAAAATCGTACCCACAACCTATAGCTGCTACCAACTGTGAGGACAATAAAAAAAAAGTCAATCTACGTATATTTAAATGTTTAATATACAGAAAAGGACCTTGAGCCGAGTTACTATAATGAAATACTCCAAGTACCAACAAGAACGGGACAGGCAGTGGTGGCAGAACACAGTAATTCCTTGTCATTATGGCATTATTTATAACCAGAGCGCGGGCGCAGTAAACGCACTACATGCAACGCCATAGATTAGATGTTCAGATAGGGTTATTTAAGGTACAGCTTTTATGGAGCAACCAACCACTTTTAGTATAACTGGATAATTTTACAATTACTATTTCCTAACGGCAAAATAACTTCCATTATTTTAAATAGAAATACGGCTAATAACCACGTTATTACTCTACGACGACGAACCTGAATTGTCTCGAAACGTCAGCAATATAAGAAAATAACATGGTAATTAGCCGTAATTATATTTAAAATGATTAACAACCACGATAGTTTTAACTTCCATTAGGGTAGAGACCGGACCGTGTCCGGGTTGGTATACGGGCCGGGCCGGGCCTTTTGTTAGTAGACGGGCCCGGACGGGACACGGATCAGGCACTGTTTAATATAAACTGCTTCTTATTAAATGTATGTAACGTTTCAAATCCGTGCCCCGTCCAGGCCACGTACACGGCACGTTCCGAGCAAGACCCGGTCTAATATAAATCTACCCTTATACTAGAACTAGCTGACCCGTGCCCGCTTCGCTGTGCGTAAGACATTTCTAATACCATCGTGGACTTTTTTGTAGACGTATTAAGGTGTGCAATACTGTAGTACATTATTTTGATATATCTCGTGGGGTTCAGCCAGCATTGCAATGCTGGCTGAACCCTGCAATGCAATGTAAGCGCAAAAAAATGTGTTTATTTACGACATCACATTAGAAACCTCTAAAATTATCAGTGTTTCTCTATTATATTATGCATGTATTATACATATAAACCTTCCTCCTGAATCACTCTATCTATTAAAAAAACCCGCATCAAAATCCGTTGTGTAGTTTTAAAGATATAAGCAAACATACATACATACATACATACGCGGGAAGCGGAAAGCGACTTTGCTTTATACTATGTAGTGATTAGAGGACCTGGCAGACGTTATTCTGCCAGCCTGCAAAGGCATTTACCGGGTTCAATTGTGAATCTAAACCATCCAGGGACACAAGAAGAGTCATATAAATCAAAGATGACAAAAGGTTTTTTTTTATATTTAGAACAAAATACAAAAAAAAAGGTTACCGATGGAACGATGAGAACCGCAAATGTTAGAAAAACTGTGTAGCAACCTCAATGCCCGCCTCCTAAACACAGAATTTAATAACAGAAAATAGAGTTTCAACGAATTATTATATACCAATCAAACTCTACGCAATATCCTTTCTTAGTAATATGAAAGTTTGTTATGTTTATGTTTCTATCACGTCGTAACGACTGAATCAATTTGGTCGAAACTTGGACTATTTTGTTCAACTTTTATCGGGATGTATATGTTATCCGGATAACACACGAGCGAGACGACATGCTAGTACCAAATTAACCATTTGCCTACCTGTTATTATGCGATTAGCAAACTTACAAACTTTTTAGCACCCTTTTTCAACCTACACTATTCTATGCCGTGAACGTGTTATGAATGTATCAGGCACGAAACTATTCTACTATAAATAAATAAATATCGGTTGACCTTATCACATAGCGCCATCTTGCCCCAAACTAAGCAAAGATTTTACTATGGGAACCAGATAGCTAATAGAATACTTAATACTTATATTTTTGTAAATATATACACAGGATATTATAACATCCAGACACAAAACAAAAGTTAATGTTCATCACACAAATATTTACCCTGGGTAGAGATGGAACCCACAACCAACAGCGCAAAAGGCAGAGTTACTACCAACTGAGCTGTGAGGCCAGTCATACTATTTATTTATTTTATTACAAAAACAGTTGGTTACCCAAGATATAAACACTCAATCACACAATCCTGTGTTATAACCGATAGTTATAACTCGAGTTACGATAATTTACACCTAAATGTTTTAGATAATAAAAATACAATGAATTTAGATTTAGCCTCACAGCTCAGTTGGTAGTAACTCTGCCTTCCGCGCTGTAGGTTGTGGGTTCGATCCCCACCCAGGGCAAACATTTGTGTGATGAACATACATAGATGTTTGTTCTGTGTCTGGGTGTTACTATGTATAATAAGTATGTATTTACAAAAAAAAAAGTATTTAAGTATTCTATCAGTTATCTGGTTCCCATAGTACAAGCTTTGCTTAGTTTGGGGCTAGATAGCGTTGTGTGTAAAGTCTGCCAATATTTATTTATTTATTTATTTAATCATCTTATCTTCTGAAGACAATGTTAGCTGGTCAAAAGCGTCGCATCTGCTCACTAGTCTATCCTCGTAACGCCAGCGGCAACCCAACCTGTTCCTACAGAGAGAGCAGTCATACGTCATTGGTCGAACTCAAAAATGATTCCAACATTATATAATAAATCATAGTAAGCCAGTAATTAAGTCAGTCATAACCAGAACTTAGAAATAAAAAGAGTTTAATTTTTTCACATTAAATAACCATTTCGGCCGGCCGCTCCGTCTAAATGATGTTCGATAAAAGTTTTTTGTTCTTGTGCTGTTGTTTTTCAACCACAATGAGTGATCGTTGATAGAAGCTTGTTTTAATATTTGGACATGATAAGATATGTTGTTCAAATACCAATGGTATACAGTTCATACTCCAATCTAGTTTAAAAGCTAAAAGCTCAACTCGTAACTTGATAAACCTAGAATTAAAATTAGGGTTTAAAGTCCCGGTTGTGGTGCGTACCCCGGTTTTGGTCATTTTCAATTTTAGTAAACAAACTTGATTAAAATCTAGTTAGTACAATTCTTTGTCTATGGTCCGTATTGATTCGTGATAGTTGTGATGCGTTATACCTCTAGACTTGATTGACCACAACTAAATATTTCCCGTTTTGTCTATTTAAATATGAATATAAATATCGCCTCTTTCAAAATATTTGCTTAACCTAAGAGATAGATTAATACTCTATTTTAAGATGTTTAACAATCGACGTGTTAATAATTTTTTCAATATAAACCGACTATTTGAAAATTTAAATATTGTTAAAATTGGTAAAATTATTTAAATTTAAATTTAAATAATAAAACTGTAGAAGAGTTCAATTCTGTACATTGAATAAGAACTAAAAAAATACTCCTATTCTTCATAATAAGTAACACAAGCAAAAAAAAACATTTTAAATCTTTTGTCTGTCTGTCTGTTGTCTGGCTTTCACGCAAAAACTACTGGACGGATTTTGATGAATCTTTTTTTGTTATGTAGCTATTAGTCCTCGGCAACATATAGGCTATAATTTATTTTGAAGATTAGAATACCAGATGTGAAACTATATGTCCCTCAGCGAAGCGGGCACGGGTCAGCTAGTCTTTATATATATATAAAGCACGTTACAACTTGTTGGTGACGTTTTGAAACAATTTAGATGCTCTTCATCATGACCGCTCGCCGAGTATTCGACAATCTATCGTTGCCTTAGGTACCTTAGCCATGACTTACATACTTGTGACTTTAGCCTACTTGCGAATTTGCTTGAAGATCGAGAAAGAGGCTCTCAGAAAAACTAAATTGTGCCTTTCCGTTACATTTTGTATCACCATTTTTACGTACTTTTGTTTTTGTCTACATAGGTATTTTTATTTATCCTATTGTTTCTACTGTAAATACTTACTTTTACAGCAACCGTGGTCGAGGCAAGACTAATAAATACAAATAGACGGAATAAAAAGGTAATAATGCCATAAATATCCATTTGAAATATCAATTAACGTTATTAACGTGCTATTCTAGTTCAGTTCGAATAATTCAAAGACAAATAATTGTGTAATTAAAACATTTAAGCATTGCACCAGGTTTCTGTAGAAATAAGGTTAATGAAAGGTTAATTTCAACGTGCTTACAACGGTGAAGGAGAACATCGTGAGGAAGTTAGTGTTCTTATAAGCGGCGATGGGCTTGCAACCTGACACGTATGGAATGATAACTACTGCAAAATGTGGGCATGCGCCAAATATAATGTTTGGACGTGCCTCTGACTACCCCCACGAGACATCTTCAAAGGATCTAAGCGTTGGAGCTCTGAGAGGATGTCTACCGTACTTGGGGATTACAGTCGTGATCATAATTTATTTTATTTTATAACAAGCTGACCCGGCGAACTTCGTATCGCAATTGACAAATGTTGTTTTAAGTTCCCGTTCCCGTTCTTAGTAATGTAGGTACATTGCTTAGACAACAGTGAACTTTATACAATAGGAATAAAGCTCAAATTGACTCTACGTTTTAGTTAGAAAACTTTTGTATGGGAAAAAGAAAAGGGCTGTTTTTAGGGTTTTTTCCTGCAATTATTCGAATTTTTCTCGCCATAAAAACCATCCTTGAACTTCAACGAACATTTAAAAAAATAATTGGCCATATTGGTCCAGGCGTTGTTAAGTTATGCGCTTACCAACACATTTTGCGATTTATTTTTATATTATAGACTAGCTGACCTGTGCCCGCTTCGCTGGTCGACAGATAGTGTCAAATCTGGTATTCCAATTTTCAAAATAAATATAGCCTATACGTTACCGAGGACTAATAGCTACATAACAAAAAAAGTTTCATCAAAATCCGTCCAGTAATTTTTGCGTGAAAGCCGGACAACAGACAGACAGACAGATAAAAATTTCAAAATGTTTTTTTTTGGCTTGTGTTACTCGTATAAAGGCCCCTAGGAGTCATTTTTTAGTTTTTATTCAATGTACAGAATTGAACTTTTCTACAGTTTTATTATAATGTGTAGATTTCAACGGAAAAATAATTTTTTCAGTAGACATCAAATTATTTTTGACGCCAATTCGTAACAGCAATAACTGTTATGTCAAAAGGAAATGGCTTTCTATAGCTGCATGCACACTGCGGGTATAACTGGATAAAGCCGGGGTCCCACGGCCTGCATTTTCACGCGCCAGACCGCGCCAAGGCGGACGGACGCGCCGTGGGAACGATGCATCCGTGGTGGCCCGTGCTCGGAACGCTCTGTACGCGACGCGCCGGACGCACACAGGCGGAGCGTCATCTGGCGCGGCCCGTCGTTTTACGCGCCGTGGGACCCCGGCTTAAGGCAATTAATGCCAGCGCTTTATTGGCCAAGATCTTGATATAATTTGCGCTTACCTAAGGTAACACTCGTTTGGTATTGCCATAGTTGGATAACAATACTGAATAATAATAATATTATATTTATTTTATTTATTGATGGGGAAATTTAATAGGCATTTCTGAACTCGTTTTGAGCGCGTTATTGCAAATTATCCGCAAAAACTTTTGATTTGCGGCAAAGATCCGAAGATACAACCTTCGGATTTATAGTTGAGGTACCCTCACTCTGCCAATACAGATCTAATCTGCGAATTCTATATTCAAATTTGCAGTAACTTTATCTGTACTCCGAACTGAAATAACTGCCTATAAATCATGGCACTAATCGCTTGAACAGAAGCCATTTCTGGTAGCGGATCTAAGGAATGAGACGCCCACAGACCATCAGTGGAACTTATTACTAGCACACCTTATGGTGAGAGTTCGGTTAAACGCTGACCAAAGCCGAAAGCTTTCGGCCTAATTGCGTCACTTTCGGTCCCTTTGGACAGATTCGTACTTCGGCAGATTCGCTACTCGACTGATTCAGGCAGATTCTTGGATTCGACAGAATAGCAGAAAATGAACACTTGTGAACAGAATACTTATCTGATCAATGCAAAAGCTAAACTAAACCAACTACAACGCATTAAAAATAATGTCTATGGTATGATTCCAGTAGCGTTTTAGTACAAGATATACAATTTGAGAGTTATTCATACTCAAAGCAAATAAAATAATAATGATTTAACTTTTAGTTGACTTTAAATATGATATGGAGTTATGGATTTATAAAAAATACAAGCTGCTCGCCCCGGCTTCGCACGGGTGGTGCCTGGATAAAAAGTAACCTATGTGTTATTTCTGATGTCTATGCTATATTACTGCAAAGTTTCATTTTAATCCATTGATGGAAAAACTACTGGTTTTTGCGTGAAATATTAACAAACACACACCCACTCACTCACTTACTCACAAACTTTTGCATTTATAATATTAGTAGGATAATGGCAAATTTTATTGTAATAGTTTTTTTCTTTATAAAGATCTCGATGCTTGTATTTTTCTTTAAGCCCACTTTGTATGCCGAAATTAAAGCCGAAATGTTGTAAGCCGAACCACTAAACAAGTTTCTTACTCTTTACCACCACTATATCTGTACCACGCATGGTGAGATGGTGATTTGCCTTAATAACTTTAAAAACTCATTAGACAACATACTTTAAAAAATGCTGTAAATGATTACGCCTTGTTTTCTTTCTATAATTTCTATAACAGTTTTTGCGGTATGATATAATCCTGCATTATCTCTGATGAACATAGGCTATAGAATATTTTCAAAAACGTTTGGGATCCGTGTGAAAACTTAGATAATGTAACACGACATGTGAAAAAAATCCAATAAAAATCATTATAACGCGTTTGCTGCGGAAATTATTGACAATAGAGCAAAGTAATGTACTACAGTTTTATAGAAAACATCAATATCTACAAAAGTATGTTATACCATATGTCAAACTATTAGGGATCCGTATAAAAACTTCGATAATGTAACTCAAGGTATACAAAATGACCTATAAAATCATTATTACACCCGTGCGACACCGGGGCGGACTGCTAGTAATTACATAAATATTATCTAATTTGGTTCATCGGTTACTACCTACGTATTTAGTTTCAAATAAACATCCGAACTTTTCAATTTATACGGACTTCCATCAGTACTTCAGTAAGTGTGATTAGTATGTAATAAATAAATAAGGCTACGGTTAATGTAAACAAACAATCCAATCAAACTAAAGGTTGTTATTCAGTTTCGGTTCATTCCAAATATGGATTTCAATAAATACCCAAAACTATAAAGCGAGCCGAATTTGGTATTTGATTCGTCAATTTACTCGATCCGATGAAGACATTCTATTCGTCACGGATCACATATCGTACTTCGGATATCCGATGGCATTAACTAAAGAGCCTCAAGTGGGTTGACAGCATACAAGTAGATTGTCATCTGTGACTCGATTATTTTGAAGTGAATGAAGTGATATCTATTTTAGAAGTGACCGCCAAAGGCGCTTATTGCGACTTGATACAAAATAAGTTTTCTATTGAAAAATATTTTTCAATATCAAACTTTTGTAAAATCATTAAAACCATTGAGAAACTTGGCAAGAATGCAAAGTTTTTTCTGAATCAGAGTATTTACTAAGGAATTCCGTTGTGAGTGTCTGTTGAACAGCTCCTGACTCCATTATCAGATCAGCTCACTGTCACCATATTATTGCATTATCACCGAAGTTACATAGGTATGCGAAATTTCAGCTCAATCGGTTGGGGATAACTGCTTCAAAATTGAGTTGCAAGATTCCACCATAACAAACATAGTTACATAGATACATACGAGTACATTGCTAGTTAAATAAAAGCTTGTAAAATCATGATCATGAACCGTCAGTGTCAATTTCTGCTTTTATTTCCCACTCAGGCCCATATAAGAAGGTTAGACAGAGATATTATTTGACACATTATACCCAATTTTGCAGTAAAGGTGTGACCAGACATAGCGCGGCATTCGCAAAACACAAGTCTGCCGCATGACTAGTTTAAACATAGAGGTGTACGCGCAGCCGTCGTCCAATCATAGCGCGGCTAGCGGCGCGCGGCTGCCGCGCACACATGCCGCGCTATGTCACACCTTAACTAGTATTCCATACGTGACTGGTTGCAAGTCCATCGCGTCACAGCGTATAAGAACTAGCCACATTTAATTATGCTAACGTTTTGTTTAAACTAGTTTATTCACTGAGCACGCGTTATCATTTAACGGTTACGGTAAAATGTGTGATAAAATTATTTTTGTAGTGATAACATTCTTTCCTATGTATACCTACTTTTAACGAATGTATTGACCGTCGGTAGCTTAGAATTTGATAAGAGGCCCTTTATGAAATTGATTATGAGGCAAGTCACCTTCAAGGTTCATTTTGTTCAGTAAATAGGGAGAACCGAATAGAAAAAAATATGGTATTTATGACAATGACGTTTTGTCATCAAGTGGTCAGTGAAGAACGTTTTGTTGGACGTGTCACTGACTACCCTTAGATCAGGGATCAGGAATAAGCACCTGTAAATTCATGAGATACCTACCATGCTTTTGGATTTATTGTCCTATGGGCCTATACCTAATCTTCAAATTATTGTTCAGAAAAGTGTAATTTGTAATGTCTAGCTCCAAGCTAAGCAAAGCTTGTACTATGAAAATATAATAATGTAGGCACTAATATATCACCATCATCATTGTCTTCTCCATTTCCCACTGTAACAACATGTAAACATGGTTTTAGTTTTATCCGCAACGAAGTTATAAGGGGGTCAAAAATGGCTTAAACTGCTTCGAGAAAAGGATGGTAAGGCTGTGTCGCTTTTTTGCTCGTCTTGGCAAGGGCACTGCCGTGCCCCTAGATTTGGCTTAAGTTTCTGCCTGGTACCTTCTTTGGGACACTAATACATATTTAATGATATTAGTTACTTATTTTAGTTATAAATAGTTATTTCCTTTAGTTATTTTTTTTATTGTTTACGTACTTGAGTAGTACTTTTAATAATTATTCTTGTTTGAGCCTTCACCTTGTTCGATGACATCACACTGGAGCTCTACACAGCATTAAGGAAAGGATCATTCAAGAAAAGGTAGATCCCAAGCCGTGTTTGTTGCCTGATTCTTCTAGGCTTGGTCGAGTGGAGTCGGCGTAGCTTCACCTAGTTCCTAAGACGTTTCAAACGTTTCCTTGTGATTTTATTGAAATAAATGTTTTTTGAATTTGCTAGAATAGTTGAGGATATTATTATTCTTGTTTGAGCTTTCACCTTGTTCGATGACATCACACTGGAGCTCTACATAGCATTAAGGAAAGGTTAAAGGGCTAAAAATTCAGCAAATCTATAAACTATAAACAAAATATATTACAATAATAGTTAATCAAAATATACGATCATATTTAAATGCTCCAGGAAAAGCGCTAGAGCTCATTAGCTACGTTACTGTAGGCTGTAAAGTGTTATGGCGCAAAGTATTTTCAACTTGGATACTAAAATTTTATGATCTAGTTACATCACAGCTCGCAGACCTATCTCGGCGGTTTTATAAAGTTAATTGCATGTTTGCTCAGTTTATCGACAGACACGAGCTTCTGTCATCATAGATTTTTGAAAACTTGATTTTTGAAATCTACAAAATATAAATTTTGTGAGTTTCAATAGCAAAATATATAAAACTAACTTAATAATTCCGAAAGTTCTTGTAGATGATTAGATGGCCTAAATCACGCTAAAACTGATCTGGATAAAAGGATGAAGTACCAGACGAGCTAAGCCGCGGGCAGAATCTAGTAAATATTACGAAAGAAACGATTGGTATGTTTCGAATTAAGTTGTCGCTTCTTAAAATCAAATTGACGAGACAATTACGCAATTCTATTTTGTAAAACAAACCTTTCTAAGGAAGAAAGAAATACCTACTTTTTAAGCGGAAGAAAGAATGGACACTTTGTAAACGTGGACTAGAAAGGAGCTTATCGGTAACCTATATAAAACAGCAATCAGTAAACACTAAAAAAAAACGTAACAGAGCAAATGGGACGGTCGCTGTGAAGTAGCCCAAGTTCCAAGGCTGCCCGTTCAGTATCCTGAATAAATTAGTTTTCGGAACGGGCCGAGCCAATAAAAGTTTTAAACAAAAGAATCATAAAACGAACAGCCCAACTTCGGTAGCAACAAGAGTACTTCAATGATTTACGACAAAACCGGAGCACAATTGTCGAAAACTTTTCAAATAAACTACCCGTGAATAGACAAACATGTGTTTCTTGCTATCTGCCTCCCGGTATGTTGTAATGAGGGCTGTGAGGAACTCAAATAATACTTCTGAGACACTCTTCCACCAACCATGCCTATCTAGAACCTACAAGGTTTCTTACTAGTGTACTTACAGTCCGAATATTTAAATACCGGCCGTACACCATTGAATGAGTCTAGATATTCTATGCTCAAACGGTGAATGATAACATCTTGAGAAAACCTGTAGGTACTCTTACAAGCGGTAATGGGCTTGCAAACTGTCACGTATAAAATGCTTACTATTAAAATTGGGTATTTCGACGAGTCTCTGTATCAATTTTTTACCACCAATTACAAATATGTAGAGAAAAAGAATTTTAAATGGTTTTTTTTAAATTCGTTAAAAAAAACTGCTAGAAACGTAAAAAAATATGGTGAAAGAGGCCTTAAATGCTGGCGCTGTTTGTCTATGCTACATGTTAGTTAGAGTCGTAAATCCTATAGATTCCCAGATTAGACACCATTACGTGTAATTTAAGAGAGATTAAACATCGTTTTAAGATTAAATTAAACAGTATAAGAGAGTATTAAAAATAATGGACTCAACTACTTATGTCAGAAACTAAAATTGTGGGAGCTTACATTTTTTATCGTCTAACGTTTCGGCAATGAAATTTAAAATACCACCTTAAATATAAAAGGGATCTAATTAAAACAAAGGACACAAAAAGGCAATCGACAGTAGGGTCATGCATTCTAATGCATTATTATAGCTTTTTACAATATCCACATAAAACGCGGTCGCTATTATCCGTGAAGCTATTTCCATTTTTGCTACTACACAACCCTAAGGATACAATGGGCAAATTAAATTTTATTTGATGTCTACCGACTGCTACTGATTGTACAGGGGAGAGAGTCTTTGGCATAAACAGGACGTCACGAACGCCACCGACCAATAAAACTTTGTATGTTGTAAGCATCAACTCCTGTTCTGGTCTGCTGATCCTGCATATGTAATACCGATGTAGCAAAAAACGAATAAACCTTTTAGTCTTTTTCTCTCATCGGCGGCGATATCTAAAGTCGAGCTAAATACAGTTCTCAGTATTTAATATCACTTGGCTTTAATGCTTCGGCGATAAAATTTAGAATTTTGTTGCAACATTTTTTATTGTCTTATACGTTGTAATTTGGACTTCATGCTGAGAACTCAATTGCTACTGAACTGTTATTAAAATGCTTGTTATAATATTGCTGACGGAGTATACATTTAGGAAACGATGCAAGTAATGACACGAACACAAAGACCTCAAAAGTAAATGCAGCGTTCTACAAACATTGCATTATTGTAAAAGAATGGTCTCCCAACAGGAGCCCAAAAATGTCTACGTCCTTTTGTTCATTCCTCGTTATAAAACAGAAGCTAAAATTACAATTGTGCCGCTGTCAAAAGTTACTAAACAAGAAAAAATGTTACAATGTCGTAATAAACTTAGAGACGTCTTACAACAAAAATATTTCTGCACCAGTAGCTTGGCTTTTGTCTTTAGTCCGTTCCAGCGTTTATGGGCCATTTTACCTTATTCTTTCATGGCGAGCCATTTTTATTTTTGTCGTATCTCTTAAAATAAGACATAATGTTCTAAGAAACGGGACATTAGAATGGACCCGACGGGGCTTTCTCTTTTTGTGAGGGACACGTACGGAGCGATTTTATGGTCAATTGTTTTACTTTGTCGTTGACGTTGTAATAGACCCGGTGTGCGTAAGCTAATGCCGGAAACACACTTACGTGTCGTGGCGTGGTGTGTCGCGCCACTAGCCAATCGCAAGATAGCGTTTGCGACACGACACGACACCCAAATATGTCTCTAACCATACTAAATGTATGAAAGCGATTAGCTTGTCGCGCCACGACACGACACGTAAGTGTGTTCCCGGCTTGATTCAAAGACTTGTTATATAATTTGAAGCATGCGTCATGTTACTAATGCGAATAATGCGATATAATGCGAAGGTGATCCTGTCTGTTTTTCTGACAACTTTTGACGCCTAAACCACGGAACAGATTTTGATAAAATTTGGCAGGTGATAAATCGCTATCGTCCTAGGAAAGGACATTATAGGCTACCTTTTGTTTTTTGACAAAAAAAAAATCCCTGAATAGGGTATGAAAGTTTGTATAGAAAACCCATCCTTTTTTAGATTTGGAAGATGAAAATCATATTTAGGCTTTTGGTAAGAGACGGCGGACAAAGCCACGAGCAACAGCTTGTAATCTATAAGTCAATGACCCATACATACTTACTTATACATACTTTATAACTCTAATGAGATGATTACCACTAACAAAAAAACCTTATCAATTTTCTTACCAAACTTTGTCGATGGATTGAACCTTGCTACGACTTTTTTAGACGACATGTTCAATAACATAATCATAAAAATAAGTATTTTATTTAAATATTCTTTATTAATATTTTAATCATAAAAATAAGTAATTTAGGGTTCCGTACCCAAAAGGTAGAAACGGGACCCTACTACTAAGACTTCGCTGTCCGTCTGCCTGTCCGTCTGTCTGTTACAGGGCTGTATCTTATGAACCGCGATAGCTAGACAGTAATGTATTTCTGTTGCTGCTATAACAAAAAATAGTGGGGTGGGGCTCCCATTCAACAAACGTGTTTTCTTGAATAGATAACTAGCGACCCGCCCCGGCTTCACACGGGTGCAAAGCTGATATCAAAATATATTACAGAATGTCTTTGTATACTCGTTAACAGCATTTAAAATTTAAAAAAAAAGTCGCGCTTATTTGAAATCTTAAAATTATCAGTGGTTCTCTAATATATTTAGCATGTTATTATACATATAAACCTTCCTCCTGAATCACTCTATCTATTAAAAAAAACCGCATCAAAATCCGTTGTGTAGTTTTAAAGATATAAGCAAACATACATACATACAGACGCGGGAAGCGGAAAGCGACTTTGCTTTATACTATGTAGTGATGGTACGGTACGTACCATTTGTGCACGATTCCGACTCGCACTTGGCCGGCTTTATTAAGAAAGATAATGAAACGGTTTTATAATGATACTGTGTACAAAGGAAAATTACTTACATTTATCAAGTGTTTCTATGGAAAGTGTGGTAAATGTTTCGTATAGAGAAAGTATTTCGTAAATGACATTACTCGCACTGACGTCTTTGTACCGAAGCGTATTATGCTAGATTTACACTCTCGCCTCGTACCTCGCCTCGTGCTTCATCTCGTTTCTCGGCTCGCACCTCGCGTGATTGATAGTAAAGGAGAGAGGCGCGAGGCGAGCCACGAGCGTCTATTCACACTCTCGTCTCGTGGTTCGCCTCGCACTTCGTCTCGTGACTCGTACGCGAGTGTAAATCTAGTATCACATGGTAACGTCTAACGCGTGGTTTAAAATTTCAAAAACCGCAAAGTGAAAGCTTTTAAACTTTAGAATGCTGTGAATGGGATTTTTTATGGTCTTAGACCACCTGTCCTAATGTGCAAATGACTTTGTGACAGATATGTGCGATATAATAAAGTTTAAATGAAGTGCGAACTGTTTTGAATAACAAATGTTCGGTGGCAAAGTTTTTGTTAAATATAATTAGGTTGTGAGAACTAAAAAAGCTAAAATAAAAATGGTACCTCGAAATTCAACCCGAAGGTCGTGGGTTCGAACCCCGGTCGTGCATCAATGGGTTTTACTGCTCGAAAAATTTACATGCGCAATAAACACGTGCTTAAAACGGTGTAAGAAAACATCGTGAGGAAACCAGTTAGTATTCTAATAAGCGGCGACGGGCGTGCAACCTGTCACGTGTGGAATGCTCTGCGTAAAATGTGGGCATGTGTCAAAAAAATTTAATGTTTGGACGTGCCTCTGACTAACCTCTACATCTCTAAGGATCTGAGCGCCTGGAGATCTGAGGATATCTACCATACTTGGGGATTACAGTCGTGATCCTATTTTTTTTTCTCAACTACCTCGATGTTATGTTGACGATACAGATAATCTTTGTGTGGGCTCAGGACTGCATGTGATTGTTGAGAGATATATTTATAACTATTTAAGGATCGATTTTACGAGTATGCGTGGTAGGTCCAGTTTTTTATCGTTTTTAGGGTTCCGTACCCAATGGGTAAAAACGGAACCCTATTACTAAGACTTCGCTGTCCGTCTGTCCGTCTGTCTGTCACAGGGCTGTATCTCATAAACCGTTATAGCTAGACAGTTGAAATTTTCACAGAATATGTATTTATGTTTCCGCTATAACAACAAATACTGAAAACTGAATAAAACAAATATTTAAGGGGGACTCCCATACAACAAACGTAATTTTTTTGCCGTTTTTTTATAGATAATGGTACGGAACCCTTCGTGCGCTACTCCGACTCGCACTTTTTACGCATTACGTATTGAAGATATTATTTTGCCACACCTGTAAAGAAATGAACGAAAAAAGTGTATTTAACACTTGAAGTCAAGACTTCGGTGGGCAAGCATATCACATCACGACTGTTTGCCCACCTACGTTACACTATCCAAACACTTTAATAGTTTTGAAACAGTGTATTTGAAATATACTTACATATATAAAACTCTTTCTTTACTGACTGACAAATTGACTGACTGATCTATCTGCGCTGTAGGTTGTGGGTTCGATCCCCACCCAGGGCAAACATTTGTGTGATGAACATAGATGTTTGTTCTGTGTCTGGGTGTTACTATGTATAATACGTATGTATTTAAAAATAAAATATAAAGTAAATACGTATTCTATCAGTTATCTGGTTCCCATAGTACAAGCTTTGCTTAGTTTGGGGCTAGATGGCGTTGTGTGAAAAGTCCGCCAATATTTATTTATTTATATTTTATTAGTCTAAACCCCTGATCCTAGAAACTTGAAAGTGTATTTTTAGGGTTCCGTATCCAGAGGGTAAAAACAGGACCCTATTACTAAGACTCCGCTATCCGTCTGTCTGTCTATCATAAGGCTGTATCTCATGAATCATGATAGCTAGACAGTTTAATTTTTTACAAATTATGTATTTCTGTTGTCTCATAACAACAAATACTAAAAACAAAATAAAATTATTATTTTTGTATCCGATACAACAAACGTGATTTTTTTGCCGTTTTTTTTATAAATAATGGCTCGCACTTGGCTGGTTTGCTCGAACTTGGCTGGTTTTTTATGGTATGTAGAGTTGCATTAAGAAAATAATACCTTAAATTCAACTCCTAAGGGGGTGCGGCAAGGGTTAAAGTCTGTTCGAACAAGAACATTGAAGAAGGTCCCGTAAACGAAGACATGAGGGTTTCCACCAGTCACATCATAAAGATGCTATAATTTTCATTATTACAACAACGGGAATTACTCACGTCAATGATAAATTGTCAATTCCCGTTGTTGTAATAATGTGTAATACAACTCACGAATGTTTTGAAAGTGAAAAAAAATGCTATAATTTTGCTTGTCAGATTTTTTGTAGATATTTTTTTTACAATATATGTATTTACTACTAGCTGTCTCGACAGACGTCCTGTCAAATTTCAATAATCCCAGAGAAAAAAGCACTTTTAGTTGGTCCCAATTTTTTTTTCACACAAAACAATTTGGTCTAATTAGTCGTTCCAAAGTTTTTTTACAAACATTTCAGCTATTTATTTTTATTAATATATAAAAAGATTTATTTAAGTTTATTTGATCTATTCCCGTCTAATACCAATGGTATTTCTTTTCTCCCTAATTAATATTCTATTCCTAAAGAATACCACTCATAAACTAATACCAAAATAAGTTAAACTGATGAGATAGTACAGTCAGTAATAAAAGTGGGTTTGAATGTTATTTAAGTACCTAGTGTTTATTTAATCAAAATCAGTCTTATTGAACAAACTAATATGTTCCGTAATCATTTGCTATGCAGATACAAATAGCCTACCTATTTATGACCATAAAACGTTAAAGGCTTTTGCCACTGGCTTCATAGAGGCTCAAATCTGGAATCGGTAATGAGTTGGTAGGCCAGTTGTTTATTCAAATTGCTATTTGCTTTACATTCAGCAATTTCCTTCTCATCATTGACTAGTTACAGCCTCCATTATGCATACGATTCGAATTAGGTACCTAGGTACCATTATCTATTAAACTACTAATAAAGAGGTAAAATTTGTAATTTAAAATTTTTAACTTGTTCGTACCGTATAAACTAAAAACTAATAGAATCACGATTGTAACCCCCACGTACGGTAGACATGCTCTTAGATTCTTTAACGATGTTGTTCATTTCAAGTGTCATTCTTCGTACTCACAAGGACCTCGCATATCAGCCAATAACTACAATCAGTCGGAGAATAAATACAGCATGCCCTGGTAGGCCATGCCGTACTGCCCTTGCTTTCAGACATTACTATTTTCTTAGTCCCATATTATACAATAGAATAAATAAATTATTAAACTTATACCCACTAATACATCACAAATGTAAATTATTAATAAAAAAATGGTTATTCACTCTTACTTATGATGAAACTGAAGAATTAATCCAGATAAAACATTAAATATATTTATTTCCTTACCACCTAACTATTATTCGAGTAACATACACACATACATAGACACTTAGACACATTAAAAGTGAGAAACCTAGTTTATTAGTTTTTGAATAAGCATGTAGTCCAAAAGTAATCTGATATTCATTGTTTTTGATTTTCATATTTTTTTTTAAATGTTTTCCTTACTATTTATTAGCTTCACTATTTATTTATTTTATCTTGAATGCTCTGATCTCCTGTCGTCATTAGGTCGGGCACTGGAAACTGCGACACAGTTTTTACTTCTGCATTTTCAGTGTTCAATTTTATATTTTGTACATGTGTATTTAAGTTCAAAATAAATAAATAAATAAATAAAAAAAAAAAAAAAAAAAAAAAAAAAAAAAAGATATAGTCTGAGGCATTATATTTGGCACATGCACACATTTTGCAGTAGTTACCATTACATACGTGACAAAAACTACTGGACCAGTTTAAGAAGTTCTTTCACTTATCAAAAGCTAGTATTATCAGCGAGTAGCATAGCTTATATTTTATTTTCAAAAATATTAAAGATATCCACGAAAATTTAAATAATGTAACCTAAGGTATCAAAAATAGCCTTTAATCTTCATTCGTACAACGTTCGAAGCGGGCGGAATGCTCATAATATAGAAACACAGTTCTTAGTAGGTAAATAATCTCAGTTGGTATAATTATATTCTAGTAAAATATTTCCAACTAATATTTATAATATGAAGATAAATAACGGATAAATATCTGGTCTTTGTGCACTAAAATAATAAACAGACGGTTATCATAACCATCGGCTATACTGCAATAATATGACAAAACCTTGTAGATATCTAACATATTGGTTGGAATAAAATATCGTTGATCGTTGAATTGTTGGTGAGCTGTAGCAAAAAATAGATATTTTTTACACCGTTGGAATTAAAATTTGTTAATTTATTCGTTTACAAGGTATGTCTAATTCCCAAAAAGAATGCCGCTAATAATGTAAACGTCTAATATATTACACAGAAACAATAACACAGAATTGATTACAAATAAGATTTGCAATAATAATTGATTAATGGAATTCAATTTGAATTTTTAATACTCAGCTGCTACTATTGAACAATTTGCACGGTAATTTTCAAAAGCTAAAATATCTCCATTACAAACCAGTTTAATGCGGTGAACTAACTGTATCGATGGAATTAGTACTTCTGTAAAATATAACGCTTTAGCATATTGAACTTTATCTCGGGTCATTAGAGATCAAAATGGCTGATGCGTTTTTAGTAGAAGCTAAAATGGCATGCCCCGTTCGTTATAAACGACATTTTATTGCCAAAGACATTGGTTTCATTTCAACTGTTCATCTTTTATTGCTCTATTTTAAAATCAATTAAGGTTACAAGAGAGCGGTATTCAGTTAAATCTTTCCAACCTCCCTGGGAGATGTTTTTGAGCAGAAATCATGTTTTATTATAGCAATTAACCAATATTAAGATACCAAACAACATTTAACATGATGTGTACGTAATGATGAGAGCATCATGCTTCTTGACTTGGCTTAATCCACAGGAGCAACAAGATCTGTAGTATTATAAGGTCTTGTAAGCGACGATGGGCTTGCGACCTCTCATGTAGGCATGTAGCTGTATTTCTAATATTTTTTTTAGGTTCCGTACATTCTTATAACAATTAAACTAGGAACACTTGCAAGTCAGTCTATCTGTCCGTCTATCACAGCCTATTTTATCTATATCTACCTTTTCTCTGATCTAGGTATTCATTGAGCACCGATTTAGAGATCACCTTTACTATTCCTGTCGGAACAAAAACCTATAAAAAATTAAATAGAAAAATCTCCAAGTACGGTAGACATCCTCTCAGATCTCCAAACGCTTAGATCCTTTGAAGATGTCTAGTGGGGGTCAGAGGCACGCCCAAACATTATATTTGGCACATGCTCACATTTTGCATTATTTAGCATTCCATACGTGATAAGTTGCTAGCCTTGATTTTTTATATGTAAAAATCACACAAAACATTACCAAGCCATTGAACTTCCTCCCAAAATTGTACTTTACAGCGCTTATAACTTATACTAAGCTTACTCAGTCCAGTCGCAAGGTTTATGAGTTAATAGGGCATTACACATTCAGCTGGCTTCAACTTCGCTTCAACCCAAGCCGCCTGGCATAGAATAAATTATAGTTACAACGAACATAAATGTCACTACATAAGACACCTGTAATATATGACGTCACATAGAACATCGACTTGGTACTAAAGCCTTAGTAATAGTCAGATACTTCTTTCCGTTTTTAGGGTTTCGTACCCAAAGGGTAAAAACGAGACCCTATTACTAAGACTTCGCTGTCCGTCTGTCTGTCACAAGGCTGTATCTCATGAACCGTGATAGCTAGACAGTTGAAATTTTCACAGATTATGTATTTCTGTTGCCGCTTTAACAAAAAATACTAAAAACAGAATAAAATAAATATTTAAGTGGAGCTCCCATACATCAAAAATGTTTTTTTTTTTGCGTTTTTTATAGATAATGGTACGGAACCTTTCGTGCGCGAGTCAGACTCCGGTTTTTTTAGTACGCCAAGAAACATACCAACACTTAAACGTCATGTATCTACAAAGGTGCGCTTAACCCTAACAAAAGCTTGTAAAATGAGTTTTCTCCTCTTCCTGACTCTATTCCTTTCTCTTCCTTGTTTCTTATAGAAAGGTGATAAAAGTAATGGGTTTACAACAAAATATATCGAAATATTTAGTGATGATAGAGAACTGGGAATGTCAATCATATTATATTAATTCACACCATCCACCCTTTAAAAATAAACTGTCTTTCATTTATGTAGCTAGTATGATTATCTCTAACAAATTACACCAAAAACTGGCCAAGAGCGTGTCGAGTCACGCGCAATGTAAGGTTTCGTAGTTTACACAGCTAACAACGTTATTTAAGAATTTTTCAACGATATTTGTACTAAAAAGTTTACTTCTATTAACTTAGAAAATACATTTTCTTAGTTGGTCAATGATTACTCGTTAATTTGCAATTCCTACTTAGCCGTGATAGTTTTCCTTTTAAATTCGTTATAATGTACTACTACTGTGAATGTTTTCACATCTCCAAAACCGATAGTTTAGCTGGTAGGGGGGGGGACACTTGACTCTGACAAAATTTAGCACTTTAAAGCTTAATATTTCACAAACGGATCCCTTATTCGATAAGTTTAGAAGATTTATTTATTTAAAGCATTGTCTATTTAAATACATATTATATATCTACCTATTATAGGTAATCGATTACTTTGTTGGGCATTAATACAGTGACTTATTAATTAGTTAAGAACATCTACGATAGTCTATCTATAGATACCATAATAGTTAGGTTCAGGCTATTTTACAGTGATAGCTGATTAGAAGTGACAATAATATTCAAATTCAAATTCAAATTCAAAAATCATTTATTTCAATAAAATCATAAGGATCACTTTGAAACGTCTTAGGAACTAGGTGAAGCTACGCCAATTCCACGCGACCAAGCCTAGAAGAATCAGGCAACAAACACGGCTTGGGGTCTACCTTTTTTTTAATGATCCTTTCCTTAATGATATGTAGAGCTCCAGTGTGATGCCAATCGAACAAGGTGAAGGCTCAAACAAGAATAATAATTAAAAGTATTACTCAATTATTTATTGCCTAAACTAACAGAGTCACGTCAGTCACGTTTGAAACTAAACATTCTAAGCGTTCTAGAACTTAAATTCACAGAGCTAAGACCTATTTTAGATTGATAGCTAGTTTAAAGTGACATAATCTGTCTTGGACTCAAGAAGCAATGTTGGTCACGCTTCTCAACGGATGTCGCGTCCGGTAAAAACAATTGTTGATAGATGCCATGGAGTTTTTTAGGCTTGATTAATTGTAGCTTTTTTGGCGTTTAGGCTTAGTTTTCGTAGGAAATGATGAAATTTTAGGTAAACTTTAAAACAGTAAAAGCTTTATGCCAAGGTACCAAGTGCAAGTTCCATTTAGCGTTTTAAAAATCTATGTATATAAGAAACTAGCAGTCCGCCCCGGCGGTCGCACAGGTGTCATAATGATTTTATGGTTAATTTTTTGACACCTTGGGTTACATTATCGAAGTTTTCATACGGATCCCTAACGTTTTTGAAAATAATCTATAGCCTATGTTCATCAGGGATAATGTAGAATTCTAATGGTAAATAATTTTTGAAATCGGTCCAGTAGCTTCGGAGCCTATTCGATGTAAACAAACAAACAATAAAATCTTTCCTCTTTATAATATTATTAATCTATACTAATAATAATATTATAAAGAGAAAAGTTTTGAGTTTTTGTAATGGATAAACTCAAAAACTACTGAACCGATTTAAAAAATTCTTTCACCGTTACCAAGCTACATTATCCCTGAGTAACATAGGCTATTTTTTATTTTGAAAAAGTAATAAATCTATATATATAAAAATCAATTGCTGTTCGTTAGTCTCGCTAAAACTCGAGAACTACGTCCAATTATTCATTCATCAACCCGTAATATAAGTACTAACTGCTCGCCCCGGCTTCGCACGCGTGGAACCTGAATAAAAAGTAGTCTATATGTTATTCTGATATATCACTATCACTACATAGTATAAAGCAAAGTCGCTTTCCGCTTCCCGCGTCTGTATGTATGTATGTTTGCTTATATAGAGTGATTCAGGAGGAAGGTTTATATGTATAATAACATGCTACCCGTGCGAAGCCGGGGCGGGTCGCTAGTAAGCTATATTACTGTAAAGTTTCATTTTGATCCGTTTGGTAGTTATTTGGCGAAAAAGTAACAAACACATACAACAACTCACAAACTTTCGCATTTATAATATTAGTAGGAAGTTGGAAGTAGGATAAGTAACTGCTAAAACCATAATTTAAATATGATATAAATTAAAAATGAAAAATCGACTACGATGGAAATTTTATTCTATATCTCCGAAAATCTTAATTAGTCTTATTATACTTAAATACTTTGTCTTTCGACACCAGCCGGTACATCAACGTATTTCCTATTTCAAAAATGTATAAAGTACGTATTATACAAGTGGGGCCACACCCAAATAAAAAATAGATTTTTTACTAACTTAGAATTTAAGGAAAATATATAACATTTACCTTAATTTGATTATGTAAAGGGTTGTGGGGAATTTTATGTAAAGGGATGTGTAAAATAAAGGACTTTTTAATGTGTAAAATAAAGGACTTTTTATTTTATTAATATATAAGTGAAGGAACGCGTAAAAAGGAAAATTTCGTGAGGCAACCAGTTAGTATTCTCACAAGGGTTGGGAACCTTTCACGTATGGTAGGTATGCTATCTATTGCAAGATGTGGGCACGAGCCAAATAAAATGTTTAGACGTGCCTCGGGCCTTAAGAAATCTTCAAGGATCTCTGTTACCACAAGCTCAAAAGTTATATTAAAACAGTACTACTCCTGGTGCGCCATCGCCATACGAGTTCGTAAAGCGTTGTCTATTTCGCACTGTTTTAATATTACTATATTATGCAGTGTTAAAAGTTCGCATTTCAGGAAATGTCCATTATACTGTACGTCCAAAACGACTCTCACTTTGCAAAGCGAGAAATGTCCAGTAAATCAGACGTTCATTTTCTAAAAAAGTATAATATTGTAGTATAATAATGATTTTTTATTATCGGTCCATTTTATTTTATCATCTAACATCCCTAAAATCAATAGCATTTACCGAAATTTAAAAGTAATTGTAAATAAAACCGGCCAAGTGCGAGTTGGTCTCGCGCACGAAGGGTTCCGTACCATTATCTATAAAAACGGCAAAAAATCACGTTTGTTGTATGGGAGCCCTACTTAAATATTTATTTTATTCTGTTTTTAGTATTTGTTGTTATAACGGCAACATAAATACATAATCTATAAAAATTGCAACTGTCTAGCGATCTCGGTTCATGAGATACAGCCCTGTGACAGACAGAGGGACAGACGGACAGACAGACAGACGGACAGGAAAGTCTCAGTAATAGGGGCCCGTTTTTACCCTTTGGGTACGGAACCCTAAAAATGTGCTTGGCTACATTAAAGGTTAAGAGCATGTGGTACCCTGGAGATCTAGAGGATGTCTAGTCTACCGTACATGGGGATTACAGTCGTGGCTTATTCATTCATAGTTTCATTGGATGATTTTATTGGCACAAATTAGGTGTAATTGGTTTAATCAACGTCTGTCCGTACCTACTTGTTAGTTCTTATTACAGACAATTAGCTTAGTAAAATGTTACAAATACCTACAAAAAAAACCGGCCAAGTGCGAAACGGACTCGCGCACGAAGGGTTCCGTACTATTATCAAAACGGCAAAAAAATCACGTTTGTTGTACGGGAGTCTCACTTAAATATTTATTTTATGCTGATTTTAGAGAAATACATCATCTGTGAAAATTTCAACTGTCTAGCTATCACGGTTCACGAGATACAGCCTGGTAACAGACAGACGGACAGCGGTGTCTTAGTAGTCCCGTTTTTTACCCTTTAGATACGGAACCCTAGAAACATAAAAAATAATTCATAATATCTCGTAACCTACCTATTTACCTAACTACGTAGTTAGCATTCCACACGTGACAGGTTGCAATCCCGTCGCCGCTTTCAAGAATACTAACAGGTTTCCTCACGATGTTTTCCTTCACTGTTATAAACACGTGTAACGCGCATATAGGTACATTTTTCGAACAGAAATATCCATTGATGCACGGCCAGGATTCGAACTCGAAATTAATTGGAAATTAATAATATCTACCTAGGTACCTATTTACCTAACTACATGAATTCAATAATTCAATTTCAAACTTTTTATTCGATCATGTGAAGTACCACCTATTTACCGACTTACTTTACCGATAGTGGTAAAATAGCGCCACCTGCCAGCGGAATCGCAAACCTCTTTAATCTTACCTCTCAAACCCCGAGCGGTCGCATGAGACCGCGAAAAGTGCCTATAATACGTAGTAACATCAAATGAAACTAGATGGCGCTGGAATGCAAAAATCAAGTTTGATGTATGGGAGCCCCCCTTAAATATTTATTTTATTCTGTTTTTAGTATTTGTTGTTCGAGCAGCAATAGAAATACATAATCTGTGAAAATTTCAACTGTCTAGCTATCATGGTTCATGAGATACAGCCCTATGACAGACAGACGGACAGACGGACAGCGAAGTCTTAGTAATAGGGTTCCGATTTTACCCTTTGGGTACGGAACCCTAAAAACAAACAGTTTGGTACATTATGTTCGTAAGTATACCTACTCGATTTTAATAGACTTTTATAGGCAAAAAAGAAATCAGGACTTTTATCTATCCAATAGTTTTTTTTATAAATTCAAATATGATAATAAAATATGTAAAAAAAAATTGCACATTTTCTGTTTGCAAAAATGTGTGTTGTTATATTTTTTTCACTATGACACTTTTTATTATTATTATCATCAACATTTTCAGCTTTTATTAAATTTGCAATGTATTTGGGGGCACGGCAGTGCCCCCGCCAAGTCGAGCGCGAAGCAAACACTGCCGTACCATCCTTTACTGGAACCATTTCGCCGCATTTTCAGGCCCCTATTTGAGAACCTCTGGATAAGACCAGAACGCTGAAATTTTCGTCATCCAGTAAGCCATAATCACATACTTAAAATCCAAAATTTCAAGTCTGTAGGTCATTTAGTTACGAAGTTAAGCGAAAGCAAAGTTTCGCATTTTAGACAGACACTCACTCACTCACTCACTCACTCACTCACTCACTCACTCATGATCATCAGAATAGAACTAGTACTTCCCATAAACTCAGAGAGCTGAAATTTGGTACAGAGTTAGGGTTTAATGGCCACATAAAGGGAAAACCATAAAAACTAGGATAATCGAAGATCTGGAGTACCTGGTGACCCTGATAAGAAAACACAAGAGCCTAACCAAACTATTAGAGATCGACATACCGCCTTTACAACAAATATTCAACTACTGGACCGATTTGAAAAATTCTTTCACCATTAGAATCCTACATTATCCCTGATGAACATAGGCTATAGTATATTTTCAAAAATATTAGGGATCCGTATGAAAACATCGATAATGTAATCCAAAGTGTAAAAAAATTAAAAAAAAATCCTTATATTGCGTTTGCTGCGAAAATTATTGACAATAGAGCAAAGTAATGTACTACAGTTTTAAAGACGACATCAATATCTACAAAAAAGTATGCAATACCATATGTCTAACTATTAGGGATCCGTATGAAAACTTCGATAATGTAACCCAACGTGTAAAAAAAACCAAAAAAATCCTTATATCGCGTACGCTGCTGTAATTGTTGACAATAGAGCAAAGTGATGTACTACAGTTTTAAAAAGAACATCAATATCTACAAAAAAGTATGTAATACCATACATCTCACTATTAGGGATCCTTATGAAAAATTCGATAATGTTACCCAAGGTGTCAAAAAATTACCTTTATCATTATTACATCCGTGCGACGCCGGGGCGGACTGCTAGTACGCAATAAAATTAAAGGAAAACTCTGGATAAGACTAGACTGGCTTTTATACTTACAAGTCTACAAGAAGAAATAGTTGAACGATTAACTTTATTCTACTCGAACATTACACAAATTGAATAAACAAATTAACAAATTAAATAAACTAAAATATTAATTTCGCTCAAAATTTGATAAAAATATAATGCATTGGACTAAGAGTGGCGGTGATACCAGCGCACACGTCGCTAGATGGCGCTGCTTGTATTTTAAACGCGCTTACGATTTGTTTTTATAATAAAAAAACAACTCATAATAAGATAAAAAAAACTGTGTCAAATAAGAAAATCTAATAAAATAAATCAATAAGCCCACATTTCTACAAAAAGAAGTGAAATCCCACCAAAAACATTCTGTAAAAACTAGCCAAGTCTCGATGGAGCTGCTTGTTTATCTCTAAAAAGTAATGAAATCTAGACAAAGTCGTGTCAAGTCTGAGGTTCTTTACTGCGATTTCTTTATTATTATAGAATGTTATGTGACTTGGCCGTCAAAATACGTCTATTTTATGTTAGATCGGTGGTCGATTTGACGCTCCAAAAAGAAGACAGCAGAAGTCAGCATTGTCAATGCTGAATGCATGTGTTGCACGATCAACAACAGCCTAAACTAAGACACTAGCGTCCAATTACCAATACCTGTATTGGCTATTATCTTGCATAACAAACATAGGTAGTTACAACAGATATAACATTACGTGTAAACAAAATTGACTTGTACCCACTAACGTATAAAGAATGTTCAACGGCCAAGTCACACAACATTCTATAATAATAAAGAAATCGCAGTAAAGAACCTCAGACTTGACACGAATTTGTCTAGATTTCATTACTTTTTAGAGATAAACAAGCAGCTCCATCGAGACTTGGCTAGTTTTTTACAGAATGTTTTTGGTGGGATGTATGTAATTATGTAACTATGTTTGTTAAGGTGGAATCTTGCAACTCAATTTTGATGCAGTTATTTCCAACCGATTAAGCTGAAATTTCGCATACTTATGTAACTTCAGTGACAATGCAATAATATGGTGACAATGAGCTGATCTGATGATGGAGTCAGGAGCTGTTCAGCAGAAACTCACAATGGAACTCCTGAGTAAAAACTTTACATACTTGTCAAGTTCCGGTGACATTGTTATATAATGTAACAGGTGATAGCGCGCGGTGCTCTTAAAAAGATTATCTTCTAAATGATTTTACAAAAGCTTGTCAGTGAAAAATATTTTTTACGAATAAAACTTATTATAACCCAAAGAAACATTGTTCTAAAACACACAATCACATAATTTGTGTTTCAGTTACCTACCAAACTACATCCTTGTTGCAATAGTACTACTAATCTACAGTTAGATCCAGCTGTTTCTTATAACCTTCCAAACGTTAAGTCAAGTACCCTACATTGTCTCAAGTCTCAACCCTGTGAAATGTCAGTCACGTACAACAGTACTAGTACAAGCATAGCATACGTAGGGCAAAATACCTGGTTGTGGTGCCCCGGCTTTGGGCATTTTAGATTTTGGCAGTCAATAACTAAGCATAGCAAACAAACTTGTTTATAATCTATAGTTAATACAATTATTTGTTTAAGGTTTTGATTATTGATATTTGTGACGCGTTATACCTCTAGATTGTATTGCCCACAACCAATTATTTCCCGCTTTTTCTATTTAAATATGAATCTATTATATAAAAATGAATCTCTATTTCCCTTGGTCATAGCATCACGCATAAACGGCTGGACCGTTTTTGCTTATTCTTTTTTTTTGTTGTATTCATTATTATTAGAAGAACGTTCCTATAAAAGATTTTTTTTGACAGGTCTACGTCTGTCGTGACAGCTAGTAATTAAAATATAAATATCGCGCATTACAAAACTTATGCTTAACCTAAGAGATAGATAAATACTCTATCCTATGTTGTTTAAAAATCGTCGTTTTGATTATTTTTATAATATAAACCGTTTATTTGAAAATTAAAATGTTGTTAAAGTGCCCACAACCAGCGCTCTTACCCTACCTGCAGTGCAATTAGATCTAAATTGCACGTTGGTTAGTAACTGTCATAGAAGAAATATGTTTGTACTAAATACTTGGGACATGTCGATAAAAGTTTTATACTTCACATCCTGTTCACATACTAACTTATAAAACTGTTTATTACTAGATTCTGCGCGCGGCTTTATATGCCAATTCGGATACCTGATCCTTTAAAAAAAACCGGTCAAGTGCGAGTCTTACTCGGGCACGAAGGGTTCCGTACCCATTATCTATAAAAACAGAAAAAAACGTTTGTTATATGGAAGCCCCACTTAAATATTTATTTTATGCTGTTTTTCACGTTTGTAATCCCAAAGTACGGTAAAAATCCTCTCAGATCTCCAGGGCTTAGATCCTTGAAGATATCCAGATGGGTAGTCAGAGGCACGTCCAAACATTATATTTGGCACATGCCAACATTTTGCAGCAGTTAGCATTCCATACGCGACAGGTTGCAAGCCCATCGCCGCTTATAAGAATACTAACTGGTTTCCTCACGATGTTTGCCTTCACCGTTCTGAGCACGTGTTTGATGCGCATATAAAAATCCATTGATGCACGCTGAGATTCGAACCCGCGACCTTCGAAATGAAATTCGAGGTACATTCCACTCGGCCAACGCGTTCTTTACTAGGCTAGATATTTATGTAACACTTGGCAACAATGAAGTTACTCGTACATAACTACTTTAAAACTTCGACCTAAAGCCGAGCCAAGCTCCAAAATAAGCTTGAACACAACAATAACACTGAATCACACGTAATGGAGATGAATCTTAGACAGTATTGTCCTGGTAGGTAGGGTCATAGACCCGGTTGTGGTGCCTACCCCGACTTTGGTCATTATCAATTCTGGCAGTCAATAACTAAGCATAGCAAACAAATTTGTTAAAATCTATAGTTAATACAATTATTTGTCTATGGTCCGTTTTGATTAGTGACAATGTGATGCGTTATACCCCTCTAGATTTGATTGACCACAACTTATGATTTTGTCAATTTAAATAATAATAATTAATAATAAATATCGCCTGTTACAAAACCTAAGAGATAGATAAATACTCCATTCTATAAAATTAATATGTTATTAAATGCCCACAATCAGCGCTCTTACCCTCAACCATAAGGTTCATCGCTCCATCGTCTTTCAATTTAAAATAAACCCTATTCCTTTACCTTATGATTCATGTTGAATGTGGCACTTAATTTTGGCGCATAATTAATTTTATAGACCCAAAGATTAAAGATTGGTCAATGACTTTAATAAAATTATTAATTACCTATTATGTCAGAGATGTGTGACTAATGTATTAAGGTTAGTGCAAACTGGCGCAAGACGCGCAGAACATTGAAATGTATACCATATTTAGATTGAATGACTATAAAATCCAATTGATTTTGTAATCCTCTACCGCGTCGTGCGCCAGTGTGCGCAGACCATTCATGTGCAGTTTGATAACGTCAAAAACTAGTGCTGAGTCCTCTGTTATGGAACAATACTGGATGCAAGCCAAAGTGACTTTTTGATTTTGTAGAAGTTAGTGACTTTCCGCGATTTCATTAGCTTGGTTTTCCATACACATTCATACATGACGTCCCATTGCAATCTCTAAGTGTTATTTATCTTATTAAAAATAATTCATGATTAAATTTCATTTTGAGACTTGATCCACTTCTATTATATAATAAAATATACAAATCGGCTCAGCCGTTACAACGTCATTGAGTAACAAATATCCAAGTTTTCGCATTTCTAATATTAGTCTGATGTAATTATAGATCATTACTGCACCATGTATCTATATTTACAAAGTTTTTTTAAGTTGGTTTGAAACAAACTATTCTATTCTATTCTAATGGAGCCATTTTTTGTAAATATATATATAGATAGATAGATGTTCATGGGAAAATATCAGTTAAACCGAAATAAATATTATTTTTGGATTTTATACCTAAAAATTTTCAGTAAGTGCTATAAATTTTACATTTGAAATCCCTGCGAATGGAGTCATATTTTATAACTTTATTTCCAACTACAACACTCAACTATAATAGTTGTTTGTTACAAAATATAAAGTTAAAATGACAAATTAATAATATCAAATAGGTACTTACCCTAACTTTGGATTCTCTTATACAATTTCTCATTAGTACTTACTATTATCCAAGTCTCCTTAATCACTTTCAATCACTTGTTTAAATATAAAAAGGTTTTTTTTTAGGTCACAAAATGTAAACAACATCGATGTACCAAAGTATATCCTGATCATTGTCGTTTATAACTTTATTTTGTTAAATTTTACATTTCATTGCATATTGAATCGTTTCGGCTTTCATCAATATGTAAATACTGTTTGTTTGTGCACTATGAAATATGTTTGAGCTGTTTTATTTCATTAATTACTGTTTTATTCTTTTGACCGCGCTTCATTAAGTCCCACTTTTGTCAACTTTGTCCTACCTACAAAATGAAAAACAAAAGATTGCTTTTTATATATATTCTGATAACTTTATATTTATATCTATATAGTGTCTAGTGTACCTATTAAAATGTTATCTATGGGAGTTGTGGGTACAATAAAATTGTTTATAAATCTTCATCACTTTTATTTTCTTTTAATTGTATAAATAACGACATTATTATTACTGATAATATAGTATGATCACTTGTTTTTTGCTATTTACATTAATCATATACTACAGCAGTCTTTAAATTTTACTTTATACACAGGATAACGATCAGGCAATAATCACTTACATAGATTTGGTATAGCACTTACAGACTATTATTTTACAATATGTACAGCGCACTAATTAGCATCTACAATAGTCTACATATTTACAATTTGACTGGAAGGTGGGCGATAGGCCCTCTAGACTAGGTAGGCTTGCACGGAGTTACCCGTGTCTACGAGCGGTGGTGGTGGAGGCCACTGTCGCATGTCCCGTCGTCTACCAGGAGCCACACCTTGCTCTAAAGACGAGTAGTCTGAGTCTATTGATGAGTAAATGTGATCTGAGATCGGCCTTCCATCCGGCCCGTACACAACACCTTGTGTTTGTCTCACAGCTGAGGGAGACTGCCGCACTTCTGTCGCATACTCCGGAGGAGCGCTCACTCCCTGAATCACACCACCCATCACAGGTGATTTGTTCGGGAACGGCAAAGTACGAGTCCCACTATTAGGCACCGACGAATCTAGTGTGTAAGTATTTATACTTTTTCTATAACTATGACTCCGCGTCTTTTGATTTGGATGCGAAGAATCGGGCATCACGTATCTAAGCCTTTCCCAAAATCTTTTCTGACCCCATTGTAAACGCGAACCCGTTTTTAAGTACGGTCGCAAATCAGGGTCACACATGGCGTCTCCCACTACTGCGCCTTCTTCTATTAGAATAAGTTTATAAATGCACCCTTTGAGAGCTTCGTGTAACCCTTGTCGGAATTCGTACCGGGACCATTCTGTCTGCATGAAATTTCTCGTTAGCACGATGATTATTCGTTTCGATGCTTCCGCGGTCTCGACTGCCGGTGGCGCGCATTGCATGTACTGAGCGCCGTGGTGTGGAATGTCTCTATAATGAAGGCAGAGATGGTACGATGGATTCCCGTTTTCTAGCTCGTTCGCTAACGACTGCACGACCGATTCCTCATCTTTTGGGCTGTAGCACACGTAAGCGTCATAAAGCTTCTGGCTTTCTTCGAATGTGCCGGAGAATGAAAATAATCTGATTCCACAGTTCGTATAAAGCCATACCCTGAGCGAGTCTCTAAAAATAAATAGTACGACAAGGGCCAATAAAATTAACATAAAACCGGTGAGAGTGGAGACCATCATGGGAACATAGTTCGATACCAACATGTTTCCGATGACTGAATTATCAGCGTAATAATCGCTGCAGGCTGTACCGTTTAAGTTGAGTTCTTTTTTCTGCGGCGGTTTTGCGTCGCCGTTCCAACACCATACGTCGGTTATGTCGATGATTTTTTGCGCGTTCTCGGCCAGGTATGCGGTTAATTCTTGGAGATAGCGACATTTACAGGACCACAAGTTGTTTCCGAGTGACAAAGCTTTTAAATTGGGGTTGTTATTAAAAGTCCACACTCCAAAATCTACAAGCCTGTTTCCATCGAGGCGCAAAACTTCCAGAGATTTCAACGAAAGAAATGATATGTTTGCGATGTGACTGATAAGATTGTTCTGTAAGAAGAGTTCCCTCAAGTTACTTAGTTGGAGGAATTCGTAACCTTTCAATTCTTTGAGCTTGTTATTGCCAAGGTGAAGTATTTCTAAAGCGTTGAGACCGGCAAACGTTCTGTTTTGAATATTATCGACGTTGCTATTGTTTACGTAGAGAGATCTCATCTTCTGTCTTCCGATGAAAACATGATTCTGAAGCTCTCGAATGTTGTTACCATCTAAAAATACCTCCGTCGCATCCATGGGTATCTTGTGCGGTATTTCCATAGACGATTGTCCCGAGCAGTCGACGACATTTGTGTTCCATAAAGGGTCGTGGTAGCAAGTACAATTTTGTGGGCAGGTCATCTCACAGTCACACGCGTCGTAGTCACAACAATGGCAAATAGCAAAACAATGTGTCTCGTACTTACAAAGAAAGTCTGTTGTCTTTAGGTTGGTTAAGGGCACATGAGTTCCGCTCCGAGTATTTGTCATTTTACACAATACATTTTCCAAGTCCATCACACGCGGGTATTGTCTCATAGCGGTCATATTATTGATGATAGGTAACCACTCCATAGTACAATCACACTGAAACGGGTTGCCACCTATATAGAAATCCGGCAAGGTTTTATTGTCCGGCACTGTCGATAAACGTAAACTATTTAGTTCTAAATGTACTAGTTCATTCGCGTACATGTCCACTCGCGTAAGGTTCTTTTTATCAAAAAACGTATTCACATGAATATTGTTCAAAAAATTATTGTTTATAAACAAAAGTTCAACACTATTCGGTATCGCCATCGAAGATATTTCCGCAATACGATTGTGACTGGCGTCTAAAGTCTTTATACGAACTTCGTTTTGTAACTTGTAGTAATTGCCTAAATGTTCGATGAAGTTGCTGTGAATATCTAACCACTTCAAATTACTAGGCACAAAAGCGTAATCAAACCACACTAGATGATTTTCCGATAAGTTGAGCCACAAAAGGCTAGCGAGCGTCGAGAAAACACCGTTGATATCCGACAGGAAGTTGCCGTCGAGTCTTATAGCTTCCAGTTGAGAATTCCGAGTGAAGGTCCCGCGTTCGATCGACTGAATCTTGTTCTTAGCAATGTTGAGTACTTGTAAGCTTGGTAAGTCCCAAAACATTCCGACGGAAAGGTTTCCGATCTGGTTGTCAATCAGTCGCAATCCCGTTAACTGGTTAAGATTCTTGAACGATCCATTTCTAAAAGTCGTTATTTGATTCTCTCCCAGGTCAAGTGTCTTCAAAAACGATAGTTCCCACAAAGCTTCGGGCACGTCCAATAATTGATTCGAGCTCAAGTCCAATTCTTTTAAATCTGAACAGTTTTTAAATGACTTTGGGTCGATGTTAACAAGCAAATTGTTATTGAGTGTCAATTTGCTTAAAACAAACAAACCATTGAATAAGTTTTCATCGATAGTATGAATTCGATTTTCTGCCAGATTCAAAGTATGCAGATTGTACAAAGGCAGAAATGCATTGTCTTCAATGTAGCCGATTGAATTGTTCTTCAAGTTCAATATTTGAAGGAAGAATAAATCTTTGAACGTTTTTCCATCGAGTCTTGTAAGTGCATTATTCGACAAGTTCAAAACAATTAGTCGAAACAGTCCCAAAAACGTTCCGTCGTCGATATGGTTGCTGGTTAGTTGATTGCTTGATAAGTCGAGCACAATCAACTGTTCTAAACGATGAAATATCCCTCGAGCTAATTCAAAAAGAGTATTATCATTCAAGTAGATTTCTCGCAATTCTCTAGCGTTCGCAAAAAGCCCCTCAGGCAGTGTATGTAAATGGTTGTGTGATATGTTTAGAACTCTCATCGAGACAAGTCCATTGAAAGCTTCGCTTGATATGTCGCTGATATTATTATGCTGCAAGTATAAATGTTGCAAACTTCTCAGTCTCATTAGCTCGGATTCCTCTTGCAAGCTTTTGATCTCGTTGTGGCTGAGATCTAAGCTATGTAAGCCCGAACCGCACGTTGGACCGAATCCAAGTTGACCAACGGTCCGTATTCTATTCTGTGTCAAATTCAGTGTATTCAAACTTTCAAGCGAGCAGAACACGCCGGAAGGAACAAACTTTATGTTATTTTGAGCGAGATCCAATGACTGCAGTTCCGACAAACCATTGAATGTATTCAAAGACAGTTCTAAATTCTTAGTAGGGCTCCATTCAAAGTTCTTTGAACGCACTTTTAGACGTTTCAGTTTCTTCAGATCTTGGAATGTATTGTCAGGCAGCTGAAGGAATTTGCAATTGCTGATTGATAGTTCGTTGATTTTTGAAACCGTGCTAAAGTAGTTAGCCCTTAAAGAGCTTTCAAAGAGAAGTAGATGGTTGCACTCGATGGCTAATTTGCTAGTATCTGAAGTCACTGTGGATATTGTAGTTCCATCACCATCGAGAGTGCGGATCCTGCAGAGGGTACTGCTTTCCGAGCCCCGGTCTGAGGTCTGCACGCATTTGTCCGAGCCGTAGGGCTGCACGGACCACCCGAACTGCACCAACGCACAAAACACGGTCACGTATGCGTACATTATCACAGATTTGTCATTTCACTACGGAACGTCTCATAAACACACCCCGTGGGTCGATATCACCATTTCCGAAACAAAGTCCGTGGTATACACTAGGACCGAAGAAAAACTTCCTAACATTTCACTTCACTGTGGTCCATGGCGATTTGCGCGATAATAGTCCTTAGAGATGAATGTTGATCGAAGTTTTCACTTATAAATACGTGCTTGTTATTCGTGATCAGTTTGTGTTATTAAATATTTATTGCGAGTTGTAGAGACCGGCGCGGGATATAGCACGACCTCTCCGCTGCGCGGTTGAGTTGCGACTGACAAGCGGACGGAACGCTTTGGTCGTGGAAGTGGTAGTGGGGACGCGCAACGTAGCCCCTCCTCACTCCCCACGCCGCAGGCCCCCTGCGTAGGCTCTATACCTGGCAGGCGATACTACTAACGACATCTGGCGTGAAATAGCGCTCTTTAAACTTACTTTTGTTTTACTACGGTAACAAAAGTTATTCTTTTTAAAGTTTATTATAGGTTTGTTTTCACAATAATAAAAATTATTTATCTTTAAAATTTAAACTTAATTCTTATTAAAAAAAAATACCTTGAGATACAATATTTTTATTCACAGCAAAAATGATAGGTATATAATGGGAAAATCTACCTACAGTAAGTATTATTGTCGTTCTTATTGATATTTATTTTTGATTTACATTTTCTAACGACTTACCAAGAGACTTAGAAATAGTGCTTAGAATTTATTTATATTTTTTATTGTCTAGACGTATTTTGCAGGAGTCACTCTAAATATTATACACAACTTTCGCTACTTATTATATAAAAGAAACAATTTGTGTCTCTACAAAAAAGCTTAAGAAACCACAGCGCGCTATTTACCAACAGATGGCGCTAGGGAGAGGCATCTTTAAGTATATTTTGTTCGCATACAAAATAGGCACACAGAACGTACCTCTAATAAATTATTTTAATACCTTATACCTTACCTATCAACATTTTAACAGGCCTTTTTAAACATTATTCCTCATTCTCACAAATCATTAGCGTAAATCATGACGACATCGTAAAAGCTATTAAGAAAGGCACTTTCAAATTTTTACGCTCATAACAGACTATAAAGCGAAAATTCAAAATTCAGTTGACTGTTTTATCGTGTCTTAATGTTTTTATCGTCGAGAACTGTCTCTGTGTTGTGGGGTGTATGGAGCACGGAAAAATCGAAAAGTCTTGTTTTGAACTAAACAATTGTGTCACTTGGCAGGAGTGTACATAATCCGAAATGTATAGTAGGTTTTACGTTCTACTTTGAAGTAATGCTTTAAGATAGATCTATACTATTTTTGGTGAGAGCGCACAAATTTTTAATTTTCAAATAAATGGTTTATAGTCAAAAAATTATGAAAACGACAATTTTGAAACAACTTCGAAGGGAGTATTTATCTATCTCTTATTTAAAGCAAAGGTTTTGAACCAGGTTTTGCGGTATTCATTATTGATTATTCAAATTTATATAGACAAAACGGGGAATATCTAGTTGTGGTCAATCAAGTCCATCGACTACTCGATGATCAAGTCTAGTGGTATAACGCATCACAACTGTCACCAATCAAATAGACCATAGACAAAGAATTATATTAACTATAGATTTTAAATAAGTTTGTTTGGTTAGTTATTGACTGTCATAATTGAAAATGACCAAAACCGGGGTAGGCTCCACAACCGGGTCTTTGACTCTATAATCATTTTTATCATACCTATAGGATTCATATAAAAGACGATAGCATGATATTCTTAAGATGACCTTCTCAAGGTTCGGCTTACGTTAGGAATGTTAGATTTTTAAATTGTTTAAGGTTTAAATAAATTGTTAGTAAGTACCTATGTGAAGAATTTGAAATATATTTCTTTGTCCGTATTTTTTTTTAATTTTAAGAGTTATTTATTTACACTAATGCCAGAAATTTCAACAAAACCTCATCCCCATTACCCTAAGATAAGAAGAAATTAACATGCATTACAACGATTTGACTAATCTCCCATTAGGAACATCCGGTATTACGCCAAAGACCCAACCCTTCATAACTACCCCCTAATCTGAACACCATTACAAAAACTGTTATTTTAATCTATGGTAGCCATAGTAGCTATGTGTTATACTGTGAGCGCAGGTACATCTTATCTGTTACTGCATTAACACTTTTCGGAATAAGCTATTGTCATGACATCATGACTATTGGTGAGTCATGATGGGAAATGATTGGCGCCACACAATTGTTTTGCAATGATTTTATGACTTCAGTTGATAAGGAGAAAACTAGCACACGTCTACGTCACGTACACGAGTAGACACTCGTATAGGGGGGTCGAAAATGGCCTGAACTGCTTCGAGAAAAGAAAAGTACGGCCATGCCGCTTTTTTGCTCGACTTGGCGGGGACACTGCCGTGCTTTCAGATATTTATATATTTTTACTAGCGACCCGCCCCGGCTTCGCACGGGTTTAATACATATAAACCTTCCTCCTGAATCACTCTATCTATTAAAGAAAACCGCATCAAAATCCGTTGTGTAGTTTTAAAGATATAAGCAAACATACATACATACAGACGCGGGAAGCGGAAAGCGACTTTGCTTTAAACTATGTAGTGATATACATTTATAATACTTATGAAAGAATCATTTATAGTGAGTTTGACTTTAAAGACTCCTTATGCACATGCACAAGTAATTTTTTTTATCACGTTCTACTTGATGTTTTACTCAGGTTGTGTTCTTCCGTTTGGAACACGTACAAATTGCGCCAATTAGGTAGATATTAAAAATATAGGTAGATAATACACACAGCGCCATCTAGCTCCATACTAAGCAAAGCTTTTACTATGGGAGCCAGATAACTGATACAATACTTAGGTTCATACTTTTTATTTATGAATACATACTTATTACAATATAACACCCAGCCTATCATTATCAAACAAATGTTTATCCTAGATGGGAATCGAACTCACAACCATTGTACAGGATAATCACTAAGCCAATAGTGTTCTCAGTAAGAACTCAAAGCTATTGTGTTGCTGCAATCATAATGCAATGGTCGAGGATAAGATCTTAAACAATGGTTCTTATCAATCGTGGTTACGCAGATAGCTTTATGAAAAGAATATTTCTAGGTACTCATTAATCCTTGTAAATGGTGTGAAGTTGGCCAGCTTGACTCTATTCGTACAATTGTTAGCTTTCACACGCAGATAATCGTTATGACTTTCTTTCGTTCAGACTTAGTAATGGGCTAATTCACAACATTTTGAAAACCATTCTAGATTATTCAGTAGTGACTGGAACCCATAAATTTTTTATTTTTTTTTATTCTGTTAAGTATTGGCCCTAAAAATGAAAATTAAATATTATCAATTTAAATAACCCGCAAAAACGCTTCCTTAGCAAATGGCGTCGCACTAGTTTCTGTGACGTTACATGCTTGTCAACAAATACACAAACGTCAAGTTTTTCAAAGCAGGCGATGACATATTGACAAGCATGTTACGTCATCGTCGATTCGACCAGTCCTGACCGTTTTGTGTCACGTGACTGGCGTTTAAAAATAGATAATTTTAATTATGGTTTTTTTTAAATAAATCATTGTTTATTTACTCCTAAGTTATTTTACTCCTATGAAGGCATAATTTACATAGATTACTATCAACAACACTTTATTTTCATACTGTCAAATAGCATATTGCTTAAAAATAGGGGAGCATTTACTCCGCGAATGAATTCGCCGATCTTGGCTTTATTTCCCATCTTTTCAACGCCTGCCTGGCGTTTATAAGATAGACTGTAGTTGTGGCCGTTCATACATTGGGCAAACGAAAAGAACTGTAGCCGAACGTGTCAAAGAACATATTGCAGCTGTCAAAAATCGCCAGGTATACAAGTCAGCGATAGCGGAGCATTTAGTGGATTCGGGTCCGTCTCACTGGAATGAACTACATGATCCAAAAGTTTTGTCAAGTGAACGCCATTACTACAAGAGAATAGTCCGGGAAGCTATTTAAATTAAAAAGTACCCAAATTTTAATCGCGAAGACGGCTTTAGACTCTCTTCTTCATGGAATCCTGTGGTCACTATATGTGGGTGTCGCGATAGACCATTTCAGTGCGTGGATACAGTCAGTGTGGTGTGTCGTAATGTGAACATGGAGATTTCTATTTCTGAAGACCAAGTGAGGGTAGTTTCTTTAACTGCCTCCGCTTCTCGACGGTAGCTCCGAGTACTCCAGTCTGCCCGCGACCATGGTTATTGTAACATAGCCGAAACGTCGGGAAAGTAAATTAAAGGTAATTACGTGATAATGACCCGTGTCAAAATCTATAGTTATGTCTACTAATCACGATAGTTTGAAAAATAATATAGCAATACCGCCATTTTGAGTTCTGAGATTACCGAGCATTGAAATCATCATCATCATCATCATCATCATCTTTCTGCCCTTAGCTCACTTAAGTGGTGGCACAACATTGTGTATCAGCCCTCTATCAACCGTCATCTCATCACTCACTCCTTTCTTACCCATATCATCTTTCACACAGTCCATACATCTTTTCTTTGGCCTACATCTACGTCTACCTACATCCATCCACATTCTTCTCGTAACATGACTTTATTCCCTCCTCATAACATGCCCATACCATGCTAACCTATTGCTCCTCATCTTTTCCGTCACAGGCGTCACTTTCAAACTTCCTCTGATATACTCAGTACTCACTCCTTATCTTATCCATCCTCGTCACACCACATATCCATCTGATAGCATTGAATTGATTGGATAGCTATTAAATTCAATTGATAAATTTTAAATCTTCAGAACTTCCGTCCGCCAGGTTTCTGTGCGCAGGCTGTTAATCGAAGACCATTTAGGTCACTTGTATCTATATTGTAATAGTTTAATTTTTGTGCATTGATAATGTACCTAGGTTTTTCCTTATCATTTCTCGCGCGAACAACAAAAGCAATGTACATAATGTGAAGGAGTACACTGTACATTCTTTAGAAAAACGTATTTGTTTATTCTATTTTAGAGATTTGAGTACTTACAATTAGCCATGATGAGTCAAACTATATTTGACGTCAATAATACTTCTTCGCTGTGTAAGCCGGTTACGAAAACCCTTAACAAAGAAACAGCACGAGTGTGTTGTCTTGTTCATTACCGATATTAGTTCGTATTTAAGGTCGGGCTTGTTGGCTGCACTGGAAATTAATCAGCATATTTGGACGTCGCATTCTTCATCCATTGTTTGAGTTGTTTGTTTGGGTCATTGTTTGCTAATGACAAACATAAATTAGGTTTTATATTTACAAACAAGAGACCATACAATTTTATTTACTAGCAAGATACCGCTAACCATGTAATTGTTGTAAAAACGTGCTTAAAATAACATGATATCATTTTAACAGGATTTTGTCATTCAGACTGTTGGAACTACTGTTAAAGGTGTGACCAGACATCGCACGGCATTCGATTGCGGTATTCGCAGAACACAAGTTTGCCGTGCAAACGAACAATAACACCGTTTGAGTGCGGCTGCTCGCGGCTGTTGTCCAAACATAGCGCGGCTTGCCGCGCGCCGTTGTCGCGCTCGATTGCCGCGCAAAGTCTTGTCATACCTTTAGTCTAGTGTCTTTCTCTGTAACTGATCTTTAACTACATCTACATATTTAACAAACATACACACATTTCACCATTCATTCCCTTCAGCTTGATTCATCTTGGCTTGATTTTTTCTAAACTAAATCTGCTCTAGATAGAGGTTGATTTTATTGAATTTGGGGGGAAAGCAAGATATTTTTTGTCACTTTCCTATCTCCAAAACCACTAATGTTATTAATATTAAACAAGTCGAAACATAGAACTTTACTCACAATTTACAAAAAGTACCTAATATTAGCCCTGGAGACCAAGAAAGTAGAGCAACGAGGTAGGTGTGTAAGTTTTACTTCGCTTAGACTCCATATACCTACATTTATAAAGAGTTCCGCAACTCCATATTAAATGCACGTACGGAACACCGCAAATTCTAACACGTAAGCACACGACGGGCGGCAGCAACGTACCTGAAGATATGGGTATTTCATTATTGGAAAAACACTCTCTCACACTCAACTTTATTTGATGTTTGTTTACGTAATCGGTTTTTGGTAATGACATGGCCCAGATAATTGGCTTAAAAAATACTTTTATTTCTATTCCAATGAATAATAATAGTTCATTTATTTGTTAAAATATGGTCAATTAATGGTATTATCAATTAAATAAGGTTCAACATATTCTGTCATAATATTACGACATACAAATAATTAATTAGTCACCTAAGTTTCATTACAAAAATAATAGATAATTTTAAATAGAAATACGGTTAATTACCACGTTTTTCCTTTGTATTGCTGACGTTTCGAGACAATTCAGATGCTCTTCATCATGAGCATCGCCCGCGACCGCGATCAACGGCAGATCAGCGGAGTATTCGTATAATTAGCCGTATTTCTATTAAAAATGATTAACAACCACGATAGTTTTAATTCTAAAAATAATAGATGACAAAATTTTAAATTAGACACTGTGCCCTCTAAGCTTTTGTTATTCAAATGATAACGAGATTACAAGTGCGGTGATGATGATGACTTAGACTATATGACGCTGTATCATCATCCTAACACTTAACAAGTAGGACATTACAAAAAATAACAAATACGCATCAATAAAAACTAATAATAAAAACTATTCCGATTTAAAATAATTCAACAAACCCCATAGAAAAAGTTTAATTAATCAAGATTAATCGCTACAGTTTAGCACTAGCTACCCCTGGGGTAGCAGGCACCCCAAGGAATAGTAATTAAGCTACAACTCGTCTGGTTTGAGCAAATTGCATTCTTTGTTTGTTCTGTAAACTTCGAATTGTTGAGCTGAACTATGTTAAATAAGAATCGAAGTCCTGACTGACTAATAAACGCTCAGCCAAAAGCGATAATCGTAGAGATTTGAAATTTGTTGGGTATTTTTGTCATGGTGCGTGCTCAGAAAGGATTTTTAGAAATTCAACCCCTAAGAGGTAAAAACGTTTGTATGAAAAAAGGCATTGTTTTGCATACAATTTCAATACTTGGTATCAATATTATTTTATACAAATAATAAAAGACTAATATGATTTAGTTCTGAAATATCCGTATACGAAAAGGGGGTGAAATAGGGTTTTATTTGTATGGATATTTTTAACGATTTTCTTAAAATTCAGTGTTTCTCAAAACAGAGATTAAAAACGTTCGTAAATAACTCCACACAAACGAACTCGCAGGAGTTTCCACTAGTTCGGAATAGAATTTAACCTGTGAAGTTTAATTTCTATCTGCAAACAGAGAGCGAAAGATTTTTACTCACTTTATTTTAACGTAGGTACCTACCTGTGTTTGTTGGAGTAAAACACTTGGCAAAAAAGCGTATTTAGAATTAGAATGTATTTATTACTAGCTGCTCGCCCCGGCTTCGCACGGGTGGTACCTGAATAAAAAGTAGCCTATGTGTTATTCTGATGTATAAACTATATTACTGTAAAGTTTCATCTTAATCCGTTCTGTAGACACTCACAAACTTTCACATTTATGATATTACAGTGTGATTATTATTTTATGAATTATTATTACCTATTATTACTGAATTATTATTATCACCAACATCTTTTATTTATGCGCTATTTTGTTATGTGGTAGGTATATATAAGGGTTAGTACATATAATTAAATGCAGAGGCAAATAGAACATTATCCAACAAAATATTATAAAGAGAAAAGATTTTTATTTTTGTATGTTTGTAGCGAATAAACTCAAAAACGATTGAACCGTTTTTAAGAATTATTTCACCGTTAGAATGCTACTTTTTCTGATTACTTATGCATATTATATTTATTTCTAAAAAAAATGTCCACACATGCAAAGCCGGGAAGGGCCGCTAGTATTTAATATACCTACGACCTTCGATGACTCGTTTGCCAGGTGATACTTCGTCTGTGATTATACATAATTGGCACTAAAAGGTACTTAATTACCGTCGGTATAGTCGGTATAGTCGGTAGGATTATTTATCGAAGTGATTAAAGATGGGTACATCTTTATTCACATATACTATAAATTATAAAATAGGAGATGTGGCTTGTTCACAAGTATTTCTTTTTTCGTTTCGAACAAAAACAATCGTCGACTGGGAGCGCCTTAATATAAAATAATTACGTTTCAAAAATTAAAAACAAAACCGACATTATGCATGTTATAAATTGAATGAAATAAGTCCAATACAAAATTTCATCCCCGTTTTTCACCCTTAAAAGTGGTATTTTCAAATTTACATGGGACCATACTGGAAGCACCAGCTTTCAAATAAAAAAGAATCATCAAAATCGGTTCACTCAGTCGAAATAACTGAGGTAACAAACATAAAAAAACAGTTCAATTAAGAAAAAAGGAGGAGGCCTCCCTTTGAAGTCGGTTAAAAAACAGACACATGCGAGTAGTACTTACTCCTTTAGGACTCTGTACAAACTAGGAGTACTACGTAGGTATTTACCTACCCACCTAATATACTAGGTAGGTAGCCATTACAATATGAATAAGCTTTCGCCCTACTGATAATTAAAGATTAAACGAACTTACCTGTAAGTGAAGTTCTATCATAATTACACGAGCACCTAGTCCTAATAGATAAGTATGAGTTAAAGTGTATATAAATAACTCATACTAATCTAGTACTAGGTGCAAAGTGTAATTCTACAAATTATCGTTATGCTGATTTTACCTATACTGCTGTGAGAATACTCCTTAGAATTTTGATAAGTGAGTTTGCAATTATCAAAATACTGGCCATTGATTTGATTATGTTGCTTCAGAAGCTTGGATTTTAACATTTCAAAGAGACTAGACTGTATTTGATATTAATTTCAACTTGATACCTCCCCTTCTTGTGAAGAGGGTTTAACACGGTCAGACAGATAGACAGACGGACAACAAAGTGTGTCTATAGGGTTCCGATTTCACCTTTTGAGGTACGGAACCCTTAAAATTGACGATAGCTGCATCTACTAATTTTTAGGGTTCCGTACCCAAAGGGTAAAAACGGGACCCGTCTGTCCGTCTGTCCATCCGTCTCTCTGTCACAAGGCTATAATATTATCATGATTATGTATTTTTGTTGCCGCTATAACAACAAATACTATAAACAGAATAAAATAAATATTTAAGTGGGGCTTCCAAACGTGGATTTCTTTGCCGTTTTTTATAGATAATCATACGGAACCCTTGCGCACTTGGCCGGTTTTTTCTCCTGCAGCTGTCAACTTTTCGCGTATTTTTTCTTCATTAAAATCGACTGCAGTCATAAAATTTTGCAAATTAGTGTTTGCTAATTGACTCCATTTTAATTTATTGCACTATTATGACAAAGAAATAATAATAAATTGTGTTTCACTTTTTACAGTTTAGAGAAAAGGGGAAAACAAAGCATTTTAGACCCTTACGGTAGGGCGTATTAAATTTGCATTAGACTAAATTGAAATACGCCCTCCAATGACTCGTTACAAGGGATAGTGTTACCAGCTGATAGTTCGTTTTTATGGCTACAAATTTTCTAAACAATTTGAGGTAAATAATAAGTAGATGAAAAAGCTTCACTAAACGAATGGAAGGAGGGTCATTGTTCATTAGGATGAGTTTATAATAAGTATAATAAAATTATAATAATTACAATAAAATATATTTTATAATAAAACTAGCGACCCGCCCCGGCTTCGCACGGGTAGCATGTTATTATACATATAAACCTTCCTCCTGAATCACTCTATCTATTAAAAAAACCGCATCAGAATCCGTTGTGTAGTTTTAAAGATATAAGCAAACATACATACATACGCGGGAAGTGGAAAGCGACTTTGCTTTATACTATGTAGTGATATCACTAAATAGGTAGTAGGCATATTGAAGTTTAATTTCATTAGTTACATGTCCGATTGTTCGTACCCCCCGTGCTAGATTTAACAAATACATACAACTTTAGAAACAAATATAAACAACTCTCAAATTATCGTAAGACTAATGTTTTATTACTACTTATACTCAAACCATTCTATGCAGAAAAAAACATTTTTGATAATTATTAATTATGAATTATTTGCTGTATTATTATAGTTAGTAACAATAATATTTTTTAATTTAAGGCGACGATTGTTTTTTTTCGAAACGAAAAAAGAAATACTTCTGAACAAGCCACATCTCCTATTTTATAATGTATAGTATATATATGTATAGTATATTTTATAATGTATATTTTGAATTTGTGCTGAAGCTCTTTAGTTATTTTTTTTATTGTTGTACGTACTTGAGTAGTAGGTACTTTTAATTATTATTCTTGTTTGAGCCTTCACCTTGTTCGATTGGCACCACACTGGAGCTCTGCATAGCATTAAGGAAAGGATCATAAAAAAAAAGGTAGACCCCAAGCCGTGTTTGTTACCTGATTCTTCTAGGCTTGGTCGCGTGGAATCGGCGTAGCTTCACCTAGTTCCTAAGACGTTTCAAAGTGATCCTTGTGATTTTATTGAAATAAATGATTTTTGAATTTGAATTTGAATTTGAATATGTGAATAAAGATGTACCCATCTTTAATCACTTCGATAAATAATCCTACCGACCGCTGCAATGACGACAAACACACGTCGGCGCGTGGTCCGCCTTTGCTTTTCGAATAAATTAATGATATAAATTATGTATAATTACTTATCAAAAATCTATTCTAATAGAAATCTAGATCTACATATTACCTATCTTTAACAATAAATCACAAGTTGATCTTAATAGTAGGTATCAAAATATTTCGATCATATATTCTAAAACGTATCATTTTCAAATAATATCTTTATCGTGAAATGTTTCTGCTATTATGTTTTCAGCTTAATATAAATCTAGGTAGGAACCTGAAGTAATATACTTATAAAAATAGGAGATGTGGCTTGTTCAGAAGTATTTCTTTTTTCGTTTCGAAAAAGAGCAATCGTCGACATACAGCCCCTTAATAAAACAAACTTTTGAAAGTTTGTCATCATTTTACTTGATAACAATGACTGCACTGCAATAAAACTATGCTATAAATTCTCGTAAAAATCATAGTTATGTGAATAAAATAGCTAGATCTAGCCAAAACTTCGTTTTGCTGGCTACTTCTTTAGCTTGAAGAATACAAGGGAAGACTAATAATGCCGTCAATTCTCATCGAGAAGATCTTCAAGTCACGGTGCGACTGTTTGATTAATTGAATCATTTTTTGCTCTCCCCCCAGAAGGCAGTGGATAATAATATTTGTCAATTTGCATCATTTCCTATTGTGATTTTAAATTGGTTAAAGTATTTTTGAAATGGGAAAAGAATTGGGTTTCTTGTTTCATTCTTTGCGAAATGCAAGTAAGGCATAAGTATGTTTTTTTATTAATTGATATACGCCGTGTTGGCCTAGTGGGAGGTACCTCGACTTTCAATCTGAAGGAACAATGTATTTGCGCATCAAAAACACGTGCTCAAAACGGTGAAGGAAAATATCGTGAGGAAACCAGTTAGTATTCTTATGAGCGGCGATGGGCTTGCAACCTGTCACGTATGGAATGCTAACTACTGCAAAATGTGGGCATGGGCCAAATTTAATGTTTGGACGTGCCTCTGACTACCTCCTCCCTAGATACCTTCAAGGATCTAAGTGCCTGGAGATCTGTACATATCATACATACATCTTTGAGATGTCTACCGTACTTGTGGATTACAGTTAATGTGATTCTATTTTTTTTATTGATGTATATCGCGTCATTATTTTTATTTATTGTATGAAAACAAGAGGTAGATAGATTGGCTGTGTGAAAGATTACACGGTAAGAAAGGAGAGAGTGATGAGATGACTGCTAATAGAAGGTTATTGAAGAAAAACACATGTTGTGCCGACCCCACGTGATATGGGATCAGGACAGAAAAATTATGATGATTACCTTTTTATTTATTCCGACGTTACAACAATCGTGATCTAGAAAAGAGCGATGTTTTTTTACTCCTTCAACTTTTGAGTGTCTTGTGTCTTTTGTGTCTTGTCTGTTCTTTGAATTTATTATCCTGGACACTCTGTAATGCTTGCACCAATGAATGGATACAAAAACGTCATTTAAAAAATTAAATGAAAAAAAATTGTACGTGCTCATCTTAATTTTACCTTAAAGTCGTAATAAATCAAAACAAATTGCGTCACTTTCAAAATATTTCTACTACCAGCACCAAAAAGTGACAGTTCACCGCCGAATCTCCGGTCGTGACATGATCGTAGTCACGTACCAAGCACGCGTCTGTTTTAGCCACAGAGCAAGGAAAATGTAAGTTTCTCCTCATCTAAGGACTTGCACGCTGTTGACTATGAAGTTACAAATTTTTCAATTTAAACACAAAAACATTATTGAGCAATGTCTATTTGCCTAGTTATGTTTTACTTTTGTTCCGAAATTTTCTGTTTGCGGCATAATAAATAATACATAATTTTAATTATTTATGACAGAAACATTATGATAAATAATAAAATAAATAATAATTATAATATAAATAATAAATATTTTTATTAATTATTACCTAACTAATCTTGTGACAATTTACACTATACCTGAACTAGGATGAACCTGTATCTAAGGCGAAAAAAGCTGAACTGTATTTAACAAAACACTAATAAATAAATAAAAACCGGCCAAGTTCGAGTCGGACTCGAGCACGAAGGGTTCCGTACCATTATCTATAAAAACGGCAAAAAAACACGTTTGTTGTATGGCAGCCCCACTTAAATATTTATTTTATTCTGTTTTTAGTATTTGTTGTTATAGCAGCAACAGAAATACATCATCTGTGAAAAACCGACGGACAGACTGCGAAGTCTTAGTAATAGTGTCCCGTTTTTACCCTCTGGGTACGGAACCCTCACGGACAAGTCTCATATGCCTGTAATTTCGCCAGCAAACCGAAACACAACAAGTAGTGAAAGCAAGTACTTTTCTAAATGAGCATTATAAATAAGAAACTGTACTACTCTTATAAATATAGCGCATTTTCCTTACTCTACGCAACGTACTATCACGAACCCATCGACCTCCGACGTTGTACGTGATGAGTACTCCTTATTTAATTAACCGAATTTTGGAAAGGATTCAGTTTATTTTTGTTTTGGAAATGTTTGGTTACCTAAGAAACAGCTACTCCCATAAGACGTAATAGAAAAACGGCGTCTGGCTGTCAATTACATCAACAATCTTCTTATCACTACATAGTATATAAAGCAAAGTCGCTTTCCGCTTCCCGCGTCTGTATGTAATATGTATGTATGTCAGTATGTATGTTTGCTTATATCTTTAAAACTACACAACGGATTTTGATGCGGTTTTTTTTAATAAACAGAGTGATTCAAGAGGAAGGTTTATATGTATAATACATGCATAATATAGTAGAGAAACACTGATAATTTTAGAGGTTTCTAATGTGATGTCGTAAATAAATACATTTTTTTGCGCTTACATTGCAAATGCTGGCTGAAACCCAAGAAATATATCAAAATAATGTACTACAGTATTGTACACCTTAAAAACGTCTACAAAAAAGTCAACGATGGTATTAGAAATGTCTTACGCACAGCGAAGCGGGCACGGGTCAGCTAGTATATAATAAAACCGGCCAAGTGCGAGCAGAACTTGCGCACGAAGGGTTCCGTACCATCATCTATTAAAAACGGTAAAAAAACACGTTTGTTGTAGTATGGGAGCCAGACTTCAATATGTATTTCTGTTGCCGCTATAACAACAAATTCTAAAAACAGTATGAAATAAATATTTAAGTGGGGCTTCCATACAACAAACGTGGTTTTTTGCCGTTTTTATAGATAATGGTCCGTACCATTTATATCATTTCATACCCTTTGTGCGCGAGTCCGACTCGCACTTGGCCGATTTTTTATTTTCTTAGTTTTTTTGACGATATAGTAGTATAAAAAATATTTCCTGAAACGCGGGTAAAAGTTAATTATATTTTGAGTTGTCTAACGATGCATTAATTTAAATAATATTTAATAAAATTCGTTCTTTAATGTACGAGTATACTAAACTTATTGCATCGTATTTAATAAACACATCAACCCTTAACCCATCGGCTGCCGGAATCCAAACGTTTCATCCCATGACAGCAATATCTAGATCTTGGGAGAATGTGCCTAGAATTAATTTAATTAATCTTACCTGTCCAGCGGGATAGAAGACACGCTATATTACAGCGGTGGGTTAGAATCTTAGCACCAGTTTATTGTACCGTTAGAGCGCCTTCAGATTAAACGCTCGAGGAAGCGCCACAAAGCGTAGGTAAATAATAATAATACGTAAAAAAAACTGGCCAAGTGCTAGTCGGACTCGCGCACGTAGGGTTCCGTACCATTCTACCATTCATCTATAAAAAACGGCAAAAAACACGTTAGTTGTATGGGAGCCCTCCTTATATAATGATTTTATTCTATTTTTAGTATTTGTTCTTATAGCAGCAACAGAAATACATAATCTGTGAAAATTTCAACTGTCTAGCTATCACGGTTCATGAGATACAGCCCTGTGACAGAGAGACGGACAGACGGACAGCGAAGTCTTAGTAATAGGGTCCCGTTTTTACCCTTTGGGTACGGAATCCTAAAAACAGTTGCTAGAATCATTAATTAATTCATGAGGTATGAAGATTTTGTTGTAGCGGCTCTACGGCGATTCCTCGAGCGTCTAATCTGTATACTAGTCTAGTTTTGACGTTTTGACGATACGATAACGATACGATAGTGATAAAAGTCAATAGTGTAAAGTTATTAGTTAACATTGCCTGGCTTCGCAGCTCAGTTGGTACTAACCTTCTATGCTGTAGGTTGGACAAATATTTGTGTGATGAACATAGATGTTTGTTCTGTGTCTGGGTGTTATGATGTATCATTATATAATATACTAGCAGTTCGCTCCGGCGTCGCACGGGTGTAATAATGATTGTATGGCTTATTTTTGTACACCTTGTTACATTATCGAAGTTTTCATACGGATCCCTAACATTTTTGAAAATATTCTATAGCCTATGTTCATTAGCTTGTAGGATTCAAATGGTGAAAGAATTTTTGAAATCGGTCCAGTAGTTTCGGAGCCTATTCGATGCAAAAAAACAAACAAACAATCAAATCTTTCCTCTTTATAATATTAGTATAGATTTACATTAAAAAATATAATCTATCAGTAATCTGGTCCCCATAGTACATATTCCCATAGCTTTGCTTAGTTTGGGGCTAGATGGCGATGTGTGAAATGTCCATCAAAATTAAAAAAAAAGTTAATTACAATTTAAAACCAACTCGCTAGAGCTTTAATAACGTTTTTACTAATGCTAACTTCGGCGTAACTTATACAACTGGTTAGATTTGGTTTGCGTGTAAGTAATACTGGCTACTCAGGTAATACTTACTTAAAATGATTACTTTTTTAGGGTTCCGTACCCAAAGGGTAAAAACGGGACCCTATTACTAAGACTTCGCTGTCCGTCTGTCCGTCTGTCTGTCACAGGGCTATATCTCATGAACCGTATAGCTGGCACTCTCAAAAAATTATAATTAGTGGTTAACAAAGTTTATACATTTTAAAATTGGTCGTTTGATTTTTCACTATTGATTGACATTGTCTTTCGTGTGCCTAAACGGTGATGGAAAACATCGTGAGGGAATTTAGTTATTATTGTTTTAAGCGGCAATAGGCTTGTAACATTACTACTTTTAATTGGCATTACGGTGTTACAAGACACTGCGCGGCATTAGAGTGCGGCAGCCGCGCGTTGTTTGGATGACAGCCGCACGCACATTTAGCTTTATGTTTAAACTAGTCACGCGGCAAACTTGTGTCCTGCGAATCCTGCGCTCGATTGCCGCTCTATGTCTAGTCACACCTTTAAGCGTTCATGAACATAGCATTGTATTTATTGTGTAACTGTAATTTTTCCCAAAATTCTATAATAAATTAGCTACTTTTCCCTTTGAAAATTATTTATCAAAATAAGATTGCTAACTTGCAAACTTATAAATTGTTACCTATTGAAGGTATAAAAAAAGGAATTGTGTGGTTTTATGAAACCACGGTAAAAGTGAAACTTTTACCCTCGTATTCAAGAACGACACTATGAGAACAAGCACTCACAGTGGGCGAAATCTTTTTTAATAAAAATCACTTTAGGTGTTGTGCGACACTGCATAGTGTGACTAGAGGCATATTGTCGTGTGCCTCTAGCCAAAGTTGAACTCTAAAGGCACACGGTAGCCTGCGCCATAGTGCCGCTCAACACATAAAGTGATGTTTATGAAAAAAGATTTGTCCACTGTGGGTGCGTGTTCTCATAGTGTCGTTCTTGAATACGAGGGTTAGTCTATCTATACACTACACGGTCAGCTGATGGAACTATAGACGCCGCCATATTGGCCTCGGCTGCTCTGACGAGCGCCTTTCACTTTATCCCTACTCCGCGCGGCCGACCGTCACGCGACATGCGACACAGACCAAATTTGAGACGATGTAATAAAAGTTTCACTTTAATATTAAATCGAACTTCGCTAAGCAAACTTACCCAACTCTAATTACCGGTAACGACTATCCCCAAACCTTTCATAAACCCTTTAGCCAGATTTAGTTCAGTGTATCAGATAAGGGCGTGTCTCCACTGTCAAGGCCCGACGTCACGTTCGCGACACGTGCTCAGATCACGCGCGTCACGCAATGTACGACCGGCTTAATTTGTCGACAGAGAGGTAGGAAGATAGTCAATTAGTGAGAACTAAATGTTGCTGGTAATTTATCTTATGGTTAGCATCATAATTTTTTTCTCCTTTTCTCACACAAACATGTTGCGAAGAAGATTCGGCTTGTGTTTTACAACCGGTCGCCTACCTGACGTCACTCCTCTTCGGGAACTTCTGGTAAGCACCGTTAATTTAAAACCCTTAACTCGTTCTTAAGCGGCGATGGGCTTGTAACCTGTCACGTATGGAATGTCATGTGCCAAATAATGGACGTGCTTTTGACTATCTCTTTTAGTCATCTTCAAGCAAAAATGAAATAGGATCACGACTGTAATCTCCAAGTACGGTAGACATCCTTTTAGGTCTCCAGGCGCTTAGATCCTTTGAAGATGTCTAGAGGGGGTAGTCAGAGGCACGTCCAAACATTATAATTGGCACATGCTCACATGTTGCAGTAGTTAGCATTTCATACGCGACAGAATGGCTAACTCACGATGTTTTCCTGCATATAAAATTAGCGCAAATTTAGTTGCGTCGTATTTTTTCCGACCATGTCGGTTCCATAATGTCCTCCCGTGACTGACCACTGACCAGCCCTAATATGGGTCTGTAGATACATATAACAATGATTGTGCCGTGTGTGTAAACTAACAAAAACATATTTTGAAAATTTCTGATAGGTACCTAATTTCATAGCAAAAATGCGAACCTAATTTCTGCGCATGTCAATTTATCAGGGACTTATAAGTATTAATAATAAATAAGTGTTACCCCGTAGGTAAAAACGGGACCCTAATACTATGATTCCGCTGTCCATCTGTCTATCTGTCACAAGGCTGTAACTCATGAACCGTGATGGCTAGACAGATGAAATTTTCACATGATGTATTTCTGTTGCCGCTATAACAACAAATACTAAAAACAGAATAAAATAAATATTTAAGTTGGGCTCCCGTACAACAAACGTGATTTTTTTGCCGTTGTTTGTAGATGTACGGAACTTGTCGTACGTGAGTCTGTCCCGCACTTGGCCGGTTTTTTTTACAATATTTTGCTTATTTATTCAGTCAGTTAGGTTATTCACCTATGTTTTATCATTAATCACTCAAAAAACTCTCTTACAGCCCATCTGGCCTCAACTTTTTCAAAACTTGCAAACCTCTTGTAAAACCTAATCCTTGCTGGCTGAGAGGTAAAGAGAGTAAGTTAAGAGGTACCTTGTCTTTTAATCCGTGTAGTTCAAGGTCTTGAGTTAGAATCCCGGCCGGTTTTCTATATAAAAATATATTTTAGCGCACCAGTTTTTATTCTTATACCTAAGCTACGATGGACTTGCAGGTTGCATCACGTATGGAATGCTTACTTTTGTACAATAAGTATTACTAGCTTTTACCCATAACTTTGTCTGCGTAGATTCAAAAAAACAATTTTTGTTGAATTTATCGTAAACGTTGAAATTACTGAAAATAAAAATAAAATTTTATAAAAAAAAAGTTGCCTATTTCCTTGATAACGTCACAGACAGACAGGCAGACAGAGTTACTAATAGTATAGATAGATAGATAATACTTTATTGTACACCAGAAATAAACAAGCAAAACATTAAATAATTTTCGAATTACGTACAATGGGCGGCCTTATCACTAAAAAGCGATTTATTCCAGGCAACCGGAGGATGGAAAGTAGTGAGCAAAGCAACAGTGGAAGGCAGTGTGCAAGCAACAAAAACAAAAATGACTTAATACCTATGATAAGATGTACCATATGTAATATTTGTACTTGCCTGTGACTATCACCTAGGTGTCTTCAGGGATCTAAACGCCTGGAGATCTGGGAGGATGTCTACTGAGATCACAGATGTTATGTAGTAATTAGCACAATTTACTTTTAAAATACTTTATTAGATTTAGAACTTAGTATTTACACTTTTACTAGATTTAGAACTTAGTATTACGAACTTAGTACAATGAGATGTGTCGAATTTGGATGTTGGAAGTGAAGTGACTTGCTTATTCTAATGCCACTTATTTATACTAAGAAAGGTGTGGGAATATTTAGACATATGTTGGGGATTTACATGGTCGGGAATGTAAAGTATCCATAAACTATCAGTTGTAGACAACTGAGCCACTTATCCTAATAATTTATTTAAACAAAAGTATTGTAAGAACTTAAACAGTTTTGAAAGTTAAGTACCTATAAAGAATACAAAGGTCCTTAAGATACAATACTACTTGAGAATCACGTAATGGTTTGCAGGTTAAGTCAAGTACCAAAAAGGTCCTTAAGATTAATAAATTGTATAACGTAATGGTTTGCAGGTTAAGTCAAGTACCAAAAAGGTCCATAAGATTATAAATTGTTCACAGAACTACAAACCACTTATCGTAGTGCAACTTATTTAAACAAAAAATGGTCATGTGAACTAAAAGCATTTTTAAGGGTTTTGAAAGTTAAATACTTATAAATAATACAAAGGTCCTTAAGATACAATATTACTCGAGAATAACATATTGAAGGTATAAGAAGTACGTGGGAATCACCTAGAATTAGTATTATGTAACATCTCCCCTCTTAGAATAAAGATTGGGCGTTAGTGCCTAATCTTTGGGAATGAGGTGATGTTAGAGGGTTTTCAGTGTTGATTTCTTCGTCGTCTGTTACGCGGGAAGACGTCTGATGTATATTTCTAAGCGGGATGGCGATATGTGTGCTGCGCTCTCTTCGGGAGTTGTCGAAGCAGTTGTTGAATATTTGAACGTATCCTCTTCCGTCCGATGATCGTCTTGTTTGATTGAAACCGATTGGACATCGTTTGCAGAGTTTGATAAGAAAATAAGAAGGGAGTATGATGCCTATCGTAAAATAGAACCACATGAAGGTAGAGTTGTTTCTATCTAGGAACGATTGTGACTTAGAATTAGCTTGGATCTTCTTCAATTCGTCTGAGTATTTATCGAGGTGAGTCTTGATTTTGTTAAGCGAATCCAAGGGCATGTCGTTGATCTTGATGGGAAGAAGATGTGGTGGTGCTTCAATGTTCTTTGTTATCTCAAAGCAATCATCCGTCCTTATGTCGGGAATTATAATGGGACTCGTCGCGTTTTCTTCCATTGATTGATATGCCGAAAGTGTGCTGTAGCCTGTGTGAAGCGTACACCCTTGTGATAGTGTTACAATGCCTGATCCTTGAAGCTTATGATTTGAAACTTCATTGTCGCAGTGTAGAACGCAGCTGGTTTCGGTGGTCAAGATGTAGAGCCATCTGTTGTGATGCAATGGTTGAAACGTCTGGATTTCCGCAGGAAATGTTGTCGCCGTGCAGGTTTCAGGAATAGTAGTTTTCTTGCTAAGAAGTAGTTGTAGCTCGCAGATGGGACGCTCCGCTGAGTCGTAGATCACAAGATCTTTGCAGACTCTGTTTCTCATAGCGAAGGTGATGCAGTTGTCTAGTGAACTCGTCGAAACATAATATTGCCCACTTGGATTAGTAGCCAGGTATATATGCTCAGGAATGATTGTGGAATAGTATGAGGAGTTAGGATGTTGTATTGGAATAGAATAGGTATGATACAAGGTTAAAGGATCATTCATGACGAGAGGAAATTCTAGAATATAGACTAATCGATTCGAATAAACATAGGCTGTCAAGAAGGAAGAATCTAGTAAAGTATGTAAGTTATTAGTAGTGACCGAAGTGACTAGCCTTCTGTTTGTTCTAATTTTATTCGATTTAAGAAGCTCATTGAACAACTTTTTAGAGCTTATGATTGAAGGATGAACTATATTACATTTAGCAAAAAGAATACTAGCTAGACAATCGTCAATTTCGTTTTCTAGGCTTGTAACAAGCTCTAGGATTTGCAAAGAAATAGTAGAGATATCTTCGTTTACTTTGATGTCGAAGATAAGAGTATCTGTCTTGTTGAGGTAGGAGTTGAGACGATTAATGTTTTCATTAATTACTTGTTCGTCAAAGGTAATTTTAAAGATTGTTTCATTAAAATTTCTTACAGTAGAAGATGTAATTTGCAACTGTTTTTGCATGAGATTGCTTAGATCCAACTCATTTCGTTCAAGTTTATCGATGCATTCGTCGTAGCGTTTTGCATCTTTTGCATCAGGTGTACCTATAAGCCACTTAAGAACAGAACCAAAGTCGTCTAAGAGTTCTCTTTTAACACGAAAGTTCTTTCCTAAGTACATGTTGAGTTCAGCTAGTTTTGATTCGATTTTATTTAGATTTACGTTAAGGTAAGATTTGGTCGATTGAACGTTAGGAAGAAATTGATATTGAGCTGATGTCGCTTGGAAGTTGTTGGAAAGGCGAGTTAGGGATTCGAAAGATATGAATAGTGGTTTTATGTCTTTATAGACGATAAGCTTCCATGATCCATCAGATATTGAAATTTGTCCTTCTTTGTCATAAAAAATACCAGCATGTGAGGTAAGGGAATCGGATATTATCATTTGAGCAACGATTTTCGTGGTTACGCTGGAATAAAAGTAATTGACGAGTTAGGAAAATAGAAGAGTTCTAATATAAATTTAAACCTAATTTTATTATATACCTATACTTAACTTAGTGGACATAAGGCCGTAGGCGATTGGCATGCACTAATTGATTTTTGCCTGCTTTCTTAATTAAATAGTTTTCGTTGAAGCCTACACGTATTATTTCGAACGGACCTTCCCACTTAGAATCTAAATTATTTGGGTTAGGGACCCTTAACATTACCTTATCACCTATTTTATATTCGATAGTATTTCTAATTTTGCTATCGTAGCGCTCTTTTGCTTTTTCTTTCATGTTTTCGATGTTTTTGAGTGCAGTTTCACGAGATGCGTTTAGACGTTCATTAAGGTCTTTTAAATAATCGCATGCAGTGTAATCAGAAATTGGCTTAATGGAATAGAATGGACGCGGTTTGTATCCGAAAAGAAGTTCATGCGGCGTATAACCCGTGGAGCTATTAATCGAGGTGTTATGACACATGATTGCGAATGGAATGATTTGATCCCAATTCTTTAACCGTCGATTATGGTACATGCGAATGTGATCTCGTAGAGTTGCGTGAAATCGTTCGAGGGCACCGTTAGTTTGAGGATGGTAAGTTGTATTGAAAGTGTGATTAGAGCCGAAGAATTTCATCAGTTGTTTTATTACATTATTCGTAAATTCGGTGCCTTGATCTGAATGGAATCTCTTTGGTACTCCGTAGTGTTGGCAAAAGTTAAGCAATTGCCGTGCTACAGTTACCGCTTCTTTGTCTGGGATCGGGTATGCTTGTACATATCTCGTAAGATCGTCTTGGAGAGTTAAAACATATTTGTTATTGCCTTCACTGATGTCCGAGTAAGAGACTAAGTCCATTGAAACGCGTTCGAAAGATTCGGTTGATTGGGAGGTTATGACCATGGGAGCTTGAAAAGATTTTCTTTGTATTTTATTACGTTGGCAGATAACGCAAGATTCGACGTAAGTTTTTATGTCATTGGTCATCCCTTTCCAAAAGAATTCGTTTCTAATTTTCCTGGTAGTTTCGACTACACCACGATGTCCTGATAGAGGTTCATCGTGATAGGTTTTCAGGATATCAGGGATATCTTCTGACTTTGGATACTTAACTTTATTTTCGCAAATTGTGATTTCGCAATCATAGTTTTCAGCCAAGTATGTTGAGATATGAATTTGTTCATTATTGACTAGTTTACAGGTGTGGTCATTTTTAAGATCTGGGACAAAAAGTTGGGAGATAGTATGTTGTTGAAGACAGGAAAGCAGAGCTTTGAAATAGCTTTCAGCATCCCATGGGTCGAAGTGATTTGGCCTAGTACAGCAAAATATAAGATTTTGTTTTTCATTTGAAATTAGGATATCCGTGCCATAAAGGTTTTTGATTTTTGCTACATAGTGCTCTACACCGGAGCACAAGCTTAAAGCTTCGTTGAATATTTCGTTTTGATCTGAGAGTTTGCAAGATGTGGGAATAAAGACATTTTTATGTCTGGGATCTAATAATCGGTCAGGTGAGAACTTGACTTTAGAGGATTCAAAACAATTGCGTTCTCTTATATCTAAGGCTGCATAATGTTCATAATTGAGTTGGAGATACTCCTCTGATGGAGAATTTGGAGTCGAGTTTGTTAAGTCAATGATGTTAGAGTTCATAACCGGAGGGCGGGAAAGAGCGTCTGCATTAGTGTTGGTTTTACCCGATTTATATACTATCTCGTAGTCGTACTCTTCGAGTTTTAATCTCCAACGAACTAGGCGGCTACCTGGGTCTTTGATGTTCATAAGCCAAACTAGAGGTTTATGGTCCGTGAGTATCTTAAACCTTCGACCAAAAAGGTAAGGTCGAAAATGCTTTACTGCCCACACTATGGCTAATAATTCGCGTTCTATAGTAGAATAATTAGACTCGGCTTTATTTAGTGTACGTGAAGCATATGCAATTGGCAAGTCTTTGCTGACTTCTCCTTGTGAAAGAATTGCACCTATCGCGTATTTTGAAGCATCAGTCGTTAAATTGAATTCTCTGTTGAAATCGGGATATTGTAAAATAGGTGTCGTTGTAAGGATGTCCTTACAACTATCGAATGCGCGTTGTTGTTCTTCACTCCAAACGAATGGGACATCTTTTTTAAGAAGGCTTGTCATAGCTTTCGTGAGTTTGCTAAAATTCGGAATGAACCTGCGGTAGTAACCAGCAAGTCCTAGGAATGATTTTATGTCTTTACAGGATTTTGGGACTGGAAATTCCTTAACAGCTTTTACCTTGTCAGGATTCGGTTTTACACCTTCGTTAGAGATTATGTGACCTAGGTAAGCTACTTCTTTTCTCATGAATTCGCATTTATCTGGCTGGATTTTTAAACCATGTTCTCTAAGGCGATTAAAGACTTCAGTGAGTTTTTGTTCATGTTCTTGAAGACTAGATGCGAAAACAACGATGTCGTCAAGGTAGACGAAACAGCGTTCACCTTGCAATCCATGGAGGACACTGTCCATGGCACGTTGGAACGTGGCTGGTCCGTTTTTAAGGCCAAAAGGCATTCTAAGGTACTCGTAATGACCGTAAGGTGTATTGAAAGCTGTTTTAGGGACATCTTTAGGGTCCATCTCTATTTGGTGGAATCCTGAGGCTAGATCTATTGTCGTGAAATAGATTGAGTGACCTAGTTTATCTAAAATATCGGAAATATTGGGTAAGGGATAGCTGTCTCCTACTGTTATGTCGTTGAGTTTACGATAGTCGATAACTACACGCCACTTTTGTTTCTCTGAGGCATCCAATTTCTTTGGTACTACCCAGATAGGACTACTCCAAGGGGAGGTGCTAGGTCGAATTATGTTTTGATCTAGCATTTTCTGAACTTGAGTTTTGACTTCTTGTTGATGAACGAAAGGGAACCTGTAGGTTTTCGTATGAATCGGTATCTCTGAAGTTGTAGGGATCGAATGTTTAGTGTGGTTTGTGAATGTCAAAGTTTCGCCTTCATAATAAAATATATCTGAAAATTCGTAGATGATTTTGTCGAGAGAGTCTTTCTCTTCGGCGTTCAAATGGTCTTGCCGTATAAGTCTGTTACTAGTGCCGTTACTGTTAATCGTTTTTGATAGATTTACTGGGAATTTGAGATTGTTTAATGACTTATCGTCGTTTGATAATAATGGAGTCGCTTGAACTATGGGAATAGAAATAATTTTGTCTTCGTTACTAGAATTTACGCAAGTGATTAAGAATTTGTGGTTTTTGACTGCGACTAACGCGTTAGGAATGGAGATATCGCTTTGAATTTGTTGTTTGTTGATTACAGCGTATCCGTCTTGAATATCATTAGTAAAACATGTGATAACGGTTTCTGAGCGTTGACCCACGAACTGTTTGTTTTTATTATTGGCTAATCCTTTTTCGCCGACATAGAAGAGTTTGTAAGAGCGATCATGGATTCTCATGGATTTTGATTGGACATAGATGTTAACGTTGAATTTTGACATGAAATCGTTACCTATGATACCGTCGACTTGAATGTTGAGGTTAGCTACATGGAATTTGAATTTAGGAAAATTGTCTAGTGATATTTGAGCCGTTCCAAAACTTTGAATTGAGGATTGGTTACCCGAGATACCTACGATTGATACGATGTTCGATACATCTAGAGGTGCCATTCCTATTTTCGCTTTATTTATGACCGAAATAGAGGCTCCTGTATCAACGAGTAGCGTGACTGGGTTTCCTTCGATATGGAATTGGCAATGTAGAAGATTTTCTGGAGGTACGTTAAGTGAGGAAATAGTAATAGGTACAGCGGGTTTGGTATATTTTGATTTAGGTTTTGATTTAGAGTTTGATTTAGATTTGGTAGAAATGGAATTTGAATTAGTATTGATTTGGGAGTTAGTATTTGATTGAGTCAATTTTGATTCAGAGTTTGATTTGGATTTTGCATCAGATTTGGTAGAAATAGAATTTGAATTAGTATTGATTTGGGAGTTAGTATTTGATTGAGTCGGTTTTGATTCAGAGTTTGATTTGGATTTTGCATCAGATTTGGTAGAAATAGAATTTGGACTAGTATTGATTTGGGAGTTAGTATTTGATTGAGTCAGATTTAGGATTTCAGTTTGAGTGCTGGCATCACAAAATTGTCTCCGATAGACTGGTCTATTTTGTGGTGCCATTATGCGATTCTTGTTGAGCTGAAGCACGGGTGCCTGTCCCCGATGGACTGAATGAGGCAACCCAGGATTCCTAAGATTACTATCTAGGGTTGGTTTAGGTTTTACCATCCTAGTTGGAGTGCCTCCGCCTCGATATCCATGTTCTGGTTCGAATTGGGGCTTGACATCAGTGTCCGGGCATTGGAGTAGCAAGTCGAAGCGGTTTCCGGAGTAGTGCCCATCTCTCCGGCCGCTTGAGAGTTTAAATTATTTACTCTAGCAGGGGCCGCAGGCCGTTGTTGAGACGTTTGTTGAACAGAGTTAAGATTTTGTCTTAGGTTGTTGTTATAAGCGCGTTTACGACACTCCGAGATTAAGTGTCCCGGATATTTGCAATAGTTGCAAACTTTAGTATGGCTCTGTGATTGCTGTGGGATGCTATTCCTGTTTTGTGTCTGTCTAATTTCGTTCGTACGCATGCTATTATCTGTGCGGAAGTTGTTTGTTGGGTTTGGGACGCTTTTCTTATATAGAATTTGTCTAGCGTTGTTCATGTTTCTAATTTTTTCTTCTTGAATAGCCAAGTTTCCTGCGTCGGTGAGGTTAGATATAGTGTGAACCCTAAGCATTATACCTATATCTGAGTTTAACCCGTTAATAAAGACGTTTAGTGCCATTTCTTCGGTGGTGGCCACGCGGCCTTCCAATGTATTGTCTTTCGTTTCAGTGGATAATTTTTCAACGAGTTTGCTCCTACACATATCGACCCTATGAAAATAATCGGTGATGGATTCACTGGGTTTTTGAAAAAGAGATTGTAACTCTAGTTGTAAGTGTCCCAGCGTCTTTGTATGCGAGTACTTTTGAATTAAAAAATATTTTAAATCGGGCCATGTCTGAAACCGCTTCGTGTGGACGTCTGACGACCCTGGTCCCGTGATTTTGTTTAATGCGTATGTTAAAAGTATCTTAATTTGAGATTTTGATGCTAATTCAAAAGCTGAGTCACACGATCTAATGAATCGATAAACTTCTTGAGTAGGTTTGAGGGTGTCGAATTCAGGAATAAGTTGCAAAAGCATTCTGAAGTCTATATCCATTGTAGCGGATTCCGCTTCAGTTGTTTTAGAGTCGATGGACATAATGAATCGATGATCGAATAATTAAAGGAATCGAGATGAATGTTGTAGGATTAGGAAATAGAACAAAGGAGCATATAAGAATGAGCCACTTACCACAGTAACACAATAAATGTTTTGCGGATGCACATCGTTGGTTCGGCGGAGAAGATTAAAACCCTGTAGGCACCGTTTCACTGTTAGTCTTTTGTTTAGTTAAACCGTAGAAACGTTATCTCCGACTTTTATTCGCGATTTTTGCATTCCTACCGGCTGCGCCAAAATGTTATGTAGTAATTAGCACAATTTACTTTTAAAATACTTTATTAGATTTAGAACTTAGTATTTACACTTTTACTAGATTTAGAACTTAGTATTACGAACTTAGTACAATGAGATGTGTCGAATTTGGATGTTGGAAGTGAAGTGACTTGCTTATTCTAATGCCACTTATTTATACTAAGAAAGGTGTGGGAATATTTAGACATATGTTGGGGATTTACATGGTCGGGAATGTAAAGTATCCATAAACTATCAGTTGTAGACAACTGAGCCACTTATCCTAATAATTTATTTAAACAAAAGTATTGTAAGAACTTAAACAGTTTTGAAAGTTAAGTACCTATAAAGAATACAAAGGTCCTTAAGATACAATACTACTTGAGAATCACGTAATGGTTTGCAGGTTAAGTCAAGTACCAAAAAGGTCCTTAAGATTAATAAATTGTATAACGTAATGGTTTGCAGGTTAAGTCAAGTACCAAAAAGGTCCATAAGATTATAAATTGTTCACAGAACTACAAACCACTTATCGTAGTGCAACTTATTTAAACAAAAAATGGTCATGTGAACTAAAAGCATTTTTAAGGGTTTTGAAAGTTAAATACTTATAAATAATACAAAGGTCCTTAAGATACAATATTACTCGAGAATAACATATTGAAGGTATAAGAAGTACGTGGGAATCACCTAGAATTAGTATTATGTAACACAGATGTGAACCCATTCCATTTGCAAACTCTTGATGACATTGTACTAATGAACGTCACTCTCTATTTTTATTCCCGAAAAGGCACGATGAGAGACAGTTTTGAGTGACACGCGCTGCTGTAGGTAAGGTGAAGGGCGACCCTTAATGACGCATTCCCTACATAATTTAGTGTAGGGCTGTCACTGATAAAAAGATGAAAACACTGTTGAGTGCTAAACTTTCATTTCCTTCTATAGATTCAAAATTTAAAATCCTAAAAATATTATTAATGCGAAAGTTTGTGATAAGGCTATGTTTGGTAATCAAAAACAAACGACAAAACGTATTAAGATGAAATTTTCTGTAGTATGTAGATAAAACATCATATTAAATAAAAAAAACAACCCCCAAATGATAAAAAACGCAACAAATCTGACATCACAGACTAAAAATATTTAGTCGTCATAGCAACGCAGTTTTGACTAATGAATGATACGCATTCTACCAAAATTCGTAATTTATTTTATCAGTACAAGGTTTGTAGGGAAAAAATTGGAAGCTACCTGAAAAAGAATTTTCCTATGTGATTATTAAAAAAAAATTGACAGATCAACGTTTGTCTCGTGTCGGCTAGTTATATAATAAACACCAAATGTAGGTATCTACTTGTAGACTTGTGTAGTAGACATACTCTCAGATCCTGGAAGATGTCTAACGGTTGTCAGAGGCACGTCCAAATATTACATTTGACATAAACTCATGCCTTTATTTTAAAGTAGTTAGCGTTCCATACATGACAGGTATATTCTATAAGCTTATAGGACGACGACTGTTTTTCTCACGATGTTTTATTTCGCCGTTTTGAACACGTGTGACGTCACCAGCCTTTAGTTCCACATTAGGATCTTCGAAGACCATCACGCTAGTGGCTCCTGTCACCTGTAAATGTAAAAAAAACGTAGTTAATGCGAAAAAAAAAAAATCTTTGGATGCATGGTCGCAGTTTTAATCCTTCTAAAACTGCTTGGCAGTGGAAAAAGTAGCAAAAAATTATGTCTATGCCTAGAAATAGTCTATGTCTATGTAAAAGTATATCTATATCTATGTCTAGAAAATATAGTGGTTGTACTTGCCCCTTACGATCCCTTCTTCACAAAGAACTACTCTTATTTACCAAGTTCCGTATTAAACAGTACTTACCTGTACTTGAGGAAAATCACAATGATTTTTATAAGATCCCATAACGAGGTTATTATATCCCTTATCCCATACCCCACTTGGGCAATAACGCTTTGGGATCTTATAAAAACCTTCGGTTCAATGAATAGGACTTTTATCGTGAATACTTTTAAATTTCACGATCTTGTAGCGTTCGTTCAGTAGCTTGGCATCCCAAAAAAAACATTTTTTTACGGAAGATTAGACAAAATATATTACACTTATATGTAGAATAAGCCGACCCGTGACAAACGTTGTTCTGTAGTTTTTTTTTGTAATAATCACAAGAAAAAGCTATTTCAGGCAGCTTCCATTTTATTCTTGTACTGATAAAAAAAAATACGAATTTTGGTAGAATGCGTATCATTCATTAGTCAAAACTGCGTTGCTATGGCGGCTAAGTGTTTTTAGTCTGTGATGTCATATTTGTTGCACACCAACGCCATCTATACTAAAATCATACTTTTTGCCTTTTTAATCATTTAGGGGTTGTTTTTCGGATTATAAGTTCCCCCTTTATTTATTCTGATTTTTTATCTACATACTAAAGCAAATTTCATCTTTTAATCCGTTTTGACCTTTATTTTTGATTCGGGAACAAACATAGCAGCCTTATCACAAACTTTCGCTAAAATAAGTGAAAGAGCCGAAGATTCCAACTGTAAGTTTTTCCAAGATTATAAAAATAATTATTATGCTAATCCTGATGGCGAACTACGCCTAAGTATATTAATTATTCGATCTTTATTCAAATTAGTTCAGTCGTAACAGCGTTGTATTCAAAGTAAAATAAACATCCGTACAAGATTCACATAATATTAGTTTATTAGTACAATACCCGTAGGTACAACATTAGTTGAAAGTTTTCAATTTCTAAGAACAAATTTAAGTACAATGTAAGGCCTAATATACCACTACAAATTTCATACAAATACACAGGCGACCAAAATGTTAATTGTGTCAAATAAAATAAGACATTTTCAAGAATCTGAGTGTCTATAGATATGAGTGTATGTCTAACGCACTTGGGGATTACAGTTGTGTTCCTATTGCTATTAATTATTTTTATATAATATACTAGCTGTCCCTACAGACGTTGTCCTGTCAAATGTCAATAATCCCACAGAAAAAAGCACTTTCCGTTTTTCCCGATCTTTACGCCACCCTTATCACTTAGGGGTATGAAAAATAGATGTTGGTTGATTCTCAGACCTACTCAATATGCTCACAAAATTTCATGAGAATCGGTCAAGCCGTTTCGGAGGAGTACGGTAACTAACATTGTTACATGGAAATTTTATATATTAGAAGAAATATAAATACAGGCCGACTTCACACACAGTGCCAAAACTAAACAAAGCTTGTACTATGGGAACCAGATAACTGATAGAATACTTATATACTTTTTTTTTCTTTGTGTTAGTATGTATCATAAGTATGTATTTCTTAAAAAAAGTATATTATATAATCTCAGTCAGTCAGTCATCAGTTATTTAGTTCCCATAGTTCAAGCTTTACTTAGTTTTAGGGCTAGATGACGCTGTGAGATAATGTCCACCAATATTTATTATTTATTTATAAATAATTCATAGTTTTTCAGGAAACAACGTTGTCACATCTCACGCGTTCTAGATTCGACCGGACGTCTCTAAAGTAGGGCATATCCAGGAAAGCAGTTGGCAGCCCTACGAGACGTACAAGATGACATACGGCGATACAGTTCCTGCTATGATTTATGTCTTCCGCTTTCGTCTCAACACATAGAACTGCGATTTAGATTAATTAGGACAGCTTATGGTGTTGGTAGTAAACTTGCTATCAGATAGCCACAAAAAAACGCGCAAAGCTGGTACAGAAGAAACTGATAATGATATCGTTAGACATAGAGGGAGCGTTCGATAGTGCCTGGTGGCCAGCAATAAGAGTCCGACTGGCAGAAGAAAGATGTCCTATTAACATCAGGAGGATAATGGACAGCTACTTACGGAACAGGAAGGTCCAGGTGAGGTATGCCGGTGAAAGCCACACAAAGAGGACGACCAAGGGATGCGTCCAGGGATCCATAGGGGCCCCAATCCTTTGGAATCTTCTTAAATGTATTTTGACTCTAATCTCCGTGTACAGACATCCTCTCAAATTCTAGAAGATGTCTAAAAGGGGTTGCCAGATACACGTCCAAAGATAACATTTGGCACATGTTCACATTTTGCAGTAGTTACCGTTCCATACGTGACAGGTTGCAAACAGCATTAAGGCGCTCTCAGTCGACGATTGTTTTTGTTCGAAACGAAAAAATAAATACTTGTGAACAAGCCACATCTCCTATTTTATAATGTATAGTATATGTGAATAAAGATGTACCCATCTTTAATCACTTCGATAAATAATCCTACTGACCGCTGCAATGACGACAAACACACGTCGGCGCGTGGTCCGCCTTAGCTTTTCGAATAAATTAATGATATAAATTATGTATAATTACTTATCAAAAATCTATTCTAATAGAAATCTAGATCTACATATTACCTATCTTTAACAATAAATCAAAAGTTGATTTTAATAGTAGGTATATAAAATATTTCGATCATAAATTCTAAAACGTATCATTTTGAAATAATATCTTTATCGTGAAAAGTTTCTGCTATTATGTTTTCAGCTTAATAGAAATCTAGGTAGGAACCTGAAGTAATATACTTATAAAAATAGGAGATGTGGCTTGTTCAGAAGTATTTCTTTTTTCGTTTCGAAAAAGAGCAATCAGCGACTGGGAGCCTCTTAACACATTGCTCAAAAAGTGAAGGAAAACATCGTGAGAAAACCAGCTAGTATTCTTATAAGTGACGATGGGCTTGTAACTGTTATGTATGGAATGCTAACTGCTCTTAAATATTTGCATTTACCTTATGTAGATGGTCGGATGTGCCTCTGACTAATTCTTCGAGACCTACAGCGCCTGGAGATCTGAAAAAATGTCTTGCAGTCGTGATCCTATTTAATTTTAATTATCTTATCTGTATTTTTATGACTATACCTATTACCTTAGAGTATTCTTTTTGGATAGCCAAGATGCGACTCACGCCATTAGAAATAAAATCAATAAAACCAATAAATGTTTATTTTCGTTTTAAATTGACACTATGGTACTATGCTATCTCAATTTTCCGGTGCTATTAAATATTTGTTTATAGTGTGAAGCATTTTTATTGCTTTTATGATGGAGCTTCCCAATTAGGAAGAATTCAAATGGAATTTTATAATTACTTTTATTTGTAAACTACTATTCGGTAGTTTGTTTACATCAATATAACTTTATTAGTTTTGGAGAGCAGTTAATTCTTACATCACAGAATAATAGTTCTTACTTACTTTCTCAAAAACCTTGATTTTATGACATAGATCTGTGTCTTAGAAATAAAACAATAAAGGTTATTTTGCTCTGAAAGCAAATTAAGTGTGGTACATGCCTAGTTATATTGATTAGTATGGCGTTGTATTAGACGTTCTCTAAAAATAATATTATAAAATGTCGAAAGTCCAGTTATTATGTTTCTATCACAACACGTTAAACCTATCCTAAACATAGATTTTTTAAATAAGGTCTGGGAAAATCTATGTTTTAAATAGTTTAATAAAAAAATCAGGTTAAATTGTTTCCATAAAACAGCACAGCAGAAATGGGTTTATTTAGATCTAACCGACGACGTAGGAAATTATACAGCCATTATATTCGTTTGGTATTTTTGCAACATTTTGTGCGAAATACAAAATGTAAGTTAATTATAAATCAGATAAGAACCTTCCTTTAGAATTCCAGGGAAACCCTCTTCAGCCACTAATCTTCATCTGGAAATTTGTCTGAGTTTAAAGGAACTTGGTTATCAAACACAAATAAATGCTTTGTAGGTACATATAAAAGGATCCTTATCTAATTGCATTGACTGCAAACTTTTAAGCTTTTACTTATTTTTCAAAAATTTCTAATACCTACGAAATTTTTGAAATTGACATCGCAAAGTACGGCAAAGAATATAGAAGATATTATAGAATACCTAAGCATAAAGTTTAGTGCACACCACAACCAACTGTAACATACTTACTCCTATCCCCAGACAAAGGACACAAGATTCTCTGTGTTGTCAAAAGTTTCTGATTTCTCAGAATAGAGATATTGCAATCTTCTTACCCATTTGTTCTTGCATATTCCAAATGCTCAATATGTCACAGTTGCATTACCTTACTTATTCCCAAGAACCGACGAACACTCAATCATAAACACGAACACGGAAAGAACCATGCTTGAATATGGCTGCATGATAATCTAATTTCATGGCGCGTGGTCCATTCGACGCTCGATTACTTAGAGGCAAATTGAACCATTCATTGCCGGAGCTAAGTCTCCGAGCGGCTTGAGGCGTCGTTATGGCGCAGTCTCACATGAAACAGGTTGCCGCCGATTTTCTGTCACTATTGTATGCAATAATATTTACCAAACTACGAAATTAATTACCAAGCCAAAAGGAATAAGAATATTTTAAAATTATTCATGAATACTGTAAGTAGTGCATTGTGGGAGCAGCTCGCATGAATATATTCTTGTTTTTTTTAAGTAAAGTATAAGAAGCGTATTTACAAAAACAAACCTATTAAAAGTATTTAATTATTATCAGTCATCTGGTTACTCATAGTACAAGCTTAATTAAGTTCGTCCCTATATGAGGCTGTGATAAATTTACCTACACTAATATTTATTTATATTTTAAAGCCTAGACCGGGCGTTACAAAACAGATTTCATGCCTCCATTTCCCTTATCTCGCTGTACCGTATCATGCGACTAAGTACACGAGTTCAAGTCTCACAAGCTCATAATCATTTCAGTCAGTATCAGTATGCGCTGGTTAATAGGAACCGGTTTAAACCAGTAAGCTGTCTGCACACTAAAATGGGTACCGAGCGTCTTGAGGCATCCTATTGTCTAAATGAGACTGTTATCTTATACTTAGTGCTAGATATACTCTGTACGCTCCTTGAATGGCCTTTCGGGAACTGAGCTCTGTTATGGGGATTTATTTAGATTACGTTTTGTTACTCTTGAACCCAAGGAATGAAGCGTGTGGGCCCAATCCGGAAACCAACATTTACTGGTGAGCAATTCCGAGTTTAAATGTTATGGAAATGGAAGTTGATAATCCACTTTAAATATGATCTAGAATAGCGAAGTACAAAATTTGACACAGCGAATAAAAAAAAACGGCCAAGTGCGAGTCGGACTCGCGCACGAAGGGTTCCGTGCTATTGTCTATTAAAACGGCAAAAAAAAACACGTTTGTGGTATGGAAGCCCCACTTAAATATTTATTTTATTCTGTTTTTAGTATTTGTTGTTATAGCGGTAAGAGAAATACATAATCTGTGAAAATTTCAACTGTCTAGCTATCACGGTTCATGAGATACTGCCCTGTGACAGATAGACGGACAGACGGACAGCAAAGTTTTAGTAATAGGGTCCCGTTTTTACCCTTTGGGTACGGAACCCTAAAAATGTTTATATGGTTTAGATTAGAACCTTCAAAGCCACCACAGACTAGGAGACAAAGTATGGACCAGTGACAAACAGTATGTATTCCAGCTGTGTCATGACAAAACTTTAGGTTTTATCAAGATACTCGAGTTCCTACTGTTGTACGCCACACTACCACAAATATATGTACAAAGTCTGCTTGTAGTAGATAACGTAGCAAATCTTGCGCTTTTGTCAAATATTTCAGCTACACTGAGTTTGACATTGTCAATGATTGTTTGAATTTCACGTTTAAGAATTCTTTTAGAATTGAATATTCTGCTGAAAGGTAAGGAGTGAGTGTTGAGATAACGGCTGATAGAAGGAAATGGAAGAAAAACACACATTTTGTGCTGACTTAGGAGTACCTAAGGGTAGGTAGATAATGATGACAGTAACGAATACCTACACATTCAGAAATTTTAAAGACATTTGCCCCATTTCCAGTAGCAAGTGACTTGGAAGCAGGAAGCGCGTAAATAGTTATTTGTTATACAAGAGTGCAAAGTTGCTTTTTAACCGCGTGTTCAATTTTGATGACCGAGCAAGCGAAGGATTCTAAAATTGAATCACGAGCGCAGCGAGTTATTCAAAATTAGAATCCTGAGCGTTAGCGAGGGAATCAAAAGAGCACGAGGTGAAAAATCTTTGCACTCGAGTGCAACACGTAACTTTTCATTCCACCTCAGCGAGGAAATGACTAAATGCAAAAAAAAAAACGTTTACAATCACAAGATAGGTACTTTTATTTCAGTTTAGTTATTAACTACTACATTATGACAGGTAAGTATTACAGAATAATCTTAATAATGACGTGAAAAAATGCCGCGTAAAGAACCGCGTACAAAGCAAATTGAAAAAAGAACACCAAGATGGTTCCGAGTCTGAGTTTTTAACAAATTAAAAAAAAGTTTTATGATATATTCGGCACCATAGAGGTAGCAGTAAATAGGTTTAATGATTTTTTTAATTCACAAACTTAGTGCACACGATGTTCTAAATTCAATTTACTTTATCCTCTAGAGAATAAAAACGGCTTTTGCACTCAGATATTGAAGAGCAAAAATACTCTTTCCGAGATGGTGGGATGAAAAAGTATTAGGGGAGTATGTAAAATACTTTCATGCTCTCTTTCCTCTTCGGCAGTGTGAGGAATGTAAATGATGTTTTAGATAAAAACTCTAGCTAGAGGTACGTTATGCCTACTTTTATCAATCCTGATAGTAAGATAGTCGATATTCATTTCAGTTTCCAAAGTCGCTGGCTCAGTGCAACATTCATTTTGTTAAGTGTCGCGCGACGGAGCGGGCGCCACTATTGGGATTCATACAATCGACTTTATCGACTTTCATAGTTGTAAATTTCAGTTTTCTTTCAGAGCACAGTGTCCTCTGCGATTGCTTTTGTTATACAAGTCTTGTGGATTTTGGCTGGCTGGAGGTTTTTATGCGATTCAAATGTGTTAGAATGTTATCTGCAGAAATTGAATTTTCTGAAGTAAAACTTTGCGGTATTATTATTTTATTTCAATTCTCGGATTTCTTGTCCATGTAACGTCATCAATATCATCATCAGACGCATTATCAGTATATGGTAATAATAGTAGTTAGTCACGGTGGCAATAAATGACGGTCGTAAAAATACTACTTCGTTGATTATTAAATCAACCATAAAGTATAAAATAATGATTGTTTTTTTAGTGACACCGCTATAACACGACCGTCTTAGTTGGTAGCCGCTTTTAATATCAACTTTAACCCCATTTTGCACAAGTAATGCCTTAAGTTTTGTCAATGGCAAACCAAATTGACTGGCCTCACAGCTTAGTTGGTAGTAACTCTGCCTTCTACGCTGCAGGTTGTGGGTTCGATCCCCACCCAGGGCAAACATTTTTGTGATGAACATAGATGTTTGTTCTGTGTCTGTGTGTTACTATGTATATTATGTATATATTTACAAAAAAAAGTAAATAAGTATTCTATCAGTTATCTGGTTCCCATAACACAAGCTTTGCTTAGTTTGGGGCTAGATGGTGTTGTGTGTAAAGTCCGCCAATATTTATTTTATTTTTTATTAAAGTTCAGGACCGGTCCATATTAATTTTTATAACCTCACATAAAGTAGGATGGTACAATCATTCCCATCGCAACAAGAGCAAAAGAACAGTCCCAATTAAAATTGACATCGACAGCTCCCAGCACAGGAGGTGTCCGAGGCTCACATCAGTCGCACGCGATCTCAAAAGCGACGCCTGGTAATCGATACCATTAATTTTGAACTGTCAGATGTTTGCTCAGACATTCTTGGCCATTTTATTGAAATTTATAAAACAGTACCACACACATCACACATCTTCATCAATGATAATTATACTACGTAGCAGACATTAAACTGGTTTTTTCCAGATTGAACCCCGTAGGTGGTTTTACTTAAGATTACCTCATTTGTAATATGGCGAGTTATCGCATTGCTTATTTAAGGCGAAGCTAGCTTAAGCTAGGTAGAAGGTTTTAATCCCGTTTGTAGGTAATACAAATTTGCGTAGCGTTAAATTTGTATAATTCTTTAAACTAATGTGTCTAAGTTTTCAGAAATTTTCAAGTCTTAATCAATTACTGATAGTTACATACAATTGTAAAATCTAAACTAAAAAACAGTGAACAAAAATAAATCATTGAAGAAACTAAAACATTTAGTGGTAATTCATGCCAATAGAATGCTAGATATAATATTGGGAAAGTCTTGCTTTCATAACTCAGAACATAATAAACAGAGATACCTGGACGGAGCTGGATAATAACTAGTCTAGATTCTGACATTCAACTCAAACTCACCGAACAAAAAATTCAAATAATTTGCTGTGAAAATTCATAGGCAAAATTCACACCAACGTTGGTAATCCGAAGGGGCAGAGTTTGTGTAGGGTGCGTAATTAAAACAGACGCGTCCGCCGTGCGACAGTCGCGCGGTCGTGAGGTGCATGGTGTCTTATCAGCAAGGGTTTTAATTTGAGCCTGGCATGAGACACGCGAGCCGATCACGCGAACGCATCGCCTTAAGGTCGATTTGCATCAGACGAGCGAATGCTCATTCTATCAGTGTATACAAACGTAGAGCATTATTTCGTTGTTCTGTCTGCGTTCACTGAGATTTTATGGAATATTCTAACAATGCTCGCTCGCTTGATGTAAACGGCTCTAGAGCGTACGAACAGTTGCTTAGAGCGTTCTTGCGTGTTCGGACATGCTCTCTGGAGCAGTCAACTCAAATTTTTCTTATGTTCTAGCGATTTGAATACATACAATATCGAATGAGCATTTGCTTGTCTGATGTAAATCGACCTTGATCTTGAGCAAAAATTCTAGTTCTTGGTTCTCATTCTTGCTCGATGTAAACGCTGAAAACTAGCTTTTTATTTGAACTAAAAGATCAGTAGAGAATGCTCTTGTTCTAGCTCTAGCTCTTTGTTCGTTTGGTTAAAACCCACCCTTTACTACACTATGGAACCTTTTTAAAAATAATTATTTTAAATATCATTATCGTTCGAATCCGTCCTGACATTTCGAATTTGAAATTCAACCAGTGCTTTGTCATTAAAAATGTCCCAGTACTTGCAACCGCAGAATTTTAAGTAGGTTCAGCCGTAATCTGATTATTAAAAGGTAGAGTTTTATCGAGAGCATAGGGGATCCTTTTTGTTTGTTTTTTGAGTGGCGGGACAAAGAGTTACTAAGTTCGGAAATGAGATTTCACGTAACAGTTTTTTTGGGACAACGTTTTGGTTGCGTGTCGGATTGTAAATAATTATCTCATTCTGCCGCGCCTACCGGGACGTCGGGCCATTGTTTGTTTGCGTGAGACATAAAAAACAAATGTCTTCCTTGAGATACTCACTCAATCGTTGTACAAAAACTATTGATAATTCGAGACAGATGATATACAAATTCGGAGATTTGATAAGACTTAACTAATACTAACTGACTATCGTATCCATAGCTAACATAGCTTATTATATATAACGGTGATAAAGCCACATTCAAGTATATAGCTACTAGGCATACCAAAAGGCAGGCCCTTAAAGACACGCAAGTAATTTGTATTTGGTTTGATTTGTCACAATGTACGGAGGGGGCAGCTGGCTAATTTTTACTAACTCAGAGTACCAGTAAATAGCATGCATTAATTTACTATAATAGATACTGGCACTATGATTACCTATTTTATTTAGGTTTTTAACCGACTTCAAAAAGAAGGAGGTTCTCAATTCGCCTGTATGTTTTTTTATTTCTTTTTTATGTATGTTACGCGATTACTCCGGTGTTCGTAGACGGATTTACAAAATTATTTTTTTCTTTAACAGCCTAGAGCCTATACTTCCGAGCTGGTCCCATTACCACCAAGTCAGCATCTGATGATGGGATCCCAAAGAAATCGAGAGAAACCTTCAAAACTTTTGGGCATTTAGTGGTTTTCAAATATATATACCTTGCCTTTTTTTTATTGGCATACACCGAGGGCTAGCCGGGGTAGGGGCTCCTAGATCTCGCGGGGGGGGGAGAGGGCTCCCCCGCGAGGCGTTCGAAATAGTAATCATGAACAACTCGAGTTGACGTCACGAATTGTCGAACGAACCACCCTTAAGGCACAGATGGTTAAAAATTGGTACCAAAAAGAATGGCCACCCTTGAAATGTTATATAAGAAACTGGAGCGTTTTGGTAAGACTTTGAAGTAGATTGGCAGCAAAGGACAAATTATTAGTTTTCTGAGAAGTTGAAAACTAATTCCTTTATTAATTAGAGAAAGGCCTTGAGAGCAAAGAGAAGTCCTGTATTTTCTTTCGGGTTACTAAGTTAATAATAAGTTTGTCAAGACTACATTGTCTTACTACGGAAACTTTTTATTTCAAATAATAATAATAATAATAATAATAATAATCATTTATTCAAAAATTCAAGCACATGCATACATAATTAAACAGATATAATTGAGATGTCTTATAGTGATGGCTTGTATATCATAACAAGTTTTTAACAAAATAAAATAATGTCGTTTTAAAAACTTATAAAATTGAAATACTCTACATTACAGCGAGCGGAGGTTATAACCACGGTCCTTGTGAAGAAGAGAAGGTGTGGGTTCAAATCCCATTTGAGTGATAACGTCTTCAGAAATATTCTTATAAATTTGCGTTTAGTTGGAAACTACCCACCCATAATTTATTTTTGACTAGCGTTCTACCCTCGAAAACTACTTATTATCAACATAAAACCTAAAACTCTCTAATAGCACTCAGGGATTATGTAACTTCCTATTAGTGAAAGAATTTTCAGAATCGGATCAGTAGTTTCAGATATCTCTCTTAAATCCAAACTCACAAAAAAAATAAAAAAATAGGATCACGACTGTAAACCCCAAGTACGGTAGATATCCTCTCAGATCTCCAGACGCTTAGATCCTTTAAAGATGTCTAGTGGGGGTAGTCAGAGGCACGTCCAAACATTGTATGTGGCACATGCCCACATTTTGCAGTAGTTAGAATTCCACAAAATCATAAGCGAATGTTTCCTCTTTATAACATTAGTATGAAAGATAGATGATAAATTGCTTTAAACATAACATTGAAACTTGAAACGGTGAATTTTAACAGAAAAATAATTTAAAAAATGTAGACCAATAATACTGAATAAGATACCGGCAGGTAAATAAAACCAATCACCTCAATAAACCACTTGTCTTATCAAAAACCGTAAGGTTACCAAATAAACCAATTTCGACGTTCAGATCACGTTACTAAAACAGGGTGGTGTGTTGTTAGCACTAGTTATAACGATAACGTATCGTCAGCAAGTGGACCGATGAATACGGCGATGGTCCATAGATGATAGTCCATTGACAATGATCCCACGGCTATTGGTTCATCGGCTACAGTCCTGCAACAAATGTCCATCGCCGTGTGTATAATGAACTGTTCATTATACAGCGCCGTTCAAACTAAATAAACTGAACATAATATAGGACCTTACTAATAAAAAAAACTATTAAAATGGTAAATTTCAAAATAAATATATGAGGACATTTATATAACACCATCTAGCCACATATTAAACAACTTACACAATGATAACCAGATAACTGATAGAATAGGTACCTACTTATACTTTTATGGACGTGGACTTAAATTTGACTGAGAGGCCATGTTGCCTTTGTTAGATGAGAACAGAGATAGAACATTCCGTCTTACGACAGCGCTGCGTCTAGGGGACTTCTTTTGTGAAAAGCACTCTACGTTATACACTGACCGACTCGCTATCGATTTAAAAACGCTACTGGTGCTTATCTTCCGGGCCTCGAAAAATTCAATCAATTCTCCCCTCCTTCAGTGCCACCATCTGATTATTTCCAACAGTAGCTTATTTGTCACAAGTCTATTGTTTATTAATATTGGATGTAGCATAGGGTAGGGGTAGAGTAGGGTTAAGAATAAAAAAAAAGTCAAAATTCAAAGTCTTCAGATATATTTTATGATATTTTTCGCGCTTTCAAAAGAATTAATTCAAATCCCATAAAGGGCTTCCTTACGCGCGATTGCATAACTCGTACTTTTGTAAAGAAATGTCGTTATGACGTCACGACCACGCGAAGCGACAAAAACGAAAGAACTTCACATAATAATTTAAAACATTCAGCAAATTTTCTAGAAGGTCATAGGAGGAAGTAGCCAACTGAACTGAAGGCTTCAGACATGGCTTAACGACTCTATAAAGCTAAGACCGATAGCTTAAGTTTCCCTCCAAAGCACGAAAGCGCAAGCGCAAGCGTGTTTATGCCACCCATACATTTAATGGCATAATCCTACTAATATTTTAAATCCGAACGTTTACATTCTCAATGTTTGTATGTTTGAATGTTTGTGGTTCAATCACGCACAAACTAGGTACCTAACGGAGTTGGATAAAGCTAGAATACACATAGCCAATGTCCTGGAACAGTCTAAAGATTTATCTAGGTCACAAGAGCAAGAGTTGCTGGCAAAAGTTATATATTGCTATTATAAAATATTGTAACAAATATTTTTATTCTTTATTCTGTCTTTTTCTTTAGGTGTTAAGTTGGATGTATGATTAAATTTTAGACTGGACGATCCTACATGAACAATTCTAGATGTTTCAGAAGCCATAGCTTTACGAATATCAAGAATGACGGAGTTATTAGTTTACAAGTGTATCAGCCGCCCCCTTGTTTATTGACTCAGTACTCGCGGGAGGGCGATATTACTTCCCAACTCTTTCCCAAGTTTGCCATCTTTGTTGACATCTGGCGTTCGATTATTGGAAACTACGAAACGTTTCATTTTCCACGGTATTTATTAATTTGCTTTGTAATTTCTATACTGTTTATTGAACAATGAATAACGGCATAGTCGGGGTTTCGTTTGATAGTTAGGCGACGGATATTAGTTTCTGAAATTAATTGTACAGAACTTCGGAAGTGAAATTAATGTTTATTGGTAAGCTTGAAGGACTTTTCAAGACTCAATAAACCCCACATAAACAGGAGAAAAACGGATTCGAAACGTTGGTTGAAAATAAAAATGAAATAGGCTTACGGCTGTAATCCATCGCAAGCAACGTGGGTATGGTATTTGTAAAACATCATGGGAAAGAAACAAATCATCTAAATGTTGCTTTCAATTCCATTCTTCGAAAGGTGGAAATTTACCAAAAGAGATTGCATTACTGTATTACCTTAGAATTGCCTTAGAATTGTTGTCTATCGATGATACACTACTAATGCAACAACTCTACAATATATTTAATCTAGAACTGTACTTACAACATTCTATAAGCACGTTAGTAACTGACAAGGCGCAGGATTGCCGGACACATCATTTAATTTCATTTATCGTTTCATAGACAATTTTAAAGTCGTATTTGAAATAACACTTAATTATTTCATTGTCACCTAAGTTACATAAGTATGCCAAATTTTAGCTCAATCGGTTGAAGATAACTGCTTCAAAATTGAGTTGCAAGACCCACCTTAACAAACATAGTTACATAGTTACTACATACATTGCAAGTTCAATAAAAGCTTGTAAAATTAAATTCCCTTTATATAATTATCATAATTGTCATAATAAACTCATGAATTGTATATAAACACCCTCTCAACAAAAGCTTTGTGAGTTTAGATTGAAATTTGTTAATAATTGGTTACATTGATTGGTATTAGTCGCAATTCAAAAACACATACTTGCTGTATCTCTCTTCATATTTTTTTTAGGATTTTTTTTGCAGAATATTGTGATATTACGAGTATGCTACGAATATATTGCTATTTTTATTCTTTTAGCAACAACAACAATCGTTGTAGGTCGACAATTGCTTACCAATTCTCCTTCTATTTTGACATTTCCCATAAACATTACTATTTATGCTCCCCAAAGGTTTTCATAAACACCAATAAAGAACACTAGCGTCCTCTACTGGGCTAACAAGCCAATACTGTAGGGATTAGTGGTCAGAGCCAAGTTCGAAGGGAGCTGGTCCTTTATATCGCGATACGGAATGTAATATAACTTTTAACATTCTTTCGCAAAACTAGACTGACTTAGATGGAACTGCTTCAGAAACAACCACTGCAAGACTGGACCTTCTTTGGCACTGTCGATATTTACTGACTGGTAAATATCTACCTGACCGTTAAGTCAGCGATCAACGTCATGGATTGGATTACATTCTCAGGAAAATCGGAAACTGGTATGACCGTTCAAAATGGCAAAATGATATTGGTTGACCATAACAAATTATTGCTACTTAAAATATCTGTGCGTTGAACAATGAGCACGGGCCGTCGCCGCCTTCGTCACCGCAACCATCTGCGTAAAGCCGGGGTCCTACGGCCTGCGTTTTCACGCGCCAGACCGTGCCAAGGCGGACAGACCGTCGCTTTCGGATATTCGTGTCTGGGCATGCAGTTTACCATGTCCACTACCGATAACAACAAAGTGATCAGCTATTATTCTCAAAGAGGGTTGATGTCAGGCAGGCGACAGATTGTAAAACACTCTATTCCAAATCTTTTTGCAACATGTTTCTACATAATACCCCATTATGATAAAAGAAGATGATGAATATTATATTGTACCATGGTAATGGTGATCACTAAACTCGCTGGTGGTCATACCAATCCCTTCCAAGTACGCGGATAAAGCAATGTGACGTCGTATATCAAGGGTATGTGAATTACTGTTATGAGCCTTTTCGCAATAAAGGTGCCTGTTCTCATTTCGAACTCATGCCCTAAATAAAGGAATTGTAGGAATATTTCCTATCTATGAATCTGTTTCAACTTTTATGAAAAACATTATTTTCTTAACGAATATTGCAGATTTTTCGAAAATAATTCTGTAAAATTATGTTCAAAACGACGTGTGACGATTGGCTTGTTTTAAGGTAAAATTAGTTATTTCGAGAAAATAAAACAAGCAATATTACGTCTATTGTTTGTTTTTGTCTTAAAGTTATAATGTCGATGTCCAGTCCAGTCTTAATAAATAATTTTAAAAAAGTTGATTCTAAAAACCAATTTACCACACATTAAAATTCAATCCCATTTAAAACACACCCCTTTGTCAAATAAAATTAACATATCTCTGAGTACGGCCATACAAAACCCTAAAATTAAATCAATTTTACGACCGTCATAAAATCTCAGGTGAACTAAGCACAGTTCCGCTATCAAGTGTTGCAGGTAGGTACCTAATTAATGAATTAATGGTTAGCCACATCCATTAATTAATTAATTAGTTAGCGTCAAAGAATAAACAGACAGAAGTGCCTTTGAATAAAATATATAAAAAAATATTGGTGGACATTTTTCACACAGCACCATCTAGCCCTAAACTAAGCGAATATTGTACTATGGGAACCAGATAACTGATAGAATACATAAATATAAATGCTTTTAGGGTTTTATAACACGTTCATACTGTTTTAGGCTAGATTCAGATTTAAGCTGGATTTAGTCATATTAAGTTAGATTATGTTAGTCTTCCTGGAAGCAATCAATTTCAATTAGTTTCTATTTGAGACTGGGAAAATATTGATAGAAACAGTCATGTTAAAAATGTTTCTATTATCATGTTTTGTAAGCAGCTTATAGATAATCGCAAAGCTACAATATTTATCGGTATTAAAATAGAAACTGATTGAAAATAATTGCAACAAAACTTATCTATCTGATCGAAAATCTGATCTTTTATCAACTGAGTTTTTACAAGCAACAAAAGCGTGTGATGGATAAGTGGGAGGTAGGTACTTCAACGTTCAATCTTTAAATTCATAATACCTACTTACTTATTTTTTTTAGTCGCATTAACTCAAAACGGTGAAGGAAAAAATTGTGAAGAAACCAGTTAGAAATAAACGGCGATGAGTTTATAAATGGAAAGGGATTGCTCTACTGCAAAATTTGAACAAGTGCCAAAAATAATGTTTGGACGTACTTCTGCCGTTTTAGACATCTTTAAAAATCCGAGCGCCGCTTAGGGATCTCCAACGCTTGGACATTACAGCCATGATCCTAATTTATTATTACACTAAAAGATTTTTACATTTATTGGATGATTTATGCAGCGTTTTATGACAACCACCAGTTACAGCAAACGAATGATTTAAAATACCAAATAATTGTACTGAATACTCCAGATGCTATCGCCGACATAAAATTTTATTGCCAGAATAGCTCTGCCTCGGCGCATTTTAATGCAAGGTATGACTCATTACTGAGGTATTTTGAGTTGTGTCCATCTATTTTTATTTATATAGTGACCATTGTAGTCCATTTTAGTGTTCATTCAACCATTTTGTTTTATGATAGAATCAGTTGATCTAACTTAAAATTTTATAAGAACGAATTTTAATAGAAAATAATGTTTCTAGCCTCTTCAGACAATAGCTGTTTTAAAACATATGAACTGCTATTGCATCGATAACGTATCATCCAAATGCCAAAACTGACTCTTTTACTATACAAAATAAATTTATACTGGCCACAGGACACAATATAATGCTATACTTACATTACCAAACGAAATATAATTTAAAACTTCCAATCAAATACTTTTCGGTATTTTTTTCATCAATACTTTAGGATTTCGTTCGAAGTTGTGTACTTACAAAATTAGCAAAAACATCACGGGTTCAACTAGTTTTCTAGTTTCTACGAATTCTGAACTCATTAAACTGACACGAACGTAGCGGCCATATTCTCTAAGACGCTTTGAAAACACGAATCAAAAATATTAGCCCTACGAACTAGTTTTTGTATGATTCAACGACGACTGTCTGTACTGTAGTCGTCAATCTGCCGTTGATCGGGGTCGCAGACGATGCTTAAGATGAAGAGCATCGTTTTTTTTTAAAACGTCAATAACACAAGAAAAAACGTGGTAATTAGCCGTATTTTTATTTTAAATGATTAACAACCACGATAGTTTTAATATATAATTAATATATATAATTCTATAATTAACGCATTTCATTGTAATGACTCTAACATTATACCTACCTAGATTCAGCCCTGAATAAGTCCTAATAAACCAACCCTGATCGTAAACCATAATAATAATTTATGATTCGCGAACTATGTACGTTTAGTATATGTATTCTACGTGTACCTATTGCTATAAATAAATCCAATTTTTATAACGTAATTGGTTAATTATAATACGCAATAATAGCAATAGCTGCTAAATATAAATGGTACGCGAATCAAGTTATGGTACATGTAAAGTGGCCTTTTTATATCCCTTTATGAAAGTACCTTTTCTCTCATACTAACTCATTGAATGCGTTTATATGAAAGAAAGAGACGTATCATTAAGACGAGTAATATTTTTTTTGATGAATGCAGAATAGTTTTTTTTCAATAACCGCAACACATAGTTTTTTTATGACAAAGATAACTTATGGATTTAATCTAGATAAATTATAGACAAACACGATTGGTGAAACTTTTCTCGATAGACTTATTTTCCAAAATTGACTCTTTCAAAACTCTCATTTCCTTTTTGCTCAAAACTATGAATAGCTAAACAGTTAATTTTTGTATAATTTGTTAGATAATCATACTAGCTATAAAAATGAAAGACAGTTTCTTTGTAAGTTTGATGGTTTTCAATTTAATGCGGTTTTATCATTTTTTCCGTCTTATCCGGGTAGACTGGGGTGGCTATACAAAGAGCATCAATTTTAAGCATCACCATAAATCAGAATCTAAAATGTTTCTCCTATACAGATCGCAGCGCAATATTATAGAGCTTGTGACGAACTTCTGAGTGAATAAGGAGACTCATTCGCCAGACGCGTGAGTTTAATTAAACTGTTAACTCAGCAATATCCACTGGTACATGACCTGTCCCAGCGTTTATTCTCATATCACGCTCTAACACCTCTGATAAACCTTAAGGAGGTTACACAGCGAAGTTACACTGTACAGTGAGACCAAATTCCTTTACCTAGCAAGAGATGATAATACAAAGTGACATTCCCATTCATCTTTATATTCACTCCACCCCAAGGTTGTTCAGAAAAGATCGCTCTTTACTGATAAAACCACCCATTGTATAGTTTGTTCTAGTATTTTTTTTTATATTGGTTTTCATTCATTCATTCATTTTTCAAAACGCAAATATCCACGGTAATTATTGCTATAAGAAGGTTACACCGCACATCTTCAGTCATCTCTATGACTGAAATGTTCCAACTCGCTATATGAATAATAATTATTATAAAATATCCAAAAATACGTATAAGAATAAGCAAACACAAACATTAAATTAAATTGAACGAGGATTCTCTATGATCTTACAGATTTTAATGAATAAACGTATCTTTGACTCAGATCGTACCAAATATTTTATTTGGTAACCTTTGTAATAAACTTATTACGTCTATAGAATTTCCCTTTTCGGCATTTTATCTTTTGCAAGAACAATGCATTAGTTCCACACCAAATTTCATTTCAACTTTATTTGCGACTAGCAGTCCGCCTCAGCGTCACACGGGTGTACTGATGATTCTATAGTAATTTTTTTTACACCTTAGGTTACATTATTAAAGTTTTAATATGGATCCCTGTTTTTCTAGTAATTAATATAGCCTATGTTTATCAGGGATAAAGTAGGATTCTAATGGTAAAATATTTTTTCAAATCGGTCCAGTAGTTTTGGAGTCTATTCAATGCAAACAAACAAATCTTTCCTCTATATAATATTATTTATTTAAGCCTTTATTGCTTTTACTAAACATTTTTTACTTTATAATATACATCTTAAAATTAATTCATCGAATTTCCCGGTTTAGTTCTCAGCGTGTCTTGTGACACATAGGCCTCTTCCAGCTCCTTCCATTCTATTCTGTTTTTGGCCTTCCTAGACCAAGTACTCCCATCAATTTTCTTTATGTCGTCCATCCATCTTTTAGCTTGTCTGCCTCTTTTTCTTTTGCCGTCCCGCGGCTGCCATTCCGTTATCATTGCTGTCCATTTTAAACTACTCTCTCTTGTCATGTGTCCTGTCCACCGCCATTTCCGAAATGGCTATATAATATTAGTATGGATTAAAACCGCACCGTGTGCATTATCTTTATCCAACACTGTAGCTTCGTCAATATAGATTAAAGTGGTATGTGAATCAACCTTTAGGCAAAGTTAACGGAGTGTGCATGAGTAATATAACATTGCGATTCTGCCAGACTTGATTAAACTTTACGCTGACGTGTCAACGTGGGGTTTTCAGCTTGAAAAATTTGGTTTTATATATTCGTTAACCCTGTAATATTTGTAATTAAGACGCTGCCAGTCGACGATTATTTTTGTTCGAAACGAAAAAAGAAATACTTGTGAACAAGCCACATCTCCTATTTTATAATGTATAGTATATATGAATAAAGATGTACCCATCTTTAATGACTTCGATAAATAATCCTACCGACCGCTGCAATGATGACAAACACACGTCCGCGCGTGGTCCGCCTTAGCTTTTCGAATAAATTAATGATATAAATTATGTATAATTACTTATCAAAAATCTATCCTAATAGAAATCTAGATCGACATATTACCTATCTTTAACAATAAATCACAAGTTGATTTTAATAGTAGGTATATAAAATATTTCGATCATAAATTCTAAAACGTATCATTTTGCAATAATATTTTTATCGTGAAAAGTTTCTGCTATTATGTTTTCAGCTTAATAGAAATCTAGGTAGGAACCCGAAGTAATATACTTATAAAAATAGGAGATGTGGCTTGTTCAGAAGTATTTCTTTTTTCGTTTCGAAAAAGAGCAATCAGCGACTGGCAGCCTCTTAATCTGAAAAATCTTGTATTCGTAACTTTCATCATTAATCGTACTAATTTCAGGCTCACAAAACAAATAAATAAAATATTGGTAAACATTTTATAAAGCGCCATCTAGCCCAGCTTGTACTATGGAAACCAAATTAATGAGTCTGACTGATGATTGTTGAATCATTTTATGTAAATATATAGGTGCATACTTATAATACAAACAGAACAAACATCTATTTTTATCACACAGATGTTTGTCCTTAGTAGGAATCGAACCCACAACCTACAGCACAGAAAGCAGAGCTACCATCTGAGCTGTGATGTAAAGCCTGTCAATCAAGGACAGCCATAATGGTAAAAATATCCTGTTAAATCGTTATAACTCAGTAACTGAAAATTAGGGAACGGCTTCTACAATATCTCTACTAAAATTTAGTAAAAAAAATATGCACTAGAATATTTCAGAAGATTATTATTTTCAGACGTCTGAATGGAGAGCGTTTGTTTTTCCTACATAGCTATCCTAATTGACGTTCTTAAATTTTTTGGATGACGACATCCTATTTCAACAATTTTCTACTAAATATACGCCTTTATTAGAATCCAAGACCCAAGCTTTCCTTCCATACACAAACATACACACACTTAATCAAAGAATTTTGGTAAAAATATGTCAGCTTTCTTATAAAGCAATATTTAAATTATTTTCAAAAACGAACAATAAACGCAATAAGATATTACCTTCTCGAAAGCTATAGCTCCTTCAAAACGATACAATTAAGTTACCGAGGCAGATAATTGTGTTCTAGAAATAATGGATGAAAATGATACTAATTAACTTTCAACCAAGCTCGAGTCGAGACAAGATAATTTCCGGAATAATTAAATACAGTCTAAAATGGTATCAAATGAAACGTCACTAGACTAAAAAGTAATTGGAGTTGATTCAGTAGTTCTGACTGTGGTTTGGATCGTTGAACATGCGAACAATTTCAGGTAAAGGTCGTACTTGTGTTTTGACGTACCAGGTCTAATAAATACCACCTTCATCAAATACCAGGTTGATAAACCAGGTTTAAAATAAGTAGAAAAATACTTAAAAGTACAAAAATACTTTAAAGTACAAAAATACTTTAAAGTACAAAATACGCGTTCAAACTGTGACGTCATACCTGGTACGTTTTTTTTATGCCTAAACCAGGTTTGCAAACCTGGTCGAGTAAATACGCACCACCTCTAATTTCAGGTGCTCAAAAGGAAACTAGTTTTAACTGACTGGTACATTCACAATAGAACCCGTTTTAGGTGACCCCTTAAACAACGATAATACTCGTGTAGGAGCACAATTTCGCAATTTCATAGGGTCCTATGCCCTCATAAAATTGTGACGTCAAACTGCTTGATTTGGTGGTGTCGTCAAAATATATTAAATACTAGCCGACCCGTGACTGACTTTGTCCTGCCCAAATTTCAATAATCGCATAGAAAAGAGCACTTTCAGAGGCAACTTCGACTAGAATGCGTATCATTCGGTAGTCAAATTGATGTTTTTGTGTGTTCATTTTTTTTTAATGGTACGGAACCCTTTAAGCGCGTGTCCGCCTCAATCTTGGCCGGTTATTATACATACGTTTAAAAAAATCTAAAGTTCTTAGTATACACTGAGTTTTCCCATCAAGCTTTTAGTTGAAGCCTATTGCCTACTGACTGTAATAGCAGCTCACCGCAACGTTGTATGAAGCTGTTCTTTGGCACTTGAAGTGTTGGCAAAATTTTCTTGCGGTTAGTAATGGGACAATATCGATGTAGAACAAAGACCAGATATGGTCAAGAAAAACCATTGTTGTAAGTGAAAAAACTTTGAATACCTATCGAGAAATAACACAAATTTATAAATGTGAAAGTTTGATGTTTGTTTGTTACTCAATTACGTCGATACTGCTTAGCCAATTTTGATTACAATTTGTAACCATACATAGATTTAAGAATTGTAACGAAACCACGTGAGGTTTCATGCGAGCGAAGCCGCCGAAGGCTAGTAATTTCCATAAAATGATTTTTATTCTTTACCTTTACGTAAGTTTGTAATATTTTAACAAATAACAATATTTTAAAATATCACAACCTTAGGATCTGGTTCTTATTATATATTATACAAAAATGAATCACTATTTCCCTTGGTCACGGCATCACGCGTGAACGGCTAAACCGATTTTGGTATAATTTTTTGTTGTTATCTTTATTTTCAGGAGCAGGTTATTTTTTTGACAGGACTACGTCTGTCGTGACAGCTAGTAACATTATATTTTAAAGATTCACGTTCAAAAACGCAATAAACGTACTACATAATTTTCATCATTACAATATAGGTATTTCACAAACAATCGATCATTTCGTCTACGCTAAGTAATTACAGTCTTGAGTACTCGTGAGCCTATATTTATTTTTATATCGACACATCTCAACCTTCTTAAGCGTGTCTCGTCTCTACTCTTGGATTGACGCGTTGTACGAGCAGTTGCCAGGCAAGACGTAATTACTTTGCGAGCAGTTTGTCAGCCAATTAAACACCTTTGCTTTATTAAGAAGCCGCAGCGTGCGGTAAATAGAGAATCAAAGGAGCGCAAAATACTTTAAAGTTCATGTAACGGCAATACAGCGAGCTCTAATGTTTTTCACGTCAGTCCGCGGTTTTAAACCGACTTCACAAAAAGGAGGTTCTCAAGTCGGGTGTATTTTTTACGGTTCCGCACCCAAAGGGTAAAAACGGGACCCTATTACTAAGACATCGCTGTCCGTCTGTCTGTCACAGGGCTATATCTCATGAACCGTGATAGCTAAACAATTGAAATTTTCACAGATTATGTATTTCTGTTGACGCTATAACAACAAATACTAAAAACAGAATAAAATAAATATTTAAGTGGGGCTCCTTTACAACAAACGTGATTTTTTTGCCATTTTTTATAGATAATAGTACGGAACCCTTCGTACGCAAGTCCGACTCGCACTTGGCCGGTTTTTTTTTATGTTTCTTACCTCAGAACTCCGTCATTAAGAAAAATTCTGCTTTTGGTTCGGATATAATATTTGGTCCCATTTTAGACTGGCTTCACAGCTCAGTTGGTAGTAAGTCTGCCTTCTGCGCTGTAGGTTGTGGGTTCGATCCCCACCCAGGGCAAATATTTGTGTGATAAACATACATGTTTGTTCTGTGTCTGGGTTTTTATATTTTTAATAAGTACGAAGGTACGAAGGAAGGTATAAGTGTTCTATCAGTTATCGGGTTCCCATAGTACAAGCTTCGCTTAGTTTGGGGCTAGATGGAGATGTGTATAAAGTCCGCCAAAAAAAAGAAGTTAAATTTAAGAAAAATAATAACAAATAAACAGCTAAATACAGAATAAAATAAATATTTAAATGGGGCTCCCATACATCTAACGTGTTTTTTACTGTTTTTTATAGATAATGGTACGGAACCCTTCGTTCGCGAGTCCGACTCGCAAATGGCCGGTTTTTTATAGATTTCAGAGTTAATATGCATTTTCCAAGTAAAAAAGTCTATTATTGCAAGATCAAAATACCTACTTGTAATGAAAACATAATACTACTTTATTTATTTCGCTTGGTTTAAAAAAAATGCTAGCTACTGTTTTTTGTTTAATATTAAGCTAAGACATCGCCAATTTGAAATTCATATGAAAATTCTTTGTAACGAGCGGCTAATTACTTTGGAGCTCTGCTTACCCCCTTAGAAGGAACTCTAGCTCTATATCATATAGTACTTTAGATACCATCTTACGCTGGTCGATTACACAGCAAGGGTTGGTAGTCCTTGTTGCTTATGTTTGCACTGTTGGCACAAAGTTTGAAGCCGTCCCTTGCTCACTGGGAAGTACAAACGTAACCAGTTCTCCTAGTGGACTTTGGCCATGACTAAACCCTTCAGACAAAGTTAAGATATCTTTATTAATCGCATGATACCCAAGCAACTTCTAGGCGCTTAAAGAAGGGTTTCCACTGACACGGAGTTGTGCAGAGCGGACCATGAATTGACCAATCACAGCGCTTGACATTTTTGAATCAACTATTTCCAGCATTGTGATTGGTCAATTCAGCTCCGCATCAGTATACAGAGCTGTACGAAGGAGGAAACTGGGAACTTTCCACTAGGAAAAAAACTATAGGTTTGTGTCTGTGTTTGTGTGAAAGAGTGTGCGTTGTGTATCTCAAAGCATCTTGCAAGCAACCCGACAGGTGACGAACCTCATATAAATGAAATCTTAAATTCAAAACTAGTAAATAAATCTCATGTGTGAACTCGTAAACTAATGAGGGTACAAAATCACATAAAATGAAGTTTAAACTCGTGGTTCTATAATACAAAAGGTAGATGTAAAAAGCGCCCACACGCTTTTTCTTTGACAAATATGTAGACGTAGACATAGCCTATTCATAGAGTTGAAATAAAGACTGAAGGAATGAAAAGGATTATTGTTTTAGTTTTATCTTAATCTAACGATATGAGCCGCTCGGTGGGATGGCGGCGCGAACAGGGAAGGGTATGGAGAGGACAGGTTATTAAGATATTGGTATTTGAATTAATAAGACTATCTTAAGTATTGAGTCAAGTTATATTTAAACATCTAAGATTTATGACTGATTTTTTATGACAGACTTTGATTTGTTCTTCCTAAATTTAGTTGATTTTTATAGTATTTTGTGTTTTAATACCTATATACATTAGAACTCAATCCAATTCCGTTATTGACAGAGCATTTGGATTGCGAATAGTTAATTCGTTCATTGTTTAATATATTATGCACTTATTATCACTTACCCTTCAAATTAAAAATTGTTATATTTGACTTTATTCCGTGAACAAATTTATTATTATTTATTATGAAATACATTTCAGATGACATCTCGCTGACTATTTTTATTAATGCTGCTATGTTATCAAAAACAAAGAGCCACAAAAAAATATAAAATGTTTTTCATGAACTTGTACAACAAAAACACAAATACAGATACTAGCAAAATGTGTTGATTTCAACATTTTCCATTCTATACATTTTCTATTCTACCACCACTTCATCGTCGGCACAAGACAGCGACATTTCGTGCTCTCAGTCATTAATTATTCGAGCTCATTGTCCCTCAGGCTTTCGAGTCCATTGTGACAATATTTGGGTCGTGCTTTCAAACCCCACCGCCGGAACATAGACGGATCTTGATGGGAAACGAAGGTACCTACCTCTACGAAGTACCTATCACTTTGAAAGTTATTACTTAGTTGGCCATATTGAATCAGAAATAAATTCTACTATCATAAAACTACATCAGTAAAAAAAATATTAATAAATAAAATCGATCACGACTGTAATCCCCAAGTACGGTAGACATCCTCTCAGATCTCCAGGTGCTCAGATCCTTGAAGTTCTCTAGAGGGGTTAGTGAGAGGCAAGTCCAAACATTATATTTGCCACATGTCCACATTTTACAGCAGTCATTTGCAGTTAGTTAGCATTTCACTCGTGACAGGTTGCAAGCCGTTGCCGCTTACAAGAATACTAACTGGTTTTCTCAAGATGTTTTCCTTCACCTTATAAGCACGTGCGTGTTAATCCATTGATGCACGGCCAAGATTCGAACCCACGACCTTTGGATTGTAAGTCAAGACTCGGCCAAAACGGCTTTCCTCTGTTCTTTACTTCTGTAAAAATACTCATAAATAGTTTGAATCCAGTTCATTGAATTGAATCTCGGAAATTTTCAAAATGCAATCAGCAGTAAGATAATTAAACCTAAGTTAAAAGTTGTAATATTGTACAAACTACACATGCCTATTTAATTAATTTACTCAATATCAAGCCAATGTACCCTAATGAACTGGACCGGCACAGTATCTACACAGAAGCACAGTAGCGGCAGTACGTAAAATCAATAGCGAGTGCAGAGTTTTCTAGACAAAATACGAAATCACAAATGTAGGTTAGTTTTTTTATGGTATGGGACCCTTTGTTTGATTTGAAATCAAAACAAGGGGCACTATATAATACGAATCATAAAGTTAATTTTGATTGTTATGACACTGATAAGTTAATATACGAAATAATTAACATCTCTGCAATCTGAGCTCTAATATCAAAGTCAGTCATAACGTAAAGAAATAAGAGCGAAATTGATTTTTTTTAGGAAATTCCAATTTTAGTACAATGCCAACAGAATCGACACCAATGTTAGAAATGTCTTCAAATTCAGTTTGATTATCATTATTATTATTACACCGAAAATCTCTTAAAAGTTTAACCTTTTTGTGATAGTGACTTTATTAAATAGTGATAGTGTTGGTGCATTCAGCAGAATTACTTTTATAGGTACCTACTAATTTATATATACACATTATAGTTTTTCTAGTAATTCTACTGCTTTTACTTTACCTTTTGTTAGACCGGTCTCGAATTAATTGTCAAACGTGCTGCGCGTAACAATTTGACCAATTTAGCTAGACCCAACTATTTTAACTAGTAAAAGTTGAAAAGGGATGGAAGTTATAGGTCTAGAATCAATGGTTAATCGACAATAATGGTCGTTTATGATAGCAATTGTGCATAGAAACCAATGTACGGATAACTGATACAAGATGTGCTTAAGATTATTTTATAAAGGATTTAACTAATTTATGCTTCGACATATTCAATTTCAATTTCGTGGGTTCTAATCCCGGCGTGCATCAATGGATTTTTCTGTTTGAAAAATTTATATGCGCATCAAAAACACGTGCTCAAAACGGTGAAGGAAAACATCGTGAGGAAACCAGTTAGTATTCTTATAAGCGGCGATGGGCTTGCATCCTGCCACGTATGGAATGCTAACTACTGCAAAATGTGGGCATGTGCATAATGTTTGTACGTGCCTCTGACTACCCCCACTAGACATCTTCAAAGGATCTAAGCGTCTAGAGATCTGAGAGGATGTCTACCGTACTTGGGGATTACAGTCGTGATCCTATTTATTTAATATTTTATTTATGCTTCGACAAAATATAACATGCACACAAAAATTATATCTTGAGAATCAAAATGTTACAGAAAATCCATTTATCTAGCTATCAAAGAACAGTGTGCCATTGTTATAAAACTTCATTTGTATAAGTGTTCGTCCACACTGTCGAGCTTAGTGCGGTAGTGGTGACGGGCGCGAAGCATCAAACATAAACCGTGATACATAGCCGCCACCACGCTAGGTTGGTAGTGCAAATTAAATTGATTATATAAATTCTAAGAATTATAAAATAAACACAAAAATAAGTTTTTTTTAGTGGAATTTTATTACATTACATTTTCTAGATAGTTTTATTTTCCAAAGTTGGCTCTTCAAAATCAAAATTTAGTTTTTAATCAAAACTACGAATAGCTAATCAGTTTTTTTTGTATAATTTGTTAGATAATTATACTAGCTAAGTAAATTATAGATAGTTTCTTGTTAAGTTTGATGGTTTTCACGATAATGCAGTTTTATCACTTTTTTCGTCTTATCCGGGTAGACTCAGCTCATACAAAAAACCAAACATTTCACCTTAATTAATTTATCAAAATATTCTTTGATATTATGCAAGTTGAATAAAACTCCGAAATAGTCCCGAAGCACGTACTCTCAACATGCAAGGGGCATTGTCGCTGTCGTAACTAGGTCGAATTGCACACAAAATGTACCTATAAAACGCCATAAAGTGGCTTTTATTTGAGCCTCATTAAAATATTCATTATAAACACGATTAGACCGTAAACAAATACGTTTATGGCGGCTTCTGTTTTAATTTACTATGGGATTGTTGAAGTTTATTCTACTACAGACAGTCTAAAGTTTATTCTACTACATATCTAAATGTAGTATTCTACTACATTTAGATCAGGACTACATTTAAACCAACCAAATCAGTTAGGGTCAGTGCAGACAGAGAGGAATAATTCTCGCGTGGTTTCAGGCATTTTCTGACGGATCGATCTGATATATCTTCGAGGACGCGCTAGCATTTTTTGTAAGGTTCAAGCATACGAGTATAATGCACTTTATTTCAATAATACAATTTAAAGTTTTTGAGTGCAGTAAGAGGCTCCCAGTCGCTGATTGCTCTTTTTCGAAACGAAAAAAGAAATACTTCTGAACAAGCCACATCTCCTATTTTTATAAGTATATTACTTCAGGTTCCTACCTAGATTTCTATTAAGCTGAAAACATAATAGCAGAAACTTTTCACGATAAAGATATTATTTCAAAATGATACGTTTTAGAATTTATGATCGAAATATTTTATATAGCTACTATTAAAATCAACTTTTGATTTATTGTTAAAGATAGGTAATATGTAGATCTAGATTTCTATTAGAATAGATTTTTGATAAGTAATTATACATAATTTATATCATTAATTTATTCGAAAAGCTAAGGCGGACCACGCGCCGACGTGTGTTTGTCGTCATTGCAGCGGTCAGTAGGATTATTTATCGAAGTGATTAAAGATGGGTACATCTTTATTCACATATACTACATTATAAAATAGGAGATGTGGCTTGTTCACAAGTATTTATTTTTTCGTTTCGAACAAAAACAATCGTCGACTGGGAGCGCCTTAATAATATCCTCTCCGCTACGCTCCTCTCTGACAACGTATTGTCCAAATGTCAAAACTGACACATTTACTATACAAAAAGTGTCGGTTTTGACATTTGGACGATACGTTTTCGATTCGATACTGGTTCATGCTAACCCCCAGGTTCCTCCTTCCTGGTCTTTGTGATCAGAAATGGAAATGACAATATAGATAGATAGATAGATTATAACTTTATTGTTCACCATAACAAAAATACACAACAAAAATTACATAATAACAGTGTAAACAATGGGCCTTATCGCTAATAGCGATCTCTTCCAGGCAACCTTTGGATGGACAGGATAGAACTTAACATAAAAAAGTCGGTGGTTAAAAAGCAAAAACTAAGATGAATACAAAAGGAAGATATCTACTTAAATATAATATATAATATATATATATATATATATATATATATATATATACAAACAAATAAAATACATAAATAACATAAATAATATATTATAACATAAATAAAATAGAGTATACATAAATATCTACTCAACAAGATAGACAAGCTGTAACGATAAAAAGTCCACTACCAATTTTTGCATCTAGAAATTGGGTTGTCCGTAAATTTTAACGCAGTTGCTAAACCTTGGCTTAAAGTTATAAATGTTTTTATTTCAGAGCATTAATTAAAGTCCGTGAAGGTTATTTTATATGTAAATGCTTGAGAATTGTTATATTCTCTTAATAATAATGATAATGATGTTCGCCAGAGCGAAAAATTCACAACTAAGTTAATTTAAATGAGGAATCTCCAAAGGCGAAGAGCCCTCGTGTGCCTACAGAAACAGTTGTAAACACACACGACTTGCTACAAAGACTCAGACAATAAACACAATAACAAGGTAAAAAAAATATAAAAAACCGGCCAATTGCGAGTAGGACTCGCGGACGAAGGGTTCCGTACTATGTACTTCCGTATCTATAAAAACCGGCCAAGTGCGAGTCGGACTCGCGCACGGGTTCCGTACTATTATCAAAACGGCAAAAAAATCACGTTTGTTGTACGGGAGTCCCACTTAAATATTTATTTTATGCTCTTTTTAGAGAAATACATCATCTGTGAAAATTTCAACTGTCTAGCTATCACGGTTCACGAGATACAGCCTGGTAACAGACAGACGGACAGCGGTGTCTTAGTAGTCCCGTTTTTTACCCTTTAGGTACGGAACCCTAGAAACATAAAAAATAATTCATAATATCTCGTAACCTACCTATTTACCTAACTACGTAGTTAGCATTCCACACGTTACAGGTTGCAAGGCCGTCGCCGCTTTCAAGAATACTAACAGGTTTCCTCACGATGTTTTCCTTCACCGTTATAAACACGTGTAACACGCATGTACATTTTTCGAACAGAAATATCCATTGATGCACGGCCAGGATTCAAACTCGAAATTAATTTGAAATTGATAATATCTATTTACCTATTTACCTAGGTACCTATTTACCTAACTACATGAATTCAATAATTCAATTTCAAACTTTTTAGTCGATCATGTGAAGTACCATCTATTTACCGACTAACTTTACCGATAGTGGTAAAATAGCGCCACCTGCCAGCGGAATTGCAAACCTCTTTCATCTTACCTCTCTAACCCCGAGCGGTCGTATGAGATCGCGAAAAGTACTTATATTAACGTAGTAACATCACATGAAACTAGATGGCGCTGGAATGCAAAAATCAAGTTTGTTGTATGGGAGCCCCCCTTAAATATTTATTTTATTCTGTTTTTAGTATTTGTTGTTAGAGCAGCAATAGAAATACATAATCTGTGAAAATTTCAACTGTCTAGCTATCATTGTTCATGAGATACAGCCCTGTGACAGACAGACAGACGGACAGACGGACAGCGAAGTCTTAGTAATAGGGTTCCGATTTTACCCTTTGGGTACGGAACCCTAAAAATATGTAAAATATGAGCTTACTCTATTTCTCGCATTCTCTTTTTTCTGATAACTAGCAGACCCGCGACAGACGTTGTCCTGTCCCAATTTCGATAATTGCATAGAGTAGCGCACGTTATTATAACAACTGATGTCAACACGGATGTCAGATTTTAGCACACCAGGGCCATCTGTACCAAAATCATCCCCTATGCGTTTTTATATTATTTTGGAGATGTTTGGCGTATTTTAAAGTAGTCTATGTTTTATTTGAGCATTATATCTACATCTACAGCAAATTTCATCATAATCCGTTTTGTCGTTTAGGCCTGATTGAAGAGCAAACATACATACAAATTCACAAACTTTCACATTTATAATATTATTAGGATTAGGATTAGGATACTAGAAGAGTTTATTATAAACTGTACCTACATTGATAATTTTTAAAGTTTTTTATAACTTTTTTATAACATATAACTTTTCTATAACTATCTTCATTTTAAATCAACACACGCGAGTTTTATTTTATGGCAACGTTTTAGCTCAGATATGAAAGTAAACACGTAAAATTGCCCTGTTTACAGCCATTTACCCCACTTCGAAGCTAATATAACAGACATTGTAAAATTTGATACCGTGTAGGTTGTGGTAACCCTTATTATGTTTACCTACTTTAACCACAAGTTAATAATGGTGGAACTCAGTTTAGTAAATCACTACATAGTATAAAGCAAAGTCGCTTTCCGCTTCCCGCGTCTGTATGTATGTTTGCTTATATCTTTTAAACTACACAACGGATTTTGATGCGTTTTTTTTAATAGATAGAGTGATTCAGGAGGAAGGTTTATATGTATAATAACATGCTACCCGTGCGAAGCCGGGGCGGGTCGCTAGTTATAACATAAAAGAAGTTTATGTAAAGCCATTTTAAATATTTTTAGGCCAATACAGCTCAACACGAAAGAAGAATACTACTAATCCTAATAATATTATAAATGCGAAAGTATGTGATAAGGCTGCTATGTTTGTTCCCTAATCAAAAATAAACGACAACATGGATTAAGATGAAATTTGCTGTATATGTAGATAAAAAATCAAAATAAATAAAGGGGGAACTTATAATCCGAAAAACAACCCCTAAATGATAAAAAAGGCGAAAAGGATGATTTTGATGATACGCATTCTACCAAAATTCGTAATTTATTTTATCAGTACAAGGTTTGTAGGGAAAAAATTGGAAGCTGCCTGAAACAGTTTTTCCTATGTGATTATTACAAAAAAAATTACAGAACAACGTTTGCCACGGGTCGGCTAGTATTATAAATGAGAAAGTTTTTGAATGAGTGAGTGTGTGTGTGTGTGTTTGTTTTACGCAAAAACTACTGAGCGGATTAAAATTAAACTTTACAGTAATATATACATCAGAATAACACATAGGCTACTTTTATACAGGTATCACCCGTGATAAACATCCGTGTTAATCTATAGTTATGTCTACTAATCTCGATAGTTTGAAAAATAATATTATTTCTTTAACTTTCATATTTCAGTCAACTCCACCATCGGAGTTGTACGAACAATATAACTAACAGGTACACTAGCTGTTACCCCGTACATACATTAAAATGGGTACGAGATATTGGGCGTAAAATTTCAGAAATCCAATAATACAAATGAAAACCGCCCTAAAATGATCTGGATTAACAAATATTGAGCAAGTCCCGTGCAAGATGGCTTGGATTACAGACAATATGCTCTGAACAGGCGATTGAACAAGAACGAACAATAACTGAGCATAACAATTCGCGCAAAATTGTTTTCGGTGGATTAAGGACGTTCCCTACAATGCTTGCCACAATGGGCCTCTAGAATTGTTTGTATAACGTAATTTGAAAACGTATAGTAACCATCCTCTGTGTTATATCACAGTTTCACCTATAAAACACATACCACAGCACTCATTGTTTGTTATTTTAGTTTTCATTAGGGTTTTCACCTATAATAAAACACATAGGTACTTCAGCACTCATTTCTGTTATTCTCGTTGTCATAAGGGTTTTTTAGTAAAGGGTTTTTTTAGAATTACATTTGGATGCGATCGTGCGCCAATGTTTTTTCATGTTTCAATGTAAAATCATGTATTTATACTTTATTAACTGAGGTTTATCACATGCTATGAGTATATTGACAAACATCAATAAATAATGTAAGAAAAAGTTAAATAATTATTTAACAACTATTCAGAATTAAAACTATCGTGGTTGTTAGTCATTTTAAATAGAAATACTGCTAATTACCAAGTTATTTTCAAAACGTCAGCAAAACAAGAAAATAGCGTAATAAACAGTATTTCTATTTAAAATTATTCAGAAAAAATATTGTCTAGTTTTCTTTTGAATCGATGCGAATTTTATAGTTCACCAATAAATTCAATAAAAGCATCGATCGTTTGAAATCAATTCGAATGTCTTAATACACCTTTTTAATTTGTTCTGTAAATACTCTACTCTGTCAGTTGCAAGGGTATTCATTCACACAATAACCAGTTCTACGTCTCATTTTAACAGAAAACCTTATTTTCTTTCACAATGGTGCACACGGAAACGAAGATGTCATCTTTGAACAAACAAATCATTAATTTGCTTTGGTTTACTTGTGGCTACAAAGGAAAATAAAGCAGGAAAGAGTAATCTGTATAAAACAAATTGGGTAGCTACGGCAAAAATTTGGACCCAGATTTCAAGAGAGAGAGAGAAAAAGATTACGATTGTAATTCCCAAGTACGGTAGGCATCCTCTCAGATTTCCAAGTGCTCAGAGACATTTGGAACATACCTACATTTAATACTTACGCGATATTATATGCCAATGTGGGAGCAGGCATAATAATTAAAAGCAAACGGCTAGAAGTGGAAACCAGGACCTCTACCAGAAGAAGATAAATCAACACTGTCAGTCATAGTCCTAACCCTACAATATAGGTTTTCCTATGAGATAGGTGGATATATTATAACGAATACTATGATACCACAAGCCTAGAAATATTTGGAGGTAATGTATAGATTTGTCCCGCCGCGCCGCTAGGATAGGACCCGTATGCCACATCCTGCGTCTCAATCTAGGAAACGACAACCGTGCCAACCATCGATATAAATATCTCAAATGGTGCCAACAAATTAAAAAAAACCAACCAAGTGCGAGTCGGACACGCGCACAAAGGGTTCCGTACCATTATCTATAAAAAACTTCAAAAAAACACGTTTTTTTGAATAGGAGTCCCTTTTAAAAAAATATTTTATACTGTTTTCAGTATTTTTTGTTATAGCGGCAACAGAAATACATCATCTAAATTTCAACCGTCTAGCTATTACAGCCCTGTAACAGACAGACGGACAGACAGCGAAGTCTTAGTAATAGGGTCCCGTTTTTCCCCTTTGAAATGGACTGAACCCTAAAAATGGTTGCCTGTTATTCGATTATGTCAAACACCTTGTGCGTTGTTCCAGAACAAATCGGTTGTCAAAAACAAAACGTTCACAAAAAGTATAACACAATGCACCACCACATCAAAACGATGATGTTGAGATAAATTAATCTAGCAAGGACACATCGTGTGTGGCTAAATGACGCACCACAGAATTCATAGATCAAAACCACGATACAAAATTCCATGAAACGTCACGACATTTTACATACCACCGCTTTATTATTCTAAATTCCTTTGATATAAAGGATTAGTGGTGCTTTCGTCATGGCCTTAACTGTCTATTGTGGAACCGAGAAACTCTTGTTCTAAGAAACAACGACCGTATTATTATGGTTGTAGGTAAACGGGTTTATTTGATACGTATACTCGAAGTTTACATAGGTACGTCGACTTCAAAAATGATCAAAATATTAATTAATGTTTGAAGTTTTGAGGTTAAAGTTGGAGTCACGTCATATGATCCACACAAAAATGCTTCTTTTTGGGCCTACTAATCTTTACTGCAGTCTTGAAAAAATATCAAGAAAATAACTCCTTCACCATGTCAAATCCCGCGGATATGTAAAAAATGTGATAATAATGAGTAAAATATGAGTGACAAGGTAAATTTGCCGTAGAATATTATAGCTACTACGTACATCGCATACCTATTAGTACTCGTATAGTCGGTTCGGTACAAGTATAGACTTTACTAGTACTAGTATAGTACTAGTATAGATTACCAAGTACATATACATTTCTCAGCCAGTCAGCCTAAAAAGTCTTGTGTGTATAAAGTATTTGATAATACCATCTGTCAGTCGCTACTTCTCGTTAGAACTCAAATAACAACCAAACCATTTGTCTACAAATCCGCAAAATCGCTGACAATATCAAGATTTCAATTCCTTGTCATTGTAAAAATAAAGCGCTACACCAACGCAAACACGTCAAGGAAGTTTACTTATGGCTAAAAAAACCTGCGGCCTGGGTCCTTTTCATACTGTGATTAATCCCAACGATAAGGCACAAAGGTAGAATGTTTGCCGAACAGATTCCCGATTGAAAGCCGATAAACTCACTTTTGAGGTTGAAAATGTTTTTTTGAGGGAATTATCAAGTTTATCAGCAATCTCGGAGCACGTGTTTTGACTCGCTATTATAATTTGCAGGCGCATCGGTGGCTTTCAATTGTCTGTTACAACCTGATGGTATCTGTGGCGGTGTCATCTGAGGTTATAAGCGCATGGCGTAGGAGCTTACATAATGGATTGCAAAATTTAGATTGATATCGCTGAAATATCCCAAAAAAGAATAGATAATGACAAAGCTCAAAATGTTGCAGCTTGCGACGAGTAGAAATCTAGGAGGTTTAAAGAGATTTCTGTACCTTATGTTGGTTGGTAGTTTGTTCTATCTCACGAAGACGAGTGAGCATTGTGGTGTATACATATGTATAGACACGTACTTTTGTGAGCGTGACTGCGGCTCGGACAATATTGACAACGTAAAGGTATGACCCCAGACATAGCGCGGCATTTGAGCGCGGCATTCGTCGGCAAATTTGCCGCGTGACTAGTTTTATTTAAACATGAAGGTAAATTTACGCGCGGCCGTCATCCAAACATAGCGCGGCTAACAGCGCGCGGCTGCCGCGCTCAAAAGCCGCGAAACTGTAGACATGTATTCCAGGATTACTTTCATTGACAAAATGATCCTCAATGAAAATATTTTTATATCAAAAATACTTCACATTCCCATGATCCTTTTCTTTTTAATTTGGAATCCTTTGTTTCGCTCGGTATTTTGATAAAATTGAAAGGCACGTATCCGGCCCAATGTCGTGCAAAAGTAGGCGTGCTTTATTTATATTCTGTTTTGATCATTGCACAATCGAACAAAAAATCTTTTGTGCGAATGACGGGAAAATGATGGTGGGTACTTTATTTTGTGCAATGTTTTTTATAACAAAATGGGATGGTTTCTCCTATTGATGAATTAACTACAGAGGCTTAGGTACAGATGTTTCATAGCTAAAATAGTATGATTTATAAAAACGTTTAAATATTCTGCCAACTTAGTACTAAATGGATTTCTACTATAGTTGTTCTATGTCACAAAGGCGGATTGATCTTAATTGTGTGTGTAGATGCACGTGACACATTGTTTCTTTGTGCGTAAGATCGCAAACTCCCTGTATCAGTCACGCACACATAAAGCGCTGTCTATACCTACACATTACAACTATAAGTACTGCTCACTCGCCGTCGTTAGATAGAACAACTATAATATCATTAGTTATTCAGCTTGTAAATAACTATTGAGTAGTTTGAATAGGCCTTTGTACGTAGTACCATTTTTAGGGTTCCGTACCAAAAGGGTAAAAACTGGACCCTTTTACTAAGACTTCGCTGTCCGTCTGTCCGTCTGTCTGTCACAGGGCTGTATCGCATGAAGCGTGGTATCTAGACAATAGAAATTTTCACAGATTATGTATTTCTGTTGCTACTATAACAACAAATACTAAAAACAGAATAAAATAAATATTTAAGTGGGGCTCCCAAAGGCTTTAAAGATGGTACGGAACCCTTCGTGCGCGAGTTCAACTCGCACTTGGCCGGTTTATTCGAATTCCTCCAGAGTTTCATGTACCTAAACTGCCTTTTCATTTGCATTTGATCAATTAATAAACAATTTCAATTACAAACCCATTATACTCGGTCATTACCTAGTATATCCAGCGAAATGTAGAGCTTAATGTCTATAACCGGCTTAGTTTCCAATACAAGCATATGATAACCAATTTACCATAGATTTAGAAATGACAAGAGTGAAATGCCTAACATTCTAAAATACAGTAAGAACTGCTAAGAATGTTTATGAAGAGTAACGTGATAGATTTTGACACGGGTCTTTATCACGTAATTACCATTAATTTATTTTCCCGACGTTTCGACTATGTTACAATAGCAATGGTCGCAGGCAGACTAAATTTTTTTTTAAATGTTACTAGCTGACCCGTGCCCGCTTCGCTGTGCGTAAGACATTTCTAATACCATCGTTGACTTTTTTGTAGACGTTTTTAAGGTGTACAATACTGTAGTACATTATTTTGATATATCTCGTGTGGTTCAGCCAGCATTTGCAATGTAAGCGCAAAAAAAATTGTTTATTTACGACATCACATTAGAAACCTCTAAAATTATCAGTGTTTCTCTACTATATTATGCATGTATTATACATATAAACCTTCCTCTTGAATCATTCTGTTTATTAAAAAAAACCGCATCAAAATCCGTTGTGTAGTTTTAAAGATATAAGCAAACATACATACAGACATACAGACGCGGGAAGCGGAAAGCGACTTTGCTTTATACTATGTAGTGATTACGTGATAAAGGCCACATTATTACAACAACGGGAAATTCAAAATCTATATTTGTGTAGAGTAGTAATCCTGAGATGCCTAGACGGTTTCCGTTAGGTCGGCTAGTCGGCGGTGGTTTTTAGGGTTCCGTACCCAAAGGGTGAAATCGGAACCCATCGCTGTCGTGTCTGTCCGTCTGTCTGTCACAGGGCTGTACCTGTATCTCATGAACCGTGATAGCTAGACAGTTGAAATTTTCACAGATTATGTATTTCGGTTGCTGCTATAACAACAAATACTAAAAACAATATAAAATAAATATTTAAGGGGGGCTCCCATACAACAAACGTGATTTTTTTGCTGTTTTTATAGATAACTAGCGACCCGCCCCGGCTTCGCACGGGTAGCATGTTATTATACATATAAACCTTCCTCCTGAATCACTCTATCTATTAAAAACCGCATCAAAATCCGTTGTGTAGTTTTAAAGATATAAGCAAACATACATACAGACATACAGACGCGGGAAGCGGAAAGCGACTTTGCTTTATACTATGTAGTGATGGTACGGAACCCTTCGTGCGCGAGTCCGACTCGCACTTGGTCGGTTTTTTTATAGCTTTCCACACACATGGTACCAGGATAAGATTGCTTGCTAGCAGTAGCCCAATATGCTATACCATGGCACAAGCTATACTTACCTATTTCAATTTTCATTCAAATTCAAGGCGTTGGCGTTAGGGCGTGATTGAACCATAAACAAACAAACTAATACAATATATATAATATATATATAATATATAATATAATAAACACACAAAAAGCTGTGTTGGCCAATTGGAAGGTACCTCGACTTTCAATCTGAAGGTCGTGGGTTCAAATACGGGGGTGCATCAATGGATTTTTCTGTCCGAAAAATTTATATGCGCATCAAAAACACGTGCTCAAAACGGTGAAGGAAAACATCGTGAGGAAAATAGTTAGTATTCTTATAAGCGCCGATGGGCTTGCAACCTGTCACGTATGGAATGCTAACTACTGCAAAATGTGGTCATGTGCCAAATATAATGTTTGAACGTGCCTCTGACAACCCCCACTAGACATCTTAAAAGGATAAGCGTCTGAAGATCTCAGAGAATGTCTACTGTACTTGGGGATTACAATCGTGATCCTATCTATTACTATTTTTTTTCACATACAAACTTTAGGAAGTAAAAATAGAATAGAACGGACTTCTGTTAATAAGTTTTCTATCGAAACGCAATCATATTCCAAAATTTCTACTGTACCAGATATTACCTGCAAAATTTAGTGCCTAATACCGCCGGGGCCGCCGGTAAGGCCAATAATCGCCTCCTGGCCTATCGTATTGATAGCTTGGCCCTTGCATCGATAATAATGGCTATTTGCTATGCTATTGTCGACGCGGGCCCTCAATGGAGGTAGCGTCATTATTCTGTCAGAATCGAAGCGTAGCATTTTGGGGGTTGTCAGTGACGGGCTGTGATGCGAATAAATTTATCGACATCGATATATTAAAGCTGCTATATAATAGTGCCTGTTCAAACAGTTTAAAAATAAAGATAAATTTGTTGTATAGGGTACATAAACATTGTTTTTTATATTATTTTTAAAATTCATTCCGATTTATCGTTAAACGTTAACTCTAGCCCAATGAAAAACGTAGAGGAAATCTCATCGATGTATCAAACATTATTTAATATTAAATTAAAAACTTATTATTGTTTAAATGTTGCCATAAATGTCTTGCCATTCAGCTGCTTAGCTCTTGTCTGGTTTTTTGACAATCCTCATATTTTTATTTATTTATCGATAGTCCCAAACACATCACTAAACCACCACGTTACCATTCCCACATTTTTTGCGCAATCGGCCCACAGGGATTACCAAACAATGACAGAAACCGGCGCACACGCAGGCCACACATCACAATATCGCAACGAGCATGAGTTTTTGTCGACACATTTAATGGGATTCGCGATTCATTGTAAAAAGCTTTTAAGAAACGATAGAATTTATACGCCAGTTGATAGTAAAGCTGCGAAACTAAATGGTACAAAATGTTTGATCGACCATAGAACGTAGAAAAAGAGAGAAAGAAAAAATGTTGGTGGAAAAGTCCGAATGAGAGATAACTGGACTTCCAATCCGAAGCAAAAGCCGTGCATCAATAGTTTTTATGTTAGGTTTGGACATACCTCTGGCTACCATTTTTGGATATTAAATGATATCACTCACCTAGAGATCTGAAAGGATGTCTATTGTACTTGGGGATTACAGTCGTGAGCCTTTTTGTGTACCTTTTATATAGCGCCTTCTAGTCCGAAATTAAGCAAAGCGTGTACTATGGGTCTATTAGATATTTATATACCTACCTACATAATAAATACATTGTAACACCCAGATACATAACAAACATAAATAATAATCTATATTCATCACATATATATAGACATCTTTAAAGGATCTAATCACCTGGAGATCTGAGAGTATGTTTACCGTACTTGGGGATTACAGTAGTGATCCTATTTATTTTTATTCATTACAAAAATGATTGCACCCCAATCTACAGCGAAGAAGGACAACAGACAACAATACAATAGACCTACTGGTTTACATTTTTTGCATTCGGGATACTCATAAATACTAATTATTTGAGGAAGGTTGTCCACAAAACGTGACCTACAAATGTTTTTAATTAACTAATTACTTAGGCTTTTTATTCCTTTGTTTCTGATGTATTTTCCGTTTTGGTATAGTGGAATGTACTTCGACTTTCATGCAGAAGGTTGTGGTTCCGAGTCCCGCCTTGATTTTTTTTACTAATATCGTTAAAAACAATAAAACAAAACAATGTGGAGAAACTATTAAATTGATGTCTTATCATTGCATTAGCACTGCAATTGTGATAACTTTTAGTTGTGACGTGCCTCTGAGTATCCCCTTAGATCTATAAGAGTCAGAAAGACTAGAAATTTGCAAGGGTAGGATAATTACATTTTTAGTCTTGTAGTTTTAATAACTCTAACTAGATCTCTCCATATTTCTCATTCACATGAGTATTGCGTTGAATTTGGTTTTCGGATTGGGGTTGGTTTCGTTTCTATAACAAACTGTACGAAAGGTAGGCTTTCATTCTTTCCTGCTAGTTTCAATGTTTTTAGATAGATGGCGCTACTGGTCTGAGTTTAAACAAGGAAAACCTGATATAAAGTCAAATCTATTTTTTTACAAGCTTTTATTTAACTTGCTATGTATGTATGTAACTATGTTTGTTAAGGTGGAATCTTGCAACTCAATTTTGAAGCAGTTATCTTCAACCGATTGAGCTGAAATTTCGCATACTTATCTAACTTCGGTAACAATGCAATAATATCTGATCTGATGATGGAGTGGAACTCCACAATGGAACTCCTTAGTAAATACTTCGATTGAGTAAAAACTTTGCATACCTGTCAAGTTCCGTTGACAATGTTAAATGATGTGACAAGTGAAAGTGCGATGATTTAAATGATTTTACTAAAGCTTGTCATTAAAAATTATTTTCAATAGAATATATGTATATTATCATTTTTATTTAGGACTAGCGACCCGCCCCGGATTCGCACGGGTAGCATGTTATTATACATATAAACCTTCCTCCTGAATCACTCTATCTATTAAAAAAAACCGCATCAAAATCCGTTGTGTAGTTTTAAAGATATAAGCAAATATACATACGCGGGAAGCGGAAAGCGACTGCTTTATACTATGTAGTGATGAAGTGACATAATTATCATACTTGCTCAAGGTTATTTGTTTTTATGAGAGGTACGAGTAGGTACAAGCTGCTAGTGGTTATAATTAAAGTATATAAATATTCTAATTAACTTACCAGCTCCACATCTCAGATTATTATTAACTAGCTGACCCGTGCCCGCTTCGCTGTGCGTAAGACATTTCTAATACCATCGTGGACTTTTTTGTGGACGTTTTTAAGGTGTACAATACTGTAGTACATTATTTTGATATATCTCGTGGGGTTCAGCCAGCATTTGCAATGTAAGCGCAAAAAAATGTGTTTATTTACGACATCACATTAGAAACCTCTAAAATTATCAGTGTTTCTCTACTATACATGTTATTATACATATAAACCTTCCTCTTGAATCACTCTATCTATTAAAAAACCGCATCAAAATCCGTTGTGTAGTTTTAAAGATATAAGCAAACATACATACATACATACATACAGACGCGGGAAGCGGAAAGCGACTTTGCTTTATACTATGTAGTGATAAGTTGCCGAGGATTAATAGCTATATAACAAAAAAGTTTCATCAAAATCCGTCCAGTAGTTTTTGAGTGAAAGCCAGACAACAGACAGACAGACAGACAGACAAAAATTTCAAAGTGTTTTTTTTTGGCTTGTGTTACTTGTATGAAGACCCCTGGGAGTATTTTTTTAGTTTTTATTCAATGTACAGAATTGAACTCTTTTACAGTTTTATTATATGTATAGATATATGTATAGATGATAAATTATTTGATAATTATAAATTATTTTCAAGCGTATGTACATTTATTTGGCAATCTCAATAGCCCAAACAACTTGGATGGTTGGTCTCAATTGAGGGAGTGACATCCTAATAATATTATAAATGTGAAAGTTTGAGAGTTTGCATGTATGTTTGTGCCTCAATAAGACATCAACGACAAAACGGATTAAGTTGAAATTTGCTGTAGATGTAGATATAATGCCCGAATAAATAATAGACTACTTTAAAATATGAAAAACATCCCAAAAACTATAAAAAAACGCAAAAGGGATGATTTCTGTATAGATGGCGCTGGTGTGAAAAATATCCGACATCCGTATTGACATCAGTCTTCATAGTAACATGCGTCACTCTATGCGATTATCGAAATTTGGACAGGACAATATCTGTCACGGGTCGGCTAGTAGACTATATTTTTTTGTAATATGGCGACCTTATTCTTTACCTTTTTTTAGTTCATTAACAACACTTATAGAACTCTGTTTTACTCAGGGCGTATTTCCAACAGTGTTTAAGAAATCTATTATAACACCTGTTTATAAGGGGGGAGATCGAAACTGTGTCGCAAACTATCGGCCGATTTCAGTTTTGACATCTCTATCTAAGATTCTGGAAAGGGCACTCAATAATAGATTAGTCAAGTACCTAGAACATAATAACATTCTATCTGACAGACAATTTGGCTTCAGACCTGGAAAAAGTACGGAAGATGCTGTTAGCCAACTAATAGAGTACGTGACTGGTCATATTGATGCAAAACAGAAATGTGTGAGTGTTTTTTTGGATCTTGCAAAAGCATTCGATACAGTTTCGATCCCCAAACTTATAAAAAAATTAGATGACATCGGTGTTAGAGGGGACGCATCTAGAATTTTTAAAGACTTTTTGGAAAATCGTACACAGCGAGTTAAAATTGGTGAGTGTACCAGTGCTGAGGCTTCAGTTGTTTATGGGGTTCCACAAGGAAGCATCCTTGGCCCGAGTCTCTTCTTAGTATATGTAAATGACTTGTGCCAATTATCTTTAAGCAAAATGTTTACTTATGCTGATGATACTGCCTTGGTATTTCATGGAGAGACTTGGAACGTGGCCTCACAGACTGCTGAGTTAGGCCTCCATAAAGTCAGTCACTGGCTCAGAACGAATTATCTTACACTAAATATACAAAAAACCAAATATATACAGTTTCACATTGCTAAAGTTATACCGGAAAATATAGAACTTAAAATACATTCCTGTTCCTTAGCCCATGGTACAAATTGCCAATGTCCTACTCTCGGTAAAACTCCTGATATTAAATACTTAGGTGTAATCTTAGACGAGAAAATTTCATGGTACAAACACATTGAGCTTACTACTTCTCGGATCAGAAAACTCATATGGGCATTTAAAAGGCTTAGGCATGCCACAGACTTCAACCTGTTACGTACAGTTTACTTTTCTCTTGCCCAATCTATTCTTGGATACTGTGTTGGAGTCTGGGGGGGAGCCTGTAAAACTTTTATGTTACACCTGGAAAGAGCACAACGATCCTTACTAAAAGTGATGACTTTTAGTCCTTTTAGGTTCCCAACTAAGGAGTTGTACGAAAAGTGCGAAGTTTTAACCGTTCGGCAACTGTACATCTATCATATTACAATAAAGCAACACATGACTACACCCTATGACAAAGTCAAATATAACAAAAAACGAACAATCACTAACGTATGCAATCTTCCTAAGCATCGTACAGCCTTCGCAAGGCGTCAGCAAACATATATGTCTAGCTTCATATATAACAAAGTAAACAAACATGTTAATATACATCCACTGTCAAAACGTGAGGCTAAATTAAAACTCAAAAACTGGCTATTAAAACTGGACTACCATAAATCAGAATCACTACTATTACCATAACCATTTTTTACTATAGTTATGTTGATTTAGTGGCTTTAAACAAAACACACACACACACACACACACACACACACACCACACACACACACACACACCACACACACACACACACACCACACACACACACACACACATACACACCTACACCCACACACACACACACACACACGTTTAAACACTTTGTATACATACATTTATTTTAATTTCTTTTTCTTTTTGTTTATTCTCATCATTTGTTAAACCTACTCATTATTATCTTTTTTTTTTTTTTCTTCTTACTTTTAAGTTTGTTAAATTTCTTCACTTGAAATTAGTGTTAATAAGGATGGAAGAGGAACTTGATTTCTGAATCACAGGTTATATATTACCTAGCTCAGAGATCAAGGGCTTTAAAAACTACATGTATATCTTGTGAGTGAAATAAATAAAGTTTATTATTTATTATTATATTATTAATTTTTAGCATTTGGGTTTTGTGTTTTTATAATAATTTGTTTTACGCGCTTTTTTATCAGTTTCATTAATATGTAATAAAATCTTAGCAATCAAAAACTAACTTCTATTGTTGGATCATTATCAAATTCGGCAAAAGCTAAATAAATATTGTCCCCAGACTTTCCGATTGGTCAAAATATTTTCGTTGGTTTTCTTTTAAGAGGCTCCCAGTCGCTGATTGCTCTTTTTCGAAACGAAAAAAGAAATACTTCTGAACAAGCCACATCTCCTATTTTTATAAGTATATTACTTCAGGTTCCTACCTAGATTTCAAGATTTCATTTTAAGCTGAAAACATAATAGCAGAAACTTTTCACGATAAAGATATTATTTCAAAATGATACGTTTTAGAATTTATGATCGAAATATTTTATATACCTACTATTAAAATCAACTTGTGATTTATTATTAAAGATAGGTAATATATAGATCTAGATTTCTATTAGAATAGATTTTTGATAAGTAATTATACATAATTTATATCATTAATTTATTCGAAAAGCAAAGGCGGACCACGCGCCGACGTGTGTTTGTCGTCATTGCAGCGGTCGGTAGGATTATTTATTGAAGTGATTAAAGATGGGTACATCTTTATTCACATACACTAAACATTATAAAATAGGAGATGTGGCTTGTTCACAAGTATTTATTTTTTCGTTTCGAACAAAAACAATCGTCGACTGGGAGCGCCTTAAGTTTTTAAAGCGTAATTGTTACGGTCTTATTAATAACTACTACCTATCCTCTAATTAATATTAGTACTATTAATCCTCTCACACTGGTTCTTAGAAAGTAAAATCCATGAGGTCTCAGGGCGGCTATAAACTTCGATGTCAGGTTTCGTCGCCTCGTTTAGTACTTACTATACCTCACTCATCAAAAGAACTTTCACTTCTGCTGGCTTATTAGTAACTATTATAGAATCTATGTAGATATAGGCAATCAATCTACATTGTAAGCCGTGTTGGCTGAATGGGAGATACCTCGACTTTCAATCTGAAGGTCGTAGGTTCAAATCCCGGCGTGCATCAATGGATTTTTCTGTTCGAAAAATTTATATGCGTGCTCAAAACGGTGAAGGAAAACCAGTAAGTATTCTTATAAGCAGCGATGGGCTTGCATCCTGTCACGTATGGATTGCTAACTACTGCAAAATGTGGGCATGTGCCAAACATAATGTTTGAACGTGCCTCTGAGTACCCCCACTAAACATCTTCACTAAACATCGTCTGGAGATCTGAGAGGATGTCTTCCGTACTTGGGGATTACAGTCGTGATTTTTTTGAAAGTCATGATTTGATAGACATAGTTTTTATGAAATAAACCAGCTGTAAGGTAGGAAGGTACCTAAAGAATCCTTGGCTCTATTTTATCCCAAATCCACTAAACTCTAGATAAATGGCCTCAAGGACTCGAAGCGTAACTCCTTATCTCGCGCTAATTTAATTAAAAACCGCATCGTAAAATCGTAGCGTAATGTGTATCGTCTTACAAATTCTTGCCAGAATCTGATAAAACCCGACGCGATCCATTCCGGCAGAACTTTTCTTTTATCTCGCCGAAGAACCGAAACGTCGACTGTATAGGTTTATCTCTGAAAACTTTACCTAATTCAGTTTTATATTCAATCTTTCAAGGCACTGCTGGTTGGTGATAACGCTTCTTTTCAATTTTAATAATGAGCTCCACATTATTCAAATGATTTTGTTTTGTCTAAAGTTGACTGTAACATAATTTTTCAGGGAGACTTGCAAAAAATGATGATAAAAAAGTTACTCACGCATTGAAGGTTAGGTACGTACCAAAACATTAATTTAAATAAGTTCTCTGTTGAAAAATATTTAAAAACCGGCCAAGTGCGAGTCGGACTCGCACACGATTGGTTCCGTACCATTATCTATAAAAACGGCAAAAAAATCATGTTTGTTGTATGGGAACCCCCTTAAATATTTATTTTATTCTGTTTTTAGTATTTGTTGTTAGAGCAGCCACAGAAATACATAGTCTGTGAAAATTTCAACTGTCTAGCTATCACGGTTCATGAGATACAGCCCTGTGACAGACAGACAGACAGACGGACAGACAGACGGATAGCGAAGTCTTAGTAATAGGGTTCCGTTTTTACCCTTTGGGTACGGAACCCTAAAAAAAACACGACTGTAATCCCCAAGTACGGTAGACATCTTCTCAGATCTCTAGGCGCTTAGATCCTTTAATGATATCTAATGGGGGTAGTCAGAGGCATGTCCAAACATTGCCATGCCCAAATTTTGCAGTAGTAAGCATTCCATACGTGACAGGTTGCAAGCCCATCGCCCCTTATAAGAATACTAACTGGTTTTCCTCACGATGTTTTCCTTTACCGTTTTGAGCACGTGTTGATGAGCATATAAATTTTTCGAATAGAAAAATCCATTGATGCACGCCAACACGGCGGTTTTTATAGCGGCAACAGAAATACATCATCTGTGAAAATATCAACTGTCTAGCTATCACGGTTCATGAGATACAGCCCTGTGACAGACAGACGGACAGATGGACAGCGAAGTCTTAGTAATAGGGTCCCGTTTTTACCTTTTGGGTACGGAATCCTAAAAACTGACAAATATACACTCAGTGGTGGAAAGTTCCGCGATTTCGTTCGTGTGGAGTTATTTGAAACAAATTTAGACCCCTTTTTGGGGTGATTTGGCAAAACCAAATATGCCTTTAAATTAAAAAGTATTTTAGAATCCGGGAATTTTTTTCATACAAATTTCCTAGTGAACACTAATACAATAAAATAAAGGTTCCTTCCAAGTTTCACGCTTTTAAGACTCATGGTTTGGGCTTTGTATTAATCAGTTAGTCAGTCAGTTAGTAACAAAAGAATTACCTATTTTATTATATAAAAAGTATATTTAGATATAAGTAGGTAGTACTTCAACTAAACAAACAGAATGAAACGAAGTTCTCTTTACATATTGACTGGGTTTATTCAAATACAGATATGTACCTAAGTATTTCAATTCATAATGCTTTTTTCATATTTGTACTTATCTTAACTAGGGAGGTGAATTAAAATTCTGAGTGATAGATAATAACAAAAACATAAGATCACGACTACAATCCCTAAATACGGTAGACATACTCTTAGATCCTTGATTATGTCTAAAGGGGGTAGTCAGAGACACGTCCAAATATTAAATTTGGATAAAAAGAAGCAATATTTATGTAAATAAGTGATATAGGTGCATAAAAAAAATTGCGTGTTACCAAAAAGGATCAGCATAAGCGGATAATATTATAATAAGGATTTATTGCAGCTATAGATATAAAAGCATAAAGACATTGACCTTAACAAGTTTGGTTTCAGGTAAGAAGGTGCTGTAAGACCAATGTTCTCCGACAGCATAATGTTACAGGTTACTGTAACCATATATAGTTACGTTTAAAAGAAAAAAAAAACCGACGAAAATGTATCGACCAATCGCAAAGTTAAGGGACGATATTCGTTTTTTAAGTTTTTGATGAAACTATCAGTCCTACATATATGTATATAATTCAAATGGGACCAACTTGGGACTATTCTCTACACAAAAGGAAAAAAAAACATCGAAATCGGATCACCAGGTAAAATGATAAGCGTGTTCGTACATAAAAAAAAATAAATATATATATATATATATATATACAGGTAAAAAGAAATGCGATTTCTTTTTATTTTGCCATGACTAAGCTAAACCGTCGGTTAATGTTTTAGTGAAAACAGACCTAGTTATCATAATATCTAAACATACGATCAAAACCGGCTCCAGATAGTTGTTTTATTGTTATTTTTTTTAAAAGGATCACTATATTAAAAAGAACTCAAATAATATTGGGATTGCACGCTCGTCGTTAATCTGAACACCACTTCTTGAAAATGTATCGTTTTCTGTTGTGTTATTATGTAGTATTTAGTTGTAGTGTTTTTGGTTTTCTACGTAAGTACTTATCATAATAATCCACTAAAGACTTTTTATGTATTTAATAAAAAAATAACTTTCTCGAATTTTATTTTAGCACTAACAAGCTGACCCGGCGCTGACTTCGTATCGCTTTAGAGTTCCCGATCCCGTTCCCTGTTATACCACGTTTTATTTTACGTCCCACAGGAACAGGATAAAATATATATCCATATCTTATGTCCGTATCCTGGTTCTCAGCTACCTCCCCATCAATTTTCAACTAAATCGGTTCAGCCGTTCTTGAGTTATAAATAGTGTAACTAACACTTTCTTTTATATATATAGATTATCAATTAACTGTAAACTAAATAATTAAATTTATTGAATAGTAAAATATTGACGCAGTGGAATAAAAATCAGTTCCTTTCATAGAACACAGTTTATAAATTCAATTAATTTATTTTTTCATTAAATATTTTTTTTCCGGTTTCGAATTTTTAAAGATTTTCAAAGAAATTAAAGCTGATTTCAATTAAAATCACCATAATGTATATTTTTCTGGTTCCAGAACCATCGTCACCATGCCGTCGAGATGATAATAAGTGTCTGGCATCTCTGATCCAAGTAGTATATACGGAATCTTTAAAAGACTCGTCTGAAAACGACCCCCTGTTTCAAACAAAAATTGACGCTACAATTCCTACTCTTCGATTTACTTTAACAGACACTACCACTAAAGGCTTCAGGGCATGTCAAGTCAAAGATGCAAGGTAAAGGAGAAAATGATCGACCACATAGCCAAATAGACGCTTATTGGCTTAATTTTTTCTAACAAACGATTCTGTCAAACCGTTGAGGTGGAAAGTGCTAACTTTGGGTGCGAAGTTTGTCTGTATGCTGAGAGTTATCTCTAGAAATACGACACCTATAAAAAAATATTTAAAATTAGGAGGACTAACTATAACTAATTAGGACTACGTATTGGTGTTACTCGTATTTGAATATTATAATGTTGAATGCTTTCAGTATGTCTTCGGATAGAAAATCGTTACAAGTTGCATTGTTTTGCCCAAGATTTGAAATGTTCGGACATTATGACGCCAATGGAACTATTGAATCATTGCCTTTATATGGAAATGGTGGATACACTTTGGATGCACGTAAGTTTATTTTACCTTTTAACTGGTATTTCTTTAAGCCTATTATATGGCAACCCTGATAATGGTCTTGTACTATGAGTACATTAAGAGTAAAATGTGGATGGTAGATGATTCAAAGACATCTTTATAATCCGTTATTAAGATGTCTTTCATCTTTTTGTTTCTTGTTTTACATCTACCAGTAGGTACTTAACAGAAATTACAATCTTCGGATCGGATCATCGGATCGGAAGGCAAACACTATTGTCATAAAATAAAAAAAATAATTAAACATACGGTTCTATTATTTTCTTCGATAACAATAAAGAAATGTTTTTATTTTCAGGGAATTACTACGTAAATTTGGCCATCAAGTTGGAAACAACTGTCAAAAATGGCAAGAAATATACAAAAATTGACGATTTCGACGTAGACGCAGAATTAAAAGGCAAAATGGTTTTTAAACTTGAAAACTTATTCAATGGAAATAAGGATTTATGTAAGTATCTTTCTATAGGTAAGTTACAATTAATACAAGTATTTAGGTACACCATTTACAAAACAAGACGTCTAGCCAAACTCAGCAAAGCTTGGGAACTAGATAACTGATAGAATATTTTATTTTTGTAAATACATACACAAGATACATTAAAACAACATGTTCATCACACAAATATTTGATCTAGACCAATCAGAAGCATCCACTAGAGGCTAGCGACATTGCTACGTTGAATAGTAATAGCAATAGCAAGAGACCAGTAATACCATGTATACTACAAGCAGTCCGTCACGGCTTCGCACTGATGTACTAATGAAGATTATTTTTATTTACCCTAGGTTGCATTATTGAATTTAATGTGAAAATCGTAATATTTTAAAAACAAAACATAGCCCATGTTACTTGCTGGTAATGTAGCTTTAAATAGTAGTAATAGTATATTATGCAACTAGTGAATAAAGGACGGATTTAAAGCGAGGGCCGTAGATGAGTCACGAGCAAGTGAAGGATTCTAATGATTGAATCACGAGCGCAGCGAGTGATTCTACTATTAGAATCCTGAACGACGCGAGTGATTCATGGCCCTCGATATAAATTCGTACTTTATTCAGGAGTTGCATACTATACATTATACCATGACTACGAGAATATTTATTTAATCTAATGCCAAACTCCTTGTCGCAAATATCGACCAATCAAATCTCGAGAATTTATTTGCACCAAAGAGTTTTGAATTTCGAATCTCAGCGCAAGGAGTTTGTGTAAGCATTGAAATAGAGACCGGATATATTTTGTGTTCCAAATTCAAACACCAAAATAGTGAATAAAAACAAAACAGTGAATAAAAGGCCTTTTTATTCACTGTTTTGCGTGAATAAAATAAGCTTTTTAAAGTAGGTATGGTATAAAATATATTTTAAAATTGGTTTAGTAGTTTATTTAATACAAACAAAAATAAAGAATACAAATTTAACTGTTTTATATAGATATCTTAACCAAACAGACCATTTGGCCCCAGAATAGCTACAACGTTGGTTGGCAAAGTGAAGTTTCAAAAGCTCAGCAAAAGTCGTTAAGGCGCTCCCAGTCGACGATTGTTTTTGTTCGAAACGAAAAAAGAAATACTTGTGAACAAGCCACATCTCCTATTTTATAATGTATAGTATATGTATGTGAATAAAGATGTACCCATCTTTAATCACTACGATAAATAATCCTACCGACCGCTGCAATGACGACAAACACACGTCGGAGCGTGGTCCGCCTTAGCTTTTCGAATAAATTAATGATATAAATTATGTATAATTACTTATCAAAAATCTATTCTAATAGAAATCTAGATCTACATATTACCTATCTTTAACAATAAATCACAAGTTTATTTTAATAGTAGGTATATAAAATATTTCGATCATAAATTCTAAAACGTATCATTTTAAAATAATATCTTTATCGTGAAAAGTTTCTGCTATTATGTTTTCAGCTTAATAGAAATCTAGGTAGGAACCTGAAGTAATATACTTATAAAAATAGGAGATGTGGCTTGTTCAGAAGTATTTCTTTTTTCGTTTCGAAAAAGAGCAATCAGCGACTGGGAGCCTCTTAAGGATAGCGTATCAAGAAATTCCCTCAGCCCTTTAGTCTGTTCCATAACATTTGATGATCAAGCGTTTCTACCGCTGTACCACACTACCTTCTTCTTCTATCTTAAGAGCTCTTGTCGGTGTAATTGATGCAGCTTTCTCCATTTGTTTCTCTCCAGCGCCACCTCCTTAACTTCCTTAAACGACTCGACAGCTATTTTCTCCTTTATCTGGCTCATGTAAATTAATCGTGGCCTTCCTCTTCTCTTCTTCCCATCAACCTTCACTTCCTTTATGGTATTTATTAAACTGTCGTGCCGTATAAGGTGGCCAACCATCTTCCCTCTTTTGTTCTCAATCGTTGTTAATAGGACCCACTTTTCCTGTACTTTACGTAAAACTTATATATTTGTTATTTTTTCTGCCCAACTTATCCTTTCCATCCTTCTATCTCTCTGGGTCATTGTCTTGGTCTCACACCCATACAGCGCTACACTCCAAACATAATGTTTTAATACATTTCTACCTCTGATGTATTTTTTTTTATTACAGCTGCAGCCGTCCACAAATTTATTGAAGAGAATCCAGAATTCGTAGCATTCCTTCTGCAAAAGCCAGTGTTTATTGCGAATATCAAAAGAATTGTATTTGTTTTAAACAAACACATTGAAAATGTTGCTGTTGACGGATTAGTTGCATAATTTTTATTACAAACCGAAAAGGTACCTATCGATATTTGCTTTAGGTCAATTACATTAAATGCATTTACACTGTCTGTTTTTAGTTTTATTTATCATTCCAAAATTTTTAAGGAACAGGAAGCCGTTACTCGTTGCATCTTCGACACAGTTTTATTACTACTTCATACACGACTGGCCTCACAGCTCAGTTGGTAGTAACTCTGCCTTCTGCGCTGTAGGTTGTGGGTTCGATCCCCACCCAGGGCAAATATTTGTGTGATGAACATAGATGTTTGTTCTGTGTCTGGGTGTTACTATGTATAATAAGTATGTATTTACAAAAAAAAAGTATATAAGTATTCTATCAGTTATCTGGTTCCCATAGTACAAGCTTTGCTTAGTTTGGGGCTAGATGGCGCTGTGTGTAAAGTCCGCCAATATTTATATTTTATTTATCATAATTTTTAATTTTTACTGTCTAAATTATTTGAAAAGCTTTATTATTATTATTATTATTATTAATCGAATAACATGCAACAAAAAATACTACAACTACCGTAATGTCATCTGTACTTCAACTAAACTAGGTAGCTACTCGAAGAGTAAAGGTTTTATTCTCGAAATTTTAGCACGTGTCGAGCAGTCACCTTTTTAGATCGGCAACACACTGGAGCTAGAAAGGATCAATGAAAAACTTATAGGCCCCAAGCCGTGTTTGTTGCCTGATTCTTCTAGGCTTGGTAGCGAGGAACAGGCGTAGCTTTACCTAGCTCCTAAGACGTTTCAAAGTGATACTTATGATTTTATTAAAACAAGTGCAATTTTGAATTTTAATTTGAGTCATTGTCGCTTGAAACTAAATGCTTTAATGCATCATGTTTTAAAAGTATAAAATAGTTTTTCTAATCCTTATGAAGGATCCAAGTATAGAATTCTAACTATTTTAAATTATCCTAAAAATTAAAACTTGTCAACTTTTGACAGCTATTAAAATACCTTGTAAGATTGGAAACGAAAAACATGGGGCACATACGAGTACTCGTATTTTGTTTCTAAGTGGAAAGTCGTGGTCTATGTCTACCTCTCTGGGAATCAGGCGTAAGTTTATGTATGTATGAATGTATCTTACAATAAATACGCAACAGAGCATCCTAGTGACGAAATTATGCTCTAGCAAGTTATTTATAGTCAAAAACAGGTTGTGTGAGTTTTAAAACTAATTTATACGTAGATATCTGCCTAAAAAACCTGCTAAGCATCACCAAATACTTTGTCCGCAAACAATTAATACTGACAAAAAATGTCAGGCATCAGGTAAGATACTGGAAAACCAAAAATATGTAAACACTGTTAGGTGAAGAGATCCTTGATGAAGCAATCGATTGGATATAAAAACAAAATAGTCACGTTAGTGCCATTAATATTATTCTCGTATAGATATTTCGCACCGATATTTTTTTAGGTTTATGTATAAAAAGAGTGCGTTTTAGTATGCGATTATTGAAATTTGAGCAGAACAAAAGTTTGTCACGGGTCGGCTAGCACTTTATCGTTTCTTTAGCTTGCATGAAATCAAATATGTTTCACAAATGCCTAAGTTTTTTCTGTTTTTGAATACCTAAAACTCCTCTATTTTTTTACTAAATACCTAATTTATTATGCTAACACATAATTATGTTCAAATATATTTAATAAAAAGGTGCAATCAGGGTTTCACCAGACAATGAGCGGTGGCCGGCAATGAAGCCGGATACAAAAAAAATTATAAAATAATATGATTCACGACAGATTTGTTTCAGAACAACCAAAAAATAATCAGCCACGTTTAAGTAGCATAAAATAGTTGCAGTTGGTTGGTGTAAATGACAATTTAAATGAACCCTTAACCAATAGGTGGTCTGGCTGCGAAGTATCACAAAACCGCTATGCCGATTGTCATGAATTATCATATAAATATAGTTTAAAGTCTTAGGATGAACATAGAGGATTTTTTTTTTCCTGAATAAACGTGGATCACATTATAATGTATTGATTTTGAGTTACACCTTTTTTTTCTTTTTTTTTATTTCGTCTCACTGCTGGGTCTCCCCCTAATCCTTGCTCTCACTCTCACCATGCTCTCTCGAAGTCATCAAGATCATCTCTCCAGCGTTTTCTTGGCCGACCACGACCTATGGTCAGGTTTTATTGATTTTTAATATTTATATACAACTAATCTAATTTAAATTATGTAGATTATTAAGCAAACCGTAAAACCCATCTTTGCAGAGAAAAGCCGTTTAACTTTATGAACATTTTGGAGAGTATTTGTTTCACCTTATCGCTATTTAAATACTCGGGACAAAAATATTTGTTATACATTCATATCTCAATTTGGCCAAAATGGTGTAATGCCCATCGTAGCGGAAAGGGTCGACATAAGAGGATGTTTATGTTTACTTGGGGATACTGATTACTTAATCAATATTTGATTTCTTAAGATTTGTTAAAAACCGCGTAGTATGGGATGTATTTGTGGTATGTACTTAAGACATTTATCGTTTTAATTAAAATCCCGGCTATAACAATCGCTAAACCATTTTTGACTGAGCTCAGTTGGCAGTAGCTTTGTTTTCTGCACTGTAGGCTGGAGGTTCGATTCCCAATCAGAACATAATATACTGCCAAAAATCTATTATACTACAAAGATATTTATATATTTTATCTTTTTTATCATAAACTAGCGACCCGCCCCGGCTTCGCACGGGTAGCATGTTATTATACATATAAACCTTCCTCCTGAATCACTCTATCTATTAAAAAAAACCGCATCAAAATCCGTTGTGTAGTTTTAAAGATATAAGCAAACATACATACATACAGACGCGGGAAGCGGAAAGCGACTTTGCTTTATACTATGTAGTGATATAAATTACAAACGTAATTTATGTTTACGTAATTAGTAATATATTATGTCTTCTTTTGTCTATCTTTTAATTATTATACCTACAGTTTTAAAGACGCACAAAAACGCAGCAAAATGATGTGCCTAACAGTTGAATTTTTATTCCAAAAATTAAACAAAAGCATATCTCAAGATCTCTAGGTATACTAGTTTCCGCCCACGGCTTCGCTTGCTTGTTACCTGGGTAAAAAGTATCTTATGCTACACCAGGGCATAAGCTATGCATTTTCTAAGTTTCAACCAAATCCGTTCTATCGTTTGGGTGTGATTGAGGCACAAACATACAAACAAACTTTCGCATTTATAATATTATTAAGATTATATTATATAGATAGGTATATAAATGGAAGTACAGGAACAGCAAATTAGAACAATTGCTTTACATCTCAAGTAGTCAACATCTTCAAGTTTATTTAGAAGTGGAAACAAAATGTTCAAACAATATTTATATATATTTGGCGTGGCTTTTATAGTGTGCCTTGCTGATTGTGCTCCACGTAAGTTTTTTTTACAAGCTTGTATGTAAGTATGTATGTAACTATGTTTGGGTGGAATCTTGCAACTCAATTTTAAAGCAGTTATCCCCCACCGATCGAGCTGAAATTGCATACACCTTAAGTTCTGGTAGCAATACAATAATATGTTGACAGCGAGCTGATCTGATGATGGAATCAGGAGCTGTTCAACGGACACTCATAATGGAACTCCTTAGTAAAGACTTCGATTGAGTAAAAACTTTGCATTCTTTTCATGTTCCGATGACAATGTTAAAGGATAGAATACATATCGCTGCTTAAATACTAAAGTGTCACAAATCAAAAAATGTGAAAATCGTTTTTATTGCAAAAACGTGATCTAAAATGGTCATTTTATATAACAAAAATTTGATCCTTTTAATTATAGCACTATAAAAACTAAAATATACAAGTGTCTGTTTAGCATTTTAGCACTTTGCAGGCAAACTTCAGAGCTAAACTGCCATTTTATCAATTGCGACTTGATTTTTGACAGAAGCGTGCATAGTTTTTATGCAAAAGGGCCATATTTCTAAAAACTACCGGTTTTTAAATTAAAATTTATATTTAAAAGTGCCATTTTTTTGAATGTCCGTATCGAGTATAAAATAAACGTATGTTTGTTTACTACTTTTTACTATTTATTAAACAAAGGTGCCACATTTTAGAATGCGTCGGCTTTGAATATAAAATGTATATTAGTACAATATTGTTTTCTATACACATTTAAAATGCGTTTGTTTTGAATATTAATTTTAGGTCGTTATAATATTGCTTTTTATACATAAGTACCACATTTCGAAATGCGTTTGCGTAGAATATTATTTTTACGTGAATTCTAATATAGGTAATTTATAAGACATAAATGCCATTTCTTGGTTATTATGTCAAAAAAATTAAACATGGCGACATTTTTGACTTGGAATCTCTTACTGTTAGAAATTACTGTACCTACTATTGAAGATAAAACAAATTTGAAATAATCAAAGAACTTATACGCTTCATTTATAAGCTTATTAATAGAGATAATAATCTATCTAATAATTGGTCGTTATGTTTAGCGTTTGTAGACTACGAAAAATAATTTAATTAACAGTGAAAACCTGCGTAAAGCTATGGTTATTCCAGCGGTGCCGTATTGACTGCCGATACATAGTAGTGTTAAAATGCTTGTACAACAGCGCCACCGTGTCAGTCCAGGTGCAGGAGCAGTGTACGAAAGCGATTTCTTTGAAGAGAAGCGTTAGACAGGGAGATGTTATTATATCCGTATACGAACTAAAGTCACCGACGTTGCCAAGAGGAGTAGCAAGTTGAAGCGACTGTGAGCGGGGTAGGGACATGGCTTGGAGAACTGATGGTCGTTGGGTAGAATGAATGGAAAGATGACCTGATACCGTCCTTTTGCTGGGAGGCATTGGGTGCACACTGCACGAGATCGATCGTTATGGAATTGATTTTAGGAAGAAGGCTAATGGTTAGCAATGGGATGTTCTATGGCTGAAATTATAAAGATGACGATGTGATTAATATGTTTGAGTTAATAGCTACTGCTACTAGCTAAAAATCACTACATAGTATTGTAGTGATTTTTAATATTAACTAGCATTCTAAACTTTTTACAGCCAATGGTTTAAATATATGCAAATCCGATGATTCAAAATGCCACGTAGAAACAACCAATATGTTTATGCCCGTGTTTGCGAATGGGTTACCAGATTACGGCGTGAAACCATTAGACCCCCTTATGATGAAGAGCGTAAACGCTAGTGAGGGAGTCTTACTTTTCCTGGTAAATGATGTTACTGTTAATGGACTGAAGAACTGTAAAGCTATAGAGATGGGGTGAGTACTGAGTATAAAGATCCAGATCCCAAAGAGATGAGTCCAGATCAACTTAAGGCGCTCCCAGTCGAGGATTGTTTTTGTTCGAAACGAAAAAATAAATACTTGTGAACAAGCCACATCTCCTATTTTATAATGTATAGTATATGTGAATAAAGATGTACCCATCTGTAATCACTTCGATAAATAATCCTACCGATCGCTGCAATGACGACAAACACACGTCGGAGCGTGGTCCGCCTTAGCTTTTCGAATAAATTAATGATATAAATTATGTATAATTACTTATCAAAAATCTATTCTAATAGAAATCTAGATCTACATATTACCTATCTTTAACAATAAATCACAAGTTGATTTTAATAGTAGGTATATAAAATATTTCGATCATAAATTCTAAAACGTATCATTTTGAAATAATATTTTTATCGTGAAAAGTTTCTGCTATTATGTTTTCAGCTTAATATAAATCTAGGTAGGAACCTGAAGTAATATACTTATAAAAATAGGAGATGTGGCTTGTTCAGAAGTATTTCTTTTTTCGTTTCGAAAAAGAGCAATCAGCGACTGGCAGCCTCTTAAGACAAGTAATCAATGTTTATGATGAATGCAGAAGCGTTTTTTCTCAATAACCGCAAAACATACAGTTTTGTTTCTTTATGATACAGATAACTTAAAGATTTAATCTAGATAAATTAATGACAGAAACACGATTGGTGAAACTTTTCTCGATAATATATTTTCCAAAGTTGGCTTTTCAAAAACACTAGTTTCGTTTTTAATCAAAACTATAAATAGCTAAATAGTTAATTTTTATATAATTCGTTAGATAATCATACTAGCTAAATAAATTCAAACAGTTTTTTTTTTAATTTGATGGTTTTTTCAAGTTAGGTAATGCAGTTTTATCAATTTTCTCGTCTTATCCGCGTAGACTTAGCACATACAAAACGTCAAAAATATCACTTATCACCTTAATAAGCTTTAGCTTATATTATCATGAACGCTTGACTATAAACAGACCGAAGACTTACTCTCTATACTAAATTTCCAATATCAATAATGTATGTAATTCTAAACTTTTGTACTGTATTAGTAGACTATTATTGACTATTATTATTCTATTCGCTAATCAATGAATGTATGTTTGCTTCTAGCCGTAATAATGAGAATAATAAAATGCATCTCACTATAAAGTGCACTGCAACCTTGGATGGAGACTATGTCCTCGACGGTACAATAATATCAGTTCCTTTTAAAGGAAACGGAAAAATTCATGTTGACCTCAGTAAGTATTTTTAATGTGGTCAATCATGATGTCTTATTGTGATTCAAATTACTCTGCGAGGGGATGGAGGGATCATTCATCACAAACAGATTTTCTCCAACTGCACACAAACTAAACATACTCATTCATTCACTCATACACACAAACACATTCACACAAACACACACATGTTTTAGCTTTTACTTTTATCTTACCTTAAAGAACAATTCTGTCTAGAAGGCGGGCGTTGAGACTGCTACACAGTTTTTGATAACTTTTGCGGTTCTCATCGTTTCATCTGTAACCTGTAGTTGTACTGTTACTGTTGTACCTGTACTAATTATTTTACTAACTTAATTCTTTTATAATAAAATTCTTTTACTAACTACTTTAACTTCTTTTACTGTATTGAATAAATAAACTTGAATTTTAAGTATTAAAGTATTGAAACTTGAAATCATATCCTAATACAACATTAAAAAACTGAATTTACTTTAGAATCTGTTTTGAATATGTTTGAATTAGCTTCGTTGAAAACAAAAAAATTACTTGCTTTTTTGCGCCGAAAATATGTAATTCAGACTTTTTTCAGATTCAGCCAAAATCAATGTGGAAATTGAAACTGAGGTAATAGTTGGTGAAGATGGCAAGAAACATTGGAACATCAAATCGTACCAGCACACTTTTGACTTGGAAGAAAAGTCTAATATTGTTTTAAAAGATCTTTTTAACGGGAATGCAGTTTTAGGTAAATGTTTCATCACAAATCAAAGAGTTCTTTTCTTGAGGAGAATTCACAATTCAGTCATCTGATATTGGTAGAAATTCTGTTGTCTCAACAAACTGACTTAAATTTCGAAAAACAAACGTTCATAATAATATTTATATGAACGTATATATAAATATTATTATGAATTATATATATATGAATATTATAATTACGTATATATACGTTCATTCAAATAATATTAAATATTGGTGGACATTATCACACAGCGCCATCTAGCCCTAAACTAAACAAAGCTTGTACTATGAGAACTAGATAACTGATAAAATACTTATACAGGGCGTCCCACGGATATGCCACATGGAGGGAAAGTACTCTTAATACTGTAGATGGAACATTTTACTGAAAGAAGACATTATTTGAATTCATAAAACAATTTAAACTGCATACATAGATCTTTAAATAATTACATGGTTGAACCGGGAATCGACAGGGAGCGACTTTGCATTCAACAGGAAGGGACTCATTTTGAGCATTTAATTTTGATAAATTGATTGATTTTGTATTAATAATGTTAAAATTCATGGTCTTCCTTTCATTTCTGACACAATGTTATTTAGCAAAAAATAATCCTTAAGATAAAGCCTTTCGATCGGTATGATAAAGTTACAGGATAATTATTTTTCTCGTGTAGCGGGTTCGCTATGCAGTTTAAATTGTTTTATGAATTCAAATAATGTCTTCTTTCAGTAAAATGTTCCATCTACAGTATTAAGAGTACTTTCCCTTCATGTGGCATATCCGTAAGACGCCCTGTATACTGTTTTTTGTAAATAGTAGTTCTGCCTTCTGCGCTGTAGGTTGTGGGTTCGATCCCCACCCAGGACAAATATTTGTGTGATGAACATAGATGTTTGTGCTGTGTCTGGGTGTTATTATGTATCATATGTATGTATTTACAAAAAAAAAAGTATATAAGTATTCTATCAGTTATCTAGTTCTCATAGTACAAGCTTTGCTTAGTTTGGGGCTAGATGGCGCTGTGTGATAATGTCCAACAATATTTATTTATTTATTTATTTTATAATAACACCCAGACACATAACAAACATCTATGTTCATCACACAAATGTTTATCCTGGGTGGGGATCGAACCCACAACGTACAGCGCAGAAGGCAGAGCTACTACCAACTGAGCTGTGAGGCCAGTCTGTATTCTGTTCCAATAAAGTCTAAATTAGCATAAACCTTAAAATTATTGTCTAAAATTAAGGATAGTATACCTAGTAATTTTTCTATTTTATTTGCATAAATTCTAAGTGTTAATATTATTATTATTTCAGCTGAAGCGGCGGACACCATGATAAAGAACAACAGCAACGAAGTTATCAAATCTGTTGGATCTACATTGATAAAACATATTATAGATGTAATTGCAGAAAATATAAAAACATTCTTTAAAGTACTTCCTATCGAGGACTTGAGCATAGATTAAACTAGCGACCCGCCCCGGCTTCGCACGGGTGCAAAGCTGATACCAAAATATATTACAGAATGTCTTTGTATACTCGTTAACAGCATTTAAAATTAAAAAAAAAGTCGCGCTGATTTGAAGTCTTAAAATTATCAGTGGTTCTCTAATATATTAAGCATGTTATTATACATATAAACCTTCCTCCTGAAGAATCACTCTATCTATTAAAAAAACCGCATCAAAATCCGTTGTGTAGTTTTAAAGATTTAAGCAAACATACATACAGACATACATACAGACGCGGGAAGCGGAAAGCGACTTTGCTTTATACTATGTAGTGATATTATTTTAAGGTTTATGGTTATCGACATTTTGATTTTGAATAAAAAAATGCAGTTGGGATTGGGATTAGATCGTTTTTATTCGTTGTTTTTTTTTAGTAAATCCTACTAATATTATAAATGAAAAATGAGTGAGTGAGCGGGTGTGTCTGTTTGTTACTCTTTCACTAAGCTCATGCATACAAACTTATAAATTTTTGCATCATTTAAAATATTATAAGGATGATAATACGAGTATACGCTAAAAACAAAATAGGATTGAGACAAGGAACGCTGCTAAACTTTGTTTAGTAACCACAAAAAATAATAATTAGGTTTTATTTTAGTTTTTAAAGCGTAATTACTTATGTAAAAATCAATGCCACTTTTTGTTGTAATTTTATAACTTAAGAACGGGCTCACCTATCCAAACCAAATGTTTAGACTTTGTTCGGACTATTTAGTAGATGGTTTATGTGAAGTTTGCACATAATCGGTAGAGCGGTTCATCATTTATCACATTTTTAGTAACAAATGAATTCAATAAATGGCGGCATCATTTTGTAAATGGGGATTTTATAGGACATAGGATACTTTTTAACGGGAACGGGAACGGGAACGGGAAAGGACAATTAACATACTAAAGCGATACGAAGTTTGCTGGGTTAGCTAGTTATAAATTTATATAATTGACCTGTGTCCTGAGCACGAACCACTATCGTATCGACAACGTATCTTCCAAATGTCAAAGTTAACACTTTTTGTATAGTAAAAGTGGTTCATGCTAACCCCCCCGTTGCCCACTACGGCTTCGCACAGGTAGGTACTAAATGATGATTATAGGCAATTTTTTGATACCTACATATGATAACAAAAAAATGCCTATAATCATATACCTAGGCATACATACATACACACATACATAAAATCACGCCTGTTTCCCAGATTTATAAAAAACGGCAAAAAAACACGTTTGTTGTATAGGAGGCCCACTTAAATATTTATTCTATTCTGTTTTTAGTATTTGTTGTTATAGCGGCAAAATAAATACATCATCTGTGAAAATTTCAACTGTCTAGCTATCACGGTTCATGAGATACAGCCCTGTGACAGACAGACGGACAGCGAAGTCTTAGTAATAGGATCCCGTTTACCCTTTGGGTACGGAAACCTAAAAACAAAAAACCTTATTTTTCTCTTTATAATAATTAGTGTAGATTTTAATTCAAACAAGTTTTAGAATCGTGACGTTTCTTATTAAAACTTGTTTCTATATTCTGTGTAGTCGAATTTGAGTGTTCTAACCTTTTGATAATTCAATAAAAACTAAATAAGTATAAATTTTACATATTGTGCATAAGGCCATGTTACATTTCACAAGGCCATATTATTATTATTTTTCTAGTTAATTGATTTAGGCATCAGGATCGTTCTATTCAAAAAAAATATATATTATGCTTAAAATAGTGAAGGAACACTTGAGAATACCAGTTAGTATTATAAATTAGTGATAGGCTTGCAACCTGTCACGCTAACTACTGCATAATGCGGGCATGTGCCGAATGTAATGTTTGGACGTGCCTGAACTACCGTCTTTAGACATCTTGAAGGTTCTGAGTGCCTGGAGATCTGGGATTATAAATATTTTCTTTTTTATTTTGTCTAGATTTTAACAGTATATTTACTTGACAAATAAAAAACCGGCCAAGTGCGAATCAGACTCGCGCACAAAGGGTTCCATACAATTATCTATAAAAAACCGGCCAAGTGCAAGTCGGACTCGCGCACGTAGGGTTCCGTACAATTATCTATAAAAAAACGGCAAAAAACACGTTTGTTGTATGGGAGCCCCACTTAAATATTTATTTTAATCTGTTTTTAGTATTTGTTGTTGTAGCGTCAACAGAAATACATAAACTGTGAAAATTTCAACTGACTAGCTATCACGGTTCATGAGATACAGCCCTGTGACAGACAGACGGACAGCAAAGTCTTAGTAATAGGGTCCCGTTTATACCCTTTGGGTACGGAACCCTACAAACGACAAAAAATATTTATATAATATTTATTTTATTCTGTTTTTAGTATTTCTTGTTATAGCGGCATCAGATATTACATCATCTGTGAAAATTTTAACAGTCTAGCTATCACGGTTCATGAAAAACAGCCCTGTGACAGAGACGGACAGACGGACAGCGAAGTCTCGTTTTTACCCTTTGGGTACGGAACCCTAAGAGATCTAGGAACGCGGCTCATGATCATCAAAGTCTAAAGTACATTTTGAGCCCAGTTATTGGACAATTCACGGTCCGCTCCGCTTAACTCCGCTCAGTCACGCGTCAGTATAAACGCACCCTAAAGTTGTGTAGGTATTAGGTAGGTATAAACACATGAGAAGTTACGGTTGGAAAAAGAAACGTATTGTGGTTAGGCTGCACACATGATGTTCAGACAGCAAACTTATGACGCACATTTTAAAATCGCGCGTCAAGTTCCATCCTTGTAGGCATTAAGTTGACAGTTGAAGTTACATGAGCGCGCATATACGCGCGTTAGCGTGTACACGAGTATGTAAAGTCCATTTGCAGTTCAGTTAAAGTGCGTGCTTCGATCGCAATTGCACCTATTTTACTTGTAACTTTTTTTATTTTAGGCTATACGCATTTACGCAACGCGTTTTAGCGCTTGTCATCTAAATTTTTTTTAAATTTGGATCGCGCGTTGTCGTGCGATACAAATGATTTAAAATGATTAGATTATAAAGAAAGTTTTTGAGAATGTCCGACGTGGTAGTACTTTTTAACTAGAAATACTGCTAATTACCACGTTTACGTTTTGACGTTTCGAGATACGTGGTTATACTTACATAGATCTTAAAATCTTTTTATGAAGGTACCTAGGTGTAGAAGCGATACTTACGACCGTTTTTACATTAAAAATGTTGTACTCTGAAAATACTGACCGTAGGTATCCACATACACTCGATCAATAAAGTACTACACTTTTTGGTAAATATCTGCGGAACAGAATATTTACTGAACGTCTAGCGTTCGCCTAAGACTCCTCTTAATATTTAAACTTTGCTTAGTTGGTAAGTACATCGTATCATGTCGATTGACAAGTTATAATAAAAGGTGTTTTAAATTTGTATTCAATACCTACAGAAAAATACATACGAAACAGATGAGTTTTAAGTACATATATTTCTCAAACAATTATGCACATAATTAAAATAACCGATATAGACAACAGTTTAACTGAGTTCCTTGATAGAAATAACTGTGAATAAACCATTTATATATTTTATGAATCATTATTATGATATAACAATAAAAATAGTCAAAATTTGGTAGAAATTTCAAGCAGTGCTATCAAGCCCCAAACTAGTTTGACCTATAGGAACCAGATAACTGATAGAATACTTAGGATATACTTATATTGTAAATGCTACACAATAACACTCAGACACAAAACAAACATGTAAGTTTATTACGTAAATGTTTGTCAACAATCAATCATAGCCCAGAAGGCCGAGTTACTACCTACTGGGCTGTAAGGCCAGGCAATAGGCAATGTGTGATAATGTCCATAAATATTATTTTTTTATTTATTATCTACCTACAGTAATACATATTTAAATTATTTCACCAAAGTAATCTCGTACCTACAGACTCATAAAAACAAAAGTGTCGGAGTCCGTCGTCACTCGTCGCGTTGATAAATAAAACACGGAACTTCATACACCAATATGAAATGAACATATATATAAACATTAATGCAGGAAACTAGTATTTCAAGTAGGCATAAAAAACAATTAATGGCAGTTCTTATAAATTTAAAATCAGTTGTCAAATCTATTAATATCGGGAGAGCAGACTAATTCAGTTGTGTATAAGCAAATTGGGTTTTTTATTTTATTTTATAATGTCTTTGAAGCTAGTTTTGGTGGCATGCTTCCTGGCTTTCATGCAGCCTACTTACTCATCTTCAGGTAAGTGTTAATGCCATCAAAAACATAACTTGTAAAAAAGCCAAGTCACGCAACGCAACTCAGTTCTTCTACCGTAAAAAGTTGTGAGATCCATGTAATACTAAGTCGGTTAATTTATTCAGTCCCTACTTTATGGGTCCTTCTGTCTTAAGTTATTACGTAAAGGGTAGCTAATTACGTAATAACATAAGTCAGAAGGACCCTTAAAGTAGGGACTGAATAAATTAACCGACTTGGTATTACATGGATCTCACAACTTTTTACGGTAGAAGAACTGAGTTGCGTTGCGAGACTTGGCTTTTTTTACAAGTTATGTTTTTGATGGCATCTCATTTATTTTTGTAGATAGCACTACTTTTTAGGGTTCCGTACCTAAAGAGTAAAAACGGAACCCTGTTACTAATACTCCACTGTCCGTTCGTCCATCTGTCCATCTGTACGTCTGTCCGTCTGTCCGTCTGTCTGTCTATCGGTCTGTCGGTCTGTCGGTCTGTCTGTACGTCTATCTATCACAGGGCTGTATCTCATGAACCATGATAGCTAGACAGTTGAAATTTCACAGATGATGTATTTCTGTTGCCGCTATAACAACAAATACTAAAAACAGAATAAAATAAATATTTAAGTGGGGCTCCCATACAACAAACGTGATTCTACATCATCTGTGTAAATTTCAACTGTCTAGCTATCACGGTTCACGAGATACAGCCTGGTGACAGACAGACGGACAGCGGTGTCTTAGTAGTCCCGTTTTTTACCCTTTAGGTACGAAACCCTAAAAATATAAAAAATAATTCATAATATCTCGTAACCTACCTATTTACTTAACTACGTAGTTAGCATTCCACACGTGACAGGTTGCAAGCCCGTCGCCGCTTTCAAGAATACTAACAGGTTTCCTCACGATGTTTTCCTTCACCGTTATAAACACGTGTAACGCGCATAGGTACCTATACATTTTTCGATCAGAAATATACATTGATGCACGGCCAGGATTCGAACTCGAAATTAATTTGAAATTAATAATATCTACCTAGGTACCTATTTACCTAACTACATGAATTCAATAATTCAATTTTAAACTTTTTAGTCGATCATGTGAAGTAGGTACCACCTATTTACCGACTTACTTTACCGATAGTGGTAAAATAGCGCCACCTGCTAGCGGAATTGCAAACATCTTTAATCTTACCTCTCAAACCCCGAGCGGTCGCATGAGACCGCGAAAAGTACCCATATTAACGTAATAACATCAAAAGAAACTAGATGGCGCTAGAATGCGAAATCACGTTTTTTGTATGGAAGCCCCCTTTATATATTTATTTTATTCTGTTTTTAATATTTGTTGTTAGAGCAGCAATAGAAATACATAATCTGTGAAAATGTCAACCGTCTAGCTATCATGGTTCATGGTTCATGACAGACAGACGAACAGACAGACAGACAACTAATATTATCACAAATTTTGTTTTTAGGGTACCGTACCCATAGGGTAAAAACGGGACCCTATTACTAAGACTTCGCTGTCCGTCTGTCTGTCAGTTGAAATTTTCCCAGATTATGTATTTCTGTTGCTGCTATAACAACAAATACTAAAAACAGAATAAAATAAACATTTTAGGGGCTCCCATACAACAAACGTGATTTTTTTTACCGTTTTTATAGATAATGGTACGGAACCCTTCGCGTTGCGAGTGCGCGAGTGCGACTCGCACTTGGTCGGTTATTTTGAAACTAATGAGCCGTTGTCATCCATTTATTTCAGTATCCTTTATCCAAAAATGCTCCTTATCAGACAAAAAATGCTTAAAGGAATCGGCTCAGAAGGCCATCCCTATATTTGCTCGCGGAATTCCCGAACTTGGCGTGAAGTCGATGGATCCCCTCGTTCTGAAGACTATTGACTCCAGTTCAACAAATCTCAAGCTCATTTTGAATGACATTGTTTTGACTGGGCTTAGCGAGTGTGTTGCAAAGAAAATTCAGTAAGTACCACTGCATTTATAACACGATTTTATAATATCATCTATCTATCTATATATATATAAATTAATTGCTGTTCGTTAATCGCGAGAAACGAGATACAAAAGTTTTCTAACTAAAACGTAGGGAACGGGAACGGGAACGGACTGGAACTTAAGACAACATTTGTTAATTCTAAATCGATACGAAGTTCGCGGGGTCAGCTTGTATATTATATTATTATATTTTCAAATAAGGGGTTTATATTGAAAAAAATATTAAAACGACGATTTTCAAACAACATAAAATCGAGAATTTATCTGTCGCAGAGGTTTTGTAACAGGTGATATTTATTTATTAATTATTCATATTCTTATTTCGCATCACAACTGTCATTAATCAAAACGGACAATAATAATAATCATAATAATCATAATAATCATTTATTTCGTTAATTACATGAATAACACGTCACATATTTTGTTATAATTTCATCCACAACATAACACATTTTTCATACTTATGTAGAACTTATAAGTAGCAATTTTAAATAACATAATTGTCAATAAAAATAATAATAATAATAGTATATTATTGATTCAATTATATAATAAAAATGAAATCAAAACAATATAAAGTATTATTTATGTATAAGAAATTTTTGCATGTTACTTTTTTTGCATGTTACAATAGACAAAGAAATTGTATTAACTATAGATTTTAAACAAGTTTGTTTGCTATGCTTAGTTATCCGTTGTGTCTATATAAATTTGAATCCTAATAATATTATAAATGCGAAAGTTTGTGAGTTTATAATGTATGTATGCCTAAACGACAAAACGGATTAAGATGAAATTTGCTGTAGATGTAGATATAATGCCCGAATAAAATATAGCTACATTAAAATACGAAAAACATCCCCAAAATGATAAAAAACACATAAGGGATGATTTTGGTATAAATGGCGCTGGTGTGCAAAAAAACTGACTTCCGTGTTGACATCAGTCGACATATCATCTCGCGTTACTCTATGCGATTATCGAAATTTGGACAGGACAACGTCTGTCACGGGTCTGCTAGTAATTAATAAATAAATACCGCCCGTTACAAAGCCTTTGCTTCACATAAGAGATAGATAAATATTCGATGTGGCTTAAAAATAGTCGTTTTAATATTTTTTCAATATAAACCATTTATATATCTTCTATATACTTATAATAAATCTGTAGAGAGGTCAATTCTGTACATGAAATATATTTCCAAAATAACTATCACGGGGTGATTAGGGATCGATATCTATACTTATAATAAATCTGTAGAGAGGTCAATTCTGTACTTACATGAAATATATTTCCAAAATAACTATCAGGGGGTGATTAGGGATCGATACTGATGCCAAAAATGCAATCAGTAAAATTGTTGTCTGTCTGTCTGTCTGTCTGTATAACCGTTATAGGAACAAAAACTACTCGACGGATTTTAACGAAACTTGGTACAATTATTTTTCATACTCCTGAGCTGGTTATAGTATACTTTTCATCAAGCTACAATCAATAGGAGCAGAGCAGTGAAGGGAAATGTTGGGAAAACGGGAGAAGTTACTCTATTTTTTAAGCTTCCGTCGCGTGTGCAACCTTAATGGTTAAAGCTACACTGAAATCATGTATTCTATGACGGAAATGTTCTCCTTAAAATTATATAAAAAATATCCCACGACAGCATATGTCTATCTTTTATGGTTGACTCACAATAACACGCGTAACTCCCGATAGCTTAGCAGTTCGAAGCTTTCTGATTATAGGTATTTGTCTACTCTTACGTTTATAACACTCTCAGTCATCCCTAATTAGAAAAGTTAACATTAACTATTCCATAAAAAAGAATCATAGAAATCGGTATAGAAACACCAAAGTTATACATGAAATATGCAAATAATAAGCCATCGCGCGTGAATACTGAATCATGCTTTATGGATTATTTTTGAATATAAGGTCGCGAACGCACAGGCAGGCTGCTTGCTTGGCGCCTAGAGGCTAGCGAGTCACCTAGCGAGTAGCTTCGTAAAACGAACATTCTCGAACGTTCGCGACCGGCCTAGCAGCTAGGCGTCAAACGCGCAGTGCGGCCGGTCGCGAACGTTCGAGAATCGGTCGCCGCGCTCGACGCGTCTTGCGGCCGAAGGTATAAAAAGACGGGGCGAGCTTCATACAATTTTTGTGTGATACTACGCAGCCGGACCCACCGTGGTTAAGGGTTAATTTAAATGCAGTTACAAATCTATGGAATTGTACGAATTGTACTCCAAAAACCAGGAATTGTACTAGAAGGGGTCCCGAGATATTTACGTTTGAAAGGCCAGGAAGTAGTCCTAATTATTGTCGATTGATCGTTCATTAAGCGATATACGAGGTCCAGTAGACTTCGCTGTAGACCCCAGTGTCGTACCGATTTTTCATACATTTTTTTCAAAATGTCACATTATTTATTAATTTTTAAGAATATCGTGTACGATATCGGATTCAAGAGAGTTAAGCATCTTACCAGAAATAAGTCCACCCCCACACTAGCGTTTGAACAAAATAAGAAATCATCTAATGTATTGTCTAATGACAAAAAAGCTGTAAAAAAAAACGTTTTAAGTATATAAAAACATTCTGTAGTATATTTAGTATCAGCATTGCACCCGTGCGAAGCCCGGGCGGGTCGCTAGTTTTAAAAATAAAATGTTGTTAAAATGGCCTCAATATAATATTTTCTCACCCTATAATATTTTTTATAGATTTAACGATGACAAGACAAAACTGGTGGTGAAACTGCTTTGCTCAGTCGACGCTGAGGGCCTTTACGACATCGATGGAAGTTTCCTGGTGATCAATATTGTAGGAAAGGGAAATGCTCACATTAAACTAAGTATGTTATCCTACTTCCTAATCCTAATCACTACATAGTATAAAGCAAAGTCGCTTTCCGCTTCCCGCGTCTGTATGTATGTTTGCTTATATCTTTAAAACTGCACAACGGATTTTGATGCGGTTTTTTTTAATAAACAGAGTGATTCAAGAGGAAGGTTTATATGTATAATACATGCATAATATAGTAGAGAAACACTGATAATTTTAGAGGTTTCTAATGTGATGTCGTAAATAAACACATTTTTTTGCGCTTACATTGCAAATGCTGGCTGAACCCCACGAGATATATCAAAATAATGTACTACAGTATTGTACACCTTAAAAACGTCTACAAAAAAGTCAACGATGGTATTAGAAATGTCTTACGCACAGCGAAGCGGGCACGGGTCAGCTAGTAATATTATAAATGTGAAAGTTTGTGAGTTTGTATGTGTTACGGATCGCGCACCGTTGGATTGGATTATTGGCAGGAATAGTCTCGGCTTGTAATAGTCTCGTTGGCCTAGATTGGGTATTTCTTTGCCATCTGGCTTACATCCTCAACATTGAAATGCAGGTAACTTTTTATGGTATATATTTACATTAAAATGTTTTAAAGACAGTGACCATCGAATCACTGGAGGTTTTAAGGTTGTAAAGTTGTTCGTAGAGAGAGGAGGAGTCCTTCCGTGCATCCTCTTATATAGACACGATCCCCTCTTGATGTGGTGGTTGAGTGATTGAAGATAGCGTCATCTTGCGGTGCCGGGTCGAATCACCTCGTCTGCTGGATCTTGGATCGTTGAACTAGAACCATCTAGTGTCGCCATCTGGTTTGTTGATTGGTCACCAACAGTATGTATGTTTGTTCCTCAATCAGGCCTAAACGACAAAACGGATTAAGTTGAAATTTGCTGTAGATGTAGATATAATGGCCAAATAAATAATAGACTACTTAAAAAAATTAAAAACATCCCCAAAACGATAAAAAACAACTAAAAAGAGATGTTTTCTGTATAGATAGGCACTGGTGAGCAACAAATCTGACATTACAGACTAAAAACATTCAGTATTTTCTGTTCGATTATTAAAATTTGAAATTTGAATTATTGAACGTCTGTTGCGGGTCGGCTAGTAATATTATAAATGCGAAAGTTTGTGAGTTTGTATGTATGTTTGTTCCTCAATCAGGCCTAAACGACAAAACGGATTAAGTTGAAATTTGCTGTATATGTAGATATAATGCCCAAATAAATAATAGACTACTTTAAAATATAAAAAACATCCCAAAAACTATAAAAAAACGCAAAAAGGATGATTTCTATATAGATGGCGCTGATGCACAACAAATCTGACAACTGCAACATTCTGATCACAGACTAAAAACATTCGATTATTGAAATAGATGGAAACTCAGCCTAAATCCGTATGTTCTAAAGGCATGACATTTGGAAACTATCTTTATTGTATGGTGTAGAGGTGCAGTAAGAAACTAAATACATGATAACTATCATTGTATTAAAAATATCCAATAAAAAAAAAACAGTAGACATCCTCTCAGATCTCCAGACGCTTAGATCCTTTGAAGATGTCTAGTGGGGGTAGTCAGAGGTACGTCCAAACATTACATTTGGCACATGCCCACATTTTGTAGTAGTTAGCATTCTATACGTGACAGGTTGCAAGCCCATCGCCGCTTATAAGAATACTAATTGGTTTCCTCACGATGTTTTCCTTCACCGTTTTGAGCACGTGTTTTGATGCGCATATAAATTTTTCGAACAGAAAAATTCATTGATGCACGCCGGGATTCGAACCCACGACCTTCGAAATGAAAGTCGAGGTACCAATAAAAATCAATTGCAAATATGTATGAAAGATTGAAACATGAGAACGGCTCGACCGAGATGTTGTTTTCTTCTATTATCTTCAAACGCCTGGAGATGGAGATTGTAGTACGGTACGAGTTGTTTACTGCTTTAGCAGTATTACTTTAAGAGTGAAAGTAACACTATACAAACATGTATGGCGTTGTCACTTTTGCACCGCGAGTACTGCTTTAGTCTTATTTTAAAGATTGTACAGGGGCAGAGGGTGATTACCGTACTTGGGGATTACAGTCGTGATCCTACTTCATTTTTCATTTCTTGCATTGCAGGAAAGGTTCAGATCAGAGTGGAGGCTGATATTAATGATGTGGTCGGAGCTGACGGACAGATTCATTGGAAGATCGGCCAGTGGAAGCACAGTTACGAGCTCAAGGATAAAGCTACCGTGGAGTTGGCTAATTTGTTCGGTGGAAACGAGTTATTAGGTAAGTACGGTTCACCGTTCAAGTTCAAGTTTATTCATAAAATAAAAACCGACCAAGTGCGAATCGGATTCGCGCACGAAGGGTTCCGTACCATCACTACATAGTATAAAGCAAAGTCGCTTTCCGCTTCCCGCGTCTGTATGTAATATGTAATATGTATGTATGTATGTTTGCTTATATCTTTAAAACTACACAACGGATTTTGATGCGGTTTTTTTTTATAAATAAAGTGATTCAAGAGGAAGGTTTATATGTATAATACATGCATAATATAGTAGAGAAACACTGATAATTTTAGAGGTTTCTAAAGTGATGTCGTAAATAAACACATTTTTTTGCGCTTACATTGCAAATGCTGGCTGAACCCCACGAGATATATCAAAATAATGTACTACAGTATTGTATACCTTAAAAACGTCTACAAAAAAGTCCACGATGGTATTAGAAATGTCTTACGCACAGCGAAGCGGGCACGGGTCAGCTAGTTATCTATAAAAAAACGGCAAAAAACACGTTTGTAGGATGGGAGCCCCCAAAATATTTATTTTGTTCTGTTTTTAGTATTTGTTGTTATAGCGGCAACAGAAATACATCATGTGAGATGTTCATGAGATACAGCCTTGTGACAGACAGACGGACAGATGAACAGCGAAGGCTATTACTAAGGGTCCCATTTTTACCCTTTGGGTACAGAACCCTTAAAAGAGAAAAAGTATTTATGTATTTAATTAGTTACCTAGTTCCCATTGTGCAAGCCTTGTTTAATTCGGGGCTAGATGGCATTGTATGTTTGTAACAAAAAGCTGAATTGGTTTTGAGTTCTCCTTGAGTTCTTCTTTCTGCACTGTAGTTTGTGGGTTTAATTCCCAGCCAGGACAAACATTTGTTAGTGTGATGAACATACGAATAGAAGTTTGTTCTTAAAATGTCCACCAATATTTATTAAGTACAAGCTTTTATTTAACTTGCAATGTACGTATAAAACTATGTTTGTTAAGGTGGAATCTTGCAACTCAATTTAAATGCAGTTATCCAAAACCGATTGAGCTGAAATTTCTCATACTTATGTAAGTCAATACAATAGTATGGTGATAGTGGGCTGATCTGATGATGGAGTCAGGAGCTTTTCAACAGACATTCACAATGAAACTCGTTAGTAAATTCGATTGAGTAAAAACTTTGCATACTTGTCAAGTTCCAATGACAATGTTATATGATGTGACAGGTGATAGCGCTAGTGCTCGATGGTTTAAGACGAGCAATAAATGTTTTTGATGAATGCAGAATCGTTTATTCTCAATAACCGCAAAACATACAGTTTTTTTGTTTATGACAAAGATAACTTAAGGGGCTCCCAGTCGCTGATTGCTCTTTTTCGAAACGAAAAAAGAAATACTTCTGAACAAGCCACATCTCCTATTTTTATAAGTATATTACTTCAGGTTCCTACCTAGATTTCTATTAAGCTGAAAACATAATAGCAGAAACTTTTCACGATAAAGACATTATTTCAATATGATAGGTACGTTTTAGAATTTATGATCGAAATATTTTATATACCTACTATTAAAATCAACTTGTGATTTTTTGTTAAAGATAGGTAATATGTAGATCTAGATTTCTATTAGAATAGATTTTTGATAAGTAATTATACATAATTTATATCATTAATTTATTCGAAAAGCTAAGGCGGACCACGCGCCGACGTGTGTTTGTCGTCATTGCAGCGGTCGGTAGGATTATTTATCGAAGTGATTAAAGATGGGTACATCTTTATTCACATACTAGCGACCCGCCCCGGCTTCGCACGGGTAGCATGTTATTATACATATAAACCTTCCTCCTGAATCACTCTATCTATTAAAGAAAACCGCATCAAAATCCGTTGTGTAGTTTTAAAGATATAAGCAAACATACATACATACAGATGCGGGAAGCGGAAAGCGACTTTGCTTTATACTATGTAGTGATACTATACATTATAAAATAGGAGATGTGGCTTGTTCACAATTATTAATTTTTTCGTTTCGAAAAAAACCTATCGTCGATTGGGAGCGCCTTAAGGATATAATCTAGATAAATTACAGACAGAAACACGATTGGTGAAACTTTTCTCGATAGATTTAATTTCCAAAGTTGGCTCTTCAAAAACACTAGTTTCGTTTTTAATCAAAACGATAAATAGCTAAACAGTTCATTTTTATATAATTTGTTAGATAATCATACTAGCTAAGTAAATTATAGACAGTTTCTTTTTAAATTTGATGGTTTTCAAGATAATGCAGATTTATCACTTTTTCCGTCTTATCCAGGTAGACTCAGCCCATTCAAAACGTCAAAAATTTCACTTATCACCTTAATCACTACATAGTATAAAGCAAAGTCGCTTTCCGCTTCCCGCGTATGTATGTGTATGTTTGCTTATATCTTTAAAACTACACAACGGATTTTGATGCGGTTTTTTTTTAATAGATAGAGTGATTCAGGAGGAAGGTTTATATGTATAATAACATGCTACCCGTGCGAAGCCGGGGCGGGTCGCTAGTGATTTTACAAAAGCTTTTAATTGGAAAAATATTTTTCAACCGAAAACTTATTATTTTATCTATCTATTTCAGGACGCGCTGCCCAGGAGCTCATCGCGACAAGCCCCAACGAGATTGTTACTGAATTAGGACCTCCGATCATCAAGATTGTTTGCAAAGAAATCATCGATAACATAAACATATTCTTTAAAAGAGTATTAAAGTCTGATTTGGTAGAGTAAATGTCTCTAAACAAAATTAAGCTATTAAACTATGGCGGAATTAAATTGGTTTTTTTGAACTGATCTTGGTCACTCTCGTCAGAAACGGGTTAGTCGAAATATGTCCATTGACTATCCCCATTAATGGGGATTTCTGGACTTTATCTCCAGAAAAGCCATGTTGGCCGAGTGGGATGTATCTCGATTTTCAATGTAAAGGTCGTGGGTTCAAATCCCGGCGTGCATCAATGGATTTTTCTGTTCGAAAAATTTATATGCGCATCAAAAACACGTGCTCAAAACGGTGAAGGAAAACATCGCGAGGAAACCAGTTAGTGTTCTTATAAGCGGCGATGGGCTTGCAACCTGTCACGTATGGAATGCTAACTACTGCAAAATGTGGGAATGTGCCAAATATAATGTTTGGACGTGCCTCTGACTACCCCCACTAGACATCTTCAAAGGATCTAAGCGTCTAGAGATCTGAGAGAATGTCTACCGTACTTGGGGATTACAGTCGAGATCCTATTTATTTTTATCTCCAGAAATCCCCATTGGCAACTCATTTAGTTTGTAATGGGCATTTCTTGACTTTATGTCTAGAAATCCCCATACTAAAAGCAGCTAGCACAAAAATTCCAACAATTTATTAATGGAAGTGGTCAAGGCATACAAATGCGTCAAATTTGAGTAAGGAGTGGCAACTTGGAAAATAGGAGATAACCTAGAAATCTAGATATCTACTAGTCTACTAGGTAGAGTGAGCGCTGATTGTGGCACTTTAACAACGTTTTAATTTTCAATTAAACGGTTTATAATAAAAAAAATATTATAATGACAATTTTTAAACAACATAGGATAGAGTATTCATCTATCTTTTAGGTTAAGCAAAGGTTTTGTAACAGGCGATTTTTATTTATTAATTATTCATATTTAAATAAACAAAACGGGAAATCATTAGTTGTGGTCATTCAAATCTCCTCTAGATTTGAATGACCACGCATCACAACTGTCACTAATCAAAACGGACCATAGACAAAGAATAATAACCTATAGTTTTTAAAAATGTTTATTTGCCATTGACTAGTTGATTAGTTGATTAGTTATTGACTACCAAAATTTAAAATACCCAAAACCGGGTTATGCACTACTACCGGAACTATGACCCTATTTTGCAAAAGTTTAGTTAGTTTATAGTGCCAACAGATTTATTTATTAAAAAAAAAGGATACCAAACACAGGTGTACACTACACATTCACATTCAAGAAAAAGTAACAAAAAGTTAAAGCAAAGTGCTCCCGCAATTATAGGGATATTATCTATGGATACTATAGGTAGGGCCTGCCATCTCTAAAATTTGGCAACCAGGACAAGACACTTGAAAACCCCGGATTTTAGAGCCCAGCACCCGGACATGTTAAGGGGGGGGAGGTGCAATTTAAAGCTTAATATTTCACAAACGGCTCCCTTAATCGAAAAGTTGAATTCACAATTCCGGCACAGTGCTTGTGTCGCGAGTGGCCAAATTTTAAACCCGAACTACAAATGAAACCCCGCCCGGACGCCCTCTAAACTAGGACAAATCCGGGTAACCCGGACAGATGGCAGCCCTAACTATAGGATAGATACTCTATCTATGTTGATTATGCTACAGACTAAGCCCTAGTTAACGCAATTTGGGATTAATGTTAGTCGCACTGATTCTAATTACACCAAAATGTGTTATCTCATAATTAAACTGTCAACAGCACTAAACACTGCGTTGGTACAATAAACAACAAAAGCACAATAATGCGGCACTTCACACGCATGCTTCGAATAAAAACGTCAACACTTCCGAAGCATGTGGTTGCAGTTGGGCTAATTTTAGAACAAATAAAAGGAGCAATCGAGTTTTTGATACCAAAAAAAGGATGACATTGGAGTTGGATTTTAATGTCCTGGGGCCGTACTCTCTAAAGTAAGACTAAATCAGAGCGAAAGTGACAAACACATATTACGTTGTCATACTGAGTTGTCATACTAAGACCTACTACTTTAGTCTTACTTTAGAGATTGTAGGAAGATCCAGGGGCCTTTCCACGAGCTCCTAAAGTAAATAATTTAAAACAGTAGGTAATCGCGGTGCGAATGTGACAACGCTATACGAACTCGTATTCGCACCGTAAGTTGTACTGATTTAATATTACTTTAACAGCTTGATGTAAATCTCCAGATATCTTGTATTTACACAAATTTTATGCAGCCGTCATAATGGTTTATATTACCCAAAATACGATCCGTGTTAGATATCTACGGATGGTAAAAAAATAACCATTTGCTGAAAGGATTGAAATTCTGCTTTTATATTCAAGAAAATATCTATTAAATGCCTTTTTTAAGCATGTAAGACAAGGGTTGATAATAAGTAATTGCTTAAAAAGTTATACAAGGTTTATTAAGATATATAAAAAAAAATTGGATCACGACTGTAATTCCCAAGTACGGTAGACATCCTCTCAGATCTCCAGACGCTTAGATCCTTCGAAGATGTCTAGTGGGGGTAGTCAGAGGCACGTCCAAACATGATATTGAGCACATGCCCACATTTTGCAGTAGTTAGCATTCCTTACGTGTCACGTTGCAAGCCCATCGCCGCTTATAAGAATACTAACTGGTTTCCTCACGATGTTTTCCTTCACCGGTTTGAGCACGAAAAATCCATTGATGCACGCCGGAATTCGAACCCACGACCTTCGAAATTAAAGTCGAGGTATCTCCCACTCGGTCAACAAGAAATATCAATAAAATCTCAATAACATACATCACACACATTTATGTAACTTGAACCCCAAAATTGGCCCAAATGAGGAAGAAAACCGAATTAACCGGGGCGTTACTAACAACCAATCAATAACAAACTGATTTATTCCCGAGGGGTAGCCACAATATCAATGGAAATCTCTTGAACAGTAAGGTTATGTGTGGCCAGAGTTGAAGCGGGAAAAAAAAAAAAAAATTGAAACATAATTAAATTAAAAACAAACTATTTGAATTTCAGTTTAAGTTTGCTCTGTTTTAATGTATTAATTTCTTGTGATTCGTATCTATTTATTTAAAACATAAAATATTTATATGGTCACTATAAGATGTTGTTAGGTTAGCTAATTACGTAAACTTAAGACAGTTTAAGGATCATTAAGTATTGACTGAATAAATTAACTGACGTATTACATGGATCTCACAACTTTTTACGGTAAAAGAACTGAGTTGCGAGAGTTTTTTTACAAGTTATGTTTTTGATGTCATCATGTTTTTCACTTTAGGTATCACCGTGATCACAGTAGCGATGGGCTTGCAACCTGTCACGTATGTAATGCTAACAACTGCAAAATGTGGGCGTGTACCAAATGTAATGTTCGGACGTGCCTCTGACTACCTCTTTTAGACATCTTCTAAGATCTGGGAGGCTAGAAATCTGAGAGGATGTATTTCGTTTATTATGACTATAATTATTGTCAATTGAGCTAAACAACATTATAGAAGACATGGTATACAGCACAGCGCCTCTAGCGGTAACTACACTGAACTAAAAACTTCTATACAAACAGCTAACGAAACTCGATAGAAATAGAAAGAAATAGAAATAGTTTGTTTTTCATATAAAGTGGTACAAATTACAAATAACTTAACTAATAAGGAAATATCACTAAATAGGTAGGCATATTGCAGTTTAATTTCATTAGTAGGTAGTTACATGTACCTCCCGTGCTAGATTTAACTGTGTTACGGCAGGGTACTTAATGCCTCAACCATCCAATAAGAATTAAAATACAATTTGGTAGAGCATCAGTGTTGTTGTGCGCTCATGGCACATATCAACTAAACATCAAGGATAAAGAGTAAAATAGAAGGTCTATAAAAATTGCGACTGTAGTTTGGAAATCTCATAATAGGCTACAGAACAGTCCTGATGTAACACCTGTGACATCCAAATGTTCAGATACGATCAGTTTAATCTCAACTTCATAATAGATAGGATTCAAATATTGTTTTATAAACCTCCTACAATCGGAACCTACCGTTATCTGTAGTATTGTAAACGACAAACATCAGATACGCACTGACGCACGTGCCGAAACCATTTGCGTGACTTCGACAACGTTCCCTTGTAAAACGACAACAAATGATCCGAGGTTTGTTTGATAAGGGAGCCGGAATCACTGCACAAAACCACCCTTATCGCCAACCACATAAGAGTCAGAATAAGATGCGAAAATGACATCGTGAAGGGGCGAACTTTACGCTCGAACAGAAGATACTATCGTACTTCCGCAAAATTACAAAAAGATAACCAAAATTTAATTTCCAAAAGTCATTATAATTTAATGGCCAGTGGCTTGATAAGGTGGCTTTTAAAATGCCATTATGAAGGAAGTCGTAAAAACACTAAAGGCTAGGTTTACTTTAGTTTAATGGGTTGAAAGAATGGTGCAACAGAAATTAATTCTAGTCGCATAAAACACTTCTTTTAAGGTCTCTTTTTTAGAGTTCCGTAACTAAAGGGTAAAAGCAGGACCCTATTACTAAGACTTCGCTGTCCGTCTGTCTGTCACAGGGCTGTATCTCATGAACCGTGACAACTAGACAGTTGAAATTTCTACAGATTATGTATTTCTGTTGCCGATGTGACCGCTGACGTCTGTTCTATAACAACAAATACTAAAAAAGGATAAAATAAATATTTAAGTGGGGCTCTCATACAACGAACGTGTTTTTTGCCATTTTTTATAGATAATGGTACGGAACCCTTCGTGCGCGAGTCAGACTCTCACTTTTTTTTAAGTTTGTCTAAAACTCTCAGGCACCTAAAGTTATTCAATAATAAGTTTTCTGTTGATAAATATTTTTCAATGACAAGATTTTGTAAAATTATTCAAATTATTATTCGCCTTTCACATAATAACATTTTCATTGAAACTTGACGAGAATGCAAAGTTTATACTTTTTCGCATGTATAATATTAGTATAGATTAGAAAACTTAACCCTTACGGGGTTTGAGATTAAGATATTGGATATCGCTGAAGATTGAAGTTATAAGAAATAATTGTACCATTCTCCTATCATTATTTTACAGCGTCAAGACAACACTAGCGGCGTTGGGCTTGCAGCCTGTCACGTATGGAACACTAACTACTGCAAAATGTGAGCATGTGCCAAATATAATATTTGGACGTGCCTCAGAGGCAACAATACCGCTGACTACCCCCACTAGACATATTCAAAGAATCTAAGCGCCTGGAGATCTGAGAGGATGTTTAACTGTACTTGGGGATTACAGGCGTGATCCTATTTATTTTAAAACATCACTGGAAGAACAGAGAAACATTTTAGATGCATATTTATAATTAACCAATTTCTTCGAAGTAATTTTTACTTCATCACTTAGGTCCAATTAGCTTTATCTACGATCAGGCCAGTTACCATTTGAACCCAATAAATTACATTAAGCAAGCAAAAAATGTGTAGACTCACGCACCGCTGCTGAGAGGTTTGTTAAAAAAAGCTTTTATCTATTTCATGTTTTAATGGACTCCGAATAACTGGATATGGGTCCAGGTAGACACATCCTTCACTACAATAAAATGCAAATGTGTTTGTTAGTTTGTTGGTTTGTTCATCTTTCACGCAGCCATAGACATAATTTTTGCATAATGGATATTTCTGTGTCACAGACACACTCTGTCTGTAAACATCGATCGTGTGGAAACCAGTTAGTGTTCTTCTAAGCGGCGATGGGCTTGCAACCTGTCACGTATGGAATGCTACTGCAAAATGTGGGCATGTGCCAAATATAATGTTTGGACGTGCCTCTGACTACCCTCACTAGACATCTTCAAAGGATCTAAGCGTCTGAAGATCTGAGAGGATGTCTACCGTACTTGGGGATTACAGTCGTGATCCTATTTTTTCTTATTTTTTTTATTTCTGTTTTCTGCGCTGTAGGCGGTGGGTTAGATCTCTACCCAGGATAAACATTTAATTTTGTGTGATGAATATGTTTGTTCTGTCTGGGTATTTTAATGTAAAAGTATGAGTCAAAGACCCGGTTGTGGTGCCTACCCCGGTTTTGGGAATTCTCAATGGTGGCAGTCAATAACTAAGCATAGTACACACACACACTGGAGCTCTACATAGCTAAAAGGATCATTAAAAAAAAGGTAGACCCCAAACCGTGTTTGTAGCCTGATTCTTCTAAGCTTGGTCGCTTGGAATCGGCGTAGCTTCACCTAGTTCCTAAGACCTTTCAAAGTGATCCTTGTGATTTTATTGAAATAAATGATTTTTGAATTTGAAGCAAACAAACTTGTTTTAAATCTATAGTTAACTAGCAACCCGCCCCGGCTTCGCACGGGTAGCATGTTATTATACATATAAACCTTCTTCCTGAATCACTCTATCTATTAAAAAAAACCGCATCAAAATCCGTTGTGTAGTTTTAAAGATATAAGCAAACATACATACAAACAGACGCGGGAAGCGGAAAGCGATTTTGCTTTATACTATGTAGTGATACAATTATTTGTCTATGGTCCGTTTTGATTGGTGACAGTTATGATGCGTTATACCTCTAGATTTAAATGACCGCGAGTAAATATTTCCTGCTTTGTCCATTTAATAAATAAATATCGCCTGTTACAAATTCTTTGCTTAACCAAAGAGATAGATAAATAATATATTCTTAAAAATCGTCGATTTAATCATTTTTTGAATAAAAAACCGTTTATTTGAAAATCAAATGTTTCAAATTTACAAAAAAAAGTTATAAAAATAATCTATCACTTATAAAATTCCCATAGTACCTACTAGCTCTGCTTTCTTTGGGACTAGATGGCGCTATGTGCGATGTTCACTTATATTTATTTATACCTAATGTGCACAAAAATGTCGAATTAAATAGATTAAAGTACACTTACTTATCTATCCTCGTCCACAAATTATTCTGTAATGAAAAACGAAAACATTCTTAAGGCCTTTGTTACCATGAACGGAAACCAGCGATTACATGTTTTGCTTTACGATGAAAAGCCACGGTGCAAACATTTCTTAACATTTTGCAACTTGAAATGAAAGCAATTAGACAGAAGCCGTTGTAATTGACTCGCGAAATGTTTTTTTAATTGTAAAGAAACTCAAAGTTATGAAAAGAATTGACCAAAAGTTCTAAATTGTCAAAATCACTACATAGTATAAAGCAAAGTCGCTTTCCGCTTCCCGCGTATGTATGTATGTATGTATGTTTGCCTTTATCTTTAAAACTACACAACGGATTTTGATGCGGTTTTTTTTAATAGATAGAGTGATTCATGAGGAAGGTTTATATGTATAATACATGCATAATATAGTAGAGAAACACTGATAATTTTAGAGGTTTCTAATGTGATGTCGTAAATAAACACATTTTTTTGCGCTTACATTGCAAATGCTGGCTGAACCCCACGAGATATATCAAAATAATGTACTACAGTATTGTACACCTTAAAAACGTCTACATTAAAGTCCACGATGGTATTAAAAATGTCTTACGCACAGCGAACCGGGCACGGGTCAGCTAGTCTATTATATAAAATTCACGTTTCACAGTGTTTGTAACCAAACTCCTCCGAAACGACTTGACCGATTTTTATGATTTTTTTGTGTATATTTGGAAGGTATGAGAATACGTCGTACGTTATTTTTTATACCCCTAAGTGATAAGGGTGGCGTAATGTTCGGGAAAAACTGAAAGTGCATTTTTTTTTTTTTTTTTTTGTGTGTATATTGAAATTTTACAAGACAGCGTCTGTCGGGACAGCTAGTTAATTATACAAAAAAATAACTGAATCCTGATATATGCATCTCGGATGTTTCAAAGAAAACAAATGGTTTTTTTTATTAATAAGTCTGTTTTTGTCTTTGAGGTAGCTGGAGATCAAATGCTTCGACCAATCGAAAAGTCAAGGTATAATATTAGTTTTCAAGTTTTTTGAAGTAAATATTAATCCTACATTAATATAATTTAAATGGGGCCAATTTCGGATTAATCTCTACACAATAGAAAGAAAATCATTCAAATCGGATCCCCAGGTTAAAAGATATAAGTGGTCACTCTCTCCCCCGTTTTTCGTCAGTTAAAAAGCGAGCTAATGTCTCGGCGCTGGCTTTGGGGGGGTTAGCATTAACCAGTATCGTATCGACAACGTTTGTCCAAATGCCAAAACTGACACTTTGTTTAGTAAAAGTGTCAGTTTTGACATTTGGACGATACATTGTCGATACGATAGTGGTTCGTGCTCAGGCCACAGCAATTATAACATACCACTTTTGTCTGGTGCAATAAAAAAAGGCCACTGTAATCCCCAAGTCAAATGTCTGATATAAAGGTAGATTAAAGTAGACAGAGGGTACGATCAATTATCTTGTCTAATAGTCGTTGTTGGTACCTATAATCCAATTACTATTTATTTGTCTGTTTTATTTATATAGGGTGTATTAAGACTACTCCCGAAAACTGAAACTGAATGTTCAGACCATGCATCTATTATAACAAAAAAAAAATGAATTTGGCAAAGGAGTGGGAAAGTGACAACTTCTAAGCCTGAATGAAAATAGTAATTTTTAACTTTGGATTCAGTTCATTAGAGACTATTATTGCTTCTTCAATTGCCTGTAAAATCTACATATTTCTAACCCGTACAAAAACAGTCACAAATTGATCATTCTTCAGAATCAAGCAATTTGGTTTTTACTAGGGGTATTGGTAGGAGTAGATTTGCTTGTGGCTTCATTTTTCGGGAATCGTCTTAAGACACCCTGTATACGGGTTTTCAGTCTATTTTCCTTGCTTTCCACCAAACTTGATCAACCACACGCTCGGTTGCAGCCCCGGTGTTAATAATTCATTGCGGCCGCAAATCACGATAAGTAAACAGCGACAGGTCGCGTGCCAACCCTGACGAGTAGGTAACTCAACTATTCATGACAACACTAAGATGTTTGTCAATGAATTAATGGAAGCTAGGAGCTCCTTGCTGAATTCTAGTGATCAATTCTTGATGGTTTTAAATTTCTATATTTTTTATTTGTAAGAAATCAGGTTTTTGGCCTGCCCCTAAATATTGGAGCATATATTGCAATTTTTTCTATTTCTCTTATTTAAATAATTTATTAAATAAAAGTATATTTATTAAATAATTTATTAAATCAAAGACTGGACTTATAGCTCAGTTAGTAGAAGCTCTGCCTTCTGCCCTGTAGGTTGTGGTTTCGATCCCTACCCAGGATAAACATTTGTATGATTAACATGGATGTTTGTTTTGTGTCTGGATCATATAATGTATGTGTTATCACTACATAGTATAAAGCAGTCGCTTTCCGCTTCCCGCGTCTGTATGTAATATGTATGTATGTATGTTTGCTTATATCTTTAAAACTACACAACGGATTTTGATGCGGTTTTTTTTAATAAACAAAGTGATTCAAGAGGAAGGTTTATATGTATAATACATGCATAATATAGTAGAGAAACACTGATAATTTTAGAGTTTTCTAATGTGATGTCGTAAATAAACACATTTTTTTGCGCTTACATTGCAAATGCTGGCTGAACCCCACGAGATATATCAAAATAATGTACTACAGTATTGTACACCTTAAAAACGTCTACAAAAAAGTCAACGATGGTATTAGAAATGTCTTACGCACAGCGAAGCGGGCACGGGTCAGCTAGTATCCTATAATTTAATATCTGGCTCACCGCAACACAAGAGTATTATTATACTTTTCCTGCCTTCAGTTGTTAGCATCTTCCTTGCCTCCGTCGTCGTTGTTTGTTCAATGCCCCCCGAGTCAAGACCCTAGCCCACTAAGTCTGTGGTCTAGCCCGTGCGGTCGACATTGACAGTTGACCGACATTGACAGCTGCTTGTCATTGACACTGGCAGATGCTTAACCGGCCTAACCTCTTGTACTCATGAAACAGCAAATCTATATTTACTTAATAGATACTTAATATGTTTATTACAAACACTAGATGGCACTTTGTGAAATGACCACTAATATTTATATTTTTTTTATTTAAAGATCCAGGACTTTAGATTCGATGGAATGGGATGACAAAATATCGCCTTTGATCGATGACAAAATATCGCAAAGCCTTTGCTACTTGAAAAGCGTCGGAACAAATCATTCCAATAACAAACAAAATCTGACACGTGCTCTTGACCTCAACACGTATGATCGCCTCCGTAAGCAATCTAGTAAGGTCGCTCTCATACATCACATAACAACCTGTGATTACTGCCGGGTCAACAGTACAGAGAGAACAGGCAGTACCTAAGGTAGGCATTTAATTAGGCATTATGCGTAGGTACGAACTGCAGCAGTACCTAGTATGAACATCATAAAAAGTAAATACCTATTAGCCATGTTCTATAACCCTTTTAATAATCAAAATATTGGTTGATACTTTCTTTACGTAAAGTAAGTAAATTCGTATGAGGTGACCAACTCTGGTTACGTAGTTTTTGAGTCATAGGCCGTCATCATGGTTTAACGACGTTTTAAAGCTTGGATCTTAGTGTGCTATTCGAAGCACGAAAGCGCTCTATCCATCCATTTAGTGTCTGCACTGAAGGGAGCTTGACATAGATAACCTGTTTGTTGAGAACGACTAGGCCAGCTACGCAACTAGTGTCCTTTTACCACGCTTTTTACCTCAATAGAAGTAAAACCTTTAAGAGGTACGTTCCGTCATCTCACCCGTCTTGACCACTTACCTGCACAAATGCATTATTGCTGACGCATCACAATTTAAATGGTTATGTCTGTGCGTTGTTGCGCTCGGTATAATTATTCTACTCTGCGTATCACAGACAATGATTTATAGACGTAGCGTCCAGTCCGAGTGATTGCTGTGAATTGTTTGTTAGAAGCCTCAAATGTCCAATAAATTGATGGTCAGAAACGAAACTGTGTCGCCGTTTGTTAATAGTTGGTATAACTAACCTTTTTACATCTTTTTTCGAGATGATTATAATAATAATAATAATAATGTTTATTTTTCAAAAGAATAGAACAGTCTTGGTACCTTATCATAACATAAAAAAAAAAAAAATGTCCTAAATATTCCAAATTGAAAGCAGTACCATTAGTTGACTCTGTTCCTCGCACTAGGACTATAAAGCCTGTATAGTAAGGTCACAGGGATTCGCTGCCGGTTCACCTTTAGTTTTATACGTAAGATAAGTACATTAACAGAGATGTTCAGACTGGTTAAAAGGATATAGTGATTAGTAATCATCTAAAAGATAGTGAGTTTCGGTAAATTTGGGAGTAAAAATTACTGATAAAAAATAAAAAATTAAAACAAAATATATATAAAAACAGAAATTAAAAAGTAGAAATTAAAAGTATTTCAAAATTGCCGTGTGTTGTTGTGTGAGTGTTTGTGCATGTGTGTGAGTGTTTGTGTATGTGTGTTCATGTATTATGTGTGTGACTGTTATAAAGATTATTCAATAGTTTCTAAAAGGTTCTCAGTTTCGTTATAATTCAGATTAAGCAAGTAGTTCGTCAATGTATTTTTTAGTTCCCTGTAGTTCAATGTTGCTATCGTAATATCTCCGCTAATGCGGTTATACAACCGCGGACCCATTACACCAATAGATTTTTTTCCAAAATTAGTGCGAGTTCTTGTGTTTTTAAAGATTTTGTCTTGTCTTCGTTGCGTGCTTAGATTTTCCAGAATGTCATTATCAAATGGACCTTTCTACTCATTTACGATACGATGTAGTGCCGGAAGATGTTTCAGATGCACCACAACCAGAACTGCTACCATCCATTTAGCTTAGACTGTCTTATCTATAGGAAAGATATGGTTAATACGTGCGGGACTAACCCTCGTATTCAAGAACGACACTATGAGAATACGCACCCACAGTGGATGAAATCTTTTTTCATAAACATCACTTTACGTTTCGAGCGGCACTATGGCGCACGCTACCGTGTGCCTTTAGAGCTCAACTTTGGCTAGAGGCACACGACAATGTGCCTCTAGTCACACTATGCAGTGTCGCACAACACATAAAGTGATTTTTATGAAAAAAGATTTTGTCCACTGTGGGTGCGTGTTCTCATAGTGTCGTTCTTGAATACGAGGGTAACTAGCCGTGGGTTTCCTCACGATGTTTTCCTTCATCTTTTTTAAACATGTATGGTAGCGCACATAGTTTATTCGAACAGTAAAATCCATTAGTGCCGTGAGTAATAATTTACTTACTCGGGCCATAAGTTGAATGAGTAGTTTCAGTTCTTTGGTAGTTGAAAGTGCTGAAGGAATCACCGGTCAATGTGTCAATTAATAATTTCTTATCACGTCAGCTCGCACGATAAAGATTTTAAGGTATTTTAGTTTCTGCCTGTTTTCGCTCACCGTTTGAAAGTAATCTTACAAAATTCTAAGCTGCTTGTAGCTCGCCGTAAATACTTATTTATAAAAACCGTCCAAGTGCGAGTCGGACTCGCGCACGAAGGGTTCCGTACCATTATCTTAAAAAAAACGGCAAAAAACACGTTTGTTGTATGGGAACCCCATTTAGATATTTATTTTGTTCTGTTTTTATAGCAGCAACCTAAATACATCATCTGTGAAAATTTCAACTGTCTAGCTATCACGGTTCATGAGATTCAGCCCTGTGACAGACAGACGGACAATGTCGGGGTCCCACGGCCCGCGTTTTCACGCGCCAGACCGCACCAAGGCGGACGGACGCGCCGTGGGAACGATGCATCCGTGGTGGCCCGTGCTCGGAACGCTTTGTACGCGACGCGCCGGACGCACACAGGCGGAGCGTCATCCGGCGCGGCCCGTCGTTTTACACGCCGTGGGACCCCGGCTTTAGTAATAGGGTCCCGTTTTTACCTTTTGGCTACGGAACCCTAAAAAGCAATAAGCTGTCAGAAATTCTAGCAGCCAAGTAGATTTACAATTTCAGAACGGGAAGAGGCAATTTTACACCCAAATAGCTTTCAGTCTACGCTGGCCTACATTGCCTAAATCCATTTATGCCACACAGCAGAAACTGTTACATAAATGTAGAATGCTCGCATTATAAGCTAAGCTCTAAAACGATTCAGCTTTTGTTCCAAGCTGCTATCATTTACGTATGTCTTTTTCTAAAAAAGTTCTTAATAAACCAGCATTTTCTTTAAAAATTGTAAAGGGTTTTTCATTAAGGATGCTCAACGTTTTATAGGTTATAGCGACCATATTATTAATGCTTCGTCGTCAATTGTTTAATAGTGTATGGCAAAATATTACCTTCACAATAGAAAGTTAAAGCGTTAAACAGCGTGTGCAAATCTTAATTATTATTCTTGTTTGAGCCTTCACCTTGCTCGATTGGCACCACACTGGAGCTGAGCCTGATTCTTCCAGGCTTGGCCGCGTGGAATCGGCGCAGCTACACCTAGTTTCAAAGTGATCCTTGTGATTTTATTGAAATAAATGATTTTAGAATTTGAATTTGAAATCATTAAATCTCGTAAGTGACTTCTGTTGAATTTTACGCAAAATAAAATGAACAATTTGAATGCATAAATGAGCATAATCATTTAATAGACACATTCATATAATAAATTTAGATATTGAGTTCAAATTGTGCAAAACATCTGTGGCCATATTGTGTAGGTATTTGAAAAATTACACATTTGATGTTATGACAATTGAATCCAATTACGATTATTAGTTGAGTTAGCCTCCAGATTGTATTGACTCGTTAAAGTCTATCCTTATCTACGCTATCTATCCTTTATCCTACGCTGTATCTTCAGCTTAATACCGTTAGTGTAATATCTACTGTGTATTATAAACTGTTGTTCCAAATTAGGTAAGATTTATATTAGACCGGGCCGTGTCCGTGGCCGGAGCCTTTAGTTAGTAGACGGGCCCGCCCAGACGGGACGCGGATCAGGCACTATTTTATATAAACTGCTTCATACAAAATGTATGTAACGTTACAAATCCGTGCCCCGTCCAGGCCACGTAAACGGCACGCTCCGGACACGGCCCGCTCCTGACACGGCCCGGTCCAATATAAATCTACCCTTACTGCTCTCTTTATCAAACAAAGCAAGCAAAAAAGCTTGCTAAAAACAACCGTTTAAATCAATAAAATTTTCGTGAAAATGGACTGTAAAAATACACGTATGTACAAAAGCAATGAGGCTGAAAATCCATCACATCACATAAATGGAAAAGTTACAAATCGCCGACACCGTCCAACTCATGCCTCGGGGACTACGAGAAATGGTTCCGGGTAGCAATGGATGATAAATCTTTTCTGGTCTAAATCTAGTTAAGGTGATAAGTGAGATTTTTGACTTTGTATGGGCTGAGTCTACCCGGATAGGACGGAAAAAGTGATAAAACTGTATTATCTTAAAAACCATCATATTTAAAAAGAAACTGTATGTAATTTACTTAGCAAGTATGATTATCTATCGAATTATATAAAAATGAACTGTTTAGCTGTTCATAGTTTTGATTAAAAACGAAACTAGTGTTTTTGAAGAGCCAACTTTGGGTAATAAATCTATTCAGAAAAGTTTCACTAATCGTGTTTCTGTCTGTAATTTATCTAGAATCCATAAGTTATCTTTTTCATAAAAATAAAACTGTATGTTTTGCGGTTATTGAGAAAAAACGATTCTGCATTCATCAAAAACATTTATTACTCGTCTTAACTCTATGAAATACTTCTAACTCGGTTGCTTGAAATATCGGTTTGATTATTTTTAGGCATCTATGAACTTTTTGCTCAATTACTTGATGCTAGACTTTAAATTATCAAGTTTGCTATAAGTCATCGTAGATTCAATTTCTTTATTATCATAATTGTAACTTTTTCACTTTCAAAACTTTCGTGAGTTGTACTACACATTATTACAACAACGGGAAATTACTCACGTAAAATATGATAAATTGTCAATGAGGACACCGACAATGTTTCGATTCATCTAGAGAATCTTCTTCAGGGTGAGTGGACCATAACGCGCTCGCGCGAGACGGCAATGCGAGCAGGGTAGCGCGCGCGTTATGGTCCACTCACCCTGAAGAAGATTCTCTAGATGAATCGAAACATTGTCGGTGTCCTCATTGACAATTTATCATTTACGTGAGTAATTTCCCGTTGTTGTAATAATGTATAATTGTAACTGTTATAATAAAAACTGTTTGTTAAATAAATTGTTTAAAAGAACTATAAAAGTAAGTTTTGGAAGCCATTTGTTAATAATAAATATATTTAGAGTTTATTAAAAGTTTTACCAATCATGTATAAGTTTCTATCTTTAATTTGGATAAATAAAACCCTAAAGCTATCTCTGCCATAAAATCAAAGCAGTGTTTTCATCAATATTACGCAGATATTCATAAAAAATGCTGTATTACTTACCTATGTATGATTCTGCGTTATATCGTACATCGTCCATTTTTATATAGCATAAAATATATATTTAAGTGGGGCTCCCGTACAACAAACGTGATTTTTTTGCCGTTTTGATAATAGTACGGAACCCTTCGTGCGCGAGTCTGACTCGCACTTGGCCGGTTATTTTAGCTGCACTCGTTAGCTATGACGCACCGAAATCGGCGAAAAATTCTTGATAATAAATTAAAACAACACAGAAGTTTTCATTGCAAACATCTGTGATGCATATTGTCTAAAGAAACTATTTAGCCGCGTGGGTGGACGTGATGGAAATCGAATATAGCCTTTATTATTTCAATAGATGGACCCGATCCTTCTGCAGCATCAGCTCTGATTGCTAAAGCTGTTTAATTGCCGCATTTCCCATACAGCTCGGTACAGTTAGCACACAGCTTTTTACGATGGCTGGGACACTCCAGCAAATCTGGGGGCACGGCAGTGCCCCCGCCAAGTCAAGCAATAAAGCGGCACGGCTGTACCATCCTTTTCTCGAAGCAGTTCAGGCCATTTTCGACCCCCTATAACTTCGTCGTGGATAAAACTAGAAGCCTGAATTTTTAGTAACCAAGCAGTCACTATATAAACACGGTATATTTCAAATTTCATTCAATTTGAACCAGTAGTTTAAGAATTATAACTAGTCAAAGTTTCCTATTTTGTCACTCACTCACTCACTCACTGACTGACTGACCGATCATCAAAAGTTTAAGGCACTTCTAGCAGACATAGAAGCTTCAAATTTGAAACACAATTAGTGTTTAGTGTAAAAATCCTAAATAACCTGCCAAGTGCGAGTTGGACTCGCGCACGTCGAGTTCCGTACCATTATCTATAAATCATGTTTGTTGTATGGGAGCCCCACTTAAATATTTATTTTATTCTATTTTTAGTATTTGATGTAATTAGCTAACCTTTACGTAATAACTTAAGACAGAAGGACCCTAAAAGTAGGGACTGAATAAATTAACCGACTTGGTATTACATGGATCTCACAACTTTTTACGGTAGAAGAACTGAGTTGCGTTGCGAGACTTGGCTTTTTTTACAAGTTATGTTTTTGATGGCATTTACTTTACATTGACACTCGTATTGCAATTAATCCCTGGACACTCTACCACGAGCACGGGCCGCTGTCGTTTCCGTCGCTGCAAACATCTACGCGAGGACGACAACGACGAAGCGCACCAACAAGTATTCCCAAAAGGGGTTGACGTCGGGCAGGCGGTCGGTTGTAAAACAAAAGCCAAATCCTCTTCGCAACATGTTTGTCAACGTATTGTCCCGACCTCACGTTAAGTAGGAAAAAGATTATGAAATAAAATAAGAAAATGGTGACTCGTATTACAAATTTACATAATTATCGATTTAAAACTGTTAGATCTCAACACTCTTTTTTTCTTGCTTCGAAATCTGCTAGAGCGACTAGAAAACTTACTCAAACTTACTCAGATTCTCAGACTTTCAGTGTTTTCCATTTGCAAATTGCGCTCAGTGCTCTGCTACATCATAGATAATAGTTATTTGTTATACAAGAGTGCTAAGTTGCTTTTTAACCGCGTGTTCAATTTTGATGACCGAGTAAGCGAAGGTAGTTCAGTTTAGGTTTTAACTACTACATTATGACAGGTAAGTATTACAGAATAATGATAATAATGACGTGAAAAAATGCCGCGTAAAGAACCGCGTACAAAGCAAATTGAAAAAAGAACACCAAGAAGGTACCGAGTCTGAGTTTTTAACAAATTAAAAAAAGTTGTATGATATATTCGGCACCATAGAGGTAGCAGTAAATAGGTTTAATGATTTTTTTAATTCACAAACTTAGTGCACACGATGTTCTAAATTCAATTTACTTTATCCTCTAGAGAATAAAAACGGCTTTTGCACTCAGATATTGAAGAGCAAAAATACTCTTTCCGAGATGGTGGGATGAAATAGTATATTATGCAACTAGTGAATAAAGGACGGATTTAAAGCGAGGGCCGTAGATGAGTCACGAGCAAGTGAAGGATTCTAATGATTGAATCACGAGCGCAGCGAGTGATTCAACTGTTAGAATCCTGAACGACGCGAGTGATTCATGGCCCTCGATATAAATTCGTACTTTATTCAGGAGTTGCATACTATACTTTATACCATGACTACGAGAATATTTATTTAATCTAATGCCAAACTCCTTGTCGCAAATATCGACCAATCAAATCTCGAGAATTTATTTGCACCAAAGAGTTTTGAATTTCGAATCTCAGCGCAAGGAGTTTGTGTAAGCATTGAAATAGAGACCGGATATATTTTGTGTTCCAAATTCAAACACCAAAATAGTGAATAAAAACAAAACAGTGAATAAAAGGCCTTTTTATTCACTGTTTTGCGTGAATAAAATAAGCTTTTTAAAGTAGGTATGGTATAATAGTATATTATGCAACTAGTGAATAAAGGACGGATTTAAAGCGAGGGCCGTAGATGAGTCACGAGCAAGTGAAGGATTCTAATGATTGAATCATGAGCTCATCGAGTGATTCAACTGTTAGAATCCAGAACGACGCGAGTGATTCATGGCCCTCGATATAAATTCGTACTTTATTCAGGAGTTGCATACTATACTTTATACCATGACTACGAGAATATTTATTTAATCTAATGCCAAACTCCTTGTCGCAAATATCGACCAATCAAATCTCGAGAATTTATTTTCACCAAAGAGTTTTCAATTTCGAATCTCAGCGCAAGGAGTTTGTGTAAGCATTGAAATAGTGACCGGATATATTTTGTGTTCCAAATTCAAACACCAAAATAGTGAATAAAAACAAAACAGTGAATAAAAGGCCTTTTTATTCACTGTTTTGCGTGAATAAAATAAGCTTTTTAAAGTAGGTATGGTATAAAGTATATTATTATGTAAATACATTGTACCTACGATGTTACGTAAAAGCGCGCTTTTAGATTTTTGAAATGGTTTTGCCAATACTTTACATTTACAGAACAGCTAAACATCGTAGGCGCTTACTTCGCCACCCGCTACATTCGTAGAGAACCGGCTATTCGTAACTAGACTGTGACCAGATCGAGATACAAATCAAATAGCGGTATCGAAATCAACATTAATTGTTCAACCCGATAGTGATGCTATGAATACGATAGAACTATTGAAACTTTCAAACGACTTTTAATTTTATTACCGAGTCGTAAAAACTAAAGTCCCTTGCGTGTCGCTGCTTCGCTGAGATAGTTTAGTTGAACAATAAGAGTAGGTACCGACTGTCTCATCAGAGTTTAATTCTTTTTTAAATGAGCTAAAAAAACAGGAAGATGGCTGTATTCTTTTGATGTAAACATTGGATTGTTATTTGCCGATCAATTTAAAAATGTTTTTGTATTGTTGAATCTACAAACTTATTTAGTTTGCTTTGACTGACTATACGACAATTTTATAAACATAGTACTCATTTCAAGCATTTAGCATATAAGTGCTTGCAGTTTGCTTGACCTTCTATATTTAAGTATATAATATGTTATGGTGAGTTTCGGGTGTGCGGGTGGACCAAAAAAATAAATAGGATTACGACTGTAATCCCCAAGTACGGTAGACATCCTCTCAGATCTGCAGGCGCTTAGATCCTTTGAAGGTGTCTAGTAAGGGTAGTCAGAGGCACGTCCAAACATTATATTTGGCACATGCCTACATCTTGCAGTAGTAAGCATTCCATACGTGACAGGTTGCAAGCCCATCGCCGCTTATAAGAATACTAACTGGTTTCCTTACGATGTTTTATACCGTTTTGAGCACTTTTTTTTGATGCGCATATAAATTTTTCGAACAGAAAAATTAGTTAATGCACGACGGGATTCGAACCCACGACCCTACGCGGAGCTGTGGAGAACAGACCAACGACTGCGCTCGACATTATTTCGTGTTGGGAGGTATATAAATTTATAATATTTATTATATACCTCGACTTTAATTTCGAAGGTCCGTACGCGTCCGTACCTTTAGAGCAGTGTTCCACAAAGTGTGTACCGCGGCACACTGGTGTACCGTGCTCATTAAGCCCTGGAACCCCGTCCGAATGTGCCTTGGAAAAATAAGGATATCTTATAAACGTATTTTTAGCAGCCCTGTCAACGATTACTCCAAATTTAGACCGTCTATGCTCAATTAAACAGGCTCATGTTTCGCATTAGATACCTTTTCTGCAATTTAAAGTTTAGTTTTGTTGATTACTAAAAAATGTAATTTCGTTGATTATTAATAAATGTTGATTAGTATTACATAAAAACTGATTTTTAATTTGTGGTGTAGGTACCTCAAAAAATTTCATTTTCCTAAATGTACCTTGGACACAAAATGTTTGCGGAACACTGCTTTAGAGTATAATAACATAAATGCATCACTACATAGTATAATGCAAAGTCGCTTTCCGCTTCCCGCGTCTGTATGTATGTCTGTATGTATGTTTGCTTATATCTTTAAAACTACACAACGGATTTTGATGCGGTTTTTTTTAATAGATAGAGTGATTCAGGATGAAGTTTTATATGTATAATAACATGCTTAATATATTAGAGAACCACTGATAATTTTAAGATTTCAAAACAGCGCGACTTTTTTTTTTAATTTTAAATGCCGTTAACGAGTATACAAAGACATTCTGTAATATATTTTGGTATCAGCTTTGCACCCGTGCGAAGCCGGGGCGGGTCGCTAGTGTCATATGAATTCATACATGTAAAAGCTCAAGTTGCAAGTTGTAGCCATCGCTTAACCGTCTGCTGCACGCGACGCGACACATCCTGATGCCTTCCATTTGTTGCCACGAGGGTTATTCATAACAGCCTTGTTTATTAGGCGCAAAATACACAGAAGCGATGAAGATTCGGATACGATGCGGATGTGGATCGGATTTGTTGTCGCTTCAAATTTTATTCGTACAAAATGTATGAAAGAGATGCGTCGTAAATTACACAGAAAGGATGCGGCGCGGATTTATCACTTGAGAATCCGCGCCACCTCGCTTGCAGTTGCGACCGACCGCCGTGCGAAGAGCACGGTAACACCACTGGTTCCTATCGTGCGTGGTCGCTTGACTTGCATTGACTTGAATCAGGGGAGTCGGCTTCAACAAACTCATCATCCGAGACCATTCCTACTTCCTCCCCCCCATCCTCTCGCGCAGGAAAGGTGGGTGAGACTGGAACATGCAGTGGCGGATTTGCCCTAAGGCCCAGTAGGCCCGGGCCTAGGGCGGCCAAATATTAGGGGCGGCAAATCGTGCCAAAAAAAACCACTGATGATAACAAGATTAACAAGAAAGAATTCAAATACAAAGTATCTTAATATATTGAAGCCTCGCGTACTTTATGATTATAATTCTTCTAAATCACTCTCTGAATAAAAAAATAACATCCCCACTTTAGGTGAAGGGGAGGTACCCTAAATAAAAAAAGTTTTGGACTGATTTGAAAAAATATTTTAAGTACCATTAGAATCCTACATTATCTCTGTTGAATATAGGTATACGTTATTTTCAAAAACGTTAGGGATTCGTATGAATACTTTGATAATGTAACCCAATGTGGGAAAAAAATACCAAAAAAAAAACCTCCCGATATAGGACATAAATATCTACAAAAAAATCTGCGATACCGTAGATGTCTAACTATTACAGTTTTGTCACAATAACTACTTTTTTGGGTTTCGTAGACTACAAGAAACCTTTATATTTTCGCCATGTCCGTCCGTCCGTCCGTCCATCCGCAGCTTAGCTCAGAGACTATCAGTGCTAGAAAGCTATTATTTTGCATACATAATTATTAGTAATGTTAACAAAGTCGTAGAATAAAATCTAGAAAAACAATTTTATTTAGGGTATCTCCCCTACACCTAAAGTGGGGAATGGGGATGTTATTTTTTTTCTCGCATACCCTAAGGTCTTTAAAAACATTATGGGTTTGTGAAAACAACTTTTCGATTAAAGGATCCGTTTGTGAAATATTAAGCTTTAAAGTGCAAAATTTTGTTAGAGTCAAGTGTGTACCCCCCTCCCCCCTACCAGTTATATACCACGAAGACCACGATTAGTTTTTAACGAATTTAAAAGGAAAATTATCACGGCTATGTAGGATTTACAAATTTACGAGTAATCATCGACAAACTAAGAAAATGTATTTTTCCCGATCGATGTAACGTTGTTAGCTGTGTTAACTACGAAACCCTACATTGCGCGTGGCACACACTTGGCCAGTTTTTATTTTTTTTCGGCAGTTAAAAGTGGGCAATAAAATAAATTCATTAATTAGAATAGTCTATATGATGAGTGCTAAGAAAGGGGCGGCACATGACCCGGGGCCTAGAGCGGCTAGGACTGCAAATCCGCCTCTGGGAACATGCTCCTGCGATGTCAGGACCGGGTCAAAAACTAAAAAAACCGGCCAAGTGCGAGTCGGACTCGCGCACGAAGGGTTCCGTACTATTATCAAAACGGCAAAAAAATCACGTTTGTTGTACGGGAGTCCCACTTAAATATTTATTTTATGCTCTTTTTAGAGAAATACATCATATTATGTGAAAATTTCAACTGTCTAGCTATCACGGTTCACGAGATACAGCCTGGTAACAGACAGACGGACAGCGGTGTCTTAGTAGTCCCGTTTTTTACCCTTTAGGTACGGAACCCTAGAAACATAAAAAATAATTCATAATATCTCATAACCTACCTATTTACCTAACTACTTACGTAGTTAGCATTCCACACGTGACAGGTTGCAAAGCCGTCGCCGCTTTCAAGAATACTAACAGGTTTCCTCACGATGTTTTCCTTCACCGTTATAAACACGTGTAACACGCATGTACATTTTTCGAACAGAAATATCCATTGATTCATTGCACGGCCAGGATTCAAACTCGAAATTAATTTGAAATTAATAATATCTACCTAGGTACCTATTTACCTAACTACATGAATTCAATAATTCAATTTCAAACTTTTTAGTCGATCATGTGAAGTACCATCTATTTACCGACTAACTTTACCGATAGTGGTAAAATAGCGCCACCTGCCAGCGGAATTGCAAACCTCTTTCATCTTACCTCTCAAACCCCGAGCGGTCGCATAAGATCGCGAAAAGTACTTATATTAACGTAGTAACATTACATGAAACTAGATGGCGCTGGAATGCAAAAATCAAGTTTGTTCTATGTTATATTTAAGGGGGGCCTTAAATATTTATTTTATTCTGTTTTTAGTATTTGTTGTTCGAGCAGCAATAGAAATACATAATCTGTGAAAATTTCAACTGTCCAGCTATCATGGTTCATGAGATACAGCCCTGTGACAGATAGACAGACGGACAGACGGACAGACGGACAGACGGACAGACGGACAGACGGACAGACGGACAGACAGACGGACAGCGAAGTCTTAGTAATAGGGTTCCGTTTTTACCCTTTGGGTACGGAACCCTAAAAAATGATTAGGTACCTATGTATTTTTGTTCTTTGTATGTTTGTTACTTTATTTCGTTGTTGTTTTGGTATTGCAAAACGCCCACAGGCACATTAGATATTATTTAGCTTTAGTTTTCTCTGTAAGTGAATTTGTAATTCTTATGAGAAAATAAACATCTTAAACCGTATCTGAAGGTCGAAAGTTATATTGAAGATAATAACTAAGCTATTTGAAGAATTTATTTCCGTAAATATAATATATGGTAAGGACTAAATGGTTTCCTTCTCATATTCTCATAAACAGCGATAGACTTGCGACCTGTTACGAATGGAATGCAAACTATACAAATAAATAAATATTGGTGGACATTTTACACATCGCCATCTAGCCCCAAACTAAGCAAAAGGATGGGAACCAGATAACTCATAGAATACTTATATTTTTGTAAATACATACATAAGATACAAACTAACACACAGATACAGAGCAAACATCTATGTTCATCACAAAAATATTTGGTCTGGGTGGGGATCGAACCCACAACCTACAGCGCTGGAGGCAGAGTTATTACCAACTGAGCTGTAAGGCAGTAAAATATAATGTTTGGCGGTGACTCTGATTACCCTCTTATGATATTAGCGCTGGGAGATCTGTGATAATATCTTCCATGAATGGAGATTACTTTAGATTTGTGAGTTTATTTAATTTAATTTAATTTAATTTACAATGAATTCGGTTTAATTTTCTTTAAAACATAGGAACTCATCCGCTAACCTTACTTAGCTACCCACATTTTTACACAACCATTGCTCCGGACGACCGCATTATCTTAGCCCCAAAATAAACCAAGCCTCATTTAATTTATCTCATTTCCTTTTTAGCCAAATAAACCACATTTTGCGTAATTAATTCAATTTAATGGTCGAGCTCGTGCCAACGAACAAAATCTATTTCAGCCAAATCGGATTTCACAGAAACAATCCTTGTATTAATAACGTGTCATGAAAATATTGTAATGCGTTCGGTAGGGATGATGTATGCATGCTACTGTTCATGTTTTAATATAGTGATTGTTGACATTGACTAATCCATCCTGTTAACTAATAATAATCGTTTATTTCGGAACAAGTTATAAGGTACAATATCACTACATAGTATAAAGCAAAGTCGCTCTCCGCTTCCCGCGTCTGTATGTCTGTATGTATGTTTGCTTATATCTTTAAAACTACACAACGGATTTTGATGCGGTTTTTTTAATAGATAAAGTGATTCAGGAGGAAGGTTTATATGTATAATAACATGCTAACCGTGCGAAGCCGGGGCGGGTCGCTAGTATATATATACAATAATATATAGTACAGAAATAACAATGATAACTACAGTAGTTATTAAAACTGTGTCGCTGTTACCATCGCCCACCTCCTGGACAAGTGCAGTTTGTTCCTAACTGTATACAAAATATACTGCAAGAAAATAAACTAAAAAATAAAAAGTATAGATCCTAAAATAAAGCTCTTATGGTAAGTGTTTTTAGTAACTGTAAACTTAAGTGTTCAAAAAAAAACATTTTTTTATAAACTTTTTAAATTAAGAATGTATCCAAAAACGATGTGCAGCTAATAATGACAATTTGAACTTAGCATTTGATGAAATCCTGTCGTAGCAACAATATGTAGTACCCGTAGGTACTGACTAAACACAGTTGCTCTACTTTGACGGTAGCGACAAAATTACATAGAAAGGGCACGTGCGAAATTACCCTTTTTGAATGTTCAAGTCTACATGTACATCCAAGACTTGTAAAGCCTAAGGTAATTCGAATGATTATCAGAGAATGTTTGTCTCTACGAATCTTTACTTTGCTAGTAACATATGAACGGAACAAATAAAGTAGGACGCAGAAGATGGTTGGTGCCACCCATGATTAGTCATCCGTCTTCAATAATTAGAGTGTTTGCGATTTACAATTGCTGTTTTCATTAATTAGTCACTATGAAGTGACTAGGATTTCTACTTTTTAACAGACCAAAAAACGTAGGAGTTTCTCAATTCGACACAAATATTTTTGATTATGTTAGACCACGCATAACTTTTTACAGAGTAGACCAATTTTGATAATTATTTTTTTAATGGATAGGGTACACTCCGAAGTTGGTCCCATAATTTTGATTAGTCGGAACATTTTCGTACACGTTTTATTTTTCTGGCATAGAATAAAAACCGATCAAGTGCGAGTCAAAATCGCACACGAATGGTCCTGTACCATTATCTGTAAAAAATGGCAAAAAACACGTTTGTTTTATGTGAGCCCCACTTAAATATTTATTTTATTCCGTTTTTAGTATTCGGTGAAAACTCGTATCACGGTTCATGAGCTACAGTTCTGTGACGGACAGACGGACAGACGGAGAGCGAAGTCTTAGTAATAGGGTCCCTTTTTTACCTTTTGGGTACGGAACCCTGAAAAGTAAAAGTGTGATGGCAACTTTATTGAAAAAGTTTCTTGTACGATGGAACGACCGTAATTACTTTTGACAATCATCGATGTTCGTAATCACTACATAGTATAAAGCAAAGTCGCTTTCCGCTTCCCGCGTCTGTATGTCTGTATGTATGTTTGCTTATATCATTAAAACTACACAACGGATTTTGATGCGGTTTTTTTTAATAAACAGAGTGATTCAAGAGGAAGGTTTATATGTATAATACATGCATAATATAGTAGAGAAACACTGATAATTTTAGAGGTTTCTAATGTGATGTCGTAAATAAACACATTTTTTTGCGCTTACATTGCAAATGCTGGCTGAACCCCACGAGATATATCAAAATAATGTACTACAGTATTGTACACCTTAAAAACGTCTACAAAAAAGTCAACGATGGTATTAGAAATGTCTTACGCACAGCGAAGCGGGCACGGGTCAGCTAGTCCTATATATAAATCAGTTCAAACTATAGCCGAAACGATGCAACTTTGTCACGAATATTGTTACGATTTTTCGTTTCCGGTTCCCGAGTAGACCCCCAGATGTCTTACAGAAGTCTTGATTGATAATAGTAGACAGAACACGATGTCTCGGAAACATACTCGTATGTGAATTGTACCTATAGAAATATATTTCTAACCGCCCAGGAAAATCTTGCCATATATCATCAGTAACAATATACACTCCACTACCTACCGTCATTAAAGACCCTCCAAATGAACCCTACATACGGAACCCTACATAACCGGCATTACAGTTATAAATGACAAGGGAAGATAAAGTGAAGAGTGAGGATTTGGGGAGCCTCGAAGCAAGCTTTGAGTACTTGACAAAGGAAAAGATGTTTGACTTGGTAATTAATGTGGCAACAAAGATGATTTTCCCTTAATGTATACAGTAATGGTTATCAGCAAATTCCCTGTTCCCCCGTGTTCTCAGCAAGCCCTGCCTTCCATATGCTTTCGATGACTCAATTTGGTTCGGTAATGTCGGATTGATACCATTGTTTGTTTACAGGTTTCTTATTCCGACTTTTTATTCAAGGAAAGAGTAGCCTTTATAGGCTAAGACTGTACCTATTAAGAAAAAAAAAACCCTTTTTAGGGTTCCGTACCCAAAGGGTAAGAACGGGATTTTATTACTAATACTCTGCTGTCGGTCTATCTGTCTGTCTGTCTTTTTTCTGAATTTTCACAGATGATGTATTTCTGTTGGCGCTATAACAGCAAATATTAAAAACAGAATAAAATAAATATTTAAGTGGGGCTCCCATACAACAAACGTGATTTTTTGGCGATAGTGGTACAGAACCCTACGTGCGCCAGTCCAACTCGCACTTGGCCGGTTTTTTTGACTTTAACTTATTCCCTTGACTTCCCTATATTCTTTATTCTAAAATAAAACGCAACAATTGCAATTTATCTTTAAATTAAAATACCTCGTTACTTGAACATACTATTTTTCTTCCACTCTACTATTATTTACATTTAGTTTCATCCAAATTCGTTTAGCCGTTTGGGTGTGATTGAGCCAGAACCATACAATCTAGGTTTAACCTAGTTTGGATACCTATGTTGTTCCTATATTTGAATTGTGATTTAATATAAGAAATACTTTTGCTTATCTATATCTATGCAGTATGCATTTAAGGACGTTTGTTGAGAAATAAAATATCTTTATTTTATCTTATCTATCTAATCATCCTTACAAACATTCGGATCTATTATTAGTAGGATTTTGCTTGAGTCTCAACTCAGCTTCCTTTACTTAAAGTGATACTTGAAATTTTTGACTTTTAGTATGGGCTGAATCTATCCGGATACGACGGAAAAAATGATAAAACTGCATTATCTTGAAAATCATCAAATTTAAAAAGAAACCGTCTGTAATTTAGGTAGCTACCTAGTATGATTATCTAACGAATTATATAAAAATGAACTATTTAGCTATTCATAGTTTTGATTAAAAACGAAACTAGTGTTTTTGAAGAGCCAAATTTGGAAAATAAATCTATCTAGAAAAGTTTCACCAATCGTGATTCTGTCTGTAATTTATCTAGATTAAATCCATAAGTTATCTTTGTCGTTAAAAACAAAACTGTATGTTTTGCGGTTATTTAGAAAAAACGATTCTGCATTCTTCAAAAACATTTATTACTCCTCCTAATTCCATCCAAAGTTTTTACCTCAAAAGACGCTGCAGTTCACGGTAGCAGTTTAAGCATTTTTTGTCCACAGGTCAGGTCTCGGATGATTTACTTCTCCGATATTACTTGGAGTCAGGTGGGTGGGACGGACGATGGAATTAAACTCCCGAAGGAAATATGGCCGTGTCCTGACAACGGGCCTGGATAATAATGAAATTGCACAAGATTGTACAATGCGAGTGCCTTTTGATTTACAAGAACAGAACTTCTGAATATGCTAGAAAAATGCGAGAACATAATGGATTATTATAACATGTCATAAGTCAACACCGATTTACATGTTGACTATAAGTAGGAAAAAACAAATCGGCTGTGACAGACGGACAGACAGATAGACAGACAGACGCACGAGTGATCCTATAAGGATTCCGTTTTTATCCTTTTGAGGTACGGAATCCTAAAAAATACAGAACCACAAACAAAAATTAGTAAAATTACCCTATATGTTTTAGAACTATCTATCTGAGGTTACGCTAATTTAGACATTGGCGTAAACTGAATAAGATCTATCGTATTTTACACAATATTAGTCAGTTTGTGGAAACAATAAAATTGCCACCATTATTACTTTCGATGTTCTGCACGATGCAGTCAGTAGAGAGTAGAGACCTCATAAGTAAAGTTTATCTACAAAATGCAAGCAACATTTTTACGAATTCTTCTCAAAACCGAACTAAAATAAATGAATAGAATATCTCATTTCCCCAACAAAAATACCGAAAAACTTAAAAATGCTACGGAAAAAACAGAGCAACGGAAGGGCGAAACAATTCCGCTTTATAGCTTCCGGCCGCGCATTATGAAAATGAAGTTTTTATGTTCAGTGTACCTTCGGCATTCTTTGGATTTCACTTCGAATTAACACCGAACGTTTATGATTTATATCTTTGTGCTTTACGACTTTTGAATTACAAAATAAATAAGACCTACGGTCAAAGCATCTGCAACTACTAAAAACAAATAAAAGGCCATAGAAGGCCCCATCAAACAAATGAGTCTTAGCTGACAGTGTAAAGCTGTGGGGCAATTTTGTAAAAACATGATTATCATGTTATGATATTCATACCAACATTTATTGGTACTGAACGCCATAATACCTACGCTTTTTATGCTGTTTTAGCACCTATACCTACGCTTTCAATACAATACCTACAGGTGTCTAAACAGTGAATAGTTACTATGAAAAGTGTACAGATTAGGTATTCTCTAACATTAGGTACATAACATCATAACATTACTATCATATTTTTACAATAGCCCTGCTGTGCGGAGTGGACCAATAAAATAAAAATAAATAAAATAAAATGAGCCTTTATTTCTACTAATTACTAGTTTAACTTAGGTATAATTATTTATTTATTGTGTATCACTTTTATCAGTAGTCGCCTCCATGGCGTAGGCCTCCCCCAATTTCTTCCACATATTTCTATTTCTGGCCTTTGTCATCCAGTTTGATCCAGCTTTCTCTATGAAAATGTCTTCCCATCTTTTTTCTGGTCGACCTCTGCCTCTTGTTAGATTTCTTGGTATCCACTCTGTTATTTTTTTGGCCCATAGACTGTCTTCCATCCTAGACATGTGTCCTACCCATTTCCATTTGAGGGATCTTATCCTTTTAACAACATCTGTTAACTTTGTTCTTTTCCTTATTATTTTATTCCTGACCATATCTTTTTGTCTTATTCCCAGCATGCTCCTTTCCATCTTCCTTTGACAAATGGCTAATTTGCTCTCGTCTTCCTTCTTTAAGGACCAGCTTTGACAACCATATGTCAACGAAGGAAGAACTGACACTTCATAGAGCTTTTTCTTAATACTTAAATTTATTTGTTTATTTTTCATAATTTCTTTTAAACTCCAATATTTTTTCCATGCAATGGCTATTCTTCTTTGAACTTCGTTACTTGTGAACTTTTTAAAAGAGACCATCTGTCCCAAATATACATACTCTTTGACATAATCTATATTTTTGCTTCCCACTGATATATCCTCTATTATTCCGTTAGTTATTATTTTTGTTTTTGTCGCATTTAGTCCTAAGCCAACTTTTTTGCTTTCATTTGCTAGTTCATTCAGCATTTCTTCCAGTTCCATAGTTCCATAGAGTGGACCAATAATAGCGCTCAAATATTCGAGTTTGATAATGTCGAACGCTGTCATTGGTACGTTACGCACAGTTTCACATATCTCCGCACAGGCCCGCGTAGTTAGACCCACCCTTAAATAAATAATTCCACAAGAAATCAGAGAGAACCTCCGCTTCATTTATTAAAACAATTTTATGACTACCATAAATAAACGCCAACTATCGCGATTAAAATTACTTTGTAAAAATGTCAAGTACCAGCGAACAGGAAGAGTTATAAAGTCCCAGTGACTTGTTAAATGATGAAATAACTCTCCCACAGTCTGACGCCTAGGAATCTCTAATTGTGGAAGCATAAACCGTGCTACGCTCGCAAATAGCTAGCTTCACCTGGGTTTTGTTTCAATTATCTTTTTATCTGAGGTCCTTTGGAAATTATCATATTTGGGACTTCATGGAAACTCATTACATTCTGTAAAATTATTGATGGAAAGTAATCAAATTTTTGAAGATGATTTTTCACGCATAAATTCCTTTGTGTAGTTTTTAAACATTTTGTATTAAATAAAATGTTATTTCTTTTTGAAACTGGTTCACTCTTCGTTACTAACCTGATGACGGAGCACTCTCCCAGTAGGTAGACTATGACGTCAAACCAAGAAAGCAATACTTTTAGTTATATAATACTTTAATATGATATTTTTTTTATAATATTGGTTTGCCCCATGATGTAATATTGTCGAATTATATGGCTAACATGAACAAGGCGGTTAGACTAAGCCAGTTAAGTCAATTGGAAATTCCTGTCAACTTTACAATAAACCATCTTTACCCTTCATTTTCCAACGTCAGGATGCAGTTTGAAAACCGCTAGCGTATGTCCAACGTTACTATTTGTAGTGGTAATTGGCGTCGCCGCACGCGATGCGATGTCAAGTGACAGCGCGTTTGCCGTTTCTCGCAAATTGCTGCCAAGTGCATTACCACCCGTTGCTTGGTGCCTGGTCCACAACCTTACGAATAACAGTTGGTCCTCTCTTTGCACCTTTTTAATATGATGTATTTCCGTTTTTACCAGCTTCTTTTATCGCCGTATGTCAGTAGAACGATTTTGAATACGTCAAAAAAAGTTATGGTAACAATAATTACGTTTAAAAAACTAAAAATAAAACCGACGAAAATGTATCGACCAATCACAAAGTCGAGGGACGATATTCGTTTTTTAAGTTTTTGAAGGAACTGTCAGTCCTACATAAATATAATTTAAATGTGTTAAAGTTGGGACTATTATCTACACAATAGAAAAAAATCATTGAAATAGGATTAATTAACGGATTAATAACCATTTTTAGGGTTTCGTACCCAAAGGGTAAAAACTACTGGTTGCTATTATGCCAAATAGGAACCAGCTCTCGGATCAATATCAAAAATTAAAAGAAATCCGTGAGACTATTACCCGAAATAATAAAACGCAGAAAAATACATGCAACACATAAAAATACAACAATGAAAAATACGTAAACGTAGAAAATTAAAATATACCTCCAGGCACTCGTATAATTGGTTCAGTAGTGTTCGAATAAAACCCGATCAAACAAAAAGAAAAAAAATACTTCAATAAAAATACCTTTACATCTAAATAGGTGTATGTACAGATTTTTTTGAGTTACTTTTTATTTTCAAGCAATAAAAAAAATATAACATAAAAATAATGAATATAGAATGACATGGTATGTAGATATAGCATAGGTTAAGTTTCATAAGTTAGTAGAAGTGATTACTTGGTAACAAAAAAGAAAAGACAAAACAAGGAAAAAAAAAAATTGTGTGTGTCAGCTCCGACGCACGACTGGAGTTTACCAGATCGTGCGTAGAGCGTACCACTATAAGATGTTTTGCCATCAGTAAGAGTGAGAGAAAGCATTATAAGGTATAGGCAAAGTAAGGGTACACACTACCCACGATCTAGCTGCACTGCTCACACCAAATTAGAAAGTTGCGAACCAAAAACGTAACGAGGTCATGCGTTCAGTAGATTTTACTACTCACATTTTTTTTCATACCGGGCGCCTTATATCAAAAACCCATTCTTAAGGTGATAAGTAAAATTTTTGACATTTTGTATGGGCTGAGTCTACCCGGATAAGACGGAAAAAGTGATAAAATTGCATTATCTCGAAAACCATCAAATTTAAAGAGAAACTGTCTGTAATTTATTTAGCTAGTATGATTATCTAACGAATTATATAAAAATTAACTGTTTAGCTATTCATAGTTTTGAAAACGAAACTTGTGTTTTTGAAGAGCCCACTTTGGAAAATAAATCTATCGAGAAAAGTTTCACCAATCGTGATTCTGTCTGTAATTTATCTAGATTATATCCTTAAGTTATCTTTGTCATAAAAAACAAAACTGTATGTTTTACGGTTATTGAGAAAAAACGATTCTGCATTCATCAAACACATTAATTACTCGCCTTAAGGAGTAAACTCCAAAAAATAATCAAAACAAGGTAAAAATAAACAAAACTAAACAATAATAAAAATATTATCATATATACATCAGCGAATTACTTTTTTATAATATATACCTGTACCTATAGAATAAGTAAAAAAAAACTTCTAGAACGTTACTCCAAAGTGAACCAGTTGGTACTTTCAAGCTGTGACTAGTTGCCTAGTTTTAGTGACATATCGCAGAATGCTTTAAAACACAATGTTGCATTGGGCATGTTCTGGGAAAATAATTTGGTGGTTATTCTGTACGAAAATACAGCACGCTCCAAAATACCTAATAGTCGAAACCTTCATATTGTACTTATTTAAGTACTAGCCGACCCGCGCCAGACGTTGTCCTGTCAAATTTTAATAATCGCATAGGAAAAAGCAATATCTGGCCAATTTTTTACCTACAAACCTTGTAGTGATAAAATAAATTACAAATTTTGGTAGAATGCATATCACTCATTAGTCAAAACTGCGTTGTTATGACAACTAAATGTTTTTAGTCTGTGATGTCCGATTTGTTGCACACCACCGCCGTCTATACCAAAATCATCTTTTTTACATTTCTTTACTATTTAGGGGTTGTTTTCGAATTATAAGTTCCCCCTTTATTTATTCTTATTTTTTATCTACATACTACAGCAAATTTTATCTTATCCGTTTTGTCTTTTACTTTTGATTGGGGAACATAAAAGCAGCCTTATCACAAACTTTCGCATTTATAATACTATTAGGATATCTATTTAGATACTCGCAGATTTCTACGTACGACGCAGATGGACGACCGACTATCAAAATCACAGTCCTTTTACCTTAGCAATAAGAGATAGAGATCCTAGTAAACTGGCCTCACAGCTCAGTTGGTAGTAACTCTGCCTTCTGCGCTGTAGGTTATGAGTTCGATCCCCACCCATGGTAAATATTTGTGTGGTGAACATAGATGTTTGTTCTGTGTCTGTTATATGTATAATAAGTATGTATTTATAAAAAAAAAGTATTTAATTATTCCATCAGTTATCTGGTTCCCATAGTACAAACTTTGCTTAGTTTGGGGCTAGATGGCGCTGTGTTTAAGTCCGCCAATATTTGTTATTTATAAAGTAAATAGATACATTAGAATAATCTAGAGTAATCCCAAAAACGGTAGACATCCTCTTAGATCTCTAAGTGCTCAGATCCTTAAAAATTTCAAAACTGTTTAGTCAGAGACACGTCCAAACATTACATTTGGCACATACCCAAATTTTACTAAGCATTCCACACGTGACAGGTTGCAAGACCGTCGCCGCTTACAAGAAACATTCATCATATTAAAACTATTATTAACAAGCTGACCCCGCGAACTTCGTATTGCAATTGACAAAATAAATGTTGTTTGAAGTTCCCGTTCCAGTTCCCGTTCCCGTTCTTAGGAACACACCTACATTGCTTAGACAACAGTGAACTTTATACAATAGCAATAAAGCTCAAATTGACTCTACGTTTTAGTTAGAAAACTTTTGTATGGGAAAAAGAAAAGGACTGTTTTTAGGGTTTTCCCGGCAATTATTCGAATTCTTCTCACCTTTTAAATCTTCCCTAGACCTCCACAAACATTTTAAGACCAAGATAAGATAAATCCGTTCAGCCGTTCTCGAGTTTTAGCGAGACTAACGAACAGCAATTGATTTTTATTTAAATAGATATACCTACTCGATAGAAAACGATGACCATCTAAGCCTTATTGTTGCTAGCGTACCTCCTTGCGTCCTTGTTTACGTAGGTACCTACTCGAGCTTCTCAATTCCAAGTTCACTCTCCTGTAACTGCTACGGAAGTGAGCTGAATGTAAATAAGGCATTATCGTAGTAGTACTACTATTTCAGCGGTTTGACGTTGACTTTGGTTGAAGACCGTAACTATTGTCATTCCTCAAGAACAAAAGACGATGAAATAAATTCCGTGTTTTTTAATTAGTTAGGTTCAGTTTGTTTTCAACGTATAGCAAGCGCGGATCCACCGGGCACTTTGGGCATGCCCACAACCCTAATAGACTTGTGACCTCATAATTTTATTTTTTGCTATTTTAATAGTGTCGTTTTAGGGTTTCGTAATCAATGGGTAAAAACGGGACCCTATTACTAAGACTCCGCTGTCCTCCTGTCTGTCTACTTTAATATCTTTAGTTAGTAGACGGGCCCGGACGGGACACGGATCAGGCACTGTTTCATACAAAATGTATGTAACGTTTCAAATCCGTACCCCGTCCGGGCCAAGTACACGGCACGCCCCGGTCCTGGCCCGGTCAAATATAACTCTACCCTTATAGTCACAATATGCAAAAGCGATCAGACGCAAACTTCACCACCCTTATCTAGTCACATAATGTAATAAAGGGTGTAGGTAACACATAAGCATTAATTTGGCTTATCACGCCGTGCACACCGCTAAAATTACACCGCAAACCTACATCTCAATAATTAATTTAATGTCCCATTAGCCAGCCGTGATAATCTTTATGGCTCCTTAGAATAGTACCTCTTTAAATCACAGGCAGCGCTTCAACTCGATATTATCGCAGTTTTACGTTCATCCTTAGGATGGATAGGTTTTTTCGGACGCGACTTTTTGTCGGTGATAATACTGATCACTCAAGATTCTCTAGAAATAGAATAGACTTTATAATTACGAGAAGGCACTGTGAAAACCTGGTTGGATCTGGCAGTCAACTTAACAACATTTTTTACAGAAAGATACTGTTAAATTCTATTCTATTCTATTCCTTCAGTGACTCTATGCAATGTCTGATTTAAACCGTCTTATACGTAAATAATTTGGCATATTGTGAAGTTACTTGATAGGTTTCGTTTTGAATAACTCCGTTATTAGTATTATCCTGTCACTGATTCTAAAGTATTTACAACTTTTATGTTAGGAATTAATTGTAATACAATTACTTACGTTCATAGCATTACGTAACGTTAAAACAAGCATTTACAAAAAAAAACCGGCCAAGTGCGAGACGGACTCGCGCACGTTGGATTCCGTACCATTATCTATTAAAAACGGCAGAAAAACACGTTTGTTGTATGGGAGCCCTACTTATATATTTATTTTATTCTGTTTTTAGTATTTGTTGTTATAGCGTCAACAGAAATATTCGTACATCATCTGTGAAAATTTCAACTGTCTAGCTATCATGCAGCCCTATGAAAGACAGAAGAACAGACGGACAGATGGACAGCGAAGTCTTAGTAATAGGGTCCCGATGTTACCCTTCGGGTACGGAACCCTAAAAATTACCACATGACACTTTGTCGCGTCTGACACTCCCTTTAAAGTTTAAATGTCGTCTCTCAGTCAAAATATCACGTATTTCTCAAGATAAGTATGATGTATGCCTTCGCTTAGTTTCATGTGTTTTAAATTCATGAAAAGCTCCTTCCTCGTAACTAGGTTACCTGAATGTTTACCTCAAAACTTGGCCTTTGAAACTTGCGATTAGATTTGTTTGAAAGCTAATATTTCTATTAGGGTAAGATTTAGAACTCTCACGACCGCTACGATCAAACTAAGTTTGCTCTATAAATTGGAATTATGAAACAGAAATATGTGAATCTAGGTAAATAATCTAATAATGTTACCTGCTTACCTGTTACAAATCTTGGTAAATCACTACATAGTATAAAGCAAAGTCGCTTTCCGCTTCCCGCGTCTGTATGTAATATGTAATATGTATGTTTGCTTATATCTTTAAAACTACACAACGGATTTTGATGCGGTTTTTTTTTATAAATAGAGTGATTCAAGAGAAAGGTTTATATGTATAATACATGCATAATAAAGTACAGAAACACTGATAATTTTAGAGGTTTCTAATGTGATGTCGTAAATAAACACATTTTTTTGCGCTTACATTGCAAATGCTGGCTGAACCCCACGAGATATATCAAAATAATGTACTACAGTATTGTACACCTTAAAAACGTCTACAAAAAAGTCCACGATGGTATTAGAAATGTCTTACGCACAGCGAAGCGGGCACGGGTCAGCTAGTATAATATATTACTCTAAAATCATTAAATATAGTCTACTAAATAATAGTCTACTCCTTAACCCCAACAAAACCAAATATATGATCTTTGGTAGCTCACATCAACTGGCAAGTATCAGCCAAAGAGCAAGTGTTATGATCATGAATGAACCTATTGAGCGAGTTCATAAAGCACGTAATTTGGGCTTGGAAATGGACTGCGACCTTCGGTTTGAAGAGCATGTAGCTCACACAGTCAAGTCTTGTTTCTATAAACTGAAAGTTTTGTATAGAATGAGGCCATATTTATCAGAAGAGTTACGCATCCAACTGGTAGAGTCGCTTGTACTTTCTAAACTTAATTATACGGATGTGGTTTTTGGCCCTCGTCTATTGGGAAGAACGGCAAGACTTGTACAACGAGTCCAGAACGCGTGTGCTCGTTTTTGTTTTAATATCCCACGACGAGGATATGTTTCTCCCTTTTTAAATGAAAATTCGTTGCTGAAGATGAGACATAGGCGTAAGCTCCATTTAGCTTGTCTGCTTTTTGGCGTTCTGAAACACAATGCCCCTGATTACTTATATTGTAAGCTTAAAGGGTTGTTTAGTTTGAGATCCTGCAATCGCCGACAGTGTTTGAGGCAGCTTTCGACGCAGCGACATAGAACAGTAGCCTTCAGAGGCAGTTTTCGATATGCTGCGTCGAAATGCTGGAACAATATTCCACCGCCGATAAGGAATCTGCAAAGTATCGATAGTTTTAGGTTCAAATTAAAAATATATTTACTCAACTGGCAGAAGGAGCAGGAACTTTTAAGACATGATACAAGTGCTATTTAACCTAATTCATTATTATTCACATTCATATGACTACTATTATTATGTATTATGGATATATATATGTATAGATATTCAAATTATAGACTTATTAATTCACATAATATACATATATTTATATACTATTTATTTTATGACATATTCATTTAGGTACTTATTTTATAAAATCGTTAAAAATACTTTTTTGTGATTATTGTTTTCTTTTATGTTCTTTTACTGGAGTGTAGGTTTTCTTTAGGATTATATTTAGTATTTTATTTTTTATTTTTTATTTTTTTACGTACCATTTTTGTTGTTAATTTTAGTTTAACTTCATAACTAGTGTAAACACGTCCACTCTTATCTATTATTTCTTTTTTTAACCATGGTTCTCAAGGCCCCAACGGAAGATCAGCGTAGGTTATTATAACCTGCATATGCTGAGTTGGGACCATTTTGCAACTTGCTTAATTAAGTACCTGCCCAAACCCGTTTACATCAATTAGTTAGTATGTTGTATCTAAGTACTTAGGTGCATCATAATTAATTGTAGGTACCTAGGAATAAATAGTTATAGTTGTACCTTTATAGTTGCAAATAAATGATTTTGATTTGATTTGATTTGATTTGAAATATGTATACATTACTAAAACAAGTGTGCTGTAGCAAAAGCTGAAGGTTATACTCGTATAAAAAAGGGGAAAAAAAGAAATCTTATAAAAAAATCTCTGTCGTAGTATTAGTAACATGTACAAGTATTTTTAGCAAAAATCATTTTCTTATGGATTCTTATATAATATTCGTAAAATGTAAGTTTAAACGGTCGAAAAGTTTTATCTCAAAAATTACAGACAATGCTAAAAAAATACGGTTAATAAATTCACTTCCTGCTTTTATTATTTTTTAATATATACCTGCAGCTTATTATTGTATTGTGTTTTAAAATAAAATATATATTCTCTTCTATTTTAATTTCCCAAGATTGCTGTTCGACAAGGAAAACCTTGAGTTTTATGAAACAATTTGAAGCCCCAAACCGCACTAGTACCGTTGGCAGAATCGTTACCAACGGGTTTACTTGCATCCAAAACAGGTTTTTTAATATCAGTTTACATCAAAATTTAGGTAAACAACGATCAATAAATATAATGCAGTAAGTATTCGTCGATCTGCCGATGATCATAGATCGAGGAGCATATGAATTGTCTTGAAAGGTCAGCAATACAAGAAAAAAATTTGTAATTAGCCGTATTTCTATTTATAATGATTATTACAACCACGATAGTTTTAATTCTACAACGATCAATTATATTTTTGAATTATTCCGGGTTGGCCGAGTTAGAGGTACCTCGACTTTTAATTAGAAGGTTGTGGGTTCGAATACCGGGTTGCATCAATGGACATTTCTGTTTGAAAATGTATATGCGCATCAAAAACATGAGCATGTGCCAAATATAATATTTGGACGTGCCTCTGACTACCCTCACTATACATCTTTAAAGGATCTAAGCGTCTGGAGATCTGAAAGGATGTCTACCGTACTTGGGGATTACAGTCATGATCCAATTTATTTTTTATTTATATAAGTACCTATTTTCTGGCATAAAGCACGGATATCTCAAAACTAGCACTACAACTATTTCGAAACAATATCTAAGTATTCAGCTTTTTCAATTATTAATTTCTTCAAAAACTTCTGGTGTTAAATAGTACTGATAAAATAAAAGCTTTTCTAGCTTATAAAACCGATAATATAAAAAAAACGAGAAACATAATCGTGGCGATACGCTCGGCGGAATTTTTGGTTCTCAACAAAAGGGAATGGCTCTTATTATACCCTAATTAACACCCTACAAAAATATCCCTAAATATCCTTTACGCTATCCGGTAGAGATAAGATTTTCTTTGCTTCCACCTTTAACGGCGATAAGAAAGTCTCGGCGTTTTGTCGCCATGGTGAGAAGCAGGTGTTTTAGTGAATACACATTGTCATAGAAGAGTCAGTTTTGTAAGGCAATTTTTCATTTTAATATAAATTTGTAATGATAATAATAATAATAAGTAACTAAGAATTTTATTATTATTATACACTAGCAGTCCGCCCCGGCGGCGGCCCGGCACGGGTGTAATAATGATTTTATGGGTAATTTATTTACACCTTGGGATACATTATCGAAGTTTTCATACGGATCCCTAATAGTTAGACATATGACATAACGGACTTTTTTGTAGATATTGATATTTTCTATAAAACTGTAGTACATTACTTTACTCTATTTTCAATAACTTCCGCAGCGTAAGCGATATAAGGTTATTTTATGGATTTTTTTTCACACATTATCGAAGTTTTCATACGGATTCCTAAAATTTTTATAAATTATTCTATAGCCTATAGATGTTCATCAGGGATAATGTAGGATTCTAATAGTAAAATATTTTTTAAATCGGTCCAGTAGTTTTGGAGCCTATTCGATGCAAATAAACAAACAATCAAATCTTTCCTCTTTATAATATTAGTATAGAAGTATAGATATAGATTTATACTTTACAAAGATCTGAGCACTGGAGATCTGAGAATTATGTCTACCATACAGGGTTTACAGTAATCAGATTTCCTGTATTTTTTCATTCTCTTTCTTTAACATTATGTTAGCGTGTTGTCATTATGCAAAGATACCATTAACTTAACAAGAATTTCAATCACAGGCTTTAATCAAATAAATATCTATAGAAAAAGTATTTTGTAAAATTTATTAAGCCGCGATGGGCTTGCAACCTGTCACGTATGTATCTGTCATCATTATTGTGTCTCATCTGCTCATTCTCTATTCTATTTCCAAAGCTCCTCACCTGGAAGCAAGCAGCATCAATATCACCCGATACCACAATACCACCTGCCTCGCGGTCACCGTGACAATTTTATACCATTATTATGTTTTTGTTACGCTCTGAACACACCTTGTCACCCCTTTGTTTCGGGGATTAATGGAGTTAATGGGTTCTCGGTTCATTGATTTAACGTATTGAACATAATTTAAAATGTATTGAACTTGGTAAAGTTGGTATTGATATTAGGAAAATTTATATTAGGCATATTTGAAGTTTGTATCAATTGATTAATATTTGCACACGGTGATATGTATCGCACTGGTATCTTATTGGAAAAGTTTTTTATTAGTATTACAAACTTTTATTTAACTTGCAATGTATGTATGCATGTAACTATGTAACTATGTTAAGGTGGAATCTTGCAACTCAATTTTGAAGCAGTTATCCCCAACCGATTGAGCTGAAATTTTACATACTTATGTAACTTCGGTGACAATGCGATCTGACGATGGAGGCAGAAGCTGTTCATCAGACACTTACAACGGAACTCCTTAGTAAATACTCTGATTGAGTAAAAACTTTGCATTCTTGTCAAGTTCCAATGACAATGTCAATTATTATGTAACATTATATGCTTGATAATTTCAATGATTTTACAAAAGCTTGTCATTGAAAAATATTTTTCAAACAGTAAACTTATTTTCGTTTTATTTTAATAACGACTTTATTCACAAGTTCAATTATACTATTAACCTTTTTCTTTTAAAATTTACGTGTGTTTCCAGCCCGTAAATTAATACAAACTGACATTTAAAACACATGTAAAAACCTTGTCTAGACAGAACGCTCAATGAATTTGTCTGACATTATTAAAGGGCAGTAAAATCAACTTTCGTTGAATTTAGAAACGGACACCAAATTCGAAAATAAAATCCAAAACATCACTACATAGTATAAAGCAAAGTCGCTTTCCGCTTCCCGCGTATGTATGTTTGCTTATATCTTTAAAACTACACAACGGATTTTGATGCGGTTTTAATAGATAGAGTGATTCAGGAGGAAGGTTTATATGTATAATACATGCATAATATAGTAGAGAAACACTGATAATTTTAGAGTTTTCTAATGTGATGTCGTAAATAAACACATTTTTTTGCGCTTACTTTGCAAATGCTGGCTGAACCCCACGAGATATATCAAAATAATGTACTACAGTATTGTACACCTTAAAAACGTCTACAAAAAAGTCCACGATGGTATTAGAAATGTCTTACGCACAGCGAAGCGGGCACGGGTCAGCTAGTAATCTATAAAACACAAATCCAAATTCAAGAGGCACATTGCTTAAACATCAGATTTAAAACTAAAAAAAACTAAAGGGATGCCATTTACGTCGGCCATCATTTTTTGACACGCCAAAAGACCAGTTTAGCATGAACCGTATCGAGAATTCGATCGTTCACATTTTGTGGAAACAAATAAGAGTTTTGCGGGAAATAGGGAGGTCTGCACATTTTGTTTTCAAAGTCTGGGAATTCGATATCAAGATTCTAAGCAGGTGTGTTTTAAGACAAGGCGTCTCTTTGCAGCGTGACATAGGGTTTAGAAGAAAATAAGTTTTCTGTTGAAAAATATTTTTCAATGACAAGCTTTTGTAAAATCATTCAAACCATTGAGCACCTGTCACATAATATAACATTGTCATTGGAACTTGACAAGAATGCAAAGTTTTTACTCTATCAGAGTATTTACTAAGGAGTTCCATTGTGAGTGTCTGTTGAACAGCTCCTGACTCCATCATCATATCAGCTTGTTGTCACCATATTATTGCATTGTCACCAAAGTTACATAGGTATGCATAATTTCAGCTCAATTGGTTAGCGATAACTGCTTCAAAATTGAGTTGCAAGATTCCACCTTAACAAACATAGTTGCATACATACATGCAAGTTAAATTAAAGCTTTTAAAAACAACTGATAAATAAACTATGATTATCATTAAATGTATGTTTTCAGTAAATTATCAGAGCCCACATCAAGCTATTTGAATTAAACATTTTTTTCTGTACTGTGCCTACCAGTACCTATCTATATTTAATATACACATCAATAATTTGTTACTAGAGATAAATATCTAGTCTATATCTACGTGCTCAAAACGGTGAAGCAAAACATCGCAAAAGTTACTGCAAAATGTGGGCATGTGCAAAATGTATCATTAAGATGCCTCTGATTACTCCCATAAGATATTTTTAAGGATCTGAGAGAATGTCTACCGTACTATTAATTTTTTAGGGTTCCGTACCCAAAGGGTAAAAACGCAACCCTATTACTAAGACTTCGCTGTCCGTCTGTCTGTCTGTCTGTCCGTCCGTCTGTCTGTCACAGGGCTGTATCTCATGAACCGTGATAGCTAGACAGTTAAAATTTTCACAGATTATATGTTTCTGTTGCTGCTCTAACACTAAAAACAGAATAAAATAAATATTTAAGGGGGCTCCCATACAACAAACATGTTTTTTTGCCGTTTTTATAGATAACGGTACGGAACCCTTCGTGCGCGAGTTCGACTCGCACTTGGCACTTTACTTAAACCTTGAAAATTATTTCGATTATTCGAAGTCTGGTAGAGCAAGTTTGTTTTGTTTTACGGCAATGTTACACAACATGTTCATTATCCTCTCCGGCCGTGTCTCCCGTGGGTTGTAAAAAAAGTCCGCTGCGTCGCGCTGCCGATGCTGTCGCCCGCTGTCCTCCACCGCTTTGTCGGCACTTTTTTTTGTCACCGTGACTGCTTTAGTAATCGAATAATGATCATGGCAACTCTGCGACATTGTGTAAATACAACGCAGTATTCAAACTGCATTCGGGTAACTCAAAACGTTTTGTATGATACGAGTAGGTGAACTAATCACACTAATATCACGCTCAAGTTTGGACGTTTCGTTGTTTTTAGGGTTCCGTACCCAAAGGGTAACAATAGCTAGACAGTTGAAATCTTTACAGATGATGTATTTCTGTTGCCGCTATAACAACAAATACTAAAAACAGAATTAAATAAATATTTAAGTAGGGCTCCCATACAACAAACATGTTTTTTTGCCATTTTTACAGATAATGGTACAGAATCTTTCGTGCGCGAGTCCGACTCGCACTTGGCCGGGTTTTTTATTTCACAAATTTTTAAAGATGCTTCTAAAATTTTGTTTACACAATTAGTTTTGCGCAAGTATTCTTCACATGCGATTAGATACGCTACCAGTGGAAAACCTTCACGCTTGCTTGTTAGTCAATCACGGCATAACGGCTGAAATGATTTCGATGAAATTTAGTACCTATATAAATTGATTACGGGCTATGAATACATATGATAAACTTTTAATTAAGGTAACACGCTTGCAAAGCCGTGGGGCGAAGCCAATAACAAATAAATATGAATGGTTAGTTCTTATCACTTTAATTAGGTAGGTACCAACTCATTATGGAGCGATATATTGTCATTAAGTGTAGTTGTAGTGAAAGGATTTAAAGCGTACAGTTGAAGTGTCGTGGGTAAATGCATACTATTTTATAGACTGGCCTCAAAGCTCAGTTGGTAGTCTGCCTTCTGCGCTGTAGGTTGTGGGTTCGATCCCCACTCGGGATAAACATTTGTGTGATGAACATTGTATATTTGTTCTGCGTTTGGATGTTACAAAGTATCTTGTGTATGTATTTACAAAAAAGAAACAGTATTAAAAGTGTTCTATCAGTTATCTGGTTCCTTTAGTACAAGCTTTGCTTAGTTTGGGGCTAGATAGCGCTGTGTGAAATGTCCACCAATATTTATTTATAATCTCCATCAAATATACGCTGGTTGGTGTCTTAAGATTTGCAACCCTCTGCTATGTAGTAACATGATCAATGGGGATTTCTCCCACAAACAACAATCTATATTGAAATAGGTTGTAGAAAGTAGGTACCTATCCATCCGTATGTAGAGTTGTGATACTGGATTCAAGATAACTGTTATGCCGTGACTGCTAAGTAATCGGATAGTGATCATAGACGCGCTAATATCAGGTAGCGATGAAGTAACAAGTTATGAACGAAAATAATTACGTTAAATAAAAACCGGCCAAGTGCGAGTCGGACTCGCGCACGAAGGGTTCCGTACCATTAAAACGACAAAAAAACAAGTTTGTTGTATGGGAGCCAACCTTAAATATTTATTTTATTCTGTTTTTAGTATTTGTTGTTAGAGCAGCAATAAGAATACATAATCTGTGAAAATTACAACTGTCTAGCTATCATGGTTCATGAGATACAGCCCTGTGACAGACAGACGAACAGACAGATGGACAGACAGACGGACAGACAGACGGACAGACAGACGGACAGACAGACGGACAGACAGACGGACGGACAGACAGACGGACAGACAGACGGACAGACAGACGGACAGACAGACGGACAGCGAAGTCTTAGTAATAGGGTCCCATTTTTACCCTTTGGGCACGGAACCCTAAAAAAACAGCTTCTATGGGGAATTTTGTTATGCAACCAAAGTTCTTAAAGTCCGTCGCCACTTATAAGAATACTAGCAGGTTTCCCCGACTCCTCGAGTTTTCCAGCACCGATTTATGCTTACACTTATATTTTTTCAATTCATTAGTGCACGGCCGGGATTCGAACTAACGATCTTTGGATGAAGTGCATTATAATCGGCCAATACGGTTTTTTTAAATATTAGTAATGCTACCTACCTACACCGATGCCTTAGATAAAAGAAAAATAAACGTTAAAAAACCTTTTTTCAGAATGAAAATGCTACTCTGGTCATAGAGAAGGCAATAATGAACCCAAATGAATTAAACAAATTTTATTTTTTTATTTTAAAAGGTATTTCCAAAAATTACCACATTATTAAGTTGAAAATCGATTTTGGCAGTAGCCTTATAGTCTCTACCTTTGTATAGTGGTATATAGTATACCTACTTATATCCACATACTCATAAGCAGTATATAATATATACCTATTAGGAATAACATTGCTATAATATATCCTATTTTTGCTTCCAAAAACTATCTTCATTAACTCGTATCGTAGATATTTGTAGAACCTTAAATCCAAAGGCGCTACGTAAAAAGCGCTATAGCTTTTCATAAAAGTTTTGTCTAAAAAACAATACTAGTAGCGCCATCTGTTAGTGAGTGGAAGAAATAAACATTGGCGAACAATTGAAAAACCCGGCAAGTAATATGTATAAAATTGATGTGGGCAACAAATTGTACATTATTTATATCTAGCTCCCGCCAGCGTCTTTACCCGCGTGGTACCTGAATAAAAAGTAGCCTGTTATTCTGATGTATAAGCAAAATTACTGTAGTTTCATCTAAATCCGTTCAGTAGTTATTTTACCCCCACTAAAAAACGTTGAAATGTCTATTCTGACCGGACAACATTACAACGAAATAAAAACATAAATACATTTTTTGGGATAAATCTAGAGGCGCGGTATCGCCCCCGCCAAGTCGAATAGGTATTATTTCCTCGCTGTAAACTAAACTTTCCTTTCATTACGTGGCCTTAAAATATCGCCCTCCTACGTTCCAGAAACTGCCCTTTGGCAAAACTTAATTACACAATCTTCCGTCTTAGCCAAACATCTCTAAAAATAGGTATATTAAACAAACAGACATGTAAACTGTTGCTTAAAAACATCTCCCGTAATCATTGCTAGGTATATATTATTATAGTCCCATTGTACAAAGGTTTGTTTAGTTTAGGGCTAGATGGCACTTTGTAATAACGTTCGACAATATAATATTTATTTTTAACCGACTTCAAAAAGAAGGAGGTTATCAATTTGCCTGTATATTGTTTTTTTTGTGTATGTTACGCGATTACTCCGGCGTTTGTGGACGGATTTACAATATTATCTTTTTAAGTGAAAGCCTTCCGAGGTGGTCCCATTACCACCAAGTCAGCATCTGATGACGGGATCCCAGGGAAATCAAGAGAAACCTTCAAAATGTATGAGCATTGATTGTGGTTTTCAACTATAGACCTTTCCCTTCTTTCATTGGCATACACCGAATGGAGGGCTAGCTGGGATAGGGCTCCTAGATCTCGCAGAGGGGAGAGCCCCCCCCCCTCCACTACAATTTTATTTATAAACATGAAGTCTGTTTTGTTTTTAGTTTTTATTGATTTATTTAGTTTAGTATTAAAAATTAAATTTATCTTTGTCCGTTTAGTATAATTTATCTTTTGTCCGTTTAGTATTAAACGGACAAAGATAAATTTATTCACCATAATTTTCATGTTATTAGTGAAAGTAAAATAAAGTAAAATAACAAGAACTTTAGTCGAAGGCCTAAGGCTAACTTAAACATAAGCCAAAGTATACAAAGAGTATTATCTAACTAAACAAAACTGTATTGTATTTAAGGCGATTTGCACATTCGCACATGCTCAATTTTGTACTGCTGTGTAAAATTAGCAGACTTGAGATCATATCATTTGGGTTTTGAGGCTAACTAGCTTTTATATTTAAACTAGAAGACCCGGCCACGCGATGCTGTGTCAACAGATATCTGTTAGAATCTTTTGGAGCTAACATCTTGTGACTGATAAATTGTGAATGTCAGATAATAAACAAATAATTTGCAATAAAATAATATTGCGATTCAAGCTGGATCAAACTGCAAAGTTTAATTAAAATCAGTTAAGTAGTTTAGGAGTCCATTGGGGACAAACAACGTGACGCGTAATCTATCTAATATATACATATATAAAAGAAAGTCGTGTTAACTCAAGATCAGCTGAACCGATTTGGCTGAAAATTGGTGGGGAGGTAGCTTAGAATCAGGAGACGGACATAGGATACATTTTAACGGGATTGGGAACGGGAACGGAATATTATCATTCTAAAGCGTTACGAAGTTCGCCGGGTTACCTAGTTTATATATATTAAGAAGATAAGTATCTACTTTACCAACTTTATATCATATTTTCAGCGTGCATTATAAGAGCTTTGTTAATTTTTTCTGCACATTCAAGCAATTTTAAGCTTAATTACCTTCTCGTTCAGGCTATGCATTTAAATGTTGCTTAAGGCTTAAATTTGTATGCAGTGTAGCATGCTTCGCGAAAAAATTGGACCAAATGAGGTCGTTGGAGTTCGACTTGCTACTTGTGTTAAGGAGGCCACTTTAAAAAAGAGTTTTTGCAAAATGTGGGCATGTTCTAGTTGTAATGTTTGTCCTCAGCCTAACTTTAAACATCTTCAAGGATCTGCCGCCTTGAGATTTGAGAGGATTTGTCTACTGTAGGTACCTACTTGGGGATTACAATGGTGATTCTATTTCAATATGTTTTTGAAAACTTGAAATAATTTCTTACTAGAAAATGTGGACATATGCCAAATATTGGACGTGTCTTCAAATCTGAGATCAGAGTCTGTCTATCGTACATAAGGATTATTGCTTAGATATCATTTAAAATTGACAATACATCAAGGCTCTTTACCTAAATGAGGATTAAAATGAGAGATACACACAGGTACAAACAAAGTGGGAATCCGGTATTTTGAAATTAAAAGTTATGATGTAAAAATAACAATAATCGTCTCCAAAGCAACCTGTTTAGCCGTAAGCATAGTTTCCTTAAAACCGTTGACCGCTATTTAACAGCAGTAAAAACGCCTTTCAAAATTCATTCTTCACAGGCCTCACAGCTCAGTTTGACGTAACTCTGCCTTCTGCGCTGTAGGTTGTGGGTTCGATCCCCAGGGCAAACATTTGTGTGATGAACATAGATGTTTGTTCTCTGTCTAGATGTTAAATAAGGATATATTAAAAAAAAACACTTATTGGTTCCCATTGTACAAGCTTTGCTTAGTTTGGGGCTAGATGGCGTTCTGTGTAAAGTCCGTCAATATTTATTTATTTATATTTTTCAATCACTTTAGAGAAAATAATGTTTTTAGTTTCCGATATGATTATCGATATTCTGAATGTGTTCTTCTATCACTCATATCTTTTCAATACTCAATACTCATTTCTTCTCATACTTATAATATACTTTCGGACTTATGAGTATAAGAAGATATATCTTCTTATGCTCATAAGTATGTACCTAGACCTCTTTTTACCAGACGGAAACTAGTCTACAATACAACATAATTATAAAGAGATAGAATGTATATTTCTGTATATAAAAGATAAACTAAATATCTACTAGACCAATTATGAAATATCTTGAACATTAACTAGAAGTAACATAGGCCATATTTTACTTTCAAAATATTGGAGATCCTCACAAAAATTGCATTAATCTAACCTTACTTCTTGCAAATTACTAACCTAACGTATCAAAGTTTTGCCTATAATCTTTATTAGTACCTACACCCAATCGCAGATCCACCGTAATAGACTTGTGACGTCACAATTTGAATAGTGTAATTTTTAGGGTTGAAATTTCGACGGATGATGTAAGTATTTCTATTGTCGCTATAACAAGAAATATTTAAATGGGGCTCCCATACACCATACTTAACCCGATGTGTGAGTGTCCGACTCGCACTTGGCCAGTTTTTTCATTTCATGTGTTCGCCCTTTTTATTTTTGCCCACATGGAACTACTTTATTACAGGTGTCATTTCATGACAATATACATCTGACTGTGACCACAACCTTGGATGATGGCTGGATCCACGCCTGAGTACACTTGTGCGAAGACTGCACTGCTGTGTAGTAAAGTTTCTAAAGACGGCCAACATTACCTAGACACCAGTCTTACTGGCAGATAGCTATGCTAACTGGTCCTATGCAGAACAAGTTTCGAACCAGATATACGCGTTGATCGCATATGCTTTATTCCAGATCGACGGGAGATTGCGACTTGATATAACGCTTTCCTGTCCGCGACACCAGCAAGTATTTGTATATTTAAGGCCTGTTTCACCATCTCCAAGTAAAGTTCTAAGCAAGCTACTCGGCGATTACCAAAAATGGACGTACCATTCGACATTTGATAGTTTTGACACTTTCATACATTAATTTAGCGCTAACTGTAAAGTAACTAATCAACACTTTACTTGAAGATGATGAATCAGGCCCTTAGCTTTATAATTTTTCAAATATTAAGTCGTGTTGGCTGAGTGGGAGGTACCTCGACTTTCAATCTGAAGGTCATGGGTTCGAATCCCGGCGTGCAACAATGGATTTTTCTGTTCGAAAAAATTATATGCTCATCAAAAAACACGTCCTCAAAACTTTATTATATTTATTTATTTATAAAACTGCTTTGATGGGCTTCGAACGATCTTTTCCTTACCTTAACTTCTGATATCCTGGATGCATTGAGAACGATAAAAAAGTACCTCTCATCATTCATCAGTGAAGTGAGTTGTTTTTAGATAAATGGCATGCGCAAATTTGAGGAAAAATAAGTATTTTCAAAAATATAACAACAGTCGGTGTTGATTATGCCACCCGCAACGCGCCAATAAATCACTCGTACACAAAACAAAATGGTTTCCAGTCGAAATTAGACATCTCGCTTCACAGTCAATAAATATATTAGAATCAGGCCGAGTTGATTTAAATCCACCGCAGACTGCCCACAAAAAGCCAGACATTAAGGCCCCGTATGTCGACGATTGCTCTTTTTCGAAACGAAAAAAGAAATACTTCTGAACAAGCCCCATCTCCTATTTTATAATGTATAGTATATGTGAATAATGATGTACCCATCTTTAATCACTTCTATAAATAATCCTACCGACCGCAGCAATGACGACAAACACACGGGGCACCATAGGCGGCGGCTCGGTAATATAATAATATTACCGAGTAAATTGAATCTAATGAAATATATACCTAAATATTGTTTGATTAGGGAATTACTTACCAAATTTTCTTTTTTGATTTAGTATTCGTTCCGCATTACCACAGAGTAGGGGCCTAATTGAAAACTCATCTCGACGAATCCTTTCAAAATAAATAAATTCAGAAGGCATCCACAAATCCATTATCTCTGACAAGAGACACAGCTGATCCGATATCCGTATTCCTTGCACACAAATTAGATTTCAATACAAGTGGTGTAATCAAAGCTGACAGTTTGGTGCACATCTGTGTATCTGCACCTAACAACGTTATAATAAGTAATTTTCAATGGTATTTGTACTAAAAGAATTGATTATATCCTCTTCGAATACATTTTATCCGTCTCATTAATAAACGTAGACTAGCGCAGGTTTAAATTTAGTCCAACGCTTACGTTTGGAATCTGCAGTATATACTATATACTCTATGATTGATGAAACAAATTGAACTTTATCAAAATGTAATAGAGTAAACTTTGTTTTACTCAAATTTAGCTGGGACCTGTCGATTACTTGATTGGGTTATGTTTTTCAAAGATTAAAAAACAGATGAGACATATTCTGAAGTTCTAGTGAGAGTTGTTTAGCCGCTTCTTTTCTCGAATGGATGGAATGGAATGCTAGGTTTGATACGGATTTGGTATAGGGTATAATAAAATCCCAATAACGATCAATCACAAATTTAATAAAACGGTTCTTCAATCACCCGGGTCACTGATTTTACAGTTGCTTTCTAGAAGAAGGTCGTGGTAAGGTACTCCCCTCGATTGATCCAGCCAGTGTCTTGGTAGTCTCGCTAAGGCAGCGGGCACTAAGGTCAGGTGGAGGTCAGCCGTGTCCAGTAAGGTGACGGTGGAGCAGCGTTCACCGGCAGTAACTGGTAGTAATTATCCACGTAGTGAACCCGAACTTTGGACCCTGGAATTGAGTATGGTAGTGTCAAGGAAGGTCCGTTATATTCTCCTGCTGATTGTGACCACGTAGCTTAGCCAAAGCGAGAGATGATGGAGTGCTGATGAAGTGGACAGTATGAGAAGAGTACAAGGTGTGAGAAGAGTACAAGGTGGTGTGTGAATGTCACAATCAGGACGGAGTGTACATAAATGGATGAAATAGAAATGTATGAAATATAAATGTATGAGATATGTTGAGTGCTGATTGTATGGATGAGGTGACAAAGCTGTATAGCATATCTAGAATAGTTTAGCGTACGAGCTCAGTGGTGTTTAGCGGGCGATTGGCGGTCAAACAGAACGATGCGTATGACTCAAGCGCACCTGAGCCGTTAGGTTTAAAGAACAAAGGAATTGTTCCTAGTACAGTCGACCGCAAGTGTAAGGAGAAAGAGAAAGAGAAAGAGAAAGAGAAAGAGAAAGAGAAAGAGAAAGAGAGAGAGAGAGAGAGAGAGAGAGAGAGAGAGAGAGAGGGGGGGGGGGGAGAGAGGGGAGATAGAGATAGAGATAGCGATCGAGATAGAGATCTATCTCTAAGGAGAAGGAATCTATCTCCTATAATCATCTCTATAAAGATGACAGATATAGAGATAGAGATAGAGATAGGAGATAGAGATAGAGATAGAGATAGAGATAGAGATAGAGATAGAGATAGAGATAGAGATAGAGATAGAGATAGAGATAGAGATAGAGATAGAGATAGAGATAGAGATAGAGATAGAGATAGAGATAGAGATAGAGATAGAGATAGAGATAGAGATAGAGATAGAGATAGAGATAGAGCTATAGAGATAGAGATAGAGAGATAGAGAAAAGAGAAAGAGAAAGAGAAAGAGAAAGAGAAAGAGAAAGAGAAAGAGAAAGAGAAAGAGAAAGAGAAAGAGAAAGAGAAAGAGAAGGAGAAGGAGAAGGAGAAGGAGAAGGAGAAGGAGAAGGAGAAGGAGAAGGAGAAGGAGAAGGAGAAGGAGAAGGAGAAGGAGAAGGAGAAGGAGAAGGAGAAGGAGAAGGAGAAGGAGAAGGAGAAGGAGAAGGAGAAGGAGAAGGAGAAGGAGAAGGAGAAGGAGAAGGAGAAGGAGAAGGAGAAGGAGAAGGAGAAGGAGAAGGAGAAGGAGAAGGAGAAGGAGAAGGAGAAGGAGAAGGAGAAGGAGAAGGAGAAGGAGAAGGAGAAGGAGAAGGAGAAGGAGAAGGAGAAGGAGAAGGAGAAGGAGAAGGAGAAGGAGAAGGAGAAGGAGAAGGAGAAGGAGAAGGAGAAGGAGAAGGAGAAGGAGAAGGAGAAGGAGAAGGAGAAGGAGAAGGAGAAGGAGAAGGAGAAGGAGAAGGAGAAGGAGAAGGAGAAGGAGAAGGAGAAGGAGAAGGAGAAGGAGAAGGAGAAGGAGAAGGAGAAGGAGAAGGAGAAGGAGAAGGAGAAGGAGAAGGAGAAGGAGAAGGAGAAGGAGAAGGAGAAGGAGAAGGAGAAGGAGAAGGAGAAGGAGAAGGAGAAGGAGAAGGAGAAGGAGAAGGAGAAGGAGAAGGAGAAGGAGAAGGAGAAGGAGAAGGAGAAGGAGAAGGAGAAGGAGAAGGAGAAGGAGAAGGAGAAGGAGAAGGAGAAGGAGAAGGAGAAGGAGAAGGAGAAGGAGAAGGAGAAGGAGAAGGAGAAGGAGAAGGAGAAGGAGAAGGAGAAGGAGAAGGAGAAGGAGAAGGAGAAGGAGAAGGAGAAGGAGAAGGAGAAGGAGAAGGAGAAGGAGAAGGAGAAGGAGAAGGAGAAGGAGAAGGAGAAGGAGAAGGAGAAGGAGAAGGAGAAGGAGAAGGAGAAGGAGAAGGAGAAGGAGAAGGAGAAGGAGAAGGAGAAGGAGAAGGAGAAGGAGAAGGAGAAGGAGAAGGAGAAGGAGAAGGAGAAGGAGAAGGAGAAGGAGAAGGAGAAGGAGAAGGAGAAGGAGAAGGAGAAGGAGAAGGAGAAGGAGAAGGAGAAGGAGAAGGAGAAGGAGAAGGAGAAGGAGAAGGAGAAGGAGAAGGAGAAGGAGAAGGAGAAGGAGAAGGAGAAGGAGAAGGAGAAGGAGAAGGAGAAGGAGAAGGAGAAGGAGAAGGAGAAGGAGAAGGAGAAGGAGAAGGAGAAAGAGAAATAGAGAGAGAGAGAGAGAGAGAGAGAGATAGAGAGAGAGAGGGGTGGGGGAGAGAGAGGGGAGATAGAGATAGAGATAGCGATCGAGATAGAGATCTATCTCTAAGGAGAAGGAATCTATCTCCTATAATCATCTCTATAAATAGAGATAGACATAGAGATAGAAGATAGAGATAGGAGATAGAGATAGAGATAGAGATAGGAGATAGAGATAGAGATAGAGATAGAGCTATAGAGATAGAGATAGAGAGATAGAGATAGAGATAGAGATAGAGATAGAGATAGATATAGAGATAGAGATAGAGATAGAGATAGAGATAGAGATAAATAAAAAAATAAAAAAAATATAAGATCTTATTTTGTTAATGTAAAGTGTAAAGTTAATAAGCGTAAACTAAGACTTCGCTGTCCGTCTGTCTGTCACAGGGCTGTATCTCATGAACCGTGATAGCTAGACAGTTGAAATTTTCACTGATTATGTATTTCTGTTGCCGCTATAACATCAAATACTAAAAATGAAATAAAATAAATATTTAAGTGGGGCTCCTATTATTTTTTATAGATAATGGTACGAAACCCTTCGTGCGCGTGTCCGACTCGCACTTGGCCGGTTTTATTTGTTAGTTTATCGAGACAACAAATACAAACAATATACCAAAAATATGCTTCATAAAAAAAAGCAAGAGTAGGTTCACATCTTTATTTCAATGCATTATCTCTGATAGAAGTATCCACGTTCACAAATCCACACTAAGCTCATCTCATTTGCTGTTAACTAGTAGCAAAGTCTATAATTCTCCACCGAAGGGGTGAAAGTATCAGAAAGTGCTTTAGAAAGGGGCCTTTGACAAATGGAAGCGAAGAATATTATGACACTTCAATAATAGCAAGTTCAGGACTTATTGTTAGGGTGCTCAAGTTGATTTTCGGTTTCAAAGGAGATATTAAAACTAATAAATGTAATGTTTGGAAGTGGAATCACATGGTAATGTTTGGAAGGGCCTCTGACTACTCCCATAAACATCTTGAAGTCATAAGTATGTATTTACAAAAAAAAAGTAAAAGTATAAGTAAAAAAAATAAACAAAAAATAGGATCACGACTGTAATCCCCAAGTACGGTAGACATCCTCTCAGATCTCCAAACGCTTAGATCCTTTAAATATGTCTATTGAGGGTAGTCAGAGGCACGTCCAAACATTATATTTGGCACAAGCCTACATTTTTCAGTAGTTTCAAGCCAAGCTATAAGGTATAAGTATTACCTATATCAGTAATCTGGTTTCCTTAGTACAATCTTTGCTTAGTTTGGGGCTAGATTGCGATGTGTGAAATGTCCACCAATATTTATTTACATATTTTATTTATTTGTCAAATTCCCATTGTGAAACTGTCTATTGCAATTGGAAAAAAAGGCAATTGGATTTTGACGGTTGAAGCCGGTAACAATTATCAGTGAGCTTATGCAATAGGGCTGTGTTATAGTACCTACGAAAATACTCATAGTTTCTGACACTCACAACACATAGGGGAGTTGTTCGTTATATCCATTTCATCATAATTATTGTATCTGTCCACTATTTAATACGAATCAGTGGGTCGATTGATTGGCCTTGTTAAATAAGCGTATAAACAATGGTAGGGTCAAGGACCCGGTTCTGGTGCCTACCACGGCGACGGGCATTTTCTGTTTTGGCAGTCAATAACTAAGCATAGCATAAGTACAAACTTTTTTAAAATCTATAGATAATACAATTCTCTGTCTATTTACGTTTTGTGACAGTTCTGGTGCGATATACCTCTAGATTGTTGCTCACATTCAATGATTTCCCGCTTTATCAATTTAAATATAATTAATTAATAAATTAATATCGCCTGCTACAAACGTAACCTAAGAGATAGATCTATTCTATGTTGGTTAAAAATCGTCGTTTTAATCATTTTTTAATAATTAACCGTAAAAGTGCCCACAACCAGCGCTCTTGCCCCTATATTGACGCAATGAATACGTATAATTACGCTGAATGATAGCACTCAAACTGTATTATCAATCAATGTAGTGAACCTGAATTAAATAATTATAGATCCTTACTAAACTAATGACGACTACCCAGCTGAAACTACTAGACGACCCGTGACAGACGTTGTCCTGTCAAATTTCAAAAATCGAATACAAAAGACTGAATGTTTTTAGTCTGTGATGTTAGATTTGTTGCAAATCAGCACTATCTACCAAAATCATTCCTTTTGTGTTTTTTTATTCATTCGTGCATTATATCTACATCTACAGCAAATTTCAACTTAATCCATTTGATATGATCTGGGTAATTAAGTAAAAAAACAACTTACATTCAAACTGTATTATTTATAGTATCCTCTTTATTATTAAATTATTATAAATCATTTTTTATTAATTTATCAATTATTTATTTAAATCAATAATTATTTTTATTTAGCTCTAGAAAATATTTTATTTTAACTTTAAAAAGTATATCACTACATAGTATAAAGCAAAGTCGCTTTCCGCTTCCCGCGTCTGTATGTAATATGTATGTATGTATGTATGTATGTTTGCTTATATCTTTAAAACTACACAACGGATTTTAACACTAACGTCTACACAACGAAGGTTTATATGTATAATACATGCATAATATAGTAGAGAAACACCGATAATTTTAGAGGTTTCTAATGTGATGTCGTAAATAAACACATTTTTTTTGCGCTTACATTGCAAATGCTGGCTGAACCCCACGATATATATCAAAATAATGTACTACAGTATTGTACACCTTAAAAACGTCTACAAAAAAGTCAACGATGGTATTAGAAATGTCTTACGCACAGCGAAGCGGGCACGGGTCAGCTAGTAAAGTATATAATAAAACAAATGTTTCAGCGGTGTATGACCACAATAAATAAAATTGACAACCTACAACAATTTTTGTATAAGAAAATTAAGTTTAAACTCAAAAGGTCAGCTGGGTCAATTCACATTACAGCTATCTCGCAAATACTTGGTAAGTCGGCATCCGGCATACCGCAGATACCAAATACCAAGTCCCGCGACGCAAGTTTTAATTGTTTTAGTAATTGCTCCACTGAAAATTGTTCTAGAACAGGGTTTCTCAAACTTATTGTTTCACGTACCCATATTAGACCATCAAAAACACGACGAACCCCTTTAAAAAAATACAAAGTATGAAATAATTATAAAAAAATAAAATAGGATCACGACTGTAATCCCCAAGTACGGTAGGCATCCTCTTAGATCTCCAGACGCTTAGATCCTTTGAAGATGTCTAGTGGGGTTCAGAGTCACGTCCGAACATTATATTTAGCACGTGCCACATTTTGCAGTAGTTAGTATTCCATACGTGACAGGTTGCAAGCCCATCCATAATAATTATAGATTCTTACTAAACTAATGAGCTCTAAGTATTATATTGTTTAACGTTGTTTTAACGCCTTGACGAGGCGAAAGCTCAGCTAAAACTATTAAATTATGTTTAAATCCAGGTAATCATTTATTCTATAGGTATACCAAATTGTATCGAAATCATATGGACACTTTTTATGAGAAAATTACATACTAAAATCATCCGTTGAACCAGTCAGCTAAGCCTCCATTGTGTAAATTTTATCGCGTACCTCCTATGACCCAATGAAGTACCAAACTTTGAGGAACTCTGGTTTAGAACAACGTAATTTAAAAATATATAATATAAAAAGGTTGAATGCTTACTCGCGTTTACGATCTAATAAGACTGGATGTCCAAATTGGTAAACCTTTTTCGTAATGTTGAAACTAAATTGAGATTAAATTGGATATGTAGCTAAGTTGTACGGCTTATTGCAAATAATTAAGTAATCTGATTTGAAATTAATTAGAATTAGGTATCTAAATTACACAAATTACCTACTATCAATAGAAAATGAATGGTATGCAATGTATGGTTTGGACGTGCCTCTGAATACTCCGGTTAGTTAGTATTTGTATAAGCAGCGATAGCCTTGCAACCTGGCACTCATTGAATCATCGTCATCTTCTGGCCCTTCGGCACAACATATAGAAAAAAAATTGTTGCAAAATGATTTGGCTTGGGGACCCTTCTGATTAGAGTAATCTGGATTGACAGTTGAGCTTTCTAAAGATCCGTATGAAAACTTCGATAATGTAACCCAACGTGTGAAAAAATCCTTATATCGAGTTTGCTGCGGAAATTATTGACAATAGGGCAAAGTGATGTACTGCAGTTTTATAGAAAATATCAATATCTACAAAAATGTAAATACTTTAAGTGTAATAACGTATGGAAACGTTGATAATGTAACCCAAAGTGTGAAAAAAAATCCGAAAAAAAATTGAGAAGAAAAAATTAAGAAGAACTGTTTCCTGTGTATTTTGGAAAATATGTACCCGGAAATGTACTAGTAAATAGTATATTCATGCAAAACACGTCAAAGAAAACTTTATTCGCTTGCTGCACGATAGACGTAACGAGCCAACAAAGCTGTTACTCGTAAAGAGCTGTCAGCTGGAGAATGGATTCAAATGCCGGCGCAAGCGATATTTTTAAGGACTATTATAGGACTCTATACAGTGTATACAATATTCAGGGTTTAGAGATTCGTTGAGTTTTTATTCGGTTAGATTATTCGTTACGGGTTTCGTATTCTACAAGAAACCCTTATAGTTTCGCCATGTTCGTCCGTCTGCTCGTCCGTAGCTTAGCTCAGAGATTTTACTGACTAGAAAGCTGTAATTTGGCATGAATATACATATTGGTCACGTGGACAAAGAGATACAATAAAATCTGGAATGTTTTTCCAGATTTTATTCTATCTTGTTTCTACGTTTCGACTATGTTACAACTGGCTTATCGCTGGCAGACTGACTCAGTTCGTAAGCTCGTTGCTTGCACCAAGCTGTGATGCAAAACGTTATTTTATCACGTACCTGAACTTTAAATATATATTTTTTTTTATATTATAACTTCTAGTACCTAAATTTACAGCCTGCGCCTTAGCCTAGTGCCGTTGTTTTTATAACTGACAAGCTGTCCCGACAGACATTGTCTTGTCCAAATTTCAATAGCTTCATATATATTTTTTCCGGGAACTTTTTTCTCACTAAACCCTTGTCCTGGTAATTATGAACATAACAAAAAAAAACATCCAAATCGGTCAAGCTGTTTTCAGATTAGAGACTAACAACAGCAATTCATTTTTAGGGTTCCGTACCCAAAGGGTAAAAACGGGACCCTATTACTAAGACTTCGCTGTCTGTCTGTCTGTCACAGGGCTGTATCTCATGAACCGTGATAGCTAGACGTTTAAAATTTTCACAGATGATGTATTTTAGTTGTCGCTATAACAACAAATACTAAAAATCCCTATACAACAAAAATGGTTTTTTGGCGTTTTTTTATAGATAATGGCACGGAACCCTTCATGCGCGAGTCCGACCCGCACTTGGCTGGTTTTATTATTTATGAGATTACATCTTTAGAACAGTAGACAGTATGCAACTTGCATCTCAGTCTATAGCTTGCACTACAGCGTCACTTGCAAAGCATTCCTTCACCACAGGCCTAAAGTTCGAGACGCTCCCGACTAAGCGTTTTATCGCCTAGGAGCAGCTCAGCTGATTTCCAACATTTCTCATCGCTCCGACTGGGTCTGTGTTGTTCTGTTCGCAAGTTTAAATTAAAACCAAGCAACGTTTTCTTTGAATCAACTTTATTACAAGCTTGCACCATCGTTCGGTTTATCTCGAGTTTTAAACCTCAAATGACGACGAACTATCGTACAGAAAATCACAGGAATGTTAATTAGGTTGTGTTAAAACTTTTTGTGCAAGTCAGCTTTAGTTTTTAAACTATTCATGGAGAGGAATACATTTTAAGCGTGTTTGAGATTAATAAATAATAAGGAGGACAGAAAAATTTAAAAATAAGCAATCCACAAGGTGAGTCAGTGCTGGAGGCAGTTGCCTAAAAACGAGTTTTATTACAAATACTCTTAGTTACACGATTTTTTTTTCTTGAGCATGAAAAATTAACATTTAAAAATCTTCAAGAGCTCAAGATCAAGCACCACGAAGCTTGTAGGTTACTTCTAGTTTAATTTTGAATAAATTTTATGTTAGCCAATTCAGTTGCTCTCTTCTATAACTTGACCATAATATAAACTTTCAACAGTTAACCACAAACGATTTGACGGCCTCCACCAAATACTCTGTCATGGGTCACCGAAGTCTAAATCCGGCACTGAGATGAGTGAAGATACTGTAAATAGAAAATAGTGGTCGTATCGTCAAAACTTCGATACTATGACATTACGATAGTGATTCGTGCTCAGATCACAGATCGAACATTGTACGGCAAACGGCATCTTAGTATCGCTTTAGAATGTTCATTTCCCGTTCCCGTTCCCGTTCCCGTTCCCGTTTCCGTTCCTGTTAAAAAGTATACTTTGTCCGTCTCCTAGTTCTAAGCTATCTCCCCACCAATTTTCAGTCAAATCGGTTCAGCCGTTCTTGAGTTATAAATAGTGCAACTAACACGACTATCTTATATATGTAATGTATACATATTAAGATTGTAGCAACATCACACACACTCATAACATTAGTATGTTTATGGAAGCAAAAACAGTTTACGAAACTCGTATACATTCTACCAATGGCAGCCAAACAAGAAAATACAAATACACAACAATATAAAACAAATAACACAAGTTGGAAAACTAATTTTATCCTCGCAAACCCAGAGGTAAAATGCAAACCGCAAGGTTTCAAACGTGTTCCCACTATTTGTGGAATACAATAAAGTATCCCGGGAACCCGAAATAAAACCCTTTTCGTTTCCACCCTGAAACAAATAGGATACAACTAGGTTTCGTTGAGTCTATGTAAATTTGAAGTGGTTACCTTGCTCAATCAGCTGGCTATCATGTTTACCTAAATAGCTTGTTGGTTACATCTGTTTACAGAAAGTATGACATTTTCACCAATTGGGTTTGACTGTTGTGAAGTAGTCGTACATTCCCTATTGTATTTATTTAAAATAAAGTAAGTAGTTAATTTGTATAAGCTAAAGAAGTATGTAAGGATAGAAGCAAGTGGGAAGCCGTGATCTCTGCTTAACCCTCTGGGAAATAGGCGTGATTTTATGTATGTATGTAAGTCAGTAACGTATTAGTAACCTGTCACGTATGGAATGCTTCAGCATGTACCGAATATAATGTTTGGACGTGTCTATGACTCCCTTTTGACATCTTTAAAGAATTGAGCGCCTAGAGATACAAGATGATTTCTACGTCTTTAGGATTACAGTCGTGTTCCTTTATTTTTATAATGATCGATCGTATCGATATTTTTGACTATACCTATGGAAAGTTGTTCAAACTTATTAGTTGACGTATACCTTTGATCCCCTGGTTCACCTTATTACCATATTGTTTTCCCAAAACCTTTAAAACTTGCTTAGTGGCCTTGGAGGTTAGCACGAATCACTATCCTATCGACATCATATTGTCCAAATGTCAAAACTGACACTTATTGTATTGTAAGAGTCAGTTTTGACCTAAGGATGATACGTTTTCGATACGATAAATTAATAAATATTAGTAGACATTTCACATAGCGCTGTCTAGCCCCAAACTAGCAAAGCTTGTAATGTGTCAACTAGATGACTGATAGAATAATAATAATAAATATTGGCGGACATTATAACACAGCGCCATCTAGCCCCAAACTAAGCAAAGCTTGTACTATGAGAACTAGATAACTGGTCAAATACTTAAATAATAATAATAATAATAATATTTATTTAAAACCAAAAAGTTACATTTTATGCCTGTTATGAGAAAATGTTATTGCACTACTTAAACTAAATCAACTCTAATACCTAAACTAGGCTGAGCCTGTATTATAGGTACTAGTCCTTCCAAGGAATCTATATAAAATTAGAATCGTTTGAGTAAACAAATACACACATATGATACATAATAACACCCAGACACAGAACAAACATGTTCATCACACAAATATTTGTCCTTGCGTGGGGTGACCAACAACCTACAGCGCAGAAGGCAGAGCTACTACCAACTGAGCTGTGACGCTGTGAGGCCAGTCCAGAATACATAATATATATTTTTTTTGTTAATACATAGGTACATATTGATTTGTGCTAGCCTCACAGATTCAAAAAGTGTCTGCATGACCAAATCGCGGGCAACTGTTTGCAAGCGAAGCTGTTGTTTCGCCTCAGCGTACCACAAAATCGTAAACTCCACTTTGTTGACGCTGACCGCATGATTTAGACAGAACGCTGTGTTGCGGTCACGAATATTCATGTTAGTGATATGATTCATACATCTGGCAACGTGGTCGGGTCATGAGTTTCGCCTTTTAAAAGCAACCCTTGAAATCCCTTTGAAGGTTTACGAATTTGCGGTTTTGAACGTATCATTTGCGGATAAACAGTTATGTAAATTTTAATTTAATATTTGAGTTATGGAAAGTAATTTTGTTTTGTAAAAGTATTTTGTTGTTTTATAAAAGTACTAGATGCAAGCCCCGGCTTCGAACAAAATGTAGCCTATATGTGTTATTCTGATGTATAAGCTATATTACTGTGGAGTTTTATTTTAATTAGTTCAGTTTTTTTAGCGTGAAAGAGTAACAAACAGACACAACCACTCACAAACTTTCGCATTTAAAATATTAGTAGGACGAGTAAGATATTTCAACCGCATCAAAATCCGTTGTGTAGTTTTAAAGATATAAGCATACATACAGACGCGGGAAGCGGGAAGCGACTTTGCTTTATACTATGTAGTGATAATAAATAAAACCGGCCAAGTGCGAGTCGGACTCGCGCACGAAGGGTTCCGTACTATTAACTATAAAAGCCCTGTGACAAACAGACGGACAGACAAACGGACAGACAGACGGACAGACAGACGGACAGACAGACGGACAGACAGACGGACAGACAGACGGACAGACAGACGGACAGACAGACGGACAGACAGACGGACAGACAGACGGACAGACAGACGGACAGACAGACAGCGAAGTCTTAGTAATAGGGTCCCGTTTTTACCCTTTGGGTACGGAACCCTGAAAATGATATTGTTCAGAGCCATCTGTCGATCAGCTAGAGTCTAGCTGCTAGACTATTCATTTATCTATGTTACTCGTAGTTCAGCTGCTTATAATGCAAGAACCACCATCTTCTGAATACATACGAAAACCAATTTGTATGAGCATTCTAGATTGGAATATCCATTTTGCAATTTGTTTTATAGATTCGCTTATTCTTATTCCGAAAGTAACGTTACTTGAATTCATAACGTTTGTATACGTCTGAGAACATAGTACCTAGTAGTTAGCATATTCCTTGGTGCCTTTATTATCAAATTAAATCAGCTGTAAGACGCCCAATACTGGACATGGACATAGAACCAAAAGATGGCGGTTTGAGACCCTTCTGAGCCGCCTCCATTCAGCAAACCAAGTTTTAACTTACTAAAATAGGTAAAATAGGTATTAAAAAATCTATTGCTGTCGCGCTGTGCCCAAGTATAATATAACCGTATGAGTGGCGATAGAGACAACAACAGTGCGGACCCAATATTCTTAAGGCGCTCCCAGTCGACGATTGTTTTTGTTGGAAACGAAAAAAGAAATACTTGTGAACAAGCCACATTTCCTATTTTATAATGTATAGTATATGTGAATAAAGATGTACCCATCTTTAATCACTTCGATAAATACTCCTACCGACCGCTGCAATGACGACAAACACACGTCGGAGCGTGGTCCGCCTTAGCTTTTCGAATAAATTAATGATATAAATTATGTATAATTACTTATCAAAAATCTATTCTAATAGAATTGTAGATCTACATATTACCTATCTTTAACAATAAATCACAAGTTGATTTTAATAGTAGGTATATAAAATATTTCGATCATAAATTCTAAAACGTATCATTTTGAAATAATATCTTTATCGTGAAAAGTTTCTGCTATTATGTTTTCAGCTTAATAGAAATCTAGGTAGGAACCTGAAGTAATATACTTATAAAAATAGGAGATGTGGCTTGTTCAGAAGTATTTCTTTTTTCGTTTCGAAAAAGAGCAATCAGCGACTGGGAGCCTCTTAATTAAAAATTACAAAATCGCTATATATCGTATTCACGTGTTTCCTTCTTCAAAACCGCATGGAATTTCATGGTTTTTTTTAAATAATATGAGAAGAGGGGCTATACCTGTATGTCTTTCTTTCATTGATTATATCCGTAAATTTGTTTACTGGTTAAAACTGGTTTTAAACGATTACTAATTATTATAATAACTAATTTATGGAGAAAAGTAAGAAATAGGGTCATGCCGTAGTTATCAAAGATTGTATGGTAGAAAAATATTTGCTCTAGTGTCATCATTCAGGAAGAAAACAGCTGAATACCTTTGTATAAAAAAACGCCTGCCCAGGAATGCGCTTAATGTCGCTCTGTAGCTCTGCTTTATATCAAGCCGTTTTCACTGCTACAAACCTCTAAAGATTGATTGAAAACACACAATAAGTAAACAGACCAATTCAATTGCTGATAAAAGTTCAAAGAGAACGCGGACAGGTTAGTAGGAAATAAATTTCCCTAGCGCACCTAAAGATTTTCATTACATTTGAAGTCACTTGACCGAGTTCGAATACAAAGGCATCTAACTTTTATATCTTTAGTGAGGCATTTATTGCGGTCAGCAAAAAGGTCTCTACATCAAAGGAGAGTATAAAATGTCTTGTTGGAAGTAAAGGCTTCTTGTTTTATTTGTTCGTAGCTGAACGAGTTAGATTGTTTCTCTGATCTCTATCTTGTGATGTAATTTGCTGATCTTGTCGACATGATTTGATTTGATAGTTTTGCTCTGTATGTGATGTTTTTGTAATAAAAATATAATAAAATAAAGAATGAAATAGGATCACGACTGTTATCCCCAAGTACGCTAGACATCCCTGACATCATCCTTCAGATCTCTAGGTGTTTATTCTTAAATATGCTTGTCCCAAGAGTGTAGTCAGAGGCACGTTCAAACGTTACATTTGGCACACATGCTCACATTTTGCAGTTATCGCTTATAAGAATACTAACTGGTTTTCTAAAGATTCTTCACAGTTTTGAGCACGTGACAATGCGCATTATAAATTATTTAAACAGAAAAATCCATTGGACTCCTTTGTTGATATTAAACAAAACACTACGATATTTTTAAAATTAATCGCTCGACGCCATTTCCTTTTGAATTAATAAGCTTGTGAATGTAATGACAGTCTCATGATTTTTATACCGAAACGAGGAACGCAATATTATTTTTAATTACACAGGACGTGGTCAACATAGCAACATTTCCAAAGGAATTTTCAGAAAGAAGTATGAAGGTACACCTTTTATGAACCGTAGAGAAATGTAGCAGTTTTGCGCTCTCGCATACCTGAATATCACGCAATTAAACTCCTCGCTGGAATGCTCAACTATCAAAGAGTACTACTTACAAACAGACTTCAACGTACCACTCAGACTTGCATGTTTTCATTCTACAAACTAGACTGCGCTTAAGCCGCTTAAAAAATGGGATTGACCATTAGACGTGCAGTCACATTGACTGCAAATAAGCAGTCCATTCAAATATTTCAATGCAGTCCGTCTGTTAGATCAAAGATTTTTCCAGCCTCGTGAGAAAATACGACGCGCAATCCGCGGCATAAACGAAGTGCCTCTTAGCAATACTTCATTTCTCGACTGTGAATGCACTAGATTTATTTGTAAGAAAATTTTTGATATTAGCTTTTTTTCCTTTTTCCGAGCCAAGTCCAGTTTCTTGCCGTTAAAGCTCCTTTCATTATCGAGTGGACAGTCTTGGTTGTTTTGTTGGAACTTTTAAATTTAGATTAAACTTTTATGCTATGTAAAAAATATTGTAACACGACAAACAAACACGTGTGTTTATTGACAAAGTATTTCATTTATGATGCAAAATCAAAATCAAAATAAAAAAGCGTTTATTCATTGAAATCGCTTGGATCATTTAGAATTTTGTTTATTGTTTTTTTACTCAGCAAAAACGTAGGTCTTTCGTAAAAGACAATATGAGTTTATTTTTTCATTTTATGTTATTTGGAGGCTAATACAGGTTATAAGGCCCGCCTGATGGAATCTAAGCGGTTATCGTCGCCTATTTATATTCAAATTCAAATTGTTTATTGTACTTTATTTTGTTACAATGATGTAGGTAAAGTAGTATCCACATCTGCAACATTAAGATAAGGTCTCATTCACAAAGTTATAATAACTCTAAATTAGGATCAATCAGTCGTCAACATTAACCCCTTTTGATTCTTAAAAGTAGGCAGCATGGAAACAAAGGGGGAATTTTACCCAAAATGATTACATTCGAATTCGCGAATCACTGCACATCGAACAAACTGAAATCCACGAGTCAGTCGAACAAGTGTCTACAATTAAACTTAGTAGCAGGTGATTAAGGTGAAACTTTATGTGGGGTTGAACAGATTCGTTGCCAGGATAAGGGCGGTTGCAGAAAATCTTTGAGCTTTGAAGTAAATAGACTAATAATGGTGTTTTTTATGCCATGATACACCGTGTTGGCCGAGTGGGATGTACCACGACTTTCAATCTGAAGGTCGTGGGTTCGAATCCCGACGTGCATCAATGGATTTTTCTGTTCGAAAATTTATATGCGCATCAAAAACACATGCTTACAACGGTGAAGGAAAACATCGTGAGGAAACCACTTAGTGTTCTTATAGGCGGCGATGGGCTTGCAACCTGTCACGTATGGAATGCAGAAAATGTGGGCATCTGCCAAATATAATGTTTGGACGCCCCCACTAGACTTTTTTAAAGGATCTAAGCGTCTGAAGATCTGAGAGGATGCTACTGTACTTGGGGATTACAGTCGTAATAAAGTTGTAAAAAAGTGTAATAAATAGAAATACGGCTAATTACCACGTTTTTCTTTGTATTATTGCCGTTGATCGCGGTCGCGGGCGATGCTCATGATGAAGAGCATCTGAATTGTCTCGAAAGAAAAACGTGGTAATTAGCCGTATTTCTATTTAAAATGATTAACAACCACGATAGTTTTAATTCTATAAAGTGTAATAAAGTTTATTATCATTTTCAATTGTCTTACACCTAAACTAAATTATTAGTTATTGTTTTTAGGCGTTAATGGGCTTTCAATCGTTACGTATGAAATGCTAACTACTGCAAAATATGGGCGTGTGTCACATGTAATGCTTAGACATACCTCTTACTACCCCCTACCATTATCAAGGATCTGAGTGCCTGGATGTCTGAGAGGTTATCTACCGTACTAGATTACAATCATGATCATATTTTTTTTTTCATTTTTTTTTACAGCTGCCTCTTGCCTGCCTCTTGCGTAAGCTTAGTAGTGGACATGCTAGTCTCAGAGATTACATAGTTTGACGAACAAACTCGGATTGATGTGCACCAAATTAACCGTCTGGATGTCTATCTTGTCCTGGACTGACTACTATCCTGGAAGTGATTCAGACTGTGTAATTAAAACAGCGGTGCAGTTCAGAACTGCGAAGTCTGTCGCGACATGAATATTCCATTGCTGACTCCGACTAGGGACGGAACGGAATGTGGGCAAGTGTTCCGTTTATTTTATCATTTGTATTGAATGTATTGTCTACTGAAAGTGTTAATACTCGAAGGATAAGTGAATAAAAACTAGAGATAAAAGCGCGTTTGGTAGCCAGTTATCTTGATAATCGAATTGACCAATGATGTATTGACTATATCATAACGAGGTAGAATTTGTATTTTTGTTTGTAATGGATAAACTTAACTATAAAAACAATTTTGTAAATTCTTATAAATCATCAGCAAGTAAAACAGATTACAATTTAAAATAGTGATTCCCACGTAAATTACAATAATGTGACATAAGGTATTAAAAATTTAGCTACAACCATCATTGGTCCACCCGTGCAAAGCCGGGGCAAAAGCTAGTAATATTGATATTTCTTTATTATATTTGTTGTTTGCAATAAAGTTATTTCTATTTCTATCTATGGCTACTTATACACATTACAAGTACCTGCTATTTTTAAACTTTATATCGGCAACGTACACTTATTGCGGAAAAATAAAATAAATTTTCCCATCTCTATCCACGGATAAGTTTCAGGCTGAGCGGATATAGCATGATAAAGTTAAGTATTTAGATGCAACCCACACCGGTATTCAGTTATTCTGATTGATGCTTGTCTCGAGGTAGGACTGCGGTAGCAACCTCAGGGAGTCGGTCCTGAGTTGCTAATATCTCGAATGAATGTAGGCAAATTAAGACCAGACTTATTAGCGTCAGCTCACAGCGTCAGAGTAAACTCACCGATAATCGTAATTGGCTTCAACAATCAATGACAATGTAACTGTTGCTTTGTAGGTTGGCTGGTAGAAAATGCCTCGGCATTAAGTCTGACTTTTTATATTTTTTTAAGTGCAATTAAAGTATAAATAAATAAACTGTCAAGAACTATCTCTTTTAGGCATATTCAAGGCACTGAGCGCTTAAAGATTTTAGAGGATGTGTACTGTACTTGGGATTACAACAGTCGTGACTCTACTATTTTATTTATTTCTATTTTTAATAAAGTTTTCTGTTGAAAAATATTGAAGAGGGAAGATGGTTGGCCACCTTATACGGCACGACAGTTTTATAAAGACTATAATGGAAGGGAAGAGAGGAAGAGGAAGGCCACGAATAAGCTACATGAGCCAGATAAAGGAGAAAATAGCTGTCGTGTCGTATAAGGAAGTTAAAGAGACGGCACTGGAGAGAAATAGATGGAGAGAGCTGCATCAATTACACCGACAAGAGCACAGCTCTTAAGTTAGAAGAAGAAGAAGAAGAGAAGCTTTTTAATAAGGAATAGTATTTAATAAGGAGTTACGTTGTGAGTGAATGTTGAACAGCTCCTGACTCCATCATCAAATCAGCTCGCTGTTGTATTATCACCCGAACTAAAGGTGCATGCAAAATTTCAGCTCAATCGGTTAGGGATAACTGCTTCAAAATTGAGTTGCAGTTACATGCATAAATTGCAAGTTAATTAAAAGCTTGTAAAATAGATGAACTTTTTAGTCACAACTTCTTTTGCGGTAGGTGAAAAGCAGCGAGCGAAGTGTAGTTTAAGTATCATATGATTAAACATAAAAGAGAATATAAATAAGATGGAGGGCTGTAATTAAACGAAAACTAACGTGTTGTTCTCAGACAAATCGCACTTCATCCTCGCCTGTTCCTCGAGATAGGAGGTTAATCCTTTAGCTCACAAACAACGGTACGTATAAATCCTAATTTAACTTGAAGAACCCAGCGCGAATGGAAAACGGTTTTATTAAACTAGGTATTTAGGTTAGTTTACTTTGAAGAATAAGGTTTTTAGAGGCATTCCTTTATTCACTTACAACAATTACCTACTTTTGAACCGTTTCTAATTGTTTCAATTCGGTCCAGTGGGGTATTTTGTAAAAACTAGTTTGGCTGAGTGGGAGGTACTTTGACTTTCAGTCTGATGGTTGTGGGTTCGAATCCCAGCCTGCATCAATGGATTTTTCTGTTCGATAAATTTATATGCGCATCAAAAACACGTTCTCAAAACGGTGAAGGAAAACATCGTGAGGAAACCAATTAGTATTCTTTTAAGCGGCGATGGGCTGGCAGTAGTTAGCATTTCATACATGACGTAATAAATTTGATTAGAATTTTCTGAAATATATAGGGTGTACAAGTATGTATTTAGACTACACCCAAAAACTGACAACGCAAGTACCTACAACCTACCAATGCCCTTAGTTAAAACAAAATTGCTTTATCCTGTCCCTTGATTACGTAAGTTTTGCTCTCAAAAGGGCCAAATTATTAAGTTAATAAATGTTCTACATTTGTTTTCGTTGGTTTTGTTATAATAAATCAAGTCTAAACATCTAGTTTCAGTTTTAATACACCCTATGGAATGAAATTCATTGCAAAGCCAGTTTTTTTAAGTTGTAAAATGTAATTTATTACAATTGTTTTGTTGTTTATTTGAAGAAATAAAGCAGTGGTTATGTAATGATATAGTGGTTGAATAAAGCAGTAATGTAATTATTTGAAGGGTTGATTTTATTACATTCGCTATAACAGCTTCCGCTATTATATGCAGCACTATTAAGGCACCTAAAAAACCACCTAACACAATAATTATAAGATTTTTTAATACGGAAAATATACTACTTGTCTTCTATTCTATTCTAATATTTCAAACATGTATTTATTGCTGTCTGATACCCCGCGATCACAATTAGTTGTAACACACACAGTCCAAACTTCTGGATATATAAAAGGTAATAGTGCGACAAATACTCAATAATGCAACATACCTACCTAGCTTCCGAGCACGGGCCACCACGGATGCATCGTTCCCACGGCGCGTCCGTCCGCCTTGGCGCGGTCTGGCGCGTGAAAACGCGGGCCGTGGGACCCCGGCATAAGAAGATTTAATCTAATGTCTACATGATATGCTGATCCCACGAGAAGTGGGTTGAGGTCAGGAGGAAGAGAGGAGGAACAAGTGTAATAAATACTCGCTTGAAATATTATAGCGGTGACGGGCTTGCAACCTGTCACGTGTAGAATGCTAACTATTGCAAAATATGGGTGTTTGCCTAATGTAATGTTTGAACGTGCCTCTGACAAACCCCTTTAGATATCTTCAAAGATCTGAGATCTGAGAAGATGTCTACCGTACTCGGGGATACAGTCGTGATCATATATATGTATATATTTATTATTAATATAACATGTGTTCTGATCACGAAAGTAGTTGGAAGAAGACTCAAGTTTTGTAAAAACATGATTCTCAAAAACTCTATTGTACAGTTTAAAAGAAAAGATACATTTCGATGGTTGTTTTTATTCATTACGCGAGAACCTTTCCGACATCGCAATCAATGATTACATCCCGTTCACGGATTAGTAAACAGAACAATGAGCGAAGTGTGAACGTTTCACAGAACAGCGCAAAGATTCAAACAATAGTTCACCTACATACCTCAAATTGGTGAATGAACAATGGCTCACGCTTCACTGGACTCGACACAAAAGCCCTTCTGTGATTGATTGAACTAGACAAGGCGCATAGCTTATGTTGTCTAGGAATATACTCGTGAGATAATATCGAATTTAGGCTTATAAGAACACCACCCTTTGTAGTGGTAGTGGCTCGTGTGTGTCAAAAACCACCTGTCAAAAAGTTTCGGCGCACATCAATCACATGTGTTATCCATGGTCCGCGCAATATTCTTCACAATGTTTACATTATTATTTTATTTCTATATGTATTTTTCTCTTATCTTTTGTTATACAACATACCTACAGTGGTTCAACTAGGTATATGTTCTTTCTTGCTATTAGTGACAGCTTGATTAGTGTAAGAATATAAAATCATTGAATAACTTGGTTGTATTGTAAGCCGTTTGTGCCTCAAAATAAAAAATAGTATCACGACTGTAATTCCCAAGTACGGTAGACATTCTTTCAGATCTCCAGACGTTTATATTCTTTGAAGATGTCTAGTGGGGGTAGTCAGATGCACGTCCAAACATTATATTTGGCACATGCCCACATTTTGCAGTAGTTAGCATTCCATACGTGACAGGTTGCAAACCCATCGCTGCTTATAAAAACACTAACTGTTTTGAAAGATTGAGATTCAATTTTATTCGACAAACAAACCTAGAATCCAAAACGAATATTGAGTAACTTTAGACTAAGCAAAATCCCTAGAAACTATTTCTTGGAAATTGCATATTTCTATAGGTATTGCAAGCTGCAAGGTTGCAAGCCCATCGCCGCTTATAAGAACACTAACTGGTTTGAGCACGTGTTTTTGATGCGCATATAAATTTTTAGAACAGAAAAATCCATTGATACACGCTGCGATTCGAACCCACGACCTTCAGATTGAAAGTCGAGGTACATCCCACTCGGCCAACACGGTTCAATAAAGGTTATTAAAAACCTAAATAAATGTGAATAAATGATACTTATACAAATAGCTAGTTATAGTAAACCTACACTTGTAGAGAATACTAGCATCTTTCTGCTCACGGCTTCACTAGCAAGTTACCCAAGTAAAAAGTAAGTACATTGGCTGATAATGAGACAGAAACAAAATAATTTTCCTCTTATACCCACTGTATTGAGCAGATATTTCCATATGAATCATCCATTCTAGGAAAGCCAACAAGCAAAACATACTTACAACAAAATAAAGCCTATTCCATTAAAAGTTTCGTTCCAAGTTCTATATAAAGCCGGGGTCCCTAGCGCGCGTAAAACGACGGGCCGCGCCGGATGACGCTGTGCGTCCGGCGCGTCGCGTACAGAGCGTTCCGAGCATAGGCCACCACGGATGCGTCGCTCCCACGGCGCGTCCGTCCGCCTTGGCGCGGTCTGGCGCGTGAAAACGCGGGCCGTGGGACCCCGGCATAAGAAGATTAAATCTAATGTCTAATGTAGCGTGAATATATATTTTGCTTCATTTAGAAACTCCATTTTTCCAAATTTTCTATTTATATCTTTTGCTTAAAATTTCTGTGAACAGCTCCCTATTTGCACACTAGTAAAATGCCTATCAAGCCTCATAAGTTTCCTTTGATGACACCCCTTGGTAAACATTAGTGAAAACTTTCCGAATAATTGTAATGCCTTCTTGAGCGGGAATAGTATGGAGTGCACTTTAGAATAATGACGTGGAGGGTCGAAAGGGTGTAAAGAATAGTATTTTAGATGTTTCATCCCAGAGTAAAGAATAAAAAATAGTTGACAGATAAACCAGAAACAAATATTACTCATTCCCAACAAAACGCAGACGCGATATTATTGTATTTTATACTTTTGGTTGTCTGTTTGGTTTAAATTTGTAAGTATATATTTTGTAAATTTTCAGAACTTTGGAGGTATTGACAAGAACTTTAAGAATCAACTCTTTACTTAACTAATCGTTTGATTAAATATTTTAGTTAGTATCGTACTTGATATGGCATACCTTTAAAGGAAATAAGCAACATCACACCAACTCAGTGACTTAAGACGTCAAAGCACTCGATGGACTGATGACTATGGTCACAGGTCATTTCATGGCCAGCTTAAGGCAGTACATCATGGCATTTTATGATTCTAAGTCCTCCAATGAAACTTCCATCAAATCCCATTGAATTTATTACAGTTCTTTCTTCCAAAACTTACGCGGACAATACCGTCAGCTAGAATTGTAAGCTGGTAGGTATTCTTGGTGCCGACATATCACGTCCAGCGCATAGATTTCGCTCTATACTCGTGAGCTGAATGTCGGTTGGAAATGTTAGGTATTATATTCATAGCCACGTTACTAAAACCTGTTTCTTAGAAAACCTTTCCGTTATATCACGACCGTGCCCGAATTGGGCATTTTATCGGCGCGTCTTAACTCTTCCCAGCTAGTCAGTCATCATTCTTGTCCCACAGCTGGATAAGGGTAGATTTATAAAAGACCAGGCCGTGTCCGGGGCGTGCCATGTCCGGGCCGGGCCGGAGCCTTATGTTAGTAGACGGGCCCGGACGGGACACGGATCAGGCACTGTTTAGTATAAATTGCTTCATACAAATTGTATGTAACGTTTCAAATCCGTGCCCCGTCCAGGCCACGTACATGGCACGCCCCGATCTAATATAAATCTACCCTAATGGTCTCGAAGTCTCGAGGACATGGTCGACTAAGAATACGTTGATCTTGACGCCTTTGAGAGAGGATGGTGAGGGTCCTTGAAGGACAAAGATGGTAGGGAGGATTTAGAGGAAAATATATTTTAATTATAACAATACATTTCTATGAGATGTATGAGATAAAAAGGTTAAAAAAAAAAGTTTGTTCATTTACGTTCTAGTATGATCAGGCTTTGTTTATTTAGCTTCCATGATCTTTTCGCACACTTCTTTGCACAGGAAATAAGAGGTTGGGCGATCTTCAACCTTCAAAGAAAAAAATACAAATTGCGACTTCGTCGTCGTTTACGATTATTAAAATGAGAAATATTCTTAAAACACAACAATCTCAATCGGCAATTCGACTGGGAGGAAATGTAAAAATACACAGATCACAAAGACAGGATGAGAATTTTCAGATGGTTGCTGCCTAAACTTTTACTGACTAAAATCTATGTAAAATATACCTATATTTTAAATATGCTACTAATATTTTAATCCGAAAGTTTGTGAGGATATTGTATGTTTGGATTTTTTTGTCTCAATTCCTCCGAAACGTACAAACGGATTTGGATACAACTTAGAGTATACATAGCCTATAAGCCCTGGAATAGCATATAGAATACTTTTTGCGACCTATCATGCGAGCGAAGCCGCGTGCGGATGCATTTTAAACATAAACGCTTCGATTCAATTTATAAATAGTTGTTCATATAAACTCTATGTAGGTTTATAGTCTGTGGTCAGAAGATTTTCCATCAGAGCATTTCCTATTGGCAAAAAAGTAAAAAAACATTCCTCATTACGGTCTTCGATTTACTGGAAACCATGCTTAAACATGTGAACATAGTGTTAGCTCACAAAGAGTTATGTAGTTGCAAGTTTCTTAAGTTGATAAAAATTTCATGTATTCAAGTACCTAAGTATTTTATTATTTTTTTAAACTATATCGATTTTTTGTAAGTGATAGAGAATCCACTGCGACCATACTATGATTTTAGATCTACTCGTATGTTTAGCTTACCTACTTTAAAACAGTCCATAGTAGTCTATGCAAATCGATATCATGATACAGTTGTTCTATCTCATGAAGTTATTATTTATGTGTGTAGTTGCAAGTGGCACATTGTTTCTGTTTGCGTAAGCTCAAGAGTGCTTATCGGTCACGCACACAAAAGCGCATGTCTACAAATCACAAGCGTGCTCATAGTACTCAACTGCCTTCCTGAGATAGAACACCTGTATCATTATGACTTAACTGGCCCCACAGCTCAGTTGGTAGGAACTCTCCTTTCTGTGTTGTAGGTGCCGGAACAAACATTTGTGTGATGAACATGGATGTTTTTTTTATGTCTGGGTGTTATAATGTATCTAAGAATACTTATATATATAAAAAAGTATATAAGTATTCAATCAGTACCCATGGTTTGCTTAGTTTGGGCCTAGATGGGAATGTGTGAAATGTCCGCCATTATTATTATAGTAGTCGTAGATGCAGTTTGCAAAAAATAGTTACTTTTGTGTAAAGAACCATCTGCGCATTATATTCGAGAACATACTCTATGACGAGCTTACTAGTTGATCGATACTAGGCGTACGTAAGATACCTAAAATATTAATGTACGACTTATAGCCGCTCCTGTCACACCCTTTCTCGTAAATCATAAAAAAACAGACTAGGGCAGCCTACAAAATGTACTAAAGGCTTTTTTCTTTGTGATTTATTTTAAGGGCAGAATTTTCAGAAGAAATTCTTTCAGCTATTATTGCCTACATTTTTCATGGTACGCGTAAATAAAGATGTTTTATACGAAATTGGGACAGCATTGAAAATCATAATATAAATCTTTGTTGGTCTAGGAAGCGGCAAATGTCATTTGCCGACCGTTATTCACGTGAAAACGGGTTTAGACGAACGTCAAAAGAATTACTGGCATTTAGGGATATTATATTAGACCGGGCCGTGTCCGGCCCGGGCCGGAGCCTTTAGTTGGTAGACGGGCCCGGACGGGACACGGATCAGGCACTGTTTAATATAAAATGTATGTAACGGTTCAAATCTGTGCCCCGTCCGGGCCACGTACACGGCACGCCCGGGCACGGCCCGGTCTAATATAAATCTACCCTTACCGTATCTCCGGGGCTTACGGCTGTCACATTTGTATTATAACGGTTACCGCCTTTCAGGAAAACCTAGCTTTAGCTATAAAGGAGTCAAACATTTCAGAAAAATAATGAACTGAACGTAGAAGGCAAACGAGAGACGCATTAAAATATAATCTTTTTGTTCTCCAAAAAGTTAGAGCTAAGTAGATTTAACTTTTATCATTTAACATTTCCCATACATCAAAGTAAACGTAGGCGTAGGTGTATAAATCAAAAGTTTTTCAATAAGGTCTTCTTATTTTGAGGAAGTTACAAACACAGCTTAAATTATGCAGCTGGTTAATTTGTTTCTTTAACAAAAATAAGTGTTTTTATATAAGAACTAGCAATCCGCCTTGGCGTCGCACGGGTAATGATTTTATGGCATTTTTTTACACCTTGGGTTACATTATTAAAGTTTTAATAGGGATCCCTGATTTTTTCTAGTTATAAAAAGCCTATGGTCATCAGGGATAATGTTGGATTCAAATGGTAAAATATTTTTTCAAATCGATCCAGAAGTTTCGGAGCCTATTCAATGCAAACAAACCGAATATTTCTTCTTTATGATATAGATAAAGGTGCTGTTTCATTGGCGCGTTGGATGTAAACGGAGTGGCTTTATGTTAGCTGCGTGTGGCCATTTGTCAGGTTGAGTGGGTCAACCTATCTACAGTGGCCACACCTTTCGCTGGTGCCATAAAAACACCTAGATGTAGTCATTGTACAGCATGTACTAGAACAGCGTACGTAGCGTTGTGCTACGAAGGTAACATATTTGCCCACGTGTTGCGTACAATATATCAGGTAGTGCGACAGACGCTCAGCGATCAGTTATCAATCTGGGGGCACAGCGGTGCCCCTGTTAAGTCGAGCATGCAGCACGGCCGTACCATCCTTTTCTCGAAGCATACTATTATTATAAATGCGAAAGTAATTCAGTCTGCCTGTGACGTTTTCACGGCCAAACCGCAGAGCCGATTGTGATGTAATATCACATAGAGATTTTTAGAAATTTCAATGTTATTCGATAACGTCATCAAAAATCTATATCCTGAATCTACACGGACGAAGTCACGGGTAAAAGCTAGTTTACAATAAAAACTATCTAGGTATTTAATCATTTTAAACAGAAATTAGACTAATTACCACGTTTCAATTTGTATTGGGTTAGATTTATATTAGACCGGGCCGTGTCCGAGGAGTGCCGTATTCGTGGCCCGGACGGGGCACGGATTTAAAACATAACGTACATTCTGTATGAAGCAGTTTATTAAACAGTGCCTGATCCGTGTCCCGTCCGGGCCCGTCTACTAAATTAAGGTCGGCCCGGCCCTGCCCTGCCCGGACATTGCATCCACCGGACAAATCTACCCTAACTAATACAACGAGCGTTTATAAAATGAACCAACTGTTTCCACCTGCTATGTTGGCATACTCTTCAAGAATTATATGAGCTATCCACTTTATTAGAGCACCTCATGTTAGCAGTACGTTGCTACGAGAAGGTTTTAAAGTAAGTACTTATCATGTAATTGATGAAGAAGATAAAGAACAACTTGTCTGACAAAGCAAGACTTACCAGTGCTTATATAGTGCGATCTATTAAACTTTTAGTGATACCCTTGACACAGGAAATCCTAGTATGGGGTCAAGATTATGTATGTGTTTGGTGTTTATTTATTTTTAAGTATCTGCAAAAACCAAAAATAATCTATCTACATCGTAAAGTCGTGTTAGTTACACTATTTATAACTCAAGAACGGCTGAACCGATTTGGCTGAAAATTGGTGGTGAGGTAGCTTAGAACCAGGAGATGGACATAGGATACTTTTTATAACGGGAATGGGAACGTGAAATTAACACAACATATGTTCATTCTCTCGGGTTAGCTTGTCTATACTATAATATTATAAGGAGGAAAGATTTGATTGTTTGTTTGTTTGTAATGAATAGGCTCCGAAACTACTGGACCGATTTGAAAAATTATTTTACCATTAGAATCAATTATCTCTGTTGAACATAGGCTATAGAATATTTTCAAAAAAGTTAGGGATCCGTATGAAAACTTCGATAATGTAACCCGACCTGTGAAAAATCCAATAAAAATCCTTATAACGCGTTTGCTGCTGAAATTATTGACAATAGAGTAAAGTAATGTACTACAGTTTTATAGAAAACATCAATATCTACAAAAAAGTGTGTAATACCATATGTCTAACTATTAGGGATCCGTATGAAAACTTCGATAATGTAACCCAAGGTATAAAAAAATTACCCATCAAATCATTATTACACCCGTGCGACGCCGGGGCGGACTGCTAGTAAATAATAAAAATGGCTAAATAAATGCTGCTGTGAATCGGGCTCGCAATTTGCCGTCACAACTCGGTTGGGTTGATTCCCGCCCAGAACAAATTTTCAAAAAAGTGTCAATGTTAGTATAGATAAATGACATCTAGTTTCCATAGTACAAACTTTACTTAGTTTGAAGATGGCCCTGTGAAAAATTAAATCGTAGAAAGAAACTGCGGTACTGTAATCTTTACTGCTATAAAAGCTACGTACTTTGAGCTTACCTATATAGGACAATTATGACAAAAACACGTATTTATTACGGCAAAGTTTAATGGGGTCATACTTCGACAAAACGTTGTGCCGACCCCACAATAGGTGGGAAAAGGAGTATAAAACGATGATGATAACTTCAACACAACCTAAAAGCACTCACGGACCGATGTGTACAAAAGGTAAGAAACTAGTCATCAAAAAACATCATGAAAGAAAAATACCAGTGAATATTGAGCGTCTATTTCGTGCGTTCCATTGTACATCATAACATGCACTTGTTTTTATAGACAATAACAGAAAAATCCGTGCAAACACGCGCTCGTGCTCCCATTCATTTTTATGGAATTGTTTGTATTGCAAACTCAGAGGGAAACTATGCAATAGAGCCAATAAAGGTGGTTGTATTCTGTCGTCGTTATGCCCGCAGTTTGGAGCTTTTGACCAAGCACACGATCATTTCTTGACTGGCCTCACAGCTTAGTTGGTAGTAACTCTGCCTTCTACGCTGTAGGTTGTGGTTGCGATCCCCACCCAGGGCAAACCTTTGTGTGATGAACATAGATGTTTGTTCTGTCTGGGTGTTAATTGTATAATAAGTATGTAAGTATTTGATCAGTTATCTGGTTCCCATAGTACAAGCTTTGCTTAGTTTGGGGCTAGATAGCGCTGTATGTAAAGTCCGCCAATATTTATGTATTATATACAAGCTGACCCGGCGAACTTCGTATCGCTTTAGAATTAACAAAGTTGTGTTTAGTTCCCGTTCCTACTACTCTAGTCTTGGTGTTATTACTCTGTTGAGATGAGCATCACAGGCATCAATAGTTAAATAAATGCTAGACAGAGAATGTACTCTAAAATTCATTGAAGTTTTTCCTTTTATATTTTCATTCACCAAAAGCACCTACAATAGGATTATGTTAAGGACACACTTGAGTAGGGATACTCGTTAGAATAGATAAAAAAAATCATTGAAGAACCTCCTCCTTGTTTGAAGACGCTTAGTTTCATCAGTAAATTCCATGCCAAAAATTATAAATTAAAAAAAAAACAAAAATTAAAGTAGGTATGTAACATAAATATTCAACATGTATTAACATAACTTCGGTGACAATGCAATAATATGGTGAGGTGACAGCGAGTTGATCTAATCATGGAGTCAGAAGCTGTTCAATGGACACTCGCAACGGAACTTCTTAGTAAATACTCTAATTAAGGCGCTCCCAGTCGACGATTGTTTTTGTTCGAAACGAAAAAATAAATACACATGTGAACAAGCCACATCCCCTATTTTATAATGTATATTATATGTGAATAAAGATGTACCCATCTTTAATCACTTCGATAAATAATCCTACCGACCGCTGCAATGACGACAAACACACGTCGGCGCGTGGTCCGCCTTAGCTTTTCGAATAACTTAATGATATAAATTATGTATAATTACTTATCAAAAATCTATTCTAATAGAAATCTAGATCTACATATTACCTATCTTTAACAATAAATCACAAGTTGATTTTAATAGTAGTGTAACACAAGAGAGCGCGCCTACCGATGTGCGTGCGTCTACGCAGTCCACGCGCCCCGCTCCTGCCACTACTCAACGCACACATCGACGGGTGCCCGGCCGCGCGGGTATATAAGCTCGCCCGGCGCCCGCATCTAGTCAGTCTGTCGCACGCAATCATCGTACCCGGTAATGGGAAGGTGTTTGAGTTCGGCTAGGCGCATACCCGCGAGTACTCAATACTCATACGCGAGTCGTATCCGGTCGCCGTATCGTAACTACGAAAGACGCCCGGATCGGCTTGTCGCTTCGCGAGTATACTAAAACTTTCAACATAACTCTGTACCCCGTGTCGGACAATAAATAAGACTGTTTGTGTAATAAGTTGTTTCCTTCAATACGGTTAGGGAAACCCACTTGTTACAAACTGGCGCTCAACGATAAGGCCAAGAAAAAGGCCAGCCCGAAGCAACGACCAAACCTTCGAAAATATAAAGAAGAATACGAAGAAATGAATCTCACGGCTGAGCAGTTTGAGAAGCTACTGACAGCTATAGGCTCGCAGAGATGTGGGTCCTTTGCAACATGCAAAGTAACCTATAGTGGAGCAAGGGATACTGAAACCGTGGAAGCCTTCCTCGCTGCAGCGACGGTTTTCAAATCGGTGGAGAAGATTAGTGATGAAGAAGCCATCAAAAGCTTGCCACTGATATTGAAAGAAGAAGCGGCGATTTGGTGGAATGGAGTAAAAGAGCAGGTGGTCACATGGGAGGATTTTGTCGCCAGGGTACGTCATGCTTTTGCTCCCAAGCGGCCTGCTTATCAAATTTACCAAGACATCATCGGTATCAAACAAGACGAGAACGAGCTGACTGAGGTTTTTGTAGCAAAGAAGAGAGCTCTTTTTTCACAGCTTCCAGAGCCAGGACACCCAGAATCACCACAGATAGATATGATTTATGGCCAACTACGCTATAAGATTCGAGTGAAGATGCCAAGGGATGCAGTGCGGACCTACGATGCTTTACTGAAGGCAGCCAGAGGTGTGGAACAGCTACTTGTTGAAAAACAGCCTCCAGTCACCGAAGAGAAAGAAAAGGTGAAGGGAAATGACACGCTTATACCTAAAAAGGCTCGCTGTAGTTACTGCCGAATGCCAGGACATTCCGTTGAAACCTGTCGTCGGAAGATAAAAGCAGAAGGAAGTACCGCTACCGGTAGTGGAGTCCCATACACTAGTAAGCCGCCCATATCTTCCTCTGCAACTCAAGCTCCTTCTCCATCTCAACCAAAGTTTTCCTGCTATGGATGTGGCACTCCTGGAGTGGTAAGATCGAAATGCCCAAAATGCAATAATAAGTCTCCAATCAAGCAGGAAATCGAATTCTGCTCATTGAATGTTACGGACATTCGCCCTAGGCCTACCATAGGAATTGGTGTAGGCAAAATAGCCGGAAATGCGTATGTGGATACGTGCGCGAAAACAAGTGTCGCCTCATACGACCTCTACCAATGCCTAGAGAAACGCGGATACCATTTTGAGCAACAACAGGTCATGGTTACGCTGGCTGATGGTGGGAAAACGCAGAGGAGCGTTCTAACGGTAAGAGTACCAATAGACATTTGTAATCGAGTCGTACCTACCACATTCATCATATTTCCGGAATCTCGGGAAACTCGCACGTTGTTGGGAATAGGTTTTATTCAGGATGCTGGGATGGTCTTGAACATCCCACAGATGAACTGGCATTTTGTGGATGATCCAAACGTCTGTTATGACTTGTATTCCGAAGATACATCGGAGGTATCCATGTCTCATTTAGAGATGACGCCACTACCTGTCCCTTCATGCTGCAAAATATTGAAAGACGTGCAAGTACCGCAAATGATATCCCCTCTGTCAATTACACCACCAAGCGTAATTGAGAACGTCGAAGGACCAGGCCCCAGGCGCGCGGTAGGAGAACCCGCTTTGCCCCAGTCCAGTGCATGTAACGCCACCAATCTTCGTGCAGCCAGCAGCGCTCAGCTGAATTCAGAGCCAGCGCTGCCTGAGAAAAGCGCTTGTGATAAAGCTTCGTACCGAGTGGAACAAATAGATCCATCATCACCACCAAAGAAACGAACCAAAACACTGTTTGATGGTTATTCACCCAGGTTCGCAGACTTCATGTACCGGGATGCCCAGATGAGCATTCATGGAGCTGAAGTCAACTTATCTCCTCATTCTAGGATGCTCTTCCCTAGCGATGATAGTGACAGCAATGATATAGAGATAGGTTCAATTTCGGTTGACGAGGTCTCCTCTGAGATGTTAGATGCATCACAAAGGACACAACTGATGGAAATCTTGTGGGATAACCAAGAAGCGTTCGAAAAAAATGAGGAACCAACAAACCTTGCCGAGCACTGCATCGATACGGGAACACACAACCCTATCTCAGTACCTCCATATCGTTTGTCACCTCCTCGGCTGGCATTACTGAAATGTGAAATAGAGAAGATGTTAAATGAGAAAATTATTGAACCTTGTTCATCACCTTGGTCAGCACCAGTTATCATGGTACCTAAGAAAGATGGATCGGTACGAGTCTGCGTTGACTACCGCAGACTGAATGCCATAACAGTACCTGATATATATCCGATTCCCCGGATGGACGACCTCCTGCATGCAGCAAAACCGACGCCGTTCATGTCAACACTAGACTTACGCGCAGGTTACTGGCAAGTAAAGGTGAAAAAGGAAGACCAAGATAAAACGTCTTTCATAACGCCATTCGGAGTATATAGGTTCAAGCGAATGGCGTTCGGGCTTCGTAATGCGCCCTCAACATTTCAGCGACTGATAGACAGAGTGAGAGTCAGCCTAGAAAATGTCAAGATATTAGCGTATTTGGATGATCTCATTATATTTTCATCAACCTTCCAAGATCATTTAATAGACCTAAACAAGGTAATAAGGAAGTTGACAGAAAATAATCTTCGTATAAACTTTAAGAAATGCCGATTTTGCTGCTCGACAATAAAATACTTAGGGCACCTAATAACCCCGAAAGGATTGAAGGTTGACTCCGAGAAGATTGCAGCAATACTTGATTACCCCTCACCAAAGAATCTCAAGCATCTGATGACGTTCCTGCAAACATGTTCCTGGTTCAGGAGATTCATACCGAACTTTGCAAAGATCAGTGAGCCACTCAGCCGACTAACAAAGAAAAATGCTGAATGGGTTTGGGATAAGGATCAAGAAGAGGCTTTCAAGTTATTAAAAACTTACCTTACTACGGCTCCTATATTGCGCCAAGCTGACGAGACCAAGTCATACATCGTCAAGACAGATGCTAGCAATTATGCACTTGGTGCTGTTTTGGTGCAGGGGGAGGGGGAAAACGAACATCCTGTGGAGTTTGCCAGTAGACTCCTGAACTCTGCTGAAAGGAATTACTCAACTACGGAACGTGAAGCGCTTGCCGTAGTTTGGGCTATCGGAAAATTTAGGGGCTACATAGAAGGACTTCCAGTCACCGTTGTCACAGATCACCAGGCATTGAAATGGTTAATGTCACTAAGATCCCCAACAGGTCGGTTGGCGAGATGGGCTTTACAGATACAAGCCTATGACATCACCATTAAGTATACGCCGGGAAGAACAAATGTGGTAGCAGATACTCTTTCGAGGCCCATATGTGACCAAGAAACAACTAAAGACTGCGGCGTATGCAGTATGGTTGTGGACATGCCTAAAAGGTCTGCTTCCGAAATAAGAACCGAACAGCTAAAAGATGAGCACATACTCAGTATCGTGAAGGCATTGGAAGACCCTGAACGCACTGAAAACGCTGTTTACTGGAGTAGTAAAGGTTACGTAATGAACAATGGATTGCTCTATAGGTACAACCCGATTGACGATGCGGAAGAAGCTCAACTTGTAGTGCCACAACACGAATGGGCAAACGTACTCTCCGTTTATCATGATGACCCATTAGCCGGACACTACGGAGCTGATAAAACCTATCACCGCATCTCAAGGCGATATCACTGGAAAGGAATAAGGAAGTATATCGAAGCTTACATTAAAAGCTGCGTTTCATGTCAGCGATATAAGCCGTCGAATATGAAACCAGCTGGCCTACTTCAAACTACACCAATTAACCAGCGTTTCGAAACAATAGCATTCGACTTGTTTGGACCTTTGCCATCTACTGCTAGTGGCAATACTTGGATTTTTATAATAGAGGACATAGCGACTGGCTGGGTCGAGTTGTTTGCGATGGAAACAGCCAGTGCCGAAAACTGTGCAAGGATGTTGGTAAATGAAGTCTTCCTTAGATATGGCATTCCAAGAAGACTTATAAGCGACAATGGGCCACAATTCGTGAGTGCTGTGATGCAGCAACTAACCTACTGTCTTAAAATTAAACATATTCTTACGCCAGTATACCATCCAGCAGCAAACCCAGTAGAGAGGAAGAATAGAGATTTGAAGACACAACTAGCGATCTTAGTGGAAGATGATCATGGAAGCTGGGACGTCAAGTTACCTAGTATACGGTTTGCGATGAATACCGCAAATAGCCTTGCTACAGGCTACACTCCAGCATACCTGACATTTGCTCGGGAACTTCGGACACCGGACGACAATGCCCATGACTTACGGCAAATTATACTGTCGGAAAACTTCGTGCCTGAAATAACCCCGAAGCTTCTTTTACTTGCGAATACTCTAAACCGAGCTCGAGAAGTGCACGAGAATAACGAGGAACGACGAAAAGAATCGGCAGACAAGAGACGTCGAAAGGATCCTGGCTATATTCCTGGTGATCTAGTTCTAGCTACCACCCATCCAGTGAGTAACGCTGCCCAAGGAATAAGCGCGAAGTTCTGTCCTCGACGTGATGGACCATACCTAATCCAATGTCGCCAGGGTGTCTCCTCTTATAGTATTTCAGATCCCAACATTCCTGACCGAACCCTCGGTGTCTATCACACGTCTGCCTTGACCCCATACCAAGGAAACGACGCAGATCATCTACCTCCGCCTGTGCGGCCGTTGAAGAAACGGGGGCGGCCACCTAAACCCGTTCCAACCACTGCTCAGCCTACTCGTGGGCGCGGGCGACCCAAGAAAACGACAACACCACCTGACTGTCTACTCGTCGGGACGCCTACGCATCCAGAGGGGGAGCATGTAACACAAGAGAGCGCGCCTACCGATGTGCGTGCGTCTACGCAGTCCACGCGCCCCGCTCCTGCCACTACTCAACGCACACATCGACGGGTGCCCGGCCGCGCGGGTATATAAGCTCGCCCGGCGCCCGCATCTAGTCAGTCTGTCGCACGCAATCATCGTACCCGGTAATGGGAAGGTGTTTGAGTTCGGCTAGGCGCATACCCGCGAGTACTCAATACTCATACGCGAGTCGTATCCGGTCGCCGTATCGTAACTACGAAAGACGCCCGGATCGGCTTGTCGCTTCGCGAGTATACTAAAACTTTCAACATAACTCTGTACCCCGTGTCGGACAATAAATAAGACTGTTTGTGTAATAAGTTGTTTCCTTCAATACGGTTAGGGAAACCCACTTGTTACAGTAGGTATATAAAACATTTCGATCATAAATTCTAAAACGTATCATTTTGAAATAATATCTTTATCGTGAAAAGTTTCTGCTATTATGTTTTCAGCTCAATAGAAATCTAGGTAGGAACCTGAAGTAATATACTTATAAAAATAGGAGATGTGGCTTGTTCAGAAGTATTTCTTTTTTCGTTTCGAAAAAGAGCAATCAGCGACTGGGAGCCCCTTAAGTAAAAACTTTGCATTATTGTCAAGTTTTAATGACAATGTTACAGTGGCAGGTGATTTGAATGATTTCACAAAAGCTTGTCATTGAAAAATATTTTTCAACATAGTTCTCTTTTCTAGTTCGAACCGGTAACCGCTAGATTTTACAAGCTGGTGGCTATCGCGGCATATTTGCATACAATTGACGCGGCCACCGGAACAACTCGCTTGTGTACCAAACTGTTGTGATTGTCCGCCCATGTGTGAACCGCTGACCGACTAGCTATGCACCTAAATAATTATACTACACGACTACTAGGTATCTACTATCACACTAGTTATCCCTGTGCCTTCACACGAAAGTTGTTTTTTAACAAAATTGCACTACTGCCTACTAATAAAGCCACTATGCGACACCATAGTGTCGCATAACACATAAAGTGATGTTTATGAAAAAAGATTTCGTCCACTGTGGGTGCGTGTTCTCACAGTGTCGTTCCTGAATACGAGGGTAAGAAAGAGACAATTAATATCAGAAGAGTACCTTGAGACCTACTTGTTAAAATCTTTGTTTTTAGGGTTCCGTACCCAAAGGGTAAAATCGGAACCCTATTACTAAGACTTCGCTGTCCGTCTGTCCGTCTGTCCGTCTGTCCGTCTGTCTGTCACAGGGCTGTATCTCATGAACCATGATAGCTAGACAGTTGAAATTTTCACAGATTATGTATTTCTATTGCTGCTCGAACAACAAATACTAAAAACAGAATAAAATAAATATATAAGGGGGGCTCCCATACAACAAACTTGATTTTTGCATTCCAGCGCCATCTAGTTTCATTTGATGTTACTACGTATTATAGGTACTTTTCGCGGTTTTCATGCGACCGCTCGGGGTTTGAGAGGTAAGATGAAAGAGGTTTGCGATTCCGCTGGCAGGTGGCGCTATTTTACCACTATCGGTAAAGTAAGTCGGTAAATAGGTGGTACTTCACATGATCGAATAAAAAGTTTGAAATTGAATTATTGAATTCATGTAGTTAGGTAAATAGGTACCTAGGTAGATATTATTAATTTCCAATTAATTTCGAGTTCGAATCCTGGCCGTGCATCAATGGATATTTCTGTTCGAAAAATGTACCTATATGCGCGTTACACGTGTTTATAACAGTGAAGGAAAACATCGTGAGGAAACCTGTTAGTATTCTTGAAAGCGGCGACGGGATTGCAACCTGTCACGTGTGGAATGCTTACTACGTAGTTAGGTAAATAGGTAGGTTACGAGATATTATGAATTATTTTTTATGTTTCTAGGGTTCCGTATCTAAAGGGTAAAAAACGGGACTACTAAGACACCGCTGTCCGTCTGTCTGTTACCAGGCTGTATCTCGTGAACCGTGATAGCTAGACAGTTGAAATTTTCTCTCTAAAATCAGCATAAAATAAATATTTAAGTGAGACTCCCGTACAACAAACGTGATTTTTTTGCCGTTTTGATAATAGTACGGAACCCTTCGTGCGCGAGTCCGACTCGCACTTGGCCGGTTTTTTCCCTTTAAACAATTTCCGCTGATTGCGATTAAAATAATAGTTTATAGTAGAAATAAGTAAATAGTTTGTAATAAAGAAAAAAAATAAAGATAAGAAATAGAGATGATAAAATATATACGCTAGATGGCGATGTATAAAATGTCCACCAATATTTATTTATTTATATTATAACTAGCTGTCACAACAGACGTTGTCCTGTCAAATTTCAATAATCCCACAGAAAAAAGCACTTTTTGTTTTTCCCGAACTTTACGCTACCCTTATCACATTACGCTCTATTCTCAGACCTTACTGAATATACTCGATCAAGCTGTTTCATAGGAGTTTGGTTACAAACACTGTGACATGAGAATTTTATATATTAGAAGAAGATTAATATTATGTCACATGTCACGGCAAATGATCTTATTCTGCCTTCTTCCACCAAGTTCAGACGACCGGCATCTATGCTGCCACCCACTGTCGTCGACCCATATGTCATGTCATCATTTCTTAGGCACCTAAATACCACGAAATGATCCTCCGAATTTTTAATCCAGATAGTCAGTGATGCAACCGTTTTTTAAACAGTTAGAATTAGAGAGATAAAAGAACAATAGAACAGTACTGCAATATGTTTACGCAGAACACAATAGAAATAGGTATTCACCAAAAAGTACAAGCAATGCATTTTGAAATTTTACTACGTGTAGACGTACACGAACCACAAACGCTACCTGGGGCCATACCACAGGGTCCTAAAGTAATATCAAAACTATATTTGGTATATTAAATTGTGATGCGAAAGTGACAGCGCTAAACGAGTTCATATTGCTTAGTCACTTTCGTACCGTGAGTAATATAGTTTTTAATGGTGTAGTCCGTTTTCGACCCACGTTTTCTCACCACAAATAATAAATTCCAGATTCAACCCAAAATGGGCCTACATTTTGGGTTGAATCTGGAATTTAACCAACCGTGGGTTTCAACCCACGAAAAAATAAAATAATATTTAGTTCGTGTTCTACCCAAAACCTATGCCTGTTTCAACCCACAGCCTAAGACAATGGAATTAGTACGGTTAGACAAAAAATGCAAATAAAATTGTACTAAGTACTAACATTTTTTTGCAATAATATTATTTAAAATGTTAGGAACTGCAGTTTTGAATGGCAATCATACTATTAAAATTACAGTCAGCATTGGCATGTTATAACATATAACTTCTATTGTATGGATCCCAGGTAAGTAGAATTTTTTTTTTACGTTTTCTGTGATTTTTTATGCTAATTACTAGGTACATTGTTGATTGTTTTTGACTGTAATCCCCAAATACGAGAGACATAGATACTCTTAGATCTCAAAGCACCTAGATCCTTGAATATGTCTGAAGGGGGTAGTCAGAGGCAATTCCAAACATTACATTTGGCACATGCCTACATTTTGCAGTAGTTAGCATTCCATACGTGATAGGTAGCAAGCCCATCGCCGATCCTCACGATGTTCTCCTTCACCGTTTTGGGCACGTGCTTTGATGTGCATATTCATTTTTCGAACAGAAAAATCCATAGATGCACGCCGGGATTTAAACCTACGACCTTCAGATTGAAAGTCGAGGTACCTCCACTTGGCCAATACGGCAAACGACAAATGAAAACATGGTGAAGATTAAATTTTTTTTTGCTGTCGGTACCTTTGACGCACTTATGTCATTTTGCTTCTATGCGGGTTGAAAACGGAATTCAAAAACTAGTTGGGTAGAAACTGGAATAATTATTATTATATTTTGCTTGTGATGAGAAAACGTGGGTTGAAAACGGACTACGCCTTTTTAATTACTTTTGAACTTGTGGTACGGCCCCAAAGCTTGAAGCGGCTACCGAAGTAACTGAAGAGCTTAACAGTCACTTATGTGTATTATATTATATTATGTGGCAGTGCATCGATTGATTTTTCTTTTTGAAAAATGTATATGCGCATTATCACGTGCTTACAACGGTGAAGGACAACATCGTGAGGAAACCAGTTAGTATTCTTGTAAGCGCGTCAGTTAGTATTCATCACACAAATATTTGCCCTGGGTGGGGATCGAACCCACAACCTACAGCGCAGAAGGCAGAGTTACTACCAACTGAGCTGTGAGGCCAGTATAATAGTATAATTAGCTGATCTAGTCTAGCAAACATTAGTCCTGCCGTAAGGCCACCACGTCACAGAGGTTACGAATAGTTCTAGTACCTGCATATCACTATGGCACTTAAAACAAAACAATCAGTGTGACAAAGCTCCTTTCTAAATGATGAAGATTACAAAGAATAAAACAAAATAAAAATAGCAATGTTGCTTTTCCAACCTCACCATTGTCATAACTTGAAAAGGTTGAAACCGGTTTATGAAAATACCGGTATTTTTAGACTTTTATGTTGGTAACTTTTAGCTGAAGTAACAAGTTTTTTATAAATAACATGTAGACAGGACGGCAAGGACGTGAGATATTAATAAAGTTTCCATTACGAGTTTTACAGTACGTTGGTTGTTTATTTATTAACGAACTAGCTGACCCGTGCCCGCTTCGCTGTGCGTAAGACATTTCTAATACCATCGTTGACTTTTTTGTAGACGTTTTTAAGGTGTACAATACTGTAGTACATTATTTTGATATATCTCGTGGGGTTCAGCCAGCATTTGCAATGTAAGCGCAAAAAAATGTGTTTATTTACGACATCACATTAGAAACCTCTAAAATTATCAGTGTTTCTCTACTATATTATGCATGTATTATACATATAAACCTTCCTCTTGAATCACTCTGTTTATTTAAAAAAACCGCATCAAAATCCGTTGTGTAGTTTTAAAGATATAAGCAAACATACATACAGACATACAGACGCGGGAAGCGGAAAGCGACTTTGCTTTATACTATGTAGTGATAATGAACTCAAGATTTTGCTTGTAAGCCCGTTTTCCTTTTCTATTATTGTATTACCGCATCGGTCCATTATGGCTATTTTGTAATAAAAACATGATAATCATGTTATGATGTCGAATGCAATACCTAATATTAGAGAATACCTATAATCTGTACACTTACTGTACATTACGCTTCTACGTAGGTATTGTATTGGAAACGTAGGTATAGGTGCTTAGAGCATAAAAAGCGTAGGTATTATGGCATTCAGTACCAATACATATTGGTATGAATATCATAGCATGATAATCATGTTATTACATAATTACGTTTAAAAAATAATAACAATTGTAGTGGGACTCCCCTTCCGCGAGATCTAGGGGCTAGCCCCTGCTAGCCCTCCACTCGGTATATGCCTATGACGGAAGGGCAAGGTCTAATAGTTGAAAACCTCTATCAATGCCCATAAATTTTGAAGGTTTCTCTCGATTTCCCTGGGATCTAACTAGATTTGGGAACTATAAATATTTTTTCCTGGTTTGGGTGTTGTAGTAGGAACCATAGCACTAGCAGGTAATTTCTTATTTTCAGGATACAAAAAAATATCATTAATGACTGATAATCTACTAAGAATCAAGATGCATGGTCTAATCCTGTTCCAGTTTTCGTTGCACTCGAGAAAGTATGTGATATACCAAATAGAAGAAAAGAAGCGAACTTTTTGCAACCACATTTGAGGCAAATATATCATTGCATATCATTTATAAATAGGTAACATAGTAGCTGCCTAAGAGTTATGTCTACGAACGGAACATAAGTCAAAGGGTTCCCGTAGCCTTGACAAGCAAACTTGACTCGAGTGCTTCACTAGTCTGATGAATTTTGGATGAAATACCCTGATGCAATGCACTTAGGTTCCCGATGTTTAAGGCTGGAGAGTTTGGTATCCAATTACAATATCTAAATCGGAAATTCGAAGTAAAAATCGGACTCAGATTTATAATAATCAAGTCGAATGCAGAATGCGGTCGTTGTTACTAGAGGTAGAAGCCTGTGGGGATATTTTGTAAAAACATGATTATCATGTTATGATATTCATACCAATATTTTTTGGTACTGAATGCCATAATACCTACGCTTTTTATGCTGTTTGGGCACCTATATACCTAAGCTTCCAATACAATACCTACGCAGAAGTGTAGGTATTGGAGCATAAATAGTGAATAGTTACTTTGAAAAGTGTACAGATTAGGTATTCTCTACCATTAGGTATTGCATTCGACATCATACCATGATAATCATGTTTTTACAAAATAGCTCTGCTGGTAGGTGTTTACTCATGAAAATTATTATTTTTGTTAAAAAATAAAATAAATAGGATCACGACTGTAATCCCCAAGTACGGCAGACATCCACTCAGATCTCCAGACGCTTAGATCCTTTGAAGATGTCTAGTGGAGGTACATTATATTTGACACATGCCCACATTTTGCAGTAGTTAGCATTCCATACGTGACAGGTTGCAAGCCCATCGCCGCTTATAAGAATACTAACTAGTTTCCTCACGATGTTTTCTTTCACCGTTTTGAGCACGTGTTTTTTGATGAGCATATATTTTTTTCGAACAGAAAAACCTATTGATGCACGCCGGGATTCGAACCCACGACTTTCAGATTGAAATTCGAGGTTACTCGGCTAGTTATATTAATAAAATAATATATAAAAAAACGCATTGGCATACATTTTATTTTTGTTTAAATTGTCATGTTTTTGTGAGAATGCACCCAAGTTTTTTACTTAGGCAATCACGTAAAGGTCGATTTGATTACATAAAAAACTCGGAACAGGTGTTTTGTTTTTTATTTAGATTTACATCAAAAAATAATCGTTCAATAAATTATATTTAGTTGTTGCAAGTATGTGACTTTGCAAAAAGCGTATTTTATTTTCGACTAGCTGTACCCCGCGGTTTCACTCGCGTATAACTTGAAGAAATAAGAACTTTTTAGCGTATTGCCTATAGCAGACCCGCGACAGAAAAAAAATAATCCTGTCAAAATTTTAATATGTATAACTTTGGTGTTTCTTTACCGATTTCTATGATTATTTTTTATGGAATAGTTAATAATGTAAACTTTTTTAATTAGGGATGACTAAGAGTGTTATAAACGTAAGAGTAGACAACTATAATCAGAAAGCTTCGAACTGCTAAGCTATCGGGAGTTACACGTGTTATTGTGAGTCAACCATAAAAGATAAACATATGCTGTCGTGGAATATTTTTTATATAATTTTAAGGAGAACATTTCTGTCATACATGATTTCTGTGTAGCTTTAACCATGAAGGTTGCACACGCGATGGAAGCTTAAGAAATGCAGTAACTACTCCCGTTTTCCCAACATTTTCCTTCACTGCTCTGCTCCTATTGATTGTAGCGTGATGAAAAGTATACTATAACCAGCTCAGGAGTATGAAAAATAATTGTACCAAGTTTCATTAAAATCCGTCCAGTAGTTTTTGTTTCTATAACGGTTATACAGACAGACAGACAGACAGACAGACAGACAGACAGACAGACAGACAGACAGACAAAAATTTTACTGATTGCATTTTTGGCATCAGTATCGATCCCTAATCATCCCCTGATAGTTATTTTGGAAATATATTTCATGTACAGAATTGACCTCTCTACAGATTTATTATAAGTATAGATTATGTTGTATCTAATACCATGTTCGACCCCATGTATGTTGTCGGACCATCGTGGACGCTCTATATATATAAATATGTATATATATATATACAATCTGTCCCGGCAGACGTTGTCCTGTCAAATTTAAATAATCCCACAGAAAAAGCAAACTTTTAGATATAGCTTCATACCACCCTTATCACTTAGGGGTATTAAAAATACCCTATGGCCTATTTTCATACCTCCCAAAATATACACAAAAAAAACGGTCAAACCGTTTCGAAGGAGTTTGGTTACAAACACTGTGAAACGAGAATTTTATACATAAGAAGATATTATGTAGTATTTACCTCGAAGTGTTAGGTAGGACATTAGTGTCACATTGAGATTAAAATCTACATATTGTATTCCGACGTCTTTAACACATATATAAACAATGTAAGTTTGACCCGTGACCTCTTTGTTTCATTTGGTACCTAACTAAAAATACAAAAAAAATGTATTTACTTTATACGCACATACACGACCGAAGGACTAAACCTATTTCTAAATTTATTTTTTTTATAGTCATCGATCCATAATAAGTATGCAAAGTTTCAAATTAATCCGACGTTTTAAAATAGATCAAAATCACGTTCAAAGATTCCATTACATACATACATACATACATACATACATACATACATACAGGCCGAGCGTGTTAAAAACATGCGATTAGTGATATTTTCTCCCAACCATGATAGAATAAGTCATCACACCTCGCTGTTTTGGTCTACCTCTGCATCGCTTTTCATCCGGTTCCAACAAGCAGCCTTGGTAACATTGGGCACATAGTAACAAACCATACGGGTACCATTGGGCATTAGTAACAAAATACAAAACGCCAGCCCGACCTTTTCTCACAGATAGTGGGTCAAAGTATTTATCACCTTTATCGATTTTATTGAACGGGTGCCTTCAACTTTCATTAAAGAACTCTTGCCGCAAAGGGTCGAAGTTTCTAAGTGGGTTAGACAGTTTTTAGGGTTCCGTACCCAAAGGGTAAAAACGGGACCCTATTACTAAGACTTCGCTGTCCGTCTGTCCGTCTGTCTGTCTGTCCGTCTGTCTGTCACAGGGCTGTATCTCATGAACCGTAATAGCTAGACAGTTGAAATTTTCACAGAATACGTATTTCTGTTGCTGCTATAACAAAAAATACTAAAAACAGAATAAAAGAAGTTAAGTGTGTGTGAAAGAATAGGTGGCTCCCATATAAAAAACGTGATTTGTGGCCGTTTTTTATAGATAATGGTACGGAACCCTTCATGCGCGAGTCCGACTCGCACTTGGCCGGTTTTTATAAATCAAATACTAATAAAAGCCAAGCGCGTATCGAACCATGCAGCAGGGCTATTTTGTAAAAACATGATTATCATGTTATGATGTTGAATGCAATATCTAATGATAGAGAATACCTAATCTGTACACTTTTCATGGTAACTTATTCACTGTTTACGCACAATACCTACGCGTCTGCGTAGGTATTGTATTGGAAGCGTAGGTATAGGTGCCTAAACAGCATAAAAAGCGTAGGTATTATGGCATTCAGTACCAATAAATATTGTTATGAATATCATAAGATAATCATGTTCTTACAAAATAACCCCACAGGTCTTGGGTTCGAATTCTGGCGTGCATCAATGAATTATTCTGTTCGAAAAATTTACATGCGCATCAAAACACGTGCTTGAAACGGTGAAGGAAAACATCGTGAGGAAATCGGTTAGTATTTTTTTAAGCGACGACGGGCTTGCAATCTGTCATGTATGGAATGCTAACTTCTGCAAAATGAGGGCATGTGCCAAATATAATGTTTAGACGTGCCTCTGGCTACCCTTACTAGACATCTTCAAATGAACTAAGCGCCTGGAGATCTGAGAGGATGTCTACCGTATTTGGGGATTACAGCCGTGATCCTATTTATTTTATTATTCAAACTGAAATTGACCAGGTGGTAACAAAATAATATTTTTATCGCATAAAACAAAGATAAGGATTCTATGCCGGTCTTCGGAACTCTAAAAAGGAGTTTGAAAACTTTACTCGGTCCTGAAGCCGAATGGTATAAAATGGAACCAATTTTGACATAATTATGTAATTTTATCCGTTTGTTTAAAGGTCTTTATCTACACTAATGTTGTAACATTCTACTTATGTTTCCAATACTTGACTTATAATTACTACTGTTATAGCGCAGACAACAAAACACTAAATTTAAGCAATTTCACATGATGGTATAATATCCACATCGATATCGTAAAATCTCATTATAACATCAATAAAACGCGACCAATTAACCTGGCGAGCCTTATGTCAAAATCCTCATACAAGTTGAATAAAATTTTGATATTAGGCTGGCTTTTGAAAACAGTTGGGTTATACGTGAAACTACTAAACTTACATACACAAAACTCTTTGGTAAGATATTGTGCCAATTAAATAAAAAAAGAACAGCGCGCGCTCGCTCCTGATTGGCCCTGCGCGCGCAGCTGCGCTCTTCTTATTAGTTAGATTTTAATGGCGGCAAGTTCACTGTGACAATACACGTACGCGTGAATTTAATGTTTCGCAATGTGTTTTGTTTTTAAAATACAAATTAAAAGTTAAAAATGGATATGTGAAGATAAAGTAGTGTATGCAACTGCATATAACACGGGTATTAAAACACTCGTTACTATTATGAAACTCGCTGCGCTCGTTTCATAAACTCACACTCGTGTTTTAATACCCTTCCTTATATGACAGTTGCATAAACTACTATTATGTGATCATTTGTATATAGGTCTATATGTGAACCGCTTAATTTCTTCCTGAGTTTTGCGTGTGTTTTAACACTTTTAATTGTAGTGTGTGTACTGCACTGTCATTATAAGCTAAGTTAGCATTAAGCAGTAGCCAATGTAGGTAAATAGATGGGAAAACCTTAAAGTACGCATTAATACATAGCGAACTTGCCAGGATTCGAACCTGGAATCTTCTGATGAAATCTCCCTACTTATCTTAACGCGTTAGTTTCAATAAATAAATGAACAACGAACAAAGCTTGTACTATGGAAACTATATAGGTAAATAATAAACAACCATCTTTGTCCATCACACAAATGTTTGTCCTGGGTATGAATCGAGCCCACGACCAAGAGCGTAGAAGGCTTAGCTACAAATTCAAATTCAAATTCAAAAATCACTTATTTCAATAAAATCACAAGGATCACTTTGAAACGTCTTAGGAACTAGGTGAAGCTACGCCGATTCCTCGCGACCATGCCTAGAAGAATCAGGCAACAAACACCTTTTTTTTTCAATGATCCTTTCCATAAAGCTATGAAGAGCTCAAGTGTGGTGCCGATCGAACAAGGTGAAGGCTCAAACCAGAATAATAATTAAAAGTACTACTCAAGTAAGTCAGTACTTACAACAATAAAAAAAATAACCAAAGAGCTTCAGCACAAATTCAAAAAACCGGCCAAGTGCAAAAGTCGGGCTTTGCACGAAGGGTTCCGTACAAAAAACAGCAAAAAAAAAAAAAACAGGTTTGTTGTATGGGAGCCCCTCGTAAAGATTAATTTTATTCTATTTTTAGTATTTGTTGTTATAGCGGCAACCGAAATACATAATAACGTAAAAGAACGGCAAATAGGCGCTATCCTGTCTGGTTTACGAGTGACATCATTCGTGACGTTAAGCGGAAGCTAAAATTGCACACTATCTGGAAGCGGAACAGTTGTGAGGTATCCTACTTGGTATTTTCCAACCTTAGGACCTCTCTCAAGGCTCGTATCTCCCTGGCGCACGATGACTACCTTAAAAGCATCGAGGACAATATAATCTCTAACCCAAGAGGGTTTTGGCAACATATCTCGACTCTGCGGTCCAAAGGTGGTTTTGAGTCTTCCGTAAGCTTCAAAGGGGAAACATATACGGGCATCAAGGCCTGTGAAGCATTTGCACAATTCTTTGGTAGTGTTTTTCTTTCTGATGTTCCTAAGCTGGATGCTGAAAGCGCAAACCTACGTGACAAAACGCCCTCTAGCAACCTCATTGACATTACTAAGTTCACACATCACGATGTAGCCTTGGCAGTTAGATGTCTCAAACCGGGTAGCTCAATTGGACCGGATAATATCCAACCCTGGTTCTTAAAACAGGGTCTAGAGTTTCTTATACACCTGCCACATTTTTAACTTAGCCTTAAGAACGGGTGTATATCCAGCACAATGGAAACTGACCAGAGTGACACCTATCCCTAAAAGCTCTAACAAATTGGCCGTAGAGGAATACAGACCAATTGCAATTTTGTCTTCACCAGCCAAGGTTTTCGAGAGGATGGTTCATACGGAGTTATATAGACAAGTAGCGCAATATCTGTGTGATGAGCAGCATGGTTTCAGGAAAAAACGGTCAGTTAATACAAACTTACTAGCAATAACCGACTATATTGCGGCAAAAATGAACGATGGCAGACAGGTTGACGTGCTGTATTTTGATTTCAGGAAGGCGTTTGACAAGGTTAACAACGACATCCTTCTGGATAAGTTAAGTGCTCTTGGATTTGCACCTGGGCTGCTTCTGCTTAGGCTTATCGCTGATTACCTCAGGGATCGCCAGCAGTTTGTTAGGTTAGGCGTATACGAGTCGGCTCCATATCACACACGCTCAGGTGTAAGTCAGGGATCTATCCTTGGGCCTCTTTTGTTTATTTTGATGGTCAACGACCTCCCGTCAATAATGCAGCATACTAAGTGTCTCCTGTATGCCGATGACCTTAAGTTGTACGCAGAAATCAGGTCTGTAGATGACTGTATGAACCTCCAAAGTGACGTCAACGCGGTTTACGAATGGGGTGTAGCGAATAGAATGGAGTTTAACCCATCTAAATGCTATGCCATGACCTTCGGTCGCATGCGGCACCCAATTATTTATCAATACAACATTAATAACGCTCTTATTGCCAGACCTGACTCTATTAAAGACTTGGGTGTCACATTCGACCGAAGATTGACTTTCCACGAGCACATTACCACTGTTGCTAGGGAGTCCTTTCGAAGGCTGGGTTTCGTGCTCAGAAATTCACGGGACTTCCAGGGTAACTACGTGGTTAAACTTATCTTTGGCGCCTTGGTCCGCAGTAAGCTCGAGGCTAGTTCATGTGTGTGGCATCCTCATGAAAGTACGTACGCTCTTTTGCTGGAAAAGGTACAGAAGGCATTCCTTCGTTTTTTGTATAAACGTGTGTATGGTTACTATCCATATATGTACCCGACAAAGTTTCTCTTAGGCTGCTTAGGTTATAATAGTTTGGACGGCAGTAAAATTGAGGGGAAGGTTGGAGCAGCATTGTCTATATGGACCAATGCTGAAGAAACCAAATCCCTTAAATTTAAACTGTCGTCCTACTGCACCGTCTACCAAGCAGAATTGTTGGCCATATTCAAAGCCAGTACGGAAATACTAAAGAGCCCGGAAACAGATTTCGGCATTTACAGCGACTCCAGGTCGTCGCTTGAAACTATCACCAACCAGGCCTCCATCCACCCCTTAGCGGCAGGGATTCGCAGGAATCTCAGAGCGTGCAAAGACCAGAACAAAGATGTTTCTTTGTTCTGGATAAAGGCTCACGTAGGGCTGGAGGGAAACGAGCGGGCAGACCAACTGGCCAAAGATGCGGCACTTAAATTAAAGACGAGGCCCGAGTACGATAAGTGCCCGATTTCATTCGTCAAGCGACAAACCCGCTTGGGAACCCTTGACGAATGGAATCGGAGATATCAAGCGGGCGAAACGGCAGCCGTAACAAAAATGTTTTTCCCCGATGCAATACAGGCATTTAGAATCCTGAAAAAGATAGAGCCGACTGGAGTACTGACTCAAATAATGACAGGGCATGGTGGGTTTTCTGAATATTTGAACCGGTTCAAATGTAAGGGAAGCCCATCATGCATCTGTGATGATGAAATACCTGAAACAGTTGCGCACATACATAAAAAAAAAAGTTTGGAGGTGAGAAGAGCAAATGACCAATTGACGACTATGATAAAAATTCTTCATGGAAAAATTGATGCTCCAATTCTCCATAACGAGCTGATGCGCCTCTATGTCCCTAACAATTACTGTCGCAGCAGGACGCATAGGTTATTCGCCGAGCTAAAGTGCCGAACGGTTTCGCGCACTCATTCTCCCATCCCGCGTTCCCTCTCTGCACTCAATGCCCTCCTGGATGCAAACCCTAGGTGTGATATGTTTGCGGATGGATGGAAGGTGATCATGTCTGAGTGTCTGAGGTTTTGCGAGACGAATGCGTGAAGATTGTCCGTTCTGTTGTCTTTGTTATTTGCATTGTGTTTGACTTTTTGATATTTTGTACTTATTATTTTTTGACATTTTGTACTTATTATTATTATTATTTTTAGACATTTTCACTTTTCCTCCTATCTTATTTTATCTATGACATTCCTATTGACGTGTAAAAATGTATAATTATTTATGTAGGTATCTAATACGAGTAATATTATTTTTAATTTAGTATTAAATGCTGGATGTGATATAATGTGTAAATAGTTAGTGTAATTGGTCTTGTACCGTGCTAATTATGTATAAATAAATAAATAAAATAAAAAATAAATAATCTGTGAAAATTTCAACTGTCTAGCACGGTTTATGAGATACAGCCTTATGACAGACAGACGGACAGTTAAGTCTCAGTAATAGGGTCCCGTTTTTACCCTTTGGGTACGGAACCCTAAAAAGCAGCACAGCTACGATACTAATCAAAAGAGCTTTGAGGATACTGTACCTTGCGTTGATTTTTATTTTTTAGTGTCTTTTAATGATAGGTACTTAATGTGTGGAATAATTTTGACCTATGTCGCCCTCTACAGAACATTATACATAATATAGACACTTGTATTTACCTACGAGTTAGTATTAAATGCCAAAATTGCAAGTTTGTATGTTTGTGTTTAAATCACGCCGTAACTTTACTTACTTAACTAAATAAGTTTTTTTTTGTGTTACTTTGTCGGCGTGACCAATATGCATATTCATGCCAACTTACAGCTTTCTAGCACTAAGCGTCTCTGAGACAAGCTGCGGACAGACGGACGGGCGGACGGACGGACGGACATGGCGAAACTATAAGGGTTTTTTGTAGACTCGAAACCCTAAAAAAATAGAGTTCCCCGAAAATTGTAATAATGTAAATCTAAGGTATCAAAAAATTGCATTTGTAATTTTCGAAGCCGGGTCGGACTGCTAGTAATTATATAAAATGGTACTTCTATTTCTTATAACTACTGTAACGTAATTGCTGATGCTAAACACCACGGTACAAAAAATAGACGCATAGCAAGGGCATTGATTTTATTTTAATAATTTATTTTAATTTGTGGATGATGTTGTAGGTCATACTTTTAATGAATACCATACTACCTTATGAATAGATACCTTAGATTTAATACAAATATTGTAATGTGTAATTATGAAAAAATAAAATAAATAGGATCACGACTGTAATCCCCAAGTACAGTAGACATCCTCTCAGATCTCCGATTAAGATCCTTTGAAGATGTCTAGTGGGGGTAGTCAGAGGCACGTCCAAACATTATATTTGGCACATGCCCACCTTTTGCAGTAGTTAGTATTCCATACGTGACAGGTTGCAAGGCCATCGCCGCCTATACTAACTGGTTTCCTCACGATGTTTTCCTTCACCGTTTTGAGCCCGTGTTTCTGATGCGCATATTTCGAACAGAAAAATCCATTGATTCACGCCTTCAGATTGAAAGTCGAGGTACCTCCCAATCGGCCGACTCGGCTTTTTTATACCGAATAAATAAAATAAAATAAAATAAGATTTCTATTTGGCAGGTGCTGTTTCTCATCCTACTTTATAGCACAAATTCCTCCTTATTATATATAAACCCTTGTAATGGCCAAAAACGATTACAATAGTACACATTATATAATAATTATGTATTAGATTTACCAACATTATACAGGCGGATCAATGGTTTTTCTATCATTTATATGCCTCTGACTAACCTCTATAGACATCTTCAATTTGAGCGCCTAAAAATCTGAGCGAATGTCTACGATAAAAGTCGTGTTCACATTTTATTTTTAATTGTTTTTTAACTAGTTTATTGTTGTTTTAACTTTATAAAAGGTCAGTGACCGTATCGGTCATCGGACAGACAAACACAACCGATGTTAAATTATTATGCAGGTCATAGAGGACATGCTCTCATTAAAACATAAAATAAATAAAGAGAAGCAAGATTAAGTGGAGTATTTTGTTTATAGTATTCTTGATATGTGAGAGTCGCTTTTGGGGCACTCAGAGTTCCCTAAACCTTACTAATCACTACATAGTATAAAGCAAAGTCGCTTTCCGCTTCCCGCGTATGTATGTATGTATGTTTGCTTATATCTTTAAAACTACACAACGGTCTTTGATGCGGTTTTTTTTAATAGATAGAGTGATTCAGGAGGAAGGTTTATATGTATAATACATGCATAATATAGTAGAGAAACACTGATAATTTTAGAGGTTTCTAATGTGATGTCGTAAATAAACACATTATTTGCGCTTACATTGCAAATGCTGGCTGAACCCCACGAGATATATCAAAATAATGTAATACAGTATTGTACACCTTAAAAACGTCTACAAAAAAGTCCACGATGGTATTAGAAATGTCTTACGCACAGCGAAGCGGGCACGGGTCAGCTAGTTTATTGATAAAGTGAGCGGAGTGACTCACTGGTCCCACTGCTTACTGGCTATCTAGACATATTGATTATGTCGATCAAAAGATACGGACCCGACAATTTCTGAAACAACTTAGTGCCTGTGCACACCGCGTTTTTAGGGTTCCATACCCAAAGGGTAGAAACGGGACCCTATTACTAAGACTTCGCTGTCCGTCTGTCCGTCTGTCTGTCACAGGGCTGTATCTCATGAACCGTGATAGCTAGACAGTTTTAATTTTCACAGATTATGTATTTCCGCTATAACAACAAATACTAAAAACAGAATAAAATAAATAATTAATGGGGGCTCCCATACAACAAACGTGTTTTTTTGCCGTTTTTTATAGATTGCACTATTGCACTTGGCCGGTTTTTTTAAACGCGGTGTGCACAGGGACTTAGACGAATGTGTGTTTGTTCCAGCTTATCTGTCGAACAGTTGATCGGATTTGCATGAATTTGGAAGGTAAATAGGCTGTAGGTACTATCAAGATTTGCTGGTAAGTAGGGTTCAAAGGGGAAAATAAGTGAAACAAAACAGATGAATAGGGTCTTCGTATGTTCATTTCAAAATGATTTTCATTTAGATTTTATTTATTAAATCAAGTTTGAGACTATCTAACTTATCATTGTAAGAGTAAACTATTACTACCCTGAAAGCCTTAAGGTGATAAGTGAAATTTTTGACATTTTGTATGGGCTGAGTCTACCCGGATAAGACGGAAAAAGTGATATAACTACATTATCTGGAAAACCATCAAATTTAATAAAAATATGTCTTTAATTTAGTTAGATTATGTATGATTATCTAACAAATTATATAAAAATTAAGTATTTAGTTATTCATAGTTTTGATTAAAAACGAAACTAGTGTTTTTGAAGAGCCAACTTTGGAAAATAAATCTATCGAGAAAAGTTTCACCAATCGTGTTTCTGTCTTTAATTTATCTAGATTATATCCTTAAGTTATCTTTGTCATAAAAAACAAAACTGTATGTTTTGCGGTTATTGAGAAAAAACGATTCTGCATTCATCAAAAACATTTATTACTCGTCTTAATCTTCTTATATAAAAAGTTCTCGTGTCACAGTGTTTGTAACCAAACTCCTCCGAAACGGCTTGACCGGTTTTTATGATTTTTTTTTTGTGTATATTCGGTAAGTTTTAGAATAGGTCGCAAGGTATATTTCGTACCGATTTTTCGGAAATCCAGAGTAAAGTTCGGGAAAAAGTGCTTTTTTCTGTGGGATTATTGAAGTTTGACAGGACAATGTCTGTCGGGACAGCTAGAATAAAAGTTGATAAAACTAAAAAATGCCTTACCTAAAAAAACACACAAATCGTTTGCGAGGATGTTTGGATATTTGCGCCACAATCACGCCCAAACGGATTTGGATGAAACCTGAAATATACGTAGTCTATGTCCTGAAATAGCAAATCGACTACTATTTGGATGGATATTGAGGTCAAACACTGCCCCCGAGTATACAGTTTATACTAGTTCGGGGACTGATGAATGTCCAACTCGTGCACCACGGTGGTCGAGAGCATTTCTACAGTTTTTTGCCTTAGGTTAAGCAGGTCGTCTGGAAGTAATCGATAAGACCGCCTATTGTAACATACATATTTGTAGTTGCTTACATTGTGTTACAATAAAGAACATTTCATTTCATATTATCCAAGTAGGTACTTACCACGAGACCGAAGCCGCGGGCGGTAGCTAGTGTACGCTAAACAGCAGATGTTTTGCAATTTATAACCATAGAATTATATAGTTTCCTCTATTTTTATGCACCAACCATCGATGATAAAAAGTTCAAAACGAATCGTCCTTCACTCGCCCAATATAAATCCGAAATTCTAATGAATATAACACAGATGCAGGTAGCACTGACGTGTATTAGGAACTCTGAGCTAAGCGAACATCTCGAATAACTGATTATTTGTTTAGAAAAATGTATTTTGCAAACAGTGTTCTGTTTTTGTGTTTGGTGGCTTTGGGGGCTAATGGTCATCCCGACGGTAAGTTTTATTTCATAGCGTTCTCATTTCATAATACAGGAGTCTTTTCTATATTATTAGGGAGAGAATTCCATAGTCCTACAGTAGTATATTTTTTATTGTTGTACGTACTTGGTTAGTACTTTTACCGTCTCATTAATAAACGTAGACTAGCGCAGGATTAAATTTAGTCCAATGCTTACGTTTGGACTAGTCGAATTGAATATTAATAAACGAGGATTAGAAATGGAGTTGCTTACATTAAGCTGGTATTAACAAGTCTTGGTGTAACCTCAGATGATCTTTGGATAAGTAAATTTTTATTAATAGCACCGTTAATGATTATTTTTGTTTGAGCCTTCACCTTTATTTATTTACTAGCGACCCGCCCCGGCTTCGCACTAGCATGTTATTATACATATAAACCTTCCTCCTGAATGACTCTATCTATTAAAAAAAACCGCATCAAAATCCGTTGTGTAGTTTTAAAGATATAAGCAAACATACATACATATTACATACATACAGACGCGGGAAGCGGAAAGCGACTTTGCTTTATACTATGTAGTGATTTAAATGGACTGCCAACAGCCTTTATATCTAAAAATGATAAGTTTATGTGGTATGTGAATATTTCTGATATAAAAGCCAATTACAGGCAATTACAACTTTGTCAAAATTTTCTTAATTAAGTTTTAATTACATATTAACTTTTTATTTAAACTATAATTAAAGACTAAATAAAAATTAAATAGAAATATACTATGAAATATAACACTATAAATCAGGTTCTTGTTGGAAATGTTCCAGCACTTGTTCACGGCACCACACTGGAGCTCTATACTATATTGCTTAAGTAAAGGATCATCATCAAAAATGATAGGCCCCAAGCCGTGTTTGTTGCATAATTCTTCTGGGCTTGGTCGCGAGGAACATGCGTATTGCGTAGCTTTACGTAGCTCCTATGACGTTTCAAAGTGATCCTTGTAATTTTATTGAAATAAATGCCTTTGGAATTTGAACTGAACTTGAAAAGAGTAGGCGGGGAAATTGTCTAACTTACCATGCATGAGTTAGACAATATTTTATTAAGCTTCTTGGTGGTATGAGAATAAATTTCATGTCCGTTTCCCGGCAATATTTTATGTCGCGTAGAAAAATCTTTAACAAAATCTTTAGTCTTAAAGTTTGTCTTCAATTTGTTAAAATTTAAATTTAAATAAATGGCTCACCGAAACTAATTAATCAGAACAATGTTATTTCGTCTGCTATTTCATGTCAAACGGCGTCGTGCTTGCAACCTGTCACGCACCTACTAACCACTGCAAAATGTTTCCATGTCCAAAATGTAATGTTGGGACTTGCCTCTGAATACCTCCATCCATCTCCAATACGCATCTTTGGTGATCTGAGCGGTCCTCCTGGATGAAAAATAGCCGAACCCAGAGAGGTTTAGCTATTTTCAGCCTTGCTATCCAGCTTACCAAGCTTACCTTGTAATTCTTAGTATAAAAGTTTTTTTGTATTTTCAGTTAGTTTCATCAAACCATGCCACATCAAAGACAACGCCTGCCTGCTAAAATCCGCAGAAGAAGCCGTTCCGTACTTGGTCAATGGTAATGCAGCAATAAAGAGCTCGTCACTCGACCCCATGAAGATTAAACATATCGATTATAAAACAGGAGATATGTCTATGTCGTACGATGATCTGGTTGTGATAGGAGCTAGCCTGTGCAAAATATTGAAAGTGGAGTAAGTTGTATTCTATTTCACCTATTTCGTCAACCAACTAAATCAATATAATTTGGGGGCACGGCAGTGCCCCCGCCAAGTCGAGCGCGAAGCAAACACTGCCGTACCATCCTTTACTGGAACCATTTCACCGCATTTTCAGGCCCCTATTTGAGAACCTCTGGATAAGACCAGAACGCAGAAATTTTCGTCATCCAGTAAGCTATAATCACATACTTAAAATCCAAAATTTCAAGTCTGTAGGTCATTTAGTTTCGAAGTTAAGCGAACGCAAAGTTTCGCATTTTAGACAGACACTCACTCACTCACTCACTCACTCACTCACTCACTCACTCACTCACGATCATCAGAATAGAACTAGTACTTCCCCTAAACTCAGAGAGCTGATATTTGGTACAGAGTTAGGGTTTAATGGCCACATAAAGGGAAAACCATAAAAACTAGGATAATTGAAGATCTGGAGTACCTGGTGACCCTGATTAGAAAACACAAGAGCCTAACCAAACTATTAGAGATCGACATACCGCTTTTACTACTACTTTACAACTACTGGACCGATTTGAAAAATTCTTTCACCATTAGAATCCTACATTATCCCTGATGAACATAGGCTATAGAATATTTTCAAAAATATTAGGGATCCGTATGAAAACTTCGATAATGTAACCCAACGTGTGAAAAAAATCCAAAAAAATCCTTATATTGCGTACGCTGCTGAAATTGTTGACAATATAGCAAAGTGATGTACTACAGTTTTAAAGAAGACCTCAATATCTACAAAAAAGTATGTAATACCATATGTCTAACTATTAGGGATCCGTATGAAAACTTCGATAATGTAACCCAACGTGTGAAAAAAATCCAAAAAAATCCTTATATCGCGTACTCTGCGGAAATTGTTGACAATAGAGCAAAGTGATGTACTACAGTTTTAAAGAGGACATCAATTTCTACAAAAAAAGTCTGCGATACTAAATGTTTTATTAGGGATCCTTATGAAAAATTAGATAATGTAACCCAAGGTGTAAAAAAATTACCTATAATATCATTAATACATCCGTGCGACGCCGGGGCGGACTGCTAGTACGCAATAAAATTAAAGGAAAACTCTGGATAAGACTAGACTGGCTTTTATACCTACTTATACTCGTACTTACAAGTTTACAAGAAGAAATAGTCGAACGATTAACTTTATTCTACTCGAACATTACACAAATTGAATAAACAAATTAAATAAACTAAAATATTAATTTCGCTCAAAATTTAATCAAAACTAGCGACCCGCCCGGGCTTCGCACGGGTGCAATTCTGATACTAAATATACTACAGAATGTCTTTAGATAAAACGTTTTTTTTTCACAGCTTTTTTTGACCTTTTTTTTTTTTTTTTAATGAGGGATGACTGAGAGTTTCATAAACGTAAGAGCAGACAAATGTAATCAGAAAGCTTCGAACTGCTAAGCTATCGGGAGTTACACGTGTTATTGTAAGTCAACCATAAAAGATAGACATATGCTGTCGTGGGATATTTTTTATATAATTTTAAGGAGAACATTTCCGTCATACATGGTTTTTGTGTAGCTTTAACCATTAAGGTTGCACACGCGACGGAAGCTTAAAAAATGGAGTAACTTCTCCCGTTTTCCCAACTTTTCCCTTCACTGCTCTGCTCCTTTTGATTGTAGCGTGATGAAAAGTATACAATAACCAGCTCAGGAGTATGAAAAGTAATTGTACCAAGTTTCGTTAAAATCCGTCGAGTAGTTTTTGTTTCTATAACGGTTATACAGACAGACAGACAGACAGACAGACAGACAGACAGACAAAATTTTTACTGATTGCATTTTTGGCATCAGTATCGATCCCTAATCACCCCCTGATAGTTATTTTGAAAATATATTTCATGTACAGAATTGACCTCTCTACAGATTTATTATAAGTATAGATATAGATATAATGCATTGGACTAAGAGTGGCGGTGATACCCGCACACGTCGCTAGATGGCACTGACTGTATTTTAAACGCGCTTACGATTTGTTTTTATAATAAAAAAACTACTCCTAAAAAGAAAAAAAACTGTTTCAAATAAGAAAATCTAATAAAATAAATCAATAAGCCCACGTTTCTACAAAAAGAAGTGAAATCCCACCAAAAACATTCTGTAAAAAACTAGCCAAGTCTCGATGGAGCTGCTTGTTTATCTCTAAAAAGTAATGAAATCTAGACAAAGCCGTGTCAAGTCTGAGGTTCTTTACTGCGATTTCTTGATTATTATAGAATGTTATGTGACTTGGCCGTTGTTGCCTGTGCAAAATATTGAAAGTGGAGTAAGTTGTATTCTGTTTCACCTATTTCGTCAACCAACTAAATCAATATAATTTGTCTTTTCCCAAGTAAGATTAGCTTTATCTTTATTTATAGGTACCTACTATTAAGGCGCTCCCAGTCGACGATTGTTTTTGTTCGAAACGAAAAAATAAATACTTGTGAACAAGCCACATCTCCTATTTTATATTTTATAATAGTATATGTGAATAAAGATGTACCCATCTTTAATCACTTCGATAAATAATCCTACCGACCGCTGCAATGACGACAAACACACGTCGGAGCGTGGTCCGCCTTAGCTTTTCGAATAAATTAATGATATAAATTATGTATAATTACTTATCAAAAATCTATTCTAATAGAAATCTAGTTGATTTTAATAGTAGGTATATAAAATATTTCGATCATAAATTCTAAAACGTATCATTTTGAAATAATATCTTTATCGTGAAAAGTTTCTGCTATTATGTTTTCAGCTTAATAGAAATCTAGGTAGGAACCTGAAGTAATATACTTATAAAAATAGGAGATGTGGCTTGTTCAGAAGTATTTCTTTTTTCGTTTCGAAAAAGAGCAATCAGCGACTGGGAGCCTCTTAAGGAATCTCATGAGGGTTTTAGGGTATTATGAGGCACCGTGGCTACTTCTAGGCATGCTGCATGCTTAGAACCTAGTGATGACCTATATGAACGAATCTAGTAGTGTTGACACTAGTGGCAATTGATTTAAAAAAAAGTGCGAGTCGGACTCGCGCTCGAAGGTTTCCGTACCATCACTACATAGTATAAAGCAAAGTCGCTTTCCGCTTCCCGCGTCTGTAATCTGTATGTATGTATGTATGTTTGCTTATATCTTTAAAACTACACAACGGATTTTGATGCGGTTTTTTTTAATAGATAGAGTGATTCAGGAGGAAGGTTTATATGTATAATAACATGCTACCCGTGCGAAGCCGGGGCGGGTCGCTAGTTATCTATAAACGGTAATCACGTTTGTTGTATGGGAGCCCCACTTATATATTTATTTTATTCTGTTTTTAGAACATAAATGCGGTTTTATTATTTTTTCCGTCTTATCCCGGTAGACTCGGCTCATAAAAATTACAAGCATCACCTTATGTAGACTTTTTGTAAATAATTTCGGCAGTAATAGTTACTATTATCAATTCAATATTATCACTATCACTACATAGTATAAACCAAAGTCGCTCTCCGCTTCCCGCGTCTGTATGTCTGTATGTATGTTTGCTTATATCTTTAAAACTACACAACGGATTTTGATGCGGTTTTTTTTAATAGATAAAGTGATTCAGGAGGAAGGTTTATATGTATAATAACATGCTACCCGTGCGAAGCCGGGGCGGGTCGCTAGTTATAAATAAAAGGTCGAGTGGGAGGTACCTCGACTTTAATTTCGAAGGTCGTTCAAAAATGTTTATGCGCTCAAAACGGTGAAGTTTTCCTTCACCGTTTGTCCTTCCGTGTAATTGTGAAGGTTGTTGGTTTGAATCCCGGCGTGCATCAATGGATTTTTCTGTTTGAGAAATTTATATGCGCATCAAAAACACGTGCTCAAAGTGGTGAAGGAAAACATCGTGAGGAAACCAGTTCTTATTCTTATAAGCGGCGATGGGTTTGCAACCTATCACGTATGGAATGCTAACTACTGCAAAATGTGTGCATGTGCCAAATATAATCTTTGGACGTGCATCTGACTACCCCCACTAGACATCTTCAAAAGATCTAAGGGTCTGGAGATCTGAGAGGATTTCTATAGTACTTGGGGATTACAGTCGTGACCCTATTTATTTATTTTTATTTATATTATTATATTTCACAGGCGACCCGATACACTCAAAGTTATAATCGAGACAGAGTGTCCTATTACAATAACCGGAAAATACACTATGAAAGGAAACGTCTTTTCCCTTACAGTCAACGGGAATGGTGACTTTAAATTTGATACAGGTAAATATCCTCAGAAACAACTACCTACAGAGTCAAAACTTACTTTCATCTTCATCTTTCCATTCACCTATCGCTATCTTGGTAAGGTGTGACTAGACATAGCGCATTTGAGCGCGGCTTCCGCGCGGTGCTAGCCGCGCTATGATTAGACGACGGCCGCGCGTACATTTACCATTTATGTTTCTAGTTACGCAGCACACTTGTGTCCTGCGAATGCCGCGCTATGTCTGGTCACACCTTTACTAGTAAGATAAAAATCTCATTCTTGAAGTTGCATGGATGTTATTTTTCAAACTGTCGTGATTATCACCTATACACAACTATTGATTTTGACACGGGTCTTTATCACGTTAATCTTTAATTTATTTTCCCGACGTTTCGACTATGTCACAATTAAATAGCTATAGTAGCGGACAGACACTGACGGAAAATGAATGTAACATAGTTGAAACGTCGAAAAAATAAATGAAAGCTAGACGCGATAAAACACTTGAGTAAAAATCCCGCCAAGTCGAGCAAAAAAAAGCGGCACGGCTGTACCATCCTTTTCTCGAAGCAGTTCAGGCCATCTTCGACCATCCTATCCTATCCTATCTTATGTTATTACGTATTTAACTTAAGACAGAAGGATCTTTAAAGTGAGGACTGTATAAATTAACCGACTTGGTATTACATGGATCTCATAACTTTTTACGGTAGAAGAACTGAGTTGCGTTGCGAGACTTGCCTTTTTTTACAAGTTATGTTTTTGATAGCATAAATTGTTACATGGACATGTAACTTTCAGCGCAGCTAATGTTTTAATGAGCATGTATTTATAAATAGTTACTATAAAAGTGGTATTATCTAAATTCGAAGCTAATCGAAATCGCAGAGTGAATATAGATTTTTAAGGAATAATGTAGCTGGTGTAGTGTTTGAGTCGCCTAAGCAGTAGGATTACAACTTTAGAACCTTCTTACTTTGTAGTGCTTGTTCTTGCCAAAGTAAGCTTAGTCACGATGGATCCGGAGGTATCTTACTAACAAGGGGCTAAGATGCTTAGCGATAAAGCAAGTATTTCTGATGTTTTGACGTGCCTCTGCACCCTCTTTAGTTATTCCCTAGAGCTAAGAACACTGGAGCTCTATATAGCATTAAGGAAAGAGTCATCGAAAAAAATTATAGGCATCAAGACGTGGTTGTTGTCTGATTCTTCTAGGTTTGGTCACGAAGAACAGGCGTTGCTTTTCCTAGCTCCTAGGACGATTCAAAGTGATCCTCGTGATTTATTGAAATCAATACCTTTCAATGTTTACTTTTGATTCGTGGATCTGAGCTCCTAGAGTTCTGAGTAGATGTCTAACGTACTTGGGGATTACAGTCGTGATTTCATTTCATTTTATATTTTTGATGATTTCAGACAAAATTAGGCTCCAGGTGGACCTATTTATGGAGGTGATCGTTGGAGATGACGGCCTGGAATACTACAAAGTGTCTAAATTCGAATACACATACGACCCTGTCGGAGAATTACATATTAGCCTATCAAACTTGACCAGTGACGACAAAGAAAAAAGTACAGTATCTTTTCAATCTTAATTTCGTTTTACCCGCAATCTTATTTTAGAAAAAAAAACATATGCGCAGGAAAATATCGTGAGGAAAACAGTTAGTTCTTACAAGCGGCGACGGGCTCGTAACCTGTCACGTATGGAATGATAGCTACTGCAAAATTTGGGCATATGCCAGATGTAATATTTGAACGTGCGTCAGATCCATAAAGATTTCTAAAGGGACAAATACATAGAGCCCTTTAGACATCTTCAAAGATCTGAGCGCATGGAGATCTGATATAATGTCATTGTTCAAACTATCGTGATTAGTAGACTTAACTATAGATTTTGACACGGGTCTTTATCACGTAATTACCTTTAATTTACTTTCCCGACGTTTCGGCTATGTTACAATAACCATGGTCGCGGGCAGACTGATAATATAATGACTGAATGATATAATGACTTCCGTGCTAAGTCGTAATTTTATTATTTTTTATTAAAAAAAATCTATTCTCCTTTCAGCTGAGCTAATCAACAAGCTCATTAAAGATTCCCCGAAGGAGCTGCTAAGCACTACCGGCGGCAAGGTGATCATCAGAGAGATCATTAAGAAGATGTGCCATGAGATAGGCCGTTTAATCGCTGTTTTGCCAAAAAGTGAGATTGAGCTGGCATAACCGAAAGACATAACATAGCTTGGTTTCTTACAAATGCGGACTTTATAGCATTTTCTCACGCTTGGCGACATCGTGTAGTGTGAAAACGGTATAACGGCAAACGTGATTTCAACAAAGACCAGTGTAGGTAATTGTAACCAATTGAACCCATCGTGCACCAAAAGAAAACGCGAGAGACGACAAAAAAGATGGTCATACGACATGATATTTGAAACTAACAGTAGAAGGGTTGTAGTGGACTCTCTTTTCCGCATTTGAACTTAAGATTGGTTCATTATGCGTGCTTTTGCAGCCAGCTTAACTGAGAAGCATAAGACCAGTGTATTGGCAGTGATGATCTTACAACCTGGAATGGAACCTGGAATTTAAACATGGAATGTGTGTATGCAAAGTGTGAGCAAATGTTTTGCCAACTACTACCTAAGACATGTATTTTAGTATAACTATTTTTGTCCGTAAGTCCGCATGTAATAAAAAATCAGAGTTATTTTGTTTAAATTATATATTGATTGATAATATACTTTGTTTTTTTTTATTATTCTTTTGGTAGATTTTTTAAATTAGACTATTTTTTGTTAAAATTAGTATTTACATATCTTTTAGGATCTTTATACGATCATTGAGGCGACCTATGGTATTACGTGAGTATGTTTGTTCGAAGACAACTTTCAACAACCTATAGATGTTCATAGTAATTTTGTTCGTATGAGCTAAATCGGTTGAGGGTTTGTTAAAGCCAATGCACACTGTCGACTTGGTCTCTCGGCGACCAAAATATAGGCGGAAGACCGGCAACCAAGTGCGTAAACACTTTATCTAAACTATAAAAGTCACAGTCGCCACCGAGCAATTTGCCGTCGATAATGCGCAATGGCTCTAAGATACAAAGCATTGTAGGGTCTCATTTCTGGATACTAGATTTACACTCTCGCGTCGTGCTTCGTCTCGTGTCTCGGCTCGCACCTCGCGTGATCGATAGTAAAAGAGAGAGGCGCGAGGCGAGCAACAAGCCTCTATTCGAAGTCTCGTCTCGTGGTTCGCCTCGCACCTCGTCTCGCGACTCGTACGCGAGTGTAAATCTAGTAGGACAAACTACTGGTAAGTAGTACCTAAGTAGTAACAAAGTTGTAAGCTATACAAACAGAACATTCCAGAAATATCTAACACGTCGGGTGGTTACAATCTAATAGTCTTTTATCGTCTTAATAAAATTCAAGCAGCGTTAATTTTCATTAGGAATCTCCTATTTAGAAGTTTAGACGTTTCGTTTTATTACAAGACCACAAGCCTATTCTCGTACCAGAAGACACTGACTTGTTTCTCTCTCGCTGTTTTAAAATGTATTATAGTTTTTTAATGTTATACAAAAACGATGTTAAATAGCGTCTTCTGGTTTAAATCGTTTTGTTTCAACGTTTATAAACAAAGAATCTAATCAAATAAACAAAAAATTGGTTAGTTTTACGATTCAAAAATAATTTTGTAATGTTTTTTATGGCGTTTCCACCACCTATGGTGAAGGGTCAGGCTATAAGTAAAGTAAAAGTATATTTTTTGCTGAATCACATGTACAAAGATGTTGATAATTATAATTTTGTGGTATCAATGTATTCCACCCTATTAAGGGTGTGCAATATTTATGTTTACAATGGGTGATTTGGTAAACGGTACGTATTACAAAATAAAATAATATAAAAAACTTAATATGACTGTGTAGTGTGCAAGGCTGTGCAACTTAGACAAACGGGAAATATCTAGTAGTGGTCAATCAAGTCTAGAGGTATAACGCATCACAACTTCCACTTATCAAACGGACCATAGACATACGGCCTCACAGCTTAGTTGGTAGTAACTCTGCCTTCAGTGTTGTAGGTGATGAACATAGTTATTTGCTCTGTGTCTGGGTGGTAGTATGTATCATGTATTGTGTATGTATTTACAAAAAGAAAAAAAAAGTATATAAGTTTTATATCAGTTATCTAAATCCCATAGTACAAACTTTGCTTAGTTTGGGGCTAGATGGCGATGTGTAAAATGTCCACCAATATTTATATTTATTTAATATGGTACTAGCGACCCGCCCCGGCTTCGCACGGGTTTAATACATATAAACCTTCCTCCTGAATCACTCTATCTATTAAAAAAAACCGCATCAAAATCCGTGGTGTAGTTTTAAAGATATAAGCAAACATACATACAGACGCGGGAAGCGGAAAGCGACTTTGCTTTATACTATGTAGTGATTTTGCCAATAAATTTTAAACAAGTTTGATTGCCCAGTTATTGACTAGAAATAATTAAAATGATCAAAGCCGGGGTAGGCTTTACAACGGGGTCATCAACCCTGACTTAGTAACTAATACACCCTTAGAACATCTTCAAGAATTTGAGCGCATGGAGATCTGTGATTATGTCTACCATATCAACTGATAATAAAATATTTTATTGGCTTTTTGTCACCTAACATTTATTACGTAGGATTTATAAACCTTTTACAGATAAAGTTTTATTGATAGATTTTGAAGTTAAAAATATGATCAATATTTTTATTACGAACTAGTAAAACCCCACACGGTTGCGTCTTTTGCAAAACAAATTTCAACACCACTGAGTTGAGTTAAGGGGATTTCTTTTCCAGAATCCCCCCCAAAAAAAAACACCCTTATAATTTCAAGATTTTAGTGGTTTAAGTTCCGTGTTGTCTACTAGTCATTTGTCATCTCTTCTTTTGGCCTTTTTTTAGATAATGGTACGAAACCCTTCGTGCGCGATTCCAACTCACACTTGGCCGGTATTTGTTTTATATAATGTTATCTATAGGTAACCTAATGTATCTACCAATTACTTGCAGGTGAAGATTTTGTAGTTTTCAGCCTCAAACACATTACTCAGTTCTATTTGAAGACCATTAAATTTCCAACGCAGTCACGTTAAATCGCTTGCCAGTAGTCGAGTGGTCCAATTAGGGTTGGCGATAGTCGACATCGACACGTACTAGACGGATGACATGTGAAGTTGCACATCACTAGTTATTTCGAAACATGAAACAAGTAGGTATTGGGTAGACTGGTTGTGTGACTAATGGTTTTACAAATGGTTTTGGTGGTTTCCTGTGATGGTTTCAGCAAAACCATCTGAACATCTGGTTTTTGTGGTGTCTGAACTATTATAATACTTGACTGTAATGACTTACTAGGTGTTATTGGTGTCGAATCTGTTGGCACCGAGCTAATCTTAAAATTTCCTAAAATATAATTAAAACAATTTCGCTTTTGCACCCCACGCTTTTTACTCTGAATTGAATTATTGTGTTAATAACTTAAATTTTACTATAATTTTGTTTTGAGGTGATTCACTATGATTATCAATCATGTTTCAAGCGTGTTTCATCTTCTACTAAAGTTATATTAAACTCTTTGTCATCAAAAAATATTTTCTAGTTTTTAGTTCGATTAGCATTATAAGCGTGTTTCTTTAGTTTTTTTAAACTATATTTTATTTATATTCAACAGAGTGAATCCTTTAGGCTGGGAATAGACGTCCAATTTGGCTTCCGATTGTCTGATCAGACTATCGGATCGGATTCACCCAATACACGTCCGATTTTTGCGTCAGACATTTTTTGAGCTCAGTCGTTCTCGAGCTGCGCTGTGATGCACACACACGTCCTCCCAAGCCAAATCTTTCATTTGCCGATCGTGATAAGCTTCAATGGCCGTATCTCATAGGCATGTCCGTTTTTCTACGGCCATAATAAGCCGTTCGAGGGTTCGAATCCCTGCATGCATCAATGGATTTTTAATTATGAATCAAAAACATGAAAAACTATACATTGCCATTTTACTTGGCAGATCGAAATTAGCTTTCTTTCTTTAACGAGCAATGTATGACGCGTGAGCTAAAGTTAGAGTAAGTGAAACAGAAAATTGTACAAAAGAGCGAGACAGGTAGCAAATCGGAAGGAGGAATCGGACGTCTATTTGGTCTATGTACAAATGTATGCAGACCGCACCTTCAGACTATCGGATCGGCAATAAAATTGTAAACGCGTTGGCGCTGTTTCCGATTTTATTGCCGATTTTATTGACTATCGGATCGGACGTGTATTGCTGTTCAAACAAAATGTAGGGAACGAGCGCCTTCCGATAGTCTGATCAGACTATCGGATCGGACTGTCGGATGAAAAAATCGGACGTCTATTCCCAGCCTTATAGAGACATTTTAAGTACCTACTCGTTAAGACTTATTTCGAGATTGAAACATTTCCCACCAACAACTCATAATAACTATTTTACCGATAAGACATAAAATGTTAACATCAATCAACATCACTAAAGTAAAACATGATTCAATTTAAACTTCACTTCACAGACATCCATAAAAGTCGAAATTATCTTAAATTACTCAAATAACTACCCGTAAACGATCTTGCTACTGTAACTACAGTTAATTAGGCTGTGGTCAAATAAAATCTATATTTAAAATAATGAATGTTGAGAAATTGTCTGTATGTCCTTTATAGAATCGTAAACCATGCATTTGATCATCTGGTGATCTTTAGCAAAATTGTTGTGCATGAGTCCACAAAGGTTTCTGAGTTGATGGCGTAGCAACGCGAGCAGGGTATAGCTAGAAATAAATACGATCACGACTGTAATCCCCAAGTAAGTTAGACATCCTCTCAGATCTCCAGACGCTTAGATCCTTTGACGATGTCTAGTGGGGGTAGTCAGAGGCATGTCCAAACATTATATATGGCACATTTTGCAGTTAGCATTCCATACGTGACAGGTTGCAAGCTCATCGCCGCATATAAGAATACTAACTGGTTTTCTCACGATGTTTTCCTTCACCGTTCTGAGCTCTTATCATTATATTAAAGAACAAAATTTCACTATTTTACACGAATTGACGGCGCCGTGATACTCAATGTCGTGGTGTGAACGCACGTGAAAGTGTCTGAAGTGGACACCCTTCGGCCAAAACTCAGCATCCATGAAGGTTCCAAGGTGAACAGTCGGCACTCTCACCATAAAAGAGTTGAAACTCACATTATAAATAAATAAATAAATAATGTTTTTATTGCGTTTCCAAAAGTTCAATATTATGAACAATGATGAGATCTCCTTTTAAGTAAAAAATACTTGTCATAGGAGATTTCGCTCTTGCTTAGGTCTATTTTTAGAGTTATTTGTGTGGTGGTAAAACTATTAAACATTCAAAATTTCAATTGATAGAAACAATATAAATAAAAATGTGCATAAGTGCGTATGAGTGTGTGTGTGTGAGTGTGTGTATGTGTGTGTGTGTGTGTGTGTGTGTGTGTGTATGTATATTTGTGTGTGTGTGGGTGTTTGAGTTAATGATTGATGGTGTTATATTTGCCAGTAAAAGTTATTTTTGTACCTATTTAAATAATAACTTCGAGAAGTTCTTCAGTATCGTCATAACTAATGGACAGTAACCATTTGGATAAATAGGTTTTACGGTTGTGATTATTCATGGGATATATGTTTATAAGTTTATTTATTTTATTATAAATTTGGGCAGATTGCCTAAGATATTGTCGTGTTGCATAGCTTGATTTCACATGAGTTTTACTAATGACTATGTCTTTCCTTCTTCTATTTAATTTTGTGGGGTCATATTCTAGCGTCTTAAGTAGTTTAAGTACAGTATTAAAAACATTATGGCGAGAAACAAACCTTTCAACCCTTAGAGTAAGCCTTAGACTGGCTCTTGTACTTTATAAACTCCACGACGTCATCAGGGTTCACGGAGTGATAAACCCGAGACACGTAAAGCTGCGTCAAGGGAACCTCTGCTCAAAAACAGGTGGTTCCGGTAGTCTATTGACAGATCAGTTAGGCAATCGACCTCCAGGTCGATTTGTTAAAACGCAACGAAAGACGAAATGCATCTGCCTACTTCTGGTTTCCTTGTACAAATTACATCATTAATTCTCCTATAAACGAATTAACTGTATACCAAATTGAGTGTACACTGAGCACCAGTTTACAATAGTATCAAAGTAGCTAAGCGTTGGGTGAGAGCGCTGGTTGTGGCCATTTTAACAACATTTTAATTTTCAAATAAACAGTTTATATTGAAAAAAATATTAAAACGTCGATTTATACAACATAGAATAGAGTATTTATCTATCTCTTAGGTTAAGCAAAGTTTTTGTGACAGGTGATATTTATTTATTAATTATTCATTTTTAAATAGACAAAACGGGAAATATTTAGTAGTGGGTCAATCAAGTCTAGAGGTATAACGCATCACAACTGGCACTAATAAAAACGGACCATAGACATTAACTATAGATTTGAAACAAGTTTGTTTGCTATGCTTAGTTATTGACTGCAAAAATTTAAAATGATCAAAACCGGGGTACTACTTCACATAACTTCAAATGGAGGAGGCTATTAAAAAAATGGAGCTGCCTTTATACACAACTAAGGAGTTAAAATTTGTATTTTTGATTTTTTGTACTTATTTTTTTGTGTACCAGATAATCTAAAAAGTACTGGAACAACTTTAAAAATGCTTCCATTTATCAAAAGCTATAATAAGATATATATATATTTTTTATTTTCAATAAAATTGAGTTCCCTACGAAAATTGAAATAATATAACTCATATAAGTAAACCATACTACACCCTACACCCTAGTTTTAGTAGACCCGTGCGAAGACGGGGCGGACAGATAGTATATTATATAGTTTATACTAGACATTGACGACTCGCAATCGATTCAACAACGTCCTAAGTGGTGCTGAGAGCGCAGTTTAGAAGTGGTGAACCGCGTAATATAAAATTTAAAGCTGCCACATTCATTTCGGAATTGAAACTCATAAAACTTTTATTATTGACTTACCAAATTAATTGTTTATTTCCGTGTTTCACTCGTTAACTTTCTTCGGAACCGCAAGCCGCAGTACACCATGTGTTGCCAGTTACAAATATGGATAATTACATTCTAGAACATAATTTATGTAATAATATAAACTGCTAAGTTACTCAAAAACACGTGCTTAAAACGGTGAAGGAAAGCATCGTGAGGAAACCAGTTTGTATTCTTGTGAGCGGCGATGGGCTTGCAAAATGTGGGAATGTACCATATATAATGTTTTGACGTGGCTCTGGCTACCCCCGCTAGACATGTTCAAAGGATCTAAGCGCCTGGAGATCTGAGATGTCAACCGTACTTGGGGATGACTGTCGTCATCTTATTTATTTTATTTTAAGTAGTGTAAACCCTCGCGACTTCGTACACATGAAGTTACTTTTATACAGACTTCAACCCGCTGAACTTCCTAAGGGGTTGAATTTCGGGAATTCCTGTTTTAGTGTGTAGGGACACACTAATAAGAATACACCCAACAAATTTCAAGTTTCTGGGACTAGTGGTTTAGGCTGTGCGTTATAGATCAGTCAGTCAGTAACGCAAGAGTTGTATATACGTATAGGTAGGTATACAATACAGGGTTATTGGTTATCAGACCTATTCCTGCTAGGAGGTTGTAGGGTTATTTCCGTCGAATGAGACCATAAGGTAACGAAGGTACGCTAGTGTAGTGTGATATTTTATGTGAGACAATTAATAATGTTACAATTTCCTTTGTACTTCACCTTTGTGCCAGTGTTATTTTTTATCTGTAAACTATCTATTATTTCTTCTATTTATTTATTTATATTTTATTTATTCTATATCTTATCCTAATAAACTTTTAATTTACTTTACTTTTATAATGTTCTAGTGCGAAAGTTAACCCTGTATATTTAAATTACCTATCACCAATTCTGCCATTAAAATAATGCATAACCCTGGGAAATAGGTTAGTTCTATATTATGTAGGTAAAGCTGTTACATTTAAGGTGATGAGTGAAATTTTTGACGTTTTGTATGGGCTGAGTCTACCCGGATAAGACGGAAAAAGTGATAAAACTGTATCTTGAAAACCATCAAATTTAAAAAAAAATGTCTTTCATTTTGGTAGGTAGTATGATTATCTAACGAATTATATAAAAATGAACTATTATTAGCTATTCATAGTTCTGATTAAAAACGAAACGTTTTTGAAGAGCCAACTTTGGAAAATAAATCTATCGAGAAAAGTTTCAACAATCGTGTTTCTGTCTTTAATTTATCTAACTGTATGTTTTGCGGTTATTGAGAAAAAACGATTCTGCATTAATCAAAAACATTTATTACTCGTCTTAAGTATATACCAAGTGAAAAGCTTCTTCAATAAAATAAGAGAAACAAAAACCCATACAGGAACATCGACGCTACATTAGTCTTGTTCTCGCTCTTACATTGTTCCTCATAAAACAAAAGTTATTAATTTACTTCGCAAGAATTCATGGCCCATCAAAAACCTCGTCATTACATGAGAGTCTATATGAGATGATGTAGTGACATCGACATACGAGACGATTTCCTAGTGAAGAAGAAACCAGTGCTGCAACTCCGATTGTGCAAGTCTTTATGAAGATCGAATTCCTTGTAATTTATGCTTGCCTGGTACTTTTATCGTTTAAAACGATCATAGAGATACTCGTACCAGTCGAACAGAACTTTTTAGGAGGTGAATATCCTAATAATATTATAAATGCGAAAGTTTGTGAGTTTTAATATTATAAATGCGAAAGTTTGTGAGTTTGTATGTATGTTTGTGCCTCAGCCAGGCCTAAATGACAAAACGGATAAAGATGAAATTTGCTGTAGATGTAGACATAATGCCAGAATAAAACAAAGACTACTTTAAAATACGAAAAACATTCCCAAAATTATAAAAAGGCATAAGGGATGATTTTGGTATAGATGGCGCTGGTGTGCAAAAAATCTGACATCAGTCGTCATAGCAACGTGCGTTACTCTATGCAATTATTGAAATTTGGACAGAACAAGATCTGTCACGGGTCTGCTAGTATATTAATATTTTGTAACGTTTTGAAAAAACAATTACATAAAATTACGTTAGTAGACTAAAAACAAAACCGACTTCATGTTTATTAATAAATATGGAGGGGGGGGTCTCCCCTCCGCGAAATCTACTAAACGATAGATACCCAAAATCAAAAAAATCGTCTTTTGATGCTGGTTTAGGTTAGATAATTACTTAACTGATCTGTTTGTATCAGATTAGACATAAATAACCACTTATGTAGCTGTTTTTAATAGGACGCAATCGATTACTTCTTTTTTCAACCTGTAGATTATGTTGTGCGTACTAGGTATACCTACTTACTTAAGATTTTACACATACATTGTATTATGCGATCGTCCGAAATAAATAAAAATAAGATGCAATAAGGTCAAACAAATATACCTACATAACCAAACCTGTTTGACAGGAATAGTAGAATTAGGATGTTTGAATGTCCAAAAGACACGTACTAAAATGCATTGTGAATGAAAACAATATTAAATATACTAAATTCACGCTAACATTGTAGACCAAAATTTTGTTGCATTATCTATAAAAAACGGCAAAAAAATCACGTTCGTTGTATAGCCCCACTTAAACATTTATTTCATTCTGTATTTAGTATTTGTTGTTATAGCGGCAACAGAAATACATCATTTGTGAAAATTTCAACTGTCTAGCTATCACGGTTCATGAGATACAGCCTTGTAACAGACAGATATACGGACAGCGGAGTCTTAGTAATACCCGTTTTTACCCTATACGGAACCTTAAAAAGGTAAGGTTTCTTCTACTGCACTTCGTTTCTCTGGCAAAGTCCACTGACGCGCAGAACGCGTACTAACATTATTCCCTACTTCAGTTTTTACTATGGCAATCAGAAGTTTAGCCATAAAGCTTTAGCAGTGAATTCTCCGATGCGCCGGCTAAGTGAAAAGTTGTACGTTACCGCGTAACTCAGACGGGTGTTGAGTCACAGCCAAATAAAAGTGTTACGACAAAAGTACTTTTTCCGTGACTATACCCACTATGCAGTTTACACTTGACAACTTTTTGAAAGTTACTGCTTTACAGTCTTGTTTTATTTTCGCGGAACACCAAATTTCTGTGTGTGTATATTGATGTTTGGCTCTGGCGTTTTGCCCGGAGGTGCCTTATAGACTTCTTATGATATTGTGATAAAGATAAAGAAAGTACTGAAAATATGTCTAAAATAAAATCATAAAATCATAAAACTGAGAAAAGCTAGTAGGTAACTTTGTAAAAAAATAAATAGGATCACGACTGTAATCCCCAAGTACGGTATACATCCTCTCAGATCTCCAGACGCTTAGAGCCACGTCCAAACATTATATTTGGCACATGCCCACATTTTGCAGTAGTTAGCATTCCATACGTGACAGGTTGCAAGCCCATCGCCGCTTATAAGAATACTCTTTGGTTCCTCACGATGTTTTTCTTCACCGTTTTGAGCACGTGTTTTTGATGCGCATATAAATTTTTCGAACAGAAAAATCCATTTATGCACGCCGGGATTCGAACCCACGACCTTCAGATTGAAAGTCGAGGTAGGTAATTAAGTCCTCAGCTCATACAAAAAAGCAAACATTTCACATATCACCATAAATAAAAATACATTTAAATATTGGTGGACTTTAAACACAGCGCCATCCAGCCCCAAACTAAGCAAAGGTATTTTGATTTTATGAATATATTATTATATTACACAACCTACATTGCAAGGTTATATTAAAATTGGATAAAATATTTTTACCCAACCCTAGGTATATCAGCAGCCTTATTGCGTAAGCTCATTGGCAAACGTAATCGGCTTCAACTATCAAATTCCCATTTGATAGATATTGAGAGTCGAATCCGATTACGTTTATGAGCTTTCGCAGTAAGGTGGTTAGTCTCTATTTTTATGTAAACCTACAGATAAAAAATTGTCTAATCTATATTAATATACTAAATATTATAAATGCAAAAGTAGCTCTGTCTGTCTGTAATGTTATCACGGCAAAACCGCTGCGCTGGACCGATTGAAATGAAATTTCATAAAGACATAGATCAAAGTCTTGGAAGTCTCTGTTTGTCTGTCTGTCAGGGCTGTATCTCATAAACCGTGATACTAGACTGTTGTGATTTCACAGATCACAGATGATGTATTTCTGTTGCCGCTATAACAACAAATACTAGAATAAAATAAATATTTAAATGGGGCTCCCATACAACAAACGTGTTTTTTTGGCGTTTCTTATAGATAGTGTTATTGAACCCTTCGTGCGCGTGTCCAACTCGCACTTGGCCGGTTTTTATCTTTGTATTCAGTTCATTATGACTTTAATACTATTATTACTATAATGGCTATTAGTTTTTTCTAATCTATACAAAAACAATCACACAAATTAACTCTTTTGGTTTTTACTACGGGCATGCATATTCATATTCATTTATTTATTGCTCCAGTTGGTTACAATGGTCTTATGGTATCTCAGAGTTTATCAACGTGAACCCCGATAGGGCACTACAATCTATTAATCTAATAATTACCTAATCTAAATCTTAGACTAATCTTAAAATTGTAGTCGTCTTAATACACCCTATTATATTTGATACCTACGTTGATCTCGCTACTTGCAATTATATTGCAAACCAGAGAATCTAGAGCAGCGGGCATTTAAATTTCACTCTGTCTGGCAATATCAAGTGAAGTAACAGGTCAAGCTGCATTGTCTTCAGCTTCATATTGGAGTTTGTGTATATTGTTCCTCTCACAATGGCAATCTATATTGCTGGTAACTTGCTTCGGGATAATGGGGTACAGTTCACATGTTTTGGACGATGTGTCATATGTTCAGATACGATTTTGTAAGTTTGTAAGTAGGTACCTACTTTTCTTTACATCGCGATCTTCGTCTCAATTACCCGAAACTATAAAGCCGAAATAATTCCCCTTTAAAATAAAAAAAAACATGCGAGATCAAGAAACTCAAAAAGAGTAAATTCAGCAGCATTATAACATCAGACTCTAGATGAACACCAGATATAAAATGCAGAATAGCGATTGCAAAAAAGGCGTTCCACAATAAAAAAACATTTACGTCCAGAATATCAAAACTTATTTTGGAGTATTATAGCGCTGTATGGGTGTGAGACCTGGACAATGACCAAGAGAGATAGGGAGATCCTAGAAACTTTCGAAATGTTGTGCTGCATAAGGATGGAATGGATAAGCTGGACAGAAAAAAATAACAAATATAGAAGTTTTACGTAGAATACAGGAAATAAAGGGTCCTATTAACAACGATTGAGAACAGAAGAGGGAAGATGGTTGGCCACCTTATACGGCACGATATTTTAATAAAGACTATAATAGAAGGGAAGAGATTAAGAGGAAGGCCACGAATAAACTACATGAGCCAGATAAAGGAGAAAATAGCTGTCGTGTCGTATAAGGAAGTTAAGGAGGCGGCGCTAGAGAGAAACAGATGGAGAGAGCTGCATCAATTACACCGACAAGAGCACAGCTCTTAAGTTAGAAGAAGATCAATTATCTTCTAACTTATGAAGTCATAAGTATAATTAAAAAAAAACTCAGTCTCCTCCTCCTTTCAGATCTCCAGGCGCTTTGATCATTTGAAGATGTCTAGAAGATAGTCAGAGACATTATGTTTGACTCATGCCCACATTTTGCAGTAGTTAGTATTTCTTACAAAAATGCAAAAAATACAGTTGTGCTATCTAAAGACCGCTGCAAACTTTTTATAAGTAGATACGTAACTCAATTGATCCAAGTCACTACAAGTTGGAATCGTCCCTAAAAAATGGCGGAATGCTAAGCGCCTTGTACAAAGTAATAAGTGAATCAAGTAAAAAAGAGCAGAGTTGCAAACTACATACAACACTGTGCTTGGTAATAAGTTTTTTTTTATTAGAAATATTTTTTTTAAACAAGCTTTTATATTCCGATAGCTCGACAAAACAAATCCAACGAGCCCAAACATGACGGGGACGGGGTTATGTTGTGTAGTTAAAGAGTTCCTCAAGTCGGTCAGTCAAATCGGTCGGTTGACTGACTGACTTGACTGACTGACTTGACTGATGGACTTGACTGAACGACTTGACTGACCGACTTGACTGACTGACTTGACTGACCGACTTGACTGACCGATTTGACTGACCGATTTGACTGACTTGACTGACCGACTTGACTGACTGACTTGACTGATGGACTTGACTGACCGACTTGACTGACTGACTTGACTGACTGACTTGACTGACCGATTTGACTGACCGATTTGACTGACTGATTTGACTGACCGACTTGACTGACCGATTTGATTGACGGATTTGACTGACCGACTTGACTGACCGATTTGACTGACCGATTTGACTGACTGACTTTTCTGACTGACTTGACTGACCGATTTGACTGACCGATTAGACTCTCCGACTTGACTGACAAATTTGACTGACCGATTTGACTGACCGACTTGACTGACTGACTTGACTGATGGACTTGACTGACTGACTTGACTGACTGACTTGACTGACTGACTTGACTGATGGACTTGACTGACCGACTTGACTGACTGTCTTGACTGATGAACTTGACTGACTGACTTGACTGATGGACTAGACTGACCGACTTAACTGACTGAACGACTGGTTCCTTTTCTGTGCGATTTGTATGAGCAACTATCGCTAGCTTCGAGTTGCGGTCTCTTACTGAATGCGCTCAACCATCGACCACGCAGCCTTTAAACTCGTGCAAGGCGAACACTATCTCACAACATATTAGGTTAATTAAGGCGCTGCCGCCTAGGTTTTAGCGTTCTAGGTTTTAGAAAAGGTTTGCCTAAAACCGCGGCAGAAACAACTAAGAGAGTTAACAACGGCAAGCTCTAGATGACGTATGCGTATCGTAAATATTATCGACAGTTTTTATGAGATCTCGTAGGCCCTCGGAGCGCCTTAACATAGTTACATACATAAATTGCAAGTTAAATAAAAGCTTGTAAAAAGAACAAAAACATATGTCGATATAACAGTCGTTGACTGAAAATGGAGCAAAATGTCAATCCGGGTTCAATATGAGGCGGGAGACAATGCATGCGACCCGCTAAGCAGATTTGTCGAGCCAGAGCGGCTTAGCAATTAAAACGGACAATATGAACTGACGGGGCTAGGATGTGTGAAGATTCATAAACACATCAACGGATTTGCTGCATTGACACTTGACACTCACTATGTCATACATAATTACATACATACATAAGCCGTGTTGGCCGAGTGGAAGGTACCTCGACTTTCAATCTGAAGGTCGTGTGTTCGAATCCATCAAAAACACGTGCTCAAAACGGTGAAGGAAAACATCGTGAGGAAACCAGTTAGTATTCTTATAAGCGGCAATGGGCTTGCAACCTGTCACGTATGGAATGCAAACTACTGAAAAATGTAGGCATGTGCCAAATATAATGTTTGGACGTACCTTTGTCCACCCACACTAGAAATCTTCAAAGGATCTAAGCGCCTGGAGATCTGAGAGATGTCTACCGTACTTGGGGATTACAGTCGTGATCCTATTTATTTTATTTATTTATTTTATTTATATGGTACGAGTATATGTGTGTATGTAATTATGTATGCCTTTGTAACAGTGACTAAGAGAAAGAGTTCTTGACTCTGTAAGGTTTTATCATAATGATTCATCCACTTTGGTCTTAGAACAGATTTCCGGCCAAACGAACTCAAATGTCCAGAAAATCTTTTTATTATTCAATAAAAATGCTATAATTTGCCTTAGTGATCAACTCATTAGAATTTTTAACGTAGTGTACGATTGAAACACTGACAGTATTAGTGTTTCGGGAGCCCTTGCAAACTATGAAGAACTATAAATTTAAAATGACTACGGTTTCCAGAGAACTCTTTATATCTTTCAGTTGGTAGGTGGTAGGTGGTAGGCATTGGTAATCGGATCCAATGTTGTACTACAACAGTATTTATGTAATGCTGCTAATCCGTTGATAAACCAAATGTTGGTAATAAAATAAAAAAATAGGATCACGACTGTAATCCCCAAGTACGGTAGACATCCAGATCTCATGTCTAGATGTTTTTTGGCACATGCCCATATTTTGCAGAACTTGCATTATGAATTTTGCATTCCATTCGTGACACGTTGCAAGCCCATCGCCGCTTATAAAAATACTAACTGGTTTCCTCCCGATGTTTTCCTTCACCGTTTTGAGCGCGTGTTTAGATGAAAATAGTACCTACTTAGTTATAAAAATGTATTATCTATGAACTAAGAATAGCACATCCAAATTTTACCACTTTACAGACGAACCCATAAATATTCATTCTCGACTCAACTGACTGGCGCAAGTGGAAATTTAAGGCATTCCTCTGCCTCGACTCGACTCGGTATTTCGTCCGAAATCCCACTTAATTGTTCCTTGTTACGGAATTGATAGCTCTTTTTTTGTCCGACGATGATATCCTTAGCGTTGACATTATGATAAGCAATAATAATAATAGTACCGGGTAGATTTATTGGGCTCATACAGCTAGGAAGACTTCGTTGTCTTATGAATTAAATACTTGGAAGTAGGTGTTTTCTTCCGAGTATTGAGTAGGTAAGTATTTATTTTATTACCAGCTTTTATTTAACTTGCAATGTATGTAACTATCTAACTAAGTATGTTTGTTAATGTGGAATCTTGCAACTCAATTTTGAAGCAGTTATTCCCAATCGATTGAGCTGAAATTTCGCATACTTATGAAACTTCGGTGACAATGCAGTAATATGGTGACAGCGAACTGATCTGATGATGGAGACAGGAGCTGTTCAATAGACACTGACAATGGAACTACTTAGTAAATACTTCGATTGAGTAAAAACTTTGCATACCTGTCAAGTTCCCATGACAATATAAATATAGCGCGCTGGTGCTCGATGGTTTAAATGATTTTACAAAAGCTTGTCATTGAAAAATATATTTCAACAGAAAACTTATTTAATCTACAAATATACCTACTCATAAATCAATAAAATTTTCAGTATTTCGAAAATAGATTGTGGTATTCTCTTCCTACTAACATCCGCCGTCCATTATAGTGAATTTTAAGGGATTTATCTTTAACTAGCTGACCCGTGGCCGCTTCGCTGGGGGACAGATAGTTTCACATCTGGTATTCCAATCTTTAAAATAAATTATAGCCAATATGTTACATAACAAAAAAGTTTCATTAAAATCCGTCCAGTAGTTTTTGCGTGAAATCCGGACAACAGACAGACAGACAGACAGACAGACAAAAATTTCGAAATGTTTTTTTTTGGTTTGTGTTGCTTTTATAAAGGCCCCTAGGAGTATTTTTTTTAGTTTTTATTCAATATACAGAATTGAACTCTTACAGTTTTATTATATGTATAGATATAGTTTGATGACTTGACTAGTGTGGTGGGCGAGTGCCTTGCTGAGATGCTAGAGGTGCGGGTTTGATCCCGCGACGCGACAAATGTTCGCATGACCTGCAAATATATATTAGTCTGGCTGTTAAGGTGATATTATGTGAAATGTTTAGTTTTTTGTATTGGTTAGCCCACTACAAAAAAACCGGCCAAGTGCGAGTCGGATCCGCGCACGAAGGGGGTTCCGTACCATTATCTATAAATAAAATGCGGTTGCGGCTGTATCGGACGGGGGGGTTATATTGAGAATTTTCCCGTAGAATACTCAAACTTCTTATAGGTTTTCCTGTAATCTGTAGGCATGAAACTATTTTCCATAAATTTATTTCAAAATTTTATGCTTCGGAGATAAGGGGGGTGAATGGTCAATTTTCATCGTTTTTTCTAATTTACTCTAAGTCAACCTCTTTCATTTGATTATATTTAAATTGCGAATATTTTTTTTTAATTTTCAGGTTTACCCCCAAAAGGGGCCACTCCTGTTTAAAATTCATTATTTTACTTTACGTGTTCATCGTTGGGTCAACAATTCACATATGTTTACCAAATTTTAACTCAATCGGTCTAGTAGTTTCGGAGCAAATCGGCTGTGACAGACAGACAGACAGACGCACGAATGATCCTATAAGGGTTCCGTTTTTTTCCTATTGAGGTACGGAACCCTAAAAACCAAACATTTCTACGAGGATAAGACGGAAAAAGTGATAAATCAAATCGAACCAACAACCTACAGCACTGAAGGCATAGTTTCTAAAAACTGAACTGTGAGGCCAGTCAAAATCTACCTATAGCACTCTACAAGCACTCTTTCACCTTCGAGTAGGGATGCCATCTCTAAAATTTGGCAACCAGGACAAGACACGTGAAAACCCCGGATTTTAGAGCCCAGAACCCGGACATGTTAACAGATGGGGTGCAATTTAAAGCTTTATATTTCACAAACGGCTCCCTTAATCGAAAAGTTGATTTCACAATTCCGGCACAGTGCTTGCAAATTTCAAACCCGGATTACAAATTAAACCCCGCCCGGACACTCCCCGGACGCCCTCTAAACTAGGACAAATCCGGGGAAACCCGGACGGATGGCAGCCCTACCTTCGAGTAAAGTCCTAATTGCCAAAAAAATAAAACGGCATGTCAGCCATTTCGCCTTCAGACAGCCCCTCAACTTCAGAACAAGATAAGACGGTGCCGTTTGCCGCGAAAATGTATCGATTGGTGCTACAGATATGATACCGCGCTTCGGGGGCCCTTATCTTGTGGGATTGTCGCTTCGTTTGCTTGTTGATGAGGTTTTTAAGGACAAATCAAAGGTTATATAAACATTATTTGACGCAACGAAAAAAGGTGTTTTTTAGGGTTCCGTACCCGAAGGGTAAAAACGGGACCCTATAACTAAGACTTCGCTGTCTGTCTGTCTGACACAAGACTGTATCTCATGAACCTTGAAACTTTCACAGATTATGTATTTCTGTTGCCGTTATAACAACAAATACTAAAAACAGAATAAAATAAATGCTTTAGTGGGACTCCCATACAACAAACTTGACTATTCTATGTTGTTTAAAAATCGTTGTTTTAAAAATTTGTTTAATATAAACCGTTTATTTGAAAATTAAAATGTTGTTAACCAGCGCTCTCACCCTACTTTCTATTGGTCTCACAACCTTTCAACGTTTTGCCTTTTATTCCCATGTTATATGTTTCGGTTGTATAGGTAAAAGTTTGTCAATAGGTATTGGAAATATCGTTACAAATCAAACATGTACACTGTACAGTCACGTCGCCCATCAGTCTCTCGCCCCATAGAGTAGTATTTTTTGATTTGTTATCCGTCCGCTGTCACTGTTATTGATGTGTTGCGAAATTGGAAAGTTCAGAGGCACTTATCTCTCAGATTTAGATAGCGAGGCAATTTATAAAGCGGAGATTTCTTCCCCTAAAGTATCCTCTTGACAGCACGCGAGCCCGCGGCTGGCGTAAGAACAACGAACTGAAGGATACGCTTTGTTTTTTTCATCATTGTTCATGAGTTTGTGTTTTGTGCTGTCAGATTTTTATAACACTGTATTCAAGTTATAATACCAACATACATCAAGATTTCAAGCATTATCAAGATTATAAGCCGTGTTGGCCGAGGTACCTCGACTTTCAATCTGAAGGTGAGTTCGAATCCCGGCGTGCATCAATGGATTTTTCTAATTTATATGCGCATCAAAAACACGTGCTCAAAACGGTGAAGGAAAACATTCTTATAAGCGGCTATGGGCTTGCAACCTGTTACGTATGGAATGCTAACTACTGCAAAATGTGGGCATGTGCCAAATATTATGTTTGGACGTGCCTCTGACAACCCCCACTGGACATCTTCAAAGGATCTAAGCGTCTGGTGCTCTGAGAGGATGTCTATGTACTTGGGGATTACAGTCGTGACCCTATCAAGATTTCAGCCATCATTTTAGTCAGCTTTTTGAGTGTGATTGTTGATATTGTTTTAACATATCAACAGATCATAAGTCATTCATGGATATTCAGAACTGATAGGATAAAGAAATTAAGTTACATAAAAAACTCTTTTCTATCGCTTTTCAAATGCTCAAAGAGCTTATCCACCGAAATTCTTTTATCCCTGAAGAGTTGTCGCTCCCAGTCACCGAGGCCTTGGATTATTGAACTTGGTACATAAATACTGATATCTAGGCTCATTATGCTACCAACTTTTTGCGGATGATGGGAAATAAGTTTTAGGGCTTATGTTAACGGGTTTCAGTCATACTTTTTCATGGAAGCGTATCATAACTTTTGCTTTGTACTGTACTTATGGAAATATTTACCAACCAACTTTATGAGTATATAAAAGCATATCTATTTCTAATTTACTAGACATAAATGTATTATTTGCAGAGCATTATACCTAGACAGGTAAAACAACTATAGTCTGACATTGATTGATAAAAACCGGCCAAGTGCGAGTCGGACTCGCACACGAAGGGTTCCGTACCATTGTCAATAAAAACGGCAAAAAAATCATGTTTGTTGTATGGGAGCCCCCCCTAAAAAATTATTTTATTCTGTTTTTAGTATTTTTTGTTAGCGACAACAAAAATACATATAATCTGTGAAAATTTCAACTGTCTAGCTATCACGGTTCATGAGGTACAGGCGTGTTGCAGACAGACGGACAGCGAAGTCTTAGTAATAGGGTCCCGTTTTTACCCTTTGTGTACGGAACCATAAAAATGACCATTAGCCATTATTAAAATTAGTCCTTAAGAACCAAACCTATTAAAAATAACCAAAAAGCACTACAATGACCTAATTGCAGTTTTCATTAGTTCCATTTAATTTCCTGCACGCCCCCCGTTCCGTGTAATGTCCACAACGGACGGTTTTAATTTCAATAATGCATCCGCATTGCAATGAAATACGGTTCTACGTGAATAAAATAAATGAATTGCTTGTTACTTGCGGCATAGTGTATTGCAATGCACCTTTGACTAACATTTAAGGTGATAAGTTACATTTTTGACTTTTTGTATGGTCTACCCGGATAAGACGGAAAAAGTGATAAAACTCCATTATCTTGAAAACCGTCAAATTTAAAAAGAAACTGTCTGCTATTTATTTAGCTAGTATAATTATCTAACGAATTATATAAAAATAAACTGTTTAGCTACTCATAGTTTTGATTAAAAACGAAACTGGTGTTTATGAAGAGCCAACTTTGAAAAATAAATCTATAGAGAAAAGTTTCACTAATCGTGTTTCTGTCTGTAATTTATCTAGATTGTATCCTTAAATTATCTTTGGCATTAAAAACAAAATTGTATGTTTTGCGGTTATTGAGAAAAAACGATTCTGCATTCATCAAAAACATTTATTACTCGTCTTAACAGCCAAATATATAACTCATAAGTAATCGCAATAGTGCAATGTCATGAATCTTGTACGTAGTGGTACGTCCTTGCGTTCAATAAGCCGCATTTGCACTAGCAGGACAAATGTGAGTGCAATTGCGGCTTTGAATATCGTTGCTGTCAGTACAAAAAGTCGTATGTAAAAACGTTAGGTTTTCAGGAGACACAAATCACTGATTATTATGTGTCGTGAATCTAATAGCCATTATGCGCGTATACTTGCACAACAAAGCGATTGTGCGCAAAAGAAATTAAATTTACACAAAAATATTGCGGAAAAAAATTGGTAAGAATAAAATAGGATCACGACTGTAATCCCCAAGTACGCTTGATATCCTCTCAGATCTTCAGACTCATCGAAGATGCCGAAAGAGGCTACGACAAGTCAAAACATATAGTTTGGCACATGCCCACATTTTTCAAAACTTAGTATTCCATACGCGACAGTTTTCAAACCCATCACCGCGTTAAATATTGCGATGATCTCATTAAGTATATCGTTTTTAATTTGCCTAGAAGGGCTAGTCTTGTCTACCATAGTTGTTGATTAAAACTTCCCACAATAAATCTTCAAACTGACAAACAATTCTATTCATCATTAAGTAATAGCCCTAGTTTGGAATAACGAAATGTCGCAGCAATTCAGTTGGAGCAATCAGCCCACTCAGCGTCGCCAATGGGCCGAGACGAACAATATCAATAACAAAAACTTGGGGTACCCAGTGGCACATGTTTACTGAACGCACCCTGCCCGAGCAAACAGTGGGGAAAGACTTGCTGTAATCATTACAGGATCAAAAGTGACCGTTTTAGTGTCTAAATATTTTTATAATATGAAAGAATTTATGGTAAATACTTAATAAACAAAGATTTCTTTATATTTATATATATTTTTAAGATTTGTAGGTAATTATTAGATTAATAGATTACTGTAGTGCCTTAGCGGGGCCCACGTTAAGAAACTCTGTGATACCTTAAAACCATTGTAACCAACTGGATCAATAAATAAATGAATATGAATATAAATATGAATATGAAAGTAAGTAGGTATATCATATTTTATGACACCTGAAAACTACACAGTAATAACTAGGTACATACAGGCGATGGGCTTGCAACTTGCCACATGTATAGTACTGCAAAATGTAATGTTTGGACATGCATCTGACTAACCCTTTTAGACATTTTCGGAGATCTAGCGCCTAGAGATCTAAGATGATGTCTACCGTACTTGGGGAATACAGTCGTGATACTATTTTATTTCATTTCATAAACACCCAACAGTCACATACATATTCCTGAACTCACTGTACCACGAGTATCATTACCACAACAATACCGGAAGAAATACTTGCAAAAGATGCATTTAAAAAATCCCGCTGGTCGAATTGAACTCATTTCTTTGCGTTATGTCGGGCAATCGCAGTTACAATGTCAATTATGTCAATTTGAGATTAATAAAACCCTTTACTAAAAATACAGGGAAAATAATTAGGTATGTATTAGTAGGCTCAATGATGAGATTTCTAGTCTTCTGGCCACAACACAAAGTATATGAAAAAGGCCTAGCAAAAACTGTATTACATAAACCCTCCGCGGAGAAAGTTAGATTAATCTCATCAAGCCGAGATACACCACAAATATTTTCTCTCGGATTTTTCCCAATTACGATAAATTAGTTTACCTAAAGTTTTTGTACAAAACAATAGCCAGCGAACCGCAAAGTGATTCCTACGGTGCCTGCGTAACTTGTAATGGACGAACTTAGGATTGATACTGGGGGATTATTTATAGTCGCAATATTTTGTACTAACCGTTTAATATCTTCATTCGATATCATGACGTATACGATAAACAACAGGGCTGGTAAAAGTTACTTAATAATACAAACACATATTGAAACTATCGAGTAAAATAATATACAACTGTCTTATTTTGTAACTATAGATTTTGACACGGGTCTTTGTTACGTAATTACCTTTAATTTACTTTCCCGACGTTTCGACTATGTTACAATAGCCATGGTCGCGGGCAGACTGTAGTACTCGGAGCTACCGTCGAGAAGCGGAGGCAGTTGAAGAAGGCAGTCGTCTTATTTTGAGTCAGAGATACCTCGACTTCCAATCAGAAGATCATGAGTTCGAATCTTGTCCGTTCATCAATGTACATGCAACGTAGATAGATAGATAGAAAATTCTTTATTGCACACCACAAACAGAATAAAGAAATAAAATATGCAATAACACAAAATAAAAACATGCTGAACAATGGGCGGTCTTATCGCTAACGTAGTGCGTGGATACAGTCAAATGTTAACATGGACACTTTTCTTTCTGAGGACCAAGTGATGGTAGTTTTTCCAACTGCCTCCCCTTCTCAACGGTAGCTCTGAACACTCCAGTTTACTAACAACCGAAACGTCGCGTCGGCAAAATAAATGAAAGGTTATAAAGACAAAGACTTAATAAAAACCCGTGTAAAAATCTATAGATTCCTGAATGTTTCAAGAGCAAGACACTACAGTATTGCGTTTGCAAGGGGGTACCGCCCCCATCCTTGCGTACAGTCAGGCGTAAAGTCACGGTAACCGAGCATTCCACGGCTGATCGGCTGCGGTCAACGTTCATAGCACTTGATCGATAAACGCCAATAAATGGTATACCATCGATATTTGTTCAGTATTTTACGACACTGAGGCAGGAGCTGTCCGTCCTTAGAATCACAAGCCAGTGATTTGTTCAACAGTTTATAACCTTCCTTCTGCCTTGCATTGAATAGCATCGCTGGGTAAATTTATAATCGCAGAGCATTCTCACAATAATTGCTCTATTGTCGTCACAAAAGACGACTTCAACATAAATGGAGGAAACAAATCGTTTTAATACGAAAACGGTACTCACGTACACTTCAATTGGTTCAATTTGAAAATCATTCCTTACCAGGTCTATTTTAGTGACTAACTGAATTCCAGCCACGAAAAATAGGCTAGTCTTGTTTCTGTGTTTCATTAAGTCTAGCATAAAATCGTTTGGCACTCAACAGCGTCTGTTGAGCCGGGTGCGCACAGGCGAGCCGTAACTGTAACTGATGTTATTGTTACCAAAAATCATAGTATGTACATGCTGATATGTACGTGTGCTAGCTGACGAGGACACTCGTTAAGACATAGGGCGCGAAGACCGTGTTATGCGCACTAGAACTCATTACTGTATCTGTACAGTTACAACTCGCTATTGAATACCCGACTGAGCCCTTTAGACAGTGACTACTCATTACACTTTCACCTACTTTCTTCTGCATCGGATATTAAGAAAAGATCTTCCATTTACTGATACGATCTGAATCGTCAAATTAGCCTTTGTTTTGTATCCTCTTATCTTAAATCAGGATCGCTTTCTACAAACTAACGCGTCAATACGTTCGTTTATTATACTCTCTGTTTCGCCGACCAACCTGCTCTTTAACAATGATGCGACTGTTTGTCTGCTATATAGATCAAAGAAATGGATTTTTTTCATCAGCTGTAGATTGTTTATGTGGTCAAAAGAAGATAGACATCTAGATAAAAAATTCGGTTTAAAGTGATAGGTACTCGACATTTTTGGTGTTTTGTATGGGCCGAGTCGCATTATCTTGAAAACCATTAAACTTAAGAAGAAACTGTCAATAATAGTATGAGTATCTTATTGGTTATTGTATAGTAGTATAGTATGGTTATTGAGAAAAAACGTTTCTGCATTTATCAAAATCATTTATCTTCTTAAGAAAGTTATTATAATCACACACTGTGTTGTTTCAGCTACCAATGCTCAGATATACAGAGTCGTGTAGTCTCTTTGTAATATCTTAAAAAATTTAATGTAAAATGTATCTTATTTAAACCATACCGATCTAGGCTAAATAACTAGTCCAAAAAAAATAAAGACCGCCTCAGATAATCGGCGATGGGATCTCCGCCTTTAGGCTCGCATTGTTTGTAAATGAGCGAAAACAAAAATAAAGCGCTTATTTGATAATGCCCTTCGTCTCGATTGTTCCGGACCTTGAATCGAGTCATTGTAACTTTTTTTTAAAAGTAAATAATTATTTCTGGGTGGCTTTTGTTATGCAAATTAAATTAGTAACTAAAGTTGTGTCATGCAGACCGATATTTGCCTGAGGGCGTTGATCGCGTGTGTTGATGGTCTTTTATGGTCTGCCTTTATAAAACCAGAGGGCTGAGCCAAAGTTGTACCTTACTCCGTGTATGCTTGATTGCTGTACTAGTCTTCTACTGTTCTACCTTCACTATGTTCTTTTTAGGGTTCCCTACCCACGGGACCCTGTTACTAAGACTCCGCTTCGATCAACAATAGCAACGTTGATCGAAGATCACAAGGCTGTATCTCATGAACCGTGATAGGTAGAGAGTTGAAATTTTCTCAGATGTTGTATTTCTATTGCCGCTATAACAGTTATTCTGTTTTTAGTATATTATACTAAAAACAGAATAAAATAAATATTTAAGTGAGGCCCCCATACTACAAAAGTTTTTTGCTTTTTTTTATAGATAATGAACGGAACCCTTCGTGAGCGAGTCCGACTTTTTTTTAATTACTATTGAGCCTTTACTAAGTCCTTGATTCATCAAAGGCGATAGTGATAGCGATAGTGTCGAAAGTTAATCTTCATCGGATTTAGCTTGCGAAATCAGAAAGGTTTCTTAATAGCTTCATCATCCCAAAACTTACACCGTCTCATTAATAAACGTAGACTAGAGCAGGATTAAATTTAGTCCAACGCTTACGTTTGGACTAGTCGAATTCAATATTAATAAACGAGGATTAGAAATGGAGTTGCTTACATTAAGCTGGTATTTAACAAGTCTTGGTGTAACCTCAGATGATCTTTGGATAAGTAAATTTTTATTAATAGCACCGACAGCGTTTATGGTTTGGTCATGTAGGTATCACTAGCCGACCCGTGACAGACGTAGCCCTGTCAAATTTTAATAATCGCACAGGAAAAAGCAATTTCAGGCCACTTCCAATTTTTTCCCTATAAACATTGTACCTACTGATAAAATTAATTATTAATTTTGGTAGAATGCGTATCATTCATTAGTAATAGCAACGCAGCTATGACGACTAAATGCTTTTTAGTCTCTAATGACTGATTATACCAAAAACATCCTTTTTTTATCAATTAGGGCTTGTTTTTCGGTTTATAAGTTCCCCCTTTTGCTTAGCTGATTTTAAGGGTTCCGTTCCAAAAGGGTACCTATTTATATATAGACAACATACCTACAGCAAATTCCGTTTAGGATTGCTTAGGGCACAAACATATACACAAACTTTCGCATTTATAATATTATTAAGGTAGAGATTTTCCAGATCCACATTACATCCATGCATCGAAAGATTCAAAACGAACTTAGTACTGTCGCTGGGGTGTTCAATTTAATTCTTGAATCTCTATTTGGATCTTGTCTAGTGTCATTCAAGAAATTCAAGAATTAAATTTTAAAGGAGATAACAGAGTTGAATTCCATAGCAATTCGCAAGAAATATTTGTTAGCAAATCTAAAAAAAACCGAATCCCAAAATCTAAATTTTGTATTCACATTCTAGGAATTCAAAACAATGAAATTCATAAAATAACAATCATCGTTCAAAACCTGGTGCTTTGTGTAACGGTGGCCGTAATACAACCATGATATAGCGTAGAACGTGAATTTTCACAGATTTTCAAACTCTAAGGAATAATAAACGTAATCCCCGTCATATTGACGACCGTCGCCGCTTTTTAGGAAACTAAAGGTTCAAGAAATTCATGCTAGAGCGGTCCAGTTTAAATTTTGTTAGCATAGACAGTGAAGCTTGCTATATAGTCAACAGCGTTGGACTTGTGAAAGCCACCTTGACTTCTTAACTAAAGGTTGTGAGTTTAAACTCCAGTTTGGTACCAATAACATTTGCAACACGTGCTTTTGTTGTAAAGAAAAATATGAGTATATAAACACGTTGCAGAACAAAAAGTTCCATGACATACTGACCTCACAGCTCAGTTGGTAGTAGGTAGGTAAGGTAGCACCCAGGTAGTGGGTTCGATTCCCACCCGGGACAAATATTTGAGTGATGAACTAGAATGTTAGTTCTTTGTCTGGATGTTATAATGTATCATAAGTATGTATTTACAAATAAGATATGAGAACTCTATGAGTAATCTGGTTCCCAAAGTATAAGCTTTGCTTAGTTTGGAGCAAGCTGGCGATGTGTGAAATTTCCACCAATAATTATTTATACCTAATACTGAAAGAGTAATGCTGTCTCAGATTTAGTGATACCTATTGTGATATTTTCTTTTTATTTTAGATAAACCCAACTTTCTTCTTTTTAGGGGCCGTACTACAATCTCTAAAGTAAAGGTGTGACCAGACATTGCGCGGCAATCGTCCGCGGCAGCCGCGCGCGGCTAATATGCCGTGCGAACGAACAATAACACCGTTTGAGCGCGGCAGATAGCTCGCGACTGCCGCCCGCGTTTGTCGTCCATACAAAGCGCGGCTGCCGCGCTCGATTGCCGCGCAATGTTCGGTCACACCTTGAGACTAAAGCAGTATCACTCGGGGTGCAAAAGTAAAAACGCCATACGTGTTCGTATATAGCGTTGTCACTTTCGCTCTTAAAGTAATTCTACTTTAGAGATTGAAGTACGGCTCTTGGGGGACCAAGAAATAACCAGAGCCAGCGAAGTTTAATAAATATTAACGGACAAATCGTGTATCAGGATAAGGCTAAGTATGAATTGTATATACCTATTTATTACGGAACATGTGAATGTTCAAAATGAGTTATGTGTTTTCGGCGTTAGTTTATAGTGGCTATAAACGGAGCTTAGATGAATTCATGGTACGAGATACTGCACATATTACTCATACAAATTAACGATGAGTTCTTGACGCTGGGAATAAGATCAATGATATGTTATGGTATGATTGTGATTGGGGTCAATTAAAATTGATAAAGCACGCGCCTGGGGGTCTATTCGGGAACTGAAAAAAAAAATTGTGCCAATATTAGTTTCAAAATTACATCGTTTCGACTATAGTTTGAACGATGGAACAACCGTAATTACTTTTGACAATCATTGAAGTTCGTAATCCTACTTACAAATCAGTTAAAAACGATGTAATTTTTAAACGAATATTGTCACGAAATGTCGTTTTCGGTTAGCGAGTAGACCTCCAGATGCGTCTGTTCCGATATCAATGTTATTTTTAGTCAACTTGTAGATAATGACAACGAGGTAATCTTCTGACATCTATCTTTTGTAGATACCTATTTGTCCTTTTTCATTTTATAGTTGTTATGTGTACCTAAATGTGTGTTCTTAATAATTGATTAAATAAATATTCGTATTCATTACACAAATAGCCCTAAACTAAGCAAAGCTATTAAAGTTAATATATAATACAGCTTTTATAGAAAATACATGTCGTTTTAAGTAAGGTTAAATTATATAAATCACTACATAGTATAAAGCAAAGTCGCTTTCCGCTTCCCGCGTCTGTATGTCTGTATGTATGTTTGCTTATATCTTTAAAACTACACAACGGATTTTGATGCGGTTTTTTTTAATAAATAGAGTGATTCAAGAGGAAGGTTTATATGTATAATACATGCATAATATAGTAGAGAAACACTGATAATTTTAGAGGTTTCTAATGTGATGTCGTAAATATACACATTTTATTGCGCTTACATTGCAAATGCTGGCTGAACCCCACGAGATATATCAAAATAATGTACTACAGTATTGTACACCTTAAAAACGTCTACAAAAAAGTCAACGATGGTATTAGAAATGTCTTACGCACAGCGAAGCGGGCACGGGTCAGCTAGTATATAATAAAATCTTTTAATTTTTTAAATTTAAGAGTAATTACTGGACCAAATGATGAAAACCCTTGTTTTTCTCCATTTAGGACCTGGAATGGAATTTACCTTTGAATTTGCGAAGGTAATAGGGATTTACAAATTCAAAGGTCAAGAAATAATTTAATTTGAAATATCTCAAATGCGTATCAGGGGCCATACCATAAGCTCTTAAAGTGACAACGGAATACGATGTCGAATAGCGTTGTCACATTTGCACCGCGAGTAATAATATTTTTATATTACTTTTGTGCGTATGGTACGGCCCCAGTAACCACTTTCAGTTAAGTAGGTAGCAGCTGTAACAGGTACAGGATCTGTTTCAATTTCAACATCAGTCTAATGTAGTCACCCGGAAGCGGAAGCTTTCAATCATTGGTGACATTTGCAACACTCACCATGTTCACATGGGTATTTGCTTGTAAATTACGTAAAGCTATTGTAACAACTGAAAACAAATAACAAATTGTAATTGTAAATAATATTTATTTATTTGCGTCAAGTACTATACATAGTAGGTATAGGTCTTATGAATAGGTTAAGCAAGTATTAGTTAGGACATAGCAATATAAAAATGAAAAATGATAACTATTAGTAATATAGTAAAAAAAATATAATTAGTATTAATATATTTATATATCAATAGTATTATTTATATTTATGTGTCTAAATATAAAAACGTAATTTTAAGTATTCAAAGTAGAATCAATTTAATCATATTGTATTTATAAGTATGTATGGTATTTATTTTAATATTTGTTTATTTAATTGTGTATTTAGTATGTATTATTTTGTTAGTTTTATAATATAAAAGAAAATCTTAATATATATTCTTCTGTACGTGTGTTTGTCACTGTATTTATTTAGTATCATTTTGTTAGTTATATAATATAAATGAAAATCTTAATTCTTCTGTACGTGTGTTTGTCACCTAACTCCTAAACGGTTGGAGTTTTTTTTTTTTTAATTTCGTAATATAATTTTAATTTACAATGGGATGCTGAATGATTTGAAAGCTCAATTGGACTAGGTAGGTGGCTGTCAATATAACTCAGGTAATAACTAAACACAACATTCATTGTGTAAATAGAACAAGTTAGTAAGCAATAATATGGTGACAGCAAGCCAATCTGATGATGGTGTCGGGACATGTTCAACGGACATAGCCTACTAAATAGTTAAGCCGCTCCCAGTCGACGATTATTTTTGTTCGAAACGAAAAAAGAAATACTTCTGAACAAGCCACATCTCCTATTTTATAATGTATAGTATATGTGAATAAAGATGTACCCATCTTTAATCACTTCGATAAATAATCCTACCGACCGCTGCAATGACGACAAACACACGTCGGCGCGTGGTCCGCCTTAGCTTTTCGAATAAATTAATGATATAAATTATGTATAATTACTTATCAAAAATCTATTCTAATAGAAATCTAGATCTACATATTACCTATCTTTAACAATAAATCACAAGTTGATTTTAATAGTAGGTATATAAAATATTTCGATCATAAATTCTAAAACGTATCATTTTGAAATAATATCTTTATCGTGAAAAGTTTCTGCTATTATGTTTTCAGCTAAATATAAATCTAGGTATGAACCTGAAGTAATATACTTATAAAAATAGGAGATGTGGCTTGTTCAGAAGTATTTCTTTTTTCGTTTCGAAAAAGAGCAATCGTCGACTGGGAGAGCCCCTTAAAATAAAAATAGTTCGATTGAGTAAAAACTTTTTATACCTGACAAGTCTAAGGCTCGTATTCAAGAACATCACTAAGCTAAGTGTAGGTGTTCTCACTGCAAAGTTTCCGATTTCTCACAGTGTCGAATATGTCCATACATTCGTTTCATGAACAACACTTGAGTATTCCTTAGCTCAGTGAACGCATAGGGGTGAATTCGGCGTTGTGATTGGTGGTTGGTTTTGGATCTAACTTCAAGCAATGGAAAACGTCATTAATATCAATCAAAGAAACAAACCACAGAGTATTTTGTATAAACAAACAAATGTCATGTCGGCTCATCAGCTGTGGCCGTACCACAAGTTAAAAAGGAATATCAAAACAATATTAATTACGGTGCAAAAGTGACAACGCAATTTTTCTGATATTACTTTAGGACCTTGTGGTATGACCCCTGATATCTGTTGTATTAATAAATTACAATAAAATTTTCTTGTATGTAGTGAATATAAATAGTATCGTTTTTTCGTCGACCGAATAAAATAATCATCAAAATCATCCTCATTTGTACTAATTTTTAAGTTAATAAGGTTATACGTATGACAATACAACCAACACTATGCGTTCGGTAAAGTAGCTGTTGAGGTACTTTGGCTAGAGGAACACTGAAGTGTACGCATAGTGTCGCACAACACTCAAGTGATGTTTATGAAACAAGATATTGTCCACTGTGGGTCGGAGCCTACTATGCGTTCTCTTAGTGTCGTTCTTGAATACGAGCCTTAGACAATGTTTAGATGTGACAGGCGATAGCGACAATTTTACAAAAGCTCGTCTTGAAAAATATTTTGCAACATAACTTATTATGACAGATGAGATGACCGAACTTAGATTGTCTGGTCCAAATAGTATTGAGATAGATAGTCCTGTCTCTCAATTTTACTTGCAATAGTTATTTCTGAAGATAGTCATCGGACACTTTCATTTTGAGTAACCCCACAGGGTTTATGTTACCCTGGGCATCACTTTTACCCACACGGAATGGATTAGCTTTTAAAGCAGTAGAGACGCTACCTATGGGATTAAATATAAATAATACCAACAGGCATAAATAGTCCTAACCCAATACTAGCATTCCCTGTGTCTACGAATACTCCATGGTACTCGTAGGTTTTAATATCTACTTAAACCTTTACTACCTTACTTTCGTTGTCCCCGTTAACGGGGACAGCAGGAATTCATTTTTACAATTAAAAATACTTCCCGTTGTCTCTGTCCCCGTTGAAAAAGTTAAGCTTTATCTATTCTGTGCTTCCACGCTGCAGTTTTATACTCTGCGTCGTCAGCTAATGTGAGCAATTTTTGTAGTTTTACGATGTCTGCTTTTTGATGGGCTTTTTACTCGTAAACGTAACAGGATCCGGAGTAAATGGGTCGTTTTGCCATTTTCCCATAGTTTTAGTCAGTTTTAGCTAGCTAGACAAATGATGTAACGATTATATTTTGTTTATGTAAGTATTTATACAACACTTACTGTACTGTATTTATTTTTTATTTTTTATTTAGCTGTCTTACAAAAAAAAACAATAAATCTCTTAAACTAAAGTTTATTTTAAAATTATATTTTTATCAAAAAAACTACTGGACCAATTTTTTTTTTCATCAAGTTACGTTATCAGCAAGTAACATAGGCATAATGTATATATTTTTTTAGAGATCCTTACAAATATTTCTACAATACAACCTATTAGAGTCTTCATCATTGCCCGTTCGAATCGAAATCTTTACGGACTACTAATCTCATATTTTCCTTGACTTCACGTGAAAGTCATTGCTTTTCTAACAAAGAACACTTAGAGAACCAATAATCATAGATAACATACGTAGATTACATAGGTACTCGTATCAAGGTACGTTCCACATGAACGGAATCGGAGCACTTTTAAAAGGCAGCGTATGCAAAACCTGTGGTTCCAATAAAAAGGTTGTATTCGCACGGTTGCCTCGGAATAAAAGCAAATCGAAAATGTCGACGGTATCGCCAACGAAAGCATGCGTGCATTAATTCTTGTAATTTATAATCGGCATCGCGGCTGCGTCTATGTTACACAGCGTGCTTCAATATTCAACCACCGAAAAGCGTTTCATAAAATTTCAAATAATCTAAATATACAATATACATATATAAAAATCAATTGCTGTTCGTTAGTCTCGCTAAAACTCGAAAACGGCTGAACGGATTTATCTTATCTTAGTCTTGAAATGTTTGTGGAGGTCTAGGGAAGATTTAAAAGATGAGAAAAATTCGAATAATTTCTGGGAAAATACTAAAATTACCCCTTTTCTTTTTCCCATACAAAAGTTTTCTAACTAAAACGAAGAGTCAATTTGAGCTTTATTAGGTTTGATAATACGGTAACGGGAACTTAAGACAACATTTGTTAATTCTAAAGCGATACGAAGTTCGCGGGGTCAGCTTGTAAAAAATAAATATAGGGTATAGAATTAAAACTATCGTGGTTGTTATTCATTTTAACTACAAATACGGCTAATTATCACGTTTCTTGTTGTATTGCTGACGTCTCGAGACAATTCAGATGCGACATCATGAGCATCGCCCGAGCATCTGAATTGTCTCGAAACGTCAGCAATACAACAAGAAACGTGGTAATTAGCCGTATTTGTAGTTAAAATATAGGGTAAGTCCGCGTGAGATGGCTCTATTAACTTTTCTTGAGAAGAAATGTAGTACCTACCAATGTTAATAGTGTCAATTCTGTTGGCACCAAACTAAACTAGAAACGATTAAGACGTATCTTAAATTATTGTGTTCTCTTTTACTTTATACGTAACAGAAGGAGATGGATGCCGTTAAGTTATGTTTTAGTTTAGTCTGGCACAAACAGAATCGGCACTAATTTCTACCATGTTTGTGCTTTACATTCATAAATATGGTAGACAAACATCTTTTTAGATCTCAAGGCACTCAGAAAATTTGAGAATGTATTAATGGGGCAAGTCAAAGGCACGTCGAAACATAACATTTGGCAAATACCAACTTTCGCAGTGGGTACCTTAACATACTATTTTTCAAGCCAAAATATCGGTCTGTGAATGAGTATTACCACACAACGTAACGAATTACCCGATAATTATATAATTAATGTTGTGTGGTGTTGCCTCAATAAATAAATAAAAAGTGACAATACCGCCAGTATTCTGGGCACGCTACCTTCTGGCGGCGACACGGATTGTCTGGATTATTTATGACAGACTTGTTTCTCATAAAGAATTCAGTCGATTTTTAGTTTTAGTTGGTTGGTATATAAATATTACTTTAAGTCACCTATGTAATTCTGTTAACAGATATAATAGTTAAAGTTTTACAACACGATCGTTTTTTATATCATACAAACCATCTTTACAATGTAATAAACGTAATGCCGCAATTGCACTAGGGAACATTTGTCCCCTGACATTGTCGCCTGACATGTCCACTAGCCCTAAAATCTATAAAAAATGTCGTAGCTACACGTAAAATAAAAAAATAACGCTCCATCTAAAAAAGATAACCAACAACTTATGCCGTGAATAATGCTCCGAAAATCTATTTAAATGATGTAATAATAAGATTTCACGCCACGTGTGTTTGAATCAAAAATTATATTTTAGTATCTATGCAACTAAAGCACCCATAATTTTAATGTTTCAGCATGGCCATCGCAAGAATTCATAATAGTCAAATATTTCTAAGATTTTCTCTCTTATTCTTTCAAACTTCTCGTGGGGTCGGCACAACATGTTAAGGTTGAATGATCCATACTGGTCTAATATATTATTTTGTTTTATAGAATCTATAAAAGAAAAGACGGCTCACTTCCATTTTCCAGTATTAAAACATGAATAACTTCACAGATATTTTTATGACTCCAAAAAGCAAAAAGTGTTCCCGCTTGATCTTTCAGTGAGCAACAACAATTGTAAATATCATCTAACTTTTCTTGATAACGGTGGGTGTGTGTCACTTGCAGCCGTTTTGCAATGAAAAATAAGCTTTATCATGCTACTTTAAAGTTCATTATAGTGAAGCATGAATTTTGCAATCAATGGTCCCGTGGGGTATTCGAAAAGCAATGCTGTGAAATATCGAGTTCGATATTGCATTCCACCTAGGAAGTCTGGAGCCCAATCACGATAAAGTAAAATATTAAAGTTCTTTTGCAGTACTTTTCCAATTCGGTTACAACTGAGGTAGGTATAGGTACCTAGTTACCTAGATCACCTAGTTCACCTAGATCACCTAGTTTTCCTACATGTCGTTGAAACCACGCTCAAGTTTAAAATATCTAGTAAACATCCTTTACGTTTACGATCCAATTATAATCGAGTAACATAGATAAATAAATTTTGGTGGACATTATCACACAGCGCCATCTATCCCAAAACTAAACAAAGATAACTAGATAACTAATAGGTAACTGATAGAATACTTACATACTTTTTTTTTGTAAATACATACTTAGAATGCATAAGCACACCCAGACGCAAATCAAACTTCTATGTTTATCACACAAATATTTGTCCTGGGTGGGGATCGAACTCTCAACCTACAGCGCAGAAGCAGAGCTACCATCAACTGACTCATAATAGAAGGTAAAAGAGATAATAGTGGAGACCTTGCAGTATAATAATTTAGGTCAGAAAAATAAAGCCGTGTTGGCAGAGTGGGATGTACCTCGACTTTCAATCTGAAGGTCGTGGGTTCGAATCCCGGCGTGAATCAATGAATTTTTCTGTTCGAAAAATTTATAAGCGCATCTAAAACACGTGCTCCAAACGGTGAAGGAAAACATCGTGAGGAAACCAGTTAGTGTTCTTATAAGCGGCGATGGGCTTGCAACCTATCACGTATGGAATGCTAACTACTGCAAAATGTGGGCATGTGCCAAATATAATGTTTCGACTACATCCCCACTAGACATCTTCAAAGGATCTAAGCGTCTGGAGATCTGAGAGAGTGTCTATTGTCTAACGTACTTGAGGATTACGTAATCCTAAAAAAAAAACAATTTCGTCGCACGGGTAGCATGTTATTATACATATAAACCTTCCTCCTGAATCACTCTATCTATTAAAAAAAACCGCATCAAAATCGTTTTAAAGATATAAGCAAACATACATACATACATACATACAGACGCGGGAAGCGGAAAGCGACTTTGAACTATACTAGCTGACCCGTGCTCGCTTCGCTGTGCGTAAGACATTTCTAATACCATCGTGGACTTTTTTGTAGACGTTTTTAAGGTATACAATACTGTAGTACATTATTTTGATATATCTCGTGGGGTTCAGCCAGCATTTGCAAAATAAGCGCAAAAAAATGTGTTTATTTACGACATCACATTAGAAACCTCTAAAATTATCAGTGTTTCTCTACTATATTATGCATGTATTATACATATAAACCTTCCTCTTGAATTACTCTATTTATAAAAAAACCGCATCAAAATCCGTTGTGTAGTTTTAAAGATATAAGCAAACATACATACATACATACATATTACATATTACATACAGACGCGGGAAGCGGAAAGCGACTTTGCTTTATACTATGTAGTGATAGTGAAGATTAGATCGAAACGTTGCATTAAAAAGTTGCGTTGCCTACGTTCGTTGTATTAATTGGGTTTAACCAGAAAAGAAATAACAAGGTTAGGCTGTTGTAATAATAATAGACCAAATTACATATTTTCAGTTATATTTGTGTATTCGAAGTGAAACACGATAATGCCTACTACATTTTTATTTGTGTAACTATCCTGAAAACGACAAAAGGACTACAAAATGGGACAACTTTTAATAGTGCGGACTTGGAGGGTCACAACTTCTCCTTTTGGGAGTTTAATATGGCTGGACATTTTTCCTCTACAGAATAACTGCAAACAAAACTACACTGTAGAACATTTAAAATGTAGGTTTTATTCGCCAAAATGTGCTATACAACAACAATATGTGTCCAATATTGTGTCTTTTACTAGCTGTAAAAGATTGAATGGGGAATCTACTTTTTTAGTTGTAAATAAAAGATATTCATATCTATTGTTCTAATGAAATGGTACGCGGAGATAGTATACGAGTACCTACTACGGATATTACGATATTCCCAGTATTTTGTATTGGAATTTAGTAGAACATCCTGTACTTATTGCATGTAATAGGACCGCTTATGTCCAGTATTAAAGTATCTAGCGCCCACGCAATATGCAAACTAATATTTTAAAAGGCATCCTTTTGTTTATACCGTGTTTATGATTAATGCATAATGTAAATAATTAGAGTGCGTTGCAATTGCAACTTGTCATATCTTTATATGTATAAAATAATGTCGTGTTAGTTACACTATTTGTAACTCAAGAACGGCTTAACCGATTTGGCAGAAAATTGGTGGGAAGATAGCTTAGAACCAGGAGACGGACATATAATACTTTTTACTGGAACGGGAACGGGAACGGGAACGGGAACGGGAACAGGAACAGGAACGGGAACGGGAACGGGAACGGGAACGGGAACGGGAACGGGAACGGGAACGGGAACGGGAACGGGAACGGGAACGGGAACGGGAACGGGAACGGGAACGGGAACGGGAACGGGAACGGGAACGCGAACGCGAACGCGAACGCGAACGCGAACGCGAACGCGAACGCGAACGCGAACGCGAACGCGAACGCGAACGCGAACGCGAACGCGAACGCGAACGCGAACGCGAACGCGAACGCGAACGCGAACGCGAACGCGAACGCGAACGCGAACGCGAACGCGAACGCGAACGCGAACGCGAACGCGAACGGGAACGGGAACGGGAACGGGAACGGGAACGGGAACGGGAACGGGAACTTGAAATTATAACACAACATTTTTTAGAGTGCTACGAAGTTCGCCGGGTTAGTTGTTATATATATGTATATATATCATCGTTTGGTCATGTAGTTCAGTTGCTGCTGTAAAATATAGAGACAGATTATATTATACAGAATTAGTTATTATAGTAGTTATAGTAGTTACTACAACCCGGTCACAATATCTGTGCACCTGACCTCGTGACGTCATATCGGCGGTCTCTCTCATATCGGCAACGAAGAAGCGGAAGCGGGAGAGGCGCCGCATTCCAGCGAGGTGCACAGATATTCTGACCGGGTTGTAGTTACTACTAGTTTATATACTGGGTTATTGGTTATTCGACCTATTCATGCTAGGAGGTTGTAGTCGAGATTGTTTCCGATAAATGAGACCATAATATCATAATGCGAAAGTTGATTATTTCCGAGATTTTTTTCTTTCAAGAACACTAACAACTCGAAATCTACAAATGTATATCTTCATTAGGAAATAATAGACTAAAACATCATGAATTTTCAATTCTATGATGTTTCTTTTTCTATACAATTCTAGATACATAAAAGATACTAAGCAAATAAATAACAACCATGCATGGTATTATTAAAAATTAGTATTCATTTTTAAATTTTACTTTTATATGATTTTTTTATCATTCTGCGAAAATTTATGAAGCACATAAAATTCATAAAGAAATTACATTTTATGACACTCAATTTATATATTCCAGGAATACTTGTTCAATTTAATTTATCGCAACTGATCACAAGTCAGTCGACCGACTGTCGTTTCAACCGTTGACCGATGTCTTTCACTTAACAGAAGTTAAATTAACAGCGAGTAACATAGGCCAGATTTTATTTTAAAGTTTTCTGTTGAAAAATATTTTTCAATGACCAGCTTTTGTAAAATCATTTACGTAAACCATCAAGCACAAACGCGCTATCTCCTGTCACATAATTTAACATTGTCATCGGAAATTGACGAGAATGCAATTTTTTACTCAATCGAAGTATTTACTAAAGAGTTCCGTTGTGAGTGACTGTTGAACAGCTCCTGACTCCATCATAAGATCAGCTCGCTGTCACCATATTGTCTTGTCACCAGAACTAAAGGTATATGCAAAATTTCAGCTCAATCGCTTGGGGATAACTGCTTCAAAATCGAGTTGCAAGATTCCACTGCAACAAACATAGTTACTTACATACATTGCAAGTTAATTAAATAAAAGCTTGAAAAAACATAGCTACCCCGATTTTTGAATCCGTTCCACACACAGCTCCCACCCATTCGGTGTTCTGCCTGCAAATGCTGCCAAATGGTAAATTAAGGTATTAAGCTCATAGACCGTCGGCGCGCGTGTAATTAACTCACTTCCTCATTAGACTAACATCTTCAAAGGTCTTCGTCCTGGCTAATTTTTTATAGTATCTAACTATAATATCGATGCAGTTGATTTGCACATTGACCGCCTCTCGTAAAATTTAGAACAAAATGGTGAAGGAAAATTAAGTACCAGTTATTATTCTTATATGCGGCGATGGGCTTAGCTCTCGCGTATAGAATGCCAACCACTGCATTCTGGGCATATTCAAAATATTTAGACGTGATTCTGACTACCCTTTTTAGAAGACCTAAGAGGTCGTAATACTCGTAGATTTATGAACTAGTTCATTGTCAGTAACCGCAAAAATAAAATGCAGTAACTAAAACAATAGGTCTTAGCAACATTTTCTGTTTATTTTGTTCACTTTACGAAGTATTTTCTTTCAGCAAATGTATTCTTTCGTGTTTGTATTTTGTAAAACAGACCAAGGTGAGCGAGAAAAATACAATTTCTCAACAATATAACCAACTTTCTGTTTATGGGACGCTTTCAGCTTTCGGCACTGAATAGTACATTAAAACGTCAAAATATGACGTCATTATGTCTTAGAATGACGGCTGACAAGTCCATACCTATGGTGTAAAGTGCTATTATTTTCTCCGTACCATGAAAACTCGAAAACAACCAGTACTGTCAACATTAATGTCAAATTAATGTAGATTGATCAATAACGATGTATGTAGATTAAAAGATCAAAATGTTTGTTACAGATTGTAGTTGATAAAATCCAAGGGCATAATTTATAGTAGTAAATCCAACAAGCCTAACCACGACGGATTGTGTACCTAGTTGAGAAGTTCCTAGACACCTTTACTAATTTAGTCCCATTTTCAGGACAACAATTTTTATGATTTTCTATGATTTTTTATTTTATTCTATTGACATTTACTCTAATTCGTTTTTTTTATTTTTTTTTTATTTTGTATTATATTATATTATTTTATTTTGTAATAAGTACCGATTACCTTATCACCCATTGTAAACATAAATATTGCACACCCTTAATAGGGTAGAATACATTGATACCACAAAATTATAATTATTAACATCTTTGTACATGTGATTCAGCAATAAATATACTTTGACTTTGACTTTGACTTTGACCTTGGAGCATAATTATCAGACCATGTCGCTGTTACCATAAAATTATATTGTCATTGGTTGGTACTTTCGCTGAGAATTTCTGTTAAACAGCTCTTGACTTCATCATCAGATAGACAGTCACCATATTATTACATTGTCACCATATTAGTTAATGATGCTGTCAAAGCTGTAATAGTACCTATATAACATGAGTAAACAAGATACTGATTCAATAAACCTACGCAGCTTCTTGATAAACTTAAATTCTGTGAACTTGAGTCACGTGCCGAAAACAACTTATTATCTTGAGTATATTTATAGGAAAGCAGTTTCAAACAATATCACATTATGTGTTCCTAGTCCTACAAGCAGTAGAGTTACTTAGCATAAATAGAATAAACGGGGAAATGTGTACCCGATATCTAACAAGATCCATAAACATCCGGCAGAACAGTTATGCCGGGGTCCCACGGCGCGTAATACGACGGGCCGCGCCGGATAACGCTCCGTCTGTGTGCGTCCGGCGCGTCGCGTACAGAGCGTTCCGAGCACGGGCCACCACGGATGCATCGTTCCCACGGCGCGTCCGTCCACCTTGGCGCGGTTTGGCGCGTGAAAACGCGGGCCGTGGGACCCCGGCATCACACACACATAAATGCTATCTACGAGTAAGCGTTGATATTTCGGAACGTTGCTTAGCATAGTTGCTAAAATTTACATTTAGACTAGAAAGCTAGTCTAGTCAACGTTGTAGCTAGGGAATGGTCGAGGGAGTAAATGGGAGGGGGGTGCATGGCACATTAAGCATTTATCAAAAATAAAAACACTAATTTAAACTTGCACTTAATTTCCATAGCGCCTAAAATAATCTTTAATCAATTTACGAGTATACCTACCTGCTCCAGTTATTGTATTGTATCGCTTTCTTTTTGAAAAGTCTTCAAAGACAAAATTAAAATTTGATCCTAGTCGCCTTACGGATCTAGTTACTCTACCGGATCTTAAGCTGTACGCATACTGTGTCTGAGTTGGAATCGGTTAAGTTCCGGCGCCCTGGGCGACACCTGCACCGTTTCAAACTTCAAACTAAGCTGATCAAACTACAAAGGATTCCCATAAACTCTCCAGCTGATGGTTTATCTATCCCTTAATTTACACGTCCTGCTCTCGACATCTTAGTTAGTTCTATAGCTATTGAACTTGATAGGTAGGTGCGTATGTAGGTACTTTGGTAGTGGATTGCGGTCACTTTGTTTGATGGAACATTTCGTTCTTAGAAACCAGATCTATTGAAGAGGGGCAATGAGACGAACTACAAGTCTTGCTTTCTACATCAGCCATGACAGGGTCTTATTTTGTAAAAACTATGATTGTCATGTTACCTATGGCCTATAGCAATATTATTGGTATTGAATGCAGTACCTACATAGATTCTATGATAGTTTTATGAAATTGGTAATCTCTAAAATGTAGGTTTACGAAATAAGCTAGCTGTTAATGTATTCTATCTCGATGCACAACATTATTGGAACGAAGTTCCTTATCGCGCGTTGTGAAAGGGGGCTGGACGGATAAAATTCTTACAAAAAGTTGTCACGAAAAGTTGTCACGAAAAGTTGTCACGACACTTTTTTGCTATAGTATATCTATTAATATATATATCTATTAATTGGGTCGAGGTCGAGGTGGAAGTGGAGGTCGAGATGGAGGTGGAGGTCGAGGTCGAGGTCGAGGTCGAGGTCGAGGTCGAGGTCGAGGTCGAGGTCGAGGTCGAGGTCGAGGTCGAGGTCGAGGTCGAGGTCGAGGTCGAGGTCGAGGTCGAGGTCGAGGTCGAGGTCGAGGTCGAGGTCAAAGTTGATTCCCCTTCCCTTGTCACGTTATTTTGTGAGAACTTCGTTCCATCCGGGTGTCCCTTGACACCTCTCAAGTTTTTTTGATATATTAAGATATCATAATTAATATGGAAGCGGAAAGCGACTTTGCTTTATACTATGTAGTGAAGTGCTGATAATATATGATGACTCTTCCGTAATACAGCTGTGGGTATAGTGCCTTACCTACTACTAGATAGGTAGCCAGTTGAGAGGCACGCAGCATTTGCGAACTAAATATCGATTTCATATTTCTAAGAAGCTGATTCTTAAGAAACTTTACATGTCAGATATTAAAACTATTATGGTAGATAGTATTCAAATTGTATGCAAATGTTTTGTGAGTCATATTATTAGAAGTAAGTATTAGTCATTAGGTATTATGTTACAATTCAATTTTCCAAATACTCTTTCACACTGTAAAAACATCCTTCAAATTCTTCAGCTATGGCTATGAAAATCGTAGATTTTCACGAAATAAGCCAGTAGTGTTTGGCAATACTTCTTCTTTTATCTATCTTTTTAACTAGCTCAGGGGTCTCTTCTCTACCACACGAGTAACTCAGGGGTCTCTTCCCTACCACAGATGATGTGAATAAACTTACCACTTGGCTGTCCGGTGGCACGGAACGGCTCGCAGGTGTATAATTAGCCTGTATCGAACGTGTAATGACGCCGAGACGTTAATTGCTGCACCGATTCAAATATATCTCACGCAAGTGCATTGACCGCTTTAGAATTGCATCTGAGTGTCGTATGGGAATCTAATGATAGGATTAAAAAGAAGCTTCTAAAGCTAAATAAAGTGGAAAAGGACTCCATGCGCGTACAATGAAAAAAACCGGCCAAGTGCGAGTCGGACTCGCGCACGAAGGGTTCCGTACCATTATCTATAAAAACGGCAAAATAATCACGTTTGTTGTATGGGAGCCCCCCTTAAATATGTATTTTATTCTGTTATTAGTATGTGTTGTTATAGCAGCAACCGAAATACATAATCTGTGAAAATTTCAACTGTCTAGCTATCACGGTTCATGAGATACAGCCCTGTGACAGACAGACGGACAGCGAAGTCTTAGTAATAGGGTTCCGATTTTACCCTTTGGGTACGGAACCCTAAAAAAGAAATAAGATCAAAAACCTCGTCCTTCGCGATGTCTTCATGGACCGGACGATCTCTTAGACATTTTGACATTATAGATGAGTACTTTCTGATGAATTTTTCTTTTTCTGATTCGACCTATTAGAATCATTTAAATTTAAATTTCCATAAACAATAATTAAATTTAAATTGCCTAATCTGTAAAAAAATAAATTAGATGTTATCCTATTTATTTTACGTATAAGACAGTTTTCAAAGCATTTTCATCGAAATAATCGAAATTAACCGCATCAGCTTATCGCCGCCGAATTATACAAAGATAGTCAAAAAGCCATTTAACATCCTGTGAGAGAGACGCGGCTATAAATCAAACAACAATTTCATTGGACGCTAGTCCGCAGTTGACCTATAGGTACACATACATGTAAAATATGAGCATCGTTTATCCATTCCGAACTTAGACAAGCGACAATCGAGCAGCATCTTCAGCTAAGTCTACAACTGTCTGAACTCATCTGAACTGTCTTATCACCACAACTGAATGACTGTCTGCACTAAACTTTAAGTTGATGCCTAACTCTCTTGGAAGCAATTAGCGACGTCAATCGCAAACACCATGGCTTAGCGTCTAGTCTAACGTCTACCGCCGCCACTTCCACTTGGTGACTAGTTACGGTAGGTACATGGTAGCCGCACTAGACGCTAAGCAAAGCGTGAGCATGAACTTAAAGCTTGGTCACTCTGAACCAAACTTGAGATTTACCCATAGATCTTCTCCTGAAACTCTAGGTTTACTCGTGCCTCCATCTGTCGTTTGACGTAGTCACATAGTAACATAAGTGGATCCATTTTATAACTATTGATTTTTATAATTAACAAGCTAACCCGGCGAACTTCGTATCGCTTTAGAATTGACAAATATTGTGTTAAGTTCCCGTTCCCGTTCCCGTTCCCGTTCCCGTTCCCGTTCCCGTTAAAGTTATAAAAAGTATCCTATGTCAGTCTCCTGGTTCTAAGCTACCTCCTCACCAATTTTCAGTTAAATCGGTTCAGCCGTTCATGAGTTTTAAATAGTATAACTAATATATATAGATTTTCCCGACGTTTCGATTATGCAATACGTGATAAAGACCTGTGCAAAAAACAATTTTTATTTGGAATTTGTCTAGCGGTGACTTTAAATGGTGAACGAAGTCAAAATGCTTTCTGAATTTCCATGAAAAAAAAATAACGATAACGGTAATTAAACAGAGCTTTTCCGGATTCCGTGCCAACATATCAAATAAAACTAATTATAGTTTCCGAACATTTTATCAACGCTGCCTGAACATAGTGAGCACAGAATAAGAAATCGGTTCCTTACCCTGCTTACGTGAAACAATTCAGTAAAACAGAATTTTGTAAAATGGACACCTCGAAATCGAAATAACAAAGCGTTCAATGAGATTATTTTTTCGTAAAAACAGTTCGTACAAGCCATTTGTACTGCAAGACAGCGGCATACAAATGAAGCAATAGACAGCCGCCATATAAATGAGTCTAAACAAAAAACCGTAATTAAAAACCCCTTCCAGGGTTCAAAGAGTAGTGCTTAGTGACGGTGAGAATCCACCGATCGTTTAGGTTTGAAGCTATATCCTCATCGATCAATGTATATCTATACTAATATTATAAAGAGGAAAAAATTGATTGTTTGTTTGTTTGCATCGAATAGGCTCCGAAACTACTGAACCGATTTGAAAAATTCTTTTACCATTAGAATCCTACATTATCCGTGATGAACATAGGCTATAGAATATTTTCAAAAACGTTAGGGATTCGTATGAAAACTTCGATAATATAACCCAACGTGTGAAAAAAAGTCCAAATAAAATCCTTATATAACGTACGCTGCGGAAATTGTTGACAATAGAGCAAAGTAATGTACTACAGTTTTAAAGACGACAACAATATCTACAAAAAAATATGTAATACCATATGTCTAACTATTAGGGATCCGTATGAAAACTTCGATAATGTAACCAAAGGTGTAAAAAAATTACCCATAATATCATTATTACACCCGTGCGATGCCGGGGCAGACTGCTAGTTTATAATATACCTACTAGCCGACCCGTGACAGACGTCCTGTCAAATTTTATTAATCGAATAGAAAAGACTGTATCTTTTAGTTTGTTAGTAGTTAGTATGTTTTATGTCTGATTTTTTGCACACCAGCGCCATCTATACCAAAATCATCCCTATTGTGTTTTTTTATCATTTTGGGGATTTTTTTTTTCATATTTTAAAGTAGTCTATGTTTTATTCGGGCATTTTTGGTAAAGCTTGGTATCTTAAATCGATATTTTTAAGGTTCCCAATTACGTTATTACGTCATCAGTCCGAAGAGATTTTCATCAAACATACCGTCACACGCATGCATCGTTCAGAAACGAATGTCAAGAAGAAACTGTCGAATAACCAAAACACGGTTTCGTGGTCGACTCGAGGTGGAGATATTTCGAGGTTACAACTAAGAATATGGGGAAAAGAAAGAAGCAGAACCTTCTTTAATCATTTTCATAAACTGCCAGATACACACGCATCCCCTTCGCGTGGCTTATCTATACCCCCAGTTTTACTCTTTGCCTTTCCATGTACGACATTTTAATGAGACAGTTTAAACAATTATTCAACTAACAAAGAGTTCTTTGTTTTTCATACGTCACCTGTCCCCGAGGTGGTGATTAACGCTGATTACTGTAATTACACTGTAATTTTTGCTGACGTGACATCATTCAGCCACCCACGAACTGTTATTAGAACTAACTGATTTTTAGTCCGTAGAAATACAAGTATTCTACTCATATTACGTTATGGTGTCAAATTCTAATAATCGCATAGGAAAAAGCAATATTAGGCAACCTCCAATTTTTTCCCTACAAACCTTGTACTAATAAAATAAATTACGAATTTTGGTAGAATGCGTATCGTTCATTAGTCAAAACTGCGTTGCTATGACGACTAAATGTTTTTAATCATATTACCGACTTATTGTAAATATAACATTTGAATAGGGATTATTCTATATAAAAAAAATTGGGATTTTCAAACATATCGGTATATCTATATAGAAATTAAGCCTATGTACAGCAGTGGTCTATGACTGAAATGATGATGATGATTGTAGAGCATTAGGTCAGTAAACGTACATAATATCTCAATAATATCTCAATAAATAATTGCATTTCTTAAAATAGTTCGGTTCGTTTACCTTTTCTCGAAAAAATCCAATATCTATTAAAAACTAATAATATTTTTATCTAATTATTTGCCAGATCAGTAGGCATCAATACTAAATTATTAAAAAATAAAAATACGTTCAATTCGTTACAATTATATCAATAGCCTTTGTTCGAACGAAAGTAAACTAATAAAAGATGATAATAAAATATAATCACAATAACTATTAATGAATTCTCGCCAATATTGAATTCAACCCAATAAACTTTGTCTCCTAGCCGTCTTTGACCCTACTGACTCGACAGTGGTTCAATAATAGGTAATTTATATGTCACGACAAAATGGTAAAAATATATATCACTAGCCTCACAACTCAGATAATAGGAGCTCTACTTTCTGCGCTGTAGGTTCACTGACAGATATTTGTGTGATGAATATAATATCTTCTTCTTAATATACAACACTAGTTTTTAATTACCAAAAAAAATAATAACGTATTGTCAGTGTCTGTTACTAATTCAATTTAAGTAGTTAAAACTTAAATTAAAAAATTAAAAAGAATATACTTAAAAAAAACGGTTTAGTAAACCGTTTATTCATACGCACCTACCACATATTTACTCATATTTTCACGATTCTATCCATTCATAAATAGCTCGCCGTCTCCGTTGTAATTTGTGTAGTATTTTCTAGTACTGAGACCATAAATTAGTGCCAATATAAATATAGTGCAATAATAAATCATGCTGACAGTGCTCAGATCATAAGAAGCTTCTGCTGCAACGGTCAATTTTTTTTTCGGTATATTAAAACTATTATTGTATATAAATTACGCGTCACGTTGTTTGTCCGCGATGGACTCCTTAACTACTTAACCAATTTTAATCAAACTTTGTACACCATGTGCAGTTTGATCCAACTTGAAAGATAGGATAGCTAAAATCTTAATCTATAGTCGCGATATCTGTTGACACAGCAACACGTGGTCGAGTCTGCTAGTATAATTACATATTAAGTGTTATAATATACCATACACCTAATTATGTACTTATTAACAAAAAAAAACGACTTATAGAATTCTACTTATATGAATTCTTTTAGTTATAGGTATAGTTTGCATAATAAAAGCTATGCTTAGTTTGGGGCTAGATGGCGCTATGTGAAATGTCCACCATTATTTATTTTTATAAAGCCATAGATTTTTCCATTCGACTTTACGCAGTAATATTTACTCAAAACGGTGAAGGAAAATATCGTAAGGAAAACAGGTGTACCTACCTAGTATTCCTATAAGCGGATGGAATTATTGCAACTTTTCACGTATGGAATGCTAACTAGACGTATGTATTAGATCTTATTTATTTCTGTAAGTAAAAATCTTAAATTTTAAATAGAAATACGGCTAATTACAACGTTTTCCTTGTAGATATGAAGAGCATCTGAATTGTCTCGAAACGTCAGCAATACAAGAAAAACGTGGTAATTAGCCGTATTTCTATATAGAATGATTAACAACCACGATAGTTTTATTTCTAAAAATCTTAAATAGTAACTAAATAATCATATTTTAGTCTGAATGTGTAAAGACGGTTTCAATAACGAAATTATGACTGACCGTAATTCAGTCGTGTGGTTACTATTCAATGTAACTAGATTCATCGCGATCGTAATTCATTTACTTATTTTTCTGAATGCATCAAATAATACAATATTACATCGTCCTTTTACAAAACAAAATGATCTTAGGTCTTTTAGTATTGTTTACTTTTAGGTTAAGACTGAGTAGATTATAGGCTTGTTAACAAAATAACTGTCTGGATCTATATTAATAATTGCATTAACAATGAGACTCAAAATATTATGAACTTAAAAAGAAAATAAATAAATACGAGATATACCAGTACAAATAAATAAACATTCTCAGACCACCAAGCGCGCATATTCTTGAAAATGCTTAAAGAGGGTAGTCAGATGCACGCCCAAATATTACATCTGGCACATATTACTAGCATGATTTAAGATTAATTCTATAGGTACATAAAAAAAAATAGGTTCACGACTGTAATCCCCAAGTACGGTAGACATCCTCTCAGATCTCCAGACGTTTAGATCCTTTGAAGATGTCTAGTGGGGGTAGTCAGAGGTACGTCCAAACATTATAGCAGTAGTTAGCATTCCATACATGACAGGTTGCAAGCTTATAAGAACACTAACTGGTTTCCTCACGATGTTTCTAATGCGCATATAAATTTTCGAACAGAAATATCCATTCATTCTGATTGAAAATCGAGGTACATCCCACTTGGCCAACACGGCTAATTCTATACATACCTACATATAACATAAAATAATAAATTAGATTATTATTTTACGACGCAAAATGCAAACAGGTCAAAGCTACATAAAGCCATGTTAAACATTATGACAAGATTCATAACTCCAGCTCAAAACGGGTAATTAAGATTTATTACAATGCCTATAGTACTGAAATATAAAGTCATGTTTACATGCACCGCTAACGAACTTCTTATTCAGTACGCAGGTAACAAGTTATGTTGTGAGAAATAGGTGGGGAGCACGCGACTGCAGTAAAATAAGGAGGCGGTCACAACCAAGGAGGTACAGTGCAGTGGCCTGAGCGAGAACCACTATCGTATCGACAACGTATCGTCCAAATGTTAAAAATACTGTCTGTTTTGGCATTTGGACGAACGATACTGGCCAGTATCGTATCGACAAAAAGCTGTCCCGTGGCAATTATTGACTGATCGGCCATGAAACTACCAAAAGACATCGCACGACCACAGCACTGCGTTTAGGAAACTTGCACTCTACGTCTTTGCTTGCTTGTCGTTCACTGGTTCTGTCATCGTCATCCCAGCTAGTAGCCTGTTGCTTAAACCCACTGGTAAACCTAAGCTTCAACCGTCAAACTCCCATTGTGTTCAACATGAATTTTGACAGTTGAAGCTGATTACGATCATCAGATCGTCATGATTTACTGGTATCACAGTTCAGTTGGTAGTAGCTCTGCCTTCTGCGACATAGGTTGTGGGTTCGATCCCCACTGAGGGCAAATATGTATGTGATGAACATTGATGTTTGTTATGTGTCTGGGTGTTACAATGTACTTCAAGGATGTATTTATAAAATAAAACCGGCCAAGTGCGAGTCGGACTCGCGCACGAAGGGTTCCGTACCATTATCTATAAAAACGGGGAAAAAATCATGTTTGTTGTATGGGAGCCCCCCTTAAATATTTATTTTATTCTGTTTTTAGTATTTGTTGTCAGAGCAGCCACAGAAATACATAATCTGTGAAAATTTCAACTGTCTAGCTATCACGGTTCATGAGATACAGCCCTGTGACAGACAGACAGACAGACAGACAGACGGACAGCGAAGTCTTAGTAATAGGGTTCCGTTTTTACCCTTTGGGTACGGAACCCTAAAAAGTATGTAAGTATTCTAACAATAGTCTGGTAAAGCATTGCTTAATTTGGGAATAGTGACTCGATCTGAAAAGGGCGTTAGTGAAAGAATCAGTGTGAAGAATTAATTATAGTGCGATTTGTATAGGCTCGTAGTTATGTTGCGTTGCTTTAAGCAATGTGAACGCTCCCTTAGCCGAACATACTTAGACAAAGGTCGAGATTGACTTATCAATGATCATACATTACATTACGGAGAAAATGAAACTTCTACACGACATGTACAACATGAAATTAAACCTTGGACCTTCGAATTAAGACTCAAATTAGATTAAACTGGCGTGGAGTAGGTACGCGTGTTCGTTTCTTCCAATAAACCACGTTGGTTAAATATAAATCAAAGTTTTATCGACCTTTTCATGTATTGTTTGAGGATTTCCCGATAAACGTATAAATAATATTTGATTTACATTGAATTTTTTTTTTGTTGGTCAATGAATATTCAAGTACCTATACCTTTGTATAGCTCACAAAGGTATAGGTATGTCTCTTTTAACTTAGGAAAGGTATCTAAAAAAAGGCAGATTCTTCAGCTTTTCCATAAGCACATATACAGGGCGTCTCACGGATATGCCACATGGAGGGAAAGTACTCTTAATACTGTAGATGGAACATTTTACTGAAAGAAGACATTATTTGAATTTAAAAAATAATTTATACTGCATGCATAGATCTTTAAATAATTACATGGTTGAACCGGAAATCGAACCCGTTACACGAGAAAAATAATTATTACTCCTCTTAAACTGAATGTGTCGAATTTTACAGAATGGTAGTACTGCCCTGGTCGAGCCATTTTCACAAGGAACTCTACTACTCATATCGACATAAGTATATTGCCACACCTAGTGCAATGGTGATGGTTTTATATCAACTCAATATTTATAGCTAAATGTAATGTGTTAGTGATAGGTAACTCTCACTCACTCATTTATCTCAATGATTGACTCAACAGTTCACCAATTTGATCACATTCTTCGATCGGCACCACACTGGAGCTCTACATAGCATTAAGGAAAGGATCATTGAAAAGATATGATAGGCCCCAAGCCGTATTCGTTGCCTGATTCTTCTAGGCTTGGTCACGAGGAACAGGCGTAGCTTCACCTAGCTCCTAGGACGTTTCAAGGTGATCCTTGTGATTTTATTAAAATAAATACCTAAGTTTGATCTAAGGTACATGTTTCACATCACTATTCATGTTTCATCAGAATTGAATGATCCTGTCTGATAAAAACATGTTTGTCTCATTCTAACACTAAAAGCGTTCATCGGATGTTTCATGTTTCATCGGTGAAGGAAAACATCGGGAAAAAAACCAGTTAGTATTAAGCGGAGATCTATTCTAACAACACCAAAATATGTGCAAGTCCCAAATACAATTTAGTCATCTTTAAGGCTATAAGGATATGAATATCTAAGCGAATGTCTACCATGCTGGGAAACCAAGACTATGTCTTTGTAAGCTAGTTAAATATGTAAGCAAGTATACTATTAGTATGTTCTTGCATAATAAATATATCTACCTACCTAAAATTAAAGCGTGGCCTAAAATGACGTCAAATGCTTTGCATAGAACCATTCAATTGTATTGATTTACGACAAGTCTAGGTAGAAGTGGGCGGTGAGAAGTGGCGTACCTCACAAGTATCTAGGTACTTCAAGTCCCAGAGTATCTTAAGCCAGTTATATCAATACAGGTATGAACACAAGCACATCTAATCCTGCTGGATATAATACAGTCAGATTTAGTTTAGAGTTTGATAATATGGCACTAGATTAGAACCGTGGGGTTGCAAGAGTTGCTGATAAAGTGATGTTATTATAAAAATGATATTTTAACCTATACCTACTATGTATTGTACATGATGCAAATAAATAAATAAATAAATAAATAAAATAATGATAATCTGATGATACTTTTAATAAAAATCTCGGCGTAATTATTTATGAAAATAATATTCGCAAACAATAAGTATAGAACCAACTTTTTAGTATAGGTTTTTTTTTTTAAGTTTTTACCTATGATGTAGTCTAAGATCAATCAAGCTCAGTTGGTAGTAGATCTGCCTTCTGCGCTGTAGGTTGTGGGATCGATCCCCACCCAGGACAAATATTTGTGTGATGAACATAGATGTTTGTTCTGTGTCTGGGTGTATATCATATGTATATATTTACAAAAAAAAAGTATATAAGTATTCTATCAGTTATCTAGTTCTCATAGTACATATATATAGCATATACATAGCTTTGCTTAGTTTGGAGCTAGATGGCGCTGTGCGATAATGTCCACCAATATTTATTTATTTAATAAATTCATGATATTGGTCAATTGAGTTACACAATACAATCCACTAATATCGTCACGCTTACCAATATTACTCTGAGATAAAATCTAATTTATGAAATGACTTGTCTTACTGAGGTCTAGATCTAAATTATAATACCTTGTATATTTCTATTCCAATGAGCATAATAATGAGACCGACTTAGTCGATTGTCAGTCTAAAAGCGATTACAAAATTCATGATGGCCTAATACGATAGAGCTCAGAGGCTCAAATTCCCATTTTCACCAACAGAGCACCTTATAAGTGCTTCATAAATTCTGTTTATGGGACAGTTTTCTGTTCTATGGGACGTAATGTCACTTTTATACACAAAAGTACCCAAACCATACATTATAAAAAATATAAAGTATTGTGTAAAGAATTTCATAAAATGTGTGAGATGCATTATATTTAACCTACTTCAGAAAAGGTGGAGTTTAATATTCGTTTTTTTGTATGAAACTGCGTCAATGTACCTACACCGTTTTCTTCTTAATCTATTGTGTAAGGAATGACACTGAGGTGGTCTTATTTAAATGTGTGGAAAAAAACGAATAACTTTTGGTGCTTTTAATAATTAAATAGTTTATTATAAGCTATAATAGGTTACTTTCATTACATAATTGTATTTAAGATTTTGGGAGATTTGTGTTTTTTTTTTCTAATATATGTTTTTGTTTGCACAATTCAATAAACAACACATTGGAGCAGGAGCAAGCAAATTGTACGCCATTAAACGATAAGAAAGAAATGACAAGCGAAAAACAACCATTTAAACTAAGTAAACAAAGTTGGCGGTTAATCCGACCATCGACACTATCCCGTGAAGTAATTGTTCAAAGTTTGTTTACTGAGCATGTAAAAATGTTTCCGTCGTTCATTTTATTTTTGTAACCATACCAAAAAGCCCTTAGTTCCGCGTGCTTTGATAACATTCCTCACCTTTTAAACCCATTGTCCACTAACAAGTTAACGGACGGTTATTCTAACCGCTAAAATATAAATAACTAACTGCCCGTCCCGGATTTATGTATAGATTTATGTTATATGGTTAGGAAAATTTTTCATACTTTATATTATTGCAATTTTCGTAAAATGCTCTATTTTTTTTAAATACAATATTGTTTAAGTTACTCGCTGATAATGCAGCTTTTGATAGGTTAAAGAGTTTTTAAAAGTGATTCTGTAGTTTTTTAGTTAAACCGGTACAAACAAAAGAAAAATACAAATTTTACCTCTTTATAAAATAGTACCTAGAAAGATAGTAGTGATATCTCTGTAAGAACTTTCGTAGGTACAGCATTCTTGCAATGATTACGATTATGATAAGTTTGAACACTGTTAGTATATAATTAGTACATAGTATGTATATAAATAGTCACTCGAGTTAGGCTACCCACAACGGTAGTAGGTATTAGGCCGTACTACAATCTCTAAAGTAAGACTAAATCAGTATTTCTTTAAGAGCGAATATGACAACGCTATCCAAACACGTTGGCGTTGTCACTTTCGTAATACTGCTTTAGTCTACTTTATAGATTGTAGTACGGCTCCTGAATGTACCTTTTAATTTAAACCAGCAGTTCAGCCGTTTACAAGCTAAACCGTCGATAAACGTCTTGTTATTATTGGTGAATAGCACACTAACCTTTTCGGTTCGTGTTTTTATGTTCTCAATCTAGAACCTAAATGGGTCATAATGTGTTATTTAACGTCGTTCCGGGCGAATCAAGGCTCTATTCGCGCATTAAAAACCTTTGTTATGCCAAAAATGTTGCAACAAATTTCCCGTTGAAGGTTAGATGTGTACATTTTATATGGCACTAGCGACCCGCCCCGGCTTCGCACGGGTAGCATGTTATTATACATATAAACCTTCCTCCTGAATCACTCTATCTATTAAAAAAAACCGCATCAAAATCCGTTGTGTAGTTTTAAAGATATAAGAGATATAAGCAAACATACATACATACATACATACAGACGCGGGAAGCGGAAAGCGACTTTGCTTTATACTATGTAGTGATATGCTTATACTTATATTTATATTTTGTTGTAAAATGTAAATTACTTATCAATTTTATTTTATTTTAATTATGAAGTTCTAATCGTCTAATGTTTAGATTTTACTAAGACACAATTATTGTTCAAAGACGGTTGAAATTTAAAATTCAAAATAACTCAAAATATCTCAAAATATTTTTTTTTACTTTTATTTTTCAAGCTCGCTCTATTTTATCAAATCTAAATATCTACCTACATTATATGATATGAAACTCTTCTCTTGCGTTACTGACTGACTGACTGTTTGACTGATCTATCAACGCCTAAACACTGTTCCTAGTAACTTGAAATATGGAGAGTGTGGTGTGTAGGGGCCATTAAGAAAGGAATTCCCGAAATTCGATTCCTAAAGGGGTGCAGCGAGGGTTGAAGATTGTTTTAAAATAATTTCTCAAAAACGAAGTCGCAATAGTTTCTAGTGGAAACAAGATATTTTTTCTCACAGACTGATTACCATAGAATAAAGATATTCGGTTCAACGGACGTGCCCTAAAACAAGAATAATTTGCAAATTTAAAATACCATTTTTTTGTTTCAGTTTTCGATCAATACGTCTGGCGGCTTACTTATTTACATACACCACTATGCTAAGTAGGTACTACTCTGTAGTCTATCTGTCCTTCAAAATAAGATCCTCATTCAACACTGCACGATTCAGCTGACATACAAAACTCAAAAATGAAAGAAATCTTATTTTTACATATTTTATTTAACTTGCAAGGTATGTATGTAACTTTTTGACTGGCCTCACAGCTCAGTTGGTAGTAGCTCTGCTTTCTGCGCTGTAGGTTGTGGGTTCGATCCCCACCCAGGTTAAACATTTGTGTGATGAACATAGATGTTTGTTCTGTGTCTGGGTGTTAAACAACAACAAAAAAAAACGTATATAAGTATACTATCAGTTATCTGGTTCCCATAGTACAAGCTTTGCTTAGTTTGGGGCTAGAGGCGCTGTGTGAAATGTCCACCAATATTTATTTATTAATCTATTAAAAAAAAAAAAAAAAAAAAAAAAAAAAAAACAATGTTTGTTCGGGTGGAATCTTGCAACTTTATTTTGAAGCAGTGATGATTGAGTCAGAAGCTGTTCAACAGACACTCACAACGCAACTCCTTAGTAAATAGTTCGATTGAGTAAAAACTTCGCTTACTTGTCAAGTTCCGATGATAATGTTATATTTTGTGACAGGTGATAGCTGGTGTTCGATGGTTTGAATGATTTTACATTTTAAAAAATATTAGATGTCAGATTTTTTGCACATCTGCACCATCTATAGCAAAATCATCCTTTTTGCGTTTTTTTATCATTTAAGAGTTTTCGGATTATAAGTGCCTCTTTTTTGTAAACAGATTTTTTATCTACATCTTCAGCAAATTTCATCTTAATCCTTTCTGTCGTTTAGGCCTGATTGATTTTTAATCATCCTCACAAAGTTTCGCTTTTACGATATATTAGGATAGAATAATGTTGACACAAAATAAATGTAAGTATTCTTTCTTTCTTTCTAAAAGTCACTCGACAGTTTTAACTATACACAAAAGTATTTATCACTGCTTCGTTATTTGAGAAGCTATACCTATATTTTCGTTCCAAGTCTCGTAAAACATGTACAGCGTTATTTTTAAAACAAGCAATTTTCTCTGTAAAGTATAGGTAAGTTAGAACATAAACCTTTAGGGCCGGCAAACAGCGGCGGACAGGAACGCAGATAATTTAAAATTGATCAATTGAATTAAATAATTATCCAATCGAAATAAGGATATATTTGAAGACGTGCATGTGCTACTACAAACGAGACCCTTTCCATAGTGTCGGTGCGAGCTGGTCCGCGTCCGTCCGCGATATCGCGGATCGTGGGAAGCCACTTTTATATGTTGTAACCCGACGAGTCGTTTGGTTCGAAAAACATTACCCTCCATCTGGATAAATATAAATGTAAATTTAAAATACTCTGCGTTCCTATCCGCCACTGTGCGCCGGCCCTTAGCGTCGTAATGAAAGCGGGCTTCATCCCTGCGTCCTTTAAAACTGGGTCAACACGATTCAAGGGCATCCTCTACAAGGGTGAGTTTTTGCTTAACACGAAAAGTAAAATCATGCTTACAAAAATGATTTTAAAGACTCGATTTAAATTCTATTTACGAGTAGATCGGCGCCCGTCTGTGAAAATATGAACTTATAGTTAATTTTTACCTCTACTCTTTATGAAATAACTGACTGACAGATCAATTTCTTACAATAAAAACTTTTATTTTTTATCCATCATATCATTCGTTTTTTTTTCGTTCGTTATTTTTATTTTAGAGAAATGAAAGCGAAGAAATAAGAATGGGTGTTTACAATTTTTGTGAGTTATGTAACTGTTGAATTACATATCACATTTGCTGATTATCATAGGTTACATAATAAATATTTTTCACCAAATGTGAGTTCCCAAACAAACCCTGGATGCTTAGTTTACAGCCTATGTCTTAAGATTTAAACATTGTAATTCAATTAATTAATAAAACAAAAATTGCCACTGCAAAAAAAATATATATTAGTATATCTGGTAGAGATCTGGTAGAGTCTTTGACCTTTACGTCTATTTCAGACAGTTTAGTTAAAGCGTTTTTTGTACATATTAGCATCACTACATAGTATAAAGCAAAGTCGCTTTCCGCTTCCCGTCTGTATGTAATATGTATGTATGTTTGCTTATATCTTTAAAACTACACAACGGATTTTGATGCGGTTTTTTTAATAAATAGAGTGATTCAAGAGGAAGGTTTATATGTATAATACATGCATAATATAGTAGAGAAACACTGATAATTTTAGAGGTTTCTAATGTGATGTCGTAAATAAACACATTTTTTTGCGCTTACATTGCAAATGCTGGCTGAACCCCACGAGTTATATCAAAATAATGTACTACAGTATTGTACACCTTAAAAACGTCTACAAAAAAGTCAACGATGGTATTAGAAATGTCTTACGCACAGCGAAGCGGGCACGGGTCAGCTAGTACATACTAAATTCAATTATTTTATATTCTTCTATTATTTATTGATTTCTTGTTTGAGCCTTCACCTTGTTCGATTGGCACCACACTGGAGCTCTACATAGCATTAAGGAAGGGATCATTAAAAAAAAGGTAGACACCAAGCCGTGTTTGTTGCCTGATTCTTCTAGGCTTGGTCGCGTGGAATCAGCGTAGCTTCACCTAGTTCCTAAGACGTTTCAAAGTGATCCTTGTGATTTTATTGAAATAAATGATTTCTGAATTTGAAATTATTTGCTTTTAGGCTGGAGATCTGAGATATCTACTATGCCTGGGGATTAAAGTGATTACTATTTTAGGCCATACTTTCAACCTACCACCTCATTACAAAGTAATTGATCTGCCGTGATCTAGCCACCCGTGTTATGTATTTAAGGTTGCCATTTCTAAAATTTGGCAACCAGGACAAGACGCGTGAAAACCCAGAATCCGGACATGTTTTTTTTCACCAGATTTTAAATATAGTCAGTGTTATAAAAAACGGGTCAAGTGCGTGTCGGGTCACGCACAATGTAGGGTTTCGTAGTTTAGTTAAGAGTCGAGTTTCCCCCCCCCCTCTACCAACTAAACTATTGGTTTTGGATATGTGAAAAAATTCACTGTTGAAATATAGTCGCAAGCGGTCAAATTTTAAACCCGGACTACGAATGAAACCCCGCCCGGATGCTCCCCGGACGCCCTTTAAACTAGGATAAATCCGGGGAAACCCGGACGGATGGCAGCCCTATATGTATTCCATGTGAAATGTCGGTTAGTCCGCGCGGGCTAATTTCTATGCAAATCCACAGGGCAGGTTATAGCCAGCAGGCACGGTCCCACTGCACTTACAGCATACAGACTACTTAGTATTCTGCGAGTTTGTCTTACCAACTGTTTAGTAAGTCGTGGGTTTTGTGTAGTAACTGTTGGTTAAGCTATGCCTTGATTGGAGACCAGCTGGTTAGGACGGTGCTGTTGTGTAAGATCCGAAACGTATATTGCAGGATACAGGATATTGTTGGGCTTGGATATACTGCCATTTAGCTTTGGTTATTAAAAGCTTTATAATGGAACTAAGTTTTGGATAGTTCCTTTTCGCAATATATTTGCTAGATATAAAGCAACAAGTCTATATTTCGAATTCTAATGTTATATTTACTGAAACTTGAATGTTCTTCCACCGCATGTTTAAAACTTGCTTATGCTATAAAATAATCAATGTTACAAAATTAACTTATTTATGTTCAAATTCATTTATTTATTAGCAGCCTGATATTATTTATTTATTTTATTTATTAGTTAGGTCTAAGAGTAGTTTATATTAGGTAAGAACATGTAAATACTCTGTTGTACGCATAGTTTACATAAAGGATGTCATCATGAATTTAACAATATAATCAAATAGGTTAGAAATATTAGATAAAAGAGCATAATTCATAAGTAGCCCAAACAATGAACAATATAAAAAGTCGTAACAAATCCTACTAATATTATAAATGCGAAAGTTTGTGTAATTGGGTGTGTTTGTTACTCTTTCACGCAAAAACTACTGAACGGATTTAGATGAAACTTTATATTAATATATCTTAAACATCAGAATAACACATAGGCTACATTTTATCCAGGTACGAGCAAGCCGGGGCGAGCAGCTAGTATAAATTATAAACATCCCAACCATCAAAGTCGATAACAACTTAGTCATGCCTTATTGATTCCATACATTTTATTGTTTTTATTCAAATTATCACTTACAAAGACTGTCAAAAATAGGACAGTAATATCCGCGATACAATCCACATTACAATAGGTACAAACTTACAGAAGACAACCTCTTGCATTATTCAAAGGAACACAACAATGTCTAATTTCTCCCTATCTTCCGTCTGAAACCGTTCTAACTCACACCATTTAGTTTCATACATGTTATTATATTATACAAAGCTTTGAGCTCATGCAACTTCGTATAAAGTACAATAGAAAGCAGGTACCTACAAATACTACACTGTACCTATGTAATACAGTAAAACAACTTACTCCTGGGGCCATACCATAAACCAAGATACGAATAATGTATAATAATATCATATTTTTGACAAACATTTGCATCAAAAGGAAAAAATATTGATAATATTGACAAATCATTAAAAACATTATTTAGATATTGTTATAGGTAATATTTAACAAACTTGTGCATTAATCAAAATGAAAAAAATATTGTAATTATTGAATAATCATTAAAACAAATTTAGATATTGGAAAAGCTAAATAAGTAGAATATAATAACAATAACATTTCAACATAAAAATAATAACAAAATAAAAGAATTACTTAATATGTGGTTGGTAACTATGATTTCTACCATAATGAATTATCTTTTTAACTATAATATGACTTAATGTCCTGTCTGTCAGTCCATCGCAGCTTATAAGCTGCGCTACTGCTTCTAGGTTTGTGTGTAAAGCACGGAACAAGCCAAATTCTCCCCGAACGTACATGATAAGTACCTAAATAACTATGAATAAATTACAAAATACACGTTCTGTTTACCGGTAACTTTAATTAACACAATAGGAAGATAGGTGAGCTAAAATATGCGAGCCAAATTGCTACTGCTAGTTGGTATAGTATCATATTTTCATCCTGGTTATGGCGATATTGAGTTTATATTGCCCGCCTCTCCTCGCAGATCACCGGAGTCAGTTTTATGTTTCAACGGGTCAAACACGTCTGCAGTACTTACAACTGCACAATATTCTCGGCAAATCTAGGCAAACGTGAAGTTTAGGAGTTTGTGCTGGTGAGTTTGTGAGGTCGAAAATTGTCTGTGCGGCAGACAATTTTCGACCTTATGTAGTGGCAATAAACCATTTTTGCGGCCACACGGCTAACTTCACGTTTGCCTAGATCCGCAGACGGCATTGTAACTGTTTGTAAAAATTATGAATTGAGAAGAAAATTGTGTGGATGATACGGAAATGATGTGAATCATGTTGCCGAAATGTATATTTTTTTGCAATTTATTTCCGTGAAACGCGTGAATAATGGACTACATATACCACAAAACTACTCTAAAAATCACATTCCCTCATTCAATAACCTACGAGTATATTAAAGTAGTTACGACCAAGTTACTACCTACTTATTTTGCTTTCAACTAAAAGCTGTAATGGAATTTTCTTAGTAATTATCAACCCTAAAGTAATTTGATAGATTTAACAGTAATAATAAGTTTTACATAACAACTTGAATACGAGCGTTGCAAACGACAACATTGGATCCGCATCACCGCTTGCCGAGGCCGAAGTGCGCGGTCAGGTCAGATGTTTATATTCCCTAACTATCACTTATTAGCTGTACAATACGGTCGGCAAATCTAGGCAAAAGTGAAAAAAAAATATGATTTAAAAAAAAACATTAAATAATAAAATTAAGGTGATAAGTGAAATTTTTGACGTTTTGTATGGGCTGAGTCTACCCGGATAAGACGGAAAAAGTGATAAAACTACATTATCTTGAAAACAATCAAATTAAAAAAAAATGTCTATAATTTAGGTATGATTATCTAACGAATTATATAAAAAAAAACTATTTAGCTATTCATAGTTTTGATTAAAAACTAAACTAGTGTTTTTGAAGAGCCAACTTTGGAAAATAAATCTATCGAGAAAAGTTTCACCAATCGTGTTTCTGTCTGTAATTTATCTAGATTATATCCTTAAGTTGTCTTTCTCAAAAAAAACAAAACTGTATGTTTTGCGGTCATTAAAAAAAACGATTCTGCATTCATCAAAAACATTTATTTATCGTCTTAAGCATCGACACGAAAAGAAAAATAACATAATTTGATCTAAATTTTTTTTAAATTAAAATATGGCCAATGTTCATGCTGATAATGTAGCTTTTAAAAGGTAAGAGAATTTTTAAAATTGGTCCACTTGTTTTTTAGTTTATTCATTACATACAAAAATATAAAAAATATAGCCAGCTTCATGGGCAATGATTTACCTCAGTGGTGTGGTGGACGAGTTCCCAACTGAGTTGAAAAAGGTGCTAGTTCTATGCGACGGTATAAGCTTTGCTTGATGTCCAGCTCAGGCTTATCAAACACGATAATCGTAAGACAACGGGACGATCTCCATACATAACAGAGCGGTGCCAGCCAAGATCCTATTATAAAGTCATGGCTACATAGTTTATTAGGGTGCCTAGTAATATTGCTTCGATTTATGAGTACCATCTTGTTTGCTGAGCACTAGTAAGAGTAGTTTATATGATATTTCCACGAACTCCTAATAAACAAGATTATTAAAAACAGATGATTAAAAGGTTAGGAAGTCGGTGTTACAAAATTGTACAAAAAAAATAGCCTTGGCGTCTTGGCCTTGGTTTAATTGCGAACAGACGTAAATTCAACTTCTAAATTAAGTTTGTAATTACAATGAATAAAACAGTATTGAGTTTGTGTTTTGTGTCTAACTTTTCATTTAGACTTCGGAACTTAAGCTCCTGACTGACCCATTTATTGACTAATAGCGTTTTGTCTTAAAGGTCACACGCTCTTTTGTTGCTCACCAATCTCACAATACCTACATTATGTTGTTTTTTTTTTTACCAGAACCTACAACAAAATTCTAATTCGTAGACCAAGAATACCTAATTCGCGTCTTACGATGCCTTGGGTCCGCCAACTTGAAGCATAGGTATGTGTACCTCATGTACTTATAATTTCTCTAATACCCTTCAAACTGAAACACAACAATATATAAATATTGGTTGACATTTCACACATCGTCATCTATCCCCACATTAAGCAAAGCTGTACTTTGGGAACCTGATTACTGATAGAATACTTATATACTTTTTTTTGTAAAAAATACTTATAATACATTATAACATCCAGACACAGAACATACATCCATGTTCATTACACAAATATTCCCGTGTGGGAGTCGGACTCACAACCTACAGCACAAAACTTACTACTAACCGAGCTGCGAGGCCGGTCAATACTATGCTTGACGGCAGAAAAAAATATGGTGGTAGAGCTAATTCAAAAGAAACTCTCCCTTCAAACTTTGGTTCTGTGGAAGCAAAATCTAAAAAAGTCTTAACAAAATGGCATCTGCTTACAAACCGCTATCAGCGCGGCCTCAGATAAATGTTTGCTGGAGTTATTTCTCAATTGGGGCGATTACACACCGCATCAGCGCGACATTACGGCACGAAGGCCGGGAACGGACTTAAAACTAGAGAATACTCCAGTCGGCGATTTCACTTGCGTGTTATGAAATCCTGTTTGTTATTTCAATAGACTCTAATAACTAGTGTTAACTTACAAAATACAAAAAAAATTAAGTCACAAATATACTCACATCATGTTTATTTCGTAAAACACATTAATATTCTCCTTGACAATAATTCGTCATCCACGATACTGTTTTTTATTCCACCAACTTTTTTAAAATTCGAACTCTAAGGAGTTTTTATTCTACCTCATACAAGGAGTCCGCATGGCGCCAACATTAACTACCAGGCTAACTATTACAAACAGAAAAGAATAAATGAACATTCCCTAACAAAATTATATAGTATCTGCCACTCTAGGTACACAGATAAAGTCTGGTACCGAATTAAATCGATTCCCGTTGAAACATAATGTGAATTGAAACTTTTTTATAACCTCCAATCATCAGGAGATCCTCCTGATGAAGTCTATAAAAAAGTTATTAGAAATAATTTTAAGTTGAAAAGTTTTATATATTAGTTATTTTACTAATAATATGATTGCATTGTTGTTACTGAAATTAAAGAGATAACAATATAAAATTAACTTTAGATTTTTTTTTGCCCATATTTTGACATGAAAACTTTTTGGTTTGGTACTACTACCTGGTTTCTCTAATTCTTGCTTTATATTAAAAAAAGAAGTAATTTTGTTCGATTACTCGTATTTGGTAGTTTTCACTCGTTGACTGATTGTTTATTTGTGTCATCTCAATACGCTCATCGTCACAGCGGTTCATCAATTCAGTTTATGGGAGCTTTCCCTGCCATTGGTACTATCAGCATGCGTCGGGTGCGGCGTTAAATTTTACGACGTCAACTCATTTGTGACGTTGACGACGTCAGTCACTTTCCAAGTCGCCAACTGTTTGTGATGCCTCGGCCTTTAGTAATGTGTATTTGTATTGATACATCTATACTTATACCTAGGCACTTACTATCTATACCAATATTATAAATGCGAAAGTAAAGAATGAAAGATTATTCAGCCACCACAAAATTATTAAGTATCTATCATAAAAAAACAGATTAATCACTAGTTACTATGATCGAGTGGTGGTGAAATGGCACACAGCTCAGCATAAACTAAGTAACTTTCCCTCGTATTCAAGAACGACACTATGAGAACACGCACCCACAGTGGACGAAATCTTTTTTCATAAACATCACTTTATGTGTTGAGCGGCACTATGGCGCACGCTACCATGTGCCTTTAGAGCTCAACTTTGGCTAGAGGCACACGATAATGTGCCTCTAGTCACACTATGCAGTGTCGCACAACACATAAAGTGATTTTTATGAAAAAAGATTTCGTCCACTGTGGGTGCGTGTTCTCATAGTGTCGTTCTTGAATACGAGAGTAAGTCTGTTAGATATTTTTCAAAATCCCGATGCCTCATTCCTTTAGACATATATAAGGATCTGAGCGCCTGGAGAATTTCTACTTGGGGATTACAGTCGGCATCCTATAGATTTATTTTTGCTTTCTTGAGGTGAGATTTTCGCAGCAGGTACGTAACATTCGACATTGAACATAACAACCCTTAGGATGAGTCTCCACCAACACGGAGCTGTGCGGAGATCTGCGGAAACTCACTCTTGCCCTATTTACACAAAGCAAGTTTCGGCAAGAAGTACGCTACCTTCTTGCTAGTCTTTTTCACGTAAAAGTCCGCATAGAGACACTGTAATCTTTCAATTTACCCGGAAACAACACAACCAAATCGGTGTTTTGAACCTTTTGTATAGAAAAAAAATACCTACGTTTATTTACGTTAGAGAAAACATTTATACTTATTTTGTAAGCATTTTGTAAGAGCTTTTCGTACTGTAAGGCTATTTTGATCCTTACACAACTTTTATCTTTGTTTTTGTCGAGTTTTTGTTACGGTTTCAGGGGATTTTGATACGAAAAGGTAAAGAATAGAAAAGGAAAAAAAAAAGAACCTACATTCTTACACTGTTTATTACCCAAATAGAGCCCTTGACGTTTGTGACCGACGTGAAATAATATTTCGGTTAAAATGCGGCTACAGTTATATAACGGCCGTTAGATGACAGTCAAAACAACTCAAACAAGGCTATGGCCGATATGACCATGAATTAAAATTCAGTTAGTAACGCTTACTTAGCGATTTCGTCTCGCAACGCTTACATATTTGTACTCATTATGTTTTTAAGATGTTGAATTCTATACAGGTGTTCCAGTATTTCTACACACACACAACTTTTGTTATACTATTTTTGGAAATTTTCCTTAAGACGAGTAGTAAATGTTTTTGATGAATGTAGAATCGTTTTTTTTCAATAACCGCAAAACATACAGCTTTGTATTATATGACAAAGATAATTTAAGGACATAATCTACTAGCTGACCCGTGCCCGCTTCGCTGTGCGTAAGACATTTCTAATACCATCGTGGACTTTTTTGTAGACGTTTTTAAGGTATACAATACTGTAGTACATTAATTTGATATATCTCGTGGGGTTCAGCCAGCATTTGCAATGTAAGCGCAAAAAAATGTGTTTATTTACGACATCACATTAGAAACCTCTAAAATTATCAGTGTTTCTCTACTATATTATGCATGTATTATACATATAAACCTTCCTCTTGAATCACTCTATTTATAAAAAAAAACCGCATCAAAATCCGTTGTGTAGTTTTAAAGATATAAGCAAACATACATACATACATATTACATATTACATACAGACGCGGTAAGCGGAAAGCGACTTTGCTTTATACTATGTAGTGATATAAATTATAGACCGAAACACGATTGGTGAAACTTTTCTCGATAGATTTATATTCCAAAGTTGGCTCTTCCAAAACACTAGTTTCGTTTTTAATCAAAACTATGGATAGCTAAACAGTTCATTTTTATATAATTCGTTAGATTTCTTATTAAGTTAGATTATTTCAAGCTAATGCATTTCACTTTCAAAACTTTCGTGAGTTGTACTACACATTATTACAACAACGGGAAATTACTCACATAAATGATAAATTGTCAATGAGGACACCGACAATGTTTCGATTCATCTAGAGAATCTTCTTCAGGGTGAGTGGACCATAACGCGCGCGCTACCCTGCTCGCATTGCCGTCGGTGAGTAATTTCCCGTTGTTGTAATAATGTCAAGCTAATGCAGTTTAAACACTTTTTCCGTCTTATCCGGGTAGACGCAGCCCATACAAAAAGACAAACATTTCACATAATCCTTAAGGTTAAGGTTAAAATAATCGTATACTATACAAATCATAATGTTATTGAGGTTAAGAGTTGTTATGGGTATCAAACCTAAAACCAGCTGATTTTAAAAAGTTTCATATATTTTTCGGTTCCAATATAATTTGATTATAATAAATGTATCTTTTGAATAAGTGCCACTTCAGCTAACAACACTAGTTCCGAAACACGTTGCATAGAAATGCTAAGAAATTCCATATTTCATATTATTCGTTGAAACCAACTACCGAACTTCGAAACCTACTTTCAAAATTACATTACGGAACCCTCAAGCACGAACCAAAACTTACTAGCATAACACGCGCTAACTCTACCGCAAGTTTACCTTTAAAAACATTCATCTTCAATCTTATTTAAGCTCTAGAGCAGAACCGCAGTGAGACTGAAAATACATTCACCATGAAAACGGGAAACCGGCATCTGTTGACAAGTAGGAAAACACCAAGGGCGGATCCAGCTTTGGCTCCAAGGGGGGGGGGGGCACGTGAACATTACTGCAGTAGTGAAGTATGCAGTAATGTTGACCAAGGTTTCATGTGATTTTGACCGAATTTTAAAATTCGAGTGTCCAAAGACAAAAAGATACATAAATAAGTACACATTTTGCTGCGGTAACGTTATTTTGGCAAAATATTATCGAAATAATGGAAGTAGCCAAAAATTAGCTTATATTTGTGTGTGCTTATGAGCCAAAAATTTAAATCTGTGTGTCCAAACACTCCAGGATTTGCAGGATTTAGCTAACTATGGCAAAGCGTCAAAGTCATTTTACAAGAGTTTTACATGGACCTGGTCCTAGCCCAGGGGGGGTCATGACCCCCATGACCCCCCACCCCCTGAATCCGCCCTTGGAAAACACAGCAGCCTTATAACAGCAGTGAACAACGTAAGCTCACTGGCAATCGGCTTCAACTGTCCAATTCCCATTGTGTAACTGTCAAAAGACAAAAGGATTTTGACAGTTGCAGCCGATTACGATCACCAGTGATCACACCATGCACATAATGTGTTATGATATATATAACACAATAGAAATCACTCATGGAAGCAATTTCGTACATGCAGTATAAGACTGACTGCTAGATACTGAACATTTCGAGTTACTAACATATAAAATCCAGCATAGTTTCTTGAGACTCATTGTAAAGCGCCTTTATCGTCATGCAAGTTTATCCCTGCTTCTATTGAACGGCTTACTATCTCGAAGCATGCTTAGTACTAACACACGAACTACTAGCAGAACCTCATTCTACATGCTAATAGCTCGAACTTGCCAATATATAGGTATTTTTGTACGAGTACAGATTTGTTGTGAGACAACCGCCTCTTCATAGAATTTTCTTTCACAATTACTCATATTACTCAAAAATAATGTGGAAAACGTCATTATCATCATCTGCTTGCCCTTATCCCACTCAAGTGGGGTCGGCACAACATGTCTCCCTTTTCCACACTCCCCTATTGCTCGTTATTTTAGTATTTACACCTTTCTTACCCATATCATCTTTCACACAATCCATCCTTTTCTTCTCTTCTTCTACCTCTACTTCTATATCTATCACTCTTCTTGTAACATGGCTTTGATCTTACCGCATACCTAATATGTTCATACCATGCTAACCTTACTTGCTCCTAATTTTTTCTGAAAAACATGAATAGCTATTACAGATCCAAGTAGGTTTTAGTTTTGATAATGGTGACATGTCTTGAGAAGGGAAGAAGGTCATGTGACGAGAAAAATGTTAGGAATGAAGATAGATGGATGTATGAGGTAGGCCAAAGAAAAGATGGATGGACTGTGTGAAAGAAAGGATTGAGTGATGAGATGACTGCTGGTAGAATATGGATGAAAAATACATGATAGGCCGACCCCACATAATGTGGGAACAGGACAGGAAAATGATGGTGACAAAGCGTGATAACTCCTTATGTCTTCATACGTTTAGTGTAGGAGCAGTTTTCTACGTAAATAAGCCTAAAGTGCGTTGATCCGGATCGAGGATTAGACTAACTTTAAGAACAGCCATGATTTAGGGGCGCAGGCGGTCGGTGACGTCACAGCAACCCGCAGAGTTTTATCTGCACCTAATCCTAATTAATTAGTAGACGGGCCTGTAACCTCAGACATAACAATCACACTTATTCACGAGCCAATGCAAATTGAGCTTTATACCTTCGAAATAAAGAATGTCGGATCAGTTGGGGTCTTTTACATATAATGTCGGTTTAAATGTCGTTTAGGTGCTGTTAGCCAACTAGGCCGATGTTCATATATTATTTTTGTAGCCACCCTAATTCCATTTGCTAATTGTGCTACGCTGACCCTTCATGTTCCTTTGAAGAGCAAAATGTTTTATGCGGCACAGTTGCGATTTATTTTCATTTGGACTTTGCATTTTACTCTTGTTTTGTTAATGGAAATCACGAAGCACGGAAGCCACACACTTTAAGCTTCCTTTGTGCCGTTATATAAGGTATTATTCAGTATTGTTTTAATGTTTTTCATAGTCTTCTTTCATAATCCTACAAGCCGCGTATGAGCATTGAGCACCATGGAAAAAGTTCTACTGAAAAGACAGGAAATATTTTCACATGACAAAGTCCGTCCGCAGCTTTGCTTGCACGATATCTGGATAGAAAGTATTATATAGTTCAGTCCTATAATCTTCAGGCTATCTATAGATATATCATCATCAACCGTTACGACGTGATGGAGAAACAAACATCCATACTTTCGCATTTAATTTATAATAATAGTGTTTGCTTAACTAGCTAGAGAGAATCACACGAGAATGTTCTTTCGGTTTATTGGTTTTAGGCCTGCAGGCTTGCAGTAATCAAAATGTTTTAGTACCTGCTCGTACACTCTATTTGTCTTCCAAAAGTGTGTTACCGTAATTGAACAATTTGCTCGTGGCAAAGAGAAACCCATGTTCTTGGTACGTACCAACTCTGTCCAAATGCAGGCGTTGCTATGAATATTGACATAGCTTCGGCCGCGTGGGCGGAACACTGGTTTAATGACCCCGGAAAAGTATATTTAATAGTCAAGACCATGAAGCAATGAATGGTACATCATCATTAGTATCATCAGATCACTGCTTATCACGTTCCTCTTAGTAGAACCTAATATTCTGAAGAAAGTTTTTGATCTACCGCCGTCGCGCAATCGTCACAATGTCGATTGGTAGAGCAGTTCTATGTGATTTCCAAACGTGAAGCAGCTCTGAGAATCGAGTTTCGGGTGTAGTTTCGTTGTCCCCGGTGACCGTGTCCCCGTCAACGGGGACAACGGGAATTCATTTTTACAATTAAAAATTCTTCCCGTTGTCCCCGGTCTCTGTCCCCGTTGAAAAAGTGAAATAAATTTAAGCCCGTTGTCCCCGGTATGTACTTTGCAGAATCAAGCAGAGTCGACGTCTCTTTTAATGAGAGTGGAATAATGTGAAATATCATTTAGTACTTTATGTTTAGTATGTTTTTTAAACGTGTTTTTTAAGTACAGAAATAAATATCTCTATAATTTTAAATAGATCGTACGTGCATATGAAGTTGTGTGAGCTTGTAACTAAGATAATAAAAAAATGGCCTTGAAAAGATGCGCCGGCGGCGGCGAGACGGGGCGATGCAGCTACGAAACAAAAGCGCAGATAACATTTTTTTTTTAGAATGAGCCAATGAGAGCTCATTGGCTCATTCTAAAACCCACTCCAGAATACAGTTTAGACAAAAAAAGCTAGTTACTGGAATTACTTAGTAGTGATGTGAACGTAATGGTGATGTTAGTGAAAGTTTAAATGAAACTCATGTAAGTACAATTTTTAATTTCTACCTAAAATCAGTAAGGTTCATAATTGATGGTGCCTAAAATGCAAAAAAAAATGTGTTTCAATAAATTATATATACTTTTTACCTAAAAATTTACTATTCATTCTACTTCATTATTACAATTTTCTTCTTATATATGAATGTTCCGTTTTTTCCAATAGTTAACAACAATGTCACTAGAGTCTCAGGCGGGTCCTTCAAAAGGATTTAGTGAATTAAAATATATACACAGAAAGGGCGGAACTATACTTATACGTGCTGGATACCAACTTACGAAGAAGGAAACATATAAAAACGGGGTTACAAAATGGGAATGCTACTTACGAAAGAAAACCAAATGTACTGGCACAATAAAGATTAAAGTAAGTAGAACACTATTTTATATATTTTTTTTGATCTTTGTTACATTATTGCAATTTCGGGATCTCATATTTTTTAAATCAAATATAGCCTTATGTTACTCTATTTTTAAACTTGGTTCAGTAGTTTTATCCAGTTCAAACAAAAACAATTGTTTACCTCTTTATAATAGTAGTGTAGATTTAAATCGAGACCTTTGGGCCATTACCTTTTATAAATATTATATAATTGTAAATTTAATGTATAGTTTCAAAAAAGTTATAATTTGATCAATGTCCATGTTCGATACCTAATCCATATTATTCTCATTTATCTATAGGATGGCCAGATTTTAAAGGAGGCTTCCCATACGTGTACACCGGACATTAATAAAAACCTGCTTGATAGTTACATGGAAGATTGCAAGGAAAAAATCGTCACAGTTGATCTACCTGCCATTTCGACAGTTTTCAATGCAACAATATCAGATATGACTCGACAAAGTAATTGCGCTTCCTAAATATGATGGTAAGAAAACATTTCTCTACCGTCATAGAAATTCCACTTTTGGTGTTGATAAGACTGTTTTTGGTGATGTGAAAAATGATGAAATACCTGCAAAATTTGAAAACTTTATGTTAGCTGATTATTGTGAGGGTAATATGCGAATCGTATTTTATTCATACGAGGCAAGGAAAAAAATGGAAGTTCTTAAGGACTTTTTTGGTGACGGAACCTTTAAAAGTTGTCCAAGGCTTTTTCATCAGATTTTTACAATCCATGCGGACTTAGGGAGCAATCATGAAAGCACTGCACTAACACCATTAGTGTATGCTTTATGACAAACAGGACAAAAAAGTCTTATGAAATTCTTTTTAGTCTTATAAAGTCTCAAATTCAAAATTGGAATCTCATATCTTTTACTTGCGATTTTGAAGAAGCAACCATATCTGCAATAATGAAAGTGTTCCCGGACGTACATCTCCAAGGTTGTTATTATCATTTTAATAAAGCTGTGTTGAAGTAGACCTAACTAAATCGAAGATCTTGCGCCGCCAAGTTGCACTTAGTGCAGTGCTTCCATTATTGCCGGAGAACCGTATAATAGAAGGGTGGTTTTACGTTGCCAATCAAAGTCCCGATGACAGCCAAAGCACAAAATTTCGAAATTATATGATATCGCAATGGCTTCGCCCGCACCTTATTAAAATATGGTGCAGTTATGGCAAACGACACCGAACAAACAACTTTGCAGAAGGGTGGCACTGTAAATTAAATAACGCAGTTGGCAGGAAAAATCCCACCATTTTAAAACTCCTTACAATTTTACATCAAGATGCCAATTTATACACTGTAAAATCCACTCAATCACCAAAACGCCGCACGCAAATATCAATTCAAACTGATGACTTTATTAAGGAATGCCAAACTAAACTTGTTAGTGCCGAAATAACAGTAGGGCATTTTCTAGAAATACTGCACTAATATGTTTCTAATAATTGTATTATACCATGTTGATTCTGTGATAAATAAACAAATCTGATTTGTGTCGATATACCTTATAGCATTAAAATCGTATTATTCTTAAGTTATTTTTTAAAGTTTTGATTCTATAATCATTATAAATAATTATGTTACATGTGTGTTTACACAAATATTATTATGTTTTATGTGTTGATTCTGTGATATTAATAAATAATTGTGTAAATTTTCACAAGTAATACGACTTGAAAGTCGTGTTCTTTGTAAGTTTTTTCTAATGTTTTGTGCTGATTCTGTGATATAAATAAATAATTGTGTTAAATATTTGTGTAAATTGACACAAATATTGTTACGTGTTATATGTTTAATAGTTAATTGTTTATATTTGATGTGTTGATTTTGTAATATTAATAAATAAAAACCACATTTTGATATTTGTGAACATCTAAGTTGTGTTTTTTTACTTTACAATAAAACCCTATTAAAAATAATATTTCAAGCCCACACAACTTCATATGAACGTACGATCTATTTAAAATTATAAAAATATTTATTTCTGTACTTAAAAAACACGTTTAAAAAACATACTAAACATAAAGTACTAAATGATATTTCACATTATTCCACTCTCATTAAAAGAGTCGTCGACTCTGCTTGATTCTGCAAAGTACATACCGGGGACAACGGGCTTAAATTTATTTCACTTTTTCAACGGGGACAGAGACCGGGGACAACGGGAAGAATTTTTAATTGTAAAAATGAATTCCCGTTGTCCCCGGTGCCGGGGACACGGTAACCGGGGACAACGAAACTACACCGAGTTTCGAAGTTTCGAATCGAAATTCCCAATATCTGAGCCAAACTCGATCAGCTTAGAGTTCCTTCGTGGTTGTTCTAATAGAAGAAACGTAATCAAGTCGTAAGTCGCGCTGATAAAAGCCGTGTTAGCTTAGTGATTAGTGGGAGTTGTCTTGACTTTCAATCCGATGGTCATGTGTTTTCAGTCGACTATCAATAGACTTTTTTATTCCAATAATGTTGTACCTGTTTAGACGCGCCTCTGACCACCCCCTTAGATATTTTCGAGGAACTAAGCGTCTGATGATATAAGAGGATATCTACTATGCCTAACTATACTTAATATATTTATTTATGCTCCATTTCGCATAATAAAGGCGCACTCGCCTCGCTTACCTACCACATCCTCTGATGGAGGTATTTCTTCGAAGACTCGTGGTTAATCTCAATAGTAGAAACGTATCAATCTGTGCCGCAGCTGTATAAGGCAACTGACTATAAATCGCATCGGTTATCATGGTTTATGGCTTAAGTAAGGCTTTCACGGCCAATTTACGTTGTACTGTTATGATTAACCGCGTTTTGTTGGGATGGAATCGTTAGAGCGTTGGGTAATTAGTAGAAACACAATATGGAGGGAAAGCCAAAGAAGGCTTGATTGGCTCGAGAATCCCATAAGTAACCTCTTCCGTATCTAGTGGATACAGAAACCCAAAAAGGTTAAAAGTTTAAAAAATATTTTACCATTTTAATGAATGTGTTTTTTTTTCATCTCAGCCCTCTGTCTCAACTTTCTTTCACTTGCTAACCTCCTTCACGCTACTGCTACGCATTTCTGATCCTGGATTTCCTTCGACTCCTTTAAAATTAATGGTTTAAAATCATCGCTGTTGATAAAAATGGGACTTCTATGCTATTCTTAAATGAAGCTATCGACTCGGCTTAGATGTTCGTGCATTAATTAACTTAGATCGGCCCCGCCCTGATTTTCAGTTAAAATCTAGATTCACCATTCTGTGACTAAACTTCTGACTGACTCATAAATGCCATCTGTTATAAAACCACGTAGCTCCAATCGATGACGTGTTTACTTGAAAGTATAGCTTTTTTATTGCCACCAAACAGTGGTCTATCAAGAAGTTCCACTTTCTATTCACATAATATTTTTAAAGAAGCGTCATCGTTTGACAGGCTTGCAAGGTCCAACACAATAGAACATCAAGAACTGTCATAAAATCAGCTTGCGAGGATTGAATCGTACAAACAACAATGCTAATATCCTATTACGGCCATCAAATGACCAAACTAAAACTTAACCGTGCATACAAGATACGAGTTTCAAAACGGTGATGGGAAACAAAGCAAGGGATTTGCCGTTAAGCCACGTTCATATATTGTAAACAAGCGAAGCGACTGTGAAACGAAGATGACAAAGCAGATCCTAGAGATGGAGGTCTAAAGATCGATTTGGTTTCTAGTGAGAACACAGTTTGATTACTTTGCACAAACGAGAATTCCCACGTGAAGCCTGCAAACACTAAAATATGAGTAGCGTTGTGTTGTAAGCATCTCTAATAGTATTACAGTGAAAATTTCAAAAGAAAGTAATCATTGTCTGAATCTAAAACAGATATGACTACGGGTGGTCCAGACAGAGGCATATAGGTGGACAGATAATATTTATGATTAGAAAAGTAGGTCATTTATCGGACTTCGAAGCCCAGAGGAAAAAAGAGAGCCAAAAGAGGTCAAAGAAAGAAAGAAAGAATAAATTTATTTTGTGTCAACATAATCTCTTAAAACTAAACAAAAAACATACATTTTTTCAATATTGATAACAAAATTGGTCACCACTCAGCTATAAGCTGCAACAGCGAGAGTTGATGCAGCGCTGATTTTCAGTGGAGCCATAGTGCGTGTGGGGCAGCATACTGTTAACCTCTTTATAGTTTTTTTTTTCGCGTATACCATTTATTTATACAACATTTTTTTTTGTTTTTTGAACATAATTTAGCCAAATAAGAGATTAACCTGTTCATTACTTCGACAAAAACCATCGAACTCCAAAACGCAGTCCAAAGGTTCAAATCTATTTAAGGTCGTTAAATCTTAAAAGGTTTAACCCAAAGCAAATACGGTCGCATTAAGCACCCTAATCTGTACCCCAAGTCCGAAAGGGTAAATGGTATTTATTTTACAGCCTTCCCAATAAGCCTTGCCTATCTACTTAATCCCGCAGTGCTTTGGTAGTCTATGTTAAGGAGAATTGAAAGCCAAGTGGAAGCCTGGATCAAAGATTGTAGGTTCGAATTTTCTGAAAATTACGCGAAACCACTTATGCCTATTTCCACCTAGAATACACTTAGCCATGTCAATGTCATCGCTTCGCTTCAAGTTCGTCCGAAAGTTAGGCACTTTTGGGTTCCGTACCCAAAGGGTAAAAACGGGACCTTTTACTAAGACTTCGCTGTCCGTCTGTCTGTCACAGGAGTGTATCTCATGAACCGTGACAACTAGACAGTTGAAATTTTCACAGATGATATATTTCTGTTGCCGCTATACAAACAACACTAAAAACAGAATAAAATAAATATTTTAGGGGGTCTCCCATCCAACAAACGTGTTTTTTTTTCGTGCTTTGTTATGGCAAATGTCAACTCTATATTATTAAACCGTAAGTGAATCCGTAAGTAGATGACAATTCCAGTAAAGAAATATGGATTAGTTCATTTTAAAAGAAGATAGGTATTGAAAAACATATGTAGCCAAACTAGGTTAAACCTGAATAATGGCAGTGAAAAAATAGGTAATTAGTTAAGTACATCTATATACATATTAACACGTAGAAGTCCTTAAGGCGCTCCCAGTCGACGATTATTTTTGTTCGAAACGAAAAAATAAATATAATATTAGAATTTTTTTTTAAATATTATTTTTTTTTTTTTCTATGATAAATATAATTCAAGACTTTAACTTGAACTGTATAAATATGGTACAAAGATGATCTCTGATGAGATCTCTGAAGATCTCTGGACCTATTGCTAGCGTCCCTCCTCGCGTCCCTCCTAGCCGCTTGTAGTGTCCTGATAAACGAATGCCATCAAAAACATAACTTGTAAAAAAAGCCAAGTTTCGCAACGCAACTCAGTTCTTCTACCGTAAAAAGTTGTGAGATCCATGTAATACCAATTCAGTTAATTTATTCAGTCCCTACTTTAAGGGTCCTTCTGTCTTAAGTTATTACGTAAAGGTTAGCTAATTACGTAATAACATAAGTCAGAAGGACCCTTAAAGTAGCGACTGAATAAATTAACTGACTTGGTATTACATGGATCTCACAACTTTTTACGGTAGAAGAACTGAGTTGCGTTGCGAGACTTGGCTTTTTTTACAAGTTATGTTTTTGATGGCATCTCATTTATTTTTGTACTTTTTAGGGTCCCGTACCTAAAGAGTAAAAACGGAACCCTGTTACTAATACTCCACTGTCCGTCCGTCCGTCTGTCCATCTGTACGTCTGTCCATCTGTCCGTCTGTCGGTCTGTCGGTCTGTCTGTCCGTCTGTCTATCACAGGGCTGTATCTCATGAACCATGATAGATAGACAGTTTAAATTTTCACAGATGATGTATTTTTGTTGCCGCTATAACAACAAATACTAAAAACAGAATAAAATAAATATTTAAGTGGGGCTCCTATACAACAAACGTGATTTATAGATAATGGTACGGAACTCGACGTGCGCGAGTCCGACTCGCACTTGGCAGGTTTTTTTAGGATTTTTACACTAAACACTAATTGTGTTTCAAATTTGAAGCTTCTATGTCTGCTAGAAGTGCCTTATACTTTTGATGATCGGTCAGTCAGTCAGTCAGTGAGTGAGTGACAAAATAGGAAACTTTGACTAGTTATAATTCTTAATCTACTGGTTCAAATTGAATGAAATTTGAAATATACTGTGTTTATATAGTGACTGCTTGGTTACTGAAAATTCAGGCTTCTAGTTTTATCCACAACGAAGTTATAGGGGGTCGAAAATGGCCTGAACTGCTTCGAGAAAAGGATGGTACAGCCGTGCCGCTTTATTGCTTGACTTGGCGGGGGCACTGCCGTGCCCCCAGATTTTAATAAATTAAAAATTTTGGTATAAAACAGAGTGTGCGTGCGCGTATGCGTATGTTTGTATTTTATTAAGTCCTTTAGATTGTACAAGGTAATTACTAAATATGTCAACGTGACATCACATCTAACAGCTGTGGTTTTGGTTGATTTTACATTTCAACGACCTCGGTGTCTGGCGAATGTTCAACTGAGACGTAAAATGTTCAGATTCGATCCAAACACAAACAAATGTTTGAAGATCTCTAAATATTTGTCCTGTGTTGTTCCCACAGGGAATCCAAGTGTTAGGACTTCTTATGAATTTGATCCGCAACACTTTTGCATCCACTCTCGAAATAGTCAGTAAGTCAAAGCAGTAAGGACATTACCTATTGGCTCACGATTATTTTTGTCACTCCGTATTAGCCAAAGAGCTATCCACTGGAAAACTAGAAGCGCTTTTCGAAAAATCATTCATAATATTCTGTTAAGATGTTAACGGTAAAGCAAGAATTGCAGCGGCGCTTACTACAAAACTCCAATAGAATCAAGCTTTACAAAAATGCTAAGTTGGTAAGTTATGTAGATTGTAATTATGGAGATGCTTAGGTATATCGGTCACAGCAATCTATGAGCAACCCTAGCTACAAAGCCTCATGAGTCATATTAATAAGCCCACTTTCCACAATGACTCATTACCTTGATAATGATAACGTGACGAAACCACCATCTTATTGAGACACACAGACCTTCTAAATTAAACCTTAGCGTGGTAGAAATAAGGGTGATAGTAGCAGCACACATCGAGGGAATTGGAGTAAGGGATGCATGGTACGGTACAGAACTGTCACGCGATCCGTGGCGCCTTTCCCTGTTTTAACTTAATCATAAACAAATGTAATTCGCCCTACAGTCCCTTCTTTCGTCTCTGTTTTGTTTCGTAGTTTAGAATGAGATAGCTAAATTGTTTTTGAAATAGGCACAACTAACGACTGTTGATGTGGCACATCGTTGAAAGCGGTATTTAATTAGGGTGGATTCCTAAATTATGCTGAACTAGCGACCCGCCCCGGCTTCGCACGGGTGCAAAGCTGATACCAAAATATATTACAGAATGTCTTTGTATACTCGTTAACAGAACTTATTTTTTACATTTTTACTTATTTACTATGTTATTATACATATAAACCTTCCTCCTGAATCGATCTATCTATTAAAAAAAACCGCATCAAAATCCGTTGTGTAGTTTTAAAGATATAAGCATACATACAGACGCGGGAAGCGGGAAGCGACTTTGCTTTATACTATGGAGTGATAACTTATGTGATTGTTAAAAAGCATGGTACCTTAAACGATAAAAGAAACATCTGAAATACTTATGATAATGTTTTGTAAGTAGGGTACACACACAGCTCATCATTGATCAATCCATCAATCAAGGAGGTGTAGATGCCTATATTTCCGTCCAGACTTCGTATGGTATGAAGCGTGGCACAGTAAACTAAAACACGTACAAACAAACACTATTAAAAAGAAACAAAAGGTTTTAGATGTCAATCACCTCATCAAAACAGAGTAAAAAATGCGCTCGCTGCTTCCTTAGACATAAATCCGTTACGTGCCTTATCAGAAGCCGAGAGCTGTACGAGCCGTTCTTAGTTTTATTGTTTTTCATGCAAACGGTTCGGAAGAAAATTGTTATTGGATATTAGGGAAGTGGGTGAACGTGTGTGGTGCACGAATATGTAAATCAAAACGAAATGTATTACCGCTTACTGATACGAGGACGAGCACGTATTCATTCTACGAAGCGTTCATGGTGTAGCTTGCCTGGTTGCTCATAACAGATTGTCTAAGTTATGGTGATAAGTGATTTTTTTTACGTTTTTTATGGGCTGAGTCTACCCGGATAAGACTGAAAAAGTGATAAAACTGCATTATCTTAAAAACCATCAAATTTAAAAAAAAATTGTCGCTAATTTAGGTAGCTAGTATGATTATCTAACGAATTATATAAAAATGAACTATTTAGCTATTCATAGTTTTGATTAAAAACGAAACTAATGTTTTTGAAGAGCCAACTTTGGAAAATAAATCTATCGAGAAAAGTTTCACCAATCGTGTTTCAGTCTGTAATTTATCTAGATTAAATCCTTAAGTTATCTTTGTCATAAAAAACAAAACTGTATGTTTTGCGGTTATTGAGAAAAAACGATTCTACGTTCATCAAAAACATTTATTACTCGTCTTAAATAACCTTTACCGCGATTACAAATATATGAATTTAAATTCAAAAGGTACCTATTTCAATAAAATCACAAGGATCACTTTGAAACGTCGGGAACTTGGTGAAGCTACGCCTGTTCCTCGCTACCTATCCTAGAAGAATCAGACAACAAGCACGGCTTGGTGACTATAAATTTTTTCACTGACCCTTTCCTTAATATTATTATGTACTAGCTGACCCGTGCCCGCTTCGCTGGGGGACAGATAGTTTCACATCTGGTATTCTAAACTTCAAAATAAATTATAGCCTATATGTTGCCGAGGACTAATAGCTACATAACAAAAAAAGTTTCATCAAAATCTGTCCAGTAGTTTTTGCGTGAAAGCCGGATAACAGACAGACAGACAAAAATTTCAATTTTTTTTTTTGTTAGAGTATTTTTTTAATTTTTATTCAATGTACAGAATTGAACTCTTCTACAGTTTTATTATATGTATAGATCAGTATGTATTTACAAAAAAAAAGTATATAAGTATTATATCAGTTATCTAGTTCTCATAGTACAAGCTTTGCTTAGTTTGGGGCTAGATGGCGCTGTGTGATAATGTCCACCAATATTTATTTATATAATGCTAGTAGAGCTCTAGTGTGGTGCCGATCGTACAAGTTGAACAAGATGAGTATCGCTAGTGGTATTACCAACTGAGGGTTGGGTTGTTTATCCAGGCTTTCAAAAAGTATTTAAGCCATGACAGGCAAAACTGCATCACTACTTCACCATAGATGGCTCATTCAACCTTACTTATTACTTTACCACTCTTTATAAACTCGTTTGATTGGAAAGCTACCATTCATGCAATACTCTTTCAATCCGGTCATCATTCATCTATATACCTATCATATCGTTTCATCTGTGACGATGTGATTCACAAACAAAACATCCAAACTTTCGCATTGATAATATTATAGTGTGACTGTTTTGAACAACAGATTCCTATCATTTTTGTGGCTAGCGATAGAGGATACCATCCAGTGAGTAGAACCTTATAAAATATACTTTCGTTTGTTATTTCTTACCCTCATTATTCTCCTCAGTATTCAAGAACGACACAATGAGAACACGCACCCACAGTGGACGAAATCTTTTTTCATAAAAATCACTTTACGTGTTGTGCGACACTGCATAGTGTGACTAGAGGCACATTATCGTGTGCCTCTAGCCAAAGTTGAGCTCTAAAAGCACACGGTAGCGTGCGCCATAGTGCCGCTCAACACAGTAAAGTGATGTTTATGAAAAAAGATTTCGTCCACTGTGGGTGCGTGTTCTCATAGTTTCGTTCTTGAATACGAGGGTTTGTCTCTTTGCAAGGTTATTGACCAGGTACATAAGTAAATGCACTTTCACGGGCACTCGAGTTGCAGGCCAACCTTTATGATCTCTAGGGCCTGTTTCACCATCTTCAAGTAAAGTCCTAAGTAAGCTACTCGGCGATTACCAAAAACGAACGTACCATTCGACATTTGATAGTTTTGACACTTTCATACATTAATTTAGCGCTAACTGGAAAGTGACTAATCAACATCTTACTTGAAGATGATGAAACAGGCCCCTAGTCTCTTAAATTGCTTGATGTGTGTCTTGGTGTTCAAATATCCATACACAGAAATTCAGTTTCAATACCAGGTATTTTATTTTATACGGCGGCTAACCTTTTTCGTATGGAATGCTAACTACTGCAAAATGTGGGCATGTGCCAAATATAGTGTTTGGACGTGCCTCTGCCTTTTATTTAGACATCTTCAAGGATCTAAGCGCCTGGAGAGGATGTCTACCGTACTTGAGATTACAGTCTTGATCCTATTTCATTTTTAGGGTTCCGCACCCAAAGAGTAAAATCGGAACCCTATTACAAAGACTTCGCTGTCCGTCTGTCTGTCTGTCCGTCCGTCCGTCCGTCTGTCTGTCACAGGGCTGTATCTCATGAACCGTGATAGCTAGACAGTTAAAATTTTCACAGATTATGTTAACAACAAATACTAAAAACAATAAAATTAATATTTAAGGGGGGCTCCCATACAACAAACGTGATTTTTTGGCGTTTTTTATAGATAGTGGTACGGAACCCTTCGTGCGCGAGTCCGACTCGCACTTGGGCGGTTTTTTTTTGTTTTATATACGCAATTGACCCAATAATCCACTAGCTAGCCAAATCAATACTTGCAACTGAAAACTTGCTGTAGGTATATAACTGTTCGAGTTTTTGCTCTCTTTGGCCCCACTAATTCTTGCTGAAGTTAGATGCTCTAGTTAAGCCAAGCAAACGGCGTGGAATTCTGCAAAGCTTTCCCAAGTGGAAACTTAGCGGATACCTGCCCAATGACTTCGCGGAAAACCATTTTATAATGACCTATTTCTGAAAGTGTTCATACACGAAGGTGCTTCATAATCTATATCATAGTTGATGTCCATCATCACTGGATTTACGTCATAGGATTGCTGTCCAATTGGTCTGGCGTCTGGTATTATAAATCCTAAAGTTAATTAGGGCTGTTTGTATTTTTGAATGTTTGTGCCTCAATCATCTTCAAGGATCTGAGCCCCTGAAGATCAGAGAAGATGTCCACCGTACTTGGAAATGACAGTCGTGATCCTAGAATTAAAACTATCGTGGTTGTTAATCATTTTAAATAGAAATACGGCTAAGAACCGCATTATTCGCCGATCTGCCGTTGATCGCGGTCGCGGGCGATGCTCATTATGAAGAGCATCTGAATTGTCTCGAAACGTCAGCAATACAAGAAAAAACGTGGTAATTAGCCGTATTTCTATTTAGTCGTGATCCTATTTCTACATACTCAAAAATGACTAACCGAAAATTCTATTTCGTTCTTTCAATCACGTCCAAACGACTAAGCACAGACAACGACAGATTTGAATAAAAGTTGGAACACCTAGCACAGGACATAGCTTATATTATTATCCTGGCTTTCCATATAGGGAAATAGGCTACCTCGGGAGGAAGCTTGTATATTTATATTTGCTTCCCCATGAACACATTTTTCAATCGCTTTCCAATAAACTTACGCCGTATGTCGTGAGGATAGATGATAGTGTCGTAAAGGTGTAAAAACGCTCGTCTTCTGGAGGACTTAAATAACTCAATAAATTCTCATCTTACGCAATGATAGGCCGTTATTGCAATAACACTGCGTAGGAACAACTTATTCCATCAGCCGAGCAGGCAATTGAAAAGATATACCTAATGGAAAGCACTTACCCACTCATAATCCAGGTTAGAACACCCACACACCTGACTCACATCTATTTACTGTAGCCACTTGTACGAGTTCCTAAATTCGTCAATACGGTACGTCTAAATTGGCCTAACCTGAATACCGTTCTGTTTTATCTACACTCCTATTATAGAGGCAAAATTTGTATTTTTGTTTGTACTGAATAGTTATTCTACACGTCAAGCTCGATTATGAGCGAGTAACAATGGCTATATTTTATTTACAAAAATAAAAATAAAAATCGTAACTTGGTATCAAACATTTGCCTATATTAGTATAAATATACAAAATTATAGGCTAGTTCTTTGATAGTATTATACTACGATTAAAGTTATGCGCTCCGTATTTTTTTCTATTCGTTATTTTATTTTCATTGCTAATCCGATATTGAATTTAGAACTGTCACAACTCTTACAACATCCTCTAAGCTCGTTAGTGACTGACGAGGCGTGAGTAAGCCGGAATTTGGTGGCATATATTTACTAATTCGAAAAGTAGTGCTTTAGTAGTAATTGTATTTATTTATTTATTTAATTGCAGACCCGTGACAGACTTTGTCCTGTGAAATTTCAATAATCGAATAGAAAAGACTGAATGTTTTCTACTATACTTCTCATTTATACTAAAATCATCCCTTTTGCGTTTTTTATCATTTTGGGGATGTTTTCGTATTTTAAAGTAGTCTATGTTTTATTCGGGCACTATATCTACATCTACAGCAAATTTCAACTTAATCCGTTTTGTCGTTGAGGCCTGATTCAGGCACAAACATACATACAAACTCACAAACTTTTACATTTATAATATTATTAGGATTAAGACGCACACAACACATTACAACAACTTAAAAATAGGGACCATAAAACTATTGTTTTGATCTGGGTTACAACATAAACTTAGGTATGTACGTACAACTAATTCTAACATTTAACTGTAGTACGTAACATTAACTTGATAGGGTTCTTAAGATTTTATTATGATAAAGGCATTTGCTTGGCGTTTGTTATTTAAAAGGTTTCCAATTGCCAAGTCCAAACACTTTCGTGCCCAAAGGCAGTATGGTCATCGCTGAATCATTGTTATGAATGGTCCGAGACCTCCAAGGGTCAGTTCGAATCTCACTTGTGGCCATCGACCACGTAGCTCAATAGACGCCTAACAAGTATATTAAGATATATTTAGGTGTAGGTTAAGTGTGGGTATATATGTAGGTACATGTATTAGGTATACAATGATTATATATATATATATATATATTTATTTACGTTAGGCATGAATATAATTAGGTAGTAATTTATAATTTTTGTAGGAATTGTTTTGTATAGTTAAACTTTTGTACACCCCGTCTTTTCTTGTTTTTGTTATACTATCCATCCAAAGGTTGTCTGGAAGAGATCGCTTTTAGCGATTAGACCGCCCATTGTACATTTATGTTTGTTGTTATTTACCATTTGTTTTCATTGTGTGCAATAAAGAGTTCATCTATCTATCTATCTATCTATCTATCTTCATTTCTTCAAACAATGCATTCTGATAGCCCGGATCAATGCCACAGCACGCCGCGGGACGCGCCGTGTACCGTGCTTGGTAGTTTACACAGGATCTGTAGCACATATGTGTTGTCTGACAGTGTTCGCCTTGCATGAGGAGTCTGGGCTGGGTGGTCGATGCTTGTGGCAGATGTGCGTGTAATATTGCGTTGCAGTGATTAAAGAATGCTGTGAATTTTTCACTCGATGACCTCATGTAAACTCACATTAATAATATCTGATGTGAAAGGACTCCAAGGTATTGATGTCCTAATGATTCTCATTATATCCCTTGCGATTTATTACGTCTTTCTTAGAAATGAAATTTTATGTTATTTTTAAATTATATTCGAGATCAGAACACTTAATATTAATTAGTTATAAACTGGGAGTTATTACTTTATTATTTAACTCGACGTTTCGACTGTGTTACGGAATCAAAATACGAAATACCCGAAATATCAATTCATTTTCCCTTTATCATTATCGTGATTATTATTAGCCGACTATCCCTAGAGAGCAATTGTAATGGATCGTTGACGAGAAAGATTGTTGTGAGAGTTTTAAAGTTAGGTACTTACCTAAGTGTCTGATACCCTTAGTTACAGGACGGACAGACGGACAGACGGACAGACGGACAGACGGACAGACGGACAGACGGACAGACTGACAGAGAGAAAAGACAGACAGACTGATTTTAATTTGAATTTGAGTCCCTCAATAGAGTTTTTGAGTACGGAACCCTAAAAAACAGGCATCTGTTTGGACGTTCCTCTGGCTACCTTAAGATCTGAGCGTCTATTGATCTTAGCGGAGGTATCCAGATGTTATTTTTATGCTAGTGAGGTGGCCTCCTGTAGCGCTTTTTTCGTAACCCTCACCTTGACACTGACATTATTTTCAAAGAAACTTGAATCTTTCAATCTTTTTTTCAATTTCCGCACACGGCGACTTAGATTACGAGCTGAATACAGGTACAGAAAATGGATAACTCGCTTCTATTTCTGGACACTTATCAAAATGTAATGCAATGAGGTTGATTTCAATTAAAAGATTCCACGCACCCTCACAAAAATGGGAATAAAATGGGAAATTCCACGACCCTCGTAATCTTAAGAGCCGCAGTAGCAATAACACCAAGATGGAGGATAAGATGGCATCGTCGACCCTTACGAGGAAAGAAGGGTGAGTACCCAAAACATTTTAAATTTAAGTTCGTAGATGTGCCTATTCTCCTATGGAACATACCTATTCCCTCATGGAAAGTAAATCTGTCACATATCGAACGCTTTTTCTTGCCTATACCAGGTTTACAAACCAGGTCGAGTAAATACGCACCACCTCTAATCCATGCTTCATTTTGCTTTTTATTGTTACTAAAAAGGTTTTACAGTAGTAGGGTTAGTAGGTGACCAGCTTCTTCTAAAAAGCTCAGAGCGCAGGATTAGATTTTGTTTTAAATATATTTTTAGATTAGGAAATGGTAAGGTAATGGGGGAATACGTTTGTTTGTAAAGTGTGGGCACAGGTGGCCGCTCCTCTTTCCTCTTAATAAGTCCGGTGGGTCAGAGGCGCGAAGGCTTGACCGTTTCGTTTATTATGGATGATGCAGGCAAAACTCATAACCGATCAAAACTTTTTTTAACCAAAAGTATTCAAAATCATTTTTTTCCGGGAGAGTCATAAGTGATTTTTACTGACACTATTAATTTTAACTATTTAATAAAAAGTGTTTGTAAAATCTCGGTACTTTTAACCACAGGCTTTAATGAATGGTAGTTTTTAACCGATATTCCAGTCAAAAATACTTTAGACTTGTTTTTTGCTGTCAAAATAAGTTTAAACCGGTTTAAAATTTAGACTGTGACATGGACACGTTTCTTTGCAAGGATAAAATGTACCTATTATGTAAAAGTACCTATCTACATTCAAAATTAAGCACGGTATTCCTCATTTGTACCACTCACCGTCCCTCGTCCCAAGTTCCCGCGCTGATAGACGATACGCGTCGCCCGTCGGCGCGGATGTGTTCACAAAACTGTACAGTAGAGTCAACAAATCTTGGCTAAGTGAAGTTAGCCGTTTCGCTGCGAGGCAGACAAATGTCGATCTTAAGCAGTAACACAAACCCATTTTTGCTGTCACACGGCTAACTTTACGCAAGCCAAGATCCACCAACCATACTATACTAACCGACTATACCTACACAGATTACTAATAGTTCCAGTTCATTTATAGTAATGCCCTCAAGTTCTTTTTCACAAGCATAAATCAGGCTTTGAAATCTTGCAAAATGAACGACCAACCGCTAATTTCAAAGCAATAAATCTAAAACCTAATTGACACTTCACGAATAAAACCAGCAACCAAGTCAACGGTTGAATTCCCAACAAAGAAACGCCTATCCAAGAACAAAAGCTTCAAAGCGTTATCTCCAATTAGCGGTGACAGTGTAAATTAGCATCACGATGAGGAACGTCCATTTGGATCTCTTGTGACACATAAGTGGCCGGCTGGGGATAGACAAGGAGCTGGGTGCCGAATTTATCTTTACTTTAATAAATACCTGTTCTTTAAACAAAAAAGCCGTGTTGGCTGAAGGGTGCCTTGACTTTCAATCTGAAGGATTTGTCTATTCGAAAAATGTATCGGTGGAGGAAAACATCATGAGGAAACAAGTTAGTATTCTTATAAGCGGCGATGGGCTTGCAAGTCTTGCAACCAGTCACGAATGCTAACCTACTGCAAAATGTGGGCATGTGCCATATATAAGTAAGTACCTACCAAATGTTTGGACGTGCCTCTGACTACTCCCTCATCTGGAGACCTGAATGTATCTATCATAGGTACTAAGGTACTTGGCAATTACCTAAAGGCGTAATAATAGTAATACTATTTATAATCCTTCGAGCATTTGAATGAAAAAACACATTGTGTTTTTTTCCCATCGCTTTCCTGAGAGTCACAATTTGTTCACCGCCTCTTATTCTAATAAAAGAACCAGCTAAAACGAAGATGGCGCTAATTTGTAACTGTATCTGTGTGGGTCGATTCACTGAATACGGAGAATCGTTCCCTCCGTTGGCAGCTCTGCCTAATCCATGTAACAAATTGCTGAAGTTTACGAATTATTTAATACAATTAGCGTTGGCTATTATAATGATATCGTTTATTACCAAAACTTTCCATATTTTCCGATTCCAGTTTCGAGTTTGGCTTCTTTTAATTGATTTAAATATAAACTTTAGTTTTGATTACTCGTAAGTTGTTTCTTGGACGGCATATCATTTTAATCATCATATATCATAAAAAAACGGCTAAGTGCGAGTCGGAATCGCACACGAAGGATTCCGTACCATTATCTATAAAAAACGGCAAAAAAATAAATAAAACAAGTTCGTTGTATGGGAGCCCCACTTAAATATTTATTTTATTCTGTTTTTAGTATTTCTTGTTATAGCGGCAACAGAAATACATAATCTGTGAAAATCTGTCTAGCTATCACGGTTCATGAGATACAGCCCTATGACAGACAGACGGATAGACGGACAGGCGGACAGCGAAGTCCCCGTTTTTACCCTTTGGGTACGGAACCCTAAAAAACAACAATTTTGACGGCAATTGTTATGAAAATAATGTCAATCTGAAGTAGGTAAAGAGACTTTACAAAAAAATCGTTTCTTTGTTCGCTACTGATGTAAGATTTAATTGATTGTAATTGATGCAGCCACTTGGTCGTTTATATGTGGTTCAATTCAATTTAGTTACTTGTGACACAAAGCGTAAAATAAGAAAAACATTGAAGAATCTATTGCAGGTCCATCGAACTCATAAATCTACATTTCCCTTTCCGGGTTACACAAAGGTTAGCTGTAAGAAAACGCTAACTAGCATAAAGTTCGCCTACATGTTTTTGTATTGTGCAATAAATAATGTTCTAGCTATCTAACAAAACACCTTAGAAACAGACCCAAAGAACTCTGTGATCACAGAACTGCAGCAACATATACCTAACAATAGTAATGGACCATCTTTTAGGCACTAAAAGTTTGCACCTTCCTTTTCTGCATCCTACACTATTTAGGTGCAAATATTAACAAATTCCAATCGCCCGTCTAGAAGCAATTTGCAACCTTGTATGTAACTTGTCACAAAGAAGTAGCTGTCTTAACTAATTCTGTAGACGGTTTTGTCACTCATTTCCTTACAGTGCAACAATGTTAATGCCCCATAAACGTTCTTAAGTGTTTGTAACGAAGAAAATGGTGTCTAAACATTCCCATAGTTATTCGCGACACAATGACACATCGTTCTTTACATCTACTGCGAGTTGACAAATTGTCAGGTCGTACAGTTCCGCTGTTATTTTGTAGATATTATACACTGTTATATAACGGCCGTCATTAAGCGGAGAAGCGGGAGACGTCAATCAAATTAAAGCTTCCAGAAACTTCTGCAAATCAGAACTTGGCAAAACTAGACAACTTAGGTACCTATCATAGATTTTAGTCTTGGTCATCCACGCTATACGATAATATAGTAAATGCGAAGATTTGGCTGTCTATTAATCAATCACGTCGTAACTAAGCTAATAAACTTTGCAAAAGCGCTTGTTAAAATCCCATCAAAACTGGTTCAGTACCTAGTTTTATCGTGATGCGCGAACAAAAATACAAACAGTTTACTACTGAATTTACAGTTTTAATTTTTACTCGTACCATATCCTGACTTTTAAACGATATTACTTTATCTCTATTATAGAGCCGAGATAGTGAAAAATGTAGTACTTCTAAGTTATAAGATTAATCCCCATATTCTTAGTTTTAACCTCGAAATATTTCCACCTCGAAACCGTCTTTTGGTAGTTTTAGTTGATAAACACACCTCGAGTTTGCCTCTATTCGAGGATTCTTCAGTCAACAGAACTGTCAATTCAAGGTACCTCGAGATGTACCTTGACATTCCTCGACAGCTTCTGAACGACGCATGCGTGACAGTTTGTTTGATGAAAATCGGACTAATGATGTAATGACGTAATTGAGGAACCTACAAAATATCGATGAAATATACCAAACATGGGGTACTTTTCGAGGAAAAGTTTGAGTCAAGGTACAGTCGACTAGTCTAACTAAGATTATGGAGATAAATAATGAAAGAACCCTACACTTTTAATATCGAAGACTTCCTACTTGTAGATTCCTGGTACCTACACAGCGGCAATCACAAAGGTTCCCACATTCATACGCATGTTACGTAGATACCCTAGGAACTACACTTTGTTGTTAAGCCGAGTACAGAATGTCGACTACTAATTAAGGAGGTCGTGTTGCCTTCGTTTTTGTAATTCGAAGCGGCACGACACTGCGGTCTGCCACCTACATTGTAATTAGGGTTAACAGATACGAAATAAAACAAGCCTGTAAAATCAACATATTCTATCAAACGGTTACGTAAGCAAGAATTATTTTTGCTCTGATTTTTTGTGTTTATGTTTTTATAGGATAAGGTATTTGTTTATATGGGCCTATGTTTTGTATCATTTACTTAAACAATAACAATGTTGTCTGAAATCAAGATTATTATTATTATAAAATAAACTTTAAATATTTTTGATAGGATGTAAAACCTTTTCTATGCTCATAAGGACAAACGTCCGTTGAAAAATAAATATCTTATCTTATCTTATATAACTTTTAACATACTAGTTACTTATTCTTATTACAATACGTGCTCAAAACGGTGAAGGAAAACATCGTGGGGAAATCTGAAGAAAGCGAAATTATTTTAAAAGGATATGGGAAATTCTTATAAGCGGCGATGGGCTTGTACCTTGTCGCGTATGGTAATGGTATGTCAAAATGTTTGGACGTACCTCTGACTACTCCATTAAGACATCTTCAAGTATCGCGCCTGGATATCTGAGAGTGGGTATGTCTACTATATATGTACTTGTGGTTTACTAGTGTTCATATTTCAATTTCAATTTATTCTGCTAAGAGACATTAATTAGTTGCCGACATTATGAGCTCTTCGGGATGGTATATTGTAACTACGCTGTCTCGTAGCGGCAATATTAAATTACTAAGTATTTCAATTTATTTCGTGCTATTTCTATTGGCGCTAAGTATCTAGACACCGGTTCTTTATTAACCGATGAAAAAAAGAGAAGGTTCTCAATAATTCGACGTATATACAAGACAGGCTTGCAACATGACTCGTATGGAATACTTATTACTGCAAAATGTGGGCATGTGCTAATTCAAATTCAAATTCAAAAATCATTTATTTCAATAAAATCACAAGGATCACTTTGAAACGTCTTAGGAACTAGGTGAAGCTACGCCGATTCCACGCAACCAAGCTTAGTCATCTTCAATGATCGAATCGCCTGGAGATCTAAGAGGATGTCTACCGTACTTGGGGATTACAGTCGTGAACTTATTTATTTATTTTAAGCTATTGCATAGCTTCTATCGCGGGCCTTGAGCGTGGAGACCGAATCCAGAAATTTCGTAACGAAAATTTACACAAAATTTTACGAGACACTCACACTCACGCAATATGCGTGAGTGTGAGTGTTAGAGATTTCTCTTTTTGGATTTCAAAAAATCGATTTTTAAAAAATCGATTATGTAAATTACACATATAAATCGATTTTTGTAAACTAAGTTTTCCGAACGCGAACCGAATCGTTCGTTGGCCATTTTCCCGGACGTGAACCTACATATAGTCGCCTCCCAAACGGAAACCGACTCATCGGTCTTGTCTCCGAACGCAAACCGAACCATTGATCGTTTTTCCGAACGTGATCCGACCAATAGTCGCTTCACAAACGGGAACCGACCCATCGATCGTCTCTCCGAAAGCGATCCGAACCATATAATTCGATTTTTTGGAAAATCGATTTATTTGTAGGGACAAAAAATCGATTATTAATTAATAGATTTTTTTCAATCAATATTACATCCCTATGACTCATGTCATGCCTGCTTAGAGTGATTTTCGCATTCCAGCGCCATCTAGTTTCATTTGATGATACTACGTTATTATAGGTGCTTTTCGCGGTCTCATGCGAAAGCTCGGGGTTTGAGAGGTTCGCAATTCCGCTGGCAGGTGGCGCTATTTTACCACTATCGGTAAATAGGTGGTACTTCACAGACATGATCGACTAAAAAGTTTGAAATTGAATTATTGAATTCATGTAGTTAGGTAAATATCGAATCCTGGCCGTGCATCAATGGATATTTCTGTTCGAAAAATGTATATGCGCGTTACACGTGCTTATAACGGTGAAGGAAAACATCGTGAGGAAACCTGTTAGTATTCTTGAAAGCGACGACGGGCTTGCAACCTGTTACGTGTGGAATGCTAACTACGTAGTTAGGTAAATAGGTAGGTTAAAGATTTTGACATCTATCGATGAATAGCAGAACTTTTAATGACTTTTTGAAATATCACGCTTGTCTCTTTAGTTTAGCAACTCGCCAATAGGTGGCATTGGTTGTATCGGCGTTACTGCGCATGCCTAATCCCCCTCTTCCCCCGCAATCTAGGGATGTAAAAAAAAAAAAAAAAAAAATTTTTTTTTTTTCTTTTTCTTTTCTTATCGGTCACCACGCTCAAAAAGTTGAATATCAAAGAAAAACAAAGGAAAAAAGGATAAATAAAATAAATAAATAAATAATTATAAATACATAAGTTGATAAAAAATGTTATGCAATAGCTTTACCGCGGCAGTCTCCGAGTGCCACACGTCTTTTTATGTATTTTTAGTATTGCCTACTACTCAATCAGCAAGAATTTTTGTCAACAACATTCCCTAAGTATTCGTCTAAAAAGTTATTTTCGCTTTGCTCAGAAAATGCGCCAGTCTTCGCGAAAACTTTTGGCAGCCCTACATCGTAATAGCTGTTATCAGCCTTATTATGTTATCTTAATATTCTGCACGTGCCTTTATGGAGACGCTGAGTGTCGTGTGGCTAAATAATAACGCTGGAGACATTTAATTTCGTGTAGACTGAAGCATTTAAATGAAGTATGTAGATACGAGTATTTTCACGTGGAAAAATATCGTAAATCGACAACATTTTGGTGGTCACGGTACATAGTGGCTATTGACCTTATAAATCTTAGGTATTATCTTAGGTAGACTATCTTAGGGTAGTCAGAGGCACGTCCAAACATTATATTTGCCCACATTTTGCAGTAGTCAGCATTCCATACGTGACAGGTTGCAAGCCCATCGCCGCATATAAAAATACTAACTGGTTTCCTCCCGATGTTTTTCTTCACTGTTTTGAAACGAATATACATTTTTAGAACAGAAAAATATATTGATGCACGCCGGGATTCGAACCCTGGAATTAAAATTCGAGGTAAAGCTTTTAATAAACATTATTTACCTTAACTTTCAATAACCTCTAAGCAGGTAGGTACAAATATAACAATGACCCAGTCAGTAATATAATAATGAAGAAACATAAAAATATCTTACCAACATCACCGTTCTATACAAACTTCCAATTCCGATCCAAATAACATCTTCCGGGAAAACAAAAGGTACTGGACCGTGCCGACGCTGGAATTTCCTTCCTAAAATAAACAGAAATCATTCCAGATTTTTTTTACAAAATGTATTTCCATCTCGGTTTGATCTTACACAAAGACTGATATTCGACGAACCTTCTAAAAATTGCTGTTTATAAATTAACAAATCAATAAGTAGGTAGGTAAACTAATTATAATGGAACAGATTTTATAGATTGAATATTCAGTAACTGGATGACCGATGACCGCTTGGTACCTATTTTATTGCCTGAAAACACGGATAAAAAACGGGTCACGTGCGAGTCGGACTCGCGCACGAGGAACAGAAATACAAAATCTGTGAAAATTACAACTGTCTAGCTATCACGGTTCATGAGATACAGCCCTGTGACAGACAAACGGACAGCGAAGTCTTAGTAATAGGGTCCCGTTTTTACCCTTTGGGTACGGAACCCTAACAACGTTTTCTAAAAATGAAACCTAGCTAGATCATTATCGTCCCCGAAACCCCCTGCATACCTACCAAATTTCATAAAAATCGTTGGAGCCGTTTCCGGGATTCAGATTATGTATTACAATAATTGCTCGTATAAAGGTATTAGATAGATAGATAGATTTAGAAAAATGGTTCTACAATCCTACTCGTACTATTTAATTTCGAAAGTTTGAAAGGATCTTTAGAGGTTTGTGCTTCAATCATGCCTAAACGACCAAACGGATTTAGATGAAACTTGTTATATACATAGCTTATGCCCCGGAATAGTATAGACAATTTTTATTCAGGTACCTAACGAAAAGGTACAGGAAATAGCGAGCAAAGCCGCAGGCGGCAGCAAGCTAGCAAATTTCTAAATATAAAATTAGAAAATCAAAAGATAAAACCGCATTACGCCAAACCGCATTGTTCACCAAAACCGCATTACGCCCAAAATCTAAATATGTTCGAGCTTAAGCCTAGACTATTGACTTACATCAAATCCTATAAAAGGGAACGTATATTTCTGAAGGATCGTAAATAAACCCAGGCCGCACCTGTCGCTGCTCCAATGATATAGCCCTTATCTGTTTGCTTATGAAGGACTTTGATGCTGACTGACGCGAACTGGAAGACATTTATGATATCTTTCAAATAAATACAGCTATTTTTGAATGGAGGTAGAATAAACATTCATAGATATAATTATAGTGTGCCGACAAAGTTTTTACTGAATATTACATTTATTTCAAAAACAAATAACATCTTTATACTATATATAATATATTACAGAAAATTTACTATATATAGTATAGTTAGTATAGTTATAGTACTATAGTTGAGCCATCTCAAGACCGTTGCAAACAGTTTATAGTCAATAATCTAACTATTTTCGTTTTCAGAGTAGCTCTGTCCATCATGTTTTTCTTTAGGGCTCACTTAGCGATTCCATACAAATTGACATCGCTAAGTGCATCTTCGATAGATAAGCATGAACTTAAGAGTTTATCTATGTTCTTGCTTATCACAATAGCAAGAACATAGTCAAACTATATCTATAAATGTTTCAAATTGAAACATTGTACTGCCCAATATTTACTTTATTGAATAAAAAACCTGTCACTTTAGTAGATAAAATGTAATGTTGGTGGAGTGATTTCAAAAAATCGTTTGCAGCAAAACTCACCCGAAGGAATACCGTAACTTTTTTTTAGACGGACGAGTCGATTAAAAAGCCATTGCTCGGTTCGCCGACCGCAAGAATTGTTCGCATCCGAAAATACACCGCCGCTAATAGAAAAATAACTTGAGCAATCTAGTATTCAGTTAGACAAAGCATTATGTTGTTCAGTTTAATAAAAGAGAACGCTGATAAATGTATGTGGGAGCCTTCCTGCCTTGCAGTCTTACTGGGTATGGTTTGCATTCTTACCCCCGTATTTTTAGTTAAGTGTTTTTTTCACTCACTTAAGTTATTACGTAAAGGTTAGCTAATTACGTAATAACATAAGTCGGAAGGACCCTTAAAGTAGGGACTGAATAAATTAACCGACTTGGTATTACATGGATCTCACAACTTTTTACGGTAGAAGAACTGAGTTGCGTTGCGAGACTTGGCTTTTTTTACAAGTTATGTTTTTGATGGCATTTAGCTTTACGCCTACCATTTTTTAATACAATATTTTTTTTAACTAAACCAGAAAATAAAGATTAAATCTGCTATGTACAAAGAGTCGTACTGATGTACAATGGATCTCATACGCACAGAATATAGCGAGCGAACTCAAACTATGTTTTTTCTATTTATTGAGATGTCATTTATTATTTTGAAAAGACTGGAATTAAAAAAAAACTTACTGTTACTAAATATATTCGATGTGGAAACATTTTCCAACACAATTAAAGCCTATGACCATAATATATAATGGAGGGGCAAGTAGACCTTTTTAGGCAGCAGACCTACCAAACCCACCGCGGGTTTGGTAGTGGTAGGAAGTGTGACAGAGTGAAATATAGGTATTCGTCTTGCTTGATTCATTCTTCTTTAATGGGTTGCTGACGATTCGGACACAATAAATTCGGACACTGTGTCCGAATTGACACTTTTTAATTTTAATATTTTTTTCACTGACGATTCGGACACCACCAAAATATTGAAGCTGTTTTGTACAGTCACTTAGAAAATTTTAAACTACATTATATCACTCCTAAGAAAAAGTTACCGAAACTGAGTATTTTAGGTTTTAATTAGAATTAGATGAACATGATGTTTCCCCATCTCCTGAGAATAAAAATGTCAAAGATGTCATGTGATATTGATATTTCAAGTCAGTGTATAAAGAAGACCAAAGTAGAACTAGTAACAGCCTCTGACGAAAAATTGAATGCTGATGCCAAAAATGACCACCATTATGAAAAAGATATAAATCTTTTATAACGAGATGTACTATTTAGAGTACTTTGCTAAAAGCGTTAATAATAAAAAAAACCCTATTATTACTATTAATCAATAGATAAGGACAAAAATACAGAAAAGATTAAAATTAATAAACATAATTATCCAAATCTATCGATTTTCTTAACTATTATTGTAAACTCAGTTAAAAATTAGTTGAATATTTAACTTACCTCCAAAAAACATAAAAACAATATAAACTGACACATATTCCGTTTTTTATATAACTTTTTTTTAAAAGCCGTTTTGGCCAAGTGGGAGTTACCTCGACTTTCAATCTGAAGATCGTGGGTTCGATCCCAGCCGTCCATCAATGTTTTTTCTGTTTAAAAAATGTATATCGCATGAACACGTGCTTATAACGGCGAAGGAAAACATTGTGAGGAAACCAGTTAGAATTCTTGTAAGCGGCGAGAGGCTTGCAACGTCACGTGTAGAATGCTGCTGACTAATGTTTGGACGTGCCTCTGACTAACCCCTTTAGACATCGTCAAGGATCTAAGTGCCTGGGATCTGTGAGGAAGTCTACCGTACTTGGGAATACAGTGATGATACTATTCAGATCTAGTTTATGCATTAGCTCTCTCTCGCTAGTTGCTGTACCTGGACAAATATTTCATCTTATTTTTATTACCATACTGCCAAAATGCATGCTGATTATATTCCTCTTAGCAGTTTAAGTTTTTATATCCAACTGTACAAAACATTGGTGTCCGAATCGTCAGTGAAAAAAATATTAAAATTGCAAAGTGACAATTCGGACAAAGTGTCCGAATTTATTGTGTCCGAATCGTCAGCAACCCTCTTTAATATAGGGCATGATTTCTGAAAACTTTAATTTATAATTAGCTACTTTGGCATTTAACCAAAAATTCTGTCTGAATGTTTCAAATCGTCTACCATATCTAAACCGCACGTATTTTTTTCGAAAACTATATAATTACTTTGGCATTTAACCAAAAAATTTGAATTCATGTTTAGAATCATCTATCTGCCTTACCTAAACTGCTCATATGTTTTTCTGGTGATAAAATATAGAGGTGTAGGTATGCGCCAAATACTTTTTCCGGTAATAAAAAAATAGAGGATACCGACTCGCCAAAAAAAGTATACAGGTACCTATGTAGGCAATAAAGGTTAGGTCCAACTCGCCCGGGCGTGCCAACTCGAGTGCCATCGCATCGTTTCAAGAGCGATGCAATTTGCCTGCAGCCACCGACCCTTCAGACAAGAGCACACCAATTAGACGAGACAAATTCCGATTTATTATTCAGCGTGGGCGCGATTCAAGTGGATAATAGATGTCGCTCGTTTCCACAACGGTTACTAGAGTGAACGGTTCATCTATCGATTCTATAGAATAGTTAATACTTAGACAGTCTACACTACTATTGTGTTTGAACACAAGCCTCTTGATCGGCTTCGAGGACTTTTAGTAAATCTATGTACTTTATTTTTGATTACCCAAGCAGCTGGCTTATTTCGTAAAAATCGTAATAGCTAGTTAGATTAGAATAGATTAGTTCAAAGTCCAAATCTTTCTTTCAAAGTTTTTATTACTTTCATGTGAACATTAAGGTCTTAATTACGTACCTACATAACTATACTACTACATAGCTACATAGCATAGGTACCGATATAGATTATATAATAGTTACTATGAAATTGGTGAATTCTCTAAATTCGATTGATATTTAAACATAGATTTTTACGAAATAAGCCAGCTGGTATTTTTATTGAATTATATTGATAGGTACCATATTCATAATACCTAGCGGCTGTAATTACCGTATTACAGATGCTCTTTGATGACTAAAATCGGCCAATAGAATTGTGTCAAATTTGCATCAGTGCTATTGATCTAGTTTGCTCATCTGTGGACTGTGGTTGACTTGGTTGATGACTAAGGGCACTAGACTTCGCGTCACGGCTAGCCGACTTAAGATTTAAGGCCCTATTTGTTGAGGCACCTACGTAGCACCACGACATAAAGTAAGAAACCTATGTCTTTACATGCTTGCTTTAAATTAAATAGCCTAATAAGTCGTCAGTCAAAATCAAAAATTTGAAGAGTTTCTTGAACAAAAATTTGCCAATTTGTATGTCCTTTAACGACGCGACGATAGTAAATTAAAAACTCGACCTTGGAAATATTTGAAGAAAATAACACAAAATTTAAAAAAAGAACTAGGATTCCGCTAAAATCATCAACTTCTGATGCTGATTGTACCTAGCTTTTAAATAATTATTGGGCATACTAAATGCGCGTCTAAAACCGTTACTAAATAAGTCGATGTATTCGTGTGTGCGTGGTTTTTATATGCCCATTGATGTATTAGTATTGTATAGTATATGTATGGTACACCCAACATTGAGCACTTTAATCCTAAATCATTATGTCAGTACTTACCTAGATTCAAACTGATACCAGTAGCACGAATCGCTATCGACAAGTTCGATACGCTAAAGCTAATGTCAAAATTTGTATGAGATTTGTACAGCGCCTCTATAGTGCGTAAAAGGAACTAATTTTGCGAGCACGAACCACTATCGTCTGGTAAATGTTACGATGCAGTAGGCAAGTTCGTGCTACAGAATAATTCAAAGTTTACAGTTCCGTAAACTGCCGCGGGACTTCTACACGAGCCGTGGACTCTAAGCTCCATTATGCAGTCACCAGTTGTGTCAGTACCAAGTTCTTCAACACGTGAAGAGTGTATCTCTAAAGTACGGTACATTTTGGTCAAGCTATGGTCATTTCACTGTAGATTAGAGGTGGGTCGTACTTGTGTTTAGACGTACCAGGTGTAATAAATACCACCTCCATCAAATACCATCATCAAATACTCCACCCACCACCCCCCTAATAAGAATAAAAAATACGTTGAAGTATAATACCACTTAAGTACGAAAATACTTTAAGTACAGAAATACTTTCAAGTACAAAAATACTTTCAAGTACAAAAATACTTTCAAGTACAAAATACGCGTTCAAACTGTGACGTCATACTTGGTACGTATTTTTTATGCCTATACCAGGTTTACAAACCTGGTCGAGTAAATACGCACTACCTCTACTGTAGATACTTGACCAAGTCACTGTTACCTGCTTGGCACTCTCATAAGTATTTTCTGTTTTCTGCGTAGGTAGTATGTACCTCTATTTTGTAACATGTAAGGGGGCAGTATCTCTAGATACCTATGACATTTAGCCGAAAAATAAAATGTTAATTTTTACGGTTCCATACCCAAAAAAATAGGGCCCCATTACTAAGACTGCGCTGTCCGTCTGTCCGTCTGTCACAGGGCTGTATCTCATGAACCGTGATTGCTAGACAGTTAAAATTTTCACTGATGGTGTATTTCTGAAAAATAAAATAAATATTTAAGTGGTAGATTTTATATATAATGGTACGGCAGAACCCTTCGTGCTCGAGTCCGACTCGCACTTAACCGGTTTTATTTATTTACAGCTTTCTTTAAGCCAATAAGTCATGATGCGCAAGCTTAAACACGTTCAAAAACGATCCAATACCTATGTAAAGGTACTTAGTCACAAAACGAATACCGAGGTTTCGACACTAAATTATAACCGATACCCCGAGGCGATAACCGGTATAAATCAAAAATATTTTCGGTAAAAATTCTCTATTAAATAACGTATGACCCACATCATTGTGACGGGTGTTAACGTTAACAAACGGATTGTGTTTATATTTTTGTTGTGGTATAACGCATCATCGCCACTTAGTTATCTGGTGTAAGATCTAATTGCGTCCCGCATTGGCCATTTGCTAGGTTTCATCACATCTTTGATCTTCAGGGTGTAAAAATAGCTTCCAAGTACTGAACTGTAAGTATACCTAAGCTATAGCATACAATAATAGTTTTAATATACCGAAAAAAAAAATTGACCGTTGCAGCAGAAGCTTCTTATGATCTGAGCACTGTCAGCATGATTTATTATTGCACTATCACAAAGTTATCGAGGTTTCTTTTTAACCGAAAATTGGCACTAATTTATGGTCTCAGTACTAGAAAATACTACACAAATTACAACGGAGACGGCGAGCTATTTATGAATGGATAGAATCGTGAAAATATGAGTAGCTATGTGGTAGGTGCGTATGAATAAACGGTTAACTAAATATTGTGTTTTTTTAAGGATATTATTTTTAATTTTTTAATTTAAGTTTTAACTACTTAAATTTAATTAGTAACAGACACTGACAATACGTTATAATTTTTTTTGGTAATTAAAAACTAGTGTTGTATAGACTTATAGACCATATCTACTCAAACATCTAATAGGTAGGTAATTATAAAGCTTTTTTTAATAAGTTTGTTTTACGAGAATAAACTTAAAAAATCTGATTCAATTTTGAAAATTCTTTCACCGATCATTAGCTACATTATCAGAGAGCAACGAAGGCCATATTTTGTTTTCAAAAAAACTAGAGGGAATGAATTTTAAATAATATAATCTGAGGTATCGTATCAACAATTTGTCTATAGTCTAGTATACCGTGCGATGCCGGGGTGGACATGCTAGTGTAATATAAAGCGACGTTTCAGTCTTTGACATAGAAAATTCCCGTTCTCAGTTTTCTGACAAAAAGACAGACGCAAGAGTGATATCTAAAAAGTTACCTCGTAAATTCCCTTTTTATTTAATAGTCCTCGTCTTGTACCCGTAGGATAAGAGAATAGGGTAAAAACTAGTGTCCGACCAAAACAAGTTTTTCAGCCGAAACCGAAACCGATCTTTCGGCTTCGCTCTCAGTTTCATACTGAAATCTATTGTACCTATTTTTTACGTTTGCATAGATATTCTATTTATACCGACAGTTAAGAGTTAAATAAAATAAAGAGACAATCACTAAAGTACGTAACAAATATAATGTTTTTTTTTGTCGAAGTTCGACGAATGACGCACGATAATTTACGAACTCTCAAGTTTCGGCCATTTCCTGACCGATACTGGCCGAAACCGAAACCGAAACCGAACTTTCTCTTGATCACAAGTAGTAGTACTTGCGAGTCACTACTACCGTTCAGCCCGACACTATTCCTACTGGATTCGATGTCGAGATTCGATTCCATTGCGGCGATATGAGCTTTGTAAATTGAGAATGTTCCTTGCACAGCAGCTGGCTCAAAACTATCAGGTACACAGTGTTCACAGTGTTGAAAATAAAAATAATAATAAATATTTGTGGACTTGACAAAGCGCCATCTAGCCCCAAACTAAGCTTGTACAATGGAAACTGATAACTGATAAAATACTTATTTTTTATAAGTAACATACCTACTTACGTTACATTATGTTCCCATTCCCATCTATGTTCATCACACAAATATTAATCCTGTGTGGGGATCGAACCTACAACATACAGCGCAGAAGGCAGAGCTACTACCAGCTGTGAGGCTAAGAAAGGACTGCTCATGTAAATTTAACATAATTGAAAGGTAGATATTTAATATTAATTCACTGCGACCTGGGCAACTGTCTTCAGCTAGCGATAACTGAAGGCACAGCTGCCCCTACTCCAGGTAATGTAAACGATATCGGGGCAAATGAAAATCTGTGCCATTTACTTCGTTAGACAACGCCAGGGTTGCCGGGGTCGAAGAACCTTACTTTCCCATCTGCCCCGGTAAGGGCACCGAGGTTGATCAAAATTACTTTATCCTCAGCTCAGACACACTTAGCGAAGTTTATCAATTTATTAACAAAAGTGTTTATCAAACAACAATAATATTTATAGATAAGTTTTTAACAATAACAAATATATTTAAAAAAATATACTTTTATAATTCTAGGGCTCTAGTAGTCAAGACAAATCCAATTAGCCCAAAAACGACGTAGTTATGTTGTGTAGTAAAGGAGTTCATAAGGCTACATTTGAGCTCCATCATCATACCAAGCTCGCTAGTACCATAATTTTACATTGTCATTGGAGATTGATAGGTATGCAAAGTTTTATTTAGTTTTGACTGGCCTCACAGCTCAGTTGGTAGTAGCTCTGACTTCTGCGCTGTAGGTTGTGGGTTCGATCCCCACCCGGGATAAACATTTGTGTGATGAACATACATGTTTGTTCTGTGTCTGGGTGTTATGTATAATAAGTATGTATTTACAACAAAAAAACGTATATAAGTATTCTATCAGTTATCTGGTTCCCATAGTACAAGCTTTGCTTAGTTTGGGGCTAGATGGCGCTGCGTGAAATGTCCACCAATATTTATTTATTTATCCCAATCCGACTATTTACTGAGGAGTTCCGTTGAACAGCTTTTGACCTCATCATCAGATCAGCTCGCTGGCATATTATTGCATTGTCACCGAAGTTACATAAGTATGCAAAATTTCAGCTCAATCGGTTGGAGATAACTGCTTCAAAATTGAGTTGCAAAACTCCACCTGAACAAACATACATACATTGCAAGATAAATTAAAGCTTGTAAAAATAAGAGTTACTTTTACTTTACATCTAGAATTGGAAACCGTTCGTACTTCGTTGAGTACGAATAAATGATCTTGAAAAAATACCCGTCGCGAATAAAATACCCATCTAAAAATTAGCCCTAAATCAATAAAGGCTCAATTATGAGTTTCGGTTAGGTAATTATACCGATCGGTGAGGCGTAAAATTGCGATATTTGAGCATTTCTCGGTTAACACGCTTAGTTTTATAGCTGTGTTGGTAATTAACGGATAGTTCCTATGGGTATATATCTACGACTTACTCATATACGCTTTCTTGTTTCACAAACCTTTTGGTTTAAAATGCCAGGGTTGTTTACATAGGTAAATGCATATAAGTGCTTTATTTTACCTTCTCCATTTATACTATGCCGTAAGCAGGAACCTACCAACAAGCATCCAATGCCATTATCATTGCCATCCTAATAATATTATAAATGCGAAATTTGATGATAAGACTGCTATGTTTGTTCCCTAATCAAAAATATGCTGTAGTATATAGATAAAAAATCAGAATAAATAAAGGGGGAACTTATAATCCGAAAAACAACCCCTAAATGATTAAAAAACGCAAAAAGTATGATTTTGGTATAGATGGCGTTGGTGTGCAACAAATCTGACATCACAGACTAAAACATTTAGTCGTCATAGCAACGCAGTTTTCAAAATTCCAATTTATTTTATCTGTACAAAGTATGTAGGGAAAAAATTGGAACCTGCCTGAAATTGCTATTTCTTATGTGATTATTCAAAAAAAAATTGACAGAACAACGTTTGTCACGGGTTGGCTAGTTATATACATATGTTTTATACGAATGTCAAGCTAACACCTATTAAGCTTTCATTAAGATGTATTGAGCTTTCATCTTCAGATCACAAACATGACCCACATAGCCTTGTAACATAAACTTCCAAAGCAATAACATCGTCCATACATCCACGTGAAGCTTACGACTTATTTTGACTCGTTCCAAACATTATTTAACTTCCATCAGGAATGTTTACAGTTATCACAAACGAAGTGTCATAATTTAGTATCGTTCGGGCCATTAGCTGCGAGAAATGACCACTCTTCGCTCGCTGGCTGAATGCCAGGAGCGAGGCGGGCCTAAACGCGAATAAAAAATGTATTTATACGGGTGGCCTTATTGATTGTGATATTGAAGTTTGTACTTTAAGCTGCAGGGATGTATTGCAGACACGTTGTCCATCAAAATAAAACATCATACATTATACAGATACCTGTAGTATCACATAAAAATACGTGCTCAACCGGTGAAAGAAAACTTCGTAAGGAAACCAGTTAGTATTTTTATAAGCGGCGATAAACTTGCCACCTGTCACGTATTGAATACTAACAACTGTAAAATATGGGTATTGCACCAAACGTAGTGTTTGGACGTGCCTCTGACTGACTACCCCGTTTAGAAATCTTCAAGGATCTAAGTGTCTTGAGATCTGAGAGTATGTCTACTGTACTGGGGGATTACAGTCGTGATTCTATTTCTAAAAGTGCAGGTTAGACGTAGAACGTAACAAACAATAGTGACGTCAAAGGCCATGTCTTGTATTTTATGAAGCGTTATAAAACAAACAATCGTTGACCCCATAGATAAAATGTCTTCTTTACACGAACTCCAGAGCGGGGTTGTCCTGTCCTACGCCGCGTTGGTTGCTCTGAAAATCCTCCATCAGCAGTTGTGGAGTTGTTAAATCCAAGAACTACGAGTATATTATGGCCTGTCAATAGTGTCAATTGCTTTTAATCTATATATTCTTAATATTATGAATGCTCTGTCTGTCTGTCTGCTGTCATGTAATCACGGCAAACCGTTGTAGAAATTTTGAATGTAAAATTTTTATACCGAGATAGGTATTCTCCAAAATTTCCTTTTGATATACTTAGTTGTCAAAATCGTTTTCCTAAATATACGCATACAAGGTCGCGGGTAAAAGCTAGTATGAAATAAATAAAAATTTGACTAAATTAAACAAAACAAGAAAATAATAAGTCGATTAAATTTCATTGGTTTGTAATTTATGTAAACAAAGAAGCGGGCCGATGACACAAAAAATCCACCTAAATACGTCCTCGAGCATTAATGGTTCACGTCTCGGTATCTCTCCGGTTTATTCCAGTTTTTCCTTCGTCCTCACAATTCAGTTTTTTGGTAAACATTTTTGACGTGGAAGAGATTACGATGAAGATGCCGTTTTGGGAATATTTTCCGGGAAACTATAGATATTCGTTAAATACATTCTGAAGTTTTTGTTGCATTCTCTTTGGTAAGGTTCTTTATCTTGCTAGGAATTGATTAATCTAGTTTATTTTTAAACTTTAGCTACTTTTTAATTATTCAATGTTGATACTCCGCAGTGTATAAAATGCTGCTACTTATAACATAAAACGCTCATTAAAACTCTTTATGCTATGCTAGTCCGCACAAAACTTCAAATTCATGCTTAAAACTTCAAGTTTATGCTTACCTATATATCTAGGACAATATTACGGATGTCAATTTGTATAGAAGTGTCATGATGGTGCAGGCTAGCATTAATATACCTACAGTTTTCTCCCCTCGTTCTATATTCGCGTCACTAGTCTATGGAAAGAACGTTAGAAATCTGCTCTATCATTCGGTCTTTCATCTACTTTTGATGGTACTTCTGAGACTCAAACAAAACACTATCGATCAAACTGATAGATCTAACAGTAGCATCGGCAATTATGTGGGTGTTGGATCATCAGTAGAGTGTAAATGATAGGTATCGGGGTTATTAACGTCGATAATAATTATCTTTGGAGCACGTCTGGCGTAGGCGGAGCAGGAAGCCACGCCTCGGACGCCAGTGCTTGGACAAACACTTGTGCTTGCATTGCCGTTGCATGCATGGCCGGAGACAAACGGCTAGCTGCAACAAACTTGCAACATTCTATTAGAACTAACTAAAAGTTGTTGCGTCATTGTTCGAACTACTGCGAGTGCATTTGTGCTCTCTCACGTAGGCTGGTTGGTCGTAGCTTTACGTACGCTTTGTTGTGTGTGTAGATGTTTCTGCGTAAGCTCGGGAGCGCTCAGTAGGTATCAGTCACGCACACTAAAGTGCTAATCTATATACACCACAGCTACAAGTATTGCTCTACCTTCGTGAGATAGAACAACTATAGGTACCTTCCACAAGATATTTGCAACGGAAATACTCGTAGGTAAGCCTGTTGGTTTTCGCAACGGTATTTGTCAATTGTTTATTGTCACTAATTTAACTACTTAGGGTATATGAGGCCCGGAGCGAGCCAGCAAATCTTTTAAATCGCCAAACTTTTTCGTATTGGTAAAAGAATCTCTTCATATTTATGAAGAGATTAATGTTCACGTCGATGCACAGCTATGTTGTTGAAGAATCCCTAACCGGAGTTTTCGTATTGTTTTTCGTTGTCGATTGCCATTTATCGTAAAGTTATAGTTGTAAGGTTGTACTGCGCTTGGCAGCTTCTGGCTCTGTGAATCATTTCGAAACAGGTTTGTGCGGAAGTGCTTATAATATTATTGGATTTGTTTTTATATAGTTTTGCCTACTCATCGCTTTCTGTTATTGCAACATTTCTTTACCTAGATTATACCTCTACGCAATCCGAATAAGCTTCTTTCCTTTAAATACCTTATCGCCACTATATTCTGAACTATATCTACGAAATCCGCGTGTAAGTTGCTAAACAGTTTGCACCGAATCCATTGACCTATTTGTCAAAGTTTGAAGCGGAATTTGCAATGCTCAGGATACTTAAATGTTCATGGTTCAAACAATCAAATTTGTGATTGCCATAGCTCCTTATCTGTATAGCTTATAGATATAAAGTTCCATGTTGGCCGAGTGGGAGGTGCCTTGACTTTCAATCTGAAGGTCGTGGGTTCGAATCCCGGCGTGCATCAATGGATTTTTCTGTTCGAAAAATGTATATGCGTATCAAAAACGGTGAAGTAAAAACATCGTGAGGAAACCAGTTAGTATTATTGTAAGCGGCGATGGGCTTGCAACTTGTCACGTAAGGAATACAAACTCTTCAAAATGTGGGCATGTGCCAAATATAATGTTTGGACGTGCCTCTGACTACCCCACTAGACATCTTCAAGGGATCTAAGCGCCTGCAGATCTGAGAGGATGTCTACCGTGACCAAGTTTCATTTAAATCCATTTGGACGAGAGACCCAAACTTACAAACATCTTGTAATTAGCCGTATTTCTATTTAAAATGATTAACAACCACGATAGTTTTAATTCTATCCTCACAAACTTTGACTGGCCTCACAGCTCAGTTGGTAGTAACTCTGCCTTCTGCGCTGTAGGTTGTGGGTTCGATCCCCACCTAGGGCAAACATTTGTGTGATAAACATCGATGTTTGTTCTGTCTGGGTGTATACTGTATATGTATAATATGTATTTATTTACAAAAAGTATATAAGTATTCTATCAGTTATCTGGTTCCCTTGGTATAAGCTTTGCTTAGTTTGGGGCTAGATAGCTCTGTGTGTAAAGGCGCCAATATTTATATATATAAACTTATAAACTTTCGGATTTGTAATATTACTAGGATTACATGAGCAAAGCTGTAGGAGTTAGTCTAACCCTTGTATTCAAGAACGACACTATGAGAATACGCACCCACAGTGGACGAAATCTTATTTTGAATACGAGGGTAAGTATATCAACGTTGGTGGTCCTTTAAGACAGTTGAAGCATCAATTCTACATCACGATTATATACAATGTGTCATACAGTACTGTTATTATTGATTCCACGTTACAATAGGGTGAGAGCGCTGGTTGTGGACACTATCAACATTTAAATATTCAAATAAACGGTTTATATTGAAAAAATATGAAAACGACGATTTTTAAACAACTAAGAATAGAGTATTTATCTATTTCTTAGCTTAAGCAAAGGTTTTGTAACAGGCAATATTAATTTATTAATTATTCATATTTAAATAGATAAAACGGGAAATCATTAGATGTGCTCAATCAAATCTAGAGGTGTAACGCATTACAACTGTCACTAATCAAAACGGACCATAGACAAAGAATTGTATTAACTATAGTTTTTAAACAAGTTTGTTTGCTATGCTTAGTTATTGACTGCCAAAATTGAAAATACCCAAAGCCGGGGCCGGGGTAGGCACCACAACCGGGGCTTTAACCCTATATCTATTTATTCACAATTTTAGGTGTTGGAATCTAATAGTTTGAGATCTTATTTCTGTGATCAAAATTTGTAAAATTGAAAATGGCCATACCACAACCTGGTCTATGACCCTAAATGCAAACAATATTCAAGTCACATAGGGCATTGATTATGACTAGCAAGTGCCTACAAAATCGGTAGTTTGAATCGGATGCACGCCGCTTGCCTGATAAAATGCTTTTGCACGAATAATCAATCGCGAAGGCTCGTGCCGTGCCAAAATGTACGACACGTGTTTATAGCTATAACGGAAACTAGCTATGGAACGATCCTACCAACTAACATTATAATTTCGATGGTTTGTGAGAATGTTTGCATATGTATGTTTTGTGTCTAAATGACGCCCAAATGACCAAACGGATTTGGATGGATAGGATCACGACTGTAATCCCCAAGTACGGTAGACATCCTCTCAGATCTTCAGACGATTAGATCCTTTGAAGATGTCTAGTGGGGGTAGTCAGAGGCACGTCCAAATATTATATTTGGCACATGCCCACATCTTGCAGTAGTTAGCATTCCATACGTGACAGGTTGCAAGCCCATCGCCGCTTATAAGAACACTAACTGGTTTCCTCACGATGTTTTCCTTTACCGTTGTAAACACGTGTTTTTGATGCGCATATAAATTTTCGTACAGAAAAATTTATTGATGTACGCCGGGATTCGAACCCACAACCTTCAGATTGAAAGTCGAGGTACATCCCACTCGGCCAACACGGCTTTTTTCTATGCGATTATTGAAATTTAGACAGAACAATAAAGTCTGTCGCGGGTCGGCTAGTAAATAATTACACTTTACCTTGCTACGATCACGTATGGAATGCTGCTGCAAAAAGTGACCATGATCTAAATGTACCTAATGTTTGGACTAGCATCTGACTAGATCATCGACTACATAGCCCAGAAGACACCGCATGCAAGGCGAACACTGTCATCCAAAACATCAGGCTTATACGGCCGATAAAAAATACCGCGCGTCAAACCTGCAGTAGTACCGACCACTTCCTTGACCCGTGCACATCTCGTCTGTTTATGCTAAAAAACCATTACCACAAGCTCAAGTTACACTGGTTATTTTCCTTGTCGATAGTCAATAGTGTTGTACCACTACTCAATAATTGATGATCGATAAACCTACATAGTAGTAACAATAACAGTTGGACCTAACTAGTACTCCCGATCCCGATCCCGATCCCGATCCCGATCCCGATCCCGATCCCGATCCCGATCCCGATCCCGATCCCGATCCCGATCCCGATCCCGATCCCGATCCCGATCCCGATCCCGATCCCGATCCCGATCCCGATCCCGATCCCGATCCCGATCCCGATCCCGATCCCGATCCCGATCCCGATCCCGATCCCGATCCCGATCCCGATCCCGATCCCGACCCCGACCCCGATCCCGATCCCGTGTTTAAAACGGTGGAAACCAGTCGCATCGCATCGCATCGCGGGGAAACCAGTAGTTAGTATTGTTATAAGCGGCGATGGGCTTGCAATCTGTCACGTATGGACTGCTAACTACTGCAAAATGTGGGTATGTGCCGAATATAATATTTGGACGTGCCTCTGACTGCTATCGACAACTCATGACAACACTTCCCATCCCTAGTGAATCACGTCATCTTGAACCGGCCAATCAAAATGCATTTTTTCCCACTCCCCCCGTACCTCATACCTCACTGACTTGACAGAGTTGTTTGTTTGAAGAAATGAAGCCATTAGGCGTCTATTAGGCTATGTAGTCGATGGACTAGATATATAGAGGATATCTACGACAGTCGTGCATGACTCGTGAGACTAACTTTTTTTCGGAAACCAGTCTTTCCTGCCATTGCTGAAACCTTGGGGATCTTCGTAGGGAAAAATGTCTAGAAATGTCCTATAATACACTCAATGGGCCGTCAATGGGGATAAGTGGAGTTTTTCCCACAAATGCCCATAGATGGGGACAGTCAATGGGCATTTCTGGAATAACCCTGTTTTAATACGTAGCTAAGGTACCATTAAAAAACAATATAGATAGGTAATACATGTATTCGTGCCTACCTAATTACTTAGTCGAATTAACAAGAACCAGGCCGACACATACCTACTAGGTATATCTAAATTGATCTAGGTACCTACCTACCTACCTACTTCCAAAATCTTAGAGTATTTTCTTCAGTTCGTAGAAAACAGGTGAATTTCAATCTCTCGATCGTCCAAACTTAAGTCGTTGCTACCATTTTCATTGTTAGAAACATTCTCGTAAAGCACATTTCGCCGACGACCGCTGCTCGGCTTGGCTGCACACGGTTCCACTATTCCACCATTTTATACCTACCTACACAAGTACACAAGTTATTTTTCCTTGAAACTTATTTTTTGTGTCCAACTAGTTCTTCTAACATTCCATTAAGCGTAAAAATATTTTTTTACTATTTAGGACCTAGGTCGAAAAAGATAATAATAGCGCTTTTTACAAGCTTTATATTATCTTGCACTGTTCGTATGTTTAATTTTTGTTGAAAACTTGTGAACCATTTTTCGACCAATTGTTGGAATCCGATTGAGCTGAAATTTTGCATACGCTTTCTAGTGGCAATACAATAATATGTTGACAGCGAGCTGATCTGATGATGGAGTCAGGAGCTGTTTAAAGAAAACTAGACGGAACTCCTTAGTCAATTGTGCGATTGAGTATACATTTTTCACACCTGTCAAGTTCCAATAACAATGTAATATTATGTGACAGACGCTGCTCTGTGGCCTAAGCATGAAACACTATCGTATGGAATGTCTTCCAAAATGTCAACACTTACACTTTTTGTAAAAGAGTATCAGTTAAAGTATCATATTAACATTTGTCGATACGATATCGATAGTAATTTGTATTAAATCCGATTTCAAGCTCGAAAGATTTTACAAAAGCATGTATTGAAAAAACATGTATAACAATATTTTTTAACAGAAATCTTATTGTAGATGAGCCCACCATGTAGGTAGCACATTTTATGTGAAGCATGGTTTTATGTGAACCCGTCTATGGAAACTATAACGACTTGTAAAAGGTATGTCGGAATTCTGAGTTATATGGCTATTAATATGCTGATATCACACAAGTTTAATAAAAATAAATCATACCTACATAGACAATCGCAGCTGTAGTAATGACAAGACTAATGAAAGTTATTTTAATTACTTTATTCAAATCCCGCTGTCCAAAATTCCCCATTGATTATCTCCATTAGGGCAGACAGGGCAATGGGGACAACAGAAATCCGAAGTATCTACATTGTGCTAAGTATTTCTCTAATGTAATGTATTTCTCTATGTTCGTGAAAAATAACATGCATTTATTTCAAAAATATGCTCGTCCACAAAACCTAAGGCCCCAAAATAGATTAGCTTTTCCTTTTACTAAATTACAAATGTTTCATTCAGGTCCACACGCAATGTCCGTCAAAATTTATAATAACATACCTACCCTAATACAAAATGAAAATAACTTACCCAGATTCAAAACCCTTCTCAAAAAATATTTAATTGAAAATAGTTTTTACACTCTGCAAGAGTTTTTTTGTGACAACCCTAAAATAGTTAGTTTAAATAATTAGTTTAGGTAGTTTATGCACCATGATAACTAATATTAAGTAATATTTTTTAGTTTTTATTTACTTTTGCTGAATTTATCACAAAATAACATTATTTTCTCTACTCTCGAACCAAACTTTGTGCTTACTACCTTCACACCATTCGGGGTCTACTAATAGTAATCAGTGTCTATTCGAATGGAAAAACTTTTACGCCTCTAATAATCTATCCCACAAATTGGTACTAAGTAGGTATAGATAGAGGTATGGGAAGTAGACGTAGATATACATAGATACTATGAAACTTTATATAAGTAGGGTGCCGGAGCGAAGAGAGTCCAAGGGCACAACTTTATCTTGTAGGTAGGTAACTTTACCTATACATCTGTATGGAAGTGAATGGTAGTAGATAACCACAGAAAATAAATAAGGTTTTGTGTGTTATTTGTATCTCTGATTATTTACTTACCTAAGTTTTAGACCCTATTTGGTGTGGATTCTGTTGTTGCATTTTGCTATAATAATTTGACAGTGCTAAAATGATAGCCATCCTCGTTTTTAGGGTTCCTCAAAGGGTAAAAACGGGATCCTATTACTAAGACTCCGCCGTCTGTCACAAGGCTGTAACCCATGAACCGAGATAGCTACAGTTGAAATTTTCACAGATATTGTATTTCTGTTGCCGCTGTAACGACTAATACTAAAAACAGAATAAAATAAATATTAAAGTGGGGCTACCATACAACGTGTTTTTTTTTCGTTTTTTATAGATAATGGATACGGAACCCTTCGTGCGCGAGTACAATTCGCACTTGGATTAATTTATTATTAAAGTGACGACTACTTACATTAGTGCAGACAATTTAGTCAATTACGATGCCAATAATTATCTTAATTTAAATTACCAAAGGTAAATCAGCTCTATCTTAAATTACATTCAATTTTGGTTACGTGCCTAAGGGGATAATAAAATAAATTCTTATAGGTAAATCTAAGTAAATACCTTCGCCTAATTTTATATGCGTAGGTAGATCAGATAGGTAGGTAGATAAGTATCGCATAGTAATGTTTGCAATTGACAAGCACGTGTCCCAGACGTGCAACAAATTCGAAAAAACCTTTCAATTCGAAGTATCGAATGTGATGGGCTTTGAATAAACAGATGGTTCAATGAGTTTTTTTGCATCGTAAATAACGCTGGTAGTAAATTATTTTTGGTTTGAGAATGAATTTATATTGGCAATGTATTGTGTTGGGCTCGGTAAAGTTCATATTTTACCTATGGTTTTTTATCAACATTTTGTAAATTAAATTACATAGATAATTGGAAATATTGGGTAGACATTTCACATAGCGTCATCAAGAACCAAATTAAGCAAATCTTGTATTATTACCAAATAACTTATCTGATATACCTGATATACTTTTTTTTGTAAATACATATTTATAACACCCACACACAGAACCAATATCTAATGTTCATCACAAAAATTTTAGCTCTGTTTGGGAATCAAACCCAAAAACACATAGCGCCAGCAGAGCTACCTACTGCCAATCATGCTGTGAAATCAGTCGTCGGTTGTTTATTGTTATGTTCAGTTGTTAACTCAATTGGTGATAAAGATAAAAAAGAGTTCTTAAAATAGCAAACACCTTTATGAACTCTCTTTCTTGTAGAGCCTCCGCGAAGGCCTCATAATACTTACCTACATAACTGCAAAAAGTAGGCAGGTACCTACCAATTTTCCATTTTCCTTGTCAAAGTATGTGGGTACAACTTCTAAGTACCCCATATATCATCTTTTATTGGAAAGCATCCGTGTGTGAACCAAAAAATCGCGTAAGCAAGAAAAATGAGCTACGACAATATTGGAGGCCTTTGTTCAATGTTCATTCACCGTGAAAGATTCGCCTGTAATAATAACCTGCATATTTTACCTTTTGTTTCCTTCGTAAAACATTTTGGCCCGGCTCTTGAACTTGACACGTACCACTCTCCCTTTTCCTCTGTCCTTGATAGACTAATACTAGCATAAGGACTTTTGACTGGCCTCACAGCTCAGTTGGTAGTAACTCTGCCCTCTGCTCTGTAGGTTGTGGAGCGCACCCGGGAGAAACATTTGTGTGATGAACATTGATATTTGTTCCGTGTCTGGGTGTTATAATGTATCATATTATGTATTTACAAAAAATTTAGGTACCTTATATATACATATATATTACTAGAAGACCCGGCCACGCGTTGCTGTGTTAACAGTTTGCAATAAAATAATATTGCGACTATAAATTGAGATGTAAGTTATCCAATCTTTCAAGTTGAATCAAACTGCACACTGTGTGCAAAGTTTGATTAAAGTCGGTTAAGTAGTTTAGGAGCTCATCGCGGACAAACAACGTGACGCATAATTTATACATATTAAGAAGAAGATATTATGTATTCCATCAGTAACCTGGTTCCCATAGTACAAGCTTTGCTTAGCTTGGGGCTAGATGGCTATGTGTTAAATATCCACCAATATTTATTTAATGTGCCATGGCATAACTAAAATAGACCTTGTTTCCGAGTTTGTTGTTTAAAAGGCAAAGTAACAACATTCAGTGTTTATTCAAATAGAGACGGTTGCCAATTGGCAACGATATATAACGAGACGCGATATTTTGAGATAAAGGTTCCTAAGCAGCGATTCCTATGTAACTGGAAAAGATCTAGATGGGAATCTTGCCTTATAAATAATACCCGCGTCATACTTAACAAGTAACCTACCTAAATACTCGCAGACCAATATTCTGCTGTAGAGACATACCGTTCATCCGTTTTTAGGGTTCCATACCCAAAGGGTAAAAACGGGACTGTCTGTTCGTCTGTCGGTCCGTCTGTCTGTCCGTCTGTCTGTCCGTCTGTCTGTCCGTCTGTCTGTCCGTCTGTCTGTCACAGGGCTGTATTTCATGAACCGTGATAGCTAGACAGTTGAAATTCACAGATGATGTATTTCTGTTGCCGCTATAACAACAAATACTAAAAACAGAATAAAATAAATATATAAGTGGGGCTCCCATACAACAAACGTGTTTTTTGACGTTTTTCATAGATAATCGTACGAAACCCTTCGTGCGCGAGTCCGACTCGCACTTGGCCGGGTTTTTTTTTTGAAGCAAACAAGCATAGTTAGGTACAGTTATCTTCGCCTATTAATATCTGCAACACCAAAGGCATAAATGATGCTTTGCGCTGGATGACTCTCTTTAAATTTTGTTTGAAGCGGTTTCGAATTCGTGCAGTTATGATAGTATTTCATGAAAACTGTAGATGGGGTCTACGCCGTAGACTGTAGGCTGTCTGACTGTCTACGGTCACTATATAACCGTTTTCATAAGAACCATTTTCATCAAGTGGAGAATGAGCACAATGGCGAAAGTGAGAATGTTGTGGGTTCAAATTCCGCGTAAGTGATAACTTTTGTGTTTCTCATAAAAATCTTGTGATTTATCCTAAATCTTATTTTATCCTTCATAGAAACAGGTCAACTTGTTACAACACTGTCTAAAATGACAAAACACTAAAACATCGTCCACCCCATTTATGGTGCACAAGCAGTAAAAACAAACGCCCCACTGTTTTACTGCGCATTACACATGGCTAATAAAATCACCTTTCGCGTAAAAATTGCCTTTCTATGTCGAGGTCATAAGGTTTATTTCAAGCTCCAAATGTTGCGTCTGCACACCCACGGAGTCGCCGTCGCTAAACTAGTTAGCTAACACAATAAAACGTAACTCTAAATTAGCTCCTCGTTTTACAAGCAATAAATTTAATGGACCCCCGTGGGGTCGCGCTCAAAATTTCAACTTGGCGACAATTCGTTTATGAGATTATACAAGTTGACGCAGGATTATGTAAAGTTACATCGATCAGCGCTTGAGCGTTTCAGATTCATCACAAAGGTAATATGCCAGAATTTTTAAAAGACGCGATGGTTATCGCGCAGACTAGGCACTTACCACAACAGTAGGTATTCTAAAAAAGTTAAAGTAAACTGGCTTTCTTTGTTGGCTCTACTGTAGATTGGTATTTAAGAACTTCTTGTAAGAAGATACTGTTTATTACAACTTTTGTAGACAAAGAAAACTTCTACCTTACATAGTACCTACCTAACGAACCTAAACTTTACCTGACAGTCATAATTTTTTGATAAAGAAATCAGCCGATCTTAAAAGAGAAGAAATTCAGCCAATCTTATTATTTCTCCCGCGCTCAATAAATATACAGAACACCCTAGTTTGGTAAGCAAGGGGAATTCGTCAAGCGTGTAAGAAATCAAGTAAGTTATGAACTTCTATTAGCTTCATTGCTTTAGCACCCTACTAAGCCAATAATACGAACGCGGGGGGCCAATTTGTCACATGAATAAATCGATTTATAACAGTTAAAAGTGAAGTTATCGGTGAAAATAACAATAAGGATTCCATTAAAATATAATAATGATGGATTATTTTTAGACAAAGTGCAGCGAGCTAACTGAAGTCAGTTTGTTAAATTAAACCAATTGCAGATGCTGTTTTAATTGTTGTCTGGTGTTTTTATAGCCCACTGGGTTAAGATTTTTACTTACAAAAACAACAGTTTGGTGACGGCACTACAAAGGAAATTGTATGAAAATCTAAAGAAAAGTAACTATATCTAAATATTATCCAGTTTTAAAAATAGGTTAACGACATTTAAATTTCGCCTCTTCACAACGCTGCTACGGTATTTTAAACTCAGAAATTCGACAATGAGTTGCAGTTACCCAGTAATGCTTGTTTGTAGTCAGAGAGCTGTTAACAGTTTTCTTTCATGGTGGAAATTTCATCTATTTCTAAAAATCGTAGTAAAAAGCATACATAGATATGTATAGGACACGATAGCTACAGTGGTTAGTTTGCTGCTAAAGTAGAGGTGTACCCCCCATTCAACAGTAGACGTTGAATATTTCGCTGTTGTTGGAACAGTAAGAGAGCAAGTTTAGATAGCGTGCGATATTATAGGTACTAATAGTTGAAATAACTCAACAAAATTGCTCACCCCTTAGGTAGAGTCAAATTCAAAATTGTTTTTATTCCGTGGATGTAAGGATAATTTTGAAATAAATTTAAGATGACGTATCGCTCACCGTTTATATTCGGCTTTGATAATGAGGACATAATTTTCATCGGAAGCCAAGTATTCTACGAAATCTTACCCATTAATTTAGCTCTACGAGTATAAGACATTCGCTTAGCGAAGCGGATCAGACAATAATCTTCTCAAAAATCTTAGATACAGTAAAATATATTTTTTATCATATTCGACCGCAGACGTGGGGCGGCGCGGCCCACGCTTCACTCGCTAGGATACTATGACGTAAAACTACCACCGTCACCTCCTACTCTACCTTGGATTGGTAATGTTGATGTAATTTAGGGAAGCGACGAACATCCGGCCTTTTTTAATTCAATATAACTAGATGTAAGTAAAAAGTACATATTTAACGTAAATGGACTATAATGGATATCCAGCGTAGCGTGAATAGATTATTTGTGGTTTGCAAGGTTGGAGGTTTTCAGGTGGCTTGTGTTCACGGTTTTATACACCTGATAAAATATAAAGTAAGTATAGGTACTTACCTACTATGGTTCAACAACACGCAGACCACCCAGGCAGATGGGTTAAGACCAACTCGTAGTTTCAGAGTGTCTTCTCCGCAAACCGAACACGATATATTGTTAAATGCAAAATCTTGTATTATTTTTTTGTGTTTTGTAAGTAGGGTTACGGTTATCCTTTAATAACATAAAGGCTACTTTATAACCTGGTAAAATGCAAGCGAAGCCGCTGGCAAAAGCTTGTATTTATATTCACCTTTATGCAATAAAGTTACGTAAGTAAGTAGGAAATCTACAAGAATGCATGCCTAAGCACTGGAGCTAATGGTTGCCAAGTGCATGCCCGCATTTTCCACTCCACTTGCAAAGTTTTATTGCATTGTTGTGCTTTTTGCTGTCAGACTATTTAATCTATCTCAGTAAATTTATAGGTCTGTGTGTCTCGGTCCGTAGACCAACTCCTAAGTGCAGTGATGTCAAGACTTAAATGCTCATTTATCACTCGGCCACCGAGAAAAAGAATCCCAAAGGGAGGTAGAGCACCTAGAGCCAAGCATGCGACAGAAACAGATTATATTTTACTAGCCTCCGCCCGCGACATGGCTCACAAACAATAGCCTAGGTATATGCTATATCTGTTCAGTGTTGTCCAAATAGTTTAGCCCTTACGGAATGATTGAAGCACCAACAACAAACATGCTTACAATCTTTCGCATTTATTTACGAGTAGATAATATTAGTAAGAAGACCCAATTATATTGCTAAATAAAAAACAGACAATGAAACAATAAAAAAGATTGACGCATTTTTGAACTAACAAGCTAAAGTAATCTAACGATGCGGTTGAGGAAGTACCTACCTACTTAAAGTTACCTTGTGTCTAACAAATATAAGAAATGCTGACAAACAACGAAGTTTTACTAACAATGTAGATAATATACCATATTCGAGGGAGGTTTTTCCACAATTAACATTCTGCTTACACACGAGGATGATCCCGTTAGATTCCCGACCGAAATGCTGTCGAAGGAAAAAGAGCTATTTCGCCCGTATAAGGAAGGAAGGAGAAAATTTATGTCTGTGCTTAAAATCACGATATACCTTAAGTAATAAGGAACATAATTATAGGAAAATTAACTCGATGCGGTAAGTACCTAGTGCTTTAGAATACAGGGACCGCTTGCAGTCATAAAGTTTTTTATAGACTAAGAGCTAGCAGCAGATTCCACCTCATTTTATACCAAATATAACTTTAGCTGTGTTTTCGCGTGTTTCTAGATGTCTTATATTCCTGTGTCATGGCATGACCTAGTTAGAACTAGGCACACAACATAAACGAAGCTGAACCTAAATTATGGCAATTTACAGATAGTAGCTGCATGACCTAGACAAATAGACGAAATTAAGGCCATGGTTATGTTTAGAACAACAATGCATTTCAATGGTAGAATAAACCCACCTATGTGCATAGACATGGATAAAGTACCTAGTGTGTCAGGGCCACCACAGATTTTCTATGCAAATCACAGTCATAAAATGTAGTCTACCTACCGTAGGCACCATTTCCCTGAGACAAGATAAATGCACTGCTTTTGCGGGCTTTTATGTATTTCAATTTCAATGACAAGTTTATAATATTACAATTTCCAACTAACTCGGAGGTTTAACTCCTCAGGAAATTAATCTTCTGAAATAATACTCACGCCTACATTCGAAAATTGCCTTTTCATAAAACTGTAAGTATACAGTTGGAATTAAAACATACTTACGTTAAAAATACTACCTTACTTTTTAGCTTTGCTGAGTACGTAATAGGGACAGGTATCCCAAAAAAACCGGCCAAGTGCGAGTCGGACTCGCGCACGAAGGGTTCCGTACCATTATCTATAAAAACGGCAAAAAATCATGTTTGTTGTATGGGAGCCCCCCTTAAATATTTATTTTATTCTGTTTTTAGTATTTGTTGTTAGAGCAGCAACAGAAATACATAATCTGAAAAATTTCAACTGTCTAGGTATCACGGTTCATGAGATACAGCCCTGTGACAGACAGACGGACAGACGGACAGCGAAGTCTTAGTAATAGGGTCCCGTTTTTACCCTTTGGGTACGGAACCCTAAAAATGATGTCAAGTGGAATTCCAGGGGCAAAGCGCATTCAGAGGTAACCTAACCTACCTGAAACACCCTCATTTTAGGTACAATGTGTGATTAGTTCCGCGATCTTTCTACTTTTCGAGTTATGATAAGATAGAAAGTTGATTATGTAGGTAGTGAACCTAGCGGATGCATAAACATTTGTACAAAAAATATTGAATTGTTGAAGCGTGCTCTATCACTGGACATCCGCTTAGTACCTACTATTATTTAGGTCACCTGTATCGTTATGTACTGTGGCATCGTTTTAAAAACCTGTCGAGCTCAAGCTGGCAAAGAGCTTGGCTATAAAGTTAGTACTTAGTGAATGAGTTACTACTTTAATCGTACTTTTATTGCTGTTTTTTTTATTTCAGTGAACAGCGTTCACAATCAAGAGTTGAAAGATCTCGCTCGTTTACAAAGGACATTGAAACCTCTATTCAATAACGAAACTTTTACTCCATTCAATTGACTCGTCTATGAAGCTGTCGATCAATAACTTTCCTATTGGCACATCGGCGTCCGCTATCGCCTATACAGAGAAAATTGAAAAACTGTAATGGAAATGAACATTTCATTCAAAGCGAATGTGCATGCGAATGCGAGGCTTATAATATAGCCGCTACTGAAAGCTCACTCGTACGAGATGTCGACTGCTTTCATTCATATAATTCTGTTTACACGAAGCAGCTGCCGCGCCTCCACCTCGCCTCGTAAAAACTGAATCGGAAACAGAATAAACATGCATTTTAACGGCAATACCCTCACACCATTTGATAATCTTTGAAACACAGTTTTATACTAGTTCGGGAGCCTATGGATTCAAAATAAATTGTGTAACATTTCTTTATGTCAAATAAATAAATAAATAAAATCTTATCAACGCAACGCCAATTGGACATTAAAAAACAAAAACTTATATTTGCATCGTTTATAAACTTCTTTAATTACATATCTATACAAACATCAGCCACTTTAATTACTACACAATATATTACAGTCTTTCCAATTAATACTTAAAACATCTTGTTTAAAAAAGTTATAAATAGATACTATGAAGAAGCAAACATTCTCAAATGCGAAAATTTGGTATCATTATTGTACAAAAGTTACAATGAAAGGTTACAAAGGTCTACAATATTTACATCGGACGAATTTCGTCTATAGACTATAACACAACAAGTTTAGCTCGCCTACGGCTAAGTCTAAGGCTTAGGTACCTACACATCAATAATCGAGATCGTTTGGGTTAGATTGCGAACAGGACCTTTGTATTCATACAAGGTACGTTTGTACAGTGTGCTGAAATACCACAGACTGCGGTTGGTGGCGGCCTTGGTAACCGTTCGAGGAGTAATCGGAGTCTATGGTGGAGTAGATGTGTTCGGACAGCGGGCGGTCGCAGGGCGAACGCTCGGCGGAATTGGCAGACTTGCCGCACAGAGTTTGGCACGTACTGTTTAGCACAGACGCGTCCATCGTATAAGTATTCGAATTCCGACCGTAATTAAGCCTCTTCAACTTGTGGCCGTGTCGCTTAGTCGACGGCATAGCGTAACGTAACCTCTCCCAAAATCTTTTCTCTTTATACGTTATCTCGAAACCCGTTTTGAAATATGACTTCAACTCCGGATCTCGTGGGATGTGCCCTACGGCGACTATTATTAATTTATGGGGATTCTTTCTGAGCGCTTTCTGTAGCGCTTGTCGGAACTCTATCTGTGACCATTCGGTCGAGATAAAATTCTTGGTCAAGACTACTATGATACGCCTCGAGGCTTCCGTGGCTTCGACCACCAAGTCGGGGAACTGGGCGTACGTCGCTTCGAACTGAGGCACATCTCGGTAATGGAGGCAGAGATGGTACGATGGATAACCGGTCTCCAATTCCCGCGCCAACGACTCTATGACGAAATCTTCGTCCTTAGGACTATAACAGATATAAGCGTCGTAAAGCTTATCGGAATCCTTAAAGGCACCCGCCAGAGGAGAGAGTTTAATTCCGCAATTCGAATACAGCCACATTCTACAAGCATATCTAAATGTGAATACTAAAGCTAATATTAATAAAATGAGCATGAACCCAGTGAGAGCCGAGGCCAATAATGGCAGATTGTGGGAGACGAAGAGCGCGCTTATCACAGAGGTGTCGCTTATTTCGCTGCAAACTGTCACATTTAAATTCAATGGCTTCTTCGCCGGGTTCATGGCCTCATTCAGGCACCACAAGTTGTGTACGTCGATTACTTTCTCAACGTTCTGCGATACGTAAGTCAGGAATCCTTGCAGATATTTACAGTCGCAGGACCAATGGTTACTTCCGATCATTAAATAATGCAGCTTCTTATTATTGTCTAAATGCCACAGACCGTAATTCACGAGTCTGTTTCCATCCAAGCGCAAAACTTCTAAGGCTCCCAGAAGAGAAAAAGTTTCATTTGAAATGTACTCAATTAAATTACTTTGGAGATACAATTCCTTCAAGTTGCTCAACTTAGAAAACTCGGGACCCCGTAATTGTTTTAGTTTGTTATTATCTAAATGTAATATTCTGAGATCGGTAAGGCGGCTGAACGTATTATTGTTAACGTTTATGATGTTACTCGCGTTCAAATAGATAACTATGGCGTTCCGAATTGAATCGAAAACAGTTTCGTTGAGCTCGCTGTAAACATTTCCATCTAAATAAATATGAGTTGCGTCGATAGGAAAATTATGAGGTATAAATTTTAGTTGTTTTACAGAACAATCGATAACGCTTGTACTTTTAGTAGAGTCGTGATAACACGAACAGTTTCTGGGACAAACAGTTTTGCAGTCACAGATATTGAAATCACAACAATGGCATCCATCCGGACAATAGTTGTCGTACTTGCACAAAAAATCTTTTATATGCAATGAGCTAACTGGGAGATATTTGGCGCCACGGACGTAGGATTCTTTACAAATTACATTTTCCAAGTCCATCACCCGCGGGTATTCTTTGGAAGTGAGCGAGTTTATTAGCAGAAGCCATTTCATGGTGCAATCACAACGGAAGGGATTGCCACTGATGTAAAACTCCGGCAAGGCTCGCTTCTCGGCCACTCTCGAAACACGCAAACTATTTATATCCAAGCTTTCAATCTCATTGGCATACATATCGACACGGGTCAAGTTTCTCTTGTCTAAAAACGTGTCCGTTTCGATGTTTGATATTAAGTTATTATTTATAAACAGTAGCTCCACGCTGTTTGGAATAGACATGGGTGATAGAGCCACTAAGCGGTTATGGCTCGCGTCTAACGTCTTAACTTGTAATTCGTTTTGTATTTTATAGTAGTTGCCGAGGATCTCGACGAAGTTTGCGTGTATGTCGAGCCATTTTAGATTTCCTGGTATAAAAGCGAAGTCGAACCACACCAAGTGATTTTCCGATAAATTCAGCCATAACAATTTCGTCAGAGCCACAAACACTCCATTAATATCAGAAATGAAGTTTCCATCCAAACGAACGGCTTCCAATTGCGTGTTCCTTTGAAAGGTTTCGGTCTCTATAGACTGTATTTTATTTTTCGCCAAATTGAGCACTTGCAGGCTAGGCAAGCCCCAGAACATGCCCGCGGTAAGGTTTCCAATTTGATTGTCGATTAAACGTAACCCGGTCAACTGTGATAGATTCTGAAACGAGTTATTTGCTATTTCCGTCAACAGATTTTCTCCCATGTCTAACGATTTCAAAAACGGTAACTGCAAAATAGCCTCCGGCACTTTCGTCAGCTTATTACAACTTACATCTAATTCCTTTAGATCGGAACAATTTTTTAATGCATTTTCGCTAACGTATGACAACATATTGTTATTTAAATTTAGCTTATTCAATATAAACAATCCATTAAAAACATGATCCTCGACAGCATGTAACTTGTTTTGCCCTAAATTCAACGTATGTAAATTGAACAAGGGTGAAAAAGCGTTGTCCTCTATGAACCCTATGGTATTGTTGTTTAGACTGAGTATTTGTAGAAAGAAGAGGTCTTTGAACATGTTGCGCGCGATGCGTGTGACCGCGTTGTAGGACAGGTCGAGCACGATTAATCTTATTAGACCACCGAACGTTTCATCTTCTATGTGGTCGCTCCTCAATTTATTTACCGAAAGATCTAAAACGAGCAATTGTTCCAGCCGATTAAATATTCCCTTGGGTAAAGTTTCCAGCTCATTATTTTGCATATAAATCTCGCGAATCTCTCTCGAATTATGAAACAAGCCATCTGGTAAATAAGTTATGCCGTTATCAGAAAGGTTCACAAGTTTCAGCGACAGCAGATCGCTGAAAACGTCGGCCGGCAATTCGCTTATTTTATTGTTTTGGAGAAACAGCTGGGTGAGCCTCCGCAGATGCAAGATCTCGGAGTCGGCCGGCAGCGACATGATGTCGTTGTAACTCAAATCTATTGTCTGCAGCGTGGATCCGCACTTGTGCCCAAAACCCAGCTCGTCGACAAATTTTATCTTGTTTCGCGTCAGATTCAAGGATATTATATTTTCTAAGGCGCAGAAGAGGTCCGATGGGATCTTTCTAATATTGTTGTAAGCGAGATCAAGGGTGTGCAGTTCTCTTAGTCCGTTGAAGGCGCCGAGGGATAGATCCAGCTCCTTAGCGGGCCCCCACTCATCGTTCATGGAGCGGATGCGGAGTGTCTTGAGGCCTCGCAGGCCCTCGAAAACATTCCCCGGCAGCCGCATCAGCTTGCAGTTAGTGATGGAGATCTCCGCCAAACCTTGCATCCTGCCGAAGTGATGATCGCGCAGCGTGCTTTCCGCCATCGCGCCACAGCGGACGGCGAGCCGCTCTGCCCCATCCAAGTGCATCGAACCGCCGACTTCCCTGTCCGACGACAGAGTCCGGACGTTGCACTCCATGACTCCGTCGGACACGCGGAAGCATGCATCTGCATCGTTGGGCGCTTCCGTGAGCGCCGCGCCCATCACAAAACAAAACAATATCGCGTCGATTATCATTTTAAGCACTGTGTCCATGTCATTTTCGTCACTTGTTCGCGGGTTCGATGAATGAAAGTCGAGTTCGTGGGTCGCGCGCGGTCATATTCAGGTGTCGCGGACGCGAGCACGGTGCGGAAACGTTTCGACAACAATGAGGCGAGAGGTAAGTGGAGCGGCGAGTGTGCGCGGCGGAGGCATTATGGCACGCGATCCCCCCGCGGCGGCGAGGCCGCGACTGCCGTACAATGAAATGCCATGAATGTGCGCCCGGTGCCGCGCTCCGTTACCCGCGCGCCTACCGAGGGAATCCACCACCGTTCTGTTGCCGCATAATAACCAACCCTCCTATTCTGGCTTCTGTATAAAACGGAAACCGTTACGTGACTTTGTTTCCATTAATGCTATTAGTTGATTCAACAAGGAACTCCTAATCAAATAGACCGTTCACTCACGAAGTAAACATGTTAATGACGGTTTTATTCAAATCCCTTTAAAATGAGCACGACAACGCTTACCACCTGTAAGTGCGACAAGCAGCTGTTTGCTCGGAACTAAGGATACTTTGTTGACGATACTTAGTTTAGAATTATTTAGAATTAGGTAAGTAGGTAGATACCTACTTCAAGTAACTTGAGATATATACACGAAAAACTAAAGTATATTATATTACGAGTACCTATTAATTAAGTATATCAGTAATCTGGTTGCCATAGTACAAACTTTGCTTTGTAGAGCTAATGAATATATTTATTACTAGCTGAACCGTGCCCGCTTCGCTGGTCGACAGATAGTTTCACATCTGGTATTCCAATCTTTACAATAAATTATAGCCTATATGTTGCCGAGGACTAATAGCTACATAACAAAAAAAGTTTCATCAAAATACGTCCAGTAGTTTTTGCGTGAAAGTCGGACAACAGACAGACAGACAGACAAAAAATTCAAAATGTTTTTTTTTGGCTTGTGTTACTTGTTTAAAGGCCCCTAGGAGTATTTTTTTTTTAGTTTTTATTCAATGTACAGAATTGAACTCTTCTACAGTTTTATTACTTATATGTATAGAAGATATAGAAGAGTTAAATGTCCACCAATATTTATAAAGAACTCTACAGACCAGTTTGGCTCATGACTCGTCTCTGGCACAATCGATCACTCGTAAGCCATTGCACATTACTCGAAAACATAATCTAGCTGCCTCTCGTAACCGACTCACGTAAACTTTAATAGATTCGGTTAGACGTTTTCGCGGTCCCCTTTGAGTAATTGTCTTGGAGTTTAGTACCCTCGCAATATACAAGGGGACAGAACTTAGGACAGATATTTATCGGGCCTCCGTCTATTGTCTATTCCTCAATTCCAATTCGAATTTACGAAATGAATTATTATAACTAGTGGGTGTGCTCGGGAGCGTAGGGCGCGCGAAGGGACGATCGATAGCAATAGACAATTTTTTTACATTTTAAAACTCTTTATATAAAAGTACCTGGATAAACGAGCTGCTCGGTATTTCATTGCCTGAAAACACAGATATAACGACTTTTTCTAAAAATGAAACCTAGCTAGATCGATTTATCGCCCCCAAAACCCCCAGCATACTAAATTTCACGAAAATCGTTGGGAGCCGTTTCCAAGATTCAGATTATAGTTATACCTACAAGAATTGCTCGTTTAAAGATAACAATTACGTTTTAAAAACTAAAAAGAAACTAAAATGTTTCGAACAATCGAAAAGTCAAGAGACGATTAGTTTTTTTTAAGTTTTCTATAGGAACTAGGTACAACTATTAGCCCTACATAAATACCTACAATTTAGATGGGACCAACTTTGAACTACTCTCTATTACACAATTCAAATCAAATTCAAATTCAAATTAAAACCATTCAAATCGGATAGCCAGGTAAAAAGATAGGCGCGGTCATACATACAATTAAAAACAAAAAAATATATACGCGTTGAATTGAGAATCTCCTTTTTTCGTAAGTATATTTTAATGTATATAAATACGAGTACGATACGAGTAGTTCAGTACTACACTGTTAAAAAGATAGGTATTCAGTAGCACAACAGAGGTTCGGAACCTTTTCTGTATTTGTAACTCCAATGAGGGCAAGTACCTAAAACGATAAAACCGAAACACGACCTGCCCCCTGACCATGAGCTCTAAAGTAATATTAAAACAATACTATTTGATGTGTGAAAGTGACATTGCCATACGAGTTCGTATAGCGTTAAAAACTTCACAGCGAGAGTAATATACAAGTAAATAATAATATAGTGGGGGTAGTCAGAGGCACGTCCAAACATTATATTTGGCACATGCCCACATTTTGCAGTAGTTAGCATGCTATACGTGACAGGTTGCAAGCTTATCGCCGCTTATAAGAATGGTTTCCTCACGATATTTTCCTTCAACGTTTTGAGCACGAGTTTTTGATAACTATAAATTTTTCGAACAGAAAAATCCATTGATGCACCCCGAAATTCGAACCCACGACCTTCAGATTGAAAGTCGACGTACCTCCCACACGGCCAACAAGCCGCGAGAAATACTGTTTTAATATTACTTTAATAGCTTATGGTACGGCCTCTATTTCGGTCTGATCAGCAGAAAAGGTAATATCTTACCTTATATTCTGGTGCACTTGACCCATTTCCACCGCGAAGAAAAGTACGTAGAGAATCAGCTTTTAGCGAACTTAACACCTCACGGCATCCAATCTCACTTCACAAGATTTTTCCTTATTTATACCTACTGTAAAACATAACACGAAAAATTTCAAACAAAAAATTATTGCTATTTCCAAATTATTTGTATTAATCATAGTACTTACCCTAGCTTCTCCATTGTTTTGATTTAATAAAACAAGAACTTGAAAGAAAAAAGATCTAGTATGTATACTACACTCCCAAAAAAATCTAATCAAAGAATACGTAGGTGTTTTAGTGTAATCAATAATAGGAACGCCTACCGATTTAAATTCAAGTATATTATGTTAAATTTAAAATTAAACCTTAGACCAATCTGGGATAGCTAATTTAAAAATAAATCTTGTATTTGTACAGTCAACTCCAAAATTCTCTGATAGACATTACGATTACGTAATTCAATTTCTGATTATGTAAAATTGTAAATAATTAGTTATTAGCTTACATATTTTAATTACAACTTTTTTATTCCATATCAAATTGACCAGTAGAAAAAAAAAAATCGCAAAACAGGTGGATATATTCAGGAAAAGACAAATTTCACTTCACATTTATTTGAAGACTATTTATAAACTTAAATGTGACTATTTACAGTGAAAATGGTTTTAAAATAACTGGGATAGTCACAAGCGACAAAACTTATATATAAAAAAAAATATTATAAGTATCTCAATTTCGAAATGAAAACATTGTAAGCATGATCCATTTTATGTTTTCTACGACTTCATAATAAAATAAATAAATAGCATAACTTAATACAGTGTACGGAGACTTTTTCCGATATCTTACGGCATAGATAACATCCCCCTATTATAAAAGCACTTACCACAATCAATTTAATTTATCATTAATTGCATGTTTACGCAGGTCTTTACCATTTTATTTTCACGACCGACTTCGACTATATTAGAATACAATAGTCAGCGGCTGTCTGACATTGAACACAGTCGAGACATCAGGTAAATAAATTAAAGGTGATAAAGACCCGTGTATAAATAGTTAGTATTGTGTACTCACGATTGTTGCATATGAGAAGCGTGGTGGAAGGGTTAGTTTTTGGAAGACTTTTAAACCATGTATAAATGTAACACCCCAATATTGCAATGTTTTCTATAGATCAGACTAAACTCCTATTATAATATTTAGATGTCTTCAACCAGCTACTTCAAATTGTATAGCATAGTTACAAAAATAAATCCAAACTTTAACCTAGCATAATACTCACTTCAATATCGTTTTGAAATCATTTCAATCCATCTTTATACAATGTTTACAAAATGTATACTTCAACATTATGTATTTCATGATTTAATAATAAATTCGATGCTTCAAACCATGAGAATCGCTGGGTATACAGGTAAAGCATAGCCAAATTTATATTACTATCACAAATAATTACTTAAAACTACAGAATATTTACTAAAAGTCATCAGTAGCTATTGAAACTTAAAAACTAAAATTGAACTAAATTTGTCTCCATGTTGGATATTCAAGTCTTCAACAGTAAACTTGTAAAATGGTTTAGTTAGTTTATTTTACCTGTTACCATTACATGTATAATAGTAGCAATTATGTTGTGTCCATGCGAATTTAGACTTTAACATAAAAGGAACAAGAGTGATTGTGTTTTAGGAATCCTAAATTTTAGAGTGGACACAACAGAATCGCCACCAATGTATTCTTAACTTTGGCAGGCAGTGGGCATGCTAATAAATGACGCACTACTTTATATAACATTATTTTTAAATATTTATAATATCAAATTTAATATATTCCCTTACATGGTTAGATTTCAAAAAATAGTTATTTTTTTATAAATGAAACATGAAAGTTGTGCATGTCACACTGCTCTTAAGACATTATATTGCTTTTAACATGAGTTATTTTGACGCTTTTCACGACTTAAAATTTAAATTGTAACTTTAGAAGTTATTCATACATATTGTGTAAATGGGTACCAAATTTTGGTACGTTACAGCTAAATACGATAATGTAAGTAATACCTATGGAACATAGCTAAGAGTTAAATTGACTAGAAGACAACTGAACGTGGGCACTACACAGAATCGAGACAAGAGTATAAACGAGTAAATTAACTTATTAATATCCAACCGGGAGTCTGCTCAATTGAGCTAAATTCACTTCAATTTCATATCTTTCTATTTACAAAGTCGAGCTAGAGACCTATTAGTTTTTAGAGTAGCAATAACTAGATTGATGTTATGTTAGGTATGCTAAGTCAAATTTGTGAGCTTTTTCAATCAGATATACCAAAATCTACCCTTCAGATTTCTCAGCTCAACTTTGTAAAGTCTAACCATTAGTTTATACAAATAAACTTCTTACACTTCTAAAAACAGTCCATATCTGCACGTATTTTGCATCGTCTTTATCCACGTTTATTCGCCACGTTTCTTCCGCAACTTCATTATTCGGAGCTGATAAAATGTATCAGCTCAGTTCACGCAAACGCCAACTGTCCGTTTTCGTCTCACGATCTGTCACAATACTACATACAGTCTCTATTTCCGCTTAAGCCCGTAGAACTTATGTTACCTTACGGCAGGTATGAATCAGGTGAAAAATATTATTGCTCCAACACTTCACTGGTCTTTTTAGTGTCTAGGGATTGTTTAGTTCGGCCGGTATAACTAAGCTGGATAGCTCGTTCGGCAGCGTATTAGTATTATCAGGAACTAAATCTTCACGCATTCAAAAGCCAAGTTATACAGGCAGAACTTTGCGTTCTTCAGACCATTCTAAGGCGACAGATCTTCCGCAGAGTCTATTTGTCGAGCGCCTGCAAATGGTCAGGCCTGTCGCTCCGAGAGTGTTTGGCCCACATCTTGTTGTAAAGCATTTCTAGGCCGGTGGCGTACGCTTTGCAATCAAATAATGGGCTCTCGCTGCGCGCCGCCCATACCTTCGCGCGGATTGCTTTTAGGCTGAAACAAATAGTTTTATTTAAACATACTTATCAAATAATTCAGAAACATTACGTAAACTGTAAGTTTTTATTGGTCTTAGTTAATTTGGCAAGAATTTAAACTAAAATTATACTGGCATTTGTAAAATTATATATTTACTTTAGTCATTATCAACAAAAAAATTAGGAGAAAAGGTATGGTAGAGTACTCACTATTCTCTATCTGTTCCAAGTCTTACAGCTATGTCTTGATATTCCTGTCTCGTTCTGGCAATGAGCTCTGGACTTCCAAGCGTGTTTAGTTGCGAAGCAGCCACTCTGTAAAATAAAGCATTTTGGTGTTAGTATATGGCAGGTTTATATAATATTAGAATATGTTGCAAACTGTTTGAAGTGACGATTGACAGAGTCCTTTACCAAACACGCTCATTGTAAAATGCTGCCTGAACTACTAGCTACCCGCCCCGGCTTCGCACGGGTAGCATGTTATTATACATATAAACCTTCCTCCTGAATCACTCTATCTATTAAAAAAAACCGCATCAAAATCCGTTGTGTAGTTTTAAAGATATAAGCAAACATACATACATACATACAGACGCGGGAAGCGGAAAGCGACTTTGCTTTATACTATGTAGTGATGAAACTCATCCAAAGATGGTGCAGCGTGGGTTAAAGTCTGTTTGGAAATCACTTCACGTGAACGAAGTCTCAAGGGTTTTCACTAGTTTTTTATAATATGTAAAGTATTGAATGCCTGAAATAAATGGTTCAGTAAAGAATCAAGCATACCGTGAAGCGAGTGTTTCTCCCGGCAAAGTGACGACCGGAGTGCCAGTCCATAATATATCCATACTGGTTGTGTGTCCGTTGCACAGCGGTGTGTCGAGGCAAACGTCCGCCAACTGTCCTCGTCTAACATGCTCCTCTTTCGCCGCTACGTTCGAGAATATAATCCGTCCGGGTGGTAGACCTGTGGGATTGTCAAATTTACATTAATAACATGGTGAATTAAATTGTGTTTTATATTAAGTATGTTAGTCGGTAAAGTATTTAATTATATGGGCCTATGTACTTGTATTTTTTACTTGACATCTGTTGCCTGAAATAAAGATAAAGAAAACAAGAAAATCGAGAGTAGAATGTAAAAAAAAACGGCCCACTTTTTGCATGTAAAACTGGGAGATACCGCTATATTTTAAAGGGTTATAGTCGTTTGACCGAATACACTAGTGTAATCCTATCAATTTTAATAGATCGATCCTAAACTAAAATAAAGAACCTTGCAACCTGTCACGTAAGGAATGCTAACTATTGCAAAATGTGGGAATGTGCCAAATATAATTTTTTGACGTTCCTCTGACTACCCCCACTAGACATATTCAAAGGATCTAAGCGTCTGAAGATCTGAAAGTATGTCAACCCTACTTGGGGATTACAGTCATGATCCTATTTATTTTTTATTTTTTTATTCTGTACAAAATATCATATGAATTAGTCTGATCTCTCTACATAGTGACTACAAAATTAAATAGTGTCTGAATAACACCTTTAATTATTTGTTGGATAAGATTAGCCAAATGAGAAACTAAGGTTATATTAAGATAGTATTGGTTAGTGCACACTGGCGCACGGCGCGGTAGAAGATTTAGAATGTATCAATTGATAAATTTTAAGGATTAAATTTTTTAATTTTTCCGCTTCCGTCCGCCACTGTGCGCTAACCATAAGTAAGATACTTACCAAGTTGTTGTGCAGTCGCTTGTAGATTAGGCTCTCCAACAGCTGGGAACCTCAACAGCCATAATACACTATTAGGCACATGTTTCAGGATATAAACCCACATGTGTAATGTCAGTGGGTCGATTTTGTACAGTTGATTGAAGTTACAATACACTACGGCTTCGTCTGGTAGGCCGTATTGCTGCCGTGTTGTGATGACAATAGATTGCGGTACTTCCTCGCCAGTTGCGGCCTTGTTGTTCGTTTGAGTGGTCGCTAGTCCATTCTGGAGGATAACCCCGTTTACCGAAGTCTGAAATGATAGAGAACAAAGTTAGAGTTATAGTTAAAACTATCGTGGTTGTTAATCATTTTAAATAGAAATACGGCTAATGTATTCGTCGATCTGCCGTTGATCGCGGTCGCGGGCGATGCTCATGATGAAGAGCATCTGAATTGTCTCGAAACGTAAGCAATACAAGGAAAAACGTGGTAATTAGCCGTATTTCTATTTAAAAAGAATAATATTTATTTGTCTATTTTTTTTATAAATCAGATATAATCAGATCATCTGAATTACCAATATAAACATGAAGCATCATTGAACTGAGCCTAAAAACGGCGAATTTAACTATGGAAGTTGATTTACAGGATTCGTTCCTAACATTCAAAATAACTAATAGGTGCTTGGTAAAATGAAAGCTTGTAAAACCCCATGTTTACCTGAATTTGTCCAGATGCGATCATGGTCTCAATCGGTGTAGTGGTCGGCAGCTCCGCAACCTTCAAAGATATCTCCATCGGTCTAGCGGCCCTGACGATTTCCTTGATCTCCTTGATGTCAGTATTCTCGACCAGAGGTGACAGGTCGGTAGCATTGATGACGGCCACGTTATCCGCTAGCCCACCCAAACTGTTGTGCGATTTTATCTTATCGCTCAGGATAAGACGTTCCGACAAGTGAGGGAACATCTGCTTGTGATCGCCGACGAAGTATGTTTGAGGCATGTAGGCCAGCTTCTCGCTGTACTGTGACGCCAGTTCCAAAGGAGATGTTACCGCGTCAGTTACCAAGTAATCCATGTAACTGGCTCCGCTGGTCCCCGGGTATCCAAGCCACATGACTTGAACGGGCGCCGGTCTCAGCGCGAATATCTCGTTCCTCGCACCTTTAGTGTATCCGTTCATGTTGACGAGAATGTGGATACCATCTCCGTATATTTTATCGGCAGCCTTGCCGTTGCACGGGATCTGTGATAGATCTATGAAGTGTTCCGCCTCTCGGGCGATCTTGGATCGGAAGGTGGTTCCGTCATCAGGACTGAGAGCGTAGCAGAAGATCTCTACTTTGGAGCGGTCGTGTAAACCTGGCACGGATTGCATTAGATGCGAAGTTGGGTGGTTTCCAAAGTCACTGCTCACGTAGCCGATGCGTAGGCGGCCTTGCAAGTCGCGCGGGAACTTGTACAGCGGTTTGTGGAGTACCTGTACCTTTTCTAAGCACAGGTTAGCGTGACGGGCAGCTATGGCCTTCCTGAAGTCGTGAGACAATGGATACAGCATGGAATGATGGGGATGCACTGACGGCAGTCTGTTCTTCTCGAGCTGCTCAGCCACAATACTAACAAGCTTCTTCATGCGCGCCTCGTAGTCCGTCCAGTCGCAAACGATTTGGAGACAATGAGCAAGATTGCAGTACGCATCAGGGAAGTCGGGCTTTAGCTTCAGCGCTGTTCTGTACGACTGGATTGCTTCGGGAATGTTTCCAGAATCCTTGTGTATGCTGGCCAAATTGCTGTGGGCGTCAGCGAACGCCGGGTTGATTTGAATCGCTCTCGTGTAGCATTGTAGGGCTCCGGCTACATCTTGCATTTCTTTAAGCGTGTTACCCATATTGCTGTATGCATCTGCGAAAGTCGGCTGGATGCGTATCGCCTCCTTATAATGCATGAGGGCTTCATTGAGCTTGCCTTGCTGTTGCAATACCGACGCCAAGTTACTGTGAGCCGCAGCGAATTCCGGGAAGACTTCGAGAGCTTTTAGATACAACCGCGTCGCTTCTTCTATATAGCCCTGCTCGCGTTTTATGTTTGCAAGATTGTTGAGGGAGTCAGCGTGAGATGGACAAAGTCTTAGTGCTGTGTTGTAACACTCCTCTGCATCAGCGACTTGCCCTTTCTCTTTCAAAGCGTTCGCCAGATTACAGTATGCGTCCGGGAAGTTTGGCTGTAGTTCTATGGCTCGCCGGTATGTGTCGACGGCCAAGTCAATAAGCCCCTGTTCGTAGTAAACGCAGGCAAGGTTTCCATGAACCACGGCATTATTGGGAGAGAGATTTAGAGCACGTAGATACGCTGCCACGGCCCTGAAAACGAGTTCTTATTAGCAAGTGCGCACTAATAGCGTGACAATAAATTTACTATTCTTCGAGATGCTAATGAAGTGTGAATTTGTTTATGTTTTTATTGAAACTTTATAATGGTACAAAGTCATTGTTCAATTACCTGTCAAATATTCTTGCTTCCTTGAGAACGTTTCCCAAATTGATGTACGCGTCTAAGAAATTAGGATCAAGGGCAACGGCTTTCTCGAAATGGTGGATTGCCAGCCAGATTTCACTTTGCGCGTTAAAAACGCATCCCAAGTTACTCCATGCCACTGCAAAGTCAGGCCTAGTTTCGATGGCCTTCAAATAACACGCCTAAACACACCAAAAAAGAACATGTTAAAAAGTGAGCTGGAACGTGCGCTTCTGAGAGATGAGTGCCTGAAATGTTTGTTACGCCAATTGCTTGTAATTACACCTCCAGCTAGAGTGATGCCTGGGGATCGAAACGACAGATCGCCAAGCTCCAAACGCGCGAGTAAACTGTATTACGCCAAATGCACCCTAGAGACGAGAGACTACGCCAACTGCCACACATCACTAGGAAATGTAAACGAACGACATCTGTGCAACGACGGCACCATTCCAAACAAACAACATTTTGCAATCAACGACGAGTGAATCGCTTTCACTTCCTAGTCGATGGAAAGATGATCACGACAATGAGATAAGTCAAAGAGTACTATCCGAAAACCTGCCCAAATAGTTCTGGCAAACCTGGTCCACTTTACCTGCGGCTGACTCGTCGTCACCGTGGCGGCATAGCGAGGTACCAACCGTTATTCAGCTAGATACACCACCGGTCACACCTACACGTGTCTTACCAGACAATACCTTGTGAAAATATAACAGAATTAGTTGATTTTGTGTCAAACTAGTATACCCGAATGTTTAACATTTTGCAAATCATATTATCATGATGTGAGGATCACTGCCAACTCGAGTCGTCACCGAGCTGAGTTCTGGACAGCACGCAAAGTATGACAAAATTATATATATTATGTTACAAAATAAACTCTCTACTTCATCCCACTAAAATGAACACACTAATGCATTATTCAGATCCTCATTTGTAAAGTAAGAAATCACTACAAGCGCAGATCAAAACATAGAACTAGACAATAGTTGAAGAAAACAGGATGTTTTGTATTTTGTTATGTGTTTATTATATTTATGCTAATGTTAATTAGCGTACACTCTTATTTAAAAATCTTCCGTGCAACATTATCATTCTAGAAAAATAATTTACAGAAGCGTTCCATCTTTTTCAACTTATTTGCAGGGTAATAAAAATAATATTCATTGAATGTTGTACAGAAAATTTATATCGACATTTACGCTGCGCCCCGTCGCGTAATATCCAACGGCTCTGCAATATTCGTCAAATATTCCACGACTTTTAGAACTATGCTAAACAACATTGGAAAACTTCGAGCGGAAATGTTTTTAAGTTTTGTTATCCAACCTTGTTCTCACAGTTTAAATTATAGTTTCAACTTCAATGTTTTTATGGTAATGAGTGTTAGTAACTCTACGAAGTTGAAACCATTGATCTGCGTTGTTTACGCGAAGTCAAACATTACATTATACTGATACCAGCATCGGCTCCGGCCAACGCATAAACTGTTGTATAAACAGCCCGAGTTGAATGCTATTGTTTAATCGACATGTTGTAGCAATATGGCTCCGATGATCGAACGAGCGAAAGCAAATAAATATGTGAACCAATTTCATTTCGCTTTGATATGAAATTCATGACATCCATCGGCGCGTGGAGTCCGCATGGATGAAAATAGTTTCAGATATACTCATCAACATTTACGAAGATTAATTGGACGCGTCTTTAGTTTTAACAGTCTAAATATAAGTGTTCGTAAAACATACAGAATTATGGCCTTGGTCCAAGCTAAATATTACTAGCGCTTGTTACATCATCACTCGTTATCAGCCATCAGTCGTAAAAAGAGCCATCCAAAATCTGACAGGTACAATTTACAAAATGTACATTCTCAAAAGTAATGTTTTGATCGCATAACCAAAGCAGACAAACGCTTACGCCCCTTAGCTGATTTGCGTTGATCCAGTGTTGGGTTCCAGTCGCGCACAGGACCGATATTGGACGCGAGTAAACAGGACATATGATTGGTTGGAAACTGGTTTAACAGACGTTCGGTACCGTTCCAGTGCTGAAATGGTGCAACGAAACACTGGACCAATGCACACCAGTATTTACGCAATTGCAATCTACGCTTCGCAAATAGGAGAGTACGCTAATTTGACAGTGGTATAAATGGGAGTTACAGAGAATCCTGTTTACTTCGGAGCGAACGTGAGCTTGCTAGAATGTAGTGTTTACCTTCGCCTCGTCGAGTCGTCCCAGGGCCTTGAGCAAATTGCCCAGGTCGCTTCTAACGCAGTAAAGATCCTGAAACAACATGGCCGACTTCAGTGAAATAAACAAACAGAAGTTTTGTAGGTATTTTGTTTGATTTTATATTTAAAATAAACTTCAGGGGTCAGGCCTGTGTGATATTTGTTATTCACGAATGCTACTAGGATCCGTAATCAAGCGTACACAAACATTTTAACAATATGTGTAATTAACAACTACAAATTATAGCTAGCCCCTATAAAATATACAACCATGTAGACATTATACAAAATCCAATGTACTTTTAGTTTCTAATGAAGAATTTATCAGATGTCCAGACTAGTTTTTTTTTACGACTCGTAACTATCTAAAATAATAAAGAAGCAAGAAGGATACCCATAATAGCTTCCATTCTCGTTTTTCTCGCATGGTACTGTCAACTCTATCAGTCATAAAGTAGGGCATATTGCCAAAAATAACTGTCTCTACTTGTCGAGTATAGGATAAGTATTTTTGGCATGATTTACTATCACATCTCCTTAGTAGTAGCAGAATGTACACGTACTAAAAGAAGACTAGGCAACTATATGATATTTAGACTTCACACCGAACTACACATACCTACCTAGGTAATACAATTAAAAAATACAAATCTCTTAAAAACTTTCGCATCACTACATAGTATAAAGCAAAGTCGCTTTCCGCTTCCCGCGTCTGTATGTAATATGTATGTATGTCTGTATGTATGTTTGCTTATATCTTTAAAACTACACAACGGATTTTGATGCGGTTTTTTTTAATAAACAGAGTGATTCAAGAGGAAGGTTTATATGTATAATACATGCATAATATAGTAGAGAAACACTGATAATTTTAGAGGTTTCTAATGTGATGTCGTAAATAAACACATTTTTTTGCGCTTACATTGCAAATGCTGGCTGAACCCCACGAGATATATCAAAATAATGTACTACAGTATTGTACACCTTAAAAACGTCTACAAAAAAGTCAACGATGGTATTAGAAATGTCTTACGCACAGCGAAGCGGGCACGGGTCAGCTAGTTTATAATATACTCGACATACTTGTAGCACGATAGGTATGACTAACAATAGCAAGCCTTACCCTCGTATTCAAGAACGACACTATGAGAACACGCACCCACAGTGGACGAAATCTTTTTTCATAAACATCACTTTATGTGTTGAGCGGCACTATGGCGCACGCTACCGTGTGCCTTTAGAGCTCAACTTTGGCTAGAGGCACACGACAATGTGCCTCTAGTCACACTATGCAATGTCGCACAACACATAAAGTGATGTTTATGAAAAAAGATTTCGTCCACTGTGGGTGCGTGTTCTCACAGTGTCGTTCTTGAATACGAGGGTAAGAGTACATGAAACAAAAACGTCTTTTGAGTTTCTCTTATTGTTTTTTTGTTAGCGTCTTCATCACAAACAACCGACAGTCTTATCGGTTTTATAATCAACACTGACAAAATAATAATCTGTACGAGTTAAATCTAGTGCCGAGAGTTCATTAATAATTGGCTAATCTATCTCAAAATTTATGATAACTCTGAGAATAACATGAGACATGTATTTCTGTGAGAGATTATTTATTTATGTTACCGCTATAACAACAAATACAAATATTAAGGGGGTCTCCCATACAACAAACGTGTTTTTTTGCCGTTTTTTATAGATAATGGTTCGGAACCCTTCGTGCGCGAGTCCGACTCGCACTTGGCCGGTTTTTTGTAATCTATTGTGCAAAAGAGACAAATAACTGTATGGAAAAAGATACAAAACGATGACAAAAGCTTTAACAATAGGCAATTGTTTGAACAAGGAAATTAATTGCATACCTACTTGTGGATAATAAACACGACCAAGGTCATATCTACGAGTTTATTATGTACGTACAGGATGATAAATAATTAATCAAGTTTATTTAAAACTGATTACGAGTTGTTCATTTTAGAACGTACAGGCCTAGTGAAGTACTCAAGAATTCCATTGCCCGGAGTATGTTTAAAAAAATATACAAGTTTCAATAATCGAATAGAACAGACTGAATGTTTTTTAGTCTGTGATGTCAGATTTGTTGCACACCAGCGCCATCTATACCAAAATCATCCCTTTGCATTTTTTTATCATTTTGGGGATGTTTTTCATATTATAAAGTAGTCTATGTTTTATTCGGGCATTATATCTATACTACAACAAATTTCAACGTAATCCGTTTTGTCGTTTAGGCCTGATTGAGGCACAAACATACATACAAACTCACAAACTTTCACATTTATAATATTATTAGGATTAGCATTTTAGGAAACACGTGCTCAAAACAGTGAAAGAAAACATCGTAAGAAACCAGTTAGTATTATTTTAAGCGGCGATGGGCTTGCAACTTACCAAACTAAAGTGTGTCTCACACATTTTTTGGAACGAAGTTCCTTATCGTGCGTTGTGAAAGGGGGCTAGACGGAAAAAATTCTTACGAAAAGTTGTCACGAAAAGTTGTCACGACACTTTTTTGCTATAGTATATCTATTAATATATATATCTATTAATTGTGTCGAGGTCGAGGTCGAGGTGGAAGTGGAGGTGGAGGTCGAGGTGGAGGTGGAGGTCGAGGTCGAGGTCGAGGTCGAGGTCGAGGTCGAGGTCGAGGTCGAGGTCGAGGTCGAGGTCGAGGTCGAGGTCGAGGTCGAGGTCGAGGTCGAGGTCGAGGTCGAGGTCGAGGTCGAGGTCGAGGTCGAGGTCGAGGTCGAGGTCGAGGTCGAGGTCGAGGTCGAGGTCGAGGTCGAGGTCGAGGTCGAGGTCGATTCTCCTTCCCTTGTCCCACGTTATTTTGTGAGAACTTCGTTCCATCTGGGTGTCCCTTGACACCTCTCAAGTTTTTTTTGTGTCGCAATTCAATTAACTTTTAGGTACTAGGACATACAAGGTATATTTTTATTGATTTTAGGATTATTGCATGGAAATACGTCGACAATGTAAACAAAATGTAAATGAATTTGTATTCTTAGGCTATCAGATAACCATTATCAACTAAGTGTTTCAAGTTCATGAGCTGGTAGTAGTCAATGTTATGTGAATTAAACATGAGCCCAGTAAGATTTTCGTATATCTTAGAATCAGATTAACCGTTTGGATACGAGAAAGAAACCATACACCGTCATTGTTTCCACTACAAAGCACATTGATTGACAGGTTTTTTTTCCACTTCATGTATCTTGAGCGTCGCGGATGACTTTCCCCATATTCTTAGTTGTAACCTCGAAATATCTCCACCTCGACTCGATCTCGAAACCGTGTTTTATTAGTTTTAGTTGATAAAATTACCTCGAGTTTGCCTCTAATCTAGAATTCCTCAGTCAACATAACTGCCAACTCAAGGTACCTCGAAATGTACCTTGACATTCCTTGATAGCTTCTGAAAGACGCATGCGTGTCGGTTTTTTGATTAAAATCTCCTCGGACTGATTACGTAATGACGTTATTGTGGAACCTCCAAAATATTGATTTAAGATACCAAACTTGAGGTACTTTTCGTGGGAAACTTCGAGGGGCCTTGGAAAAGTTTGAGTTAAGGTAGAGTCGAGGTTACAACTAAGAATATGGGGATTTATCAACTTTGTCTGACTATATTGCATCATATGAGTACTAATCGTATCCTACAAAGTTTGTGAGGATGCTTGGAAGTTTGCGGTCCACGCTGCATACAGAATAAATATATAGTACCTACTAGCAGTCCGCCCCGGCGTCGCACGGGTGTAATAATGATATTATTGGTAATTTTTTTACACCTTGGGTTACATTATTGAAGTTTTCATACAGATCCCTAATAGTTAGACATATGGTATCGCAGACTTTTTTGTAGATATTGATCTCTTCTTTAAAACTGTAGTACATCACTTTGCTCTATTGTCAACAATTTCCGCAGCGTACGCGATATAAGGATTCTTTTTCACACGTTAGGTTACATTATAGAAGTTTTCATACGGATCTCTAACGTTTTTGAAAATATTCTATAGCCTATGTTCATCAGAGATAATCTAGGATTCTAATAGTAAAAGAATTTTTCAAATCGGTCCAGTAGTTTCGGAGCATATTCGATGCAAACAAACAAACAAACAAACAATCAAATCTTTCCTCATTATAATATTAGTATAGATACGTATAGTTTACATACTCGTAAGCAGTGACTCATAATAGCAAATACGTTACAAAGATAAGTAACTAACTACCACGTTAATACAATTGCCACATGTATGACGGTGCATCACTCGAGAACGGCTCGACCGATTTGGCTGTATTTTTTGTTGTGTTTGTAAATTAACAAGACAAGGTTTATATAAAAGATATTTTTTGGAAAATCCAAAGGAGAATTGAAAAATTCGGGAAAAGGTTAGAGACAACGTCTGATGGGTCTAATTATACAATAAATAAATACCCAACAGTCGTATCCTCCTGACCCCACGACAGACCCCACGCTATGATTCTGAGTCGTGGTTACCAGAAACTTAGACGACCATGAAAATTTGGAAGTAATATGATCTTTAAACATTTTAGATCGAACTCTTGCGTCTCGCCCAACACGCTACGATTAAATAAACCCTTTATGCGAAATTTCATCATGTGATGGTCATTTTAATCATCTAACTCATTTTACTTTTTCAAAAGTTCTAAATGACCAGCTAGTATTGAGGTTAACCTTAACAAACCTCTTCTAAAATTTTACTAGCTGACTAGCAACTAATGGATGTCCTCTCGAATATGCACTGACAATGTCGCCCCGTACAAATGAATGCAATTATACTAGCATAACGTAGTTCAAGTTTAAATATGATATCTCGTACGAATTGAAGAACAATGTCAGGGACGCGGCCTAAACAACTTCCTTCAAACATGTTTAAGGAGATTCAAATCTTAACCTAAGAACGACTTTTTTTATTTAATAAACATTTTTTACACTCCATAATACAATACAATTTTTTTTTAGTTCGGGATAGTTTCAAATCCTTGCCTAAAAACTACTTTTTGTATTCAGTACACATTTCTTACACACAAAAAACATTTAAAAAAATCATCTTTTTTTTTTGTTTCTTTCTACCTAAACTTAATGATTTTATAAGATTTGTTAAATAATCTCGGCGGGCCTGACGTCGGAACAAAATGCAACTAAACTATAGCATGCATAATTTTCTTTAATTTATATTGGTTTTCCTTTTACCTCTGAGAAGAAACCACGGATAAACTGAACACAGTTTCACTCATACATACATACATACATACAGAAAATCACGCCTGTTTCCCAGAGGGGTAGGCAGAGACAACGGCTTTCCACTTGCTACGATCCTGACATACTTCTTTTGCTTCATTCACTCTCATCATATTCATCATTCTTGTCGGTTTAGTGTTTCACTCGGGCACCAATAAATAAGCCGTATTGGCCTCGACTTTCAATCCGAAGGTCGTGGGTTTGAATCGTGGCCGTGCATCAATAGAAATTTCAGATCGAAAAAATTATATGCGCATTAACAGTTGCATAAAACGGTGAAGAAAAACATCGTGAGGAAACCAGTTAGTACTTTTGTAAGCGGCGACGGGCTTGCAACCTGTCAATGGAATGCAAAATACTGCATAAAGTGGGCATGTGTCATATGTAATGTTTGGACTTGCCTCTGACTAACCCCTTCAGACATCTTCAAAACACTGAGCGCCTGGAGATCTTAACAGGATGTCTACCGTACTTGGAGAGTACAGTTGTGCGCGATCCTATTTATTTATTTAATAAAATACAATCCTAGCCAGATAAAATTGTGTATACTTGAGTCAGTTCAGGTTGAAATCTGATATTAAGTGAAAATAGCGTAACATTGTCAGGGATGCGACCCTGAAGAACTTGTTCCAATCTAAAGTTCAAGGAAGCAAGACGGCTAGACTTGGCAAGTTCTCAATTTAAAACAAGAATATTTTAGGTTTTAATATTTAGCATTCCTATAAGCGGCGATAGACTTGCAAAGCTTATATGGAATGCCAGCAATTGAAAAACTAAAGTTTGAACTTGCCTCCGACTACTCTTTTTAGATTAGACATCTCCAAGGATCTAAGCGCTTAGATATCTGAGAGGATGTATACCTGGGGATTACAGACCTATTTAATATAAAAATATGGTTTTTTTAATTATTTTTTATTTTTTAGTGTACAATATGAATCCCTATTAAAGAAGAGATGTAGTTAAACCAATTCGGATAAAGATTGGTAGGTTGGCACAACATGTATTTCCATTTCCCTCTATCAGCCGTCATCTCATCACATCCTTTCTTACCTATGTCATCTTTCACATAGTCCATCATCTTTTCTTTCGCCTACCTTTACTTCTACATCCATCAACCTAAAGGGCATCACACACGGACGTTTTAATGTATATTAATATACATTACATCCTGGGATGTATAGCTTCAAATTATCTTAATGTATCACACACACAACAGGTAATGTAATGTATCTTTCCCTTCGTTCCATTATACGGAAATGTATTGAGATGTATAAAAAAAATGAATATTTTCATATCGCTCTATATCTTAAGATACGAAGATGTAAAAATGTATGTTATAGCTGTTGTGTGTGGTCTCTTGACGTTTTCTATGGGAAGATGTAATGAGATGTATCATGCTATAATGTATATTTTTACATTATAGCTGTTGTGTTTGAAGCCCTTTAATTTCTTAAAGGGAACTTACATTTTGCAATAATAGCAATTCTTTCTAAGTACCTATTTAACTAATGTTTTAATTATATCGTAGTTTGGTCTCCTCGATACAGGCTAGACCTAGTGAGGAAACCACTAAATGTTACCACTGTAGGCATATAGTTGTCTGCAAAGTACGACATCGTGTTTGATATGTATTCATTTTATAACTTTGTGTAAACTTGCAGTAATAAATATTTTTCATTTTCATTTTTCATTTTCATTTTCATTCTAACATACTTCTCGTATATATTTTGAAGGTACTCACAGGGTTATATTGCAGGGCAGTGACGTATGCCTGCACTGCCTGCTCCATGTCCCCAGCAGCCACAAGGGCTGCGGCCAGGTTGATGTAGCCATCAATGAAGTCGGGCTTCAGCCGCACAGCATGCCTGTAGTTCTCCAGCGCCTCTTGGAGCTGACCCCGCTCTTTGTAGACATTGCCGAGGTTGCTGTTGGGCACAATGTTAAAGTCAAAAAGTATTTATGACAATTCAAGAAGCCGTGTTGCCCGAGTGGAGGGTGCCTCGACTTTCAATCTGTAGTTTGTGGGTTCGATTCCCACCCAGGACAAACATTTGTGTAATGAACATGGATGTTTGATCTGTGTCTGGGTGTTATAATGTATCTTATCTATGTATTTAAAAAGTATATAAGTATTCTCATCAGTAATCTGGTTTCTATAGTACAAGCTTTGCTTAGTTTAGGGCTAGATGGTTATGTGTGAAATGTCCAACAATATTTATTATCTGGGCGCACGGCAGTGCCCCCGCCAAGTCAAGCAATAAAGCGGCACGGCTGTACCATCCTTTTCTCGAAGCATTAGCTAACTAACATAATTAGCTAACATTTACGTAATAACTTAAGACAGAAGGACCCTTAAAGTAGGGACTGAATAAATTAACCGACTTGGTATTACATGGATCTCACTACTTTTTACGGTAGAAGAACTGAGTTGCGTTGCGAGACTTGGCTTATTTTACAAGTTATGTTTTTGATGGCATTATTATTACCTGTAAGCTTCTGCCAGTAATGGGTTTTGCTTGATTGCCAATGTAGAAAACTGGGCAGACTTGTCCAACCTTCGGCATTGGAAGTGTATGGAAGACAGTAGCAGAAGTACACCTGTGTTTGTGCCGTCCTGCCTCCATAGCTGCATGCAATGAAGCTCCGCACTCTCATAGTCACCAGCTTGGTACTCCCTGTGGGCTAGCTCTAGGAGTCCTGACAGAGATTAAATAAAAAATTAATAAATAGAATCATGACATGTTATCCCCAAGTACAGTAAACATCCTCTCAGATCTCCAGGCACTAAGATCCTTGAAGATGTCAAGAGGGTAGTTAGAGACACGTCCAAACATTATATTTGGCACATGCTCACATTTTGCAGTAGTTAGCATTCCATATGTAACAGGTTGCAAGCCCATTGCTGCTTATAACAATACTAACTGGTTTCCTCACAATGTTTTTCATCAAGGTTTTGAACATATAAATATAGGTTTTGGTGCACATATAAATTTATGGAGCAGTAAGTCCATTAATGCACGCCGGCATTCAAACCCACAACCTTCGATATGAAAGTCGAGGTACCTCCCACTTGGCCAACATGGCTTTTTTTATGGATTAAATAATAATAATAATAATAACAACAATACTTTATTTGTTTCTTATTCACAGTAAATATATCAGTGTTTGAGGCCTCCATTGAAAATACCTGTTAGGAGAGCTCTCTCGTTCATAACATGATACCATATACTTAGATTAAGTTTTAAGAACATTTTTAAACATTAATACAGCATTAAGTATGTATGGAATATGAAGTAAACCCATCTAAAACCTAGGATTATAACGAAAATTTAATATGAATGGAAAAGTAAAGAAAAAGGATGTCTAAAAATATGTGCATCTGAGTATTTAAGTGTGTACCTATGCAAGTGTATAATTTTAAAGTAAAAATACTTACTCTTACAAAAACACTGTATGTGTACTTACTACACATACATACACACATGTGTGAGTGTATGTGCAAGTAGGATATTTATTGTTATGTAAATAAAAAGTTATAAAAACAACAAAGCATTTCATTTGTGTGCTTTTTACCTAAATAGCTGATAACTTAAACTTGGGAGAAGTGTAAATCACCCTGTGAGTCTTGTATCTATTTCTGAAAATACCATGACACTTAACCTATTGTATAAACTTTCTGAAGTAGCAATAACCTCATTGCTGCAGAATGTGATTATAACATGAAGGTTCGTAGCAAGTGGTTTGCTTGTATTCCATTTCAAAATGCAAGGAAACACCGATGCATCAAACAAGAACTCGCAAGATTACATCGGAAAAGTACAGTGGATTTTTTTCAAGGTGACGATAATAAATCGCAATACTTGAAAAAAAACTTACCCACTGTAGATATCTGCTGAATATCAGACATTTTGAGGATCACTGCATTAGCGGGAACACCGACAATTTGCTGGGACTGTGGTTGAGTCGTGACAGATTGCGGAACGGCATTGGCTTGAGGTTGCATTTTTGTAATCATCGTTCAAATCAAAAACAATTTTATTTACACACTGCAAATATTCGAATACATGGGAGTTTTTTTTAAATCTTTTTATTTAGCTTCTGATATTACAAATCAACTCATTACAATCACACACAACACGACGACACCACTTTGATTGCTAGCTTTATTATCTCACTTTACTTTAGCTCAGTCACAGAACAAGAACACTTTGCTTTTCTTTTGCCGTTGTTTCGCAAATCACGACAACTTCATTCTATTCAATTCACAAGTCACAACTCACAAATGAATTGACGCGCGCGGGCGGACCATCGACTACATAGCCTAAATGTAGTCGATGGGGCGGACGGACGGACTTTTCTTTTGAACGGTTGGCAGGGAGTGAATAAATAATCGATTTTTTAATTTAATCATCGACCTATAATAATTATTAATTATTATTATCATCGATTTATAATCATAAAATATAAAATTCTCGTGTCACAGTGATAAGCTCTTTGTCACAGTGTTTGTAACCAAACTCCTCTGAAACGGCTTCACCGGCTTGGAAGTGCTTGCCAAAAGAACCATAGAACATTATTTAGTCACTACGTTTTCTACTAGCTGTGTGCGTGCCGGACACATTCCGTCAAATAAATTCAAATTTTTAATGAAAGTATCATACACTCCAAATTGTCTAGATTGCGGTATTTTGCATCACGTCAGACGTACATCACGTCCTGACGGAATGTGTACGGAATGCGGCTCTACGACAAAATTCTCAGTTGGTTGGAAATAATATAGGCACATGTAATAGTATTTTGGCCTCGCCGCTATCTGTCGAGGCCAAAATACTATATAGAATCAGATTACTCACCGCTGGAACGGGATAGATAGGTTTGGATTTTATAAATATTTTTTTGTTATGTTATTAGGTAGGTTTTTTAATTATTGTACAATTACCTACGTAGTTACTAATAGAGTTGTGGTGTTTAGCTTTTTTTACGGGGGGGATATAGTCGTTGTCGACCAAAGCCCCATTAAATAAATAAAGATTTAAAAAATAAACTAGCTGTGTAGGTATTAGGCCAGTAGAAGTAGGAGCTGTACGGAGCTGACTGACAGTAGTGACAGTGTCACTGTGTCATGTCAACTGTCATAGTGAGTGTGACAAAGTTTTTAATTCGATCAAATCTGAAAAAGATTACGGAGAGAACTCAGTTCCAAATGTTCAGACAAGTCTTTGAAAAAATTACGTATTTCCGGTATTCTCTGGCGGTACTTTTTAGGGTTCCGTACCCAAAGGGTAAAAACGGGACCCTATTGCTAAGACTTCACTGCCCGTCTGTCTGTCTCATGAACCCCGTGATAGCTAGACAGTTAAAATTTTCACAGATGATGTATTTCTTTTGTCGCTATAACAACAAATACTAAAAACACAATAAAATAAATATTTAAGTGGGGCTCCCATACAACAAACGTGTTGTGTTTTTTTGCTGTTTTCTATAGATAATGGTACGGAACCTTTCGTGCGCGAGTCCGACTCGCACTTGGCCGGTTTTTAAATAGAGTTACTGTTGTTGTGTCGTTACGTTAGCGATACACATTCCAGTCATTAACAGAATCTGGGGTCTCAGAGGTTTGTTTGAAACAACAAACCAAGTAGGTAATTAGGTAGGCCTACCTGACCCCTGGTACTGCATCAAAAACAAGGAGTATACTAGTAGGATATTAATTTATTACTACCTACGTTATTATTAGTGTTGTTATTTCTCATGCAAAAAAATGAAAACCGTAAAAGGTTATCTAGTTACCTATTTTTTAAATTATTTCCTTGTAGTACATTTTGTATTCAGTTAAACTACTGTTATCATTAGTTATCATCGTTCTTTCTATAAATATTGCACCTTATAACTTGTTCCGATTAAACGATTATTATTAATACAATACAAAATGTATATTTATTCAATGAAATCATTACAAGTATACCTAAAATATTGGACGGACTTATTCATAAGGAATGTAAAAACGATTCTTAATACTGATATAAAATCACTTAACAAAGTTATTCTAGTAATCTAAATACGATAATAAATACGCCACTTCGGTAAGGTCCTGTGGTACGGATTCGTGGTAGCAAACATATAGCTCTTTGGGCTCTGGCTCGCTGAAGACTCGGCTGAAACAAAACGAGTATTTTAGTGGTATTTCATACAAAACAGGTATTTTAATGGTATTATTTTACAAACTATTGTAATTAGTAGACATAACGATAGTTATATATTTTAATAGTATTTAAATGAAAATATAATATCGAGTTACACCTAGTTGATTGTAAATAGTTGCGAAAGTATAATAAACGCCGTGTTGGCCGAGTGGGAGGTATCTCGACTTTAAATCCGAAGGTCATGGATTCGAATCCCGGCGTGCATCAATGGATTTTTCTGTTCGTAAATTTATATGCGCATCAAAAACACGTGCTTAAAACGGTGAAGGAAAACATCGTGAGGAAACCAGTTAGTATTCTTCACTGGGCTTGCAATCTGTCGCGTATGGAATGCTGACTACTGCAAAATGTGGGCATGTGCCAAATATAACGTATGGACGTACCTCTGACTACCCCCACTAGACATCTTCAAAGGATCTAAGCGTCTGGAGATCTGAGAGGATGTCTACCGTACTTGGGGATTACAGTCGTGATCCTATTTATTTTTTATTTTTTAGTATAATAATAGAGTATGTAACATAAGATTTTAGAGATGGTTTTTAGGGTCATATACAGTCGTGGTCAACTAATTAGGGACATGCAAGATAGTGAAGAACAATAACCGGTTATGTACATACAAATATAAAACCCTATTGATTTCTCAGTAACTATTATTTGCATAATTTGGTCCGATTATTATGCTTTAAATGGCTGTAAATAAAAGAATAAATAAATAGAAAAAAGTATTTAATATCAAAGGTTGAACATGTATTCAATTTTAAGGTATAATTCTGTAGCTGGACATTTAATTAAGGACAGTAAACTATAATGAAAAATAGAGTTAAACAAAACTAATAATCTGCAGTATTATAATATCTTTAACAGCTCCATTTTATTACGTGTAAAATCAGTACCCAGTAGCAAAACCTTTGTTAGTAATTACCGCTTGACACCGATGTGGCATAGACATTATCAGTTTCTGGCATGTTTCGACAGGAATGTTTGCCCATGCCTCACAAAAAGCTTCATTAAGTTCATCTAAAGTTGTGGTACGATAAGTGGCTACTTTTTTCTTGATTTCGTGCCAAAGGTACTCGATTGGGTTAAGGTCCGGGCTATTTGCTGGCCAATCTAGCACCGATACTGACTGACTGGTAAGAAACGACTTGACTGAACGGGCGGTATGTTTCGGGTCGTTATCATGCTGAAACGTCCATATAATAGGGAGATGCTCCTCTGCATAGGGAAGCATCGTTTCCTCCAATATTGCCTTGTATTGATGTTGGTCTAAGTTACCCTGAACTTTCCTCACAGGTCCCACTCCACGTCCAGAAAATGAACCCCACATTTTAATATTTCCACCGCCATGTTTCACCTGCTTTTTTGTGAATCTTGGATTCATTTCCGCTTTTACTGGACGCCGTACGTATTGCCTTCCATCTGAAGAAATCAAATTAACCTTGGTCTCGTCAGAGAATAATACATGTTGCCATTGGGCGTAGGTCCAATGTCCATATTTACGTGCAAACGCCAAACGAGCATTTCTATGTTCTTTCTTCAACAACGGTACTTTGCGAGCCACTTTTCCGAACAACCCTGCTTCTACCAGACGTCGTCGAACGGTCCTCGCTGAGACACCAGCTCTTTCGTCTGTCCCAAACACTTCGTGTTTAATTAAAATAGAGCTTAGAAACGGATCTTTCTTAGCTAACCTGGTTATCATTCTATCTTCTTGCGGAGTTGTTTTTCTCGATCTTTTTGTTCTGGGCACATTTAAATCTGTGTTATTGCGTCTGACATGTTGCACTGCATTGTATACCATAGTTTTTGAACAATTTCAATGTTCTGCTATCCTTCGGTATGGCCAACCATGCTCGACAACAAACTTCATGATAATTTTTCGTAGTGTTGGATCGCAACTTTTATTTTTACCCATTTTTCTTCAAAATATTTTTCAAAACTTAAAATAAATATCGGGATTGCCGCCAAAACTACCACGAAACAATAAGAGAAGAAGTAAAAAAGTATTGAGATTCAAATTTCGAAAATAGAACGCAATATCTCAGTGTCCCTAATTAAATGGCCAGCCAGCATTATTTGAACAAATAGCACTACGATAATCTATCAGCTATACTGGTCTCTCTTAGGTTTAATGTTTAAGAAGTTGTTATTGTTTGTATAATCGGGCACATGAATGACTAATTATACTTACATGTAAGAGATATGGAATATGGTTTAGACTCGTTGGAAAATAAAAAATAAATTCACAATTCGGTTTAACCAAAGAGTGTCCCTAATTAGTTGACCACGACTGTATATAATAAATGATTTTTGTTCTTTCTTTTCTTTCTCTTACTCGCTAAAAAAGGACGGCAACTACGGTATGCCTAGAATTTTTCAAGAAGTTCTTGGCTTCTAGGCTCTTACCCAACAACCCAGAACTGAAACGGCTCAGCATGTTTCTTGCTGACGCCGCATTGTTGTAGAAGGACGGCAGGCGCTCGGAATAACATTCCGTGTTCCTTCACAGCCACGAGGATTTTGTTCAGCGGGTTGCAAGGTGCGTGGTTTCTTTTGAACCTGGTAAAAAAAAGTGTGTGTGTCAGCTCCGACGCACGACTGGAGTTTACCAGATCGTGCTTAGAGCGTACCCCCACTATAAGATGTTTTGCCATCAATAAGAGTGAGAGAAAGCATCATAAAGTATAGGCAAAGTAAGGGTACACACTACCCACGATCTAGCTGCACTGCTCACACCAAATTAGAAAGTTGCGCACCAAAAACGTAACGAGGTCATGCGTTCAGTAGATTTTACTTCGAAAACCGATTCTTAAGGAGTAAACTCCAAAAAAAAAAAGCGTTTATTCATTGAAATCACTTGGATAATTCAGAATCGTCAAATTTAGTTTAATTTCATTAATTGTTTGTATTTTTTTTAAGTCTTTCTACTTTTTTAAACCAGTTAGTATTCTTTATAAGCGGCGATGGGCAGCCTGTCAAGTATGGAATGCTAACTAGCGCACAGTGTGGGCATTTGCCAAATATAATGCCTCTGACTACCACAACTAGATATCTTCAAAGGATCTGAGAGTCTGGAGATCTGAGAGGACGTACTTATTACAGCAGGATTACAGCCGTGATCCTATTTTTTTTTTAGATGTTTTTGGTGTGCTTAACCTAATATATTAAAAATATTACTGAGACACATCAGTAATATTTTTACCTTATACTATGCTGCAGTATTTCATGAATCCTTTTACAAGCAGTTCTGAATGTCCTTACAATGTATGAGTACAAAGCATTGTTGGAATTAGTCACTAATGTTGCCACTGGTGCTATAAGAATCCCTTTCTCAGATTCTAGCTGGACGAAGTGGAATAAGACGTTTTCGTCCCCAGCTGTTATTCTGTAACAAAGGTTTTTAGGTAGAATATTTTGTACTAGCTACTCTAGCCACAAACATGAAATAATATTTAAAAATAAATAAATCAATATCGGTAGGTATACACACAGCGCCATCTAGTCGCGAACTTAGCAACGTTTATTTTTTTTTGTACATATTATTGCTCTGTAAATAATTATAAATAATCTTCCGCCCCCGGCTCCGCTAGTGTAGTATCTACTTGAATCCAAGGCATAGACTGTGTATTTGGGGGCACGGCAGTGCCCCCGCCAAGTCGAGCGCGAAGCAAACACTGCCGTACCATCCTTTACTGGAACCATTTCGCCGCATTTTCAGGCCCCTATTTGAGAACCTCTGGATAAGACCAGAACGCTGAAATTTTCGTCATCCAGTAAGCCATAATCACGTACTTAAAATCCAAAATTTCAAGTCTGTAGGTCATTTAGTTACGAAGTTAAGCGAAAGCAAAGTTTCGCATTTTAGACAGACACTCACTCACTCACTCACTCACTCACTCACTCACTCATGATCATCAGAATAGAACTAGTACTTCCCATAAACTCAGAGAGCTGAAATTTGGTACAGAGTTAGGGTTTAATGGCCACATAAAGGGAAAACCATAAAAACTAGGATAATCGAAGATCTGGAGTACCTGGTGACCCTGATAAGAAAACACAAGAGCCTAACCAAACTATTAGAGATCGACATACCGCCTTTACAAAAAATATTCAACTACTGGACCGATTTGAAAAATTCTTTCACCATTAGAATCCTACATTATCCCTGATGAACATAGGCTATAGTATATTTTCAAAAATATTAGGGATCCGTATGAAAACATCGATAATGTAATCCAAAGTGTGAAAAAATTAAAAAAAAATCCTTATATTGCGTTTGCTGCTGAAATTGTTGACAATAGAGCAAAGTGATGTACTACAGTTTTAAAGACGACATCAATATCTACAAAAAAGTATGCAATACTATTTGTCTAACTATTAGGGATCCGTATGAAAACTTCGATAATGTAACCCAACGTGTAAAAAAAAACCAAAAAAATCCTTATATCGCGTACGCTGCTGTAATTGTTGACAATAGAGCAAAGTGATGTACTACAGTTTTAAAGAGAACATCAATATCTACAAAAAAGTATGTAATACCATACATCTCACTATTAGGGATCCTTATGAAAAATTCGATAATGTTACCCAAGGTGTAAAAAAATTACCTTTATCATTATTACATCCGTGCGACGCCGGGGCGGACTGCTAGTACGCAATAAAATTAAAGGAAAACTCTGGATAAGACTAGACTGGCTTTTATACTTACAAGTTTACAAGAAGAAATAGTTGAACGATTAACTTTATTCTAATCGAACATTACATACACAAATTGAATAAACAAATTAACAAATTAAATAAACTAAAATATTAATTTCGCTCAAAATTTGATAAAAATATAATGCATTGGACTAAGAGCGGCGGTGATACCAGCGAACACGTCGCTAGATGGCGCTGACTGTATTTTAAACGCGCTTACGATTTGTTTTTATAATAAAAAAACAACTCATAAAAAGAAAAAAAAAACTGTGTCAAATAAGAAAATCTAATAAAATAAATCAATAAGCCCACGTTTCTACAAAAAGAAGTGAAATCCCACCAAAAACATTCTGTAAAAAACTAGCCAAGTCTCGATGGAGCTGCTTGTTTATCTCTAAAAAGTAATGAAATCTAGACAAAGTCGTGTCAAGTCTGAGGTTCTTTACTGCGATTTCTTTATTATTATAGAATGTTATGTGACTTGGCCGTCAAAATACGTCTATTTTATGTTAGATCGGTGGTCGATTTGACGCTCCAAAAAGAAGACAGCAGAAGTCAGCATTGTCAATGCTGAATGCATGTGTTGCACGATCAACAACAGCCTAAACTAAGACACTAGCGTCCAATTACCAATACCTGTATTGGCTATTATCTTGCATAACAAACATAGGTAGTTACAACAGATATAACATTACGTGTAAACAAAATTGACTTGTACCCACTAACGTATAAAGAATGTTCAACGGCCAAGTCACACAACATTCTATAATAATAAAGAAATCGCAGTAAAGAACCTCAGACTTGACACGACTTTGTCTAGATTTCATTACTTTTTAGAGATAAACAAGCAGCTCCATCGAGACTTGGCTAGTTTTTTACAGAATGTTTTTGGTGGGATAAGTATTACAAGTTTAGTTACATCTAAATCCGTTTGGTCGTGGTAAAAACCGGCCAAGTGCGAGTCGAACTCGCGCACGAAGAGTTTCGTACCATTATCTATAAAAACGGCAAAAAATCACGTTTGTTGTATGGGAGCCCTACTTAAATATTTATTTTATTCTGTTTTTAGTATTTGTTGTTCTAGCAGCAACAGAAATACATAATCTGTGAAATTTAAGTGAACAGACGGACAGCGAAGGCTTAGTAATAGGGTCCCGTTTTTACCCTTTGGGTACGGAACCCTAAAACACAAACTTTCGGATTCAAGTTTTATAGTAGAATAATTTACCTTTGTACGGCTACATGATTAATTTCATTGAGCAATGATTTCCTAATGTCTGACATGTCGATGCTTCCACTCGCTCTGCTGCCCTCCTGAAAATGAAGTGATGATTCATAGCTATACAAAAAAGCCCTTATAGTTTAGCCATGTCTGTCCGTCCGTCCGTCCGCAGCTCAGTTTTTTTTCTCTTATAAACACAGAGTTCACTTAAAATAAGATACAAGAATAATACTTAAATATTGCGTTTTAAATGATTACACCTAGGAGCCTAGTTCAGGGACTTTTAGTACTAAAAAGCTATAATTTGTCATTTCATATTAGACACGCCGACAAGGTGGTAAAATAAAACCTTGAATTTAGTACAAAATATACCATTGTAAAAAAATTTATCGTTGTTAGCTGTATGAACTGTTGAATAAAATAGATTTACAATGTTCTACATTTTCCTAAGTTGGTAATATTGCTCATACATTTATCTATGTTGGCAGTATCTGCTTTTGTTACTAAGTTAATAGTAGATATAAGTTTTGCCTATGTTTGGTTGTCTATGTCACGCACCTGTAACAGCACAGTGATCGGTTATTTAATAAAACAGCTTGATAATAAAACAGCGGCGTTATTTATTAATAACTTTATGAACTGCGGAACCTTACCGTGCGCGGCCTGACACGCATTAGGCCAATTTTTATGGTAAAACTAGCTTTTTACCCGCGACTTCGTCTGCGTATATCCAAGAAATCGATTTTGGGCGGCTTTATTACAACCTTAAAATTCCTGAAATATGATATTAGTATAAATTGTGTAGAGATTCATACTTGTCTGTCCCAATCTGAATCTGAGCCAGAAGAATCTCGTCGATTCCTTTCTCTATCTGCCCTTCTGCCTTGAACGCGGTCCTCGCTTATTTCACTGAAAAAAAAATCTATTTACTATATGATCTTGTTACAAAGCCACGTTTAATTTTCTAACTTCAAACTATGTTCGATGTTCCAATTTTAAAAGAAGCGTTAGTGGAAACTTTGGCGCCAATAGCAAAAGGGTTCGACCAATCACAACTCAACAAAAATAATATAGCGACTCGGTTAGCCAATCAGCACCGGTTCGACTCTTGGAATGGACGGTTCCCTCTTTTCTACGTAAATACGTAAAAATGTACGCATGTTTCTCCCTCTACATACTTACAAATCTTTCAAATGGGAGAGCCGTAGTTTCAGAGATTACCCTCCGCATACAAACTCGAAAAATCGCACTAACACTTTATAATATTTGTTAGATTAGCTATTATTTTTAGGTTATTTAGATTTGGCGGCGACTGGCTTGCAATCTGTCACGTATGCCTACGCCTGTGCCTAACCCCTTTAGACATCTTTAAAGACCTGAGCGCCTAGAGATCCGAAAGGATGTCTACCGTACTTGGGGATTACAGTCGTGATCCTATTTATTTTATTTTTATTTATGCCTTGTTGGTAAAACTTTTGTAGGCGTTTGACAACTCACCTGTTACTTTTCAAGCTGTTAGAGTCCTCGGAATAGCTAACATCCAAACTGGAATGTCTATACTTCTGGGCGCCGTTGTACCATGGATTGTACAAACTATGGTGACTGCCGTAGTTCAAAGAGTTGTCGCTGGTGGCGCTAGTGTTTATCTGTTCCGATGAGTTGTGGCGTCGTTTGTTGTCAGTTCCTTTTGATAGTTTGAATGTCGAAGACTTTAATGTACCCTCTGTTTTGATTGCTGAAATAATAATCATATCAGTACAGACAGACAGAGTTACATTTGCATTTATAATATAAGTACCTATAAAAGTAAAGATATTTTAACTTTTCTACTAATAACTTTCCCATCACGCCATACCATTCAGATGAAGTTGGAATAAGTTTTGAAAAATATTTTTCGAAGACAAGCTTTTGTAAAATATTGGGTCAATAAACAAATAAATCATAAACAATTTTAGGTCTTTTGTCAACCAACAGGTTGCACCAGCGCTATCCTAAGGAGTTCCATTGTGAGTGTCTGTTGAACAGCTCCCGACTCCATCATCAGATCAGCTCGCCGTCATCATATTATTGCATTGTCACCGAAGTTACATAAGTATGCGAAATTTCAGCTCAATCGGTTGGGGATAACTGCTTCAAAATTAAATTGCAAGATTCCACCTTAACGAACATAGTAACATACATACATACAATGCAAGTTAAATATAAGCTTGTAAAAAAGACATATTTCACGACCTATAATAGCAATAACACAAGCTTTTTACTATGTACCACGAGCGAAGCCGCGGGCGGAAGCTAGAACCAAACAAACTCACAATTAAGCTCCTTCATCTTCCTCCCGTACTTGGTAAGGCATTCGGGTGATATTTCAACCTGGGGCTGCGTGTTCGAAGAGAACAATGACGCCAAATGCTTGTCCAACCCAACCTCGTACAACAAGTCCAGACAGCTCTCGCACTCCTCGACGTAAAATGGAGAAGGTGGAGTCGGGCCTATAGCCTAAAAAAATTAAACATGATCACGTCTGTAACATCACGGAGATCCCTGAAAATGTCTAATTGGGGTTGTCAGAGACTAGTCTGAAGTAACAAGCGCGCCTTCTTGACTGACAGGTTGCAAAATCACACTAATATTAGGTAGTTTGTGTTACTTAATCATTCTAAATTGTTAGTAATAAATAATATAGATAAATAAAAGGAGATTACCTTTAAAAAAACATTTAAATGAGGAACCATCACCAACGCCAATTCTAGAGAAGTATAAATAAATATAATTATGTACGTAATTGAGTATTTAGAGAAAGAACAATTAAAAGCCTACGTCTTACAAGTTAATATAGCGATAAATATGATATAAGAATCACTACAGAGCATTTTAAAGCGAAAGCTCGTATTCGATACAATGCTGATTTAGAAGCAAAGCAAGAACGGCAAGCAAAGATCCATCTTTAAACGCTGATTTTCATTGCCACAGCTTCAAAAATTTAGACAACACTAATGTCATACTAAATAATCACTTACACTATTCTAAGATTTTTTAATAGTCACTATGGACATTGGGATTGTCTAAATTCGATGAAAGTGAAGTAGAGATTCTGGTGAATAATCTTTTTTGACGTGACGTCTTATAATTCAATGGAGCCGGCTGCACGCACCAAAAAACATGACTCATGCGGCGTTACCTCACTCTGTAGCGTTCCATTTAAGGCTTGAAGTGCAAGCGAGAGCGCGGAACGAGCGACAAAGAGGCACAATCACAATTGTCACGTTCAACTATCGTCAGTAAACAGACTTTACAGACAACCTGTTTTTTAGGCATTAAATCTTCAGTGTCGTGGATCATGCCTGGGACCATAAAACAAACTTACAATTTCAGTGCATCCACCAGCTTCCATCAGAGTGGCTAACACAAAATGGCCTTTACCCACAACGAGAAGAAACCAACGCCCGTCAGGTATCCTGAAAGTAAAAACAATGATGATAAATAAATATTTTTAAATCATTCAGAATAAATAAATAAATAAATAAATATTGGTGGACATTGCATACAGCGCCATCTAGCCCCAAACTAAGCAAAGCTTGTACTATGGGAACCAGATAACTGATAGAATACTTAAATACTTTGTTTGCTGTAAATACATACTTATTATACATGTTAACACCCAGACACAGAACAAACATCTATGTTCATCACACAAACGTTTATCCCGGGTGGGGATCAAACCCACAACCTACAGCGCAGAAGGCAGAGCTACTACCAACTGAACTGTGAGGCCAGTCAGAATTGCTAATGGAAGTTCATAAATTAGGGAGCCCGAAAGTAGGTTAAGCTCTAATCTGTGTGATGAACATAGATGTTTGTTCTGTGTCCGGGTGTTAGTATTTATCATATGTATGTATTTACAAAAATAAAAGTATATAAGTATTCTATCAGTTATCTAGTTCCCATAGTACAAGCTTTGCTTAGTTTGAGGCTAGATGGCGCTGTGTAAAAATGTACACTAATATTTATAATTTATTATTATTTATTAATATTCGAAAAATATGATCTCTTTTAGCAATAATGGCCATATTAATCGTTTTTGTATCCTGAATTACTTTTATATTTTTTTTGTGTCCGGTAATAATTATATTCTATTCTACTTGGTAAGAATGATGAGGTGATGATGATATTAATAAATTATTACTCAACAAGGAATCCCTGTCTTGTTTTCGAAAACCGTACTTAGTACATTTATGTACTTAATGAAAATACTACCTTTTGAGTCGATTCACCACTAGTCTGAAGCTTGCACAAGAACATAAAAAATAAAAATACTGATACATACTCCATACACTACACACACTACACTACTGATACATACTTAACAAGATCAGCTTGTTTCCCAGAGGGTTAAGCAAAGACTTTCCACTTGCTACAATTCTGACATATTTAAGTACATAAATAGGAATGTATAGTTTTAAAATGCAAAACTACCTGTACTCATTGGCATCATTTTTACTCTGCCGTCTGTATTCATTGATAAAAACTTCTTTCCACATAATCAGCTTTTCCAATTCATTATCAGTGCTCAATTTTAAAACCCCATTCAACTTCAGATATGCATTGACTTCCTTCAAATCTTCATCTTGTAAATGGGAACTGAGTAGATGCCCTGAATGGTATAAGCAAGCTCCAATCACGGTGTACAGTCTTTGGAAGTTTTCTACATCATCAGTCTGAAATAAAATGATAGGTATTATGAAAAAAATTCACTAGAATAATCATGTAAAACTTGCACTAAATTTAATTTAAGTTTTTAATTAATGGTTCTAACATTGGGTCATTATGGATAGTTCTTTTTTATTTGTACCTATATCTACATAACTATCTATTATAAAAGAAAATGCTGTTCATTGGTAATAGCATCATTTGAAAACTGCTAAACAGAAAATGCTGTCTTTTATGGGATTATTTAAATTTGGACAAGACAATGTCTGATCATCTAGTATTAAATAATAATAAGAATGAAACATAAAAACGATTATTCCATAAACATACCCATTCTCGATAATCAGCTGCTTCCAACTCAGTAATTGCATCATCAACTTGTACTTTTACTTCCAAAGGCAAGGAAATAGAATGAGCTGCTAAGACATCTTCAAAATTTCTTGCAACCAATCCTTTTGATGGGAGCATATTTACGAAAATCCTTGAGAATAACACATCCAATTTGTCCACATTATTGGGCTTTGTGAAAGATGATTTCAGAGACCCATACAAAAACTCCAAAACTCGTACGATATCAGCTACAACCTTCTTAGCACAAAATAGATCAACCTCATTATTTGGAAGTGCTATCAAAAGTAGGTCACTGTAGTGCTGTGTGTATACCACATTTATAAGTTTATTGCTGTAAAGAACTGTTGAAGATTTTGGTTGGCTAGTTCCCAAAGACATCGGGGCTAAATGGTTTATCGTTACATAGGCCCCTCGGGTATTGTACAAAAAGTTTTGATTGTAAGGTCTAGGGTAGCAATATAAAACTCCACTATCATCGTTGCTATCCATATCATTACAGCATATGTATAGAACTGAACACAGAGAATCTTTCACAACCTGAGTCAGTTCATTTTCTGGGGTGCTTTTACAGGTTAATAACCTTTCTATATCTATTTTGTAGTCTTTACTAGGAGCTTGGAAGGTAAGTTTTGGATTAGCATGATCCTCAATCGCTCTTTGAATACCACTGTTTAGGTTGTAAGCATTCACTTCAATGCCATTGATTTTGAGTAAATAATATCCTTTTTTCACTTTAGGCGTGTAAATTGTCCTGGCTTCTATTAGAAAATCTTCAATCACCAGAGTTTTTCTATCAGAATGAGTTGTGAGGCTGATACCAAACAGTTTCTCTATTTGGCAGTTTTTCTCGCTTGGAAATATCATGTTTCTGCTGACCTAAGGATAAACAGTAAATCAGACTTTTCTCTAGCATTATATTATTAACTAGTGGAAACCCTCAAGATCTTGTTCACGACTTCAACCCTGGCTGCATACAAATTTCAAGTTTCTAGGACCAGTAGCTTAGGCTGTAAGTTGATAGATCAGTCAGTCAGTACAGTAATGCAAGAGTTTTACATATCCTACTAATATTATAAATGCAAAAGTTTGTGAGTGTATGTGTGTGTTTGTTTCTCTTTCATGCAAAAACTACTGAACGGACTTAAATGAAACTTTACAGTAATATAGCTTATACATTAGAATAAGACATTTACCACTTTCTATCCAGGTACCACGTGGGCGAAGCCGCTGGCGGAAGATAGTGATATATATTTATAAGTATGTTTTAATGTAACTCACTTGTATATCCACTGGTAAAGTATTTTCATCAGAGCTTTGATTTTTTCCAGTGCCTGAGTTAACACTTGATCCAGATGCAAGGTTGTCTTTTGTCTTACCAACTTCCGAGGTCTTTGATTTGTGTCCTTTTAAAACCTTGAATATCCTGCCTGTAATATTTTTTTTTCAAACTTAGGTAGGTACATTGTCTTCTTGATGATCTTTGTGGGGTGGTGGATAAGTGCCTAACTAAGTTGCAAGGGGAGCAGGTACAATCCTTGCAGCAGGACATAATGTTTGCATGACCTACAAATATTTGTTTTGATCTGGTATGGTAGTATTACTTATGGTACTTGTAGTGTCTGATACCCACGACACAGGAAACCCTCGTGTTAGTTTATGGCTTTGTAAGTGTCTATTAATTATTTATTTTTAAGTAGATACCTCTGGTGGATCGCCTTGTTGAAGATCGTTTAAAATTATTACGAAGTTTGAAAGTTTCGCAATTCTCCAGAAGCGATGTTTTTATGTTTGGTGGGCTTTCTATGGACAATTTAGCTTTGATAAAAACTAGTTCTCCGTCTTCTCCCACATCAGAATCCCATTCTGGCACTGAGCTGGAAAGGAAAGTACCATGAATTAAATTGTAAAATAAAAATAAACTAGCCTGAAAATTATAAGGTTGATATATACCTTTCGGAATCAGAATATTTGGAGTCATCTGTTGAATCAGTCCAATCATTGTCTGAATCGCATTGACTATCACAAGTTACTTTTCCTTTATAACTATTCATCATTCATACTAGAATATAAATTAAATTAACAACGAAAATGACAAAGAAAAAATAAAAACAACACCAAACCAAAACAAACAGGTTTACTCTTTGACATTGACATTACTAAATGCCTAACATCGACAACAACAAACTTGACTACACAGACAGATTAGAACACCAAAGTTGGTGCATATGCCTAGTATGGTGGTGGTAGTGGCATGCATGGCTGAGCTTGGTTACCAAGTATACCAAGTTAAAAGTAAAACCAAGCTTTGGTATTTTAAAAATAGATAAAACAAATGTTTTCTTTATTAATATATTGTATATTTTCTATATAATTATTGTTAGAAAAGTTTTTATAGTAAAGATAATAATCAAAAGTCATGTCATGACATGAAGTAGCAAACCGGACAAATTAAGTTTTTTATTTTTTATTTTTTTCTTGTTTGTTTTGTTGTCATACCCTACTGTGTTTTGACAATTGATTGACACGAAAATTCAAATATGGCTAAACCAAAGTTGCAATAGAATATTTTTACGATAAAAAAATGAAAACAGTCTAAACTTTGTGTAAAAAATCATTTAGTGTCAATGTGAATTACTTACTCTCTATCAATATCACTTAATCCAAAAGTAGGCGAAAACTGAAATTTTGGAAATATTAAACAAATAGCTAATCGTCTTAACATAAACTACAACATGTTCCTCATGGATAATGAAGAGTTTGATGAAAATAATGACTCGGTAAACTCTTCATCCAGTACAGTACTTGTGACCCATGGAAATACAGGCCCCAGTGCCGCCGACAGTTATCTAAATTATGATTTTGGATACCCCTTCAATTTTGCCAACACATCGAAGAATCCAGATTCAAACTTAGCTTTTGGGCAAGGGAAAGCTAAGTTACCTCAATTTTCAGCGAAATCTAAAAAAATAGAGCGCAATTTTAATAAAATCAATGCAGACCCAAAATGTTTGCAGTGTAATGATGCAGCAGAACCATATATGCACGTCAAGTTGGTAAGTCAGAAATACCTACATGGTACATCTATCAACCTGTGACTACACCTAGTTAGGTAGGAGATAATGGTGTAAGTAGGTATAATAAATAATATATAAGTACCTAAGTAGGTAGGTTCCTAAAGTATGTAGGTGCTTATAGTGTAGGTATTAGTTAATTGTTAATTATTTTTAGGATACGCTAATGAAATTGAAGGATAGCACAAGAAAACTTATCTGCTTGTTGGAGGAGATTCAATCCAAGACTCATTCAAAGAATATGAAAACTTACGACAATCGCCTTACGGAACTCATACAACCAATACCGAATACCAATGCAGTATGATTTTATTTATTATTATTTTATTGGTAACTGAACGGTGAGTTAAAAGTACCTACCTATTTTATCTACTAAACAACAATGGCAGCTAGGTAGGTACTAGGTACCTATCTACTATAATATGTAATTACCAATCCATTAGTAATAGGTAGGTAGGTACCTACCTAAAATAATCAACTTTAATATTTTCTTTTAGTTCCCTTCAGTAACCGATGTTATTGGAGCTTCTGCATTGAAGAAACTAGAAAGTCAAGCTAAAACCTTGAATGCAATTTACGTAGAGGTACAAAATAACTACTCTTAAAAGGGGTGAACTCAGGATGACGCTTGGGGGTTTAGATGAGTACACTCGATTGTGTAACTAGATTAGTTTCTATAATTTTTATATTTTTTAGGAAGAAGAGGACGACTGCTCCGTATACAAAAGATTAACAAGAAAATGCCACTGTCTGAACCAACAAGAATACAACGATTTTATAATACATTTTAATGAAGACACAAAGTATTTTACAAGTAATACTGGAGAGATTATAAAAAACATGCGCATTTTGAAAAAGTTTCTATACATGGGTGGAGATTATGGAAGGCATGCATTGATGTTTTTGAATGAGGTAACTAGTAACCTGTGTACTAGTTATATATTAGGTATACTACGATTAAAATAAATATAATACGTTGCAGGAAGCTATTGCCTAAAATAAATAAACAAATTTATTTTCAGGGCCTATCAGATTCCTCACGCACAGAAAAAGTAGACATTACTCAAGGATGTTCTTATGCCGACGTGTGCAATATATTCGAAGACCATTCAATAGTAGTCATTTGTATCTCATGGCCATGTAAAAATGAAAACTACGGCGATTCTCAAACACAAGTAAAAATTTTAAACCTACTCGATCTATAGATGATACAGTGTAAAACAATACCAACAGCTAATTTGTAAGTACCTACCAGCATAAATCTATTTTATTTTTCAGGCATTAACAGCGGGTTTATTGTACAAACTGGCTCAATTAGAAGAAGGTCGAAGATATCTTAAATTCAGTTCTAAAATAACAAACGATTTAAAAAAAGTTATAAGGAAGAAAGCTTCTAAACTAGAATTTGATACTTTGGAGTCGTTGAATGCTACATTGAATTTGATGCATCCTCCACTGGCCCAACACATAAACGTTACTTATTACTGCCAGCCTGCAGATGAAGGTAATAAGAAGTTTAGTAAGAAAAATTACCAAAGCCCTTACAAATATCACAGAGGCATTACTGAAACCCAAACGTACAGAGCTGAAGTGTTTAATAATTATTGTATAAAAAGACCAAAGATCACACCTGTTTATACTGTCTAGATTTGGGACGTTAAACTATGGAAATTTGATTTAGGTAGGTAACTAAAGTAACTTTTATTCTCATTTTTTCCTAAAAACCCTCTTATTTGATGGTATGTAGGTACACTATTTTTAAATCTAATATCTTGCAGGTGTTGGAAATAAAACAGTGATCTCACTTGTACAATATCGTCAGTACATGACACTAGATGAACTTTTTACACATTTAGATTTACTAAACAACTTGAGCAATAACGAAAATGGGAAACAGGAACTGGCAATGTTTTTACCAGCCTTGCTTTGTCTATTCAAAAATTTACTCGTGGAGTACGACAATAGTGAAATGAATATTATTATTACAAATATTCTGAATAACATAGTTTCGAGAAGCATGATGAAACCAAAAGATTTACCAAAAACAGTTGTTATGGCTGATACTGCTACAGAAGTAAGTTGACTCTTAAATAAAATTGTAATACTTACCTCTATGTAGGTATGTAGTGCCTGTGAACTTAATTAGAAAATTCCATTTATTTTTAGCCAATATTGATGAAGAATGAAATAAACCAAATCCCCCCAAAGAAAAATAATACGAAGAAATTAAATAAATCAAAATTGGGGTTGGGATTGGCGCCTAATAAATTCAGACAGCCTTCAAAACGAAAAGGTACCTACCCTACTTTGATACGACTATGGCATACGCAGTTCTAAACCATAGTGTACAACTGTCTTATCTTTAAACTATCTGCAATCAGCAGATTTGACCAGCCCCATCTTACTACCATTAATTTAGACCCCCTGTCTTTATCCTGAATGCATCCCTGTGTGTAATATTATAGTGTTGTGCCTTAATGATTTTATATACATTCAATCATTTTTAGAAGTTTTTAAATGTTCAGTTGCAGATTGGGAACCTCCATGTACCCCCCTAAACAGATCGAGAAAATTCTCTAAAGGTAAGTTATGTAGGTACAGGTACCTATCTATATGACTAAAAATTTATATGACTAAAACTTTTCACAATAAAGATATTATATCAAAATGATACGTTTTAGAATTTATTATCGAAATATTTTATATACCTACTATTAAAATCAACTTGTGATTTATTGTTAAAGATAGGTAATATGTAAATCTAGATTTCTATTAGAATAGATTTTTGATAAGTAATTATACATAATTTATATCATTAATTTATTCGAAAAGCTAAGGCGGACCACGCGCCGACGTGTGTTTGTCGTCATAGCAGCGGTGGGTAGGATTATTTATCGAAGTGATTAAAGATGGGTACATCTTTATTCACATATACTATACATTATAAAATAGGAGACGTGGCTTGTTCACAAGTATTTCTTTTTTCGTTTCGAACAAAAATAATCGTCGACTGGGAGCGCCTTAAGTTGGAATCTTGCAACTCAATTTTGGTCTGATGATTGAGCTCGAATTTAGTCATAGGAACTCCCTAACTACACAACATAAACACGTCGTGTTTGGGCTCGCTGTATTTGTGACGAGTACCTACTAAAGCCCTAGAATTTATAAAAGCTTGATTTTAAAAATATATTTAAAAAAAAACTTATTTTAAAATCATATCAATTATGATATGATATAATTATATATTTACCTAATACTCTAAAATAACTCTTTATTGCAGAGTCGAGAAATCCAGTAATAGTGGTTCCTATAGAAGAATGAAAAAATGAAGTAGGTACCTACCTAAAAATGTTCTAGGAATTTACAGTAATAATGTAAATACTACAAACTCGAAATGAAACAAAGAAATAAAACATTTTCGTTAATAAATATATTATAGTAAATAAATAACAAAATAAATCCCATTAAGTAGTTATAAATTACCAACTTTGTTATTATTTAATCGTTTTTTTTTTTATAACTTTCACAATATTTATTAAGTATTACAGGAAGAAATATTATTATTAATATTTCTTCCTGTAACATTCCCAATTCTCATTCATACTTCCTCCTAAGCCTTAGTTGGAGTTAAAAGTAAAGTACCCATCCTTCTATCCTACTCCAGTAGATATAAAATGCTATAAAGGAATGTTTATGGTACATTTATGTGTGATAGAATAAATTATGTAAAAAAAGTGCAATAATTTGCACCTTTTCAAATAACAAATTGGGCTTTTATTCACTCATTTAACAGCCTTGTAATTGTAAATCAAAACCAAAGACGACAAAATCACTATCTTAATTAAAATAAAATATATATTTACAATCTATAATCCCCTAAAAACATTGAGATCTAAAAAAAACTTTATCAAGCACTATGCAAACCAAACCCTGTGCTTTTTCATATCAATAATAATACATAATTACAATTTATTAGTCAAACTGCCCATCATCATTATATTTGTAAGCATTATGTCTGGTATCTCCATAGTGAGTTAAACTCCGTTTATTCATTGGCATTGGGGCTTTTTGTTTAAACATCATAGCCAGTAATATATAAAATCCTCCAACAATCTTACTAAAGAAATCCAATACCCCCAAAAACATTGGTGTCGAATTTTTAATCAGAATTGACATTTCTCTTATAAGAGCAAGTATGAAGTTACCCAAAAAGTTAATAAAAGCTGTACTACCCGTAAATATTGCAATAACAAATGCAAATAAAAATGTAAAAAAATCTTTTACATTACTTATAGATAAAGCACTCTTCAAGTTGAATACAACTTCATTGTAAGTTTCATTCAAAGTTACATCAGGTAAAACTTTGTTCTCGGAAGTTTCTTTGCCCCTCACCTTTTTTGTTCCGCCTGTAAGTATAGGTTCTACTTCTAAAAATGCATCTGTGATGTGTCTTAAGCATTTCAGAGTCACAATAATTTCTTCTTCTCTGAATTTTATAGTTCTGATTTGGAACCAAAACACTCCAAATGGTTGATTGTCTATTTCAGTGCAAATACATATGCCACCGGCCGGACCGCATCCAATAAAATCGGTGTCTGTAATACCGATCCAGCTTACTTTTGAGGAAACGGAACTTAGCTTCTGTTTAGCTTCTAATAGATTTTTTTTTAACTCCAATTCAGCAGCACTAACAACAACAATATCACGGTAACCAATACGTTGGTTTATGAGTCTTCTCTCAATGTAGCGACCCAAAAATATCCGTGACTTCAACGTTTCTTTCACGTAGTTTTGCAGTTTCGTAGATTCAACATCTTCAATACCCTCGTACTGTGACGAAGCTATAGACGAGCTGGCTATAGATGGACTTTGTCGTAATGCACTCATATTGTTTTAGGCAATCCAATTGCACTTTCGAATTTTACTCAATCAATACACAAGAAAAAGCATTAGGTAGGTAATTGAGCACCTATTGCTTACCTACGTTCGTCAATGTTTTGATTTAAAACGAATTATCAAAGTAAAACTACTCCTAAACTTATGCTCTTTGCATAAACTAAAACTAATCAAACATCTGATACCGAAAGACCGAAAGTAAATAAATCAAATTGTAGAGGTGGTGCGTATTTACTCGACCAGGTTTGTAACGGCAGAGCCACACTTCCGTGTCGTGTCGTGGCGCGACACGCCACGAGCCTATCGCTTTCATACATTTAGTATGGTTAGAGACACATTTGGGTGTCGTGTCGTGTCGCAGCGCTATCTGTCGTGGCGCGACAGCTCGCTACCGATTGCGCCAGAGCGGTGGTGGGGGTTGAATGAATGAATGAATGAATGAAAATGCTTTTATGACGCGACACGACACAACAGGCAAATGTGTTTCTATACTGGCGCGTGCCTCGTGGCGCGAACCATAGATTTAGGATGGTTCGCTCTTATATCTATGGCGCGAACACCTAGCAGACATATTTAATTTAATTTGCAGCATAGTGATTGACGACCTTATTGAACTTAAACGTCAACGAAAATTTTTTTTTTCCCCCTAGGAGTTTCATTGCTAAGAGAAATTGAAGGTTTTCATCAAAATTACTATACCCTGCAAAGAGCGCGCCCGTATACTCTGTGGAGCGCGCCCGTATAGTACTCTGTGGAGCGCGCCCGTATACTCTGTGGAGCCACGACACGACACAGTAGTGTGCACACCCACCCCACGCGAGTGGCGTGTCGCGCCACGACACGACACGGTAGTGTGTCTCTGCCATAAACCTGGCATAGGCATAGGCATAAAAAATTACGTACCAGGTATGACGTCACAGTTTGAACGCGTATTTTGTACTTGAAAGTATTTTTGTACTTGGTATTTTGGTACTTGAAAGTGTTTTCATACTTCAACGTATATTTTTGATTCCTTGGGGTTGCTGGGTGGAGTTGGTTGGGCTGACATTTATTTCTGTACTTTATACTATTTTCGTACTTGAAAGTGTTTTTATACTTCAACGTATTTTTGATTCCTAGGCTGGGGGGGTGCTGGGTAGAGTTGGTTGGGCTGAAACCAAATACTTTAAAGTATTTAAAACCTGGTTTATCAACCTGGTATTTGATGGAGGTGGTATTTATTAGACCTGGTACGTCAAAACACAAGTACGACCCACCTCTATCAAATTGTTTTTTTTTATGGCTACGCAAATACTCATTCAACGAGTTTCTCCTCGACTTGAACTTGAAGTGAGGGTAAAAATCAACGTTCTTGTCTGTTGGCCCTGTGACTGTGAGTGATCTCACAGTGTCACAGTAGCATTTCGTTAGCCAATATTTGCCCGTGCCGTCTTTTAGCACGGTTTTCGTTTTTGTTTGTAGAACTTTAGGGGGGCGCCATGTATAGCCATAGATGGTATAGTATATTATATAGTCTAACGACTTTAGCCTGGCCGAAAAAAAACCACCATCCTAGCATCCTACATTTCATTTCATTCACTTCACTCACTCACTCGGTCTTTGTGTAAATGTAATGGTCGGTGACTTACATATATGCTCTTTGGTCGGTGGTTGGATTTGGTTATTCTTGAATTGAAGTTGAATTGTGAAAAAATATCGAAAAGAAGGAAAAACAATTGTCTAGTAATTCTCTGAAAAACAATGTAATGTTTCTTGAACTTTTCAATAAATGCTAAAGATTCACCTTTCTTTTCTTTCATCATTTTTCAAAATTAGATTATTGATACAACAAAAGGTACAATGGATAATTCAACAATACAAACACTGGAGACAGCAGCTCAAATGCTCATGGTAATGATTTTTTATGTTCCATCCAAGTCAGCATTTAAAAAATATTTTTTGTTTACCTCTGTACATACTTACAATATTTTTTTATTTATTTTGAATTTATTAGTACCTACTTCCAGCATGATTTTATTTTAGTTATTTTATACAAAAATCATAGTACCTAATTTGTAGATTTTGTGGGCTTGTAACAGACTATTGCATAGATACTTACTCATAAAACTGAAAATATTGGTTACTAACATCCTTCATACTATGTTCACTATTAATTTTTAGGCACCACCGAATATGGTGTCATCAGAGCAACGACATCAAGCAGAAAGAGTATTTCTAGAATTCCGTGCTTCTAAAAGCCCATTTGAGATGTGCAGGGAGCTTTTAGAGAAATCAACATCAGAGTATGTGTTATTTGAAGCCGCTAGCTTGCTGAAAACAGGCCTTATAAGAGAATGGAACTTACTCTCTGAAACAGACATCTCATCATTGAGAGAATATCTTCTAAACTATCTGCTAAGAAAAGATGCGCCACCATTTCTAAGAGAAAAACTTTTACAGGTTAGTTCAAATTATTTATATTTAATTTATATTGCTGGACATTTCACACATCACCATCTAGCTCCCAACTAAGCAAATCTTGTACTATGGGACTCAGATTACTGATAATAAATTTTTTGTAAATACATACTTTTAATACATTATCACCCAGACACAGAACAAACATCCATGTTCATCACACAAGTGTTTGTCCCGAGTGGGAATCAAACCAACCTAAAGCACAAAAAGCAGAGTTACTTCCTCAGTTGGTAGTAACTGTACCTTCTGTGAGATCAGTCAAAGTGATTTAGCATATTGGCTTTGTTCATACTTTCTGGGACAGTCAGTGACCTTTTCCCAAAATATTTTATCTGGTCATTGTGACTTTTGAAAAAAAAAACATTAACACATTACTCTGTTGTACAATTTATTGAGGCATGTCTAATAACTGTTTTACAAACAGTAAAATGATGTGTGTTGTGTAAACTAAAGAGATTTTTTTATGTATTCCCACCAGACCATAGCTATTATCATCAAAAGAGGCAGCATTGAAGACAGCGGCAGAGAAAGAAAAGCACTAATCGGAGAACTAGAAAAAATAATCCTAAGTTCATCAATCAACCAGCAAAAGTTAGCATGCTCACTCATACTAGCAATCATGCAGGAATATGCCATCACAGTGAAATCAGCTGATGTCGGACTGATGTGGGATATGCATTTTAGACTGAAAAAGTCCTTTGAAGCTTCAGACCTGAAGAGGATTTTTAGATTTTCTGTCAGCATTCTTGAACAGATTGTCCGGTCCGGGCATCAGCCTGAGGGGGAAAAAGCATTGCTAACAAAACAGCTTTTAACAATAGTTGAAGCTGTGTTGTGTTGGAGTCATGTATCACCTCTGCTATCCAAACGGCTGATTGGTGCGTTCGAGGCGATTCACGAAAGCGATTCAGCACCTGCCTTACGACTCGGCATGAATTGGATGGATACCATAATGCAACCTGAACTGCTAACATTATTCTTTGAGATCCACATGTATGTGAGATCAAATCCAGAATTGTTGAATTATTCACTGACATGCTTAACACAGCTGGCAAGCTTGAGCGGGTATCCTGATGATCTGAAGAAGCAGTATTTTGATTATTATGTGAGCGGGTTTCTGAAAGCGATGTCGTATATAAATGAGCCTTATGATAGAGAGTTGTTGGGGATAGCGGATATTTACAGGAGACTGAATCAGTTCTTTAGGCCGGCGGCTATTGCAGCGGCTCCTCCTGCCTTCCTGCAGACATTGACGACGCTCACATGCCATAGTATCCGAGGTGCTGTTGTTGAAGAAATTGTAAGTTGATTTGATAAATTTCTATGAGATACTATGTTCTCTAAGCGTCGAGGTTGTGGTCGGCCAAGAAAACGCTGGAGATATGATCTGGACGCCTTCAAGAGATCATGGATGGATAGGGATGGTTGGAAGGATTTGGGGAAGACCTTTGCCCAGCAGTGGGACGAAATACTTTACCTTAGGCGTAGGTTATGGGTTTAATTCTGGGGATTCAGTTTTTAGTGCACCTCTTGACTATGATAGGAAAGATAAAAATAGTAAAATGCTCACATAATCCCCAAGTACAATAGATATCCTCTTAGGATCTATAGAGATATCTAAAGGGTGCTGTCAGAGGCATGTCTGAACATTACATTAGGCTCATGCATTTTGCAGTGATTACGAAAGAAAGAGAGATAATCAAAAACTTAAAGGATAGCCTCTATATTTGAGATTTTGGTTTAGCTTGGTTGTTAAGTAAAAAACCTTACAAGTGCGAGTCGGGCTCGCGCACGAAGGGTTCCGTACCATTATCTATAAAAAACGGCCAAAAAAACACGTTTGTTGTATGGGAGCCCCCACTTAAATAATTATTTTATTCTGTTTTTAGTATTTGTTGTTATAGCAGCAATAGAAATACATAATCTGTGAAAATTTCAACTGTCTAGCTATCACAGTTCTTGAGATACAGCCCTGTGACAGACAGACGGACAGCGAAGTCTTAGTAATAGGGTCCCGTTTTTACCCTTTGGGTACGGAACCCTAAAAACTGAATTTATTTTTATAATTTGTATATTTTTTTTCAGTCTGACGATGACACTGTATGGAGAGAAGCTTTGACAAAGTTTCTGCACACTTGGAGTTCTCTAGTCAATGATATTGGTGGTTATTCTAATGAGATACTGATGAATCCTTGTATAGAAGTGTTCAATACATATTTACAAAGCAGACTCGCGCCACCCGACGGTACAAGGTATAGTCACTACAAAGTTATATCAATAAGACATAATATTTTACTGCAAACCAATGTTTCGGGAAGGTCAAATAAGTAATCAACCTATTTTATAGTTCCTACACCAAGGCATCTAAACAAAATATTTATAGAACAACTAGCTTCTTCGCGGTGCTTTGCTCGCGTGGTGCCTGGATAAAAGTTTCATCCAAAGGGTCGTTTGGGCGTGATTAAGCGACAAACATCCTTACAAACTTTCAGATTTATATTAGTAGGATGGTTTTTAATTGTGCGCTCATATTGTTAGACAAGTGAATTCTTCAGTATGTGTAGTTATTATCAAACCACCAGCTCTTAGAATCCTCCTCCTTAGAGGTTGTCCAATAATCGCGATGTTTAGATGATGATGTTTAGCATTTTTTTTATATCATCTCACTACACCCTCCCACCCCCTTGAGATATTTAGATTTTTAACCGAACCCCCTCCCCGTATCAAACCTCATCCCCGTATCAAACCTCACTTTACTAATGGACAATCCCTTAAGTGTTAAGGTGAGGGTTTAAATTTGATGGGTCATTTTGATTGTGTTTAACTTAATATTTGCAAAAGGCACAGCTTTGATTTTTAAGCGTAGGTAACTTTAGGGTTTTATTTAGACAAATAAAAGACAGAAACACGATTGTTCAAACTTTTCTAAAAAGATTTATTATCTGAATATGGCTCTTAAAAACTATTATTTTTCGTTTTGGTTACAAAACTAAAAATGTTTACCAGGCAATCATTGCACAACCTAAATTAAAGACAGTTTTTTTTTTAAGTTTGATAGTTTTCAAGATAGCGGTTTTATCACTTTTACCGTCTTGTCCGGGTAGACTCTGCTGCCCTACAAAGAAAATAAAACCAGCCAAATGCGAGTCGGACTCGCGCACGAAGGGTTCCGTACCGTTATCTCTATGTTATATGTGTCGTTATCCGTTATCTCTATGAAAACGGCAAAAAAATCATGTTTGTTGTATGGGAGCCCCCCTTAAATGTTTCTTTTATTCTGTTTTTAGTATTTGTTGTTAGAGCAGCAATAGAAATACATAATCTGTGAAAATTTCAACTGTCTAGCTATCACGATTCACGAGATACAGCCCTGTGACAGACAGACGGACAGCGAAGTCTTAGTAATAGGGTCTCGTTTTTACCCTTTGGGTACGGAACCCTAAAAATGAAATATGGGATTTATTTCTGTTCTAGAAGCGGCGACTGCCCAGACGAAGACATAAGAGACGAATTCGAAGAAGACGAGCGTCAGATGCACAGCTGCAACTTGATGACAATTGGTGCTATAGCTCGAAAGGCGCCGGCCCATTGCGCACATGTACTCTTTAGTTTGCTTCAAGACAGAAGCAAAAGGTACGTTATAATTCAAATTCAAAAATCATTTATTTCAATATAATAACAAGGATCACTTTGAAACGTCTTAGGAACTAGGTGAAGCTATGCCGATTCCACGCGACCAAGCCTAGAAGAATCAGGCAACAAACACGGCTTGGGGTCAACCTTTTTTTTAATGATCCTTTCCTTAATGCTATGTAGAGCTCCAGTGTGATGCCAATCGAACAAGGTGGAGGCTCAAACAAGAATAATAATTAATAAATATACCTACATCTACCATTATTAGTACCTGGATGACCGAGCTTTGTTCGGTATTTCATTGCCTGTAAAGACGGATAAAACGACGACTAGACCTGGGCCTTTTTTAGGGCATTAGTGAAACCAACAGCTAAGAGGCTCGAAGAAATATATAAACATGTAAACATATTGTATAAAAAACCGGCCAAGTGCGAGTCGGACTCGCGCACGAAGGGTTCCGTACCATTATCTATAAAAACGGCAAAAAATCATGTTTGTTGTATGGGAGCCCCCCTTAAATATTTATTTTATTCTATTTTTAGTATTTGTTGTTAGAGCAGCCACAGAAATACATAATCTGTGAAAATTTCAACTGTCTAGCTATCACGGTTCATGAGATACAGCCCTGTGACAGACAGACGGACAGACAGACAGACAGACGGACAGCGAAGTCTTAGTAATAGGGTTCCGTTTTTACCCTTTGGGTACGGAACCCTAAAAACAGGTGACATCTATTGCAAATATGAACTGAAGTTTTGTGTCAGAAGACGTTAATTTATTATTCCAATGCACTCGGGCAGAGTGCACGAAAGATGAGCAGCATGATGATTAAATTTTTTACAAAACAATAATAATAGAAAATTATTAAATATTGTGATGACAAAAAAATAACAACACAGGTATTGAGTATACAGGGATGGGGTCTGGGTTATGAAATAAGAAACATTTGTCTGCCAATTCTGAATTATACAAAACTTTTATAAACTTTTCTATAAACTAATAGCTTTTGACCGCAGTTTCGCTCGAGTACCTGGATAAAAAAATAGCCAATTTACCATTTCCGGATATAAATATTCCAGTGTTCAAGTTTCATCCAAATCCGTTTGGTCGAGTCGTGAATCCTACTAATATTATAATTGCGAAAGTTTGTAAGTAAGTGAGTGGGTGTGTGTGTGTGTGTGGGTGGGTGTGTGTGTTTGTGTGTTTGTTTCTCTTTCACGCAAAAACTACTGAACGGATTAAAATGAAACTTTACAGTAATATAGACTAGACATCAGAATAACAAACAGGCTACTTTTTATTCAGGTACCACCCGTGCGAAGCCGGGGCGAGCAGCTTGTAAAACATAAAAAAATCCAAACATCCTCAATAACATTCGGATTTATAATATCAGTAGGATTGCTTTTCATTGTTTGCAGGTTGGAAAGTCAATTACAGCAGATGCATATGGGAAAACTTCGGTTGGGCAGCGGCTTAGAATTGACATCATTGTTTGAGGACCTACATTGGATATTGATGATTACAGGTAATCTAAATGAAATAGGATCACGACTGTAATCCCCAAGGTACGGTAGGCATCTTCTCAGATCTCCAGGCGCAGATGAAGACGTATTAATGGAGTAGCCAGAGGCACGTCGTAAGATATTTGAAACATGCCCGCATTTTGCAGTACATAGTCTTCGTTTAGTTTCAGACGGACATTGAAAAATGCCTTGACATAGCAAATGTAATGTTTGGACGTGCCTCTGACTAATTCCTTTAGTCATTTTTAAGAATCTGAGTAAATGTCTGCCATCCTTGGGGATTATAGAAGTAGTCATGATCCAATTTTATTTCATAAGCGTTAACTTAACTTAAGTTTGGTGCAGACAGGCGTTTCAAATGAAAACTGATTACAACAAAAATACATAATCGAAGGCCAGTTCAGTCGAAAATGAAACTTATCCTACTAACATTACAGTTTATTTTTCCACACAGGTCATTACTTAGCGATCGACGCGACCGAAGATGACACTCTTAGAATGATACCGACTGAACTGATGCAGTATAGCGTCAACGAAAATGCTAACGTGGAACAATCACTCGCCTATTTGACTGAAACTAGCAGTGATCCGGAAAATGTCGATCCAATTATCAAGTAAGTTATTAACTTAATAAAAATAAATATTGGTTCACATTTCACACAGCGCCATCTAGCCCTAAACTAAGCAAAGCTTGTACTATGGGAACCAGATAACTAAAAGAATACTTATATGATCATTTTTTTGCACATTTTATATGAACACCCAGAGATAAACATCTATGTCCATCACACAAATGTTTATCCCGGATGGGGATCGAACCCAGAACCTACAGCGCTGAAGGCAAATCATTAAGTTATCTTTGTCATATAAAACAAAACTGTATGTTTTGCGGTTATTGAGAATACTTTGATTTACAAGATTCTCTTACATAGTTTTTTACAGGTGAAGCTAATAAAAGTGTGTTACAATGATTGTGCTTGGACCAACAGGATTGTTGGTCAAATATTCCGCATCAGCACATGGGAATGTCTCGCGCTGAACGCCGGTTTGGGCATCGTGTTTAGTCCAGAACTGTCCGCCACTATCTCCTGGCTTCTAAAGATTTGGGCGCACTCCTATCTGAGGATAGAAGCTTCCGAGTATACCGAGGTAAGTTCAGTTAGAAAAACCGGCCAAGTGCTAGTCGGATTCGCGCACGAAGGGTTCCGTACCATTATCTATAAAAAACGCCAAAAAAACACGTTTGTTGTAATAGGAGCCCCACTTAAATATTTATTTTATTCTGTTTTTAGTATTTGATGTTAAAGCGACAACAGAAATACATCATCTGTGAAAATTTCAACTGTCTAGCTATCACGGTTCATGAGATACAGCTCTGTGACAGACAGATGGACAGCAAAGTCTTAGTAATAGGGTCCCCTTTTTACCTTCTGGGTACGGAACCCTAATAGTAATGTTTAAACCTCATTATCAGGCCTTTTAGATGAAACTTGAAATATACATACATAGCATATTCCTGGAATAATAATAGGATAATTTTTGTAATAATCTACGCTACTATTATATAGAGGTAAAATTTGTATTTTTATTTGTACAGGATAAACGAAATAACTGGATGTATTTTAAAAATTCCCTCACCTGTCAAATTCTTCATTATCAGCGAGCAGCATGGGTCATATTTTATAATAAAATAAACATTAGAGATCCCCCACAAAGTTGCAATAGTTTTCTGTAATACCTACACCCGTGCGATCAAAGCAGGGTCGGGCAGCTAGTGTATATAAAAATAATAATTGAAAAAGCAATTCCAACAAAAAAAAATCTAGGTGTCCTTGGTCCCGTAGTACAAACTTTGCGGCACTATGATAAATATTGATTTAAATATATTACCTGTGTGTACTGTGTATGTACAGATAGCGCGCATGCGTCGCGATCTAGTTAAGTTGCTGCCTAAAAAGTGTCAACTGCGTCCGATCCGATTCACGGCACTAAAATAAATGCATATTACCTGATAATAATTTCGATGTTTCACATCTGCCAGGCGTCCCGCGACGGCTCACATTTATTTTTTACCTGGTTTGTGTGTAATTGTGCGCAGATATCTCGCGTGATGGAAAGCGCGTTCGGCCTCTCGTCGCCCGGCGTGCCGTGGGCGTGCTCACGCCTCGCGGCGCGCGTGTGCACTTGCCTGCGCCACTTGCACGCGCATCCTAGGCCAGCGGACCACGCGCTACGTTTGCTGCTGCTTCTGGCTTACTGGTAAGGACTTGCAAACTATATTGATAGAATTAAAACTATTGTGGTTGTTATTCGTTTTAACTATAAATACTGCTAATTACCACGTTAGGTTTTTTTTACCCCGCTCTCCCCGCTCGGGCTCGAATCTCGGCGTCTCGCATCAATGGATTTTTCTGTTTAAAAAAAATATATGCGCATCAAAACACGTGCGGTGAAGGAAAACAGTATTCTTATAAGAGGTGATGGGCTTGCAACTTGTCATGTATGGAATGCTACTGCAAAATGTGGGCATGTTCCAATTATAATGTTTGGACGTGCCTCTGACTACCCCATCTAGACATTTTCAAAAGCTCTAAGCGCCTGGAGATCTGAGAGGGGATGTCTACCGTACTTGGGGATTACAGTCGTGATTCTTTTTATTTATTTTTTGTTAAACAAACTTCTTATTTCAGCAGGTTGCATCGTCATCGCTTTTTCAAAAAAAATCTACCTACTTTATGGACTAGAAATCTGTTTTTTTGTTTATATTCAGGAAGAACACGTTGTCGCAATGCGACGAGTTCCGGGTGCTTGTGGAATGGGAGATAGCTGGCAACAGTCTCTCGGGAGAACTAAAACGGTCCATTTACAAGGCGTTCGCTCTGGTTTCTAGGGAAGCTCAAGGTAATAATGACGGCCTCACAGCTCAGTTGGTAGTAACTCTGCCTTCAACGCTGTAGGTTGTGGGTTCGATCCCCTTCTTCTTCTAACTTAAGAGCTGTGCTCTTGTCGGTGTAATTGATGCAGCTCTCTCCATCTATTTCTCTCCAGTGCCGTCTCTTTAACTTCCTTATACGACACGACAGCTATTTTCTCCTTTATCTGGCTCATGTAGCTTATTCGTGGCCTTCCTCTTCCTCTCTTCCCTTCAATCTTCCCTTCCATTATAGTCTTTATAAAACTGTCGTGCCGTATAGGGTGGCCAACCATCTTCCCTCTTCTGTTCTCAATCGTAACCAGGGCAAATATTTGAGTGATGAACATAGATGTTTGTTCTGTGTCTGGGTGTTAGTATGTAACATATTTATGTATGTATTTACGAATAAAAAGTGCCGGGTTGGCCGAGTGGGAGGTACCACGACTTTCATTTCGAAGGTCGCGGATTCGAATCCCGGCGTGCATCAATGGATTTTTCTGTTCGAAAAATTTATATGCGCATCAAAAACACGTGCTCAAAACGGTGAAAGAAAACACCGTGAGGAAACCAGTTAGTATTCCTAAAAGCGGCGATGGGCTTGCAACCTGTCACGTATGGAATGCTAACTACTGCAAAATGTGGGCATGTGCCAAATATAATGTTTGGAGATGCCTCTGACTAGCCACTAGACATCTTCAAAGGATCTAAGCGCCTTGAGATCTGAGAGGATGTCTACCGTACTTGGGGTACAAGCTTTGCTTCACAGACTACAAAAATTCAGTCGTCATAGCAACGTAATTTTGACAAATGAATGATACTCATTCTACCAAAATTCTTAATTTATTTTATCAGGACAAGGTTTATAGGAAAAAATAGGGTATATCACGGGGTCGACTAGTAAAGAATATATTTTGTAGGTGTACTGAAAAGTCGGCTGGTGGAAAGCACTGTGATGATTCAAGAGAAACTCAATAGATTGAAGAACGATAATTTGGACACGGAGCCAGTTCGGAGCATGCTGGCCAACATTCTCGAGTGCTTCATCGGATTCAATGATGGCTACACAGAGGTTTGTTATTATTAAAATTTATTTAATTTCATATACAGGGTTTATTAAGATTATTCCCAAAAACGCAAGATACATGCGCACCTACCCCTACCAACAAACCTAGTAAAAACTAAATTGCTAGATTCTGAAGCGTGTTCAACTTATGACTGTTTTTGTATGTGTGCAAAAAAAACTAAAGATAAAAATTCGATTTTTTTTTGTTTTTCGGTGTTTGGTCAATATGTATGGTCTGCACATCCAGTTTTAGTTTTCGAAAGTAGTCTTAATACACTCTGTATATAGCTTTATACCCGCAAAAATATGATAAAAATGAATAGGTATGTATCAAAATATAATTGGTATGGTTAACAAGTAACAACAGACGAATGAGACTGATATTATAAAATGCGAAAGTTTTTTTTTTGTTTGCTATCATAATATCTAAATAGTTAAAATCGGAAGTGATTTATAGGATGCTTTTTATCCAGATACCACGCGAGCGACGCCGCGGGCGGGAGCTAGTGTTGGTAATAATGAACATAAAATGTAGTTAAATTTTCACAGCTTATGTATTTCTGTTGCTGCACTAAAAAACAAATACTAAAAACAGAATAAAATGAACACATTAAACGAAACAAATTAAAACGAGTGGAATACATAATGTGGATTCAAATTGGTTTAAGTGCAACTTTATATTTAACATATTCATATATAACAATAAGAAAACTGTGAATCCTAGGTTACTTAAATAAATATATATTTGAATGGGGCTCCCATACAACTAACGTGTTTTTTGTCCCTTTTTTATAGATAATGGTACGGAACCCTTCGTAGCGAGTCCGACCCACACTTGGCCGGTTTTTACTTAGATTTTATTTGGTTATTTACAGGCCGAATCCATGGATCAGCAGTTTTTGTTGCTGATGAGCGTGATAGATTTGGTGCCCAGCATCATATTCAAGTACCACAACTATCCGGGCGTGGTGCAGCCGGCGTTGGAACTGCTCTCAGTCAGTGCGAGGAAGGTTATTGTGTCTCTTCATCCGCAGAACAAAAACAAGTAAGTTATTACAACAACGGGAAATTACTCACGTAAATGATAAATTGTCAATGAGGAATTGAAGAAGAAGAAGAAGAAGCTCACCCTGAAGAAGATTCTCTAGATGAATCGAAACATTATCGGTGTCCTCATTGACAAATTATCTTTTACGTGAGTAATTTCCCGTTGTTGTAATAATGTGTAGTACAACTCACGAAAGTTTTGAAAGTGAAATAACAAGTAAGTTTATTGAAGTCAAGTTTATTTAACACCAAGTGAGGGTAGTTTCGTCAACTGCCTCCGCTTCTCGACGGTAGCACCGTGTTCTCAAGTCTGCCCGCCACCATGGCTATTGTAACATAGCCGAAACGTCGGGAAAATAAATTAAAAGTAATTACGTGATAAACACCCGTGTTCAAATCTATGTAAATAATTACATTTTAAAAAACTTATATGAAAACCGACGAAAATGTTTTGACTAATGGAAAAGTCATGAGACAAGAGTTTTTTTTTTAAGTATTATGAAGAAACTATTAATTAGTCCTACATTAATACAATTTAAATGAGTCCAACTTGGGACTATTATTTCCTACACAAAAAAACATCTTAAATCATAAAAAAAGCAACAAAAAATAAATTTTAGTAAGTATCTACACTTTATTCAATGGTTAAAAAAAATAGGATCACGACTGTAAATCCCCAGGTACAGTAGACATACTCTCAGCTCTCCAGGTGCTTAGATCCTTGAAGATACTATAGACTATAGGGGTTGGTCATTACATTTGGCACATTCCCACATTTGCTGTGGAATGCCCACACGTGACAGGTTGCAAGCCCGTCGCCGCTTACAAGTCCAAAGATGATGATTTTTTTATGTAGCCGTATCTGTTCCAGGTTCCTTGGTGTTTGCAACACGACGTTTGAGGTGTACCAGAGATGGAATTCCGGAAAGCTAACTAACATCCCACATGATGCTGAAGAGGAAACTTATGATGTAAGTTTTTTGGTAACCTGTGCATTATTGGTTGTATAAATAATAAATAATAATAAATATTGGCGGACTTTACACACAGCGCCATCTAGCCCCAAACTAAGCAAAGCTTGTACTATGGGAACCAGATAACTGATAGAATACTTATATACTTTTTATTTTTTTGTATATACATACTTATTATACATAGTAACACCCAGACACAAAACAAACATCTATGTTCATCACACAAATATTTGCCCTGGGTGGGGATCGAACCCACAACCTACAGCGCAGAAGGCAGAGTTACTACCAACTAAGCTGTGAGGCCAGTATAATATTTGAATTGTTAACCGAATTCAAAAAAAGGGGAGGTTCTCAATTCGACTGTATTATTATTTTATGTTTGTTTCTTCAGAACTTTCGACTGGGTGGTGGATTTTGATGATTCTTTTTTTATTTAAAAGCTGGTGCCTGCCGTGTGTTCCAAATTAAGGTCAAATTTGAGGAATAAATACCACTTTTAAGGGTGAAAAAATAGAAAATAAAATATTGTATTCGACTTATTCAATCCAATTTATAACAAAATGCATGACGTCGGTTTTGTTTTTAGTTTTTTGAACGTGATTATTATTATAAGTAAATAATGATAAATACTTTTTTTATACTCAGGACATCTGCCTTATAATGGAGATAGTTTGTAAAATCGGCCGTTGCTCCCAAGACGCGGCGGGTGGTGAGACTGTAGCAAGAGGATTGCGGGTTCTGTTCCCGTTGATCACACCATCTCTACTAGCAATGCCGTCATTGGCGCACCAGGCTTATAAAATGCTACGCACACTTGAAGGGGCTGACCAGGTTAGTAACATTAGTCGTGATAAATTAAAGATAGAGTGCAATTTGAATGCTGTTTTTACCAAAGAAAAAAGAAATAAAATTAGGACTGAAACCAAGTAACGTAGACTATCAGATCTTTTAAGATGTTTAAAGGGGACAGTCAGAGGTACATCCAAACATAACATTTGGCACATGCCCACATTTTACAGCAGTTAACATTCCGTGACACTTTTATCATCGAAAACACTTTTATCACTCTTCTCGTATTAAAAATATAAATTGCAATCCTTGGATATTGGGTTTCTGTGATAAAAGGTATCCTTTGTTTCAATTCATTATACTGAATTTCATCGAAAACAGTTCTGCCGCCGTTACATGATCGAGTAAAATATTACTATAACTAATTTCCAACAAAACTATTTCAGCTCACCGGCTTACCATTGGAAGATTTCAACATGGTCGTATCTGCGTTACGCGTCGGCCTCACCTCCGTCTCCAGTGATGTATCCAGCGTCTGTTGCAACACAATCGCCGGTTTAGCGGACAAACTGAGCATTAACAGTCCATACTCTATGCCGTTACTATCACTCGCCGAGATCTTACTCGTGCTTATAATAAAAATGGAAATGCCTTCTGACTGTATCCCAGCAGCCGGTGCTGCCATCTATGCGTTAACATGTCTCAAACCAGCTTTGTTGGAAGGACTAGCGAGACAGATGATAGAAGCGTTCGCGCTCAACGATCCCGCCAACGTTCCGAAACTAGAGAGCGCTTTCACAGTCCTAACAAACGGAGTACTATTCGACCGGCACAGACCACATAGAATCCGCTTCCAAGACAACTTCGACAAGTTCCTATCGAGCGTGCACGGCTTTCTTCTTGTAAAATAGAGTAAGGGTTTTACGCAATTCGATTTGCGATTTGACGCTTTTGACGCTTCGCCCGGTGATTTGAGGCAAGCTGTACCACGTGATTACGTGAAGAATGCGCCGACTTTTTTATTACCTTAGGTACGATTAGGGTTGCCAGATGGTCGGGATTGTCCCGGCATTTTTATATCAGTCCCGGCAAAATACAAATTGTCTTGATATAAATAATAAAACACATAAAATAACGCTGTTTAAAAATCACTTCACTAATCGAACGAAACGCGCTTGGTGCATGCCGCGTATGTTTTGTTGTAGGTAAGCACTTTAAAAAGATGAATTATATATTTTTTTTTCTCTCAAAATCCTGACTTTTTGATGCCCAGATATTCTGGTCATCCCATCTGGTGGCCCTAGGTGCGATGCATGACGCGAGTGACCGATTGTATAATGATATCATAGTTAAGTTTAAGTTTTCGTGTCCTTCCATGGGCTGTGTCAAAAAACACTATTGTGTCTAGTTAGGTTCGGTGTGACGAAGAGGCGTACTTTATTATTTCCAATGATATGGCCTAAAGTACAGGGTGCGACGACTCCATTGTAAATTGTCTTGAATGTTATCTCGCTTTTATTTTTATTGACTCTTTTAAGTTTGTCAAAAATCTCTTATGTTTACAACGAAATAAATATTATTACAGAATCTATAATGTGGTTGTGAATGTGCTGAAAATGTATGGCCCGTTTTGTCGCCTCGTTTGGGAAGAGTTACTTTTGTAAGAGTCTTACTCGTTTTCTCGAGGTTCGAAGTGACGGGCTTATTTTTTAGACATTTCCTAGTTATTTAGTAGTGAAAGTACACTATTCGTACTAAGTATATTGCTAGCTAGTTATAATCAAAATGTAATTTTCATGCGCTACTTCTAAAAAGTTTGCAAAATTTATGCACATCAAATCTAGTGCAGGTTTTACTCCGTCTTAATTAGGTTTGTAAGTACATCACAGATTCTTTAGATTAATAAATTGTGAATATGGGGGCTGGCCCTGTGACATTACCGACACTAGAGCTTTTTAGGAGTCGGAGAATCACAATAAATAAATCAAACACATTTAGGACGATTCATATAGGCTCATGTGATATTAATCATCAAATAATATTGACTTCGAGTTCAACACATCAAAATGTGTTATGATTTTTTTGTGTAATATTGATAAACACTATCAAAAAGCGTAGGTACTTGCTACGAATAGTCGGTACCCACCAAAATAAAAGTAACTTACAATGCTACAATTAAAACAATTATTGTATCATAATAATGATGTATTCTCTTTGTATTTGTAGTTGTAACAAAATTGAATAAATAATACCCATCAGTCACATGGTTATAATAACTTACAGTATCATACCAATAATTAAAAAAATACTACGCTGTACTTAATCCTTATTTTATACATAAAAGCAATATTATTTTGTATTAGGTTAATTATAAGTATTGACTTTCCTATCAACTTGTGTTTATTGTTATTTATTTCTTATTAAAAGTTGTGTAAAGTTTATTGAATGTATTGATTGTATTGAAACATGTCACTTAATTATTGGTGGTTTATTCTATCTCCTATATGAAATGTGTTAAGTATGTGAGAATGAGAGAACAATAGCTAACGTGAGTTTAGCAGTAAAAACATTTATATGAAATATTAGCACAGTAATAATTTTTGTGGTAAAATGAGAAAAGGATAAGGCGCGATTTGATTATTCAAGAAATAACCTCGGTGCAGCGGTACTTGTATGTATAATTATTGTTGATCGTGCAAAAAAATCTGATAGATTTTTATTAATTCCCCCTTATATAAAACTTAGATATGTCGTCGTTTAAAATGAGTGAACGCGCTGATATGGTGATAATTATCTTTGTGTATAATTTGTCTACTACATATTATAACTCATTATGTACTTACAATATAAATACGTAGATAGAAGTTTTGTAATTACACAAAACTTATTTATTACCAAAAGTGGTAAAAAATTAAATTTCTCAGCATCTATTAAAAAATAAATCTGTACAAATTTTATATCAAATTTTGTTTAATTTATTTAAAATACAACCTGTTTATTTCATTTTATTGAATAGAATGTCACAAAATATAAATAGTACCTACTTGTACCTACTAGAACTTGAATTTCTCATGTATTTTGTATCACATTGAGAGAACTCTGATAAGTATATGCAAAGGTATGGCCCTAATTTCCATATGCTTACTTGGCTGCTTTAGTCAACCTACTTATCCAATTGACGTCAGACTTCTGGGCCCCGCGACCAATCGATCTGGTTTTTATGTCACTACCTAGTACCACTTACATCCATGCTATGCAAATTGTTGATCCTTATCCCGAACTTTAGCTATGCAAATAAATTCAGATCTGATCAAACATGGCCTCTGAAGTTAACAAGTATAAATATACCTACCTACATATTCTTTTCCAGCTCGATTGTTCGAAGTCGTTTATTCAGTAGATCTTTATTTAACCTATGCATGCATAGAAATTGCCCATTCAGAAATAGCACTGGTATATCATGTCTGTATAGTCTCAGCCACCGTAGGTTTTCTTTTTCTGTAATATCAACTTTTTCAATAATTATTCTGTCTTTGTACAGCTCTAACTCTTCCATGACAATATCACAGAGCCCACAAGGGTCTTTGGTATAGAATGTTATGACTGGAGGGCACTCCACATTGTGTGTTCTGAAAATAAGGATAATGGAGTAAGGGTATTACTGAAAGAATTGATAAAATAGTAATTGATTTATTAAACCATCCACACCAAAAATTAAACAATTAAACCAGTCTGGGGTTTACTTACATGGCCATTAAATTTTTCTGCTAGACAGAGATTACAATAATTATACTTTTGGTATAATAAAATAATGAAGGTACAAAAAAGCTTGAGCTCTCAGACTAAGAAAAATAAAGTCATTGTCTATAAAAAATCTACGGTCTTATCATAAAAATAGGTAATGTAATAAATTAAAATAAACATTTTTAACAAAAAACTTCATGCTTAAAGCTAGACTGTTTGACTCACTGTTTAACAGTTTACAGCAAATTACATTAGTAAAGGCACAAAACACACATTTTGTTATGAACTTACAATTTCTCAATCATGATGGACGAGGCCCCACCTCCACCATTACAGATAGACGCTACGCCCTTTTCGCCTTTTTTGAGAGCGTGGCATAAATGTACCACAATACGAGCACCAGACATGCCAATTGGGTGACCAAGACTGACTGCTCCACCATGAACATTGATCTTGGATGTGTCTAGGCCTAAGATCTTCTGGTTAGCAACAGCTACAACACTGAAAGCCTCATTGATCTCCCAAAGAGCAACATCATCTATTTTCACTCCAGTCTTTTGCAACAGCTTTGGGATAGCAATGGCTGGTGCAATGGGGAAGTCAATTGGATCACATTCCCCATCAGCAAAGCCTACAACTCTAGCAATCGGCTTCACATTAAGTCTGCGAGCTGCATCAGCTGTCATTAGGACCATGGCAGCTGCACCATCATTTAAAGTAGATGCATTTCCAGCTGTGACTGTACCATTTTCTTTTTGAAATACAGTTGCTAGTTTGTTAAACTTTTCAAAGTTCACTCTTTTGTACTCCTCATCTTCTGAGAAGATTATTGGCGGTGCCCCTCTTTTCTGAGGAACACTGACCGGGACTAATTCATCAGCAAATGCTTTGGCTTCCCAAGCCGCAGCACTTTTTTGGTAGCTGGAAACAGCATAGTCATCTTGTTGCTTCCTTGAGATTTCTAGTTTCTTGGCTGTGTTTTCAGCACAGTTGCCCATGTGGAATTTGTTGTAGACATCAGTCAGGCCATCAAAGACAATACCATCTATGAGCTGCATCCCACCGTATGTTGTTTCTCCTCTCTTGAGGTAGAAAGGTACATTCGACATAGATTCCATTCCTCCAGCTAATACAACATCTTGGTCTCCTGTTTGCAGGCCCTGTGCGGCTAACATTATTGACTTCATTCCTGAGGCACAAACTTTGTTTACTGTGGTGCAAATAGTGCTTTTAGGCAGACCTGCGAAAATTACAGCCTGCCTTGCCGGTGCTTGCCCCAAGCTTGCTGAGCAAACATTTCCAATGTAAACCTAGAAATGAGAAGAAACTTATTAGATTCCTTTTTATTTTGTCATCAAACTAAAATTAGATGCAACTTATTAGATTCCTTTATATTTTTCTAATATTTAATTTGATTTAAAATCAACTGTTATTCATTTGTTATCTTATCATAATTAAATTATTTAGGTAGGTACATGTTGCTAAGAATCTATGATTGCTATCAAAATAATCTGAATTTACATGATGGGTGTGTAGTATCCATTTAAACGAGAATTGAACACATGCTAAAACTACTTTATGAGTTCAAATAACTGTAAAATCGGTAGAGAAAGTTGATGTGTTTAACCTCTTTAATTTCCTCCTTAGGAATGCCGGCTCGTTCTATGGCTCCCTTGACAGCTACTGCACCAAGTTCTGATGCCGAGAGACTTGCCAAGCTTCCTCTGAAGGATCCTATTGGAGTCCTCACTGCCGAAGCTATAACCACTTCGTTCAGAGAAACTTTAGAAGAATACGCCGCCATCGCTTTGAAAAACTGCAGGAAATAAAATTATTATGGTGTTTATTAATAAATTGCTGACTTCTACCAAAGTATTGAAAGTGATTTCAGAAAGACACTATCACATTCACAAAACCACCTAAGTGGACAGCACAGCTGATGAACGATGACTGACGATTATAAAGTTTAGAAAGACGAACCTTATTTGTTGGCATCATTTTGATGTTAATTATTCTGCTTCCTTTCAAGATTATCATCATTTATTCTTTACAAAACGATCCGAGTATTCACCAGGAGAGTCAAGATATCGAACTACCGAACTAGCAACAATCGTTAGCTTATCGCGTACAAAATTACAAAAAGAAACATTTACATATAACTTATCTGATAATGACATCAAAATCATATTAAAATAGAGTCTTACTCTGTACAAGATAAAGTCCAAATTCTTACAGCAACTTAGTTTAAGTTGTGCAGAAGAACTTTGACCCTAGTGTATGTTCGTTCGTTCCAAATTTAAAATGTCACTATTGTAGTCTGTGGTTTTTTATACATTACATTCCCATAAAATAAATTAATTGCTTGATGACGAAAAAGCGGCTTGCGCGAAGTGGGAATGAAAAACATGTTTTAGCAGTCCCATAAATTATAATGGGATATGGGCCTATGGGCAGTGAGGAGATGATGATGATGATGAAATTATTTTTAAATCTTTGGTATCACAAAATGCACGGACTTTTTTTAGTCTAGAGCCCTGCTTTTGAAAATAATGCAAAAAATGTATTACATTTTCATTCATTAAATTTGAGCTGAATTTGGCTGCCTGTGCCCAAAGAGCATATAAGTAGCAGAGGTGCCAGGCTTTACAGACAGAACCTCTTTGTTCTGTGCATAGAACAGTCGTTTCGTGCTTCGTGCAGCAGACTTACGGCAGAGCCACACTTCCGTGTCGTGTCGTGGCGCGACACGCCACTAGCCAATCGCTTTCATACATTTAGTATGGTTAGAGACACATTTGGGTGTCGTGTCGTGTCGCAGCGCTATCTGTCGTGTCGTGGCGCGACAGCTCGCTACCGATTGCGCCAGAGCGGTGGTGGGGGTTGAATGAATGAAAATGCTTTTATGACGCGACACGCACGCACGAACGACGGTGCACGCAGCAGGCAAGCAAGTTGGCAGGCAGACTGACAGACACAGACAGACCGGATCGAGTCTATGCTATCTGCTATGTGTATTTGTGTTCTGTGGCTGGCTGAACGACGACACACGACAGTCTCAAGTGTGTGTTCTGTCTGTGATCTGTGCACGTCTCGTCTTGGCAGAATTTTAATACTTTTTAATAGTATTAGTATGTAAGTTTTAATTTTATACATAAATCCCTGCAAATGTTGTAAATGATGTCATGGTAACCAGCGGATGTGATAATAAAACAGTGTTTGTTTCATCGGAAGATAATAAATACGTCTGGCTACTGTACTGACTGGCGGAGTAGCGTCCACAAAAAGCAAGGAAACCAGGTTAGTAGATTAATTTTGCTCTTTTTTGCTCATAGGCTTCACTTGTTGTGATTTTTTATCAGTATCTGTTTAGACTAATTTACTTCGGACACAACACAATACAGAAAAAGGTTGGTAGGTAGGAATGGTAGGAATGGTAAGGTGCATGTTCTTAGAGCTTTTACGAGGCTTGTAGTTCTCATGGTTCGAGATAGTCTCATAAACCAGGTCTATCCTGTTACTATGTATCCTAGAAGAAAATATATTTTGATACTCAAAAATGAACAGTTTATGTAGTTTATGAACATTGTTGTAGTTCTCAATGTAAAACTACTTTTACATTTACATTTCAAACGTATATTCCATTGCCCTTTGTGACATTACTAGGAGACATGAAGTTCTGAGACTGAACATCTGTGCATACTGTGTCTCCAAACTTTATAGTTGGAGGTCATGGCCAAATAAGTAACAAACAATGTACCAAATGTACATAGTACTAAACTAAAGCCTACTGTAATAAAAATGTTTTCTTATCTTGTTCCTCAGAATAAAAATAAAATAAATATTGGTGGACATTTCACATATCGCCATGTAGCCCTTAAACTAAGCAAAGCTTGTATTATTAATGATAGAATACTTTTTTTTACACCCAGATACATTAAACATCTATGTTCATCACATTAATATTTGCCTTGGTGGGAATTGAACCTACCTACAGCGCAGAAACTAGAGTTACTACCAACTGAGCTGTGAGGCCAGTCATGCCTTACAATCATATCAAAAATGTCTGATTCCTCAAATTATTCTGATGCAGACTTATATTTGTTTCAACATAAGTGTGAAACAAACTAGCAAAAGTATAATTAATGCATTTACTCAAAGTTATGTAGCTTTGCATTATTGCGTTAAAATCAAGGTGAGTTAAAACATTTTGTACCTACTAACTGAACAATGTACTTGGGTGTTCACTGCAGTGACTTTTGTTTGACTTTGGTACCTAAAACATTCAGTAGGTACTGTTTAATAAAATTAATTATATTTGATAATTTAAGTAATAGAAAAGTAACTGTCTGTCTGTCTGATGTTATCACAGCCAAACCACTGGGCCGATTATGCTAAATTTTGACTTATAGATAGTTTGAAGTCTTGGGACAGTCATAGGCTACTTTTGTCCCGAAATATTCTTTTAATTTATAGGAATTTCAATGTTTTACGATTAAGTCATCAAAAATCGATTTTCTGAATCTACGCAGACAAAGTTGCGGGTAAAAGCTTGATTACATATCCTTATAGCATACTAGCGGCTTCTGTCCCTTGGTACCTGGATAAAAAGTAGTCTATTTGCTATTCCAGGGCATTATGCTATTATTCCTTAAGTTTCTTCTTATTTGGTTATATAAGTGCGGTACCCGGGTAAAAAAGTTTGTAAGCCTTGTCAAGTCAAGTTGTTTGAGCGTTGAGTTTAAGTTGTTAAGTTACATCATGATTAAACCACAAATATCCGAAACTATTAGAAACATACACATTTTAAAAATGTTAAACTTTAATTACTATTAATTAACATTGAATAACATAGTAATTGTAAAAACTGGATCTCAAAGAATCTTGTTGTTACATATAGGTATCTTACGAAACTTAAAACTTCACTGTTATAACCTCACAGCTGAGTTGGTAGTAACTCTGCGCTGTAGGTTGTGGGTTTGATTCCTATCCATGACAAACATTTGGGTGATGAATATAAATGTTTGTTCTGTGTCTGGGTGTAGATAGGTAAGTAGATAGGTATTCAATCTGTAAACTTCCCATAGTACAAGCTTTGCTTAGTTGGGGTCTACATGGCGATGTGTGAAAAGTTCACCAATATTTATTTATTTTTATTTATAACTAGCGACCCGCCCCGTCTTCGCACGGGTGCAAAGCTGATACCAAAATATATTACAGAATATCTTTGTATACTCGTTATAGCATTTATTTTTTACATTTTGACTTATTTACTATGTTATTATACATATAAACCTTCCTCCTGAATCACTCTATCTATTAAAAAAAACCGCATCAAAATCCGTTGTGTAGTTTTAAAGATATAAGCATACATACAGACACGGGAAGCGGGAAGCGACTTTGCTTTATACTATGTAGTGAAGAAGAATATTTTTAAGAGGTAAAGTTTGTTTTTTTTGTAAGCTCTCCGAATCTACTGATTCTCAAAATTCAATCCTAAGTTCTATCGGCGGCGATGGGCTTGCAGCCTGTTACGTATGGAATGCTAACTACTGAAAAATGTGGGTATTGGGCCAAACATAATGTTTGGACGTGCCTTTTACTACCTCTTAAGGACCTCTAAGGATTTAAGCGCCTTGAGATCTTGAGAGTATGCCTACCGTACTTGGGGATTACAGTCGTGATTCTGTATTTTATGATAAAAAATAGTTATTGCAGCTAATTAATTTGCAATAAGTACAACTACTGACTAAAAGTTGCAGCATTCAGCAATGGGTTGGATCACATTACATTGAGTAAGAGCTGCTGTAACTTCAGTATTAAGGCGCTCCCAGTCGACGATTGTTTTTGTTCGAAACGAAAAAAGAAATACTTCTGAACAAGCCACATCTCCTATTTTATAATGTAAAGTATAATATGTGAATAAAGATGTACCCATCTTTAATCACTTCGATAAATAATCCTACCGACCGCTGCAATGACGACAAACACACGTCGGCGCGTGGTCCGCCTTTGCTTTTCGAATAAATTAATGATATAAATTTTGTATAATTACTTATCAAAAATCTATTCTAATAGAAATCTAGATCTACATATTACCTATCTTTAACAATAAATCACAAGTTGATTTTAATAGTAGGTATATAAAATATTTCGATCATAAATTCTAAAACGTATCATTTTGAAATAATATCTTTATCGTGAAAAGTTTCTGCTATTATGTTTTCAGCTTAATATAAATCTAGGTAGGAACCTGAAGTATCACCACATAGTATAAAGCAAAGTCGCTTCCCGCGTATGTATGTATGTTTGCTTATATCTTTAAAACTACACAACGGATTTTGATGCGGTTTTTTTAAATAAATAGAGTGATTCAAGAGGAAGGTTTATATGTATAATACATGCATAATATAGTAGAGAAATACTGATAATTTTAGAGGTTTCTAATGTGATGTCGTAATTAAACACATTTTTTTGCGCTTACATTGCAAATGCTGGCTGAAACCCACGAGATATATCAAAATAATGTACTACAGTATTGTACACCTTAAAAACGTCTACAAAAAAGTCCACGATGGTATTAGAAATGTCTTACGCACAGCGAAGCGGGCACGGGTCAGCTAGTTAGTACATATAAAGCAAAGTCGCTTTCCGCTTCCCGCGTCTGTATGTATGTATGTTTGCTTATATCTTTAAAACTACACAACGGATTTTGATGCGGTTTTTTTTAATAGATAGAGTGATTCAGGAGGAAGGTTTATATGTATAATAACATGCTACCCGTGCGAAGCCGGGGCGGGTCGCTAGTATACTTATAAAAATAGGAGATGTGGCTTGTTCAGAAGTATTTCTTTTTTCGTTTCGAAAAAGAGCAATCGTCGACTGGGAGCCCCTTAATGTACTATGAGTAAATGTACATTACAAACATGCGTACTACATAGTAATGTACCTATAGGTATCTACCTACATTACAAACATACGTACTATGTATAGTTAGTACTAGCAGTCTGGCCCGGCGGCGCACGAGTGTACTAATAATTTTATGGCTCTATTTTTACACCTTAGGTTACATTATTAAAGTTTTAATAAGGATCCCTGATTTTTTATAGTAATGAATATAGCCTTTGTTCATCAGGCATAATGTAGTATTCTAATGGTAAAATATTTTTTCAAATTGTTTCAGTAGTTTCGGAGCCTATTCAATGCAAATAAACAATCAATCAAATCTTTCCTTTTTATAATATTTATAGTAATATGTACATACTTTTTGTCTACTTAGTACTGAAAAATTCAAAAATAAAAATAAATAGGATTACGACTGTAATCCCCAAGTACGGTAGACGACATCCTCTCAGATCTCCAGGCGCTTAGGATCTTTGAAGATGTCTAGTGGGGGTAGTCAGAGACACGTCCAAACATCATATTTGGCACATGCCCACATTTTGCAGTAGTTAGCATTCCACGTGACAGGTTGCAAGCCCATCGTCGCTTATAAGAATAACGATGTTTTCCTTCAGCGTTTTGAGCACGTGTTTTTGATGCGATTGCGATTTTTCGAACAGAAAAATCCATTGATGCACGCCGGGATTCGAGCCCTCGACCTTCAGATTAAAGTCGAGGTACCTTCCACTCGGCGAACACGGCCAAAAGTAATTTATTTACTGTAAATAAAAATACAAAGCTTGTGGAACTGTTAACTGGCTTTTATGCATGCCAGGTGTTTGAGAGTCACAGTAATAATGTAGTATCAAATCATTAGCCCTGTTCATTTTATAAATCAATAACATAAATGAATAGTTCTAAGGTTTTCAGTTTGCTTCCATGAATCGAACACATTCAAGAACTACTAGCTTTTACCTGCGACATTGTTTGCGTATGTAATCCTATATTTGAATGCAATAAAAACATTTTGTATTTTGTATTTGTAGAATCAGAAAATCGATTTTTGACGAAAACATTAATATTTCTAGTGGGGGTAGTCAGAGGCACGTCCAAACATTATATTTGGCACATGCCCACATTTTTCAGTGACTACCCCCACTAGACATCTTCAAAGGATCTAAGCGTCTGAAGATCTGAGAGGATGTCTACTATACTTGGGGATTACAGTCGTGATCCTATTTACTTTTTTTTTTTTAATATTTAAAAAAAAAAAAATGTTTAAAAAGTAGCCTATGTCCGTCTTATGACTTGAAACTATCTCTATATGAAAGTTCATCACTATCGGCCCAGCGGAGCGGTTCGTTCGTGATGATTTCACACAGACAGAGTTACTTCCGCATTTATAATATTAGTATAGATGACGTTTATTCCCGTGAAAGGAATATACCCAAGCCTAATTCAATATTAAATTCCTACAAAGTTTCCATTTCGGTGACAAAAGTATGAATCACACTTTGCACCCATAGTACTATGTGACATACTGACATACTAACTATGGTAGGTACACCAAAATGCCAGTTATATATTCATCCAGTTTTGTTATGTTTGGCAACTTTCTGCAAAATGGGGGCATGTGCCAAAATATAATGGCTGGACGTGCCTCTGGCTAGTCCCTTTAGATGTATCCAAGGATATGAGCACCTAATAATGATCTGAGTAGATTTCTACCAAGTTAGGGAATACAGTCGTGATGATCCTATTTCATTTCCAGTTTTGCTAACTGCCAATAGACGAAAACATGTGGTTAATTATTCCCAAAGAGGGTTGACGTCAGGCAGGCGGCCGGTTGTAAAACATGAGCCAAATCTTCTTCAAAACATGCTGTGACGACCCCACATTAATTGGGAAAAGGAGAAGACAATTATGATTTGGTTAATTATTTTTACAAAAATACCTATCCTATATCATATCTAATAAGGTTAGCTACCTACTTATGTGTTGCTGAACTGTGACCTCAAATTTAACCTTATTCTAGTCCCCAAAATAAAGAAAAGGGAATGAATGCTAATCAATATTGAACAAGTTGATGTGCACCTTATCAGTTCTTGCAAAATATGTCAGTCTGTGCAATGTGCGAGTCTTATTTGTTCAGTCAGTGTCTGTCTTATCTGGACAAGTTAATCATCTCTGATAAATGATTGCAAGACTTGAGCATCATTTATTAATTACTGTTTCGTCAAAAACATTGTTAATACTCGTAAACTAGTTGTAGGCAGTGTTTGTGTTGTCATAGGTAACTGGTAAGTGGAAAATTTCAAACCAATAGTCATAGGCTTAACTCAAGTTCATTATGATTGTTCGGGTTTAAAACAACTAAGCATTCAGCACTTAGAATCACGTCATTTAAGATAATAGAACTACTTTACTCTACTTCCTAGCACATGTTAGCAAAGAGAAGTTATGTATTATTATTAAACTATTCCGCTGTTGCCATACGATTTCCATAATAAGCCTTAATTAATCCTCATTTATCGGTCTTAACTTTTATGATCATCATTCGAAACTCTTATCAATTTAGCACTCGTCTCAACGCATCAAAAGCCTCTAAATAGGACATGGCGTTATCACAAAACTAATCCGCAATGATTCATGTTTACGAGACTGCGGCGGCATACGGCCAGTTGGCATTAGTGTGCTAATGCTTAGCCATCTTTGACGCGACTCAATGTTCACTAATTAGACTAATTAGCAAGTTAATTCATATGTAAACACTAACGCGGGCCGCGATCAACATCATTACACACCATGCTCCAACTGTGGAAAAACGTCGCCTTAAAATGTGCATAATTTAAATAACTTGAATATGCAACGAGATGGATAGGTGTTTAATTTATCGCTTGTTGCAGGGTTAGCGCCGAGGCGTGCAGGATATGACTTAGGCCATGCGATAAAAATGGAAGTGGTCAACTTGGAGGAAGGCCGGTACGAGCTGACTAAAAATGCAGGAAGCAGCGCAGACAGCGACGCCTCGTGTAGCGTTATCAGCGACCAGAGCGAGGACTTTGACAGAATATCCGACGACGGCCTGAGAGAGGACCTACAAAAGACTATACCGGAATGCTACAAATCAGACTCGAATTTCTCATCACAAGCTTCAAGCGACATCACAAACGATGAAGAGTTCCAAGCCACGGCACTGTGCCAATTCATGGATATTTTGAACGATTTAGACGAGGTTTTAGACAAATCTCTACTCGCGTGCCTCGACGATGGCTCAAAGACATTCGACAGCGACGAAGAGGATCTCATTTGTAAAATTAAGGAATGTATCGGGGAATCTCAAGAGCAGTCCTTACAATCTGAAGGACCCAGCTCTATAGATGACAATACGGAAGTTGTGACGTGCTCTAATGCGACGCACTCACCGCTATCTGAAGAAGTTTCGATGGCCGCAGACAGTGTTTCGGATCGACCGTCTGTATCTACTCTCGGTCGTTCGAAAAGTTTCTCCGATCTCTCTGCATGTAACAGGCAAGCTTTAGTGACGTCACTAGAGCGAGCAAGCACAAATGATACCGTGCGTAACTCAATGAGAAGATTGGACCCAATAGTGCTGCCGGCGATAGAAACAACAGAGTCTTGCGAGCCTCTTACATTACCTGTGATTCTGTTCTTGGATCATGTTAACATGCGACCGACAAGTGCCCCTATACAGCTGCAGGTTACGGCTGCTAATTTAAGCAGCGATGGGAGTTCTGGCCCTTTGATACTAGGGCGTAGAACCCTGCTTATGAACAGGACTTTATCCCTCCCATCGCCTGGGGAAAGTGATATCACAGGAGATTGGACAGGGAGGAACACATCACGGAGTACGGCCAGAAGCAGCGCGTCCAGCTCCTCAAACGAATCTCTAGCTATCGCCCCTCCCGTTATAGCTGCTACCGGTTCCAGTGAAGACAGGTAATCTTACGTCCGTGACTAATTTCTTATTACTCCGCCGATTTTCGCAATGTTGCGGTTTCCAATTCGAGGTCGCGATGATTCATTGTTTTGCTGAGGGATATTTTTTGGATCAATCTCTCTCAAATGGTGTATGAGATCATGGCGTCAGACAGTCTCTAGAACAAATGATCCAACTGTGTTCATCAGTTATATCATGATTCACGATGGGCTGTTTTTTTATATTAATTTGGAGGCCTAAAAACTCCATCATCAACATTATCCAAATGACAACTAGAGTTATTATAAAGAAAAGTTTGGGGTCCACTATGCTTAGTTATTTTGGTAGTAAATAAATATTGGCGGACTTTACACACAACACCATCTAAGCCCCAAACTAAGCAAAGCTTGTACTATGGGAACCAGATAACTGATAGAATACTTATTTACTTTTTTTTTGTAAATACATACATAATATACATAGTAACACCCAGACACAGAACAAACATCTATGTTCATCACACAAATGTTTGCCCTGGGTGGGGAACGAACCCACAACCTAAAGCGTAGAAGGCAGAGTAACTACCAACTAAGCTGTGAGGCCAGTCAAGTAGTATTTGTAGATGTGAGGCGATATCTAACATTCATTGTGGACCGTGGTCACCTATTTGATTACGTAAATTGTTTTCAGAAACGAAGAGACTAACGAACCCCCTTTCGGTATTTGGCCACATCGCATGAGCGCAATGCTCGCTTGCCTTAGTTGCACCGTGGGAATATTCAACATTTCTAGATTTGCCATACTCAGCGTTCATTTTGGAGGTACGTTATATACATTTCTAAATAACCTAGATTTCATGCTGTTGCAACATTCAAAATCACACGGAAATGTACACTGAGAGTTAACTTAGCTGATCTTTGGGTGAGACAATAGACTATCTTTACTGAGACTGCTCAGCTCAATATTGTTGTTGTATAATCATATACTAAAATGTATCTGTCACTTATAAATAAAAAAATTAAAGTTTAAAAAAATCTTAATTGGCTAAAAATGTAGGCTTTTCTTATATATGTATGTATACCTAAAAACAAGAAAGGTTATGATTTTAATTATTTTAGCAAAATGCTGTACTTAATCGACATTGTATCGCACCCACACTATTAAGTTCTTACACTCACACATAGGAACGGCTGAACTGAATTTACAAGTAGGGCGGTATTAACGAATGTGCATTTGTTTCAGCGAACTTCATCATCCAGTTCTTTATACTCTCGATCATGATCGGAATACCGCTTTTCACACTCTACCTCTGCCTTGGTCAGGTCCTCGAAGCTGGACCCTTAGATATGTGGAGGATATCACCAATATTCCAAGGAGTTGGGGTGTCTATGCTCATCACCCAAGCGGTTATAGGCACTTATAGCATCATCGGTTTATCGTGGATATTCGTTTATTTCCGAGATTCCTTTATAACATCGCACGATAAGTACAAATGGGCGATGCCGCACGAGTTTTATATCGAAGGTAAGAATCTCTTTGTAAAATAGCGCCAAAAAAAATATTAAAACCTGAATATTAATTTATTTTAAAAAGAAATACGGGTAATTATTACTTTTCTACTTGAATCGCTTTTTGGTAGAATGCGTTGCTATGACAACTCAATGTTATCGGTAAGATGTCTAATTTTTTGCACATCAGTGCCATCTATACCAATCATCCTTTTTGCGTTTTTTTTTCTTAAAGGGGTTATCATTTAAGGCGCTCCCAGTCGACGATTGTTTTTGTTCGAAACGAAAAAAGAAATACTTGTGAACAAGCCACATCTCCTATTTTATAATGTATAGTATATGTGAATAAAGACGTACCCATCTTTAATCACTTCGATAAATAATCCTACCGACCGCTGCAATGACGACAAACACACGTCGGCGCGTGGTCCGCCTTAGCTTTTCGAATAAATTAATGATATAAATTATGTATAATTACTTATCAAAAATCTATTCTAATAGAAATCTAGAACTACATATTACCTATCTTTAACAATAAATCACAAGTTGATTTAAATAGTAGGTATATAAAATATTTCGATCATAAATTCTAAAACGTATCATTTTGAAATAATATCTTTATCGTGAAAAGTTTCTGCTATTATGTTTTCAGCTTAATAGAAATCTAGGTAGGAACCTAAAGTAATATACTTATAAAAATAGGAGATGTGGCTTGTTCAGAAGTATTTCTTTTTTCGTTTCGAAAAATAGCAATCGTCGACTGGGAGCCCCTTAATCCGTTTTTTCGTTTATTTTTGACTAGCTGACCCGTGCCCGCTTCGCTGTGCGTAAGACATTTCTAATACCATCGTGGACATTTTTGAAGGTGTACAATTACTGTAGTACATTATTTTGATATATCTCGTGGGGTTCAGCCAGCATTTGCAATGTAAGCGCAAAAAAATGTGTTTATTTACGACATCACATTAGAAACCTCTAAAATTATCAGTGTTTCTCTACTATATTATGTATGTATTATACATATAAACCTTCCTCTTGAATCACTCTATTTATTAAAAAAAACCGCATCAAAATCCGCTGTGTAGTTTTAAAGATATAAGCATACATACATACAGACATACATACAGACGCGGGAAGCGGGAAGCGACTGCTTTATACTATGTAGTGATTAGGGAACAAACATAGCAGCCTATTTAGCATCCATATTTAGATAGAAAGAAGCCAATTTTAGTTATTTCGTACGGTCTAATTGTTTTAGCAATTAAATGATATAACTAGAACATTAGAATGCCAGCGATTAAATCAATAAGATACTGGTTTTTTTTTTTTAACATTCATTTTTGTGACGTAATGTGACAATAAAAACCGGCCAAGTGCGAGTCGGACTCGCGCACGAAGGGTTCCGGGGTTCTATAAAAAACGGCTGTTTTTAGTATTTGTTGTTATAGCGGCAATAGAAATACATCATCTGTGAAAATTTCAACTGTCTAGCTATCACGGTTCATGAAATACATCTCTGTGACAGACAGACGGACAGCAAAGTCTTAGTAATAGGATCCCGTTTTTACCCTTTGGGTACGGAACCCTAAAAACATCACGTGAATAATGGACGGGCCCATATTGTAGTTTTTTCGTCATTATCATTACTGATTACAATGTGATTTAGCGATTACAATACAATAAGGAACCTTGATTGCGCAAACTCGATTCGCACTTCACTAAGTTTTAACCGACGTAATAAGGAAAAAGTTCTCAATTCGACGTGTATATTTTATTCTAGGATACGCATTAATACGAACGTAAAGCGAAATAACAAAAACTTTTTAAAAAGTGTAATTTAATGTCGCTCGTTTAATGTAAGCGTCGATTTATTAATTTAATAACGAAGGTTGTAAATGTAATATTTTTTCAGTATAAAAATATTTCTACGACCTTACCGCATCTCGAGGTCAACTAGCCAATTAACAGTGCTTAATAATACTAAAAAAATCTTAGATTAGATTTTTTTGTATTATTGCCAGTAAAAAGTATTATTATGTATAATTGTTCCAGGACATAAGCTAGTAGAACTGAAAAAATGTCACGAAGATATTGGTGGACATTATTAAATAGCGCTATCTAGCCCCAAACCAAGCAAAGCTTGTATTAAGGGAGCTAGATAATTGATAATTATAATACTTACTTACTTTTTTTTGTTAATATACATACATTATGATACATTATAACACCCAGAAACAGAACAAACATCTATGTCCATCACACAAATATTGTCGTGTGTGGCTATTTTGTAAAAACATGACTATCAAGTTATGATATTCATACCAATATTTATTGGTACTGAATGCCATAATACCTACGCTTTTTATGCTGTTTAGACACCTATACCTAATAGGTGAATAAACAGTGGAAGTTACTAAGAAAAGTGTACAGATTAGGTATTCTCTAACATTAGGTATTCTCTAACATTAGGTATTGCATTCAACATCATAACATGATTATCATGTTTTTACAAAATAATCCTGCTGGGTGGGGATCGAACCCATAACCTACAGCGCAGAAGGCAGAGTTACTATCAACTGAGCTGTGAGGCTAGTCTCTAGATATCTAAGACGCCATGTTTTATTAAACGATTTAAAACGTATTTCCGTTTCACAGATACCGGCGTGCGAAATGGCACATACAAGATTGAAGAGACACTGCCACAGTATTTCCACGGCGAAGTTTTACAACGCAACGTGGAATCACCGGGCACATACTTCGGCACAATAAAGTTCCAAGTTGCGTTCAATTTGGCTGTTGTTTGGATGATAGTTTTCGTATCGCTGAGTAAAGGATTGAGGTCTTATGGAAAGGTGTGCATTTACCATATTCAGCTAGTTAGACATATTTTCTTTATTATTATTTTTTTATAGATATTTTATTATTCTATCTATTTGCAACATCTAGGTGTTGTGTCGACTCTGTCGACCCCACGAGAAGTGGGATAAGATCGGAAGAAGAACCTTATAGCTCAGTTGGTAGTGGCTCTGCCTTCTGCGCAGTAGGTTGTGGGTTCGATTCCCACCCAGAATAAACATTTGTGTGATGAACATAGATCTTAGTTCTATGTCTGGGTGTTATATTGTATTATAAGAATGTATTTACAAAAAAAATAAGTATGTACTTTATTTAGTATGTATCAGTAGTCCCATAGTACAAGCTTTGCTTAGTTTGGGGCTAGATGGCGCTGTGTGAAATATCCATCAATATTTCTTTATTAAATAGATATCGAAGTTTTATTAAACGTTACTCTGATATTGAATCTAGAGATGTTACAACATTCCCTGAGCTCGTTAGTGACTGACGAGCACGTTATAGTCTAACGCATCTTCTTATTGTATTTTATTTATTTCAGGCAGTCTACATGCTTATATTCATACCGATATGTGGAACTCTAGTGCTGTGCACCAAATTATTGACGTTAATACCTTACGATACGGTGACGAATATTTTCGCCGAGACTGAATGGAGCGAGTTCTTTATCAATAGCAATGTGAGTAATGTATAATTGTAACTAAATAATAAATACGTTTTTTTTGTAATAAAGCAAAATCTGTAAAAAAACTGACAAGAACCGAGAGTAGAATGAATTTTTACTACTGAGTACCTACTTTAGGGCAGGCAAATAAAAATGTAATATTTTCTTTTCTGAAAATAATGAAACACAGCATACTTGCTAGCATGGCTTATATATAAACAAGTTCGAATCGTGGTACATCAAAAGATTTTTTTATTCGATGATTTTCTATGTTTTGGTAGTAATCTCAACTTTTAATCCGAAAGTCGTAGGTTCGAATCCCAGGCGAGCTTCATTGAATTTACTTTTAGAAAAGATTTCCAATAAAATATGCTTATTATGGTGAAGGTAAACAAAGTAAGGAAGCCAGTTAGTATTCTTGTAAGCGGCGACAGGCTTGCAACCTGTCACTAGTGTAATGCCAACTACTGTAACACGTGGGTATGTGCCAAATGTAATGTTTGGATGTGCCTCTGACTTACCCCTTTAGACATCTTCAAAGATCTGAGCGCCTAGAGATCAGAGAGGAAGTCTACCTTACTTGGGGATGACAGTCGTGATAATTTTTTTTTTCCTTTTATAAATAACAAGCTAACCTTCGTATCGCTTTAGAATTAACTCCCGTTCCCGTTTCCGTTAAAAAGTATCCTATGTCCGTCTCCTGGTTCTAAGCTACCTCCCCACCAATTTTCAGCCAAATCGGTTCAGCCGTTCTTGAGTTATAAGTGTTGTAACAAACCCGACTTTGTTTTATATAGTAGATGATGTTTTATTTCAGTCATGGGCAGCCGCGGCCCAGGAGACCTTCCTAACTTGGGGTCTGCTAGGCGCGTGCGTGATGCAACTCACCTCGCACAAGGACGCCAAGAACAGAACCAGTAGAATGCTCCAGAAGGAAAGCGCTTGTGTGGTCATCTTCACGTTTGCTGTTCTGCTATTAGGCTCGTTTCTAGCCAATACTTGCGTGCAGATTTTGAAGAACTACGGATATACTTATATACCTGGGAGCTTTGGTAAGTAAAAGTGGTTTTATTCTCTGGGGCCGTACTACAATCTCTAAAGTAATACTAAAGCAGTATTATTGACTGGCCTCACAGCTCAGTTGGTCTTGGTAGTAACTCTTCTAGCCTTCTGCGCTGTAGGTTGTGGGTGAGTGAAGTGACAACGCTATACGAACACGTATGGCGTTGTCACTTTTGCACCGCGAGTAATACTACTTTAGTTTTACTTTAAAGATTGTAAGTACGGCCGGTACGGATTTTGTGTATGTATGTGTATTATTGTGTATGTATGAATATCTGCAGATCATGCCAAAATTTGTCCCTCTAAGTCTAACCTCTAATGGGCGCCACAATAGCGAATTTTGTAGTTTCTTCGTTTAGTTCGTAGGTCTGGATACGAATAAAACAAACCCGCAGGCAGAAGCTAGACATAAAATATAAAAAATATTAACATAAGTAAAATAAAATACACAAAAAAACACAGTTGCAGCTGATCCAGAATCTAATCAGTACGTTTCTTACAGAAACAATAAAATCATCACAATTCCTATGGCCATCATCGGAGCCGATGCCTGGCAACGTTGCGTCAGCGCCTGTCCGCTATACGGCACACTACGGCAGTCTGATTGGTGTTAGCGTGCTGAAGAGCGGCAACGTCGCGCGGACACTCAGCGGCTGGCAGCCGTTACAGCTGGCAACGCAGCTCGTGCCGGCCACGCTTGCGGTGTTGCCCGCTAATGTGGTAAGAAAAAAAAATAGGATCACGACTGTAAGACACACTCTTAGATCTCCAGGCGTTTAGAACCTTGAAGATGTATTTCTGTTGCCTCTATAACAACAAATACTAAAAACAGAATAAAAAAATATTGAAGTGGGACTCCCATACAACAAACTTGTTTTTTTTTTTTTTTTTTTTTTAAATGCCCGATTGTTATCAATCAGTATGCATATGTCTTACTATTACATGTTATGTCATGTGACATAACACAAGAGTCTAAAAAAAGACCGTGTCTAAAAGAATCCAATTTCACAACTCAGCTCATTTCCGTTTAGTTTATTTTAGTTTTGACCTTGTTGCAATGAAGATAAAGTTTAATATAACTTGAATTATTTTAAAACGAGAAACATTTCCTATTTCGTAATCTAAGATTATCAGTTAAGTTTAAGATTTATGTTGTTTTACGTTTCATTTTTTAGGGTTCCTTACTCAAAGGGTAAAAACGGGACCCTATTACTAAGACTTTGCTGTCCGTCTGTCTGTCACAGAGCTGTATCTAATGAACCGTGATAGCTAGACAGTAGAAATTTTCACAGATGATGTATTTCTGTTGTCCGACTCGCACTTGGCCCGTTTTTTTATTATTAAACTAGCTACCCTTAAAATATTAGTATAAAAATGCTTCGTATCGTATTATGGGGCTTTTAATAACCTCGCGAATAAAACATAAAACAAACAACTAATTTGGTTGTCAAACCATTAAATAATCAGATGATTAACCTACTTCATCGTTGACTTTCTTACTTCAAGACAGATACACACACACACACATCACATGTTTATTACAAAAACAATCTAAAATGACCGTGAAAAATTACGACCGCTTACAGCAAACGATCTTAAATAACGTGTAAAAAAACTATTCCGTACAGTGAACTGTGTATTCAATTAAATTAACTGTTTTTGTTACTACTGATACTGTTTTACTATTACGAGTAATTTAAATTAAATTGAATCACGTCTGTAATTCCCGAGTATGGCAGACACTCAAGATTTCCAGGCGCACAGGTATTTGTAGATGTTTAAAAGAGGATAGTGCCAGAGTCAGAGGCACGTCCAAAATATATATTTGCCGCATGTCCACATTTGTTTATCTATATCAATACAGTGGACCTCCGGTAATCCGACAAACATTATGCAGGGCAGTGTCGGACTATCGAATTTGTCGGATTATAGAGCACTGCCTAAGACCCCCTATAGTCCGGATTTTTTTACAAAAGAGTACCTTGTAATCCGACAAATTACATATCCAATGATAAGATTCTATATGTTATAATTAAACAAAGTCATGTCGGATTACAGGGGGCGCCGGATTAGACAGGGGCCGGATTATCGGGGATCCACTGTATTATAAAGAGGAAAGATTTGATTGTTTGTTTGTTTGTTTGTTTGCATCGAATAGGCTCCAAAACTACTGGACTGATTTGAAAAATTCTTTCACCATTAGAATCCTACATTATCCCTGATGAACATAGGCTATAGAATATTTTCAAAAATGTTCGGGATCCGTATGAAAACTTCGATAATGTAACCCAACGTGTGAAAAAAAATCCTTATATCGCTTACGCTGCGGAAATTTTTGACAATAGAGCAAAGTAATGTACTACAGTGTTATAGATAACATCAATATCTACAAAAAAGTCCATAATACCATATGTCTAACTATTAGGGATCCGTATGAAAACTTCGATAATGTAACCTAAGGTGTAAAAAAATTACCCATAATATCATTATTACACCCGTGCGACGCCGGGGCGGACTGCTAGTCATTAGTAAGGTTTCTATACAAGACAGGTTGTAAGCCCGTCGCCGCTTATAAGAATACTAACTGGTTCATGCTCTATTTGACGGGCCTCACAGCTCAATGCTGGTTGTGGGTTCGATCCTCACCCAGGACAAATATTTGTGTGATGAACATAGATGTATGTTCTTTGTTTTGGTGTTATAATATTATGTAGTTATCTAGTTCCCATAATACAAGCATTTCTTACTTTGAGGCTAGATGGCGCTCTGTGTGAAATGTCCACATATACATTTTTTTATTAAATAGCTTCATCGTATCGCTGTAATTTAAAATGTGTGGATTCAAATTAATTAAGTGCAATATTTTATTTAACACATGTATATTTGGACGTGCCTCTGACTACCCCCACTAGACATCTTCAAAGGATCTAAGCGTCTGGAGATCTGAGAGGATGTCTACCGTACTTGGGAACTACAGTCGTGATCCTATTTTTTTTTTTTATTAACAATAAGAAAACTGAATCCTAGGTTATTTAAATAAATAATGGGTAACTATTTTAATAGCTGTATCGTATTTGTCTAACTTAGAGATTGTTTTATTATTTTCCAGCTATCACCAGTATGGGCAGTGATATTCTACTTCATTCTGATAATGTTCGGGATAGCCCAGCAGCTCGCTGTGTGGCATTGCGTTATCACTGGAATTCTGGCCATCAACGCGTCAGCGCTCAGGGTCTGGGAGAGCAGCATTACGTTCTTTAGTTGCGTCTTTGGATTGGCTGTGGGACTGTTGCTTAGTACTGATGTAAGTGCCTCCATATCTATCTATATCTCTATCATCCTCGTCCTGTCCTTATCCCACATAAGTGGGGTCGGCACAACATTTGTTCTTCCATTTCCCTCTATCATCACCAGCATCATTCATCACTCACTCCTTTTTAGGGTTCCGTACCCATAGGGTAAAAACGGGACCCTATTACTAAGACATCGCTGTCCGTCTGTCTTTCACAGGGCTGTATCTCATGAACCGTGATAGCCAGACAGTTGCAATTTTCACAGATGATGTATTTCTGTTGCTGCTGTAACAACAAATACTAAAAACGGAATAAAATAAATATTTAAGTGGGGCGCCCATACAACAAATGTGTTTTTTTTTTGCCGTTTTTATAGATAATAGTACAGAACCCTTCGTACGCGAGTCGGACTCGCACTTGGCCGTTTTTTTAAACATGTCTCTTACATTTATCTATTATAAGCATAAGCCTAAATAAAGACATATTGGTGGACATTTTACCGTCCCAGACAAAGCAAAGCTTACTAATAACTGATAGTATTTCCTATATACTTTTCTTTGTAAATACATAATTATAATACATTGTAACAACCAAAAACAGAAGAAACAGATGTTTATGTAATATAATATTCTATGGTCAAAACTACTTTTTTTTTAAATGATTTAAATATGTATATAAAACTCTGCGTTACTGACTGACTCATCATCATCTTCCTGCCCTTATCCCACTTAAGTGGGGTCGGCACAACATGTGTACTTCTTCCATTTCCCTCTATCAGCCGTCATTTCATCACTCACTCCTTTCTTACCCATGTCATCTTTCACACAGTCCATCCATCTTTTCTTCGGCCTACCTCTACGTCTACATCCATCCACATTCATTCCTATCATTCTTCTCGTTACGATCTATTTAAAAAAATGCCAGTTACTGCAAAAAATAATGTGTTTTCTATGTTATGCTTCCAGGCGGGCATCAAACTAGTTCACTTCATCGATTACGTGTGGGTTGGCGCGTGGTGGCAATGCGTGTTGCACGTAGCACTAGCGTGTGGGGTGTTCGTAGTGCGAGGGAGGCCATACTCACCGGACGCGGTAGCTGGGGCATTGTTCGCGCCAAGACTGCGAGTGTTGCCAGCATTGCTGAGCCTCACTTGGACCGTGCTCATGCCTGTATTACTTTGTGTAAGTTCCAGTCTATACTATACTATATACTATATCTATACTAGCTTTTATTTGTCCGCGTACATACAGGAAATAAATTTTTGACGACTTTATCGTAAATAATTGAAATTCCTGAATATCAAAAAAAAAATTGGAGAAAAAAGTGGCCTTTGTCCGTCCCAAGACTTTAAACTATATCTGTACTTATGTATGAAATTTCAACACAATCGGCCCAAGTGATCTGAGTTATTTTCGCATTTATAATATTAGTACATATATCTCCCTCTATTTATATGCGCATAAAAACACGTGCTTACAACGGTGAAGGAAAACATCGCGAGGAAACCAGTTAGTGTTCTTATAAGCAGCGATGGGCTTGCAACCTGTCACGTATGGAATGCTAACTACTGCAAAATGTAGGCATGTGCCAAATATAATGTTTGGACGTGCCTCTGACTACCCCCACTAGACATCTTCAAAGGATCTAAGCGTCTAGAGATCTGAGAGGATGTCTACCGTACTAGGAGATTACAGTCGTGATCCTATTTATTTTTATTATTTTTATCTCCCTCTGCAGTACTTTTCTCTCTTTCATGTCTAAAGTCTGTCGCGTCATAAAAGCTAATAATAATATTAATAATGTTTTTTTTAGGCTATTTGCGTGATGGATTTCCGGACAGGGCAGCAGAAACAACTTTACACGTGGAGAAAACCTGCTGGGTAAGTGAAAATCTGTAACGAATGCCCTAAATTCCCAGATCTACTGTGGAACAGAAACATACAGAAAAATATTATTTTCAATTCTGTTATGTATGGGCCCTAAAAATGTAAATTAAATATTGACAATTTAAATAACCCGCAAAAACGCTTCTTTATACAAATGGCGTCGCATTAGTTTCTGTGACGTTACTTGATGCTTGTCAACAAATACACAAACGTCAAGTTTTTCAAGGCAGGCGATGACATATTGACAAGCATGTTACGTCATCGTCGATTCGACCAATCCTGACCGTTTTGTGTCACGTGACTGGCGTTAAAAAATAGATAATTTGAATTATTGGTCTTTTAATAAATCATTGTTTATTTTCAAGTTATTTTACTCCATAACGCTATATGAAGGCATAATTTACATAGATTACTTACACTTTATTTTTCATACTGTCGAATAGCCTATTATCGTAATATTTCTAATACACAGATATTGGCCAGTATGGGCACGTCAGGTGGCCGTGTTTTTACAACAGGGTGCTTTATTGGTCGTGCCGTTAACTGCCTTCACACAAACCTGGCGGTACATGAATAAAGGACCACCGGATATTTTGGATGTAAGTAAACTTAAATCCAACCCAAAATATATATGTACTCAAACGATGAAATGGGGGCATGACTAATAGCACGGATCCTTGGAAAATGTTTATAGGACGTAGTCAAAGTTAAGTCCAAACATTACATCAGGCTGGTTCAAAACCAGTCCAGCTGTATTTACAGTTTTCCTTTTAATTTGATAAGAGACTAAGGTAGTAAAGTTTGGTTATTTTTTGTGCCGCAAGGATTATTCTGCGAGCGAGTGTGTCGAAGAAATGGTAAGATTTCTTTAAGAGAGGCAATACCACTAGAGGTTTCTTAAATATTTTCAATACTGCTCAACATAATTATTGCTGATATTTTAAAGGTGCATCTACACCGCAGTTATATTTTGAAAATGAAATAGGATTACGACTGTAATCCCCAAGTACGATAGACATACTCTCAGATCTTAAGGCGCTTAGATCCTTGAAGATATCTAAAGGGGTGCCTCTGAGGCACGTCCAAACATGTTTGGCGCAATACCTGCATTGTGCAGTATTCCATACGAGACAGGTTGAAAGCCTATCGCCGCTTACAAGAATACTAACTGGTTTCCTCACAATGTTTTCCTTCACCGTTTCGAGCACGCGTTTTTGATGCGCAACGCCGTGGCCAACACGGCTTTTAATAATTTGATTAGTCTTGAAATACCGTTTTATGAATCTAAATCCACCTTTGACCGTTTCCAGCGCGTACAAAACCTGTACCGACCACGTTTGGAGCCCCCGGAGTCCCCCCACCCCCTTGCCCCCCCGGCCCCCTCCCCCTCCTCCCCCTCCCCCGCCTCCCCTGACCCCCCTCCAAAGTACACTCCTCCCCCTTCATACTCAACCGCCACCGGCGCGCGTCTGCTTCACTCGCTAAGGCAGAGCTTCAGGACTCTGAGAAGGTACTATAACATTTAATTTAAAGCCTATGCCAGAAAACTTATTATAAAAAACTAGCAGTCTGCCCCGGCGTCGCACGGATGTAATAATGATTTGACTGGCCTCACAGCTCAGTTGGTAGTAGCTCTGCCTTCTGCGCCGTAGGTTGTGGGTTCGATCCCCACCCAGGACAAATATTTGTGTGATGAACATAGATGTTTGTTCTGTGTCTGGGTGTTATTATATATCATATGTATATATTTACAAAAAAAAGTATTTAAGTATTCTATCAGTTATCTAGTTCCGATAGTACAAGCTTTGCTTAGTTTGGGGCTAGATGGCGCTGTGTGATAATGTCCACCAATATTTATTTATTTTATGGCTATTTTTTTACACCTGGGGTTACATTATTAAAGTTTTAAAAAGGATCCCTGATTTTTTATAGCAATGAATTTAGCCTATATTCATCAGGGATGATATAGGATTCTAATTTTAATAGAATTTTTAAAGCGGTCCAGTAGTTTCGGAGCCTATTCGATGCAAACAATCAATCAAATCTTTCCTCTTTATAATATTAGTACAGATGTTTCATAATTCTTCGGACCACTTAAATACACGTACCACTTGCACTTAGGTAAGGTACCCTATGCCACTGAAACCATTATTTTTATTGCGTAAGCTCATTTTTAAACCTAAACTTCAACTGTCAAATTAGTATTGGGAAACTGTCAAGACAATGGGATTTTGACTTTTAGTAACGGCGAGGAATTTTAGGCCTCTGGCTTAAATAAATAGTTCAAGGATTTTTAGATGAGTTGAAAGACTGTGCCAGGTAAAACAAACATCTATGCCGCGCCGGTCGAATGTGTTCAGATACTTAATAATGACGAGAAGTCACATACAAAAATATTTGAATTTGAATTATTTATGTTGTTTACATGTAAATGTATGTAAAGCGTTGCACCGCGCATCGGACCTGCCTAAATGTTAACGTTACTTAACAGCGTTTTTAATTCCAGAATCACAACCACACGTTCTGAACTGCAAAACGATGATACATCACAAATACCCATCACACTGAGCGAGACTGTCGAACGCGACCAACTAACAGAAACAAACCTGCCGACTTACAGCGGAGTTTTCACCACTCCCTCCATAACAATAACCGACGAAACCGACTCCGCACAACCGCGGACTTCCACGTCGAGAAACTCGCTATCCCTAACCAGGGATTATTTGCGACGATCCTTCGTTAGAAAAAGCGACTCGGCAAAATCCATACGCTCCAGTCTACGTAGGAGCTTCAAGTATAATAGCGCTTTGACCACCAGCCACGAGCAGTTAGTTCGCGATGTAGAACCGATTTCGAATACGGTTGCTATGTCGGCCATGTTGGATAGTGAAGATTCTACTACGCATGCGCGCAGTATTGCCTCTGTGATATGATTTACCACCTGTGGCAGTACCACAAGCTTAAAAGTAATATAATAGACGGTGCCAAAGTGACAACGCAATACAACAAACAACAGGCGTTGTCACTTTCACACCACAAGTAATATTGCTATGATATTACTTTGGGACTTGTGGTATCGCCCCTGAAAACATTATGTTGTTATATAAGCGACTCCTAAACATACCGTTCTTTTGTAAAACTAATAATTATTTCGGTCCTTATGATTTTGAAACAAATAAACGATACTCATTGAATATATATTATAATAAGTACGATAAAAACAAACAATTTGCAAGAACTAATACAGGGTTCGAAATCTGGTTTCTGATTGGCCAACTGAAGCGCCATATTGTTTTTGATAGTTGTGATTGGTTGAGCAGTTTGCTAGTAGCGCCAAAGTTTTATCATTATGCAAGAAAAGATTCGGTAAATAGGGTCGCCTGTACATAGAACGAATGGTTTTCAACTATTTAGCCCCAATTAATTTCCTTTACAAAAATCCGAGCAATATTTTACGAGTAATCAAGTTTTAATCGAATGCTGAACTTAAGTAATTACCAGTTTTATTTACGTTAGTTGATTTTATAAGTGTTTTATATATTTTAGTACTAAAGTGAAGTTTTACAGTAATTTTATAAAGAATCTCAATAATTCCACTATTTTTATATTAAATGTTATCTTTCGTTTTCTGTAAGCACAATAATTTTGAGCCATGTAGAGTAGATAGTTATACAAACAATTTTCTACTAAATTAACACTAGTATACCTATAAAATAAATTCCGAGCTTAGCGAAGTGGAAAATGTTATGTCATAGTTATACACGTTGAAATGTATGACAAAAAACTAGAATGTGTTCGTACGAATTGTAGGTAGTTTTTGTAAATTATTCAAGACTAGGATTATGGAATGTTATAATGTATTGTTGAATGGTTTTATTCAAACCCCGTATGTGAAATGAAATGAATGGAATCCTAAAACCATAATTGTATTAGGTGTACACCCGAGAGAGTTAAAAGTAAACTGAAAATTATGACTAGTTTGTAACTGAAGTACATACAAATTCTGTACAATGAATTAGAATATAAGTTGATTGGTTGTAATGAATTTATAGAAGACTAATATCGACCTCAGAGCGTTGTAGATAGACAGCTGATTGATATTGCTATTCAGAAAAGTGATGGATTCATCACGCATTAGTTTACTTTGCTGAATTTTTAGACTGCCTGGTTCAAGAGTACTGTCAAAATACCATTAAGTTAATAGTTACTCAATGGATGTTTTGACAGTTGAAACCGATCACAATCACCAGTTAAGTTACAACCCGGTCACAATATCTGTGCACCTGACCTCGTGACGTCATATCGGCGGTCTGGGTACGGTTTATTATACGGATAATTATTTATTAGATTATAGTACGGATAATTATCGGGACGTGTATCGGCAACGAAGATGCTAACCGTACTGTCGCACCGGGGAGTGCGCGGAGAGTGACAGGGGAAGCGGGAGAGGCGCCGCATTCCAGCGAGGTGCACAGATATTCTGACCGGGTTGTAGGTCCCTAATCAATGTATTTGCCACTAGTTTTTGGCATAGTTGTTGAGCTCCTAGCTGTCTGGCCTCAATGTTCTGGAGGTCAATAGACTTAGCAGCTTTTTTTGTTCCTTTCGTGCATTTATACTATTGTCTGTGTTCCGTCGGTGTCAAAAAAGTCGTATATGTCTGAAAAACAGAGACAGATACAAGTTATTATTTTTATTTGGACCCGACATTTTTCAACATTTTAGTTCTAGTCAATAAGTAGCTTCCACTTGATTTCGATCTTAGCATCACATTTTATTTAAGAATTATATTTTTTCTTCAAATATTCTGTATTCCGCATTGTTGCAATGTTTACAAATTAGAAACATAATAAACATTTTTTTATGTATTTAAACAGTGTTTTATTAGTCAAAGAGCATGTTATTAGTCAAACAAATAAGATCAGATTAAAATTCTTTATTTCTTACTGTAAAGTTACAAAAAGTTTGGCAACCCGTACTTAAAATCATTAGTACAAAATAAAGTTAGTTAATCTTCAAAATACTTATATTAAAGAAGCCGAGGTAATGAAATGTCATCTTAGTAGGTAATTAAATTAACACTCAAGAAATTAGATTGAAAAAGAATAAATTTATCGAAATACAGTACGCGTCAATCAATACGATACTCTACGAAAGATATCGATGGACAGCTTCTAGAAAGTCGCTAGCGATCTCTCCGACTCAATGCTGCGATTGTCAGAAAAATGTACGTCAAATACTAAACGGACTACATCTCGTGCCATATTGATTGCCGCGTACTGCAAGAGGGGAAAGTCTGCTCAAATTGTACTATCCCACATTTTACGACCTCAACTTCTCTCTGCTAGTCGAAAATAAAGATTTTAAAAATACAGTTTATAAATAACACAATAATTAAAACTTGTAGGTAAGTAATACAAAATTGATGTCACTATTGGACGACGAAATAAATTCGTCTATCATAGTTACAAAATTAATAGGGTATCAAACGCAGATCTTTTCCATCCACAGATCAATTGTCGTAACATTTTTAAACAAGTAAATATCTATAGAATTAAAACTATCGCTGTTAATTAATATTTCAAATAGAAATACGGTTAATTAAAACCTGAAAAAAACCTGGTAATTAGCCGTATTTCTATTTAAAAAGTAGATATCAGCACATGGTGAATGGCGTAAGACAGATGATGTTATCTTCAAAAACAATTTAGTAATTTCATAACGCGATTTGCAAAGGTAGATAGATGGTAGATAACTCTAATTGATTACCACACGGCTACAATAGGTTATGTAATACCCAGCGCGTCAAAACGATATGCACAATGGGTCAGTAATGTTTGTCAATTAATAAAATCACAGATTACATACTAAAGAACAACTAGATAAATGATATCTAACAATCAAACAATGAAACTAAGTTCATTATGTTAAAACTAATTGTAGATCACAATATTCAGTCAAAATGCATGCGGTTTGTAACTCAAATTTTGAGTTACCTTATCAAAGAGTTCATGTTAAGTAGTGATTTAGCTGCCTTTGAATCTGTGGGTTCTTTTTTCTTTGAAGGATCCAACATGAAACACTTCCACAATCTGTAACAAAAAAGATTTACTTGATTTACCATGATTAGATAGATTTAAAATTCTTTATTGCACAAGATATAAACAAGTAATGTATATAGGCGAACTTAAAGCATTTTCTTCCAGCTAATCTTTGTTTAGTTTGGAAGAGAAAAGGTAGTGCGTTGTAAGAGAAAGATAGTAATTATAATGAATTAAATCATTAATATTATATCTCACCGTAGAGTTTCGTCCGCGCCGGCAGAAAGAACCGTAGTTCCGTCAGGTGACAACGCCAAGTGCAAAACTCTTGCCATATGGCCGGTCAGCTCCGCAACTCGCGACATCAGAGGGTACTTCCATATCACCAGCTGGTTGTTCGCGTAACCGTGGCCGGAGATCAGCTCTTTGTAGTGCGTGCTCCATACTATTGAGCACACCTGGAACAAGAATATGACTTAAGTTGTATGTAAAGCTAACTACTGCCAAATGTGGGCATGTGCCAAATGCAATGTTTGGACGTGCATGTGACTAACTCTGATTTTTGCATTGTCACAAATTCTTATCAGGAATAAGCGCTAAATAGCCTTGTTGTGGTCAAAACATTAATGCCTAAAATCACACCGTCAATAAATCTAAGACAATGACGGCAAGTTACTGTAAAAATTACAAAGTAATTGGGTTAATGTATTTTGGTTTCTGTTTCGAGCCTTGTTTAGCCTATAAAAGGCAGAATTACGTATTTTTTTTCTGACAAGGCGATACAATGAAGAGTCAATTCGATAAAGAATAAAATTCCTTTGGCGATAAATCTACCTGTGACTTTGTATCAACGGTGTTGAGGTTGGCGCCTGTGTTGACATTCCATATGCGAATGGTGCGGTCAGCTGTGCCTCCGCCAGACGCAAGGATTCCGGCATTCCACGGACACCATGCCAGACCTTTCACTGCGGCTAAGTGCTGACTGGAAACATAATAAAATAATATAAATTGCTGTTTATCTACTACATACTATCATCATCAACTATTAGACTGTTGCTAATTATAGTTATTTCTGCTGAATGTTTAGCAGCTGTAGAACAAATGGTTGAACTAGAGGTTGCAGTAATAGGGCACCAGCGCGTCGCAATACAGATGAATGCAATATCTTTAAACAGAGTTGATTTTAAGTGGGTATTGATCCCGCGGCTACTTTTAACGTGCGTTTTTTTTATGCTAAAGGTCATGAAAGAAGATCCTTGAATTCAACCCAATTAAGGAGTGGCCCTTAAACCTAAACTATAAGCTAGTTCTCATCAAAAATGTTCAGTAGTTTTCGAATAAATCGCGATATAGAAACAACAAAAAGACTTGAAATACGAAGATATTTTTGGGTAATCTTATTTGTTCCAGAAATACGTGTGGCAAAAATACACGTATTTTCTTATTTTTACAAGAACTGGTATAACTTGACCTCACTCCCGGTACTAGGTTATCGTTAAGTTTTGGGACACCCTGTAGATGATAGTGACTTCGAGGACTTACTTGAAGGAGTAGAGATGCTGCGTTTGCGAGTAGTGCTGACCTTGCGCGATCGGCCAAATGTTAAGCAGGTTATCGTTGCCGCCCGAAGCAAGATACCTGCCGTCTGGTGACCACTTAAGACCAGCAATCTAGACCACATACACAAAGAACTATAAAGATTGTCATAGAAGATTCTCAATTTAAAGAGCTAATTCGGGAAAATACGTGAAAATATTTGCATCAAATCGTTTATAAACAACTTTTTGATTATTGAGCCTTTGAAAAATAAACTTACCTTCTGTGGGGTCAATGGTAATATGATTAATAACTTTCTCATCTTTCTAGGATGAATTTAGCAATGTATATTTGTAAGAAAATATCATCGCTAAGTGCGTCCTAGAAAGCAACACAAAACATAAGATTTTTTTCTGTACTGTAACTTTGTAAGTAACATAACATAATCCTTTTTTGAAAATAAACAGCTGAAGAGTATTACCTCCTGTGTGTGCCCGTTGATAGTGGCAACAGCATGCTCTCTCTGTCGCACGTCGTGATGTATAATATTGCCGTCTCGCGCGCCACTCGATACAATGTACATGTTCCATGCTAGCGAGCCTACACGACCCGTGTGTCCATCCATTACCTGCGAAAAAATATAAATAATAAATTAATAAACTCATGAATTTAATCCCTCAAGCATGTAAGGTCTCCAGCTCAAACACTTGAAGATGTCTAAGTCAGAAGCACTTCCGAACATTACAATACTGCCATTTTGCATTCCATACAAGACAATGAGATGATTTTTTCATAATTTTCGAGCGCGTGTGCCTTAACACATTTCGAATAGAAAAAACTATTCCGAATGATCAGGATTCGAACCCTCAACAACTTACCCTTAAAGTAACCTTTTTACTCACCCTTAGCCGTTTAATTTTCTCACAATCCCACAGCTCAACAGTAGCAGCTGATGTGCCCACAGCCAGATGTGACCCGCCTCCTTGCATCCACATAACAGAGCTGACAGTCTCCGAGCCTTCCAATGAGAGCAGCTGTTCTATCTGTCCTGTGCCAGCGTTCCATAAGTACACTGCGTTTCCTAAAGCTACAGCTAGGATGTTCGTTGCACTCCAATCAACTAGGTTCAAATCTGAGGAAATATTTGAGAATTCAATAAAATCATAACTTTAATTCTATCCTAACTAAAATCTCTTTTCACCTTTTAGCATCAATACAAAATTCAGGATGTAGCAATTTTGTTTTAATTAGGGTTAGTAAAAAAAAAAACAATTTGTGAATAAAATAATACAATGGTACGTACAATAGTCATCTATTATGTCAGGGGCATCCAATATCCTTTCTGGAGCTTGAGGTATGTATCTTGTGGTGTTCTTTACCGAAGATGGAACTTTGGCCTAAAGAAAAATATTATGAAATATCTTTACAACTCTATCTTTTTTAAATTGCTAGAAACGGAGGGTGTACTTACTCCTTTTGGTGTGTAGGGGTTCACTAAGGGACTTATTCAAGAAATTCAACCCTAAGCAGTGCAGCGGGAGTTGAAGTCTCTTTGAAAATAACTTCAATTGAATGAAGTTGAGAGGGTTTTTACTAATCAGACAAAGAATTATTTTAAACTACAGTATAACATTGACCTACACACTAAATAATTTTAAAAGTTGGATTATACCTGAGAATAAACAACTCGGAGCCTGTTTTGATAGCCCTCTGGGGCAGCTGGTGCTTTGCAGGTATATTGCAGCAGTCTGCCCGGCTCAGTGTCAGCTAGCGCTCTGCCGATGGCTTCACCAGCGGCTGATGGTGCTTGATCTTCAGTTTTTTCTTCTTCACTCTTATCTCGGTTCATCTATAGTATGGAAGTATGGAACAAAGTCATAAATCATGTTAGTTACACCATTTATCTCAAGAACAGATGGACCGCTTTTCATGATTTCTGATTAGTTGGATTTGTCTTCACATTCAAGGTGGAATAGTAAAAGAATAATTATTAAATGTTATAAAAATGTTTTGTATGTCTACATAATTTATTCAGAGAGGTTAAATTATTCCTCCGAGAGCATGTCTACCATGCTTGGAGAATAAAGTCATGAGTTCTTTTTTTATATTTTCTGATATAAATTATGACAGAATAAATTATCCTGTATAGTTTAGTTAGAAGAAATCAGGAGATTTTATAAATCGTATGGTATTATGAAAGTTCAATTAAAATAACTTTTATGATAGAACTGCAAACTTACCATATAATGACACAAGTCATAGTTAGAGTTACTTCTAGACGGGATGAACCTATCAGCTTTGTTTGGTGTCTTCGAGGCTTTGTTCGGCGTTGGTGTTGTTGAACGACCTGTGTAATTATTTTTTGTTAGCAAGGACTCTACACTGGGACATCCAGTGCCATGAGTACTAGATACTTACTACAAGTACCATAGTACCACAACCCAGACAAAACTAATATTTGCAAATCATGCAAACATTTAATTTGCTGTGGGGATCGAACTACCCCACGCCATTATATTTGTCATAAAAAATACCATGAAGCTAGATTGAGGTAGGTTTGTTTACCTGGAGACTTGTTTTTAGATGGAGTCTTCTTCCCTTTCTTATTATCATTTCGTGTAGGAGTTCTATTGCTTGATAGCACGCTGTTGTTACAACTTTGATTAGCAGACACAGAAAGCTTTTGCATTGACTGGTTGCACGCGCTCAAATTTATATTCGAATGATTCTTGAATGATGCACTCAGCGAGGGATTCAGGTTCTCGTTGCTCTTCTTCGACCAACGCTGCAGCGGACCTCGTGACAAAGGCCCATCCATTGTAGCCAAACTGTTTATTTCATTCAGATAGTTGAATTGTGCCATACTTTTTACGAGAAAACAAAAAATTTGTTGCCACCAAAATTAGCTGTAGGTCAATAAACTAAATGTATTATTTCACAAACACATGGAAATAAATGGACTTTCTTTAGCCCAACAAACTTAAAGCAACGCAAAGACGCAAACTGCTAGCCAAGCCCTAAAAATTTAAAAATTCAGCTCAGCAGCATCCACAGCCAGGGCAAGAAACTCAATCAACTCAATTTGATTTGAAAAAGTCCGTTAGTTTTATGAAATGACATTTATTTGACACATCAATTATTTGACATTCCTTTTTAGAGATCCGCAACGCAACTATCTCCACAATGTATGTATACGTGTGACGCCATATAAAAAAACAAAGTTTTTACTAATTCAAAGACCCACTCTGCATAGTAAATTGGTAGAGTTAGGTAAAAACTTCATCACTTTCCTTATACATATTTGGTCAGCAGGCCAATTGACAATTAAATCGATTACGATAACCAGTGAACTGAAGCAGTTGTGCATCCGAGTCGATCTTATGTACGACTGCACGCTTTATTGTTGGTTATTTTAGCTCTTATCTATCGTAGGTATCAATAAATTGGAAGGTTATTTACTTCAGCAGATCACATATAGAACGACGGTACCATGTATTTAATCATAAACTCACCCTTAGCTGATAACTTTACTTGTACAAAAATTTCATGGATCAGTGTCTTTTGGCCATGAAACACTGACTGCTACTATGATGACATAACATAGTGAGTAATTTTTGTAGTGTTGATTTCTATAGTCAAAATCAGAGTATTCATTAAATATATAAGGCATTTTGGTTTTTACAAACACCTATTCCTCTATTTACTTCTCGTCTATATAAAGATAATAACTTTTTCAAACTTCAATTTGATACTTACTAATAAAAAACCGGCCAAGTGCGAGTCGGACTCGCGCACGAAGGGTTCCGTACCATTATCTATAAAAACGACAAAAAAATCACGTTTGTTGTATGGGAGCTCCCCTTAAATATAGATTTTATTCTGTTTTTAGTATTTGTTGTAATAGCAGCAACAGAAATACATAATCTGTGAAAATTTCGTCTAGCTATCACGGTTCATTAGATACAGCCCTGTGACAGACGGACGGACGGACAGACAGACAGACGGACAGCGAAGTCTTAGTAATAGGGTCCCTAAAAAATCATCTGGAAGTTATGTATTTGTATTTATATACAACTTCTATATACTTTATGAGGTAGGTAGGTATGTGGTGTACGTGTACCTAAGCACGGGACACGTAAGAATTAGGTAGGATAATTTAAGCCATAGCAAAATTAAACTGCCTTTGAAAAAGTAGATTGTATATTTAAAAAATTGATAAAAATTACATACTTAGTACAAATTACAGATTTAATTTTGATTATTATTATTGCATTGTTCTCAACAAACAATACTGTAATGCATCATTAAAATAAGCTTTATATTGGAATTGAACAGTTTAATTCTTTTTTTTATATAACAACATAATTCAAAAAATCATTTTAATCAAAAAGTCCAATATTTTGACATAACAGCAACTTTAGTTTATTAAAATTGTACAAACAGTTTAACAGTAATTTTAAGAATGTCTTAAGAATTAATATTGAAGTTTTTCACTTTCATAACTTTTGAGAAACCCAGGAGTAAAATAATATTGTCTATCTAGACTTCTATCGACAATATATTTTCAATTGAGTAATTCCCGTGTTTCTCAATGTATTCTTCAAGTTCTTAGACGAAAAAACTTCTCTCAATTGAGTTAAATAACAAGAATCTTATTATTTTTAATATTAACTAGCACCAATATATTTTTATTTACACAAGTTAAGTTGGAAAACCTAGTTAATTTAGATTTTTCATTATATCTTTTAAGAAACAGATATTGTGCCTTGTTTCGTTTGGATACATGTCTTGACAAATGGCACTATAAATTGGCGTAACTACTAGATTACTAACCAGTCTTCAATCTGTAATTACTTATAGTTTTTTTTTTAAATATCCGAAACTAATGCGGTGAAGAAAAACATTGCGAGAAAACCAGTTACCTAGTATTTTAATAAGCGTCGATGGATTTTCAACATATGAATGTAATGTTTGAGTGTGTTTCCGATTTCTACTACAACGCGGTAGAAATCCTCTCATATTTTCAGGCGTATAGACCCATGAATATTATCTTTAAGGAGTATTCAGAGGCGTATCTAAAGTTGTCCAAACAGGTTGCAAACCCATCAATGCTTAATAATAAGCGTTAATTGTGCTAAATAATTGAATACAATTTCGAAAAATACATTATTTGAAAAAATATTATTTTTCTTACATAGCCTATATACTTTAAACATGCGTGAATTCCAGCTAGGATTTGTGAGGATCAAACAAGACAAATTTATCAAATACACCCGATTAACTAAAACAATAAAAACAATGAAAAGCATAATTAAAATATTTTTCTAGGTTTAGTATAAAGAGATCGTCAATTCGATTCCGTAAGGATCGAAAACATTTTTATTTTACTAAATAAATATAAAAATCATAAACTTATATTATAAATTTGGCCAAATTCTGACCAAAATTTCATATTTTTACTTAATTAAAGTAGTGGGTGGGTAAAACTGGATAAGGACATATTGAAAAGGTTTTTTTTGTTTATGATTGTGCTTTTATCACTAGAATCACAAAAAATGAGCAAAACTTTCTTTGTTTATTCCACTAAATGTTCCGTTATCTTAATAAAATACAACACTTTGATCATAATAACATCCTAAAATAAGATTATCAGTTCAAATTTTCTACAAAATAAAAATATTTTGATTCATTTAAATTAAATTAATTTATGAAAATAGTAACTATTTCTATTATCACATAATTTAAACTAATGCAATAACTAGAAAACTGCACAGTTTTTGCATTAGTGTGATTGAGCGAAATTGTTTTCTTCTTTAACGTAAACAACCAAAATATTGTGTAACAGCAAAATTTAAATCTACTGGATTTTATGATTCAATAATTTCAATAATATGTTAAATAATTAATTAGAAGTAACATAGGACACCTATAATGCCATAGATTTGTATCCTACACAGACAAATGGCTAAACAATCTCAAAACATTATTCGTTGTTGGCAACACTTTCAGTAAAAATTCTAGAAAAATAGCTTTTCCGATACAAAGAATTATGTCGAATTATATCTAATTTATTATATGGCATTAACAATATCAACATCCACTCATAGTTCAATTCAATGTATAGATGTTTATACATTAATTCAATAATCTTAAAACATAAAGTATAAAATGTACATAGGTGTAGGTATAAATGCACACGGCAGTGGGTTGTTGCAATGAGTATCTTCTATTAGGATATAAGTAATTAATCTCAGAATTGATATCAAAAACTGGCTATTTAAAATAAAAAGGTTACGGTCATGTATCTACGTATTTACTAGACTAGTTATTTAGCACAAGTTCTTCATGATATATAGCACTTGTATGCATATATTATCACAAAGTCAGCTTTATTAAACGATTCAGAATATAATCTTTGTTCTTGAATAAAAAAATGCATAATGTATAAAAGTACAATAGATTAATGTCAAAACGATACAACCTAACAATCGAGACATCTTCTCATACAGACTATAAATTGGATGTTGATAGGACGTATAAAAAGTATAAAACCTACCTAACAAATGCATTTTGTGCTACGTACATTGTTTTTTGATAACATTCATAATGTGTATGTATCCTGGGTTGTCGACTGTGACAAAGCATGAGAATTTCTCATCGTGGAACAGCTGCTTTGAGTATGCTCCTGTTAATTTGATGCACGACAGGATTTCTTTTCGCTTTGATCCTTGCTTGAACCTTTAAAAAAATAGAAAAGAAAAATTAAACGTATGAAATAATATTTATAATTTAAAACTAACAAAACACGCTACTATAAAAGTAGTACTGCGCTAAAAAGCAATTGGTGTTTAGTGTCCGTGTTATTTCCTCGTGAAGAGCTAATCCAGACTGCATTGTCATGTTGATATTATATTCATTAGAACTATACTGCCATATTTGATAATGATCCAACAATTAGGAGTTGGTTAATTTCGATTTCCAAGATTTTCTTACATAGTTTGTTATAGGTAAAGCTAATAAAAGCGTGTTGACCATTGAACTGACACACAACCTACAGTGCAGAAGGCAGAGCTACAAGAGTCTAAGTAATCTTACGTCTTAGCTTTCCAAATAGTCTTCCAGCATTGCTTATTAAGCTGTCCGTCAGCGAAGAAGAAGTTAGATGCGCTGACGCTGCTGCTGGCGCCGCTGCTGATGCCGTTGCTGTCTGTCAGCACTTCTGTTCGGATCTCGTGAGGGCTTGCGAGAGGTGTCATCGCGTTAAGATTTGTTCTGAAAATACATATTTGGGATGAGAATTCGTTTTGGTGTCTAGGGGTGCACTCAGAAAATAATTCCCGAAATTCAACCCCAAAGAGAGGTTGAAGTTGAAGTTTGAAAATAACTGAACGAAGTTGCGAGGGTTTAAACATATAAATCAAAGTCGTGTTAGTTACACTATTTATAACTCAAGAACGGCTTAACCGATTTGGCTGAAAATTGATGGAGAAATAGCTTAGAGCCAGGAGACAGACATATAATACTTTTTAACGGGAACTTAACACAACATTTGTTAATTCTAAAGCGATACAAAGTTCGCCGGGTTAGCTTGTTTATAATATCAGTGTGATCTTAAAAATCATGTGGATACTAACCTGCCGAGTTTATTTCCAGCTCTCATTCTTATAACATACGATATGTCCCACCAAACGATCTCCGCGGCCATTGTAACAAGCACTAAAGGCGGTTGCTCATCGACTGGCAGATTTGGGGTTCCGTATTGCCCTGAAGAACGATTCTGTCTTGAAGGGACAGCGGAAAACGAACATGATTGGACCTTGCATTTGTGGAGACGGAGCAGACTTATTTGAACTTGCGCTTTCACGTTCCATATCTGTAAGAAAAAGATAGGATAAAATCACTACATAGTATAAGCAAAGTCGCTTTCCGCTTCCCGCGTCTGTATGTACAACCCGGTCACAATATCTGTGCACCTGACCTCGTGACGTCATGGTACGGCCGAGGCGGGAGAGAGAGAGAGAGCGGGAGAGGCGCCGCATTCCAGCAAGGTGCACAGATATTCTGACCGGGTTGTATGTATGTATGTTTGCTTATATCTTTAAAACTACACAACGGATTTTGATGCGGTTTTTTTTAATAGATAGAGTGATTCAGGAGGAAGGTTTATATGTATAATAACATGCTACCCGTGCGAAGCCGGGGCGGGTCGCTAGTAATAAATAAATACTTTACTAACTGCCTTCCTTTACACAAACCGGCATGAGTGGCTCATGAATAAAGGACCACCGGACATTTTGGATGTGAGTAAACTTAAATCTAACCTCTAAGTAGGATCACGACTGTAGTCCCCAAGTATTGAAGACATCCTCTCAGATCTTCAGGCGCTCAGATCCTTATATATGTCTAAAAGGATTTAGTCAGAGGCACGTCTTTGATAGAGGGTGGAATTGGAAGATAAATACAAAAAAACCGGCCAAGTGCGAATCGGACTCGCACACGAAGGGTTCCGTACCATTTTATCTATAAAAAAAGGCAAAAAACACGTATGTTGTATGGGAGCCCCACTTCAATATTTATTTTATTCTGTTTTTAGTATTTGTTGTTATAGCGGCAACAGAAATACATCATCTGTGAAAATTTCAACTGTCTAGCTATCACGGTTCATGAGATACAGCCCTGTGACAGACAGACGGACAGACGGACAGCGAAGTCTTAGTAATAGGGTCCCGTTTTTACCCTTTGGGTACGGAACCCTAAAAAAGAGTGGAACGTGTTGAGCTGCGTTAAATCTTGTTATATATTATTTTTTTACACTTATTTTATTTTCAATTTTTATTAATTTACATAATGATTGTACTTTTGTTGATATTTGTTTAATTTGCGTTTACTTACAAGAACATCGCCGGAGTGAAGGCCCAAAGCGAGAATATTGCCATCAGCGGTCAGGTCGCACGATATTATTTCATTGTTGATTTGCATTTCTTTTGTTAGATTCAGCTCTCTCAGCGGCCCTGCGTCGTCATATTCAAATGTCTGAAAATAAAATATGTACAAATAACTATTGTTTAAGAATGCTAGAACAATAAATAGTTTTTATCTGACAGTGACCAATTTAAGGCCCATTTAGTGTTGGACTAAAAACATAGTCACCGAATTGAGAGCCTTTTTTTACATACATAAAATCACGCCTGTCTCCCAGAGGGGTAGGCAGAGATCACGGTTTTCCACTTGCTGCGATCCTGACATACTTCTTTAGCTTCATTCACTCTAATCACATTCCTTAAGCATGCTCGTCGGTTTAGAGTACTCTTGACCTGGCCTTTTTTCAAAACGTCACCAATTTTTTTTAAACTTTTTTTTTAATTCCGTTAAACATCCATCAAACCATGACACCATTCACCATGTATGCTATATAATGTACATACATACAAGCAAAAGGAACATCTAACATACGCAAAACATAAATAAAAAAAACCGGCCAAGTGCGGGTCGGACTCGCGCACGAAGGGTTCCGTACCATTATCTATAACAACAGCAAAAAAATCACGTTTGTTGTATGGGAGCCCCCCTTAAATATTTATTTTATTCAGTTTTTATGTATTTGTTGTTAAAGCAGCAACGGAAATACATAATCTGTGAAAATTTCAACTGTCTAGCTATCACGGTTCATGAGATACAGCCCTGTGACAGACAGACGGTCAGACGGACAGCGAAGTCTTAGTAATAGGGTCCCGTTTTTACCCTTTGGGTACGGAACCCTAAAAAAATGCAGTAGTTAGTATTCCGCACGTGACACAAAAACCACACCCTATCGAGCACGTGCAATTTTTTAAATTCAGTACCTGAAACATCTTATTCCTTCCATCGCAGATAACCAATACATTATTCTTGAACGCCGCACACTTCACGTCAATATCTGGCTGTCTTCCGTTCAGTACGCACGTCATCTTCAAATAACTATCCCATAGTTTGATAGTACCATTGTTTTCAACTGTTATAAGATCGCTGGCTACTGCGAAACAATCGACCAATCCGCTGCCTTTGTTCTGCGACTCGTTGGACAACCGGTCTCTCGATTCGAGGCTCTGGTCGCTGGATGCGTGCGACATTGACATGTCCGTTTGACTGGTCTTTTTGACACCTGTAATTTTAAACGGACATTGTTATAATTACGTTTTAAAAACTAAAAATTAATGTCTAAAACTAGTGTAATTGGTTTTTTAAGTGCGAATTATGTATGAATAAATTAATAAAAAGAAAACCGACGAAAATCGAAATCAATCGAAAAGTAATATATAAAATTTAAATAGACTATTCTATAATATCAAAATCGGGTCACCAAATAAAAAAAAATTACATTCATAACAAAAAGATTAACAAAGCATCACAATTGTATTGAAAACCGTCATTTTTTTGCGAGTAAGCCAAATAGAAGATACAACACACGGACAAACACACGTAGCTGTTATATAAAGTATATTTTGTAAAAAAAGTATATTATGTATTCTATTATCTGGTTTCCATATTACAAGATTTGCACACGATAGTAATCGTGATTAGTAGAAATAACTATAGATTTTTACACGGGTCTTTATCACGTTATTCATTAATTACCTTAAATTTATTTTGCCAATGAGTCGAGAAAATTAAAAGTAATTACGTGATAAAGACCCATGTAAAAAACTATAGTTAAGTTTTGCTTATTATAGTGTTGTGTGCAAAAAACACTTATTATATTCGGGTATTATGGTATAGGGCATATTTTTATTTACCCTGAATATCATTAAGTATCTCCTGCGAGCCAAGATTCGTATTACCCCGCTGTAGCATTTCCGCCTCCCAAGTCCTATCTGCTCTAAGCCTGTACACCATTAAACACCGATTCTTTCCTGCCACCATCAATAACGTGCTATGAACAAAGCTCATATATTGCACTGGACTGTACAAATCCATGATGGTAGTGACTTCCTTGGACAGAAGGGTGTATTTTTTGACACTGCCAGATTTTAGGCCGTAGATGATATACTGGTTGCAAGGTGTTATTTTAACTGTGGTGATAAGGTCATCGGATTTTTCGGCTATTTCTGTCCATAGTTTTCTTCCGCGCAGTACCTAAAAATAATTATATGATTAGATTATTAAATTATATATGGTTATTGTGCTAAACATAATGTTTAGACGTGCCTGTGACTACCTCATTTAGAGACTTCTTCGAGGATCTTAGAGCCGCGAGATCAGAGAGTATGTCTACCAAACTTGGGGATTACAGTCGTGTCCTTATTTCTCACTAAGTCCTATTTTAGTAGTGTTTTTTTATATAGATCACGACTGTAATCCCCAAATATAGTAGACATCCTCTAGGCACTCAGATTGTTTGAAGATGTCTAAAGGGGGTAGTCAGAGGCACGTCCTCTAAAGAGCACCTAAGAGCGGCGAGTTACCAAACATACATTTGTCACATGGTCATAATTTACAGTAGTTAACATTTTACATGTAAAAATATTAACTGGTCCACTCCCACGATGTTTTTCATATTATTATTATTATTATAATATAAACTTACCTGTATATTATTCTTGTCATCAATCACAGCCAACAGTAAATGTGTAGACACATCATTATTATTGCAAATTCCCTTCAAATTGAGCGGTTTGAGTCCTCTTCTGTCAAGACTGAGGGTACTCTTAAGCACTTTCTTTACTTCCTTGTGATTGGCGAATGACTGGTGACGTTTCGGTGTGGTATTATCGATATCTGCGCCGCTATTGTTCGATAAAGGTGAGGTCGGAGACTTCGTTGAATTGAGGAAGCTGACGTCGAACTTTGTTGTTAAACGTACTTTCCTATAGGGATATGGAAATTTTTTATATAAAAATATAACCAATGTTTGCGAGTTGTTAATAATAATGAGTTAGTTTAAACTAGTAAGGCCGGACTTATAATCATCATCATCATCATCGCTACAACATCACTTATGTGGGGTCGGCACAAATGAATTCTTCCACTTCTCTCTATCAGCTGTCATCTGATCATTCTGGGCTTATTTAGCTTAAAAATAAAAAACCAGCTAAGTGCGAGTCGGACTCACCCACGAAGGGTTTCATACCGTTATCTATAAAAACGGCGAAAAAATCACGTTTGTTGTATGGGAGCCCAATTGAAATATTTATTGTATTCTGTTTTTAGTATTTGTTGTTATAGCGCCAACATAATATATAATCTGTGAAAATTGCAACTGTCTAGCTATCATGGTTAAAGAGATAGAGCCCTGTGACAGACAGACGGATAGACATTAGACAGTCGGACAGTGAAATCTTAGTAAAAACGGGACCCCCGTTTTTAACCTTTGGGTACGGAAACCGAAAAATTAAGTACGGTCACGACTATAATTCGACGGTAGTCATTCCCTCAGATCTCCAGGCGCTGAGATCCTTGAAGATGTCTAATGAGCGTAATCAGAGACACGTCCAAACATTACATTTCGCATTGGCACATGCCCATTTTGCAGTACTTTTCATTCCATACGTGATAGGTTGCAAGCTCGAAAAAAACTAGTTTCCTCAAGATGTTTTCCTTTACCTTTTTGAGCACGTGTTAAGAGGCTCCCAGTCGCTGATTGCTCTTTTTCGAAACGAAAAAATAAATACTTCTGAACAAGCCACATCTCCTATTTTTATAAGTATATTACTTCAGGTTCCTACCTAGATTTCTATTAAGCTGAAAACATAATAGCAGAAACTTTTCACGATAAAGATATTATTTCAAAATGATACGTTTTAGAATTTATGATCGAAATATTTTATATACCTACTATTAAAATCAACTTGTGATTTATTTTTAAAGATAGGTAATATGTAGATCTAGATTTCTATTAGAATAGATTTTTGATAAGTAATTATACATAATTTATATCATTAATTTATTCGAAAAGCTAAGGCGGACCACGCTCCGACGTGTGTTTGTCGTCATTGCAGCGGTCGGTAGGATTATTTATCGAAGTGATTAAAGATGGGTACATCTTTATTCACATATACTATACATTATAAAATAGGAGATGTGGCTTGTTCACAAGTATTTCTTTTTTCGTTTCGAACAAAAACAATCGTCGACTGGGAGCGCCTTAACGCGTAAAACACACATAGGTAAATATCAAAACCATTACTTACCCATTCTTATGCGTATTTTGTGATACGTGACGACCATCGAGGTACCACACTTTGGCTGAATTCTCTATAGATCCGGTTCCGGTCAATAGCACATCCGAACTAGGCATAATCTCGTCCCATACCAGTATATCACTGGCAGCCATTGTCACCACGTTTCTAGAATTAAATTGTTATGATGATAATTATAATATATGTGTATTGTGTAAAGACGTTTTTAAGGTGTACAATACTGTAGTACATTATTTTGATATATCTCGTGGGGTTCAGCCAGCATTTGCAATGTAAGCGCAAAAAAATGTGTTTATTTACGACATCACATTAGAAACCTCTAAAATTATCAATGTTTTTCTACTATATTATGCATGTATTATACATATAAAACCTTCGAGAAATATATAACTTCTAACTAATATAGTTAGTAATGGGCTATTTGACAAGATTTAGAAAACCATACTAGATTATCCAGTAGTGACTGTGGAACCCATAAAAAAATATTATTTTCAATTCTGTTAATTCTGAACGTTAAAACGTTACATTTGACACATACCCACATTGTAGTAGTTAGTGACACGTGACACGTTGCAATGACAGTTTAGTAAGACAATAAATATTGGTGGACATTTCACACAGCTCCATATAGCACCAAACTAAGCAAAGCTTGTACTATGGGAACCAGATAACTGAAAAATACTTATATACGTTTTTTTTTCGTTTGTAAATATATACTTATTATACATATTAACACCCAGACACAGAACAAACATTTATGTTCATCACACAAATGTTTATCCCGGGTGGGGATGATAACACAATAAACCAATTAACTCACCCCCTCATGTTATCCAGATCAAACAGATGCGTGTAAGTTTTCAAATCATAGCATATCACCCGGCTATCATCAGTGCTGATGAATAAAATCGTGCCAGTCTTATTAACAGCCATCGACAAGAAATGTAAGTTGTCCTTCACATCATAACTCCGTAGGATAGTAATGGTCTTGCATGTGTGGTGAGTTTTTAAGCTGTTCGGGTTGATTTCGAACTCGTGCTGAGTTATTTCTGAGCTTTGCAGGGTTATTATTTTGGTGCTGCCTGAAACTAGATTAGATACAAAATTGTGAGTACTTCATAGGTTAATATATAAATTATTTATCACTACATAGTATAAAGCAAAGTCGCTTCCCGCGTCTGTATGTATGCTTATATCTTTAAAACTACACAACGGATTTTGATGCGGTTTTTTTAAATAGATAGAGTGATTCAGGAGGAAGGTTTATATGTATAATAACATAGTAAATAAGTAAAAATGTAAAAAATAAATGCACCCGTGCGAAGCCGGGGCGGGTCGCTAGTATATTAACACCCAGACTCAAAACAAACATGATACAATATTATTTCTCACTGTTTGGTAACGTCAAATCATAATACCAAAAACTACAAAAAACTTTAGTTCAATCATACTAATATTACTCATGTTTGTGGCTCAATCACGCCTAACTGGCCTGGAATAGCATATTATTGATCGTTTTTATCCAGGTACTATGCGAGCTAAACCGCGGGCTTTTTTTAAAGTTTTAAAAAAATTAAAAGAATTATATCACGTGACTTTATTATTTCAGTTAGTCAATAATGCATATATTTTATTTTTCTATAATAAAAATAATATTATATAATAATATAATAGGATCACGACTGTAATCCCTTAGTACGGTAGACATCCTCTCAGATCTCCAGACGCTTAGATCCTTTGAAGATGTCTAGTAGGGGTAGTCAGAGGCACGTCCAAACATTAGATTTGGCACATGCCCACATTTTGCAGTAGTTAGCATTCCATACGTGACAGGTTGCAAGCCCATCGCCGCTTATAAGAACACAAAATGGTTTCCTCACGATGTTTCCCTTCACCGTTGTAAGCACGTGTTTTTGATGCGCATATAAATTTTCGAACAGAAAAATCCATTGATGCACGCCGGGATTCGAACCCACGACCTTCAGATTGAAAGTCAAGGTACATCGCACTCGGAATTAAAAATAGGAACTTACCAGGGACAGCTAAAATGTCTAAAACTGATTCCGAATCAGGCGATGGGTCTTCGAACGCGATGCATCTCTCCTTGGTCTTTATATCTATGATTTCAACACCCGTCCTGCTGCCAGTTGTAGCTACTGCTACGTACCTGAGAATTATAATAATATATTGGGTTTTTTAAATGTTTTTTAGAATACTGTATCCACCGATCCAATTTAATAATAAAACATTAAATAAATCCTTGTTTTTTTTCCCTACCCAAAGGGTAAAAACGGGATACTATTACTAAGACTTCGCTGTCTGTCTGTCTGTCACAAGGCTGTATCTCATGAACCGTGACAGATAGACAATTGAAATTTTCACAGATTATGTATTTATGTTGCCGCTATAACAATAAATACTAAAAACAAAATAAAATAAATATTTTAATATTATTTTAAATATTATATATTACTTATAGATAATGGTACGGAACCCTTCGTGCGCGAGTCCGACTCGCACTTGGCCGGTTTTTTTTATTTATCCTTTTTGCGAGTGTAGTATATGTATAGAAAACACTACTACTACTAGTGTCGATTCTGTTGGCACCAAACTAAATTAAAAACGATTTAGACATCTTAAAACTATTGCTGTCTCTTTCACTCTATACGAATAGAAGGAGATGGATGCGCTTAGGTTTCGTTTTGTCTGGCACTAAAAGAATCGGCAGATTAATATTAAATTACAATCGACAGTCTTATCGCTGGTTGCGATCTCGTACAACCTTCCGATGGACTGGACACAGAAAGATGGTAAAATAAGTATAAGTAAAGTGAGTTATCGTTAGTATAGATTTATACTTACTTATCATTGCTGCAAGGCACAGAAAACAACAGTCTGACATTCCACTCAAAGTTATTTATAATATCGACCACATCACCATTTGGTAAGTACAGTATGATCATATCAGTCGTTTGAGCCATCAAATAGTCTTCTCTGATAGTCCAGCAGCATTTTATGATCGGTGATATTTTGGACTTTATCACCATTATGAAGTTGTTATTGTACGTCTCTTCTGGCTCTGGAAATTTAATAAAGCTTAGTAACTTAAACGGCATAATAGGGGTTACAAAATAACAAAATAACTTTACCAGAAAGGGGCATTAACTAACTGTGAAGTTAAAATGAAATGAAAAATCCTCTAAATTCATTTCATATATATAAAAAGTAGGATCACGACTGTAATCCTCAAGTACGGTTGACATACTCTCAAATCTCTACACTGATATAATGAGGTAAAATTTGTATTTTTGTTTATGATAACTACAAGACCAATTAAAAAAAAATGTGACAATATAAGTTACATTATCAGTGAGTAAAATAGAGCACATTTAATTTTAGAAAAAAATTTAGATCCCCAAGTATGAGGTAAAATTTGTATTTTTGTTTATGATAACTACAAGACCAATTAAAAAAAAATGTGACAATATAAGTTACATTATCAGTGAGTATAATAGACCAGATTTCATTTTAGAAAAAAATGTAGATCCTCAAATATATTGCATCAATTTGAACCCACGCCCTTCGATAGAAAATCGAGGTATCACACTAGACTAACACGGCTCTGAAATTGTCAAGCCAAAACCCGAAACCTATTCGAACTCCTTTTACCTTCTTCAATGATATCCTCTTCAGTGTCTTGATCAATATCATCGATAAACCACAATCTGACGACTCCAGTAGAGAAAAGTGCAGCCAGGATAGGAGGGTTCTTGGAATACGCCACTCCAATCCATTTCACCGGTTGGCCTCTTGAGGTTTCGTTCTCACAAAGCTCTTTTTTGAGTCTGTTTGTTGCAATGTCAAAGAACTGGAATGCAAAACATTATTTAAATATATTATAACTCTTGCATTACTGACTAACTGATCTATCAACATACAGCCTAAACATTAACCCCGGGGGCTACGAAAATAAATTCAAGAAAAATAGTCGAGGGTATCTTTAAAAAAAAACCGACCAAGTGCGCGTCCGACTCGCGCATGAAGGGTTCTGTACCATTATCTATAAAAAACGCCAAAAATAACACGTTTGTTGTATGGGAGCCCCACTTAAATATTTATTTTATTCTCTTTTTAGTATTTGTTGTTATAGAAATACATCATCTGTGAAAATTTCTCTAGCTATCACGGTTCATGAGATACAGCCCTGTGACAGACACACGGACAGTCAGACGGACAGCGGAGTCTTATTAATAGGGTCCCGTTTTTACCCTTTGGGTACAGAACCCTAAAAACTATCACGAATGACGACTTTAATTCCCAAGTACGGTAGACAAACTCCCAGATCTCCAAGCGCTTAGACCCTAGAAGATGTCTAAACGGAGGTAATTTAAATGTACATTAACTTTCAAGACTTTATCCTCCTTCAAGGTAACTCCCGATTATAACCATGTCGTTGTAAATGCATAGCTTGTTTTGATACGTGAGAGGTAGCAAGCACATCGCCGCTTATAAGAAACTAGCCAATTCAAACTAGCAATTTCAGACAACTTCCAATTTTTTCCCAACAAACCTTGTACTGATAACGAATTTTGTTAGAATAGAATGCGTATGATTCATTAGTAAAAACTGCGTTGCTATGACGACAACATGTTTTTAGTCTGTGATGTCAGATTTGTTGCACACCAGCGCCGCGCCATCTATGCCAAAATCATCCTTTTTGCGTTTTTTTTATCGTTTAGGGGTTGTTTTTCGTATTATCAGTTCCCCCTTTATATTTCTGATTTTTTATCAACATACTACAGCAACTTTAATCATAATCCGTTTTGTCGTTTATTTTTGATTAGGGAACAAACATAGCAGCCTTATCAGTTATCACAAACTTTCGCATTAATAATATTATTAGGATTGTGTGAAGCAATTACCTTTACAACGCCATCACTGGTACCGACAAGCAAATCGTTTCCAAGGAAGCTTATACAAGTGATCTTCTGATTCACGTCAATAGTCGAATACTTCACTATGCCGTCAGAGTCCTGTTCATGCCTATCAATAACAAAACGAACTAAAGCAACATAGATATATTAGACATGCAAATAAAATGACAAATTATAACATAAAATTAGTAACTATTGATTTTTACACATGTCTTTTCACGTGTCTATATGGGTGTGTGTCTGTGTATGCAGCGTAGGAATGTGTGTATGCGTGTAAGAGTAGGAGTGTTGTGTATATGTGTGTGTGTTTGTGTATTACATTAAATTTGTTTTCCCAACGTTTCGACTATGTTACAATAAAAAAAACAATAATATCAATAGTTATGTGAATAAGGTTGGAAAAATTATATAATGAGTAACTTAAAAATCTATTACTACAAAATAAAATAAAAATCAATCTTTTCTACCGGTAGTTTAAGCAACCGACAACAATAAAAATTCACAGTAATAAATAAAAAAATAATTTATCGAATCACGACTGTAATACCCAAATACGGTAGAGATCCTCAAATCTCCAGGTACTGAGATAAGGGGGTAGACAGAGGCACGTTCAAACATAACATCGAACACGTTTAACAATAGCTAGCATTCCACATGTGACAGATTATTTATTACTTACAGGAAATCAAAATAGAGTTCATTTTTCTCGCAGTTTATCTGAGCGACCTCCAATGCTCGAGTGAAAAGCACGCCTTGAGATGAGTGTTGTAATATACTCTGTATTATGTCAGTGCACTGATAGCGGTATAGGTCAGTGCCGTGCGTACTTAGGTACGACTTTACGCTGCCGATCAGACTTAGGTCGAGGTCCTAGAAAGTAAATGTTGGATGAGTGAGCTAAGTATACATTTTCTTACGCTTTAATTAACATTACACATTACAAATTAACAATTAACGGAATGTGTACGGAATGCGGCTCTACAAAATTCTCAGTTGGTTGGAAATAATATAGGCACATGTAATAGTATTTTGGCCTCGCCGCTATCTGTCGAGGCCAAAATACTATATAGAATTAGATTACTCACCGCTGGAACGGGATAGATAGGTTTGGATTTTATAAATATTTTTTTGTTATGTTATTAGGTAGGTTTTTTAATTATTGTACAATTACCTACGTAGTTACTAATAGAGTTGTGGTGTTTAGCTTTTTTTACGGGGGGGATATAGTCGTTGTCGACCAAAGCCCCATTAAATAAATAAAGATTATAAAAAAAAAAAAAAAAAAAAAAAAAAAAAAAACATTTTGATAGACAGGATTTTGAATAATGTGTGAATCATACATAGGTATATCAGTATTTGGAAATACTGAAATAGTACTTGATACTATAACTTCGAAAGTTTGGCATATTGACGACCAAACAGCATCAAACTTGGAATATAAATAGCTTATATCCTGGAGTAGCCTATAGTATATTTTTTAACAAAGTACCACGCGAACAAAGCCTCTGTCGGAAGCTAGTGTAAGGTTATATATTACTAACCGACCCGTGACAGACGTTGTCCTGTCAAATTTCAATAATCGAATAGAAAAGACTAACCCTCGTATTCAAGAACGACACTGTGAGAACACGCACCCACAATGGACGAAATCTTTTTTCATAAAAATCACTTTATACCAAAATCATCCCTTTTGCGTTTTTTTATCATTTGTGGATGTTTATCATATTTTAAAGTAGTCTATGTTTTATTCGGGCATACAGCAAATTTCAACATAATCCGTTTTGTCGTTTGGGCCTGATTGAGGTACAAACATACATACAAACTCACAAGCTTTCACATTTATAATATTATTAGGATTTACATTACTATTTGGAAGAATTAGATGGGTTTGCATTCCTTTCAACGTTGTACAACACCAATTTACATGTTTCAGACTGTCACTTTGGTTACTCTAATTTAGACTTTAAAGTGAACGGAATAAGAACGTTTGTATATTGTCAAATTTTAGTTAATTTGTTAAGGCAATATAACTATTATACTTACATCGGAAGCAATCTTATCTTCGTATCTGTTTAGATCCAAAATAACATCTGCCGGACCAGTCAGTCTCACTTTATTCCCCAAGAACGTCAAATCTAAATACAGCTTTTTGAACAAATTCCATTTTTGGTTCAAATTCTCCGTGTTCAGAATATGATAGCCGACATAGAAACCTATGTATCCATCATCTTGTATATCCGCAGACGCCTTGTTATACGTATAGTCGTAACTGGTAAGAAAACTATCATGAATCTTATGCTTTTCATCATTTTTCAGACTTTTTCTTAGATAATCCATAATTATATCATGCACTTCGTACAGGTAGTTTTTTTTCTCGCGATCGTAAACCTCTATTATAAGAGATTTGTTTTTGAATTGTTTCACAAATGCGTTGACATCGGCTATAGATATGTTCCATAACTTGCTAAGCACTTTTGTTGACACTTTTACGTTGTCAGGCAGGATGGCAAGCTTTTTGAATAACTGCAGCATGTTGGAGTTTAGAGCGTTTATACAGACCTCAATAGCTTTCATTGGGTCTTCATTTGTTCTGCTAAACAGTCTGAAATATAAGAATTTCGATACTTTATTCATTACGTAAATCAAATGCATAATCGTTTCTAACTACATCCTACTATTTTAACTATAAATACGGCTAATTACCACGTTTCTTGTTGTATTGGACGTTTCAACATCAGATCGGCGAATACAGTATTTGCCGATCTGCCGTTGATCGCGGTCGCGGGCGATGCTCATGATGAAGAGCATCTGAATTGTCTCGAAACGTCAGCAATACAACAAGAAACGTGGTAATTAGCCGTATTTAAAGTTAAAATGAATCATCCTCAACATCCTACTATGTGTATAATATTATACACATGTGAAAGTTTGTAAGTGAGTGAGTGAGTGTGTGTTGTTATTCTTTCACGCAAAAACTACTGAACGAATTAAATTAAAATGAAAAAAACACATTACAAAATGGCTTACAAATTGTACGTGTAAGTTGTCCACTTACAAACAAACATACAAACAGTGCAAGTTAAATATAAGCTTGTAAAATTAACTTACGAAGTAAAATCCTTCTTCTCAAGCTTCTTCACATAGTAAGTCCAGTGCTTGCGATCATGTTTGAGTTTCTCCTTATTCTCCGCCAACTGTGCTCCGATAAGCGCGATATGAAACGGATTCCCTTTACACAGCTCGTGTAAGGTCTTCGCTTGACGCGGCAGATTAGAAACTGCGTCGTCGAGACACAACGCGAATATTTCTAGGGATTCGTTTTTGTGCAGGTGGCTTTCTATCTGTTGGCAAGAGATGAAAATACGCTATAAATAATAAAACCGGCTAAGTCGCTCACGAAGGGTTCCGTACAAAAAACGGCCCAAAAAAAACACGTTTGTTGTATGGGAGCCCACTTATATATCTATTTTATTCTGTTTTTAGTATTTGTTGTTATAGCGGCCACAGAAATACATAATCAGTGAAAATTTCAACTGTCTAACTATCACGGTTTATGAGATACAGCCCTGTGACAGACAGACGGACAGCGAAGTCTTAGTAATACGGAACCCTAAAACATCCATGTTAATTACACGAAAAATTGTCCTGTGTGGGGATCGAACATACAAACTACAGCGCAGAAGGCAGAGCTACACCAACGATTCTTTCTATGTTAAAGTTTCAACAATTCAAAACAACTCACCTGCAAAATCTCCGGCTGGAATTTGGAAACAACATTCGTGTCCCTCGTAATGATCAATATCTTGCAGCCTATATCCATCGCCTCCAGATATCTCCTGTCGTTCACTTCATCCAAAACAAGCAAGCATTCCTTCAGCGATTGTTCTAGAAACAGCACCTTAAGACGAGGTATAAATTTATTTGATGAATGTAGAATAGTTATTTCTCAACAACCGCAAAACATACAGTTTTGTTTTATATGACAATGATAACTTAATAATTTAATCTAGATAAATTCAACACAGAAACACGTTTGGTGAAACTTTTCTTGATAGATTTATTTTCCAAAATTGGCTCTTTCATAACTCTATTTACGTTTTTACTCAAAACTATGAATGCCAAACAGTTAATTTTTAAATATACCTAGCTAACCCGGCGAACTTCGTATCGCTTTAGAATTAATAAATGTTGTGTTAAGATCCCGTTCTCGTTATAAAGTATCCTATGTCAGTCTCCTGGTTCTAAGCTACCTCCCCACCAATTTTCAGCCAAATCGGTTTATCTGTTCTTAAGTTATAAATAGTGTAACTAACACGACTTTCTTTTACATACATATATAAATTCGTTAGATAATCATACTAGCTACTCGTACCTAAATTCAAGACAGTTTCTTTTTAAGTTTGATGGTTTTCAAGATAATGCAGTTTTATATTTTTTTACTTCTGGTCCGGGCAGACTCACCTTAAGTTTATCCCTCTGATCGTGCCAAGTGTAGTCGATATCGGAGACGGTATTGTCGTTCGATCCAATGCTCGACATCGATATAGACGAGTTCATGTATGGGATCTGTATGTTGTACATCGACGATATTTTTCGGAGTAACCTGGAATAACAAGAAAAGGTTTAATAAATTTAATATGTTTAGACGTGCATTTGAATACCTTCATTTAGACATATTTAGACATCTGAGCGCCTGGAGATACGCACGTGTATTTTTTTTTAATACTTTTTGTCTAAATACATACTGCTTATAATACAGTAGAAATCGAACCCACAACGTACGGCGCAAGCGCAAGAAGGCAGGTCTGCGAGGCCAATCCTGCAGTACTTGAAAATAAACAATGATTTATTAAAAAACCCATAATTAAAATTTTCTATTTTTAAACGCCAGTCACGTGACACCAAACGGTCAGGATTGGTCGAATCGACGATGACGTAACATGCATGGTTTTAAAATCTTGTCAAATAGCCTATTATATTAATACCTATACTAGCTATATTAACACCTGACTACAATTACCAGCGAGTTTACGCAAGAGCTGATATACTTACTTCGACTGTTGAGCAATGATGTCATCATCAGTTTTACAGTTAGCCAGGTTTAGCCACAGCACTACGCCGTTGAAGTTGTTTGTGATCAGCTCCGGGTTGTATCTTAAAGTGCTGATGGCCACACAAGTCTTGCCAGACCCCGACATACCAAGGAGAGCTAGTATCTTGTGACGCTTTAGTTCACGAAGCTTCTCGGCCACGCGATTTTCCTGAAACACAATATTTATCTTAATCTGGAAAGCTATTTGCCTAACTCAACTTGTATAAGTCGCAATCGGTTTTAACTTTCAAATTTTCATTGTGTAACTGCCAAAACACAATGGGATTTTGACAGTTGAAGCCGACTACGATTACCAGTGGACTTCCAGCATAGAGGTGTTAAGTCTTTGTATAGATGAAATTACAAAGCCTGCAATTTCACCATACACTTCAAATTGGAACACAGCAAATGCTGCTTGGCGGCAGAAATTGGTATTATAGTAGTACTTTGGGGCTATTTTGTAAAAACATGATTGTCAATTTGTTTATTACTATATTACTCTTGTCCCTGTTCTGTTACCCGTGTGGAAGACAGAGCAAAAAGCGTTTATCGTTGAAATCACGTTGTTATTAGCATGTTCTAAATGCAATGTTTGGACTTGCCTCTGACTCTCTTTTAGACATCTTTAAAGATCTCTTCTAAAGATCTCGTCTGTCTGTCACAGGGCTATATCTCATGAACCGTGATAGCTTGAAAGTTGAAATTTTCAGACGATGAATTTCTATTGTCGCTATATCAACAAATACCTACTAAAAACAGAGTAAAATAAATATTTAAGTTGCGATCCCATACAACAAACGTGTTATTTTGCCGTTTTTTATAGATAATGGTACGGGACCCTTTGTGCGTGACTCCGACTCGCACTTGGACGGTTTTTTTTATGCGCGTTAGTACTTACAATATTAGTCCTCCTGACATGATGATCTGGCAGTCTCGGCACATCTCCCTTACTCAAAATATCCTCGAAGCTATTGTCCATCGGCTGCTCATTGTTATCAATTAGCTTCTCGTATAGCCATGAGTAGTCCTTAGCGAGGCTGTCGACGAACGCTTCGATTTTTGGCACTGTACCCTTTCTAATGAGATCATCCAGAAGTTTTCTGGCTTGGAGATCGCGATTTTTCTGAAAATAAACATACATAAAGTCACGCCTGTTTCCTAGAACCACAGGCAGAGATCACGGCTTTCCACTTTTGCTTCATTCACTCTCATCACATTCCTCATGCAAGCTCGTCGGTTCAGAGAACTCTTGGCTTATTTCATAAAAATCTATGATTTTCATAGCCATAGATATCAGTCGAATTAAGAGAATACAAATTTCATAGTAACTATTAACCGCTTGGCTGCGCGACAGACAATTTTCGACCTTATGCAGTGACACAAAACCATTTTTGCGATAACATAACTCCACGTTAGCCAAGATCTGACCGTATTATAAGTAGATATACTATTGAGTTCCTACCTTGACGATACCAATTTCAATGTAGCCTTTTCAATGTAGAGACAATAAATGAAGAAAGATTGGCAAAAAGGCGAATTGGAATGTTAGAAGACGAAGACCTCTGCGTATTTTCTTGAACCAAATTGGTGATGTTTTGAAAAAAGGCCAGCTTGCTTATATCGTTAAATCTATGATTTTCATAGCCATAGCTATGAGAATAGAATGATTTGGTGATAAGAACTGTTTTTCAATAGATATACGAACTAAACGTGCTAAAATATTTCACTGGGTTTTTAAGTAAGTAGGTACTGAAGGAACTATATACATACCACGTTAAGAATATCGGTTAAATCCGAAGTGGATAAAACTTCCTTCTGGTATAGCTCATCCATGATGTACTTCACTTCTAAATCCTGGACTATTGCTAAGTACTGCCGCTGCAGTCTGTCTTTTAAATCCATGATTTTAGCTGGACGTTCAACTGAAACCAAATTTTTTAATCAAACATCACAGTCACGCAGAAATTACAACAAATTACACTTCAAACAATAATTTTGCCAAATACATAAAATTGAATGCCATAGATAGGTATACGATTTCCAGACTCTGTTCTCTAAACGCAGCTATTTAGTATCCTGTCTGAATGAGATCGATGCATTTTAAGACTGTCAAATAAAGTTAGGCCTAGGTATGAGAAAACTGTTAAATAATTCATCATAATTATGTAGAAGCTATTTCAACCAATACCTTTAAACTGTTTTTTCATTTTTATTGCCGAAAACCTCAACAAATTTACACTGTATGCAGGCACTTTGTTTTACTACTAAAGTTGTTAATGAAATTCCTCATAACCACTTCCACTTTCAAAGTAATTTTCTACACAAAATCTGCAATAAATCTCTTAATATAACAAAACAATCTGGTAAGAGACTGTTCTAAACAAAATCCAAAATTGTACTGAGGCACGAACGACGAATCGACCATGTTGATTAGAAACACCTACATAACAAATTATTGAGTATTCACGTATACTTACATCAAGTACAAGTAGTCATCCTAAAATCGAGAACAACTTAGTTATTCACTCGTGTCATTGGCCGACCATTACCAAGGTCAGTAAAACAACGTACATAATATATTTAAACAATACCAATACCATATAGGCAAGAAGATATAGGTATATACAGTACTGCATAAAGTCAATTAGGTATTATATGACTTCTAACGTTGATAATATTCATTCTGTCGTCATTTATGTCATTTAAAGAATATACGTTCTATGACGTAGTATAGGCATAGAATAAATAGGTAGTTCTACAACTAGGTACTACCTACGTCATATGACGACAGTGAATGTAGGTACATAGGTATCATACCTAACATATACCTAGATATTTTGTGCGGTAGGTACCTATAGGTATTTATAATTTGATGCCTATGTAAGTACTCGTAGCTAGTGTAGTTTAAGCCTTTGTGAGCCAATGCACATTTTTTATTTACTTGACAGACCTACATACGAAAGTCTATTTCTCGATGCGATGTTAACATAAGTAGGTAATTTACAGTTGTCTACATCTCCGTGTTTACCCGATCATGACAAAAATGAGTTATATTTCCATTTATCCTACACCAATGCCACAGAATAACAACTAGACAAAGTGAATTTATTTTATGCCAAGGATAGCCCTTATCTGTTTCAAGTACTTACCTACCTACCTAAACCAATTAGTGTCGCCGGAAGTTGGTTAAGTGTTGATAACAAAGAAGCTCATACAATTGATAAATGAATCCGATTGATTTTATTAGCCTGATAGGATTTTCTTACTTGGTGTTTTGTGATAACATGGCTAAGCTATGCTATGATAGAGCTTTAGATAGTTTGCAATGCACTATCTGTTTAAGTACAGTGATTCCCAAAGTGATCCAGGTGAATCCCCTGGGGTCCACGGGAGACTCGACGGGGTACTACGTTGGCGAGAAAAAATTGTTCTACAGGGGTTCAAAAGTTGTAAATAGTTCACGAAAATTTGCCAGGTTTCTAAAGTAAAGAACAACCTTGTTTGTTTGGGAATCTCTGGTTTAGTACAATATTTTATTAAACAAAATACTTTATGACCCATAAAATATAATAAATATCCCAAAATCCTTCAAAATCAAACCTTTAAACCTATGTTACATATTGTTGTATATGTTTTATTTACATATTATGTCTTGTACATATTGTATTCGCTATACAAATAAGTAATGAGGTTGCATACCTTAAGGAGTATCAATAATTTTGCAATATTTCCTACATGCACAAACTCTGCACTTAAAGAGCACCCTATTTAGAGTGCTAGGTACTAGGGTCCTACTTAAAATCCAATGTACATTATGTTTATCAGTTCACCTTAGGAATACTTGCTATTGAGTGTTTAGAATTCAAGAATACACACAAAATTATAAGAAGGATCCAGTTTAACTAGAAATACAGCTAATTACCATATTTTTCACACCATTGTTTTAGTATTTAAGGAACTTAAAATGTTTCTTCGATGTTTGTAGTTGAAATGACCACAATAGATTTAATACTAGGGATGCAGTTGAAGACAAGAGTCAACATGACCTAGACAATCCCATTTGATCCACATTGGTTAGATCCTATGCATAGTACCTGTAAGCTCTGTTGAAAATGATCTGGTGACTTTATAAATTGTCTATTTAATTTTGGTCCATATCCGTTTTATACAGCTTCTAAATACCTATTTGATTTGGGATGATAAATTGCAGTGTTAATGCATTAACTCATTCCTATTAATATATATATACCAATTGCGCAAGACTTTGCAGGTAAAGTAGGAGAGCATAAGTTACATGATTTTTAGATTGAATAAAGCAAGAGACAAGTTTATGTTGATCCATCTCCTATCAAGTTCTGTTTGCCTGGTACTTATGAATAAAAATTATTTACTTCCACTGAATTGATATGTTTTGGTTTGTACATTTTTCAAATAGTCATAACAAAGTTCAGTCATCACAGTTCATACATTCCTTAAACACATAAATATTGTTCTATTTATGATATCCCTGATTATGAATAAGGCTACCTACAATATAGTTAAATACAAATCCATAATGTAATATGTTACCCGTTACATTATTAACTGTAATCAGTTTATTCAACCAAAGAATATGATGTGACATACCAGTAGGGTTGTAGCTACCATTTTTTGAATACCAATTGCGGATTGAACATGCATAATAAAAGAATAAATACTCTTATTTTAATTTGCTCCTTTAGACACAGGATCCAACAGTAAAATATTGGTAAACGTAGCTAAGAGGTTGATGTATTTCTCTCAGGTATATAAATAAAATAAATAAATATTGGTGGATATTACACACAGCACCATCTAATCCCAAATTAAGCAAAGCTTGTACTATTTGAACCAGTTAACTAATAGAATACTTAAATACTTTTTTGTAAACATATGCTTATTATACATATTAACACCCAGACACAGAACAAACACCTATGTTCATCACATAAATGTTTATCCTGGGTGGGAATCGAACACAACCTACAGTGCAGAAGACAGAGCTACTACCAACTGAGCTGTGAGGCCAGTCAAATGAGCCCTAATAATAATAATCAAGCTACTAAATGAGAACATTTCAGTGTTCACTGAACTGTGTGATATGACAGGTGACAGAATCCCATGCTTTCAAAAGCGCTAATGGCAAAACTGAACAAGTATTTACAGATTTGTAACAGCCATAATTACAGAATGGCTGGACTATCAACTGGGAAGAATTGGTTCTGCCACAGAATAATGTATCAGTAAGTACCAACAATAGGTATACATTTGACCACTATCTCAATCACCTCATTGGTGACTTGGTGACTCATCTAAGTGCATTTTAGACAAACTACATTTTTCAGCGCAAAATCATGTATGATGAAATCTAATTGTCTTTGTGGAGGTACAAGTTAAGTATCTATCCTCCCTTAGCAAGATTATCTTGGCACAAAGCTTTGATTTCAGTATGACAGTTAGTTAAATCTGTAATACCACTGATATCAATAGAGTATGTTTGTACTTATATTTTATCACTTTGGTGATGATTTAGAATTAATTATAATTAGTAGCGAACTTTTCGTATAAAGTTTTTACCGAATACGGAAAAAAGTTGCGCTCCTAGTGTCATAAATATAAACGTTAGACAACAGATTCAATACAAAATGTTTAAAGACTAAATTAAAAGCTTACTTACCTGTTACCTGTTTGTGTTGCTTGTAGTCATGTTCAGTGTCCTCAAGAAAGCTTCTGCTGCAGGTGCAGACTGCAGGCAGATTTTCTTATTTCCATCCACCAACAACACTAGTAACACAAGTAATTCTTTCGCTTTTAGACAAAGCATACACAGTGACTATTTAATTACTATTATAATTACTCCAATTGATTTACTTTCGATCGTTCAAGGAAAGCAAACGTACGCAATGCAAGAAGGTAATGCAACAAACAAAGCTTGGCTGCTTGATTGCAATGTAATTTTATTTCATTCACTCAACAACAAAGAGCATCTATTTCTATTACAATGTAAAACCAACCATTTTTACCATATTTTTAAACTTCCAAAAGAGAAGCCATAATATAATCAACAATGTGAAAGAAAGAGATAGAACTTATTTTTTGTATAACTGGATGCGGTATTAATGTTAATTAAAGTAGATTTTTGGCCATGGACTGGAACGCAACTGCTAGGTTCCTTAGATCTGTCAATGTCAATTTAGATTTTTCATGTCATGTCAAATGTCATGTATTATAACTTTTTTTTTACCGGTCTGGTCTGGCACATGCGGTAAATTATGATGGCGCAGGGATTTTGTTCTGTGGGTCATGACATGGGTGGCACCAAGTGGGTTTCAAGCAAGGACTCTTGGTATAAATAAATGAATATTATGTGTTCTGTGGGCAAAGTCGACTGGCTTGTGATGTCTTGGCATCGACTACAAGTCGATGTGTCTTGTCTTGGCATTCTTCTAGAAGTGATGTCGCTGAAATGAGATCTTCCGTGTCTGAAGGCCAATCCTCAAACTAATAAAAAAATAAAATAAAATAAATAAATAGGATCAGGACAGTAATCCCCAGGTACGGTAGACATCCTCTCAGATCTCCAGACGCTTAGATCCTTTGAAGATGTCTAGTGGGGGTAGTCAGAGGCACGTCACAACATTATATTTGGCACATGCCCACATTTTGCAGTAATTAGCATTCCATACGTGACAGGTTGCATGCCCATCGCCGCTTTTAAGAATAATAACTGGTTTCCTTACGATGTTTTTCTTCTTCGTTATGAGCACATGCTTTTGATGCGCATATAAATATTTCGAACAGAAAAATCCATTGATGCACGCCGGAATTCGAACCCACGACCTTCAGATTGAAAGTCGAGCTATAAATAAATGTACTTGAAATAAAAAAAATATGTAAATAAATAAATATGTACTCCGAGTAAAATAATTTAAATAATAATAAATGAGGCCAAGGGTCCTTCTGTTTTAGGTTATTACGTAATTACGTAATAACGTAGGACAGACGGACCCTTGAATAAATTAACTGACTTGGTATTACATGGATCTCACAACTTTTTACGGTAGGTAGTTAGTTTTTTTTTAAATTTATGTTTTTGATGGCATATTACTAGACAGCAACGGTCTTCGATCAATTTACGAGCTCCTATTTGAGTTCGAAAAATCGTAAAAAAGTTTACATATCGGTCATATCGTAAGTATTGACTTATGTATTAAAAAATATTATTTTACGTTTTTATACTTTCTCACAATGCAGGATCTGTCTATTATAGACTGAAAAGTCGAAAATATGTTTCTACTTGACCGAGCGGCTCTGCCGCTGACTAGATTTTATTGCTGTCGTTTAAAACATGAAACAAAAATGAATCGCCGCGCCGCGCCGGTACTTACATTTTTGGATACTTTTTGTATGGAAACTGAATGAAGTTTGTGGGAATTAAATCTTGCATTTCGCATTACATTGATTTTAAATCTTACCTACGATTTGTTGTTTGTCCAAGGCGTTTTATTTGTTTGATTATTATTTATTTCATAAGCAATATTCATTATTATTTCTAATCGCATAAGCTGCTGCAACACATATACATAAATCGTCACTACCAATAGCTTAGCTACATATTTTACAAAATGTAGATACCTAAGTAAATAAGTAAGTGCCCTAAGTTATAACTACCCTTCATCTAGGCTTACCAGGTTGAAAGACTAAAATATCTGGGCAAAAATACGGGGTTTTGGGATTATAGGCAGGACAAATAAATATTACGTTATACCTAATTAAAAATGTATTATGATTTATAATAAACTAGCTGACCCGTGCCCGCTTCGCTGTGCGTAAGACATTTCTAATACCATTGTTGACTTTTTTGTAGACGTTTTTAAGGTGTACAATACTGTAGTACATTATTTTGATATATCTCGTGGGGTTCAGCCAGCATTTGCAATCTAAGCGCAAAAAAATGTGTTTATTTACGATATCACATTAGAAACCTCTAAAATTATCAGTGTTTTTCTACTATATTATGCATGTATTATACATATAAACCTTCCTCTTGAATCACTCTGTTTATTAAAAAAAACCGCATCAAAATCCGTTGTGTAGTAAGCAAACATACATACATATATATTACATACAGACGCGGGAAGCGGAAAGCGACTTTGCTTTATACTATGTAGTGACTAGCTGACCCGTGCCCGCTTCGCTGAGGGACAGATAGTTTCACATCTGGTATTCCAATCTTCAAAATAAATTTTATTACTTATACTATATGTTGCCAAGGACTAATAACAAAAAAAGTTTCATAAAAATCCGTCCAGTAGTTTTTGCGTGAAAGCCGGACAACAGACAGACAGACAGACAGACAGACAAAAATGTCAAAATATTTTTTTTTGGTTTGTGTTACTTTTTTAAAGGCCCATAGGAGTATTGTTTTTAGTTTTTATTCAATGTACAGAATTGAACTCTCCTACAGTTTTATTATCACTACATAGTATAAAGCAGTCGCTTTCCGCTTCCCGCGTCTGTATGTATGTATGTTTGCTTATATCTTTAAAACTACACAACGGATTTTGATGCGGTTTTTTTTAATAGATAGAGTGATTCAGGAGGAAGGTTTATATGTATAATAACATGCTACCCGTGCGAAGCCGGGGCGCGTCTCTAGTATTTTATAATTATAATAAATTATGTGTATAGTTACCTGTTGGAACAAAATACTTTTTTTTTTGGCAAATTGGCATTGCCAACGCGTAAAAGAATTTTGAAGCCGCGTAATTTTAAATTTCCTTAAATTTAGTGTTTTGTTTGTAGGGATAATTTGTATTTTGCTGGGCCTCTGGACATCATATGAAATGTCGGGACAATCCCAACGAATTCCGATCATCTGGCAGCTACCTCCATTTGAGCGGTTGGGAAAAAAGTAGTTCCTTACCATGTAGGTGCCTACCTACCTATCCTATAAAATATCTAAAACTATAGTAATCGATACATTCGCCAAAAGATTATATACCTAACTAGGTACCTACATTATAAAATATTATAAAAAATAAGAGCTCAGGTAGAACCAGAGTCTTGGCGAGCAGATGCAAACCACAATGGCTTTCCGCAAAGCGCGACAAACAATTCTTAATTCCTTTCGAGGATCAAAGAATCATGAATGGCGTTTTGTTGCGGGACGAACTTTAATAAGATTTATTGTAACAGATCTTGTTGTGACAACGACAATAGAGCCGGATCCTTGGCGGTAAATACCAGCTTTGTGTGGTCTCAGCTTTCTTTGTTGGTGGTATAAAGTCAAAAATTGTTATTGCAAACACACCTGGGAAAGGTATTTTGTGTGACTTTTATAACACGTGCCCCAATATTTTAGCTTTATCATTTAGGGAAACAAAAGTCTACAACCACTATCGCTACCATATTATTAGTTGACCTAAAAACCTGATTTGAAAAGATCCTGCCATGGTAGTAGGTACCTACTTAGCTATGAGTTATCTTCTCCTTTCATTTATCTAAGAATGTAATTACGTAGATAATACCTACCACAATACAAGTACCTACCTAGGTCTTTGTTCCGTCTTACTTCACATAAAACAAAGAGAACAAATCCTACATGATACGTAGTGACTTATGGTAATGTAAAGATAGGTACTTAGATACCTACCTTAGGTACCTACATCCTAGCTCTCGCATCAGTAGAAACACTTTAATCTTAACGACATTACCAACATAAAGTTGTCCACTTTCCCGTCACTAAAAGGCGATTGTTGTTAAATTTAATAGCGCATAAAATAAAATAGCTCTGACTCACTATAATTACTCCATTGACGAGTTAAGTGATGCTAGATCAGGTTAGTTTTTACGAGAACTATAATTTCTGCAGTTCTATTCAACCTATGAAATGTCATGTCTCGGGCTTCGAATCTCGTAAATTAGTGCCAGAGCTTTCTATATTGAAATGATAATGAGCCAATTAACGGTCCTTTCAAAGAGGAGGAAAGGAAGTAGGTAATTAGATAGGTGGGCACGTTTTATACAATATTTATTGAACAAACATTCAATAGATCTACACAAAGCTTTTGTAAACATTTTATCCAACTAAAAAAGGATGTTCGCTGAAGTTTTGTTTTGTATCAACGCTCTTGTCTTTTTTCCTGGTGACCTTATTAGTTAGGTATAAAATTAAAATCGTATTTTTTTCCTAAGTGTGTAGAGAATAGTTCCAAGGTGGTTCCATTTTATATTTGTCCTGTTAAAATTTCAATGATCACATAGATAAATGCACGTCGCTGTGTCAACACTGTTGTCAGATTCTTTGCACTTCAGCGCCATCTATACCCAATTCATCAATATTGCGTCTTTTAATCATTTTGAGGATGTTTCTCGGATTATAAACACCCCTATTTTTTAATTCAGGTAACATTTTAAATCTACAGTAAATTTTACCTTAATCCGTTTTGTCGTTTAAGCCTGATTGATTTTCAAACATACAAACATCCTCACAAAGTTCACAAACTTTCGCATTTTTAATATTATTATGAGGACTGATTAGTAACATCATAAAACTTAAAAAGTTATATCGCTACCTAATTGTATTATTTTCCAAAAGACGCTTCGTGAAATCGTTGAGAAGCAAAACGCAACAAAGAATAAGAAAAGTCGAGGTAAATGTCGCAGTTTTAGAATCCGGGCACGTATGTGATTGGTCATTTCAGTATATCTCCGTACAACGCCCAGGGAATCCGGAATGAATTGCGGGAATTGTCTATAGGCCGATACTCGCGGATTTCGACGGAAGCAAAAACCAAAAATTTAAGCAACGCCTGCTTTCTTTTACATATCAAATTACTTGGCAATGTAGAGAATAACATTTTGTAGTGTAGGCACTTACATAGTACATACTGTCGTTGTACGAGTTATTTATGTATAGGATACCAACACTTTTCTGATTTACCAATACATACCTAGGTACTTTTATTTTGGGAACTGCCATATTCGTAATACCGACCTCAGTTAGTTTCCTTAATGTAATTAAATCTAAATAATACTGTGTTTACGACAGGCATAACAGTTTATTTCACTGCCCCAATTAATCATTACACCCATACCATTGTCCGTCCACCATTAGCTGGGCTTAAGCGGTTTAATTTTGGTCTTTCCCTGATTTCATTGATGGCACTAATCACGGCCCACGGACAAGTTAATCCTAAAATTTATTGGTCGTTACCGATAGATGTCGTCAATGGTATTGATACTGTGGTTATACGAGTAGATTTATAAAGTCTGGTGTGGTGCTAATGAAATAATATTGAAACGCCATAAATTGTTCGACAATGTTAGGGTGTCACAATGACCACATTGTGAATGCCGTATTTGGGTTAAATAGTGGATATTGTATTGAGTGAGACCACCCTAATGTTTGGGTGCGTTGTTATGGGTCAAGGTGTTTTGGGCTATTGCAAGAAGTGAGGGTTACCAGCCAGGGCACTAGGGTATTGAAAGAATGTAAGCTTTTGCAGACAGACCACACATGCTGATTTTTAGGGTTCCGTACCCAATGGGTATAAACGGGACCCTATTACTAAGACCTCGCTGTCCGTCTGTCCATCGTCACAGGGCTGTATCTCATGAACCGCGATAGCTAGACAGTTAAAATTTTCACAGATGATGTATATCGGTTGCCGCTATAACAACAAATACTAAAAACAGAATAAAATTAATATTTAGGTATGGCTCCCATACAACAAATGTGTTTCTTTGCCGTTTTTTATAGATAATGGTACGGAACCCTGCGTGCGCGAGTCCGACTCGCACTTGGCCGGTTTTTTCTACTTACAATCGTGTACCTAGGGAGTTATTTACCTTATTTGTGCAATTTCTCGGTATGTGTATAGTGGTGTTCCTTGAGTCTTGACTGATCTCACAGCTCAGTTGTTAGTGCTTAGCTCTATCTTCTGCGCTGTAGATTGTGGGTTCGATCTCCCTATCGAGGACAAAACATTTTTGTGATGAACAATTAGTTTGTGTTATATATTCAAAGTATATGATGGTTGAGGCTACCTATAGCACCTACTTATAGTATGTTTAAAGGTACTTATGTAAATAAGGATTATTATTATTATTCAAGGATCAGACGTGCCGACATCAAACATTCTTCTTTCGAAAGTTATTTTAATATCAGCCCAAAAAAATACCATGCACAAATTAAAATGTGAAACGCGGTCCACATCAATTCATAAAAATGAGAGATTCATTTATTAAAAAAAATAATATTGTGTTTATTCTCACGAGCTCAGACAAGCTTCCATTTTCATCCGTGACGTGTTCAAAATTCCGGTGGAAAGGGTGCGTTTGCGAACAAAACAGGTTGGTGCCGAGTAGCATCGTCTTACCACAAACTTGATCGAAATTATTTTTGTGTACCTAATAGTACAAACTCGAACTAGGGTAGGTTTATGCCATGTTTGTGTAAACGTGACACGTGTGTACCTCTGTTTGTACCTAAACGATCGACGCGTGTTACAGTAGACAGTCAGCTGCATGCAATACTGGTTTATAAATTAGTTGTGTTGAAAATGCTTCGAGATACATTTTCTACCTACCAGTTAGATAACCTATCTGATATTTCTCATTGATAAGTAAAGTAATTCGTAACCGAGAAGAAGGATACGCCAGCGCCGTCTGCCCGTTTAGATCGGCTTTCTACGTAAATCAGTGAAATGGTAGGGTAGCTGAGTGTTAGTAGGTAAGTACCTACTCGTAGGTAGCCTCGGCTAGGGCCTTCCGTCAATATCCCCGGACAGCGGGGCACCATTGTCACTGCGGTCTTTGTGCCCCACTGCCACGGACCAAAAATCATTAATTTCCTACCACAAAGCAAGAACCCACAAATCGAAGGACTGAAAAAAATTAGGGCCCATTCAGTGCCGGTCACTGACACATGGATGCGTTCATGGATTTCGATTTGAGTTTTAATTATGATGATGGACGAATTTGGGCATCTCGTATCATCATAGTATCTTTGGCCTACATACTAGTTAGTTAGCGTACCACATTACCGAACCTAGGAGTAAATACGTCCAAGATCCCAATTATTGGGGTAGGTACATAATAGTACGTATACGTGTGGGATACACATTCTTACATTGAATAAAAACTTATTCTGAAAAAACTTAATTTTTGTAGCAAAAACTTTTTACGCTTGAAACAGAAAAAATGTAATGTCAGTGAAAAAAAAAACAATTGAAAGAAAGTTGTTGGTTTTTTATTTATTGGTTTTTTCATTTTCATTCATTTTCATTTTCACTCATTACCAACGTAACGAAGACATACCTAAGTAAATGGATAACATATCGCATAGGTAAGTAGGTTTCTAGTCTGTTCGATAGAACAAGAAAGTTATGCTAGAACCACCCAGTCCGTGAGTACTTATATCGTAAGCCTATTCCTGAGTCGACAGTGTAGTTTTACCCGTCATAAAATTTTTCATAAGCATGGGCGTTGTGAACTATAAAATTAGAATAAAGCCGCTTTGTCCAAGTCTGAAACGGTTAGCTCATAAAAGCGTGATTTTAAACAGTAAACCGATACATGGTGTTGCCAGCATAAATCACTAGTTCTTTTGTGATTAATGTCACCATTAAGATTCATATTTAGTGCAGCTTGGCTAGGGATCTACCATCGACATTTTTCTAAAATTTATCAATTTTATAAATGAGCCTGTGGTTTCTGTTTTAATTGGCATTTATAATATTATTTAATTATATTAATTAGTTTAAGATTTTTTGTGTAATGTATGAAATAAATAACGAACGAATTGTTTTTTACTTGCCAATGGAAAAAAACCTTCTGTATTAATATAAACCAAATGATGATCTAACAACAGAATTGTCTTTTTAACCGAAGAAAAACGGAGGAGGTTCTTGTTGTGTTGACGCGTATATTTTTTTTATGTATGACCATTGACCACGCATATCTTTTTACCTGGTGATAAAAAAAATCATTCAAATCGGTTGAATGATTTTTTTTTCTATTGTTTATAGCATAGTCCCAACTTTTATATTATGTTTATGTAGGACTGACAGTTCGTTCAAAAACTTAATAAACGAATATCTTCCCTTGACTTTGCGATTGGTTATTATTAAAATAAATGTTTTTTTTAACGAAATATAGAAGAGATGTGGATAATAAATAACGCAAATACGTCATGGCCTAGCTAAGAGATGGTGGTAACCCCCTTTCCTAAACAGCCCGTGACAAACGTAACCGGATTAACCAGCTCTGTCAAAAATAAAAGAGCCAAATATAAAATTTTATAAGTATAGAATGTTTACAAACTGTCTTTGATTTATTTTAAATCCCCATATAAATGATCTGAAACTCGAATGTATCTAGCAGAAGTTTGAGTTCAGTTCAATCTGAGGCAGTTAAGGGTAAAGGGTGCTCTGCCACTTGACTTCCGTTTATCATTTTTTTTGGGACAGCCTGTATATGGGTATATTTTACTTTTTTTTAAATCGCTGCTGCGTTTCTTTTTTTATTTGCCCTTGTAAAAATTACGAGAAACTAAAAAAATAAAAATTGTATATATATACCTATTAGGATCACGACTGTAATCCCCAAGTAGTCAGAGGCACGTCCAAACATAATATTTTGCACATGCCCACATTTTGCAGTAATTAGCATTCAATAAATTTATAAATATTAAATATATAAATAGTTACTTAAACATGCTCTTTTTAGTACGTACCTATATTTTTTACAAAGCCACCATATTAACTAATCTCTAAAACTTGTCAACATATAAACAAACCATTCGTCTATGACTAACGCGGAACAAACACGATTAAAACCGCGATGCAGTTTGTTCGGATTCATCCGATATCCAGCCAGATGTTTAGGGGTTGGATTAAAAAAAAACAAAATGCGAGTTTGAACTTTCAGAGCTGGGTTCCGTATATGCTTAAAGTATTGTGGTTCCAGTATACAAGCCGAGTTGGACGAACCTCGACTTTCTATCTTAAGGTCGTAGCCAAACTTGTCGTCGCTTTTATCTAAACGACTGCGTACTTTTACCTACTTTTAGAGGCAAAAATACGCACCCCGACCAATTCACAATTTTCCTAAAACATAAATAAGTTGTTTTAGTTATCACCAAATACTCTTTGCACTTTAGAAGTATGTATTATTAAATGTTGCTATACTTATAAAATGCATAAATTGTAGTTTAGAATAATCAAAGAAAGCAGGTAAAAGTGGGGCTTTTTACCTCGAATGTCACTACACCTTGAAACTGTTTCGCTAAAACAAAAAATGCAATTTCATCTTAGCTATGCTAAAACTAACTAGCTGCTAAGCTAAAACAGAGTAACCCTCGTATTCAGGAAAGACACTGTGAGAACACGCACCCACAGTGGACGAAATATTTTTTCATAAACATCACTTTATGTGTTGTGCAAGTTGTGTAAGTCATCTACATTTTGGGTGTTAATATGTATAATAAATAATGTATGTATTTACAAAAAAAAAAGGATTATAAGTATTCTATCAGTACTTTGGTTCCCATAGTGCAATTTTTGCTTAGTTCGGGGATAGATGGCGATGTGCGAAATGTCAATAAAAATCACAAAAAATACTACTTTGTGTATAGAAATAGTACAAATGTAAGCATGCAGTTATTTAGGATTATTATGGAGTACCCTTTATAGCAAAAAGCTCCAAGCTCCATTGTCACAACAAAATCTTTTATCCAGCAAACGGCATCCGCGGACCCTCCTCAAATAATGCTAATTATAATGGCATTACATTCATTCCTCGAATTTCGTCAAGTATTTGAATCACATTATTTTTTTGCAGATTCAATGGTTTTCTCGTTAAAAAACATTAATCTAATCAGCGGAGAACGATTGAGTTAATTTAAAAGATGTCCGCGCTTTTTTGAAAATCACTTTTATTCGAAAGTAATGAAGAAGTCTGTTAGGTAAATAAATACGAGTGGTGTTATATGATAAGAGTACATTGTGTTTCTTAGTTTCTAAGTACATAAGTTATGGTGATATGTAAATTGTTTGGTTTTTTGTATGGGCTGAGTCTAGTGTTTTTGAAGAGCCAACTTTAGAAAATAAATCTATCGAGAAAAGTTTCACCAATCGTGTTTCTGTCTATAATTTATCTAGATTATATCCTTGTGTTATCTTTGTCATAAAAAACAAAACTGTATGTTTTGCGGTTATTGGGAAAAAACGATCATCAAAAACATTTATTACTCGTCATAAGGTAACATAATAATGCAAAATGTTGTGGAAAATATAGATTTTTTTTAATCTGATAACAAAGAAATAGGATCACCACTTTAAACCCCCAGTACCTAGGTACCTACGGACTACGGTCGACATCGCCTAAGATCTCCAGGCACTAAAATCTTTAGAAATGTCTAATGGAGAGATGGAGGAGGTATGCAGAAAGTACCTACCTAACTTAATATTGGAAAGTCTTAATTTTTGTAACAGCTTTAGAAATAATTTAATAACATAGATAGGAATAATGATCCCGTATCCAAGAAACTGAATTGATATTTTTTCAATTGCAATTTACCTACCGCAAAAATGGACATTTGGCAACAATATACCCTAACAAACCATTAGCACAACTGATACAAAATGTTTTGACGTTTACGCGAATACGTATGGGTCTTTAGGGAGGCCTTACACAGAAGAACTAGTAGTAGGTGTTGTATGAATATCACTTTGACGTTATACAAAAAGTCTTTACAAATCGGCAGGCTAGGCTAATGGAAGAGAAGAATGTTACGTCTACTATCACACTCCCGGTAGAGTAGAGAGTAGAGTTGAGTGGCTATGAGTTGCCTCTCTACTTTACTCTACTGTTTTCGACATATGTGACGGTTATTAGAATTGCTCGCATCCGAGTCATGTTCAAAAATGCCATAATAGCATTCTTATAAGCGGCGATATGCTTCCAACCTGATACGTATGGAACACCAACTACTTTAGGCCTGAGGATCTGATCTGAGCGTCTAGATCTGAGAGGATGTCTACCGTATTAGGCATTACAGTTGTGACACTTTATTTTTATTATACCATATTCGATCTAGACCCTTCGGAATAAGGTTCATTTCAAACCAAAAGCCGGGTTGTAGTAATTCAGGGTTGCACTAAACAGCAGGCACACTGCGGTGAATTGTAGAATGGGAGACAGCAACGAAGATCGATTTATGCGTTTTTTGCGGATTCACACAATGCAACCCCATTTATTGATAGATAATGGAACAGTTGGTTGGAATCGATCCTGCTTATAACTTGGTTGGTTGCGGTTATCAAAATCACATGTCGATTTCATTTGTTGTCACTAAGTCAAAATAAAGCTCGCATCATTAGTTTTGCCTCATAAAATCGCCTTTTAATATGGTTTTATGGGCCGTGGTTCTCACTTGAACAACCTGCGTAAGGTCAATATGACTGTATTGTCCTTATAATGAGAGTTTACAGGTCGCGAGGAACTGGCGTAGCTTCATCTAGGTCTTAATATGTTTCGAAGTGATCCTAGTGTTTTTAATTGAAATAGCTTTTTACTTGACTTGACTTGACTTGAAGATAACTCTACATGCACTAAACTATTCCTAACATAATGCGGTAGAGACAAAACAGTTTTTTTTAAAACTTACCTATTCAAGTTTTCCTTTACTCTAAACATTTATGTGAGTCTATTTCAACATTGTAAAGTTCTTGGTGTTCTAAAATACACATTGAAACGACAATACTTCTTCCACTCTGTTATGTGGTGATGATTTATTTGTGAAGTCCACCACAACAGATTCCGATGCAGTAGAATACTTCCCGAACAACAAAACCCAGGATACGTTTGCACTAAAACTTTTAGATTAACATTTTTCAGTGGCAGAGTTCCCAGTTTGATTAGAGCTCCGGCTCGTTAATTGTTTTTCCTCAGCAACTGTCTTAGCTACTGACAAAGGGGGGTGTGGTAGATCAAGTAGAGTTGGTTTTTGTGGAATTGACGAGCATGTACAACTGATTTACAACTTCCTGAGTGGGCGGCACGTTAGTGCACTTGGTATGGGACATGCGTTATGAAATTATTGTTTATTTTCAAACTTCAATGAGCTGCTGACTCAAAAATTGATGGGTGCTGTGACGGGCTCTTGTAAGGAAATGATGTATGATTGTTTTTCTTTTACTAGTGCTACAGTCGATAAATCATTAATTACTTACTTTGTTATGTTTATGAACCAATTTATCACATTAATTTTGTTGGAGCTCCTGTTCGATTATGAATGATATTTATTTTCAAGGGTATAGATAATTACATTAGGTCTGTTAGGTACATACTATAAGGCTTCTCTATCTACACCTTCACTACTATTATAATGAGATAAAACTTTACATTATAAGAGAGAAGTTATGGGCTAATTTTATTTTATTATCGAAGAAAATTGTGATCTTCACGAAAATTGCAATTATGTAACCTAAAGACGGAATACAAAAAAAAAACCAAAGGCAACGGTAAGTTTACGTTCCTTTATAGACCAATAAATTCATCTGCACATAAAATAGGAGCAAGCTGAGAATGCAGAATGCACTTATTTCGATCAGTTAACTTTGCGGAACGTTCTGCCGACATTTTATTAATTTTATTTCATTGAATATGCCAATAAAGCCCTCTTTCATCTCCCGACAGCTTTGTTCGAACATTATTCTTTTGTGTTAGTGATTGAATGATAAAATCTGGTCATATACCAATAAAATAATCGTGGATGTAAAGTGCTCACGCAATGATTTAGTTGCCAAGTCATAAGTAGGATTTTAAAATCTAGGTACTTATGACGGTAGCTTACCTAATTGTGTACTTAGGCGCTGAATGTAGGTACTTAATGTATACCTATACTAATATTATAAAAAAGTAGTATAGAATAATGTATTTTTTTTTCTATACTAATATTATAAGTAGTACTTATAGATAGTAGATCTGTCTTTCTGTGACGTATCACGGCCAAACCGCTGGACTGATTTTGATACAATTTCATATACCTACCTAGGAAGGAAATAAAATCTTGGGAAGGACATTTAGGTTACTTTTTTTCACAACATTTTCTTCTTATTTTCAGGAGTTTCAATGTTTTACGATAAAGATGTCAAAAATCAATTTTCTGAATCTAGGCGAACGAAGTCGCGGGTACATAGTTTTTAGCGGGTTATATGACTGATGGAAACGTTTTTATGTTTATTTACTTATAAAGTAATAGAACATAATTTATGTAACATTGGTTATATGACTGATGGAAACGTTTTTATGTTTATTTACTTATAAAGTAATAGAACATAATTTATGTAACATTGGTTATATGACAGATGGAAACGTTTTTATGTTTATTTACTTATAAAGTAATAGAACATAATTTATGTAACATTGGTTATATGACAGATGGAAACGTTTTTATGTTTATTTACTTATAAAGTAATAGAACATAATTTATGTAACATTGGTTATATGACAGATGGAAACGTTTTTATGTTTATTTACTTATAAAGTAATAGAACATAATTTATGTAACATTGGTTATATGACAGATGGAAACGTTTTTATGTTTATTTACTTATAAAGTAATAGAACATAATTTATGTAACATTGGTTATATGACAGATGGAAACGTTTTTATGTTTATTTACTTATAAAGTAATAGAACATAATTTATGTAATATTGGTTATATGACAGATGGAAACGTTTTTATGTTTATTTACTTATAAAGTAATAGAACATAATTTATGTAACATTGGTTATATGACAGATGGAAACGTTTTTATGTTTATTTACTTATAAAGTAATAGAACATAATTTATGTAACATTGGTTATATGACAGATGGAAACGTTTTTATGTTTATTTACTTATAAAGTAATAGAACATAATTTATGTAACATTGGTTATATGACAGATGGAAACGTTTTTATGTTTATTTACTTATAAAGTAATAGAACATAATTTATGTAACATTGGTTATATGACAGATGGAAACGTTTTTATGTTTATTTACTTATAAAGTAATAGAACATAATTTATGTAACATTGGTTATATGACAGATGGAAACGTTTTTATGTTTATTTACTTATAAAGTAATAGAACATAATTTATGTAACATTGGTTATATGACAGATGGAAACGTTTTTATGTTTATTTACTTATAAAGTAATAGAACATAATTTATGTAACATTGGTTATATGACAGATGGAAACGTTTTTATGTTTATTTACTTATAAAGTAATAGAACATAATTTATGTAACATTGGTTATATGACTGATGGAAACGTTTTTATGTTTATTTACTTATAAAGTAATAGAACATAATTTATGTAACATTTATTCCTGAAAACATGTAATTTCTAAACCTAATATTTAATCGTAATTGATAAAGCTGTTTGTTCTCAAAGAAATTAACAAATAACATAATTAAGCGGTATATTGTTTGGATTGACCTGATTACCTACTTACCTACATATTAATTACATAATTACCTACAATTACCGCGAGGAACTACGTAAAGTGTTTTTACATAATATTTGATAATTTTATTTTTTACTTCTTCAAATGTATTGACCGAACGAGATTTGAACCCACGACAGTATTAGGGACTATGATTATATGTTATGATATTCATACCAATATTATTTTTACTGAATGCTATACCTACGCTTCCAATGCCAGTAGGCTATATAAAAACCGACCAAGCGCGAGTCGGACTCACACACGAAGGGTTCCGTACCATTATCTATAAAAAACGCAATATTTATTTTATTCTGTTTTTAGTATTTGTTGTTATAAGGCAACACAAATTCATCATCTGTGAAAATTTCAACTGTCTAGCTATCACGGTTCATAAGATACAGGCCTGTGACAGACAGACGGACAGCGAAGTTTTAGAAATTTAGGGCGAAGTTTAGGGTTCTGTACCCAATGGGTAAAAACGGGGTACGGAACCTTAACGAGCGTAGGTATTATGGCATTACCTATATAGAATATCATAACATGATTAATTATCATAGTTTTTACAAAATAGCCCCCCAGAACAGACAATCGTCCCTAAATGACGTTTTGGCTATTGGAAGTTAGTCAGATTAAATTATTAGGTACCTATACTTAGGTAAGTTAAAGACAATGATGCAATCCAAGCGGAGGAGGCGGTCAATAAAAAGCATGCTTGTTTTTCTCTTAATTAAACAATTTAAAGCTGGTAGATTTTTATGGCTGAAGAGAAAGGTCTTTTAGGCAGGTAGGTGCCTAATAATATTAAAACCATGAAATTCTATATGTTTGATCTGGTAGTCGTAAAATCGTCACACGTGTTTAATTAAATTTGATCCCACATATTTTAACGAATTCAAAATTACCTATTATTTTTATAATTGGTGGCAATAAATGTTGCAAGTAAAATATAATTTGCCTCATTCTAAGAAATAAACGGCATTACTCAAAAATAAAATATTTTTAGATATATTAAAAAGCTACGCTTTTGACTTTGGCTTTCAAACGTAATAAGAGTTTTCTTTTGTCTTGTGATGCTTGAAGTCCTCGATTCCTTTCTTCAGTCAGTGATTCAGTCCTTTATGATTGTCAGGCTGACGTAGAAATTTCACTAATCTGTGATCTGTCTGCGATGGCAAAACATTTTCATTAATTTCCCGAGTTCGTGATATTAGTGCTGTAAATATTTATCGAAGCACTCCAGTTAAGTGTATTCAGGTAGGTAATCTAGATTATGCTTGCAGCTGGGAACTCTAGGTGATGTCATCAAGCGAGTGAGCTGTCAGTCGAGAGATAAGAGGGTTATCGTTATCAGTATCACTAATGCGTCAGAACAGGTATATTCAGTTCCAAAACAAAGGAAAAACGATGCGCATTTAGGCTTACATAACTAAGTAAGAAATAAAAATGTATCTACCTAAAAAAAAAGAACAGTCTTATTTTTATAGTGCATATAAGTACCTAATTATGGTCTATTTATGTACGACTAGCTGACCCGTGCCCGCTTCGTACGATATTGTATGTGCAGTGTGCACAGGTGCACAATAAGATGTTTGACACATTCCTCTCAAGCATTAAATAACCATGTGACAACTAAGTAATAAAAATACCGGTTCACACGCTTTTCCAATGAAATCTATTGAAATTTTATGATTAGGCAAAACAAACAAAGTAAGCACCGCCATGTTTATAAAAGCTCGCGAAGCGCGCTCCTGTTCATGCCAATCTTGTGGCGGGCAACTTGTTGCCGTTGTGAACTTTTGAAAGAAAAGAGAGGCCGATATCGGACGACCCTGTCGGGGGAGGAGCAACGCGCGGGGAGCGTGCCGGCCAGCCGGTCGCTCAACTCGCCATGCTCAGTCGCTTCTAAAACGTCTTCGCGGGCGGCTGTGCTGCACTTTATCACAAACTCGAGCCGTTATGTGTCGTACTTTGAAACAAGTTTGACGGGAAATTCGTGAAGTTTTCCGAGCGCTTTCTGACTAGCGTAGCGATGTGCGCGATAACAGTGAGTCAAACGGTGACGATTTAATTAAAGTGACAGTTAAAAAGTTATACGAGATGTTATCGATGGGATCATTGGCGGTGTGGTATGCGGCCTGGTGCTGGATGTGGCTGTGCGCCGGCGGTGCATCGCTGACGAGCCGGGTGGCGGAAGCTCCGCAAGAGTGCGAGTTGCAGCGTGTCTCGGATTCCAGTGAGCCCACCAGCGTGCAGCTCGCGTGCTCCTTGCGCACCGCCGCCGGAGCCACCGACTTGTTGGCTGGACTAACCGCTTCGCAAGCTCAGCGCATCACGGTGCTGAACCTACACTGTACGGATGTTCTCTTTTTTGAGAGTTCTTTGGATCTTGGCAGAAGAAAAGAAGAAGGGACGCAGCTTTTGTCTCGATTTCATAACCTAAAAGAGCTCAGGATTGAGTCTTGTAAGATTCGATACGTACCATCAGAAGTGCTATCGCCTCTTAGTGGACTTCGAAGCTTATCCATTCGGACTCATAACACGGATTGGTCTGCGATGTCTATGGAATTTCACCGGGATACTTTTCGCGGACTCACCGATCTGAGAACTTTGGATTTGGGAGATAACAACATTTGGACGCTTCCGTCAGAAATATTTTGTTTGCTCTACAATTTGAAAGAGTTAAATGTGACGCGAAATCGATTGCAAGATATCTCCAATTTAGGATTCTCCGATTGGGGAAATGGACCAACTGCCCCCGGGAAATCTTGCAACACTGTGATGGAAACGTTAGATATGTCTTACAATGAAATAAGCAATCTACCGGATAATGGATTATCAAGTTTACGTTCACTTCAAAAGTTATTTCTTCAGAACAACAGAATATCTCAAGTCGCCGATCGTGCTTTTGTGGGATTAAGTGATTTGCAAATTCTTAACCTATCCACCAACGCATTGACAGCATTACCTCCAGAGATGTTCCAATCATCGAGAGACATCAAACAAATATACTTGAACAATAACTCATTGAGCGTATTAGCTCCTGGACTTTTGGAAGGATTGGACCAACTACAAATTTTGGATTTATCAGTGAATCAGTTGACTAGTGAGTGGGTGAACAGAGACACCTTTTCCGGATTAGTGCGACTTATTGTGTTGAATCTTTCGTACAACAGGATCACTAAAATAGATGCATTGCTCTTTCAAGATTTAAATAACTTACAATTTCTAAGTTTGGAGTTTAACAATATAGCACGCATTGCTGATGGGGCATTCACTAATTTGAAGAACCTTCACTCACTGTCACTGGCTCATAACAATATAATCGAAGTGGACAGCGGGCATTTCTCCAACCTCTACGTATTAAACCAGTTATTTCTTGACGGAAATAGAATAACGAAAATTGACTTACGCTCTTTCGAAAATATCACGAAACTCCACGATTTGGGTCTCAGCGGGAACCAGTTATCAGAGGTGCCCGAGGCAATAAAAACGTTAAGATTCTTGACGTCCCTAGATTTGGGCATGAATAGAATAACCAAAGTAACAACAACCCACTTCGAAGGTTTGGATGATTTATATGGCTTACGTCTAGTGGGTAACAAAATTGAAAAAATATCAAAGGATACATTCGCAGCGCTCCCGTCACTACAGATATTAAATTTAGCTTCAAACAACATAGATCAAATAGATGACGGAGCTTTCGCTTCAAACCAACAGTTGAAAGCAATTGGATTAGATGGCAACAAACTAGTGGACTTAAAAGGCATATTTACCAACACACAACCGCTTGTTTGGTTGAATGTGTCAAACAACGAACTTCTATGGTTTGATTACAGTCACATACCGACTAACCTGGAATGGCTGGACATGCATGAGAATAATGTAGAGAAATTGGAAGATACTTATGGAATAAAAGAGTCTAGTAATATAAAAATGCTAGACGTTAGCTTCAATAAAATACGAAGCTTGGACAAGTCATCTTTTCCCAGCCGCATAGAGACCATTATTCTGAACAATAATAACATCGACAAAATCAGTCCAGGCACGTTCGTGCAAAAGTATAATCTCAATAAAGTTATGCTTTACTCCAATAAGATAAAAACTTTAGAACTCGGCTCCTTTGCGATACCATCGGTTCCAGAAGACAAAGATTTACCAGAATTCTACATCAGCGAGAATCCTTTTGTATGCGATTGTACAATGGAGTGGCTGCAGTCAATTAACCAATACAGTGACCTGAGGCAGCGCCCAAGAGTAATGGATTTAGAAAGCGTGAGGTGCACTCTAACCCATTCGCGTAAAATGGAGATGCGACTACTCGAAGTAAGATCTACAGAATTTCTGTGCGAGTACGACTCACATTGTTTCACGGTATGCCATTGTTGTGACTTTGACGCCTGCGATTGTAAGATGACTTGTCCAGATAGATGTTCGTGCTATCATGATCAGACTTGGACCACCGTTAACGTCGTCGATTGTTCGAACGCCGGCTACGATCACGTACCAGAGCGGATACCAATGGACGCGACCGAAATATACCTGGATGGAAACGATCTAAAAGAATTAAGCAATCACGTCTTCATCGGTAAAAAGAAACTACAAGTTTTGCACCTCAATAACAGCAATATCAATACAATACAAAATAGAACATTTAACGGAATCGAGTCGCTGAGGGTTCTTCATTTAGAAAACAACAACTTGGAAATGTTGAGAAATACTCAATTTACTAGACTGCCTAACTTGATCGAGCTTTACGTGAGCAATAACAAAATTAAGGTAATCGAAAACGATACCTTCAATTACCTGCCTTCTCTGGAGTACCTCGAATTGGACAATAACGGTTACGTTGATTACATGCCGTGGAGAGTCATTAGCGACAATGATCCCCGAACACGCGTCTCCGTCGAAGGAAACAACTGGATATGCGATTGCAAAGAATTGCCCCAGCTTAATCAGTGGTTGATAAAAAAATCGAAAGACACCGAGACAATTATGTGCTATCTTGCTAACGGTCAGCCGATGAACAAGACGATCGCTGTAGTAGCAAGGGAATGTAAAACTGAGATCACAACCGAAGAAACAGGTACCGAGACTCAAAAGCGATTATTCATCGAATCGAATGATAGCGTAGAAAATTACATCCCGTATATCGCTGCCGTTTTGATAATAGCCATTATTCTGTTGCTATCGTGTGCTCTTATGTTTATGTACAGAGAAGATTTCAAACTATGGATGCATTCGCGATATGGTATAAGATTATTCAGCTCGACGCCGAGAGACATGAATGACAATAAAAATAAACGATTCGACGCGTTTTTTGTGTACAATCCACGGGACGAAGACTTCGTGACTCGAGCGGTTAGTTCCGAGTTAGAGAATCTGGGACATACACTGTGTTTACAACATAGAGACTTGCAACTGCTCGAAAGACGTTCAAGTGATAGTTTAGTGAGTGCTTCAGAAAGTTCCAAAAGACTCATAATAGTGTTATCGATAACATTTTTACAACAAGAGTGGTATTCGCCGGAGTCAAAAGCGGCTGTGCAAAGTGCGATAAACTCAGTGAACGTTAGGCATAGACGTCAAAAAATTATATTTCTCGTGACGACGGACCTCAGTGCTATAAATATAGATCCGGACTTGAAAGTGTTGCTTAAAACGTGTACAGTGATAGTGTGGGGTGAAAGAAATTGTTGGGAAAAGCTAAATTTTCGGTTACCCGACGTGGATGTGACATTGCCAAATCGGACGCTTCATAACGCGAATAATATAAAAGTTAGTAATAGGGAGGGGTTCGGGCGGCACGGTCATCTAAGGTACACAGCTCCTCCGACGGCTCACGACCCGTGGTACAAGTATGGTATGGCACCGCCTATCCTGATGATGTCGAGTCCTATGCATTCTACGAGTGCGAGCGCCGAGGTCTCTGCTCGTAGCACTGAGGATGAGACCTGCTCGGTGGCGAGCAGCGAGGGCCGCGGCGATGACCGGCTGCCTCACCACCATAGTTACGTATCCATAGACAATCACCAGTGTGAAGAGCGGCCCCTCAGGCCAGCGCAACAGATACCAATGTCTAATGCGCCGCATTCTCGAAAGACTTACTTTGTTTAGACTATTGTGATGTATGTTACTGATGTAAATAGCTTATCGATGTTTGTAATCTATATTTATCTATTTTGGTGCTCCACCCGCATGATGTGTGCAAAAAGAACAAGCAAAACAATCTCTACATATCTATTAGATGTAATGTAAGGCATTATTCTTGTTTGCTAGGCAATAAAAATAAGTTTACTTGATGTACCACCACTGATACTGGCATTGCATTTAGCTCCAATAAACATTCCTGTAATTTTATATGTATCAGATAGTTCATTCAATCGTTTAGATCTAGAATGTTACTAGTATGCATATAGTTTAGGTTCCTTATCAAACTGACATGACATGTGAAGATTACTTAATATTTTTGTGATAAAGTTAGGTACTTAATGTAAAATGTATTGTGCAACGAAAATTGTAGTTACGATCACTGTATTCCTGTAAATATGTATACTTTAATACAATAGGTGTCGAAGAACTGAAATGTACCCTAGTCAATTGTAAATAGAATTATCCTGTAAGTACATTTAGGTATTCAAATAATTTGTGATTTAATTTTAGCTAGAATATGAAAATGTTCGTATTTATTACGCTTCCAAATGCAAAGTATGAATTAAATATTTTATCTACTTTATTTCTGTTTTCTTATTGTAAGCAGGTACCTATAAGTCGCATACATAACTCATATAACACTCGTATCACCCGCCGAATCATAAATTTTATATTAGTTCAATAAGTCATTTTCATTTTCAGACTTCTGTGGTTCACATTTTGCTATTATGAAATCTCGCACTACTTGCACTACGAGTACTTATCTTGAATTTATTCGATACAATTTAAATAAGACACAGGTAGGTATGTAAGCGGCAAATAAGTTGAGCCGTGACAAACTACTGACCAAGTTCCGCAGACATAACGCGATTCTTTTCAAAATGTAATTGTGCGCAGCCTACTCAGTGGCTTGTCAAAGCTCAACTTATTTGCCGCTTACACTTACAACATTTCATAACAGTTCGAGAGCTAAAACACTTTGAATAGAGCTTAGGAATTTTCTTTCTCGCCATCAAATCGCCGAACGTGTCTGGCTCAGATTCATATCTGGAATCGAGACAGGTGATCGAATAGGGGCGAACGTCAAAAGCGTTTTTCATTGACATAATCAATTTACTGAGCGCTTTGTTCGCCCATCTACGGGCGAGTGTATAAATATTTATTTTATCTAAATCGATCGAGTCGGATAAGATCACGCTCGCGGGTTTAAGATTTTAATTTAAAAGCCGCCGCGACAGCGCTCTGTTGCCCGCTGCGAAACAATAAATCATCATTCGACATAAACTGATGATGAATAAACAGCATTTTAATTGACTTTTGATTGCGATTCGGTGTCTTTATTGTTAAGTATGCTCCTAATAGAGCAATATATTTTCGACTCTTTCTTGGTTTTATCTTATAGTATTTCTGCTAACAAATTATAGTAAACTTGATGCCAGACAGTCACGTTATAATAATTTTCTCACAACATGAAAATTCTTTTGCAAGTATGATCAAAATATCATCAATGTTTCGAACGAAACTTATCACATCAATCACTTCAGATATTACGATAGATACTCGTACTTAGCAATACTTTTATGAAAATATTATACTTACTTTTTAAACGGCCATTTGCAAACATCGCTTAGGTTTTTATATAATAAATATAGCAAGCTATCTAAGTATCTAAGTATGTCTTAGTACCTTAGTAGGTATTAAATTGCTCAATAAAACACCATCGAAAAAAGATCAAATGAAGTCTGTTGTCCAGGATGGTGTTGTTGTAAAAGTATGGACTTAATGGAAGTCATCTAGTGTCCTCTCAAACCGAGGCCTATCCGTTAGCGCTAGACGCCGGCCACTCATCACCTTTTTTCCTAGTGCAATACGATATCCGATCATTTATTGTCCCCGGGCTGTTCCAAACCCGTTCGAAACGCATTAGAGACATCGAGTTTAGGTGGGAAATATTCCAACTCGAGGTGACAATTGATTATGTCCCTCTGCCGAGACAAAAAGCGGAATCGTTCGATTAGTTATGTCCCTCAGGCGCGTAGGCCGAGAGGAAACAATAGATTGGTTCTGCTTTATGATTCTATAAACGTTTATGTCCCTATAAACGACCTTTTAGGTTTTGGATTCAAGATTGTGATGTTATCTGTATCCGGACAGGTTTATTACGAGAGCGAAGATGTCACCTCTTACGGAGATGGCTTTAGTAAAATATGAGCGACGGCTCAGATTAGTATTTGCAAGTCCATTAGCGAAGAAAAATTCCCTTATTGTGATGCGTTCTCCTTCAATTCCGCGGGAACCTGCCTGATTAGAACAATTTTTTTATGATTTATTATGACGGCTAGATAAAAGTTAACGATGTTGTATAAGTTTTTATGCTTTACAATTATAATTATCAAGCAACGTTGTATATGTAGGAGGGCATAGGCAGAATGTAAGCATTAACGGTCAACTTTAAATGTATCGTTTCCTCATAATCGTTATCGTGACCGCCCATAGCTACCCAAAATCGTAAATATCTCTTTTAGCTAAAGAAACGTGCTAAGAAACGTTTCAACTTCACTTTTTCGCGTAGGTTTGGATATCGTCATAAAACTGTTCTATGACTTTATTCATTTAAACAAAAATACGAATAAATAGGAAAATTAAAGTCATTTTTATCTAGCTGACCCGTGCCCGCTTCGCTGTGCGTAAGACATTTCTAATACCATCGCGGACTTTTTTGTAGACGTTTTTAAGGTGTACAATATATACTGTAGTACATTTTTTAGATGTATCCTGTAGGGTTCAGCCAGCGTTTGCAATGTAAGCGCAAAAAATGTGTTTATTTACGACATTACATTAGAAACCTCTAAAATTATTAGTGTCTACTATATTATCATGTATTATACATATAAACCGTATGGACAGACAGCGGAAAGCGACTTTGTTTTATAATATGTAGTGATCCCGCAACTCTAACATGTGACAATGTATCAATTTCATTTAAACTACGAGTAAGTATACCTTTGACGCGTGGACAGGTAAAATAAGGAAATATACAACACTAGTTTTTAATTACCAAAAAAAATAATAACGTATTGTCAGTGTCTGTTACTAATTAAATTTAAGTAGTTAAAACTTAAATTAAAAAATTAAAAATAATATCCTTAAAAAAACACAATATTTAGTTAACCGTTTATTCATACGCACCTACCACATAGCTACTCATATTTTCACGATTCTATCCATTCATAAATAGCTCGCCGTCTCCGTTGTAATTTGTGTAGTATTTTCTAGTACTGAGACCATAAATTAGTGCCAATTTTCGGTTAAAAAGAAACCTCGATAACTTTGTGATAGTGCAATAATAAATCATGCTGACAGTGCTCAGATCATAAGAAGCTTCTGCTGCAACGGTCAAATTTTTTTTTCGGTATATTAAATCTATTATTGTATAGAGGACAAAAACCTGTAGGTAGGTACTTAATTGGGTTTAAAGAAGTGGGAATATTTGCCTATCTAGCCAGGTGGTCGTCTAATAACAGTTTTCTATCGAAGATTAACAATAACAGACCACATTATTGTCTGTGGGCCATTGCTTAAGGAGGCATGTTTGTAATAATTAGGCCTGCAGCTGTTTCCGTCGGTGGGTGGAGTCAGGCCTTTTTTTAATAAATGTTCCCCCGTTATTGGTAGGAATTACAAATTTAAATTCGCCCAGGGAATACCGCGACACTGCGAGTAAAGAATTCGACGCATATGTTAGTGAAATAGGTCGTTAGATGAGTTTTTGTTTTTGCGGAAATGTTTGGTTATTAGCTATTTTGTAAGCTATATATTTTCAAATCATTATCGTATATTTTTTTTGCTTTGAAGGGACGAAAATAGAAGTAAGGAAATTGCAAGCGGACATGTTTTTTAAAGGTGACCGCTTACCACCTGGTTGGCTATTTTATGTTCAATTACCTACACAACCAGCTTTAGTTTGCGATATTATTTACTAGAAAAACAGCCAATAAAGAGTTTTTTTGTGAATCATTTATATTTACGTACGTTACATAATACGTAGGCTTTAAGTATTTTGATAGCAGCTTGCAATCGAGTAAGACCAGTGGTCAATAACTACAATTCACTTGCAAACACAAAACCATTTAATTTTTTAGGGTTCCGTACCCAAAGGGTAAAAACGGGACCCTATTACTAAGACTTCGCTGTCCGTCTGTCCCTCTGTCTGTCCGTCTGTCTGTCACAGGGCTGTATCTCATGAACCGTGATAGCTAGACAGTTGAAATTTTCACAGATGATGTATCTTTTGCCGCTATAACAACAAATACTAAAAACAGAAATAAAATAAATATTTAAGTGGGGCTCCCATACAACGTTTTTGCCGTTATTTATAGATAATGGTACGAAATCCTTCGTGCGCGAGTATACTCGCACTTGGCCGGTTTTATTATTAATTAACCGTAACTTCACCTGGGTGGTTAGATGAGTAGATAAAATTCTAATTTTAATTATCACCGTTGATCAGGGGTGCGTTCTAACCCCTAATTCTATTTCTGATATATTACATTCTTAGCAAACCCTGTAAAAAAATCACCTGCCATTTATTCGTCTTTATTCCGATGACATAGAGCTCAAGTTTATTTTAAGTTGGTTTGTAAGCATGTGGACTATTAGTCATACAAATCTGGGGTTTAAAGTCTTATCTCAGCTTAACAAGAAAGGTACTCAAAGCTCTGCGTGATTTTTGGGATAAGGGGTAGGTAGTACAGATTTGCGTTTCTTCCGGACGTGCTTTAGATGAATACCGTGAGATAACGGAGGGTTTTGAGAAAATAATGCATTTGTTTTGACTAATTAGGGCAGATTCTTTCTTGCTCGTTCATTATGCAAGTTTTATTTGTTTTACGCTTCAAATACCTTTCTATTTAGAGAAGAATCATAAGCAGTGGGTAGAGATATATGTTTGTAAAATTCTCTTTTCAGTTTGGTGTATGCGCAGATCAGTACACTTGGAAATATATTTGTCTAATAGGTATGCTACAAGCCTCACTGCTCTGTTGGTAGTTACTCTGCCTTCAGTGCTGTGTCCAGGGCAAATATTTGTGTGATAACATAGATGTTTGTTCTGTGTCTGGGTGTTAGTGTTTATCATAAGTATGTATTTACAAAAAAAAAGTATGAAAGTATTCTATCAGTTATCTAGTTCCCATAGTACAAGCTTTGCTTAGTTTGGGGCTAGATGGCGCTGTGTAAAAATTACTACTAATATTTATTATTTATTAATTCTCTAGATCTACTAAAAACGCACGAGTATATCTGATCTCTTAAATCGGACGTTTCTTACGAGTCTTTGAGAGTGATGAGGAAAAATATACAAAATATAGTGTTCTACGAATTGGGTGTATTTAAGTAAACAAAGTTAAACCACAAAGCACCTACTGCTTGTTGTTATTTACCTAATATTATCCTGCTAATATTTATAAGAAGATTTTTTTTAATTATTGCATGTTTCAATGAATAAAATCACAATAAATTTCTATTTGACTATAAACACAATGAAACAAATATTTTTTGACAACTTGTTATATTTTTAAAACAATTTAAGAATATTATAGTCCGAGCTAGATAAAATGAAAATTTAAAAGAAGTAGGTATTATCAGAGAACTATTTCGTTCAAAAAATATTTGTGAGAAAATATCATATTTATTTTGGCACACTCGATCAATACAATAACTAAAAACAGGGGTTAAAAAGACGGCATATGTATAAATGTAGGGTTGCACTTGTCACAAAAATGTGGATGTAATTGAATATGCTGATTAGAATAGAATGCGGCGACCACAATAGGGATGTAACTTATAATTCATCTGTGACAATACCTAGTTCATTAAAAGTGCCCGGACGGATAATATGTGCAAGAACAGGCGATGAATAGAGAGGGTTACTATATTAAAAAAAAAATGCCTGGTACAGTAGGAAATAGCTAAAACACTTCTACTCTTTTGGAGACAAATCTATTTCTTAGGTGGTCATGCAAGCTAGGCCTTCTAGTAAGTCGTAGGTATGGGAACCTCGTGCTGTACTCAGCTGATGATGATTAATATGAACAGAAAAACAAACTTTTTGACTGATCTAGTGTTTTGTTATAAGCGATGGTACATGCTTGTTCCACCTTATAGTACCTACTTATAGAAACAAAAATATTTAAGCAGCATGTAATTAAACAAAATTAATGTAAAAAGTTTTTTTAAAAGGTTGTGTTTTATTTGCTATTTGCACGTCATCTCATTAGTTAACTACTTAATACGTGCTCGTGTAATTGTAAGCTTAATTTAAAATAGCAAGAAGTAACCAGTTAATGGTTAATTAGAGATCATAAAGTTCCACACTCATTTATCTAATGATGTTTGTTCAGTTCATTTTAGTTGGTATATAGGTATATAGCTAGGCGCGTTCATACTACAATGTTTGTCAATTTGTGTGTGGAAATAACATCGCAATATCTAGTATGTACTTACCTACTAGATTTTGTGTATAGAAATCAGTAATGTGCCAATTTAAAAAATGAATAGAAGATACTTTATTGCACAAAATTGGTTCTCGACTGACAATAATATTGCAGTTTTAGAATCAAGCTGGAAGCCGCTTTTAAATTCAAAGCGACTATGACTACTCCAAATCTTTTTTGTGCCACGAGGATCCTGCAGCTCCCTTTGCCTCCACCGCCACAATGCCTCCTTACTCTATCGTTTTATTTCGGTCACGGCGCTTGAATTACGTAATTAGCGGTAGCTTTTTGGTACTTCGGGGTCTTCTTGTCGCATTCTTTTGACCCTTGCTTAGGTTCAGCTGTCTTTATATCAACTTTTTACAATTCATAGACATGTTTACACTTTATGGAGCGTGGCTTGTGTAAAGGTGTTCCTATAAATGTCAAGCTATACGTCCTGTTCGTGAAATAAATAATATTTCATCATGCCCATGTACTTGAGAAATTCTTATTATTTGATTTACGAAAATTTCACCATCTTTGTTCATGTAAGTACTCCAAAAATACTGATTATTTAAGTTACAAGTAATTCTGTCTTCATTCTCTACAAAAAACATAATGACACAGATTTATTTCACCGAAAAAAACCTTATCTAATTTAAGATTCGAACCTTACACCACTGGTATTTTAATATGCACACTATATCAATACTTTTGTGACATTTTGAAGAGGATGTTGATGACAGTCCCTACACCCTCCCCCCCCCCCCCCCCGAGAAACAGTTCACTAGCCCGGGGCTGGTAAGTGGGTATGTCCAATTCGTGAAACACGGTCGAGAGCATGGCTACTGTTTTACTTACCCCTAAGCAGGGGGTCTGAAAGAAATAATTAAATCGATAAGACCGTCTGTAGCAACATACCTATCTGTAACTGCTTACATGTTCATTTCGTTTCATTTATTTCCAACGAGCTTTGGCATCACAGCCACTTACTTGCATGTAACTTATAAAAATACCTAATCTACGAGTTTTCCGAGAATAGAGAAATCGCTTTTTATGACGTTGACTGCTAATTTTTAAAAGCTTTTATTTAACTTGCAATGTATGTATGTAACTATGTTTGTTAAGGTGGAATCTTGCAACTCAATTTTGAAGCAGTTATCTTCAACCGATTGAGCTGACATTTGGCATACTTATGTAACTTCGGTGACAATGCAATAATATGGTCTGACAGCGAGCTGATCTGATGATGGAGTCAGGAGCTGTTCAACGGAACTCCTCAGTAAATAGTCTGATTGAGATAAAACTTTGCATTTCTATCAATCTTCAATGACAATATAAAATGATGGTACTACTACGAGCTGGTCTGATAATGGATCTCGAATGTAGCCATAGGAACTGCCTAACTACACAATATAACCTCGTCGTGTTTGGGCTCGTTGGATTTGTCTTGACGATAACTAGAGCCCTAGCATTTGTAATATATTTCACCTAGTTCACCTCTTTCTTCGGAAGTACTGCTGGTTTATTCGTAAAAATCTATGATTATCATGATAAAGCTTTGCAGTTTAGGTACCTATACCTACATAAATCCTGTAATAGCTACTATGAAATTGGTATTCTCTAAAATTTATGATATTCATAGATTTTAACGAAATAAGCCAGTAGGTTATCATAGTTCTAAAGCCTACTTTAGCCTTTAATTTCGGTCACGGCACTTGCATTATATAATTAGTGGCTTATTGGAAGTTGGGGGCGTTTCGTCGCCAATGTTATCGAGTGCCGCGACGAATAATAAACTTGAATAAACGTGGAATTTACGCCGCACTGCGTAATCCACAGAATTTTCGGTACTTACCGGTAAGTAAAGACACGGCTTTCTTGAAACGATGACCGTGATTCAACGACATTAAAATCTTGCGTAGCAGACGAATAGTACCTTTATGTATGGAGTTCTAACTACTGCAAAACGTGGGCAAGTGCTAAATGATAATTAATTTTTGAACGTGCTTCTGGCTACTAGATAGACAATTTCAAGTATCCGAGGGCCTGGAGATCGAGAAGGATGTCAACTAAATGCTTGGGGATTGCAGTCGTGTGACTATTTATTTTCTTTTATAGCAGGTATGAATGTAGGAGATGGGAAATGTCTCCGTTTATGAAGAGGATAACAGACACAGTTGTAGCAACAATAACATAAATACGACGCAATATTTTACTACTAGGTAATATTTGTTTATTTTTTAGGTATCTAAAGATATAGAAGAAGATAAAGATAAAGAAGTAAACCTCTTTTGAGGAACCAAGGCTTAATGTAACAGACAAGGTTATAATTTATTTTAATGTTACAAACTATTCAAATAAAACTTGAGTTCATGAGCAGGAAAAAGTTACGAAGGCATTGAACTTTCGCAGAATAATTGCCTATTCGCCGATAAGAAGCATTTAAAGGTTCGTTTGTTAAAATAAATAGCGGGGAACGTGATGGGACCGAAGAATCATATTAAAAAAAATAGGATCACGAATTATCTCCAAATATGATAGGGATGGGCGGCAATGGGCTTGCAACCTGTCACGTATGGAATGCCAACTACTGCAAAATGTGGGCATGTGCCAAATATAATGTTTGGACGTGCCTCTACTCTTTAATATAATTTACTTAAAAAACCGGTTCTCATAGACGTTTAACAAAACTTCTCAATACAAGTTTTAACTTAACATTTGGTCGTATAAATAACTCTTATTAGTTTACAATTTAATAAAGTGGTCCAGTTAATTTCATCCTTGAGTTATAGTCAACCTGTTGCACTAATAAAAAATTCAATTACCAACAATTGGTCACAAGTGCAAGCTATATTCATCACACATTGTCAAATTTAACCCCTCGTTATCCAACCCTTATAAGCACATTTGGTGTAACTACGAATACAATGGATATAAAAAAGATAAAAAACATCCGCGGTTATCTATGAGTATCTTGTTATGTTGCATTCACAGATGTTACTTACTCACAATATTTATAACAATAGGTTATTTAAAGTGAAACCACACAGGGAAAATATTTTTACAAGTGTATCTAATTAAATAATTACGTTTAAAAAACTAAAAAGCCAACCGAAGAAAATGTATCGACCAATCGAAATGTCCAGGGCGATATTAGTTTTTAGGGTTCCGTACCCAAAGAGTAAAGTAAAGACTAAGACATCGCTGTCCGTTTGTCCGTCTGTTAGGAAACGTTTTTTTTGCAGTGTTTATAGATAATGGTACGGAACCCTACGTAAGCGAGTCCGAGTTTTATATATATCCGAGTTTTATATATAATTTTAATGAGACCAACTTGGGACTATTCTCTACACATTAAAAAAAAACATCGTATCACCAGGTAAAAAGATATGCGCATGCGCGGTCATACCTAAAAAAAGCAACATAAATTAATTTATATACATTATACACGTCGAATTGAAAACCTCCTCTTTTTTCGTCGGTTAAAAACAAAAATCAGTAGAAGTCGAACCCTAAAATTAGCATTGATTATATACTATGACTATGACCGTAAAAAAAGCCGTGTTGGCCGAGTGGGATGTACCTCGACTTTCAAGCTGAAGATCGTGGGTTCGAATCCCGGCGTGCATCAATGGATTTTTCGGTTCGAAAAAATTATATGCACATCAAAAACACGTGCTCAAAACGGTGAAGGAAAACATCGTGAGGAAACCTGTCACGTATGGAATGCTAACTACTGCAAAACGTAGGCATGTGCCAAATATAATGTTTGGACGTGCCTCTGACTACCTACCTCCATTGCCTACATTACAGTCGTGATCCTATTTATTTTATTTTTTTACTATGACCGTTTGGATCACGGTCGAGCTGGTTCTGGCGGCGAAAATTGAGACTGTCAACTCCACCCCGGCACAGATGACATAACACTGCAGCCTTATTGCGTAAGGCCACTCGTAACCGTAATCAGCTTCAACTGTCAAATTCCTATTGTGCTGCTGTCAAAAGACAATGGGGTTCTGACAGTTGAACCTGATTACGATTATCGGCTTATGCAATTGGGCTACTGGCCTGGCTAAGGGCAACCATTCATAATGTCCACTACCGTCTTAAGCGTTAAAAAATTAAATAATTTGTTTTATGAAATGAAATATCATTATATTTCATTTCAATATGTCAAATTCCTATTGTGTCAAATATGTCAAATTCCTATTGTGCTGCTGTCAATTCCTATTGTGTCAAATATGTCAAATTCCTATTGTGCTGCTGTCAAAAGACAATGGGATTCTGACAGTTGAACCTGATTACGATTATCGGCTTATGCAATTGGGCTACTGGCCTGGCTAAGGGCAACCATTCATAATGTCCACTACCGTCTTAAGCGTTAAAAAATTAAATAATTTGTTTTATGAAATGAAATATAATGAAATGATCACGACTGTAATCCCCAAGTATGGTAGACATACTCTCAGATCCCCAAGCGCCCAGATCCTTGAAGATTACTAAAGGGGTTAGTCAAAGGCACGTTCAAACATTATATTTGGCACTTGCACACATTTTTGCAGTAGTGTGTTCCACACGTGACAGGTTGCAAGCCTGTCGCTTTACGAAATGAAATAAAATGATCACGACTGTAATACCCAAGTACGGTGGGAAAACTCTCGGATCCCCAGGCGCACAGATCCTTGAAGATGTCTAAAGGGTAATCAGAGGCACTTCCAAACATCATAGGCACAATGCTCACACTTTACAATAGTTAGCATTCCACACGTGGTATCAAGCACATCGCTGCTTTGTTTTTTGCTCTGTAAATAAAAGATACAAACCACAGTTTATTAGTATCAAACACACAGATGTTACACTAATCCTTGCAACAGCAATGCTGGCACGGACGGAAGCTGGTGTTTTCAGAAAAAATATTGTGCTATACCAGTCGTAACTTTACCTGCTTCTAAACTTGGATGCCGTTAAACAAACACCAAATACTTGTGGTTTGATTCCTATATAGACTGTCTTCCGTTCAGTGGGGCTATTTTGTAAAAACATGATTATCATGTTGTGATATTCGTACCAAAATTTATTGGCAATGAATGCCATAATACCCACGCACCAGACGTGCCTATCCATCACCGGACCAGCTCGCTAATACCATCATTTTATATTGTCATTGGAGATTGATAGGTATGCCGAGTTTTACCTTAATCAGACTATTCACTGAGGAGTTCATCAGATCAGCTCGCTGTGCCGAAGTTACTTATGTATGCCAAATTTCAGCTCAATCGGTTGAAGATAACTGCTTCAAAATTGAGTTGCAAGATTTCACCTTAACAAACATAGTTACATAGTTACATACATACATTGCAAGTTAAAAAATAGATAAGCTATGACGAAAGCCTAAGCACTTCATCACTAGAGTTACCCTCGTATTCAAGAACGACACTATGAGAACACGCACCCACAGTGGACGAAATCTTTTTACATAAAAATCACTTTAAGTGTTGTGCGACACTGCATAGTGTGACTAGAGGCACATTGTCGTGTGCCTCTAGCCACAGTTGAGCTCTAAAGACACACAGTAGCTTGCGCCATAGCGCCGCTCAACACATAAAGTGAAGTTTATGAAAAAAGATTTCGTCCACTGTGGGTGCGTGTTCTCATAGTGTCGTTCTTGAATACGAGGGTATGTCACTTACCTCATACACGTACTTAGAAGGAGAGGTACATACATTATCATATTCATGTCCTTATCCCACTTCATGTGGGGTCGGATGTATAGTAAATACAGGACATGTTGCAAAAGTATTTGGGTTAGTGTTTTAAAACCGTATTTTTGTACTTATTTCCTACTAGCCGACCCGTGACAAACGTTGTACTGTCAAATTTCAATAATCGAATAGAAAAGACTGAATGTTTTTAGTCTGTGATGTCAGATTTGTTGCACAGCAGCGCCATCTATACAGAAATCATCCCTTTTGCGTTGTTTTATGGGTTTGGGGATGTTTTTCATATTTTAAAGTAGTCTATTATTTATTCTGGCATTATATCTACATCTACAGCAAATTTCAACTTAATCCGTTTTGTCGTTTAGGCCTGATTGAGGAACAAACATACATACAAACTCACAAACTTTCACATTTATAATATTATTAGGATGAGAGGTAGTCACTATCAGAAGAAAAATATGAAGTCTGAAAAATTTGCAAATCAAATAACGATGGGAAAAATATTTTGCGTACCCAAAAATGGCAAAAACACTTTTAGTATTGCCTAAGTGGAAGAGGTTTGTGACGTGAGGGAATGCAAATAGCTCAGCCTAATCGCTGTCTGTCTACTTACCTCAAACAATAGTCAGATAAGCGATGAATCTTAAAACCCATTCGTGATTGGTTTATATCAGTTTGTTTACCGTGTTGGCCGAGTGGGAGGTACATCGACTTTCAATCTGAAAGCTCGAATCCCGGCGTGCATCAATGGATTTTTCTGTTTGAAAAAATTATATGCGCATCAAAAATGCGTTCTCAAAACGGTGAAGGAAAACATCGTGAGGAAACCAGTTAGTATTCTTATAAGCAAGGATGGGCTTGCAACCTATCACGTATGGAATATACATCGCTGCTCAGTACGGTAGACGCTTAGATCCTTTGAAGATGTCTAGTGGGGGTAGTCAGTTGCACGTCCAAACATTATATTTGGCCTACATTTTGGAGTAGTTAGCATTCCATACGTGACAGGTTGCAAGCCCATCGCTGCTTATAAAATCACTAACTGTTTTGAAAGATTGAGATTAAATTTTATTCGACAAACAAAAACTTAGCATCTAAAACTATTATTATATATTGAGTAACTTAAGACTAAGCAAAATTCCTAGATACTTTCTTGGAAATTGCACATTTCTATAGGTATAAATGCATCGTATAATTAATTCAAAGAATATTCCAGGTGCACCGAAACCCAACACTCTGTTAGGTACAAATAGTACTGTCAATATAATAACTACGTACACAAGTGTTCATATTTCAACTACCTATTGTGAACGATAGTAAAGTGGTTTAGGACAAAAAGAAAAAAGATCAGTCGGTGGCAACATCGAAATTATTTCCTGTTTGGGGGCTCACCCTGCGAACAAATCTGTAACGAAAATATCGCATTACAGATTACACAGTGGCGGAATGTAACGGCTAGAATAAAAATAACACGCGTCTGTCACTTTTTTTTAATATCTACAAGCAAACCTGGCGAACTTGGCTTTAGAATTAACAAATGTTGTGTTAAGGCGCTCCCTGTCGACGATTGTTTTTGTTCGAAACGAAAAAAGAAATACTTCTGAACAAGCCACATCTCCTATTTTATAATGTATAGTATATGTGAATAAAGATGTACCCATCTTTAATCACTTCGATAAATAATCCTACCGACCGCTGCAATGACGACAAACACACGTCGGCGCGTGGTCCGCCTTTGCTTTTCGAATAAATTAATGATATAAATTATGTATAATTACTTATCAAAAATCTATTCTAATAGAAATCTAGATCTACATATTACCTACCTATCTTTAACAATAAATCACAAGTTGATTTTAATAGTAGGTATCAAAATATTTCGATCATAAATTCTAAAACGTATCATTTTGAAATAACATCTTTATCGTGAAAAGTTTCTGGTATTATGTTTTCAGCTTAATAGAAATCTAGGTAGGAACCTGAAGTAATATACTTATAAAAATAGGAGATGTGGCTTGTTCAGAAGTATTTCTTTTTTCGTTTCGAAAAAGAGCAATCGTCGACATACAGCCCCTAAAGTTCCCGATCCCGTTCCCGTTCCAGTTGAAAGTCCTATGTCCGTCTCCTGGTTCTAAGCTACTTTCCCACCAATTTTCAGCCAAATCGGTTCAACCGTTCTTGAGTCGTAAATAGTGTAACAAACACGACTTTCTTTTATATACATAGATTTATTAATTATTTATCATATAAAAGATTTCGAAGATCTGGAGTACCAGGTGACCCTGATTAGAAAACACAAGAGCCTAACCAAACTATTAGAGATCGACATACCGCCTTTACAAAAAATATTCAACTTGATAGGCCGCTTCATTTGATGTCAAAAATCGAAGGTCTGAAGTATCTGATGAAGAACCCTCAGCTGGTCTCAGCTGTATTAGAGATATGGTAATGCCCCTTCGACTATTGGTACATAAAAAAATCGACTGTCATTGCAAAATCTGTGTTAAATAAGAAAATTTGATAAAATAAATCAATAAACCCACGTTTCTACAAAAAGAAGTGAAATCCCACCAAAAACATTCTGTAAAAAACTAGCCAAGTCTCGATGGATTGTCTAGATTTCATTACTTTTTAGAGATAAACGAGCAGCTCCATCGAGACTTGGCTAGTTTTTTACAGAATGTTTTTGGTGGGATTCAGATTTACATGATTATGTCGCACTCGCAGTGTTTTAGTATTCCTAATTTTTATAAGTAAACGTATTAAAATTTGATTATTAGAAGATTTTTAAAGTTTATTTTAAGTAAGTGCATTTTGGGACAATAACAATACGTTCGTTTCGTCATTATTTTGAGTTTTTCGTCAAGATTTAGCACCTATTATAAGTTTTTTTTTAATGCCTCGAGACTCGAGAAGACTCGAGAATTTGGCGTCGAGAATTCCCGTGCCTCGAGAACGAAAATAATTCGAGAAATCAGAAACCCTAACTGTGACAGACAGACGGACAGACGGACAGCGAAGTCTTAGTAATAAGGGTCTTAGTCATAGGGTAAAAAAAACGGAACCCCCGTTTTTACCCTTTGGATACGGAACCCTAAAAAAGTAGGTATATAAGTATCCTATCAGTAATCTGGTTCCTATAGTTTTGCTAAGTTAAGCTAAGCCTGATCGCGATGTATGAAATGTCCACCAATACTTATTTATTATAATAATTATTGCACCAGCTTTTACCTCTTGAAGCTGTGACCTATTGAATGCGCGGATGTTCTCGAGATTTGGGCGATGTTTTTGTATTTTTTGGCAGACATATTCAATGACTGCGGCAAGCTGAGGCCAATTAAACGATTGTACAATGGATTGTGATGGGCGGGCACAGTTCCGACCGGAAAGGATCGATCGATGTACAATTGTACAATCGGTAGAAATATGATGCCGTGAGGACCCACCTGTAACTGTATATCAGCACTGCAATTGCATCCAGATGCACCAGAATCTGTCCCGAAATGGCCATTGCTAGAGCCAGTGGGCATTCATAACAATCCAACAAAATTTAGGATTTATTCCAAATGGAATGGAATCGTACTTTTTTGTTTTTAAAATTATAACCAATACAACTAACTAGCAGTCCGAAGATAATAGTCAAATTTTTGATTTTTTATTTTTGGTTACGTTATTGCAACTTTCGTGAGGATCTGTCCAATTTTTTGAAAATAAAATATTATACCTACATAAAGTTACTCGCTGGTTATGAAGCTTTTGGTATGTAAAATAATTCCTTAAATTGTTTTTAGTTTATTCGGAACAACAAAAAGATCTGTTATTTTTTCCAAGCATGGTAGGAGTCTTCTCAGATTTCCAGACTTTCAGATCTTTGAAGACATATCTAAACGGAGTCAGAGTGGGCATGCAAAAATGTGGTATATATTTTATTGAGATTTACAAACCACACTGATTCTTTTGCCATTCATTACAACTTGCAAGGGTACTATGGTTCAGCGGTTCAGCTTTCTGACTGACTGAACATACAATAGGGTGATCAATAGTTAACTAAACTACGTACAACTTCAGCACGCTTAGGTAGGATTGATTACCATTGAGTACCATGCAAGCGCGATATGGAAGTTTGCCAAATAACCCACGATATCACGTTATCTTCACAGTTCCTTAGCTACTAAACTGTGAGTTGGCGTGTTGAGACGATTTGTGTGTAACCGCCGCATTCAACTGAACAAGTGCATAATTTAGTTCACGTTGAATACATTTGAATAGCTTAAACTGTTTAGTGCGGCATTGGGACCTGATAGGGATTTAAATCACAGCGGGACCACTAATAACAACCAAAATTTTAGGTGTGGCGAAAACAGTAGGTGGCGCCTGTCTAAATTAGAGAAACATTATAATATTTCAATTAAAATCTATGTGTGGTATTAGGATGATACTCGTATTATTCATAGATAACTTTATAGGCACTTTTTAATGAGAGAGGCGGATGGGCACAATAATGATCTTCTGTTGGTGTAAATATACGGAAGTTAAGTTGCGCCTGTGGGTGTGCGGGATTAAATTACCATTATATTTGGAGACAAAGCATGATAGACAGCTGATAACACCACCACTCATAGATAAGAGTACATAATCGACACGTATAACTTGAGAATCGAACTTATGTTTGTTAGCTACTGATCTACTACACCACTCAAGACTACATACATAAAAAGTTAGTAGATTGGTACAATAGTAAGTACAAACTATCTAAACTAATATAAAAATATATATTTGTGTATGTTTATTAGTAATAGATAAATAATCATTTTTTTTAATGATAAGAGATCCTCTCTCAAATTGCAATAAAGTAACCTGAGTTATCAAAAAATTGTCTGTAACTACATAGTACACCCGTGCGAAGCCGGAGCGGGCAGCTAGTTTGCCAATAAAAATAAAACAACGTGTCGATATCGTATCGTCATTTGTTTAATAAAGTAGAAGACACTGGCTGCTGAAATTTATGCTTATAATTTATTTGCGCTGAACGGTTATTTCATGCAAGAACCTTTCAGTACGTTTCAGCTCATGTTTTTGTGCCAGCACTTTTCGCGAGATGGCGTTGATTTCCAAACATTTCCTCCGAAAATTACTACAAGTTCTATGAATATTGAATTCAATTATTTTCAATTGCATTCTGTAATATAATAATAAATGTATCCATCTTCCGTTATGTTTGTTCAATCTAAAGTTGCGTCAGTAAATATCTATAAGGCTATGAGCAAGTTTGATTAAACCACAGATTAAACTTTCGAATAACAATGCTTCTGCAGAATCAAATTGATTGAATTTTATTATCTTATTTCTATTTAACAAACTTTTTATGCTACCCACAATATATAATCAGTTTCCTTCCAAGAAATAAACAGTAATATGATTTTTTGTATAATTGTTGTGACAATTATGATGGCAATAAAGTCGATTCGATATCGTGCACCGAAAAAGGTAATTGAATATTAATTGCAGTATTATTCCCAAACGAAATCAAATATCATACTAATCGTGCCGATTGCTCGGTTTATTATGGACGGCAATTTATATGTGGGATGACATTTAATATCCAAGAGATAAATAAGTATAGTGTAGTGAGGTTGCGCCTTGTGGGGGGTGTGAGCGAATTGCGAACGAATACCAGAGGAAGACAGCTGGCTCACTCCTTACAAACGACAATAACCTTAACGCACAAGAGGTTTCTTTCAATCACACAGTGGAAAAGCATAAACCGTCTCCGGACTCATGTTGCTCGTTGCAAGGAGAGCATGTGCAGATGGAGCTGCCGGGATTCATCTAAAACACAATGTGATTGCGGAGCTCCCATCCAGACTATGACCCACCTTCTCAATTGTCCTCTGTGCCCTACCACCTGCACAGTGGACGACCTCATTAGCGCCACCGAGGATGGAATGAAGGTGGCGAAATTCTACGCAACCATCATTTAAATCAATCTCTGTACCATTGACACTCAAGTTGACTGTTTTCTGTAGCAGATTTTGAGTAACCAGGCTATAACCCTGTGGCTGGATGCAGTCAGCTATATATTACTGTTTGATAGCCACCCTTAAAGGAAAATTTTTAATTGTCTAATCTTTAATCGGAGGCCAGGAGGTCCACGAGATGATACATTGTAAATTGAACCGGTTGGCTCCTAAGACAGGTGTTTTTATTGCAGAATTTATTATACTTACAAGCACCTACAGAGTAGACATGCTGTGCGAAAAGAGTTTAGTTGATTGTGGTATTTGCTTTACTAGTGGGAGGCCTCTGGCTTGGAATCCATCAAATCTTTGCTTAATCCCTAGTGCGTCTACGTGCAAGTCACAATGATTGCGTGTATATGGCCAGTTCAAGAGTCTCTAAGCTTATTAATAAAGAAGTTTACAATAATAAGTAATGAAAAACTTTCGTGAAAGGGTTGTCCGGCTGTGACTCAAGAGGTGGTTTGCACGATCTGCAAATATATGTTCCGAGTCTAGGTATTGTGCTACTATGATACTCGCAGTCTCTGATACATTGCATGCAGGGAATTCTAGTATGAGGTGATATTACTATGTGCGTGTCTAAAGATCGTGGTAACATTGAGATTATGCCGAATAACAAATGCAAATCTACAAAAATTCGCAGTCTCTGATACATTGCATGCAGGGAATTCTAGTATGAGGTGATATTACTATGTGCGTGTCTAAAGATCGTGGTAACATTGAGATTATGCCGAATAACAAATGCAAATTTACAAAAATTATGTATTTTAATTAACCATTGGAAAACAATTATACTTTTTAATGTAATAAATTAATCATATTATTCGAATCCAGCTCTTATCGTGTTTTAATCAATTTACAAATTCAAATGAAGTCGATTCTATGGATAATTGAGTGGGCTTTATCGAAAAATATAGAATTTTGGATATACAATTAATGTTTAATCGTAAAACACTATGAGATTATTTTAAAGTTCGTATAGGCTCGAAATTTAAGAAAATTATACGACTTGGAAATGTGAAATTCATTAAAATTCACTCCGGGTGACTAAGGCAAATGCCCCACACTAATAATATACAGGATTTGGTTGTCAACCGTCGAAACGGTGATGGTGGAAGTTCCTATTTAATTTATACATTTTAATTTGTTCTGAGCTAATAAATATTTTGATATCATGATGGCGATAAAAGTCATAGCGTGAGGTGTTAGTGTCGAATAGAGCATAAGATATGTTATTTATGGTTTTACTCGTAAATTGGATCCGATGCTTTATTCGATGACTGTCGGAGTTTAAAAGCATTCGTCAAACAACTTTACTGCCTATCAGATTTCATATTTCCTATAAAACTCCTCCCTATTGTGGGCATGTCTATCGTTGTTGATATTGTGACGTCATATAACCTGATGACACGGTTGTGAGGATCCGGTGATCTTCTCGGTCTTTATCACCGAATAACTTAACAGACTAGGTAAGTATATTGATAGATACTCTACTCATCTTTACTTAGCACTTGTTAGTCGTAAGTGTATCGACACGGTAGCAGATAAATTAAATAGTCGATTACCCCAAAATTAATTTACATACTCGTATTTTGAGGCGCACGCGCCGGTTCCCTCGCTATTCTCAAAGCGGCCGCCATGTTTGCATTTCGATCCGCGAAGAACCTGTGTTTAAGTTGACTCTGGAATTATATCGCAGCGATTAGTGTAATAACTGGTTACCCTCCCAGGCTTTTTCACAGAAGAAGTTGTAGTACTCTCGGTCTGAAGATTCACTCTGACGTCACAGAAACTAAAAACTCCGTTTGGTAGACTCGAGTAAAATTCGAACTTAAATTTAGCACCAGATACCTCAGTTTCATTTGATCACCACTGGGATTACCTTGATTGTCCCTAGCCTTTCCAACTCTAAAGAGAAAGAATTAAGACTGATTTTACTTTGTCAGCGAATTCAGAGTGAAGTAGTCTCAAATTTTTCTTGTTTCAGCGCATGCGCTTTCACTCCGACATCCCTTCGCATCGAGTTCGATTGTTTCGACTCGGGCGCATTGTTTTCCGGACCATAAAATTTCACCGGCTATTTTATGATTGCTTTTATTTTATCTTCATGTCGGTGCAATTAATCAACTTTACTCTTGTAATAAACAGTCACGGTTTTAATCGATATTAATTGAAAATGAACGCGAGCGCAATTTGTTTAACAGAATTGCAGGTTTTGGTTGTAAGAGATGCGTCTGCTGATAGGTACCTATATGTCGTAATGGATTTGGTTTAAGAAATGGGATATTAAACGTCTGAGATGATAATGCATCGCAATATCATTGAGGTGCGATTGGGCGTTGGGTTATTTATGTGCAGCTTTTCAGGTGTACACCTTTAACACTTGCTGGAGGCATGCATTTGTAAAAATACGAAAGGCATTGAAGCCTCTATAAGAAAGAAAATAATATTTATCTCCAACACGGTCTTCTGTTTGCTTAGTATTTTCCAAAATTAACTCCCTGCAAGAGCCATTCAATATTTCAACTACTGCAAGTTAGCACTGTTGACTGTCTTCACAGCTTAGTTGGTAGTAACTCTGCCTTCTGCGCTGTATGTTGTGGTTTCGATCCCCACCAAGGACAAAATATTTTTTGTGTATAGTGTGTAATTAGGGCTGCCATCCGTCCATGCCATCCGTTTCCCCGGATTTGTCCTAGTTTAGAGGGCGTCCGGGGAGCGTCCGGGCGGGGTTTCATTTGTAGTTCGGAATTAAAATTTGGTCACCCGCGACACAAACACTGTGCCGGAATTGTGAAATCAACTTTTCGATTAAGGGAGCCGTTTGTGAAATATTAAACTTTAAAGTGCTTCCCCCCCCTGTTAACATGTCCGGGTTCTGGGCTCTAAAATCCGGGGTTTTCACGTGTCTTGTCCTGGTTGCCAAATTTTAAAGATGGCAGCCCTATGTGTGATGAACATAAATGTTTGTTCTGTGTCTTGATGTTATGTTGTATCTATCCTATGTATTTCAAATAATAGTATTTAGGTATTCTATGTTATCTTGTTCTCATAGCTTTCCATAGTTTGAGGCTAGATGGCGCTCTGTGATAATGTCCACCAAAATTAATTGTTTGGATCGCTAGTCCGGGAGCGGATCGGATCCGGTAATGTAGCCGTGTATCGCATTGTCTCGCAGGAGGATAAATATTGATTGTACCGCAAAGAGGCGCTTGTAATTGCGTGTGCGGCCGAACGGAGCTTTTATAAAACTCGTTGGGAACCGCACGGAATGTAAACCAGAATGCCCCAGGACATTAATGTGTATTTATTGAGAGCGTCGAGTAATGTTTTTATCGGTTGCGTTTAAGGTCCGTGGCGATTTGGCCGGATATGCCTCGTCAGGTCTTTTTAATTTACACTATAGAAGACATCGTTATTTAGTGTGGACATGGATTTAAATCTGTTATTTTATTGCTGTTTTTAACGAGATCGAGCTAATAACTATTCGGTTTTTCAGTAATTCACTTGCCTTCACTTGTTTACTGCGATTGCACAGCGGGATACCCTCGTCTTCCGACCTGAGTTCAATGAAGCTATAGATCGAATTTTGAGAAAATCTTCGGGAAAGACCTGCATTTAGACACCAGAACCGAAACTTCGAAAGCATGCAAAACAAAAAAAATAGGATCACAACTGTAAACCCCAAGCACGCGGTAGAGATGTCAACCGATGCCCAGATCCTTGAACATACAAATAAGTGTAGTCAGAGGCACGTCCAAACATAACATTAGGCAGATGCCCAAGTTTTTCCGTAGTGAATCATATGAGACAGGTTGCAAGTTAATCGCCCATCAAAAGTATGCGATATTCAACAATAGTAAAATTGGTGGATCAATATAAATAACATTTCTACGCTTCTCAGCTAGGGTCAAAGACCCGGTTGTGGTGCCTACCCCGGCTTTGGTCATTTTCAATTTTGGCAGTCAATAACTAAGCATAGCAAATAAACATGTTTAAAATCTATAGTTAATACAATTCTTGGTCTATGGTACGTTTTGATTAGTGACAGTTGTGATGCATTATACCTCTAGATTTGATTGACCACAACCAAATATTTCACGTTTTGTCCTTTTAAATGTGAATAAATATCGCCTGTTACAAAACCTTTGCTTAATCTAAGAGATAGATAAATACTCTATTCTATGTTGTTTAAAAATCGTTTATTTAATATTTTTTTCAACATAAACCGTATATTTGAAAATTAAAATGCTGTTAAAATGGCCACAACCAGTGCTCTCAACCTACCTTCACTTGTCAAAAAGAGGATTAAGACATGAGCTAAGAACTAGCTTCAGTGATGCAAGCAGCATTAATGCCTACAGGCAATAAAACGGCAAACGAATGAGTTGTTGCTTCGTAAAATGTTTGTTGACTATAAACGTTTCAATCACAGTGCTGTTTTCAAACACATTGTAAAGCTTACGTCTTACGAACGCGGGTACCATTTGAAGAGCTTTACAACTATACAATCGTCACTCTGTGGCTTTTTACAATTTCATTTAACTTGCAATGTATGTATGTATGTAATATGTATGTAAATATGTTTGTTAAGGTGGAATAACTCAATTTTGAAGCAGTTATCTTCGAAATTTTGCATACACCTTTAGTTTTGGTGACAATCACTACATAGTATAAAGCAAAGTCGCTTTCCGCTTCCCGCGTCTGTATGTATGTATGTATGTATGTTTGCTTATATCTTTAAAATTACACAACGGATTTTGATGCGGTTTTTTTTAATAGATAGAGTGATTCAGGAGGAAGGTTTATATGTATAATACATGCATAATATAGTAGAGAAACACTGATAATTTTAGAGGTTTCTAATGTGATGTCGTAAATAAACACATTTTTTTGCGCTTACATTGCAAATGCTGGCTGAACCCCACGAGATATATCAAAATAATGTACTACAGTATTGTACACCTTAAAAACGTCTACAAAAAAGTCCACGATGGTATTAGAAATGTCTTACGCACAGCGAAGGGGGCACGGGTCAGCTAGTTAATAATATAAATAAATATTGGTGGACATTTCACACAGCGCCATCTAGCCCCAAACTAGCCAAAGTTTGTACTATGGGAACCAGATAACTAAAAGAATATTTATATACGTTTTTTTTGTTGTAAATACATACTTATTATAGATATTAACACAGACAGAGAACAAACATCTATGGTCATCACACAAATGTTTATCCCGGGTGGGGATTGAACCCACAACCTACAGCGCAGAAGGCAGAGCTACTACTAACTGAGCTGTGAGGCCAGATATGATAGCGTGCTGATCTGATGATGGAGTCAGGAGCTGTTCAACAGTCACTCACAACGGAACTCCTTAGTAAATACTTCGATTGAGTAAAAACTTTGCATTCTTGTCAAGTTTCGATATCAATGCTAAATTATGTGACAGGCGCGTTGGTGCTCGATGGTTACAAAAGCTTGTCATTGAAAACTCATTTTATTTGTTTAGTCGCTTGATGTGTAATGTTATATTATCACTACATAGTATAAAGCAAAGTCGCTTTCCTCTTCCCGCGTCTGTATGTATGTATGTATGTATGTTTGCTTATATCTTTAAAACTACACAGTGGATTTTGATGCGGTTTTTTTAATAGATAGAGTGATTCAGGAGGAAGGTTTATATGTATAATAACATGCTACCCGTGCGAAGCCGGGGCGGGTCGCTAGTGATTTATATTTGGACGTGTCTTCATCGTCTATTCATACCAATGACAGAGCATCAGTTATTTTTAGGTTTGGCAAAACTAATGCCATTACACCTACTCTGAGTTTTAAATAACTCGCAACGATTCAGACTCACTTAGATTTTCTTATCTAATTTATAAACAAATATATAAAAAAATCGTACTTCATTTTAAAATTAAATATGAGCTACGAGAAAAATATGTAAATAATTAAAGTATTTTTGAAATATCTTTGTCTTTTAAGTTCATAAAAACATAAGATATGACCACTTTGTTCTGAGCAGTATATTTTTCGTTAAATACATTTTGTTGTTCGAAATAAATCCGATTGCCAATTTGTAGGAATGTATGCAGTTTTCAAAGTCGAACCCTTAAAACCTTTCCAATGACAGCAATACTTTAGAACTGATGACACTTTACGACAGAGACAACTAATCTAGTCTGCAGGCCCTTGGTAGACCATTCAACAGATATACGATGCATAAACAGGCCACGATCTAAAGAAATATTTCAACAATACCAGTTAAAGTGATTTCTGGTGGGTTACCACCAACTAACAAAAAGCCGTGTTGGCCGAGTGGGAGGTACCTCAACTTTCAATCTGAAGGTCGTGGGTTCGAATAGCGGCGTGCATAAATGGATTTTTCTGTTCAAAGAAATTATATGCACATCAAAAACACGTGCTTTAAACGGTGAAGGAAAACATCGTGAGGAAACCAGTTAGTATTCTTATAAGCGGCGATGGGCTTGCAACCTGTCACGTATGGAATGCTAACTACTGCAAAATGTAGGCATGTGCTAAATATAATGTTTAGATGTGTCGCTGACTATCCCCACTAGACATCTTCAAAGGATCTATGCGTCTGGAGATCTGAGAGAATGTCTACCGTAATTAAGGATTACAGTCGTGACCCTATTTATTTTATTTTTTGTACAATAAATCATATTTTTATTCTGTTAAATTATGATTAAACCTTAATATATGTTTTGTTGAATTTCATAAGTACAATTTCAAATCTAGATTCGTGATTTAATACTTTTGTGGTGGTAGCCCCCCAGTTCCTGCTCATGTTTTCTGATATCATATTGCGGGACCTATACTCGATCAATTAGTAATAAACCATTTATAGCTTGTCGCAATACCGCATAAATTCAATTAGATTGTGTCTCGTATCCCCAACGTCTAGGACATGGCTACATAGAGTAATTGATTGGCTGGATATCCTATAGGGATGGGAGGTGACCCATTAATACTATGAATATTTAGATGAGTGGATTGATAAACCACTTGGTTGGGGCTTGGAGCAGTATACAATACATGTATACAAATACCAGCGTTGCATTTTGCCGGAGTGATGCAATGTTTGTGAAACATCAGTCGAGTAATAAATGTTTTTGATGAACACAGAATCGTTTTTTCTCAGTAACCGCAAAACATACTTATGTTTTTTAGGACAAAGATAACTTAAGGATATAATCTAGATAAATTACAGACAGAAATACGTTTGGTGAAACTTTTCTCGATAGATTTATTTTCCAAAGTTGACTCTTTAAAAACACTAGTTTCGATTTTAATCAAAACTATGAATGGCTAAACAGTTCATTTTTATATAACCCGTTAGATAATCATACTAGCTAAGTAAATTACAGACAGTTTCTTTTGGTTTTATAAATTAGATAATGCAGTTTTATCACTTTTTCCGTCTTATCCGGGTAGACTCAGCCCACACAAAAAGTCAAAAATTTCACTTATAACAAAAATAAAATAAATTTAATAAGATCACGACTGTAATCCCTAACTACGGCAACCTCTCAGATCTCCAGGCGCTCAGATACTTGCGGATATCAAGGGTAGTCAATGACTAAAAACAAATGATTAAAAAATTACTGGCCTCGCAGCTCTATTATGGGTTAAAATCCCACCCTGGATAAACATTTGTGTAATGAACATAGATGTTTATTCTATGACTCGGTGTTAATAATGTATAATAGGTATGTATTTACAAAAAAAAGTATATAAGTATTCTATCAGTTATCTGGTTTCCATAGTACAAGCTTTGCTTAGTTTAGGGCTAGATGGCGCTGTATAAAGTTTGCCAATATTTATTTAAGTACATTCACTTGAAACGCACACAAACGGTAAATGGATAACTTTATCAGGATGGGATATGGAAATGACTTTTTTGTAATCGATCGTTTCTCTCTGCTTAGAAGCTTCTCAGAAGCTTCCATTCATACCAGTCTTTATAAAAAGCATGACGGTCTTAATAAGAAGTAGTGGGAGAACGCCAAAGACCGGTTTGAAATGACTAATGTTTATTAGAATTCAAAGATTATAAAGATAAAAAGGAATGACCGATAACATAATTGCATATCTAGAGATTGCATTGATAAATAAATTCGTTTCATGATGACACATTCATTTCACCAAAAAAATGATCAGCTGATCAATATTATTTAATTCGATAGTTTATATGGTTATGTTAACCGGTGGTTACGGTAACCGCCGGTTACTTTGTTGGACACAAGCCGAGTGTCGCCGAGCTTGTTAACTTACTATAAAATGTTTACTTCCTATATATAATTTGTTGTTTTTTATCCACCCTCCATTAGGTCAATGACTAGATTTAGCTACTAGATGTCTGTTAAAGAAAACCGGCCAAGTGCGAGTCGAACTCGCGCACGAACATTATCCGTTTCCGTACATTATCTATAAAAAACGACAAAAAAATCACGTTTGTAGTATGGGAGCCCCACTTAAATATTTATTTTATTCTATTTTGAGTAATTGTTGTTATAGCGCCAACAGAAATACACCATCTGCGAAAATTTCAACTGTCTAGCTATCACGGTTCATGATATACAGCCTTATGACAGACAGTTAGACAGACAGGCAGACGGTCAGCGAAGTCTTAGTAATAGGGTTCCGTTTTTACCCTTTGGGTACTAAAACCTAAAAAAGTAGAAATCCCTTATTTACTTCAAAACAGGTAATTCTAGCAATTTAACAATAGTCTGCCCTATTTTTAGCGAATTAGCAGCGGCAAATGCTATAATTTTATATTAAAACTAGCTGACCCGTGCCCGCTTCGCTGTGCGTACCTAAGACATTTCTAATACCATCGTGGACTTTTTTGTAGACGTTTTTAAGGTGTACAATACTGTAGTACATTATTTTGATATATCTCGTGGGGTTCAGCCAGCATTTGCAATATAAGCGCAAAAAAATGTGTTTATTTACGACATCACATTAGAAACCTCTAAAATTATCAGTGTTTCTCTACTATATTATGCATGTATTATACATATAAACCTTCCTCCTGAATCACTCTATCTATTAAAAAAAACTGCATCAAAATCCGTTGTGTAGTTTTAAAGATATAAGCAAACATACATACATACGCGGGAAGCGGAAAGCGACTTTGCTTTATACTATGTAGTGACAATACAATTGAGTTACACTTCTAATGGAAAAATAACTACTACTCATAAGTATTATAAAAAGTTGCCCACCATTGTAGATTTCTGCTTGAACATAGATGTTTGTTTTATGTCTGGGTGTATTAATATGTCATATTGTGTAGGTACGAGTATGTTCCATGTACATATTTACAAAGAAATAAGTAAAAAACCGACCAAGTGCGAGTCGGACTCGCGCGAGAAGGGTTCCGTACCATTAAATACAAAAAAACGGTAAAAAACACGTTTGTTGTATGAGAGCCCCACTTAAATATTTATTTTATTCTGTTTTTAGTATTTGTTGTTGTAGCGGCATCAGAAATACACCATCTGCGAACATTTCAACTGTCTAGCTATCACGGTTCATGAGATACAGCCTTGTGACAGGCAGACGGACAGACGGACAGCGAAGTCTTAGTAATAGGGTCCCGTTTTTACCCTTTGGGAACGGAACCCTAAAAAGTATACTATATTCTAAAATGTTAACTACTGCAAAATGTGGGCATGTGCCAAATATAATGTGTGGACGTGCCTCGAACTACCCTCACTAGACATCTTCAAAGGATCTAAGCGTTTTTTTTTATATTCTATGAGTTATAAATTCCCATAGTAGGTACAAGCCTTGCTTAGTTTGGGACTAGATGGCGCAGACCCCCAAAGTTTGACTCACTTTCACCGCGAGTAGGTAGGAAAAACTGACGCTTTATGAATCACCTAAATGTAAAAAAGCCGATGATGAAAATGATGTAAAGAGGCCTTGTCAGAAACCACGCCTAAACGGCGTGCATTCGCAGCAAATAACTTTATTCCAAAGCTGTCTGCGAAAATATCTCTATAAAAACTCCTCGCCAAAGAAGAGACCTAGAAGCAAAGCGTAGTATACCTGAAGAATCGCTCCATTTATTTATTTATGGAGATTATTATCGTGCGTAATAATTCACTAAGTTTCAATTGCATAATGACGGCGGACGAGACTAGGCTCAAGGCAGACGCTATGCTACAGATAATCTTCCCTGCGAAGACTATTATTAAATGGGGGCTGTCAGTAATGCTCTGGGCCGCCTTCGAGATAGAGCTATAGAACTGCATGGGCAATTTTCAGAGCAATTAATTGTCGGCCTACTGCCAATCATCATCTTCATCAAAATTTCAGCCGGACGTGCCTTGTTGAACGTAGACAATAGGCAATTTGACAGTATGAAAAATAAAGTGTTATTGATAGTAATCTATGTTAATTATGCCTTCATAAAGCGTTATGGAGTAAAATAACTTGAAAATAAACAATGATTTATTAAAAAACCCATAATTCAAATTTTCTATTTTTAAACGCCAGTCACGTGACACAAAACGGTCTGATTTGGTCAAATCGACGATGACGTAACATGCTTGTCAATATGTCATCGACTGCCTTGAAAAACTTGACGTTTGTTTAATTGTTGACAAGCATGTAACGTCACATAAACTAGTGCGACGCCATTTGCATAAATAAGCGTTTTTGTGGGTTATTTAAATATTTAGGGCTTAACAGAATTGAAAATTATGTTTTTTATGGGTTCCACAGTCACTACTGAATAATCTAGAATGGTTTTAAAAATCTTGTCAAATAGCCCATTGTGTAAAAGTATTGTGAACAAGCTGCCCGCTCCGGCTTCAATAAATTGTACTAATGAACATTATAGGCATTTTTTGATACCATAAATTATTATTGCTATTTTCGTGAGAATCACATTTTTTTTTAAATACAATTTGGTCTATGATAATAATAATAATAATAATAATAATAATAAAAGCTTTTATTTTCCTTGTACAATATAAAAGTTAACTTAAATAGGCATATAAAATTATATTTAAGGACCGCTTTCAGCGGTAAAAGCCTCCTCCAGCTCTTTCCATTTTTCCCGATATCTAGCGGCTCTGCTCCATGTTTTGCCTGCTACTTTCACGATGTCATCATCCCATCGCATAGCAGGCCTTTCTCTTCTTCGTCTTTTATGTATTGGGTCCCAATTCATGATTATTTTAGACCACCTCTCGTTTTGTAATCTTTGGATGTGCCTGGCCCATTTCCATTTTAATGATAATACTTTCTGGTCAACGTCTCGACGTTGTGGTCTATGATACTTGCTGATAATGCCTTCGATAGGGTGAAATATATTCTCAAATTAGTACAGTAGTTTATCCATTACAAACAAAAATACAAATTTTACCTCTCTAAGTATGTAGTAGATATGCATCTAAAATAAAAAAAAAGAAGTAAAGTTCCTAGCTCGTAAAGTGAAATATGGTAAAGTTATTTTGAGTATAAATTCTAGATTTCGTCGTTTCATTAGGTGTGAGTTGCCTTCGACAATTTTATGTTGTTCAACAGTATCGCCGGTTTAGAAGCCTCCTCTTTACTGCTTAGCAGAGTTACTATGATTGTTGTGTATCACGGTATCACGCCATATTACGGTTCTGCAGTTTCTCCGAGACAGATCATGATCGATTGCTTAGCAGTTAGCTGATGGTACTCAAAGGTCATACAATTTTGATAAGTGCGATTTCACACGCCGATTTGAACGCATACTTTAGAAGATCTGTTTTGTTGATCTCTTTTTGGTTTTGACGAGTAGAATACATACAGTAATGAAATATTATTTGATTACTAGCTGTCTCGACAGATGTTGTCCTGTCAAATTTCAATCATCTCACAGTAAAAAGCACTTTCAGTTTTCCCCGACTTACTTAGAAAAAATACCCTACGACCTATTCACATGCTTTCTAAATATACACAATAATATTAATAAAAATCGCTCAAGCCGTTTCGGAGGAGTTTGGTTACAAACACTGTGACTCGAGAATTTTATATAATAAAAGATTTCTACCAGTTAGTATTCTTATAAGCCGAATATAATGTTTGGACGTGCCTCTGACTACCCCCACTAGACGTCTTCAAAGGATCTAAGCGTCTGGAGATCTGAGAGGATGTCTATCGTACTTGGGGATTACAGTCGTAATCCTATTTATTTTATTTCATTTCTAACAATTAGGGTACCCGGCACACGGTCAGTTTGGATTTTTTCTATGTATTGGTGGAGGAATCAGTGTGCTCGTTCATGTCTTCGATGTTTCCAGGAAAAGTATACCAGTTTCTATACCATGTTTCCCTCTTTACTTTAAATCACACAGCAATGTTTTTACCTACTTAAAAGCTAAGGCATAGAAACTGAATAAGAAGTTACCCTAGGTCCTGTTTACAGATAAACCCAGGAGTCCTGCCTCCAACATAGCTTGAATTAATGCACCGACAAGCGAAGTTAATTCGAGTTTTACAAGCTTGATTAACGTTTATCTACGGATCATCTACCTGTTTGACCACATACCGTCGGCGTAGAGTGAAAACCTCGTAGGTAAATTTTTGATCAATTTCGTTTTTTTGCACCAATCGCTTGAAAACTTCGACATCCTTTCGACCATCCTTTGTCACTCTCACAATCATTAACTACTTCTAACGCCATTTATTTGAGTAAATGAAAACCTCGTAGTTCAAGTCTGCCATGAAAACATCGAATGCGAGTGCGTCTTGACGAGGTAAAAATGTAAGTTGTCTAAATGAAAAAGCTGTTGTTTTGGCGTGTGTTCTCGTGGTATAGGTAAATTTATTTAATGATATACAAGTTAATTTAAATATAAATCAAGTTAATTTAAATATAAATCAACTTGTATGCTAGTATTTTAGTGTGAATTAATTTTTTTGCTGTATTTTGGAATGAAAACCTCGTTCTCACAGCTTGATTAACAAATTTGGCTTTCAAAACTTGTACACGTTTTCAATTCTACAAAAGACGTTATTTCGTTGTCCTGATAAGTTCACTTTAACTGACATACGAGGTATTCACTCTACGCCGACGATACTTGTATTTCTCAGTAAATAAATTGATAAAGATGGAAGTCGTGATTAAAAAAAAAGAGTTTTTATAGGTCCCTAATGATATTGGCGGCCAGCCGTAGCTCAGCTTGGACCTCCAAGATATCTTTTTCTTTTATAAAGAAAAAACTAAATAAAGTCATTTAAAAACGAATCCTGCTAAACAAAGCTTGTAAAAAAGCTCATAATGTAATACTGCTATAATGGTGCACTGGTGTTAGACCAGAAACTAATAAATAAATATTGGTAGACATTTCACACAGCGCCATTTAGCCCCAAACTCAGCAAAGCTTGTACTATGGGAACCAGATAGCTACTTATTTTACATATTAACACCCAGACACAGAACAAACATCTATATTCATCATACAAATATTTATCCCGGCATCGAATCCACAACCTATAGCGCAGAAGGCAGAGCTACTACCAACTGAGCTGTGAAGCCAGTCAATGCAGATTTATTCAAAAATAAAATTTCCAAAACCGTACAAGTCGTTTAAATATGTAAACAAATCCTTATCTTCTGCTAAAGGATGTTATAATGATAATCACTTTGCACTACAGACAGAATGATAAGCCGTGACTCACTAACCCTTGAATGTGAATCCTAGGAATGTGCGAGTGAACAAAGAAATTACAACGTGTGGAAGTTACGACGTTCACATTAAACTCGTCAGGTCTCATCAGTTAATTGACTCTCTTTAATTTCTATGAAGAGCCGTGAGGTAGAATCACATAACTGTTTTTAGGGTTCCGTACCCAAAGGGTAAAAACGGGACCCTATTACTAAGACTTCGCTGTCCATCTGTCCGTCTGTCCTTCTGTCCGTCTATCTGTCACAGGGTTGTATCTCATGAATGATAGCTAGATAGTTAAAATTTTCACAGATGATGTATTTCTGTTGTCGCTATTACAATAAATTAAATATTTAAATGGAGCTCCCATACAACAAACGTGTTTTTTTTGCCGTTTTTATAGATAATGGAACCCTTCGTGCGCGAGTCCAACTCGCACTTTTCTCGGTTTTATTGTGAATATGCAGAATAACTGCACAGTTATATTCCGCAATCACGGTGACTTTTCTTCCTATGAAGGCTTACTTAGCTAGGCTATGCATTTTCTAACTACCAGATAAATTAAAATGTATAAGAATCATTGTCTACAATTTGAAACTGTGCACTTATTTGAAATAAAAGTTACAAATCTAGATTTAGTTACAAGTTTTATATTTTGTTGAAAATAGATTGTGAAGTGGTGACCAATTTTGTTTTTAATGTGCCATTCTTTATGTAATTTGTCTGTTTAGTTTTAAGTGATTATGTTGACACAAAATAAATGTATTCTTTCTTTCTAACTTTTAGATCAATTTATGTTTGCAGCATCATAACTGTGTTCGGAACCAACGTAGCATCATAGAAGTAAAACAACAATCTTATTTGACAGGTAACTGTTATTTAGCAACGATAAAACTGTGCACTTCGATGCGCCTAAGTTAAGTCTCAATATAAAAGCTCATAGTAGACAATAGACCGAACCACTACATTTACATTTTTATTGCAAAGCGATTCCCATCGCGTTACCGGCTACAAACCGTTAGCTAAACAGATATTAATCATAATTTTCACTCACGCGTCCTACTCAACTATTCCAGATGATAGTTATTAGCCGTTTTAGGTTATAAAATCTATGCGTGTGGGCAGGAGTCGCTCAATGGAAAATTGCCGTGCGACATTAAACTTGTAGGATGCATTCTTAGATGAAGTCGGTTCCTGCTGTGTACTTGTGCTTATCTTTTATAAAATCCCGTGGGAATTCACAGAACTGAACATATCCAATGACAATGTTGCACAAATACTACAGCACATCTTCTATGGAACTATCTTAGTGGCTCTACGCCACTCTAAATTCTTTGCGTCATCGTTTTTTCGTTTCTCTGATAAAATATGCTTTAATAAGACTATGATTGAACCAAAGGTGTTGAAAAATAAGTGGACTTCACCAGCCAATTCAGGAGTTTTTTCCTTGATTAGCTTGCTCTTAAAGTCTAAGGCAGAATAAGTTTCATGGTTGACCCGTTAATATTCGTGCTTCCTATCTAAGATCTAAGATTTAGAGTCCAAAAAACTAAGAAGTTTACTTACTGTACCGGTAAGCGCTGGTAAAGCGAAGGCATGCTTTCTACGTAAATGGGTGAATGCTCAAAACTCGTAATGGATTTAAAAATGCTTTGTTGGAGACACCTTTGAATAGCAAAATAATCACTTCCCCCGCAATTATCTGGGCATTAGGGCGAGTTGTCTTGCTAGTTGACAGCGTTTTGTCCTGCGTTCTTCAAACACTTGAGATATGAGAATTTTTTGGTACTTACATTAAACTTTGACATCGGTATGCTGTTATGGTTTTTGTGAACTTTGACTTCTGCGTATTATATTTGACACCGAGGACTCAGGATCTGTTACGTCCTTTTATAAACTACATTCGCTATCAGAACACCATAATTTATATTTCAAACGGCAGCCATTATTGATTTGTCTATGGAAATCTCTAGAGCATTAGTTTTGATCACCGTTTCACCTACTTTTGTCTCAAGATCATAACGAAATCAGAAGAAGATTATTTTTAATGTTTACATGTCTGTACTTTTCTATAGTAATCTTTCAATATAGAAAAATAAATTTCTCAAGCTTGCCGACACATTGTTGATTTTTCATATCATGCAGTCAAGTTTATATAGTTTCGAAATGTATAGACCAATAGTTTAGTAGCTATGTCAGTTCCCAGAGATTGAACGGGACCAATTAGGAGCAGGACAACAGATGCCTCAGGACAGTAGTAATTGCAAACGACCGGAATCAACCACTAGAACCACTAGGTACTACCAGTAGCTTTAATGTAAAACAATCTATGATAATACACGATTAGAAGACCGAATTTTAAAAAGAATAATGGAAAAGGGACGCTTAGATACTCAAATATTTTTGAAAAGTTTCTAGACCATGGTATGATTACAGGTAACAGTTTGAAAAAGAAGCATGTCGCACATATACAAATGAAAAAAACAATTGAGATAGAAATAATCTGGGCAAAATAATCTAACCACACTTCACAACAAAAAACTCTGAAAAATCAAATTAATATTTACGGTACAAAATCGACTTGTGCTGGCAACAAACAAAACAAATGAGCGTCAATACGATCAATGCCGTCGTGAGCTTCTATAAAAACCTCAAAGTTAATTACTAATCACTATAAAGCAAACATTCAATTTACAAGGCGGGTTAATTGCTTTGGCCCGCAAGACGCTTTGTAAAAAGTAAGCTAAAAACCGTATCTTAACTTATTTCTTAATTATAGACCAAATCGTGGCGGCGACGTAGGCTTCGTGCCAACGGTGACTTGACGGACCACACTCCACCAGCTCCATTCCCGATAACCTTTATTCCCTATCCAATAAGAACTAAGTTACCGTAAATGGGCTACAGTTTAAGATGAGCATTAGTCGTCTCGGCCAGTGGTATCTCCGATAATTATATGGTTCAGATAGAGGTTATCAGCCTCTTAGAGGCATGTAAGCTGCTATCTGGGGATCTGCGATGGATTTGTTTGTCCCATAGCTCCTGCATACACAGGTTCTTTGCCAACGATAAACAAAAGAATGTTTTTCAGACATAAAATAACCTAGAGAAAAGGTTTGATTTTTTGTTTGTTTGTTTGAAATGAATAAACACAAAAACTACTAAACCGATTTCAAAAAATATTTAACCATTAGAATGCTATAGTATCTCTGAGTAACATAGGCTATATTTATTACTAGAAAAAAAATAGGGGTCCCTATTAAAACTTCAATAATGTAACGCATAATGTAAAAAAATTACATAAAATCATTATTAAACACGTGCGATGCGCCGGGGCGGACTGCCAGTATTCTATAAACAAAATAAACAATATAAGAAATTGTAAGTAAAATACCGCATCTTCTTCGTATTACAGCTCTCTCGATTGAGTAAAACAAAATACGAACAAAAAACTAAAAGATACGATTACTGGGATACCTTAATAAGCCCTTGACTAAGGTAAAGCCTGCTACCCAATGGCCTTGGGAATGGAATTGCACTGTCCTCAGGCCGAATTAAGTCGAGGCGTGGCTCTAATTTGAAAAAGCCAGACATAAATTTTGCTCTAATCCTACAATTGTGTGAGAGGAAAATTGGACGCAATTTCGTACGCACTCCTTTGCGCTTTAGCTTGCAAATTGTCACGGTTTATTGCATAATGAGTGGAGGGTGACGGGACAGGGGCTATTCCGGCTTAATCTATAGCTTCTATTATTGGTACATACTAATACCTATACCTACATGCATGCCTAATATTTATAGCTGTAATTATGATTATGCACGTTTTCACTGAAACAGTGTAACGTGCGCGCAAACCTTAATGATGAGAGCTTTGCAATTCGATACACTTTTACAATCGTGTGGTGAATGTTATTTTTTGTACTTTCGAATGTATCTTACGTAAGATATTGTACACTTAAATTATTGCCTACCAAAGCAATCATAGAATCAATACGTAATCGTTTAGTAAATCATGATCAACGATGGCAATTAGAGGCACTGACGCTCCATACATTCGCTTATCAACGCAATCAAGATACGAAGAGCGTGTAATGTAAATTAGAAACGGATAACGAATTGGAACTGTATTAATGTCGTATTAATTTATTTCACGTGGTATTGTGCTAGTGTGTTTATACTGGATCCCAGAGGCTATTTGTCGCCGTGAAATCCGTCTGAGTGACAAACAATACGCTATGGGAGACATAATGCTGTGCCCCCGAGTGCCACGACATCGCCGCCTGTGTTTGCGACGTCTGCCGACTACGCACGGAGCCCTGAGCTGGTTAGCACAACCCTAAAAGGTCTACGGAGAATATAAAGGATTGTAATTGTGTCCTCATAAAGCGGTCCATACTTTATATCGATACAATATGTACGATTGAGAAAGCGATACTAGAGCAATGCTGTAATTGACGTTCGTAATGTTTTTGCTCATTGTTTTGAAAAGGGATATGTGCTCGATATTATGGCACTGTACTCGTGGATACTCGGCAGTGTACGGTAACAAAGCACAGTTATTATTATAGAAACATTAATTATGGAATTACTTACATACACATTTGATTGAAGAAAGCGGGCTAACGGATAATTAGTTAAGTCTTATCATGCCGGTTCCCCCTTTATGAGACTTTGCCTTAAAAACTCTTTGCATAACTCCCGGAATTAACATATAACCTCACGTTAAGTAACAAACAGTTGTTTGTTTAAGTTATAAAAAATGAAAATTTTATCATAAAGACAGTCATTTAGCCCGTCTCTACATCACCACAATAACGTTGAAAAAGTTTAAATATTCTTGCAGTTGCATGCTACCGTTGCGTGCCACGGATCGATTTACATGTTTTTTGAGATGTAATAATACTGGGTTGCTACTGTCTTGTTGTCTGTAACTAGTTTTTGTTAATAAGCAGACAAGTAGGAGGGTCTCGATGAAAGACATTTCGAATTAGAAGCAATTTTGGAGATGGTACGACAGATATTAAGACTAATAGAGAAGTGGTCGTCGTCTAACAACTCCCTGTTATAGTCAAGTATTTTTTGTGGAACATAATTAGAAAACTAATGCCCGTCTAAACTAAACTTTAAATTTATGCAGTTAATGCACTTAACGATGTCAATTTGTATGGAAATATCATAGCTTAGTGTTTCATAGAAAGTTAGGCATGAATTTAAAGTTAGGTGCAGAAGGGCATAATGGTAATACAAATAAAAAAGTGGATGTTTGTTCTTCCAGCTGTAGTAAAACACTGCTGATATAATTTAATTTTAGAATAAGCTTTTAATTACTTTCAAATAGTCCGGTAAATATAGCATCTCCCAAAAACATTGCCCTGTTGGCATTCATCAGCGTGATCGTAGATGAGATTATCTCCAGACGTGTCAAAGTGTGGCACCTATTAAAAAGAAACAGGAAGATCATTAAAAACAGTCTCCAAAGTTCGTTCACATGGTCGAGTGCATTGAAGCGTTAATTAAATTAAATGAGGATCATTGTCGACGCAAAGCAGAACGATTAGAAGTAGCGATGGCACGCCGCGATTTGTCACAGCACAATCGTGGTCTTCCCGAGGTTTATACGGCTTGACAGACGTCGGTCGGACGACGGCGAGGCACTTCCGCCCGCCATTCACGAATCGATCGGGATTGAATATCACCCACCATTCATCACGAAATCGATCAAACCAAATGTTTGAGATATCGATTTCATGGACACGTTTTCTACGTTTGTTGTGTCATACCGTTAAGCATTATGTTCCAGCGCGCATAGATACTCTTTTTATCTCAGATGCTTATTTGACGTGTTTATTATTTTCTCCAAATAAAAACATTTATAGTCCCATCGCACTCCCGCCAGCCGCGGTCACTAGAAATTTAATAAATTCACTCATTTATTTGTATAAGGGGTTCGTCTAAATGAATAAAATTGATTGCTTATACAAGCTGTGCGCCCAAATACCCAGGCATCATAATAAATAAGGGCTTTTGGATAAAAAAAGTTTAAAAGTTTGAGTGGATGAGGCTCGTTCGTTTCTCGAAGCCGCGCCGGCCGACGGGCGGCCGGGAGGAGAGCGCGGGCGCGGGCCGACCTTGGCGCGCTTCGTAAGACAAGTCGATTTTGTTATTTGTTTATACACAACACAACACTACCTGTTCCCGAAGCGCCCGCCCGCCACATCCGAGGTGTGCCGCTCGCACGCACACTACACTACACTACATAAGCCATAGCTCATCGCTTCGATGTCGAATCGCTCAGGTATTTTACGGCGATTTCTGTAATGAACCTCGATTTATTGTGGCTTCGGAATGCCGAACCAAAATTGATTTTATAGACAAAACACACGAGCGCGATCACAATCAATTTTTTATAGACCGAGCATGTAAAAGGAGCGCTTGCTCTACTCCAATTAAAAATGAAACCGTAACGGAATTTATATTCGAGATCATACAAATATTTATGGATCATTGAGCTTGATGGGTTACGAGATGGGCTGTTATGAAAAGATGCATGATAAGCTATAAGTCTAGCAGTAATAGGGGTATGTTACTAGACCGTATAGACGATACGGAAGCCGCTGCCTTAAAATGCTATAAAAATATTTCACTGCAAGCTCCGGTGCTACCTGATAAGGATACGCAGTCATTTGTAGGAGCTTCGTGATCCCGACTCTCCCGAGCGCGCCGGACCCGACTATACAATTTATGTTCAAATATTGTCAGGATTATCTCCTTAAAGTCTTTCAAGACACCTCAGAAGATACAAATCTGAGCTACGAACAGACTTCGATGTTTTTCAGAGAAGATTTTTATATCGATTATGATAAAACTGTTTTAGATAGTAACATTTGCAGTAAAAAGCACTGCGTGACCAATGGAATCCAGAGAGTCCGATCCTTTTTTGTCTCCATAAATATTACTCGATAGGAGTGCTTCGTGACCTCTGTTTAAAATCACTGTTGCGATTACGTCCAGTGATTTAGATGGCCATTACTGGGTCGCCTCCACAGATGGTCCGTTGAATTACAGTCTTCCCGTCCGCTTTGTTGGTTTTGTACCGACCCCGCCGGTAATTATGAGATCATGTTTCATAGTTATCTAATGATTTAGAACTCTTCGAAGTCTCAATTATGAATCATCGATTATCGAGAGAGTTATGTGAGACGGTCCTCTATCATCAAGTCTTCCTGCTGAGTTTGTTCACCTCGCTTCACTATTCTCGTAATCGTTTGTATTGCGGTTTATTGACGTTTTGTATGCTAACTAAAGCTCGCAATAAAAGGCCATACGTTTGTATCGTCTAATGGCTAACGACCGGTTCTTGCAAGACTGTTTCACATTATGATCTAAAATAGAATGATAAACTTCCGGAATACATTATTGCGTATTGTGCATTAAAATTCAATTCAATACCACATCGTGTAAAAGACTAAACTTATAGTTATCCTATAAACATAGAACATGAATAACGCATGATTATGAAAGTCCTTATGGAAAGTCCAAAGTCTCAAAAGGAAATTCATCAAACATGAGGCAGTTTGAATATCCCAAGGCTGGATTTGCTCGTGTACTAGTCAGGCTGTTGGCTGGTCGCTGTGTAAGTACACAAGTACAAGTGTAGCGGCTCGCGTGACCGGCCCGACACGACGCGCCCGCGCCGATCATACGCTGCTCCTCTGACGTTCTCACGACACATTTTGACATTTCACTGAACAAATATAGAAGCTATTTTCGATCGCTAAGTCAAACATGCAAGGAATGCAAATATATCGCTTTTCCACCTTATCGCGTTTTGACAATGCACCCATGTCTGCGTGCGGGATCAAAAGGTCGCATTCGTATGGAGATTTGATAGAGATAAAAATTTACAGTTGATATTCTATCGTTTTATTGGCGTTTTATCAACGTCGGGGGACCGATGCGATGGTGATCGATGCGGGAGACAGCCATAAATCTGACCGCTACCGCGTCCGATTTGAATATGGCTACCGGTGTATTTTTCGTGGCTAAATCAGCCGAGTCCATATACCAAAAACTCAATCAATGCCCGTGAAATTTACAAGGCAGATTACTTTTAATTTAATGTTTTATCGATGTAAGGTCGCGGATGTGTGCGTGTGTCTGTACACGGTAATTATGCGGCGGAGAGCGCGGGCGCAGCGCCGGTGGTCCGCCGTCCCCCCGCGCCGCTCGTTCCATAGAAAACTTCCTCCACACCTGGGAACTCACGCCGGACACTCGCTCACCTCAACTAAGGTACGTACGAGTAAGTATTGGCTTGACTCGGACATATCGTGTATTGTTCCATTGTGTATTGTTATCATTGTTTCGAGATGAAAAATTATAATTCGGTCTAAGTTCTAATTTTAGTGTCACATCGCATTCGATGAGGGAAAGTGTGAGAATGACTAGGGTTGAATCGTAGCATCGCGTCTTGTCAGATCTTTGTTTGTTGGGCGCGGGCCGCTTCGGCATCGGCGGCGACGTCTTTTTGTCTACTTTTATTTGCCTGTCAGTCAAGCGCCTTGCTCGGACGTGTGTTCAAAGACCACGACAACGAAGCTCTTTGTGAGCGCTTTTGCGACCTTTACAACAGTAAATTTCGTTGTCATGCATAAAACTATGTGTTTATACGGTCAACATTGGATATCGGAGTGGGCTTTGCTCTCGATACATCGGGCAATTACCATCGCGATTTTTATTGTCCTGCCTTTATTTGAACAGACAGACCTTGAGGCAATTAAGATAATCGTTTTGAATTCATTTATCATGAGCTTTTTATGAATAACTAATTGAATTCGTACCTACTGGCTTATAATTGAACAGGGATAAGGTAATCGGGCCAATTAATCTGTAGCCTGTAGTGCACTTATTTTTTTATAGGGAGTCGAGTCGAGCCTTCCAAACTGCTTATTGAAAGAGTTGGGTTTGTAAAATACAAAATGTACGAGTATGTTGATTATAGCGAAGCGGCAATAAAACAGATGTCGTAAAGTGAAGTGTGTGATTATTGAGTTGATGATGACTTTGATGTCAATTATCAAATGAGCACCGCCAACCGTTTGTCGAGTATGCGGTATTGTAAATATGTAATTGTGTATGGCCGAAATTTGCGTTTTATTGCGAATGATTTGACTAAAACAAGTTTGTGAGGCTCTGGGAATCGAACGGTTGTTTTCATCGATGAGAATCTTTAAGTTGCCTTATGAACTCGGGGAATAATATTATAATATTTTTTTGAAATGTTTTACATACCACCCACAGAAACTCATTAGTGTTTGAATTAGTAGGTGCCTATACCTTTAGGTTCACTGACACTATAATGTTTCTATAACTGTCAGTATTGGCACAAGGTTTTGTTGTCATATGTGAATAGCCTATTCTCTGTGCCTATTATTTTATTTCATTGTAGGTCTATGAAAACCTAATTATAGTGTTTACTTTCGCTAGCCAGACTACACCACAATATATGACCAACATATATCGTTAACTTGTTGCGTTATCTGTCCAAAGCCCTAAACTTGTAGCCACTTGAAACTTCCAACTAATGAAGTTAGCTTGGTACAGCATGAATGCCACTCGTACTGTAAACGTTTCATTATACCACCAATAAAACAAACTCTTTGACATCCGTACATTTTACAGTTCTCTAAAGTTCAAGCATCAATGAAACTTTTTGATGGTTTTATTGGTGAAAGTTTGCCAAAAACTACGGGCTGGCAACCTTGCAAAAAGGTTTATTTGAGGCAATAAAATAAGCCGTTTACGGGACGATAACGGTTTTTAAAGTCCAAACAAATATTGGGACTGCAATTACGGAACGGGACTCTATTGTGACTATTGTTTTCATTTTGCAACTCTTTAAATGAACCCTTTGCAAATTCCTAGACAAGTAACGGACTGGTAATAAAAGTCGGCAGTCTTTGCACCGTTACTTAAATAAGCTTAGTCGGCAATTAAACGAAAACATTAATGTGAATTTCTAAATATTTGCGAGCAGTAAAACTAATGACTTTCAAATGAGTCAGAATGGTTTTCCAACTTTCTAGACAATTTACTCAAAATGTTATAATAATACTCTGAGATAGTAATGTTCCTCTGTTCCCGATATCGCATCCATAGATGCATTAAAAGATAACACAGCACAATTCATATAAAATAGGCGTAATATTCAAATTGCGGTCCACACAAGGCCTCATATCAGGCAGGATCAAGAATGTGGCGTTTGAGATCCGTTCGATAAGCCCATCGACTCACGGCTTGCCGAAGATACATTGCGAATTGACAAGGTCTCGATCGTTGCCTGTTATATGGTGCCAGCTCTATTGTAACCCATCCCTATAAATAACAGAATACATACAAAACAAGCGCAGATTTGAAGATTAGATTTCCATCGATTCGATTCTTCTTGTCGACGGGATGAGGTGCAGAGTTCAAAGTTATATTTCGCGATTCGTTGACCGATAAGATACGCGATAAGTTAAAACAAAAAGCGCATTGTTTGCATAAATGTATGCTATTATTTGGTTTGGTGAAACACAATTGTCTGAAATTTGTGAACGGTTTTAAATTTCAAATCTCTCCTTCAAACATTACGCTTGTCTTTACTTTTGGCAACTAGTTTTTTTTTATATCTCCAGATGCCATTCTTGAAGATGACTAAATGAGGTACCTAGTCATAGACTCTTCCAAACATCACATTTTGGCACATGCCCACAATTTGCAGTAGTTAACATTCCATACGTGGCAACCTGCATGCCCATAGTCGCTTATAAGAATACTAACTGATTACCTCACGATGTTTTCCTTCACCGATTGATATATCCTGAAGCATTTAAGGCTTTTGTAAACAGGAAGGTCATGACTGATAAACTTGATACCGTTAGACATAAAACAATTTCACTCAAATTTATATTCTAGTTTGAAATCCCAGTTATTTTCTATCGTTTATTCTATTGCTGTAGTTTATTTTACGATCGTCCAAAGGCATTACCTCATTAATTCCTCCAGCATGGCTATAAACAAGGCCTCCTTTGACCGTCAGCGCGGATCTTTTATCACAATGACTAATTTCAAGCGTTTCGCATGCATTAGCATTTCAAGTTGTTGAATGGTAGAGTGCAATTACGCAAACAATATAATAGCATGGTGTTCTGTTCGGGCCGCGTTATTAACTGCCTCATATTTTGAAGAAAGAAATGTCAGGACATCCTCTTTGTATAGTGTAAGAGCTTTGCTTGAACTTGTATCCCAGGGGTTTTAGCTGCATTTTAAATTACATTATCATGGTGGATGATACGCTCTGCTGTCTTTCCTTTCTGTAACAGTCACTAAGGCATAACTTAGGCAATAAATTGGCCTACGAACTTGATCAGGCTTGACCTCAAAGCTGTGCTTATTATATCATCATTGGTTTCTTATATTATCTACATTTGTAAGATTACAAATTTTAAATTATCAGCTTTTCTCCTCATTCCGCAAAGCTCTTGCACTATCAAGACATCCTCTGTATTGTGATTATCGTGTCGCGATCGCTCGGAGGCAAGACGCGGGAAAGCATGGCTCATAAAGTATGCGTCGCTATGGGGAGGAGACAGCAAACACCCATTACATAGGTATGCTATGTACACAGTGCAGAAAGCCTTTTCAAAACTAACATAGGTAGCAGTTCCTTTTAGATTCTAGTGAATGACTTGGGTAAGCAGCTTCTTTGTCGATCTTTTGCGGTGCAATGGTCACTTTAGTTTATGTTGTGCTATAAACATCTTGTTAGTCACGGTTCTTTCTAAATATGTTTCGTAAGTAATATAAAGAGGCGTACAGTATGAAATATGCATTAGCAATATAGGAATTTCTAAAATGTTATGCATTTTTGAAGCTTAAGGTGCCGTCAAACTAGACGCAATAAAGAAGTTCTGAAGTTAGCTGTAGAATGTATTATGTTGTGTTTGTATATTCACGTATAGCGCAGTTTGTTGCACCTGATTTGAAAGCGTCCTTATTCAGAATGAAATGATCGCCTCTGATAATATCGAAACGATTATTCACTTCGAAACTTGCAAGATAAACTGTTGTATTGAAACTGGACATGAACGCGGAGCAATTAGCAGAAACCTTAATCTTTAGATAAAGCGTGCGAGGGGAAAACGTGATCCATAAATATTGTGAGAGCTGAACCAACCATAAAACCTTCTGATATAAAAATGTAGGTACTTTATATTATGTTTGTGATAAACATAATGTTTTTTTTTTATTTGAATGGACTCACAACTCAGTTGGTAGTAACTCTGTTTTCTGCGCTGTATGTTGTGAGTTCGAACTCTGCTCAGGAAAAATATTTTTAAAAAGAATATAGATGATGCTTCTGTCTGGATGTTATAATGTAAGTATTATTTTAAGTATTCATAAAAACAGTATTTAAGTAAGTACTCTGTTGTAAAAGATAAGGGCTTCAAAAATACCAGATAGAAAAAAACCTGTTCTTCAATTTTGCGCTTACGTTTTAGCCAACCAAGTTTTATCGAAACGTTCCATAGTAGTGTGTGAATTATTAGATATAGGTAGGTAGGCTGTATATTTTCGGGATCGGATCTATTTTAAACCGGTTCCTTTTGTTTCCAACAAAGTTCAAACTATTTCATTCACTGAATGAAATATGCTGGGAAGCTCCCAACATTTCAACTTTTAAATGTCCATTCTGAATGGCTGTATTCTGATGAATTATTTTGAAACAGAATAGGTGACACTCCCGTGATACATAGCAACCAGTCATGTCACACCGGATTATACTTTTTAACAGATATCCTGTCACCCAACAGGTTTCAATTGTGATGAATTTCCATTTCCAAGGAAGCCGAAACTCGAGGGCTTTTTAGAAATTTTAGCGTATCACGAAGACAAATCTCACAACGGGTCCTGCGAGTCTCACCGCCTTTATCCTTCCACAAAGAACGTAATAACCATATCAAACAGCGTGTCCCTTCGCCGCTTGCATACATATAACTCGCTCCGGGTCTCGGCTATTCAGTATTAAAATAAAGAAAATGCGTTTTGTTTCCGAGGCCATGCCTAATTCAAAGAGCGTCTTTTGCATACCCGACCGTCAACCCCCTGCTGAGTTTATAACTTGTAAAGATTTCAATGCACTTGTGGTTTATTGCTACCATTTTGAGTCATTGTTTCACTTGTAATGTGAATATCTTATTGAAAAACGATACTAGGTATGTCCAATTTCATTGATTATTTTCAATTACAGGGACCATTGAAGATACGCTGCCTGGTTCTTATCAGCGTTATCGGACCATAAACCTAATGGGTTCCTATGAAGCGCTCGTTATTTTTGTGTTGATAATATTTGAATGTCACATGCAGCAGGTAACCGTCAGACGAGGCTGTACGTGAGGGGCATGAGAACCGTACCGTCCGACCCCGCACATAATTTCAGTCCTCGTCCTTTGTGCCCCACGTCATTGTTATTAAAGTAATCACGGCGCCCTCCATCATGCTCCAATCGAAACATTATAGGATATAAACAAAAGAAAGCAAGAGGAATTCAATGAACAGCCATTATGTCGCGAGGGCACTCCACGACCTGTTGTCTCAATATTTTTCTTGGTGGATGGAGTTGACGCGTTATTCTCTCGAGTACTTTCAAATGCGCCGCATGGAATTTTGAAGGGTCCTCGATAGTGGCCCATATTTACGACCTTTAGATAATGTTTTTAGGCGACAGCGACAGAATTATGGAGAATAAATACATGAAACGGTCGCGTGCCTTCTGTTTGCGTTGGTAGAGTTGAATAGTCCAGCTGACAAAGCTTTAACTATTTCTTAGCCTATTAAAACTGATCGATGGTTTATAAATAAGCTGTTAGTATCGATATTTCCTAATATTATGATACTTACAGTAATAAATCGAGCACAACCGATCAGGTATTTATCCGATCCGATAAAAGGATCTAGGTATGTGACAATGCATTGGGGTTTCGGAGCGTGATCCGACAGTCGGCTAATGCGTTTATAGGCGGTGTGTTTGAATCGCCATTAGAAGATTCCCGAGGGGCGACGGCGACGGGCGACACTGTCGGATTAAACCAATGATCCTCGCCCAAAGATAGATACCGATTGTGTTCATCCGACGATGAAATGTGTATGTGTATTCCAAGTGCCGAGAGTAGCGTTTGTGTGCATATCAAGTTTCCAATAACAAAGGCAGGTTAACCCCTTATTGCTAAAGGAAACAGCTCTGCAAATCATTCAATCTCCGTACAAATACCTACGAGTAACAGAACCGTTTGAGGCTCTACCTTCATAGACTTTAATTTCCCTCTATTGAGGACATGTCTGATGTTGTGTTGGTTTTATAGACCTTTTAACGAAATGTGCACTAAAATAAACACGATTCTTGTGGATTCTGCCTTTCAGTTCGTTTTATTACAATTTAAAGACTTGAATTTATTCCTTTTAAGGCAATAATGTATCGTGCTGAATTGTTTAAACATTCTAAAACCTTTAAAAGAATAATAGTATAATAAAATGCTAAATATATTCACAAACTAAACTCGCGTCCAATGGAATGGTCATGTTTTGAAAGTCATAAGAATATTGTGGTCGGCTGGGATGCCGCGAGTTCTTCGTTTAGGTATCGACTACATACCATCGCAATCTTCATCACTTCACAAATGGTTCGCAGTACCTACTCTACTTACTTTACTTTGTTTTGCATTTCGTGACGCTTATGATATTTCATTTAAAACACGCTTCTGCGCTGTTAAAGTATGTTTGTACCAGTTTTCACCTGCAGCTTCGCTCGCTTATAAACCAGATATAATCAAGCTGTACGAATTATATACAGGCCGTCCCAGAAAATGTGTCAAACGGAAATCCAGAAGTACAGCATAAAGCTAAAACTAAAAAATCGCGGAACATACATGTAAATAATTTAGGTACCTCTAAGAGTTCTTTATCGCTTTGAACACCAATATTTATCAAAATCGCCATCTTTTAGTCGTGATTGTACACAAGCTCAAAAACTTTTGCATTCACAACATTAGTAGGGTGTAGTTCGACCCTAACTTTCAAAGAATGCTATGTCGGGAACCAAACTCGTAAATTGGTAGCGAAGTAATTCCAGATAATATCGTTTTGTAGGCAATTTAGGATTAAGTCAAATGCTGTATCACCGTATAAGCAAAGTCGAAACTATATTAACGGTTTTTGGAAAAAATAGCTGGCGGTTTAGAGACATAAATAGTTTTTTTTTTGGAAACTTAAATGCTTTTTAAGACATCTGTTGTGTGAGTGTATATTAAGCTGTTGTCTCGAGATTTATGCCCAAATATGGCCCTAAATACGTCACTTATTTTTGTAGTTATGTTTATCTTAACTTATGTGTCAGTACTCAACAATTAAATAGCTAACTCAATGACATTCGACAGCATTTTTGATAAAAATGTTTGATTTTATTACGAGTATGAGTGACGAAAGAAAAGATGACTAACGACGTAGAATACCAGGGTTAGTACTTAGTAACTTAATATTACTCTGTACACAGTGGTTTGATGCTTCCGCAAATATTTGGGTATCTCTCAAACAACCCCGTTAATAGGTTATTGAGTCATCTGTCACTGCTATATACTCTTATTTACTCTGTGGCGAAAGCGTTCAAAGGGAGCTAGCCCTTGTCTTACGTAGGCGATAAAAAGAAGACGCGACTCGATGCCATCCTAATCGTACTTCCTACTAATATTATAAATGCGAAAGTTTAAGAGTGGGTGTGTCCTGTGTGTGTGTGTGTGTTACTTGTTACACCTTTACGCAAAAACTACTAAACGGATTTAGATGAAACTTTACAATGATAATATAGCATATACATCAGAATAGCACATACTGAAGAGAATAGCTACTTTTTATTCAAGGAAGCTAGTAATATGTATTATAAATGCAAAAGTTTGTGAGGATGTTTGTATGTTTGAAAATCAATTAGGCCTAAACGACAGAACGGATTAAGATGAAATTTGCTGTAGATGTAGATATAATGCTCGAATAAAACATAATATAATACAATGGTTTATAATTCGAAAAACATTCCCAAAATTATAAAAAATGTAAAAGGGATGATTTTGGTATAGATGGCGCAACAAATCTGACATCACAGACTAAAAACATTTAGTCGTCATAGCAACGCAGTTTGACTAATGAATGATACGCATTATACCAAAATTCGTAATTTATTTTGTCAGTTCAAGGTTTATAGCGCTCATAGGGAAAAGATTGAAAGATTTTCTAAAATTGATTTTTTCTATGCGATTATTGATATTTGGACAGAATAAACCTGTCGCGGGTCGACACTTAAGACACACACGATTCAAGTTTATTGCCTACTAGCTTACCCGTGCCCGCTTCGCTGTGCGTAAGACATTTCTAATACCATCGTGGACTTTTTTGTAGACGTTTTTAAGGTGTACAATACTGTAGTACATTATTTTGATATTATCTCGTGGGGTTCAGCCAGCATTTGCAATGTAAGCGCAAAAAAATGTGTTTATTTACGACATCACATTAGAAACCTCTAAAATTATCAGTGTTTCTCTACTATATTATGCATGTATTATACATATAAACCTTCCTCTTGAATCACTCTGTTTATTAAAAAAAAAAGCATCAAAATCCGTTGTGTAGTTTTAAAGATATAAGCAAACATACATACAGACATACAGACGCGGGAAGCGGAAAGCGACTTTGCTTTATACTATGTAGTGATAGTGATTTAAAGTTTCTTGCATAGAATAAGTTGTAGCAGTAATTAGCATGCTTCGTCTAAACCATGTATGATGCCAGAAGCAAGTTGAAATTAAAACGATTACCAGTTTAGGTACACAGTTAATTAGTCATTATTGACTGTTGACGTTTAAAGAACACAAAAACAAAGTGTCTTCCCCTTAATTAAAGACAGTAAGAAAAGTGTTAGTGGACACATTCTTAGTTTAATAATAATATTATAGCAATTTAGGTCAAAGTGAAACTACTCATTAGCCTGCCATATGGCTAGATTGTTGTATTATTAGGGTACACTATTTATAATAATGTACGCTAACAATAAAAAAAAATATATATTTATTGACTGGCCACCAACTGAGCTGTGAGCTAAGTTGGTAGTAACTTTGCCTTCTGTGCTGTAGGTTATAGGTTCGACCCAAGGCAAACATTTGTGTGATGAACATAGAGGTTTGTTCTGTGTCAGGTATTTAAGTATTCTATCAGTAATCTGGTTCCCAAGGTACAAGCTTTGGCTTAGCTTAGTTTGGAGCTAGATAGCGCTGAGTGATAATGTTTAATATTTATTATCACTTCATAGTATAAAGCAAAGTCGCTTTCCGCTTCCCGCGTCTGTATGTATGTATGTATGATTGCTTATATCTTTAAAACTACACAACGGATTTTGATGCGGTTTTTTTTAATAGATAGAGTGATTCAGGAGGAAGGTTTATATGTATAATAACATGCTACCCGTGCGAAGCCGGGGCGGGTCGCTAGTTGGCTTATAATAATTGCTTCTTGTCATGCCATTTGCTAACACTAGTGCAGTGCGTGAATGAGTGTTGGTATTTAGTAATTAAGTAAAAACTTGCGTTTAGTACTAGCACTCAAGTAAATGTTTATTATGCACAGTTTTCATACATTGCTTTTATTGCTTGAATGGTATTGCACGCGATGATAATTGCATTTTTCCATTTTTACACAATAAACTAGTGCCGTTCAACTTTATGCACAAAACTAAAGACAGTTTCAGTTATCTATATATACATATAAAAGAAAGTCGTGTTAGTTACACTATTTACAACTCAAGAACGGCTGAACCGATTTGACTGAAAATTGGTGGGGAAGTAGCTTAGAACTAGGAGACGGACATAGGATACTTTTTAACGGGAACGGTAACGGGAACGGGAAAGGGAACGGGAACGGGAACAGGATCGGGCACTTAACACAACATTTGTTAATTCTAAAGCGATACGATTACTAAGCCTTCTGCGCTGTAGGTTGTGGGTTCGATCCCCACCCAGAGCAAACATTTGTGTGATGAACGTATGTATTTACAAAAAAACGTATTTAAGTATTCTATCAGTTATCTGGTTCCCATAGTACAAGCTTTGCTTAGTTTGGGGCTAGATGACGCTGTGTGCAAAGTCCGCCAATATTTATTTATTTTATATAAAAATATGCAATATTACCGTCGTCGTGATGCTAGTTCAAAAGATTAAACTGCAGTTACTCTGCTTAAAATAAAACAAAAATATCTATAGAGATTAAAATCAATACGAAATTATCATAGTTCTTATTGGTATTTGTAGACAAAACATTTGATTTATAGTAACGTATCGCATTGCATCGCTTCATCAAGGCAAGACGTGTGTAGTTGTAGTTCTAAGATCTTGTTTATTCATCATTTTGTTTATGTTTACAGAACAACCCTTTGTTTTATGATGTTCAACAAACTGTTGTTTTTCAAACGTTTACTGCTCAGCAATTGCGAATTGCTTTGTTCGGATAGAGGTGATTGTAAAGAGTTGGGCCGTTAGTTTTATATTGTGCCTATTTATTTGGACCCTCACTGTTAACTGTGTAGGCTTTTTATGGTTTTGCCACCGAATATGTCTAGCCAAAACATACCACGGCTTTTTCTACATCGCACCGCGCACCGCCACGTAAAGCGGGGTAGCGTTCCGTATCTATCCAAGTTTGCACCGCCTGTGTTGTGATGTAATGCATAAAAACTTAAAAATGTAAAAATGTAACAATGTAAAAATGAGTTAGGTTGTGACTTGAAATCTAAATATAAAATACATTTAATTGTGGACAAATGTTAATCATGCTCACCGCTTCTTCGCGCGGCGTATTGCCACAATTTCTGTCTAACCACCGCCACACTAAAACTAAATCTAGATAAAAAATTGGAACATTTTCCATTGTTTTAAAGTAAAAAAAGTAATCGCTTGAGTTCTCGAAGTTGGGCTTAGGTTTGTAGCTAAAAGGACTGCCTATCTATGCTACTGTTTGAAATACCGACTGTGCTTCACTGTCATCTAAAGCACAGTTGATGCCTACAGTCATGTTCGAAACTGTTGGCTATAAAATGTGCGAAGTGGGTGTAGGACAGTTGTAGCTGCTTTATGACGACTTCCTATTCTCACTTGTGTTGAAGTTTTGTGCAATGTGTTATGTTCATCACTACATAGTATAAAGCAAAGTCGCTTTCCGCTTCCCGCGTCTGTATGTAATATGTATGTATGTATATTTGCTTATATCTTTAAAACTACACAACGGATTTTGATGCGGTTTTTTTTAATAAATAGAGTAATTCAAGAGGAAGGTTTATATGTATAATACATGCATAATATAGTAGAGAAACACTAATTTTAGAGGTTTCTAATGTGATGTCGTAAATAAACACATTTTTTTGCGCTTACATTGCAAATGCTTGCTGAACCCCACGAGATATATCAAAATAATGTACTACAGTATTGTACACCTTAAAAACGTCTACAAAAAAGTCAACGATGGTATTAGAAATGTCTTACGCACAGCGAAGCGGGCACGGGTCAGCTAGTTGTATAATAAAACATTCCTTCTTATCCCATATTCTTAGTTGTAACCTCTAAACTACCTTGACTCAAACTCTTTCGAGGCCCTTCGAACTTTCCCACGAAAAGCTGTTTTATTTTGGAGGTTCCTTAATTACATCATTACGTCATCAGTCCGAGGAGATTTTGCATGCGTCGTTCAGAAGTTGTCGAGGAATGTCAAGGTACATTTCGATCTACCTTGAGCTGACAGTTGTTGACTGAGGAATCCTAGGCAAATTCGAGGTATTTTATTAACAAAAACTACCAAAACACGGCTTCGAGGTCGAGTCGAGGTGGTGATATTTTGAGGTTACAACTAAGAATATCGGGATAGACATCATTCTAAAAGAAGGTTTGCATATCTACATTTATTACAGTAGTTTCCCTACAACCACTTTTTGTCACAATTTCCATGTGAAATCTTGGCAGGACATCGCTACTTTTCTCTTTAACCTTTTACATTGTACAGTCGCGCTCTTAAATGGAGTCATAGCTTTATGAAACATACAACATAGGTATGTGCGAGGATTTTTTTTTAATTAGCTAACGTCTAGGAAAGTTCTTGAACGGTAGATAGCTGGTATAGATTAGTAGTAAGAACACTGAAGAACTCACGAAAGACGCGTTCTTGTCCAGACTTGTCCAACTAAGATTTATTGCCTTACTTTCGATTGTTTTAATATTTTCTGAATTCCTCCAGGTAATTTTGACCCACAATTATGAGCCTGGATTGTACATGTATTCAACGTAACCGCAAAATTGCCTTAAGCTTCCAAATGCTACTATGGACATAAAATGTAAAACTTTTTGTGCCTCTACCACAATCACCATCAAGATAACATCGACTCTATTACTTATAGCAACAAGGTAGGTAATTCCGTGGGGTATGAAATCTAAGGGTGAGTTTACACAGGACCCGAAGTGCAACGTCGACAAACACAGGCATTGTGTTGCCCACAGAAGTCAATATTGACAGTGCTTCGAAGAAAAATGCATTCGGACAACAGGAGAGCCGATGTGTACTGTTTTCATTATTGAAATTAGTTTCGGTCGGCTATTGTTGTAGGCACAGCTTATATTAGAATAGGTAGGTCAATCGGGTCTGATATAACTGTCTATGAATTTGCGAGAACCTTTTTACTCAAAGCAAAAAGATATGCGTTTTATTTTTACCACTACATTAACAGTAAAAATTGGCATAATCAATTTTGATTAAATCCTCTTTAATAAATATAGTTAAAAAAAAAACTGAAAATTCTAATTAAATTTTTTGTCTGCATGTGGTGAGTCTGCATTTATTTATAACGTAAATACACAAACACATAAAACAAAATGTACGTTTGTATACAAATGTACGTTTGTATACAAAAAAAAATGTTCAGTTTTTTTTTTAACTATATTTATTAAAGAGGATTTAATCAAAATTGATTATGCCAATTTTTACTGTTAATGTAGTGGTAAAAATAAAACGCATATCTTTTTGCTTTGAGTAAAAAGGTTCTCGCAAATTCATAGACAGTTATATGAAGGTGTTTTTGGGCCGTTCAAAAGTCATAGTTTATCTATGACTAGCCGACCCGTGACAGACGTTGTCCTGACAAATTTTAATAATTGCATAGGAAAAAGTAATTTCAGGCAACTTCTAATTTTTCTCTACAAACTTTGTACTGATAAAATAAATTAAGAATTTAGGTAGAATGCGTATCGATGATGACTAAATGTTTTTAGTCTGTGATGTCAGAATTGTTGCACACCAACGCCATCTATACCAAAATCATCCTTTTTGCGTTTTTTTTAGGTGTTGTTTTTCGGATTATAAGTTCCCCCTTTATTTATTCTGATTTTTTATCTACATACTACAGCAAATTTCATCTTAATCCGTTTTGTCGTTTATTTTTGATTAGGGAACAAGCCTTATCACAAACTTTCGCATTTATAATATTACTAGCCGACCCGTGACAGACATTGTCCTGTCCAAATTTCGATAATCGCATAGAGTGACGCATGTTGCTATGACGACTGATGTCAATAGGGATGTCGGATATTTTGCATACCAGCGCCATCTATACAGAAATCACCCCTTCTTGCGTTTTTATCGTTTTTGGGATGTTTTTCATATTTTAAGTAGTCTATTTTTTATTCGGGTATTATATCTATATCTACAGCACATTTCATCTTAATCCGTTTTGTCGTTTTGGCCTGATTGAGGAACAAACATACATACAAACTCACAAACTTTCGCATTTATAATATTACTAGCGACCCGCCCCGGCTTCGCACGGGTTTAATACATATAAACCTTCCTCCTGAATCACTCTATCTATTAAAAAAAACCGCATCAAAATCCGTTGTGCAGTTTTAAAGATATAAGCAGACACATACATACAGACGCGGAAAGCGGAAAGCGACTTTGCTTTATACTATGTAGTGATAAGAATTAGGATTATAAACTGATCCAGCTGACTCGTATTTCAGCTGTGCATATAGTTTGGTAGAGTTTTGATATAAGCCGCCTTGAATTCAAGTCCAAATTGATCGCGTATTAATTATCACGTCCATAAAACGCTGTTTGTTTTGAACGGTAGTCGCGAAGTTGCATCGTTTGATAACGCCGCTACTTTCAAACTTTTTACTCCTGTTTCATAGATTCTGGATCTTTATTTTATCTACCAACCCTTTTAGCGGATTGCTAAATACCTTTTATTATGAAGAATTCAAAAAATAAAGAAAATGTTTTTTTTTTGACGATTTTTAAACAACATAGAATAGATTAGTAGATAGTACTTATCTATCTCTTAGGTTAAGCAAAAGTTTTGTAACAGGCGATATTTATTTATCAATTATTATTCATATTTAAATAGACAAAACGGAAAATCATTAGTTGTGGTCATTCAAATCTAGAGGAATAACACATCACAACTGTCACTAATCAAAACGGACCATAGACAAATAATTGTATTAGGTAGATTGTTTGCTATGCTTAGTTATTGACTGCCAAAATTGAAAATGTGCTCAGCCGGCCGGGGTAGGCAACACAACCGGGTCTATGACACTACGTCAGAATCGTAGCAAGTTAAAAGTCTTTGTCTCTGCCTAACCCTCCGAAAACAGGCGTAATTTCATGCACCTATATGCTGGTATTCGTCACATTTATGAATTGTCGTAAAACTATAATCAATTTTGATCATCATTTTTTTATTTTTCGAGCGGCGATGGGCTTGCAACCTGTCACGTATGGAATGCTAACTACTGCAAAATGTGGGCATGTGCCAAAATTTAATGTTTGGACGTGCCTCTGCTACCCCCACTAGAAATCTTTAAATGATCTAAGCGTCTGGATATCTGAGAGGATGTTTACCGTACTTGGGGATAACAGACGTGATGCTTTATTTTTCGAAACGACGTTTCAATTACCAGGTAATTATACCTAAAGGTATTCCTTTGGGTTATCATGTATACCAGGTATTAATAATGAGGAACCATGGTCATACTAGCTTCGTCTCACTATTGCTAGGAGGAAGTACTCGTAAGTCCATCTTATCACATGATCATAGCAAAAATGCGCATTGCTTTTACCTTATCTATAAAACCTTTCCGTTTTGCATTCATTAAAGCGTTTATAACACCGTTATCAGGTTATACTAACCCTCGTATTCAAGAACGACACTATGAGAACACGGACCCACAGCGGACGAAATCTTTTTTCATAAAAATCACTTTATGTGTTGTGCGACACTGCATAGTGTGACTAGAGGCACATTTTCGTGTGCCTCTAGTCACACTATGTTGTGCCAAAGTTGAGCTCTAAAGGCACACGGTAGCGTGCGCCATAGTGCTCAACACATAAAGTGATGTTCATGAAAAAAGATTTCAGCCACTGTGGGTGCGTGTTCTCATAGTGTCGTTCTTGAATACGAGGGTTAGTTTTATAACAGCACTAAACTTAGCAATTTTACTTTATCTTCTTGTATCTAGGAATGTTTTTGCATACAAAAACCGAACCTTTCAGAAGGTCAATTTAAAAGCCGGTGGGTCGCTTGCATATACACGCTAAATGAAAGGATTGTTTTCTATGTAGTGTCACCATTCCGTTGGAAAAGATAAGGACATATTTTACTTTTAGGCTATTATTTTATTATGTCACATACATAGCCCTGACCCCACGCTAAGATTTCCTATGTCGTGCGTGGGTATCAGTAACTATGAGTAGGTACCATAGTAGCAAAATATCAATACTTGCAACTCGCATTTGCAATACACAACACACACAACAAATAAATAAAAGCCAAGTGCGAGTCGGACTCGCGCACGAAGAGATCTATAGAAAACGGCAAAAACACGTTTGTTGTATGGGAGCCCCACTTAAATATTTATTTTATGCTGTTTTTAGTATTTATTGTAACAGCGGCAATATAAATATATCATCTGTGAAATATTCAACTGTCTAGCAATCACGGTTCATAAGATACAGCCTTGTGATAGACAGACGGATAGACGGACAGACGGACAGACGGACAGACGGACAGACGGACAGACGGACAGACGGACAGACGGACAGACGGACAGACGGACAGACGGACAGAAGGACAGACGGACAGACGGACAGACGGACAGACGGACAGACGGACAGACGGACAGACGGACAGACGGACAACGAAGACTTAGTAATAGGGTCCCGTTTTTACCATTTGGGTACGGAACCCTAAAAACAGTATTTGGTACACAAATTGACAACACTATGTGTGTACTAGAATAAACTTCTCAACTCTTAAAATAAATAAAATTTAGTACTAAAAACTTATGGTCACCTACCAATAGAAGACCTCAGTGAATTGCGGTCATAAAGCTGGTTAACCACACTTTGAGTGAAATAAAACAGGAAGGTTTCTATTCACACCACTGTCCTAAAAATATTAACCGTCATCTATACTATCCTTGGACAAAACGAATTCTCTTGAATATAACTAGCTACGTACCGTGGTTTCACCCGCAAACACTATAAACAGAAATAGTGAAATCATTATCAGCATTTTCGGAGATTACCTCCTACATTCTGATGTCGTTCACAAACAAACTTTTATTTTATTAAATTTTTTTATTTCAATTCGTCTCTTTATTGGCCGGTGAGCAATATAAGGAAGTGACAAAAAAATAAAATAACTGGCCAAGTACTAGTCGGACTCGTGCACGAAGGGTGTGTGTGGTGTAAAAATTTCAAGTGTCTAGCTATCACGGTTCATAAGATATAGATTTGTTACAGACATACAGACGGACAGACGGACAGACGGACGACGCCGACGGCAGCTTAGTAATAGGGTCCCGTTTTTACCATTTGGGTACGGAACCCTAAAAAGTAACCAATATTGTTCTACCCACACAAAGAATAAACTTGTGAATAAAGCCACTATGACAATGATGTGGTCGTTATTTAAAGAAGTCTATGACTGCCACTGTGTCATATTTGTGACGGATAAGCTAATCGTTTGATGTGTAACTCTGTCACAACCATCGACCACACAGCCTAGACTCCTCATGCAAGGCGATCACTGTTTGACAACACATATGGCCTACAGGTCCTGTGTAAACCACAGAGCGCGGTTCACGACGCGCCCAGCGGGCTGTGACATTAAACCGGCCAATCAGAATGCATTTTTTACCGCACACGTCTCAACGTTTTGACAGAATTGTTTGTTTGAAGAAATTAAGCTATTAGGAGTCTATTGGGTTATGTGGTCGATGGTTACAACTTACAATGTAGGTACTGTGTGATGAGTGGGTTGGTCGATTGTTACTTTTACAAAAACTTAAAGAATGCTTGAGAAATAGGGTATAGAAACTAAATTATCAAATGGGTAAGTTACAAAGTACAGTAGGGCCAAGTAGAGTCTAACCTTGGATAATAAATTATAATAAAATATTAAATAGGAAATGATGTGTTTCCTAAAAAATTTAGACAGACCTCCTGGCGCTCAAGAGACCAAGAGCCAGCTCAAGCCAAATATTACATTTTGTTTATACTCACATCGAGCAGTATTGGGCAACATTCTACAGATGCTCGGTCGGGGTTCGGACCTGCGACCTTCAAACGAAACTCGAGGTATATAAAATTATGCTGGTACCTATATAAAATATAGGGTTGTGTTGTGCACTCTTTCTGACTTTTGGCAGGCATATACTATACCTACCTATTTTTTTTAAAAGATTGTAGACACCAGCTAGAAGCCATAAACATTATCTTAAATGTTTAACGGTTTTTTTAGAAAACAAGATTGCAACATTAATGTGGATTAAGCTATCGAATTTCAAGGTTTATAATTCTTATTCCACACTTTAAATATAAACACAATAAATTGTAAACAAAATTTATGGCTCATTTGATTACCTATGGATGTTTCAGAACAGACGTAAATGGTTTTATTCATTTGTGGGAATATGAGACCCTCTTATTTTATAAACTCAGTGTAAAGTCCTCACTATAAAACGATCCTTGGTTGTTTGACAAAAAGTAGAGATCGCATTGTCGCTTATTTTATATAGAGAAAAGTGATTAATAAAAAGCAAAAAATAATTGATATAAAATTGATAGAGACAAGTTGTAAAATGTAAAAGTTTATGCGCTAGCACGATATTAAAAGAGACGCCTCGTTACAATAAATTAAGAAATAAATACATGGTTTTATTGGTTGAATAAATTATAATTCGCATAAATGTCCTATGCGGCGAACTGAGGACTAAACGTATGTAAAACGACTTATCGTAACACGAGCTGTATTGTATGTATTTCTTATTCTTTAGATAGCTCAACTGTTACTTATAATATTCTATAGTATATTAAATATATTAGATGTTATTTATTTCTGTAAAAAAAGATTCATAAGGTCGATAAGTAGTTTTTGGAAGTATAAATTTAGAGTATTATTCTATTCAACCTCAATTTACGGTACTCAATCTTTTCTAATTTCCGGTGCGGCATAAACCATCATTGAATTTAAGCACTTATTTCATAAATTGAGATACAATTATCAGACAAATAATAAGTATTGTCAGGTGGAATAAGACTGATATGCTGTATATCACGTGGATGTCTTTTGTTCGGAAAGTCCCAATTACATAACGTTTTTCATTAAATTTAGAAAGTTTTTCGCTATTAGCAGTTCACTCTGACAACTAACAAGCTTCTGGGTTACGACGGAGCTTCGGAACCAATTATCTCTGCAATGAAAACAAGCGAGTTGCATTCCGATACAATGCAAAAGCAACAATAAACCAAAACAATCGTTTCAAACCCTCCAATTTTAGATCATAAGCGCGCATTCCATGTAAAAACGGCACCTTTCAGTTTCAATAGAAATCACAATCCGAACGCTCGCTCCAATGTCTGGCGCTGTATATTATTCAGTAAGTTCACTTTGAAGACGGACACAGAATAAATGACGTTAACGTACAGAATTTTCACTTGGTGTTGAAAATTAAACCTTTCAACGATACATCAAACGTGTGTGGAGGAATTTTGTTGTTTTTTCGTCAATTTCGAGACTAACGCCAAAAATCGCTATGCAAGATGTGGCAACTCTATTTTATTAACTTAATTAATATGTCAGTGCTAAATTCGTGTTGCTTGTTCTCTTTTTAATAAAGTTTATTTCCGTAGTGACACAGGACTGAACGTTTCACTTTGAAGATTATTTTACAAATGGATGGGAAGTAATGCGACGACAGGCGACGTAGGATCGCAGCTGAGGCCGTAACCGACTAAATTTACGCGGATATCTTCGACAATCGCTTTGATATAATTTTAGGGAACTGTAAAAGCTTCATGATACTAAGAAGAGTGAAATAGAGTGTGAGAAATCATAACGAGAACTGAGATATATGATTTGGATGCATAAACTGTTTGGTTTGTCAACGGTGATTTTGTAATGCACGCTATAGCTACTGCCTGAAACTTAGCTCATTTTTTTACCAAAATAACGAAAATTTAACGTACCTACTAGGAAAGTTTATCTAATGTTTTTTCATAATAAACATTTTTTAGCGCATATATATATATATATATATATATATATATATATATATCGATGGGCGTTTTACGTGTAATCTGAAACGAAGCGCTTTTAAAAAGGTAGAATAGTTTAAGCCACCAACATTTTTTTGATGTAAGCAAAGTGCGTAACGTTCATTCTACCAAGTCCTCTTTAATTTGACTAAAGTCGGGAAGAAGGCACGGTGATGTATTCGTCAATTATTTTTGTCATTGTTTCGTTAAATGTAAAGGAGTCCTCATACATGTCGACAACATTGGGTTTTTAAATGAGGCACGTTGAAGCGACACTAATCATCATTGACGATTCTCGCTCATGACATCACATTTGATACAATTAAATAAAGCAGATAATAATGCATTATTTATTTATTTCAAAAGAGAGTTTTAAATGAATGTGCCTACATATTCTTGCCTATAACTAGTTGTACTAATGTATCTCGATTTAATAAGAGTTATTTAGTAATATGGAGTTTATTTTTATCTTGTCAAACATACTTAAATAAAAGTGCTGCATCAATTGAGAAACATTTGTAGAATTTGTATACAGCAACAAATGAAATGGCCTGAACGCGACTGCTACCACAAGAGTGCTGACACATTGACTATTATTCCTTGAATAAAAAGTAAGTTGACCGCTTGGCTGACAATCGGGAGCTCCCGGTATAATAAACAGGCAATGCAGGCATTTAAATTTCTCCAGCTCATATGTACCCTCTTTGTTTCTTGAGTTTTACAATTTAAATTTTCGTCTCCAGCACGTATCGACGAGATTATTGTCTTTCCGTTACATGTTCAATTTAAAAACCTGACGGGTAAATAATGGTTCCGTAACCCCAAAATTTGACATTAAAATCAGTTCATGCGCTCTACTCATTAATAACTTGTACTGCTGCATAGTTTGGAAAGCCACCCGCGCCTGCGTCGCCGCTCTTTTAATGAATTTCCAACAAAAACTTAATTAAAAATCGTATCTCGCGTGTTCGAAGGAAATGAACTCATTCTTCGGAGCCGCTGACTGACGGGCGGACTGACGGCCCGTCATTACGAGGTGCGTCCACCGTTGCACGACCCTCGATGCCCTTCATTGCTTATCTATAAAATTATAACCGCGGGCGAACTCAACGTGCAGTCAAAGGTCAGCTGGCGCTGGTCGAGTTGTGTGTTTTGGGAATTTCGTAGTTGACGATGCATGGAGTAAATGTTTATTACCTAATTATTATTGTTAATTTTGTAGTTAATAAGCGTCCGGCTTGTCGGCAAGAATGTCAGATTTGACGAGTTTAAAAAAGCTTACAAGAGAATCGGCTCCACCCACAATAAATTCTAACAAACTGTTACAATAGGATCGCACACACATGTAACATTTTTTCACGTTCATTATGAGTATATTGTTGGCAAAAAGTGTAAAAAGCATGTTATGTAGGTATGAAGATGCTGGTTTCAACAAAACCAACACGGGCCGCCACAAATTGGCGGTTCGGGGAGACTGGCACGTCGTGACTGAGCCGCCGGCGAGCACCTCCACGGCTGTCATATACTCATGAGCGGAGCCACAAGCGGATCACCTGGAAATTTAAAAAAGTCATTATACACATAAAAATAAATCTAAATCACTAGTCAACAAGTTTGTTATACGTTTTATATTTTATTATGTTGATTTATAGCTGTGTTTTAGGCTCTGCGAAAAACTTGTCTTAAATCACATAGATCAGGAACATGCCAAGTTATATAATAAAAATATGTCACGGAATATACGTCTACGCTTACTTGATTTTCAACTTGAAATACGCCTTGTTTTAAAGCGTTTCTCTAATCTTTTTCTCTAATTTAAAACGTTTTTGGAATCTTCTTAACTTCTATCGATCTTCGAATCTCATGACTAGGAACTCTTCAAAACTCATTTCAGTACGTAGACGCTCGCTGAGAAAGGATTATCGAAAATTCACATCCTAAGGTGTCGTATTTCCGAGAATAGGGAACAAGTGTTTAGCCACGGTGACCGGCTAGTAATGTTATAACCACTTTGCACATTCCCTATTGCCACACTATCCTCATCCCAAGAAGTCCACTACGATTATTTGCTCAGTAATGGTAGAAATCCATTAAACGAGCTCCTTTTAGTGATTGAACAAAGACATGGCCAGAATGCTTTTTTGAATTGCATCTAGGCAATTTGTTGGCTCTGAAGGAACAAGTGAAATTGCATGCTTTGAAATGAGAATCTTTTTAGCCCGTTTATAATAAGGTTTCGAAATTAACTTACCTTAAATATTGCCGATACTATCACCCCAATTATAACAACGGATAAACTTTTTGTTTTAAACTTCAGTGAAATAATCACCCAGAAAGAAACAATTGTGGTATTTTTTACAAGCTTTTTTACTATGTAACAATGTTTGATAAGGTGGAATCTTGCAACTCAATTTTGAAGCTGATAACTTCAACCGATTGAGCTTAAATTTGGCATATTTATGTAACTTCGATTGTTGATGTTACAATGGTGATTGTACAAAAGCTTGTCATGGAAAAATATTTACCAATAGATAATTTATTATTATATACCTAGGTATACACATAAGCAAGAGTTAGAATGAAAGTTACTGGTTTAAATTGGACTGTAAACTGTGGTGGAAATCATCATGTCCTAGACTGGCCTCTTATTTATTTACGACTAGCTGACCCGTGCCCGCTTCGCTGTGCGTAAGACATTTCTAATACCATCGTGGACTTTTTTGTAGACGTTTTTAAGGTGTACAATACTGTAGTACATTATTTTGATATATCTCGTGGGGTTCAGCCAGCATTTGCAATGTAAGCGCAAAAAAATGTGTTTATTTACGACATCACATTAGAAACCTCTAAAATTATCAGTGTTTCTCTAGTATATTATGCATGTATTATACATATAAACCTTCCTCTTGAATCACTCTATCTATTAAAAAAAAACCGCATCAAAATCCGTTGTGTAGTTTTAAAGATATAAGCAAACATACATACATACATATTACATACAGACGCGGGAAGCGGAAATCGACTTTGCTTTATACTATGTAGTGATGTCGCTTGGCAGTTTATAGTGACCATCGATGCAAATATCAAAAGCAATACAAACCTTCCCTTTATTGTTCTACAACAGCGAGATTATAGCCATGTAACCAGCAATGTTGATAGCACAAAAAATATCGCCGACCGGCCGTCATCGGCCCAATTTGCATACGCCGAACATAAATTCTCGTTTGTAAGAACACGCTGGCACTTTTATTGTGCGATCGTCGCGGCAAACACAGAGGTACGTGATATTTATTCTCGCCTTTACTAGAGCTGCTCGATTTGTTACAAGTTTCTCTATAGCAGTCCGCTGCTACCTAGACGTCCCAAGACGCGCCACTGAGCCCGGTCTTTGGCTGTCCGTCGACTTATCCATTTTTTGCCGGTAACATTTGAAATGAAATATATTTATTGGGAACAAGAACATAGGTTTTAAAAACAGTCAAATAACGCTGATGCCTGCAGTGCTAGACTGTAATATTTTCTACTTGTAATCCTACTAATATTATAAATGCGAAAGTTTGTGAGTGGTTATGTGTTTGTTATTACGTATATCACGCAAATACTATTGAACGGATTAAAATGAAACTTTACAGTAATATATAGCCTATGCATCAGAATAACACATAGGCTACTTTTTATCCAGGTACCACCCGTGCGAAGCCGGGGCGAGCATCTAGTAATTTAATAAATTAAGAGTTAGAGGCACTTAAGCTTCCCGTACGAGAGTAAAAGTTCCAGCTGACTTTAAGTGTTACTGGCTTATGTCCGCCCTTGAACCTAAGTATTAGGTTTTCACTCATCCTAATTATTTTTGATAAATATCTACACTACACAGCAGTATATACATTTTAAGTGATATAGATATTACTCGTAGACCATACAAGATACGCTTACAACTAGCACTTACACGTAGCAAATAATAAAAGACTAAAGAATTACTGAGTAGGTACTAAATTACTCTGTCTACATAAACTGCTTCGATCGGTCATCGTTGATAGTGTTAGCTATTTGTATCGACTAGCGACTGTCCGAAATCCTTCCATATTCTATGGTCAGGGACAAAAACTGACAGTTTTTATAACAAGATAGACCACCTTATCATGGTTGACCTTTGCTCGCTTCTATACAAATATTAATTCTTCGCATGTTGTATCAGTGAACTTACTTTGATAATCGTTTAATTTGCAGTCCCGTATTTTGGAAGAAAACGGAACCTACAAGGATCACATACAGGATCGAGTTAAAAATGTCAAGACTTGAATATAAATACATTTTGACTGATGAAGTCAAATTGTAATAATATATAATGATGGAATATTTATATTTATTGTATAAAATGTAGCTATTCTTGGTTTTATACAAATCGGTTTAGAGATTACTGCGTGATTGACACACCCATATTTACTCACGAACTTATTTAAGGTTTTATAAAAATTGGTTTAGCCATTACTGCGTGATTGATACACCGATATATACTTACAAATTTTCGCATTTACTCGTCAAATAGTCGGTAAAGTATCAAAACTCATAGTTATTTTTGTAACAAATAACTAAAGTGTGTCTAAATGTTCAGTCCGAACCGAACCGAACTCTCATGGCGCCTGATCTACTCACACTTTCCCGGTTTTATTATTGGTCACGGCGCTCGCAAGAGCTTTTTATGTGGGAGGTAGCGACTATGAGTTGATGAGTCCGATGAGCTTCGATCTGTAATTTTCTAAGCTGTTTCTTTTCATCGATTTACATGTAAATGCTGCGGCAAATTGTAAGCTTATTGGAAATTGGTCAATGATTTGAGGATTTTTTACGGACCCCGTCTGACTGCTACTCTTAAACCTGTCTAGTAACATCAGTAGACTGTAATTTAGCTTTCAATAAATTCAACATACACGTTTTTGCATTCACTAAGTACATGCATTTTTCGCTTTATGTGGTTGTGGCATTGTTTTTAACGATCGATTTAAACGGTTATTGTAAATAACTGTTATCCTGTTTACATTTGACGGTTATTGGAAACTGTAAACGTTATTTAATTTCGGAATATCGGATATGGATGAAATGGGTCAGAATATGCTAACACGAGTTGTATACTTTTACAAAATCGGGACTGGTAGAGTCGGCGCCGAGTACAAAAAAGCTCACGATGACTACGAATACAGTGCGTATAATAGGCCAATGTTAGCCGAGTGGGAGGTACCTCGACTATCAATCTGATGGTCATGGGTTCGAATCCCGGCGTGCATCAATGGAAAAAATTATATGCGTATCAAAAATACGTGCTCAAAACGGTGAAGGAAAACATCGCGAGGAAACCAGTTAGTATTCTTATAAGCGGCGATGGGCTTGCAACCTGTCACGTATGGAATGCTTACTACTGAAAATGTGGGCATGTGTCAAATATAATGTTTGGACGTGCCTCTGACTACCCCCACTAGACATCTTCAAAGGATCTAAGAGTCTGGAGATCTGAGAGGATGTCTACCGTACTTGGGGATTACAGTCGTGATCCTATTTTTTTTAATAGTCAGTTTATTGTCTTTGGACTGGACTTACCCGAGTGTTTAATCCTACTAATAATATAAATGCGAAAGTTTGTGAGTGGTTGTGTGTGTTTGTTACTCTTTCACGCAAAAACTACTAAACGGATTTAGATGAAACTTTACAGTAAAATAGCTTATACATCAGAATAACACACAGGCTACTTTTTATCCAGGTACCACCTGGCGAGCAGCTAGTTGTAGGTATATGGCTACCGTGTTTGCCTTGTAGATTCGAATGTCAAGTGTTCGAGTCTCGATCACGCATGAATGGATTTTATTTATATGCGCATCAATATCAGCTCAGAATAGTGAACGAAAACATCGTAAGGATCCAGTTAGTACTCTTATAAGCAGCAATGAGCTTGGAATCTGTCACGTAATACTAACTACCTAATGCAACATGCATGTGCCAAAAATCTTTCTTTAACTCCGACCTAAGACCATCTAAGACTTTTTCAAAATGTAAAGTGCCTGGAGATCTTAGTTAGAAGATGTCTATAACTTCTAAGGATGAAGTCATGAGCTTTATATTGCTCTAATTGTATAAGGCAAACTCGTCATTAGATGGCCACCGCGTCGAGGGTTTTTGCTCATTTTTCTCTAAAATGAGTTGGTTAGCCAGCGCCTGCTCTGAACACTGACACGCTGGTATAGGACAATTCGCATTCCACGAACCTCTAGGAATGGAGTTCCTACAGGCGCAGAGGTGATACTGCGACGTGGCGCGTCCCCGGGCTGCGGATAGGGGTAGCCGGTACCGAGTTCGGTACCGGTAACCGGTGTGTTGTTGCACACCGGCGCGGACAAAACACGAAGATAGGGAGGTAGGTGGGGGGCGGGGAAGGCTTCTCCGCGCGTCCCTTTGATTAGCAAAGGGCGCAGTGGATGAAGCAGGACGTGCTCGGTGAGCAACAGCCAACCGAGTAGGGAATAGAGGGGGTGCTCTATTGCCAGCGTCCAGGGATAGGCTAGATGAGGGATGAAAGAAGCTAGATGATGGAAAGAAGATGAGGGATGATGGGCCGTCTTCCTGAAAATGGTTTGAAATTGGTGTGCCATGGCACCAGTTGCACGATTGTAGGGAGGGAGGCCACAGTGTGAGAGATGAGGGAATGGGTTCTCTTCCTGAAAGTCGGGACGAGTTGGTCCCATGGCACCAGTTGCACGATTAGTAGGGAGTGAGGCCACAGTGTGAGAGATGAGGGAATGGGTTCTCTTCCTGAAAGTCGGGTAGGTGTCTTGGCTTGTTGATCGTGGTCTTCGCGCACATGATCGACTTGCCTTGACGCCAATTGCCCGATTAGTAGGGAGTGAGGCCAACCAAGTGGGTGGGGTTAGAACACGGCTGATCCCACCCAGGGAGGGGCCCCCGCGACGGGGCACAGACTGGCGGCTTGGTGACTTCATCGTGGTTTTGGGCGATGCACTTGCCTAGCTGCCAGTTATTAGGAAGGTAGTGAGGCCTCTTATAGGCCTCCGTATGAAAGGGAATGGACGAAGCGTGGAAGGCATGTCGAGAGTGACGAAACGTGTCGATCAGGGGTGCCCGGCACACCACCTGACGACACACTTGTCATCTCTTCGGCGGAGTGAAAGGGATGGGAATGTGAGGTGATGGATGCAAGACGGGAATGGAGAGGAAGAAAACCTCAGTAAAAAATTACCAGCGGCAGGAGATCTGAGAGTGATGGGACGGTGTACGCACCGTCTCCGCAACTCTCCTCCTCATGGCGATCATGTGATTTGCCGGGAGCGAGGCCGCCGAGTGGGATCTTTTTGATCCCACTCTGGGATGGAGGGGAGGCGACAGTGGGTGCCTGCCCTACCGGGATGGTGACTGGTGGCCGTTCTGGCTTTTGGCCTTGCCACCAGTCGTGGAGCGGAGTTCGGCTTTGCCGACTCTGCTGTTTGGGTCCGTGAGTGGCTGAGGTGGGGGCTTCGGCTGCTCGCTTGTGGACCCCGGGAGGGCGATGGCACTTAAGTTAGTGCTGTCGTGAGCTCCGCGTACGTAGTGCGCGGGACCGGACGTGGCAGTGGGTGTCATTCCCGGGACGATGCTCCTAGCAACGATGCGAGAGGGGCACCGGTGCGTTCCGTATGGAGATCCCGGAGCCCCTCGACATGCATTGAGGCTGGCCATCGGGCGTTTTAGTGAGTCGTCGAGCGCAGAGTGCTTGACAACCTCACATAACCTAGTTTGCCGCCCCTGGGCAAACTAGGTATCTGGTTGCAGATTTTACCGCCCGTAAAGCAAAAAAAAAAAAAAAAAAGGACAATTCGCATTGTGCACGTCCGCCACAATATAATATTTTACGATTACGGGTGATCATTAAAAATGCTGTAAAATTGATTTATTGTGAGGCCGAGTGATTGCGTCGATATTTCGAGCGACGGCTAAAATTGTAAAGCTCAACGGACAGTCGTTCATTTGTTAATTTTGAACGCAGCACTCATATTTACTGGCCGTAAATATTACGGCAATAAAACGTCCGGAATATACTCTTAAAAATATTTTACTTCCCCGCGGGGAGTTTTCGTGCGCGGCTGTAAAATTCGGACTTCATTATGTGAGTTTTAATTATGCTTCTGTTTTAGTTTAAAGCTTACAAGTTAGTATTAATGCGAGTTAATTTGACGTTTTCCACTGAACAACTGCCCTGAGCGTTTAGCTGCTAAGTCATTCGGTCGTAACAACGTAATATTGTAAAAATATTGCCAAAACTAAACAGGACAACAGAGCTGACGAAAGCGGAATTCACATTCAAAGTTTATGTTTATCCGTCTCATTTAAAAAGTTTAGTATCGAGTTTTGTATCAAGAATGTCTACTTTACAATAAACCATGGCTATTCAACCAGCAATAAACGTTCTGTTACATCGGGCCTATATCGGATTGTCGCGCTTGACACAGATAGTGTAAAAGTCACTTCGATGCATCGTGTAGAGGAAAAATAATAGAGGGACTGTGAGCATATTGTTGGCTATACACGGCGAGAGCCATTGAGCCTTTCCAATCAAAATCCTCAATACGATCGACATGTCAAAAAGCCATGGCAGTCACAATATCTCTGCTTTCTGCGTTGTAGGCTGTGGTTCAATTCCCACCCAGTTCGAACATTTGCGCTAATGATTTTTGTTCTGTGACCGGGTGCTATCATTGTAAGAAGGTATCTACTATGTACTCGAAACGAAAAAAAAATATATAGGAACACAACTGTAATCCCTAAGTATCTACATTCTCTCAGATCTTCAAGCACTTAGATCCTCGAATATGTGTGAAGGAAGGGAGTCGAAGCACGTCCAAACATTACATTTTGGCACAAGCCCAAGTAGGTAATGTATAATTTTCTTTATACCATACCTACTTTAAAAAGCTTATTTTATTCACGCAAAACAGTGAATAAAAAGGCCTTTTATTCACTGTTTTGTTTTTATTCACTATTTTGGTGTTTGAATTTGGAACACAAAATATATCCAGTCTCTATTTCAATGCTTACACAAACTCCTTGCGCTGAGATTCGAAATTCAAAACTCTTTGGTGCAAATAAATTCTCGAGATTTGATTGGTCGATATTTGCGACAAGGAGTTTGGCATTAGATTAAATAAATATTCTCGTAGTCATGGTATAAAGTATAGTATGCAACTCCTGAATAAAGTACGAATTTATATCGAGGGCCATGAATCACTCGCGTCGTTCAGGATTCTAACAGTTGAATCACTCGCTGCGCTCGTGATTCAATCATTAGAATCCTTCACTTGCTCGTGACTCATCTACGGCCCTCGCTTTAAATCCGTCCTTTATTCACTAGTTGCATAATATACTATTTTTATTTATGATTTTAGTACATAAGTATTCTATTAGTTATCTGGCTTCATGATACAAGCTTTGCTTAGATTGGGGCTAGATAGCGATGTGTAAAATGTTAATCAATATTTATTTATTTAGTTTTAAATGATGCCTGCCTACGCTCAATGCGCTCTACTATATTTCCTCTCGTCCCGTGTTCACCATCGCCTGTCCGTTCTTGCGATCGCTTGTTTTAATCCAAGGCAGCTTTATGAGGTCATAAATAACTGGACGATCTGTCTCGAGTCCTTTGCGAAAATCTCATTTTGTCTCGATTGCGCGACTGTTGTGTGTGATACATTTCACTTCAACTTATAAAACAAATAATCAACCAACGGTCATTCATATTGATGACCTCAGACTAGAATTCTCTGTTCTAAAAAAAATTCTAAATTACCATGGTTGGTACTAAAAGCGAACTTACACGCGCCTAAAACACACTCAAGCTGTATTTGTGGGGACTTTCAAACGGTTTGCAAATTGCTACTAATAACTAGGTTTTAGATAAGTATGACTCCTTCATATGCTCATAACTATCTAGCGTTTGTTAAGAACTAAAAACACTGTATTATAAAAACTTAATCTAAGTATTTGATATCATGATACGGAAGAGCTAGGTCTCCTAACACAAGTATTTTCATGTTTAAATGAAGACCTCAAACACTGTTATATTTACAGTTATTACATAAAACATTGGTTAAAAAAAAGTTTACTGGGCTAAATAACGATTTTAGTTTCATTTCGCTCCTATGACAAGTATTTTTTACTTAAAAGGAGATCTCATCATCTATAATATAAAACCCTAAAAATGAATCGCTGAATGTGTTGCTAAGCGCAAATCTCGAGAGCAGCTGAACCGATTTCGCTAATTCTTTTTTTGTTGTATTTGTTATTATCAGGAGAAGGTATTTATGGAAAAAAATGAATTTGACAGGACAAGCTAGGAGAGCTAGTTGTTAATAATATTGTACTTTTGGAAACGCAATAAAAACATTTATTATTTTTATTTAGTTAGCAGACTAAACCTTACTATCATAAAATTAGGAAATTGCACACTTATTCGCAGTACGGCCTGAAGTATAGAGGTTTTGTCTGCACACAATTTTAGATTTAACTGTAATGTCGCTTGTCGACTCTTGTGTGTAGGTGTATTGTATTAAGATACTTCAGTCGACATATCCACAGGCTAAAAGAACTGAGGGTGAGCAAAGCTGTGAATCGTCGATAATAACGTGATATGCAAATGTACGGTAAATATTTAAAAAAAAAAAAAAATATATTAAAAATGGGATCACGAATGTAATCCCCAAGTACGGTAGACATCCTCTCAGATCACCAGGCGCTTAGATCCTTAAACATGTCTAGAAGGGGTAGTCAGAGGCACGTCCAAACATTATATTTGACACGTGCCCACATTTTTCAGTAGTTAGCATTCCATACGTTACAGGTTGTAAGCCCATCGCCGCTTATAAGAATATTAACTGGTTTCCTCACGATGTTTTTCTTCATCGTTTTGAGCACGTGTTTTAATGCGCATATAAATCTATCGAACAGAAAAATCCATTGATGCATGCCAGGACCTTCGAAATGAATGTCGAGGTAGGTTTTTGATTTGGTTTTTTGAAATTTGATCTGTCAAAAATCATTTGCAGTGTGACAAATTCACAAATAAATCAAACGAAATTACCAACGAGATGAACAACAAGGTTCGTCCCTCAGTTTTCGCTAGGTACTTCAGGTTGAGGGTCGTCTTGGATACCTTTTCTATGCAGCTCTTTGAGCAATAGCTCAAGCCAAAACTTTCTTGAAATTGTTAGACCAACCTGCCTTTTACTCTTAAACGGTCGTTACGAATTCTGAGCTCGCCAAATACAGCTACGTAAAATCGGTCGTAAGGCTCATCGCCCACACGAGCTAGAGTCGAGGTGGCGTCGAGGCGGAGTCGCGGCACGGGTAAGGTGGAGGCAGCTCGGATTCGAGGCGAGGGCGAAAGCCTCTAGCTCTAGTGGGCGATGCGCCTTATGCCGGGGTCCCACGGCCCGCGTTTTCACGCGCCAGACCGCGCCAAGGCGGACGACGCGCCGTGGGAACGATGCATCCGTGGTGGCCCGTGCTCGGAACGCTCTGTACGCGACGTGTTGGACGCACACAGGCGGAGCGTCATCCGGCGCGGCCCGTCGTTTTACGCGCCGTGGGACCCCGGCTTTAGAGGTCAACAGTCCTCAAACCCTTGCATCAATGTCAAACAGAATTGCAATGTTTGTCTACGCATTCCTCATGCTTACAAATACCAAGTCAAAAGCCTCAGTATTCATTCGACATCCATCGCTCAAGCAGTAATTGTGTGTACATGTAAATTGCGTTCATTAGCTACTTGACTATATTTACCTTTGTTCTGTAGCCAGAATGCGCCGCTGGATAATTAGAAGGGTAAATTGAATAAGTTGAGATTGCATCGCGTAGCATTGTAAGTGGAATGTCGATGGGCAGATCGGTAGATATTATCATCATTATCAGCAGCCGGAAGACGTCTGGACACAGGCCGGTTGCGTTGCATGTACATGTTTCAGGGTTCCCTACCCAAAGGTTAAAAACGGAACTCTATTACTAAGACTTCGCTGTCCTAAACGCCTGTCCGTATGTCACCAGGCTGTATCTCATGAACCGTGATAGCTAGACAGTTGACATTTTCACAGATGATGTATTTCTGTTGCCGCTATAACAACAAACTAAGAAAAAAATAAAATCAATATTGAAGTGGCAAAAAAATCCCATTTTTCCGACTCGCCCTTGCCCGGAATTTAAATTCTGTGTGAAAGATAATATTGTAAGGTATTGTACCTATAGGTGTGTACTGAGATGAGGCATAGGAGAGTATGGAAGAAAAAAACATGTTGCGCCAATTCATACAAAAGCGGAAAGAAACGAGAGTGAGTAATAAACAACAAATTCTCTGTATTCTATAAAGTACCTACCTTGTTTAAATAACTTCCCGTGGCTCATAAAAGGCTGTCCATTCACTCGTAAACATCACCAGGTTCCGCACTTAGATTCCATTTGGTTTACGATCAGGATAACTTTACCTTCAAAAGCCTTAAATACATCCTAAGCACCCAGTCAATTAAAGAGAAAGTAGTAAACAAAACCGGCCACGTGCGAGTCGGACTTGCGCTTACGAAGGATTCCGTACCATTGTATAATAAACGACAAAAAAACACGTTTGGTGTATGGGAGTCCCACTTAAATATTTATTTTATTCTGTTTTTAGTATTTGTTGTTATAGCGACAACAGAAATACATCATCTGTGAAAATTACAACTGTCTACTATCACGCTTCATGAAATACATCCTTGTGACAGACGGACAGCGAAATCTTAGTACTAGTGTCCCGCTTTTTTATCCTTTGGGTACGGAATCCTAAAAATAGTAAATTTAAGTTTATCTTATCCGAAACAGGGCACTAACGATGCACTTAAAACCAGAGCGCATAACTTTATGAATACAACTGTAATAAAAGCCGCAATGATATTATGGTGTTATTATACAAACAAGACATTCCGACTCTAAAAATGCTCCTACACGAGCAACTGTTAGCAATTATTGCACGGTAACACAGCGGAATCATATCGGCAGCCAATTGTTCCGGTATTTTTTGCTCTTCACTTCTACATCATACGGGTCTCCTAATTTATGCGTCGCGATTTTGCCTTTCTGCAATGTGTAAGCAGTTTTGGGTCAGTTTCGTTTCGAAAAGTATACACTTCAATAAAAACCTATTATAAATATTCTGAATCTCAGATCGGTTCCAACGATTTTTATGAAATTTAGTATGCTGGGAGTGATAAATCGATCTAGCTAGGCTTAATTTTTAATAAACGTCATTTTATCCGTGTTTCCGGGTTTTGAAATACCGAGCAATGCTCGGTCATCCAGGTACTATTAATTATTACTAGTTGGAACCCTCGCGACTTCGTTAACGTGCACTTATTTTAAAATAGTCTTTAACCCCCGTTGCACCGTTAGGGGTTGAATTTTGGGAATTCCTTTCTACACATCAAAAGGAATACGCCCTCCAACAATCAAGTTTCTATGACCAGGGGCCGTACTACAATCTGCAGTATTACTCACGGTGCGAAAGTGACAACGCCATACGTGTTCGTATAGCGTTGTCACTTTCGCTCAAAGTAACACTACTGCTTTAGTACTTTAGAGATGTATGGCTCCAGACTAGTATTTACATGTATCTATGGTTGTGACGTCAAATCGTTATATTGTTGCCGTTTATGGAGCAATTCAATAGCACGTGTAGAAGCATTACACTGAATGGTGGCTTTACCTTATAACAAGGCGAGGTTTAATTGGCGTGTGATAAAAATGTCATAAATTAGTCTAATTATCTAAATGTTTTTGGAATTGCATTGTTTGAAGGAGTTCACTTACTTGATGGGTCATATAACATAATTATAAAAAAATAAATAGGATCACGACTGTAATCCCCAAGTACGGTAGACATTCTCTCAGATCTTCAGACGCTTAGATCCTTTGAAGATGTCTAGTGGGGGCAGTCAGAGGTACGTCCAAACATTATATTTGGCACATGCCACATTTTGCAGTAGTTAGCATTCCATACGTGACAGATTGCAAGACCATCGCCGCCTATAAGAACACTAACTGGTTTCCTCACGATGTTTTCCTTCACCGTTGTTAGCTCGTGTTTTTGATACGCATATAAATTTTCGAACAGAAAAATCCATTGATGCACGCCGGGATTCGAACCCACGACCTTTAAATTGAAAGTCGGTTACATTCCAATCGGCTAATACGGCTAATGATAAACATAATTATTCCTTATTACTTCTATTACATCCTATTAGCAAGGCTAGCGTCAGTCCAAGCTATAGCGGAAAATGTCAAAATCTGCAAAGACTTTGACCATTAGATACCATATTAATTCGGTAGACATACTCTCAAATCTCAAGGCGCTTAGATCCTTGAATATGTCTAAAAGGGGTAGTCAGAGGCACGACCAAACATTACTTTTGACACATGCCTACATTTTGCAGTAGTTTTCATTCCATACGTGACAGGTTGCAAGCCCTGTCACGTATGGAATTCCATTCCATTCATATTCATTTTATGTTTTTATAGTCTTATGGAACTATTATATACCTTATAGACAGCATGCGTACATATTTAGTTTTATATAAAGAACATAAGCACCAGTTTATACGAATAAAAATGACTTTAAGCCCAAATTAAATCCTTAATTTGAAATCAAACCGAATAAGCTTCCAATGAAATTGACAGCCAGATTAATCGATGTTGCAAATGAACTTTATTCCGTTCCGTTTTAATTCTCCTTGATTGTTCATCTCCCTTCAACGTCTATCGGAAGAATTTACAGACGCATCGTTCATACATCACAGCTGTGGACAACAACACGGCCCGAACAATACCGACGAAATTACATGCGGTCAATAATGAACACGGCAAATAAATACTTTCAACTGACATTTTGTTATATTTTTTGTCGTTTTTCGACTAAAGACAAAGGCCATAACCGCCCACAGTCAGACGAAGGGCGCCCAAAATTATTACGGAGATCACATTTTGTAGCATTCTCGACTAATGATTTCGAAAGATACCCACCCCTTGAATGTAAGCGACCCCGCCCCCCCAATGAATTGAAATACTACTCTGTGTTTTTCGGTTTATTTATTAATTGTTGTTTTTAGGGTTCCGTGCCCAAAGGGTAAAAACGGGAACCTATTACTAAGACTTCGCTGTCCGTCTGTCTGTCACAGGGCTGTATCTCATAAACCGTGATAGCTAGACACTTGAAGTTTTAACAGATTATGTATTTCTGCTGCTGCTCTAACAACAAATACTAAAAACAGAATAAAATAAATATTTAAAGGGGGCTCCCATACAACAAACATGATTTTGCCGTTTTTATAGGTATTGGTGCGGAACCCTTCGTGCGCGAGTCTGACTTGTACTTGGCCGGTTTTTTAGCGGTTGGTGGCCAAATTGGGCGAAAATAATTTTAATTTTGAGAATTAAAATACTAATACGATTAAAACTGGTCGGCTAAGAGGTATTGATGTTGAATGTCGTTAATTACTAGAATCCTACTTATTAATATAGATGCTAAAGTTTAAAATGTTATTAGTCACTAAAACACGGAACCACCTTTTGAATCCATTATGATAGTAGAGGTGATAAACCAATACCTGTACAAACACTGGTTTTTTAGAGTTCCGAAGTCCGACAAGAAACCATTATAGTTTCACCATGTCTTTATGTATGTCTGTCTTTCCGTAGTCTATAAAATTATAATAAAAATACCAATATTGTTGGATAATATTCGATATTAAAATAATGGATGATATCCTATCCTATAGCTATAGTTTGCTTTAGCTATATTTGACGATTCTAAATGATCCAAGTGATTTCAATGAATAAACGCTATTTTGATTTTGATTTTGATTTTGATATTTTAGATATATATAGTAAAACATTAGTCTTATTAACTTTTTCAATGTCATCATAGTATACTTTCAATCCTACTAATATTATAAATGAAATTTGACAGGACAACGTCTGTCACGGTCGGCTAGTATTATAAATGCGAAAGTTTGTGAGTGGGTGTGTGTGTGTGTTTGTTACTGTTTCACGCAAAAACTACTGAACAGATTAAAATGAAACTTTACAGTAATATAGCTTATACATCGAAATAACACATTAGACTACTTTTTATCCTGGTACCAACCGTGCGAAGTCGGGACGATCAGCTAGTACCTATATACTATTATCGCAGTTCAACTTAATTTTAACTATCCCATTGTAGAGTCAAAAGCAATATTATCGCATTGACTTCAGAACCCTTCACTGCGCATGATTACATGCGCTTAGCCATTATTCCAATAGACATAATGCGAGCCAAGCAGTGAGCGGATGCTAATAATTCAAAATCAGTTATAAATGATATTTGCAGCGTGGATAGACGCACCAATTAAATTTTATGAGCACAAGAACTATAATATGTTAATAGAGTTATTCGATTTGAGCATCGAATATTGGGTACGCATGCTTTGACATTATGTGGTCACGCCACATCTAAATCTTGGTGAAACCTGTCAGACTCTCCCACACAATGCAAGAAATAGACTGACAATGCGAGGAATTAAGCATAATTTATGGCATTTTACGCCAAATTCGCTTACAAAACTGATATATGTGTATTGTAGGATTTAAAACATGAACAAGATAGTATCGATTTATAGCTGACTTTCCAATAATCGTATACAGTAGCTGGTTTAATAAAACAGTCGTGACTTTGAAATATCATGAAATGTTCCGCTATGAAATCATTCAAAGCAAATTCGAAGCGATATGTGAATCACGATGTTATAGTTATTTCTATTCTCACTTCTTTTATATTATCAACTATGAATGTAAGTATAGGTTTGATATCCTACTAATATTAAAATTGCGAAAGTTTGTGAGGATGTTTTTATGTTTTTTTTTCAAACTACCACATGTTTTTGGATGAGACATAGAATATTCATAGCCTATAGGCTATACCCTACCCAGGGTATACCCTGGAATAGCATATAGGCTGCTTTTTACCCGTGTACCACGCTAGCTAAATCACGGGTTGAAATTACTAATATTATATTTTGAACATAAGTAGGCATCTTTATCTATCTAGATTGGGCTGTAAATTGGTGGGGAGGTAGCTTAGAACCAGGAGACGAACATAGGATAGGGAACAGGGACGAGAACGGGAGTTGATTCTAATGCGATACGAAGTTCCCCTGTTGCATTCGTTTCATAGGTTGTTATCATATGTCTTTCTGTTAACATTGAAGTAACAAAAAAGTTTACAGACATCTTAGCCAAAGTGCATTGGATCGTTCTCTCTATTGTCAATGTCAAATGTCAACGCAACAATCGTAAATGCTGCCATTGATTACAATCGCATTTTTATTTGGCAACATTCTCCCATTCGCAATAATGGCTATCAAACACAGTAGGTGTGTGTCCATCGCTATACAGTCAAAGGTCACAATTCATTTGATTCAAACCAGGTATTTGAAATATAGGATATGGTATAAAAACTATATGTAAAAATACATTGTTGGTTTTGGAAAGATTTGAGATGAAGTACCTATTATGTTATCATGTTGTGTTTTACTACATCCTACGAAAGTTTGCGAGGATGTTTAGATGTTTGTATCTCAATCACGGCCGAACGTCGAAACAAACGGTTTTGGATGAAACTAGAAATATATATAACTTATGCTTTAAAATAACAAATAAGCTACTTTTATCCAGGTACCACGCGAACAAAATCGCGGAAGCTAGTTAATTCTATGTAGTTATATATCCTAGTTATTATCCTTAAATTACGAGCATGTATAAGGAATGTAATGAGAGTGAATGAAACAAAAAAGTATGTCAGAATCGTAGTAAGTGAAAAGCTGTGGTCTCTGTCTAATCCTCTAGGAAACAGGCATGATTTTATGTATGTATGTAACTCGCATTGAAAAACGAAAGATGTGGAGCAGCACGTATTATTTGCCACCTCCAAAGATCTCGTTTAAAAGCTCAATGGCACAACTCACTCGGTCCGATTATTACACAATGATCAAAATTCACGCTTATGAAAGCTGATAGGACGCAATAGATTGAAAACCTTTTCTATTCTCATGTTATTTTTACCAATGCAATAGATTGAAATGTATACGCGTTTATAAAGTACCAATGTGATGGGTTACTTATAATCGTAAATTAGGGTAACAGAATCTTGGTAGAAGGTAATGTACTCGTAAGTATCTGGTATTTGGTGAAATGGGAATATGCATTTTCAAGGGTTCCCAAATAGTTATCTCAGTTTAACTCTTTAGAAGACTTAGTGAATTCCCAAAGAATGTAAAACTCAAGACAAATAAATCCTTCTACTGAAACATATTGTGCTGACCCCACATAAAGTGGGATAAGAGCAAGAAGATGATGATGATGACTTTTGTGAATTTTTATTTGAAATAAACAAAATATTAGAATTTGGAGTTCTTATCGCTTAGTTAAGTAATCGAAAACGTGGTTTGAAATTGCGCACAAGATAAAATGGAAATTGTAATCCAAAAGCCAGAAAGTATTGATATTGATATTAAGACAGGCATCAATCACAGATCCGTGTTGGCCCCGTGGGAGGTGATTCGAATACCGAATGAACGAGTCATTCGGGGTTCGAGTACCAGTTGAACACCAATCGATTTTTATTATCGATAAAAATTACAAGTGTTCAAAACAATGAAGAAAAAAATCGTGAATAAAACCTGTTGGTGTTCTTATAAGCGGCGATACGCCTGCAACCTGCCATTGACAATGCAAAAATGACTACTGATTACGACTAACAACTGCAAAAACGGACGTGCTTATGACTATCCCCCTAAAGCATTTTCAAGGACCTAAGCGCCTGGAGAGCTGAGAGGATGTCCACGTATCGTACTTGGTGATTTACATTTTATTATCATTTATTATAATATTGACAAAGCACTATCCGTTTTTCTGATTGCAGAGATAGTTACTTCAAGATCAATCAATATACTATCAACCACCGTGCACAGCAAATTAAAAATCTGACTCTGTGCGTGACCTGCTTTATCCACTTCTATTATCATTAATATTTAATGTGTATAGAATGAGTTCAGAATCGCTTATAATTATTTTGATTGGAGTTCACTCCGATAATTAATCATTATTTCGCTTGCAATGTCCGGTTTTATTAATCGTAAGGCTTCAATTAAGGCCGATTCACACGATGAAAGTTTTGAAAGCATAAGATCTTTTCAAGGATCCGTCAAAGTCTCAAAGGATGATTTTGAGTGTCAAATGGACAAAGCCAAAATTAATGTTTTTGGGTTTGAAAATTTAGCTGTAAGGATAGGTATCCTACCTTATGTAGTTATGTATTCATTTTTATTTATTTTGATGTAGGTACTCATACCAACGGCTGGTTTAATTATTATATGAAAGCCACTCAATAAATTAGGTTTCTTTAGTTAATTTTATCATCATCATTATTATGATTTACTGCTCTTGTCTCGTTATGTAGGGTTGATGGCACAATATGTTTGTTGTTCAGTAATAATTAAAATACCATATATTTAGTGCTTTTCCTACGACATCATCATATTCTTACCATTGTCCCACATTACGTAGGCTCGGCACAAAATATATTTTTCTTACCTATCCCTCTATCAACACTTCAGTAGTCATCTTATTACTCACTCCTTTCTTCCCCATTATAATCTTAAACACAATTCATCTTTGCAACCGGTCACATATGGAATGCTAACTACTGAAAAATGTTGGCATGTACCAAATGTAATGTTTGGACGTGTCTCTGACCCCCTTTAATCGTTTTCAAGTATTTGAGCTTCAGGAGATCTGAGAAAATGTCTACTGTACCTATTATGGGATTACAGTCGTACTCCTATTTCTTTCTGTTTGTTTTTCAATCCCCCATCTTTTCCAACCTCTTCTTCTATAACCTTACATGCTCTTTTCTACGCCAATTTTCCTATTTTTTTATTTATATCCAAATATATATGACTATTTATATGTATATTATAATTTTATATATATATAGTTACGTTTCTGCAGCTATCTTAAACGAAGGCGCATGAAATGAAATGGAATACATAAAAGAAAAACATACTTAAACGTGCGAGAGGGTGAATCAGAGTTTAAACTCACGTTATCGCAATCGACACAGCGCAAATGTGTTAAAGTGATTAATGTTCGCCGAATCAAATTTGATTATCTCAAAATGCTTCGCGGTGGTTTTAAGTTGGGTTGGACCGTTTCATTGCCGAAACTCCGATAAAAATCGGAAAGAGACACATCAGACCCCTTAAGTTTCAAATGGACTCTACAAAATACTTGTGTTAGTCTTTTAGCTCCAAAATTAGCTTGTTATAAATAACTTCGTAATCATCGAAACTGTTTTTAATATTACTCTTGAGTTTATGTCAATACATACTTTCGCAAGCCTATTTCCTTTTCAAAGGCCATCGGCTGGCCCACGCTAAAGTTGAGCAGTTTAAACCGGATACAGCACGTCCATTGGAACTCAGTGTCAGAGCCTGCCTTTCGGAGTCCGACTGTCCTGTCACATCCCTAGTGTTGGTCGCATAAAACCCGATAAATTGCAAAAGCGTTGTGTGAACGTCCGTTCAACCGTGACAGTAATGAACACGTGATGAAGACAAGGTTTATTAACACCTGACCGGGATGTTACATTACTCAGATGTGATGTTATGATGGTGAAGTCTCAATACGATATATTTGGAATGCAGGATTTTTAAGGAGAAAACATGGAACCCAGATTTTACCCACCAATCCAAATGTTATTCGCTATTTTCGTGTATTTTTTTCACTAACATCAGACTAGCATTAATTTTATCGCATTCAAAAACAAATTTCAACAATTTCTAACGGAAAAATAGCTAGGTTACACGTCAAGGTTCACCTTAAAATATTTATTTTAAAAATATATTTCATTACTTTTTGATGTTCAAAGAACGAGGTTGGATGAATAGATAGCTGAGAAAAGAAGCACTGAGGTTGAAAATCTGCAGTGGTAGGGTAAGCCAAGCGTGTGTCCTTTTGCATTGAGGGCTGTATACAAAGCTTTTGAAGAAACCAGCGGCGGCGGACTAAAATATAATTTTGTGTATCTTAAAAGCCAGAGAATCCTATACAAAATTGAGTTTGGAAAGTTGTATTGCTGTATGAAACAGGATGAAGTTAATCAAAGTTATTAAACATTTCTGCAATACAATATTTAAAGCTGGGCACTTGGTTCAGATGTAATTTGATTGCTGGTAAATGACTGCTGAACTATGTTATTTCTCTTGTTATTTACTCTGTTATTATTTTTCTGGCCTTGTTCTATCAACACCACACGGAAGCTCTACATAGCATTTACAAAAAGAATCGAGAAAAAAAAAATCCTTTTTTTTCTCGATTTCGTTTGTTACTTGATTCTACTAGGCTTGGTCGCTAGGTTGTCATAGATTTATCTACCTTCAAGGACGTTTCACAGTGTTCTTTGTGATTTTATTGAAATAAATACCTTTTGATTTTGACTTAGGATTTTTTTCTACTCCATAACAGTTTTCTATAATATAAAAGAAAGTCGTGTTAGTTACACTATTTTTAACTCAAGAACGGCTGAACCGATTTGGCTGTAAATTGGTGGGGAGGTAGCTTATAACCAGGAGACGGACATAGAATATTTTTTATAACGGGAACGGGAACGGGAGTTAATTCTAAAGCGATACGAAGTTCGTCGGGTTAGCTTGTTATTTGTAATTCGTGGGATGCTAACCCTCGTATTCAAGAACGACACTATGAGAACACGCACCCACAGTGGACGAAATCTTTTTTCATAAAAATCACTTTATGTGTTGTGCGACACTGCATAGTGTGACTAGAGGCACATTGTTGTGTGCCTCTAGCTAAAGTTGAGCTCTAAAGCCACACGGTAGTGTGCGCCATAGTGCCGCTCAACACATAAAGTGATTTTTAAGAAAAAAGATTTCGTCCACTGTGGGTGCGTGTTCTCATAGTGTCGTTCTTGAATACGAGGGTTAGCTAACAGCGAATAATAGCTACATTCTTTAGTAACCAGATAAACTAAAACTGAGCTGTCATCCAAAACATCCAAGTTACTTCAAACTAAGTCATTTCCATTAAATCTTCATAAGTAGTCTTCTGAAGCGGTTTTAAGTGGGTGTTTATTTATCATCTGTGGCGTGATCAAAACCGGTTGCGCATCTAACGACAACTAGTCCCAACAAACTCCCTTATTATTTTGCTCCAAAGGACGCTCTAAATATGTAAAAACCGGCCAAGCGCGAGTCGAACACGCGCACGAAGGGTTCCGTACCGTTATTTATAAAAATCGGCAAAAAACACGTTTGTTGTATGGGAGCTCCGCTTAAATATTTATTTTATTTTGTTTTTAATATTTGTTGTTATAGCGGCAACAGATATACGTCATCTGTGAATATTTCAACTGTCTAGCTACCACGGTTCATGATAGACAGACAGACGGACAGCGAAGTCTTAGTAATAGGGTCTCGTTTATACCCTTTGGTTACGAAACCCTAAAAACCCGTCCGCTCCGACTTCGCACGGTACTAATGAAGATTATAGGCGAATTTTTGATACCTTTGGTTATTATTACTATTTTCATGGATATTTCCATTTTTTTTAAATTATATATAACCTATGTATGTTACTTGCTGGTAATGTAGTTTTTGATAGGTGAAATATTTTATTAAATTGGTCTAGTAGTTTTTAGGGTTCCGTACCCAAAGGATAAAAACGGGACCTTATTAATAAGACTTTGCTGTCCGTCTGTCTTTCACAGGGTTGTATCTCATGAACCGTGATAGCTAAACAGTTGAAATTTTCACAGATGATGTATATCTATTGTCGCTATAACAAAAAATACTAAAAACAGAATAAAATAAATATTTAAGTTTGGCACCCATACAACAAACGTGGTTTTACACGTTTTGAATAGATAGGTACGTAACCCTTCGTGCGCGAGTCCGACTCGCACTTGGCCGGTTTTTTAGGTTATCCATTACAAACCAAAATACAAATTTTACCTCTTTAATAGTAGAGTAGATATGGAATTGGTGCTTTTACCACACACAGTAACCCTCGTATTCAAGAACGACACTATGAGAACACGCACCCACAGTGGACGAAATAATTTTTCATAAACATCACTTTATGTGTTGAGCGGCACTATGGCGCACGCTACCGTGTACCTTTAGAGCTCAACTTTGGCTAGAGGCACACGACAATGTGCCTCTAGTCACACTATGCAGTGTCGTACAACACATAAAGTGATGTTTATGAAAAAAGATTTCGTCCACTGTGGGTGCGTGTTCTCATAGTGTCGTTCTTGAATACGATGGTTAGGCTCTATCTTTTTAATTATACCGTAAATTTGTTGGATATCAAGATAGAGCAGTAATAGCCATCGGTTTATAGTAAACAGGACTACTTACTTGGTAGTTTAATGATAACAATAATTATACACATAGGTGATTTTCGTTCCCAGGTAGTTTGGATACATAATTACACTATATGTTTACGATCTCGGTGGCATAGTGGGCGAGTGTCTGACTGAGACTCAAAAGCGGTTTAGGTTTCTGGGGCGAGACAAATGTTTGCATGATCTGCAAATATTTGTTCTGGGACTGGGTGTTGTGTTGTGGTATCATTGTTTCTACTCATAGTTGATACTCATCTTTTAAGCAAATTTTATCGAAATAAAATTCGGTTCAGCAGGTGATCGAGTAACAAAAAAACACACAAATGTATATTGATGTGTTAAATACATAAAACACACCAATAAGTACTTTTGATAATAGGTATATTGAGATTCTTATAACTGCTTTTTTAAAACATAATGTTCTTCTCAATAATGTTACAAAACTGTAGGTATCTTTGGTTACAATAGCCGGAAGTAATATCGAATAGCAAATATGAAATAAACTATGAAAAATATTATCATAACGAATTGCCGGGAGCCTCCGTTTAATTAATATTTATTCTATATTTCAAATCAAAGAGTTCCGCAAAAATAACTAATCGAAATGAAGTTATTATCCCTTGATTAATTTAAATCTTGTTCTATAAACATTCATAAACATTTGGTAATTATACGTGTAACGGAACGTAATCACAGTGGAATTAGAAGTCGTTGGTTTACTTTGATACAGTGTATTGAATAGCAGAAGGGAAGTTTTTAAACCGCCATTTCAGTTCTGTCATATTTTACTATCTATTTTTATAGTTTTTTTTTTTTTTTTTTTTTTTTTTTTTTTTTTTTTTTTTTATTTATCATATAAACGTTTTACAAGAATAAATAGAATAATATAGCACAATAAGAAACCACTAAGGTTTGTAAAAAAAAAAGTGCTAAATACGAAATAAGTTAAGATAAGTAATAAGTTAAAATTGGAACTGTGCTTAACCATACCTTCGGAAGAGGGAGTTGATGTCTGCGACACAGTTTTTATACTTCTGTTAATGTCATCGTTTTCTTAATTTTAATGTGCTATAGTTGTTTTTGGTTTTAAATAAATTAAATTAAATTGATTGAATTTGATGAACATGTAATTCAATCTCAAAGTAGTTTTTGACATCTGAGGTTTTCATTAGTCACTTTTTTTTTACATTTGTGAATAAACTTTGTAATAGTTGTAATCAATATTGTATTTTATAATTTTCATTACATATTACTAATTATTTACAAAATAAGAAGAAAACGTCGAGCTTTTTAAATATCCTTGCAAAAAGTTAAATAGTATTACATAAAATTTTGATTAAAACGAATTAAAATGTAGCTGTACACATAATGATTTAGAAAACAGAATGATGCACGAAACTACTTATTGCTCAAAAGCATTGCTTTTGATAAGTTTTACAAGAAATTGTCTAGAAGCTGACACTCGCCTCCAACATAATATAAAACTGGTTGTATGAGTTGGTGTTGTCACAAAACTTGTCTTACTGCTCTTGCTGAACTGTGGCATAAACGGGCGTGTAATTTGGACGGAAACGTAGAAAAAGTTAATAATTATTAGGAGTGGAGATATAATAACGAATCATTATTATCATTACCATTCTGTGTAGGGTTCCGCTAATGAAGAGACTGAGAACGGAATGGCAAAATGTTACTCATTGTATTTTTTATTCTTATGAGTTTAACTTTTAACTTCTGGAATATAAACTCTTTGTATGTACCTTTGTATTGTTTATGGTTTGTTATCTTAGTCGTCATCGTTAACTACAGCTAACTTTTTAATTTACAATGTTTGCACTGTTTTTTGGAGTGAAACTTCTAAAGAATATAATCCGTTTCATAAACTGATTTTTTTTTTGTAAATAAAATAATGTCAATGTCAAAGTGTAATTTCAGTAGTTCTCAAACATTTTTCAATTGTGTAAAATATTCGACCTGTAGGTATGTAATATAATTATGTATTACTAGCTGTGCCTCGCGGTTTCACTCGCGTAAAACATCAAGAAATCGCTAATAATTAGCCATTACCCAGAGAAATACTTTCCAGTATTAGGTTTTTTTTTGTCACGAAAAAACGTTACGGTCGCGTGGAGGGGGTAAACGATATATCTCGTGGTGAGAGGGTTTCACTTCTACTATGTGTCCTAGCACACATTTTTTTTGTAGTTTTATGTAGTTTACGTACCTAGTTATAAGTGGTTGTGATTGTAAGGTGGCGGTTTTATTTGAATTAAATCAATTTTGATAGAGAAGAAAGAGAAAACATCTAATGGCATTCAATACAAAAGCGGGATAATTATCCTCTATTTAAAAAAAAAAGTAAATAAGTGATCTATCAGTAATCTGGTTCTCATAGTACAAGCTTTGCTTATTTTGGGGCTTGATGGCACTGTGTGAAATGTCCACCAATATTTATTTATTAGTTAGCTGCAAAATATATGTGAACTAGGCCAAGGATGTTGGAGTATTATATCTTTTTGTACAACAACAAAGAATTACGCAAACCAGCAACAAACCACAGGGGATGCAAGCCCCTATACCAGTTCATTGCACCACAAGCTTTTAATACCTCTAATTACTAAATCCTATTCAAAAAGTCTACCGATGTAGAATAGAAACTTCTTTTACACATGATGGGATGGGCAACATCCACAGAATAGATATCGTATTTGTAAAGAATAGTTCCTTCACCAAATACTACAAATGAGGAAACTTAGAGTAAAAATAGCAAGCTGTGAACTAGGGTATGAACCTAGGTCTATTTAAAAGACATGATTGCACATTTTGTAGATGTGAAAGTAGAACTTTCTGAGAGCTATATAAGAACATGTATTGTTTTGCCAAGTCATATTTAATTTTTAACCGACATAAAACGGAAGTTATCAGGTCGACACGTGTTGCTCTTTTATGTATTTCCACCTACATATTGACCTGGTAATTCGATTTAGATGGTTTAATTATTATGTAGAGAATAGTCCAAAGTTGATCCCATTTAAATTGTATTTAAGCAGGACTAAAAAAAAACTAATATCGTCTCTTGACTTTTCGATTCGTTGAAACATATTCTTCAGTTTTCTTTTTAGTTTTCAAAACGTAATTATGTAATTAAATGCTTCGTCGCAAAATTTTACTCTTGTGTTTCTTCTATTTTTTCCGGCCCATATGTCGTCATATTTCTTGTACCTCATTAAAATAAGCATCAGGTAAAACGTGAGCCTATTGTTCGGGTTTTTTTTTCGGAAATACAAACAGTGTTCAAATTCGATTGCTACCTGCGTTAGAGTGAGGATTTCGGGATTTTGTGTTTTGGAAAAAAACTTGATGCTCACCGCAAACATTGTTTTTATGACGTTACGATCTCCAAACGATTTGCAGGAGTTGTAAACGTACTGCATAACATTAAAAAAAAAGTGAAATGTATGCTGGGGCACATAGTAGAAGTCAAACCCTCTCACCACGCGATATATCGTCTACCCAATCCAAGAAGTTTCATTTCAATAAAGTTTTTTTATTAATGTAATATAAGTTTTATATGGTAATCAAACGATTGACTAAAGTAACAAGAATGGCTACAAAGGCAATGCTTATTTACTTTTAAAATGATCGATTTCTAATGATAATTTCCTAGGTTCCGAGTACTTACAAAGATCAGAAATCAATTTTCGTATATATCTTCTTTATGAGTCGAAAGAAACCATCAATGAAAGTCTATAAATAAATAATAAGGTCTATAAACTCCAATTCGTGTTCTAATGACAGTAAACGATCTTGAAATTACTAACAGTTATAGTCGTAAATTGCCTTTAATTGCAGCATGTTTTATGGTGGGCTTTTAAAGAAAATGTTTGTGATCTCTGCTCTCACGCGGCGGGAATCACAAAAATAACAAAATTTATTTTGGAGGGGCATCTTTGTTGCACGGTTCGCGTCTGCTAAAGCTCAATTTGGTTAAGCGCGCTACATTGCTGCTTTGCCTCCAACACAAATAAAATCTGCCGTGAAAAAGTGTAATGTAAACCATATGATTAATAGCCAGAAAATTGTCGTAATAAATCTCGAGATCGGCTGGCGAATGTTCAGACGACGTCATATGGCGTTCGGTGCGATCACTTCTTTGTTTATGAGATTGTTAAAAAATTAAGTTGATTTTTGCATTGTTTAGTTTTTAGGGCAGCCAATAATTTTATTAATGATCGGTTACATGACAGTGACTTGGGCAGAATTTATGCGTTTTAGTCGAGCCCCTTGTAATTTACAACTATTCTTTTGAAGCTTGGAATTAGTATGCAACCGTCGGGCGTTTTTGCTTACATCTAGTGCACTTATGGCGCCAAAAAACCGCCAAAAAAACGGCGCCAAAAAAACGTGTCAAGACCAAGGGGTTAAGGCTTATAGATTTTACCTGTTCACAGTAGAAAATATTTATTTATAATAACAATATAAAATAGAATAAATAGGATCACGACTGTAATAACCAAGTACGGTAGACATCCTCTCAAATCTCCAGACGCTTAGATCCTTTAAAAATGTCTAGTGGGGGTAGTCAGAGGCACGTCCAAACATTATATTTGGCACATGCCCACATTTTGCAGTAGTTAGCATTAATAATAATAACAGTATAATCTTTATTTAAGGTAACTAGGCCCTGTAAATAAATACCTTACAGACTAACATACATAATTATATGCACAAACAGTCAGGGCACTTTCTTCGTTAGCGGCGCTTCCCTATACCGTCTGTAGACCATTATTAAGAACAAATTCCTGTTATCTGTCATCAGTCTATCAGTGCTCTGTCAGCAGATGGTCCCTACACCTGGAATTTAATATCATATCTTCACCTTACCATATTCCGTCACCAAGTACACCACCAACCTATTTTTGCTGAAATAGGACTCCAATGGGGGGCTTATCAAAAGCTCATAAAGTAATATTAAAACAGTACTAGGTACTCGCGGTGTAAAAGTGACAAAGCTATACCTTCGCACGGCGAGTAGTACTGTTTGAGCTTGTGGTAAGGCCCAGGTAAAGCTTGGAAATGTAAAATAACTTGGGTATAGACATCAAAATTATAATTTTTAGTAACCTAATGATTACCAAGTAAATAAAGTTCGTACTGAGAAAGTCTCCATATCACGTTTCATTTACAAGCAGTAATGAGAAAATTGGTACGAGTCGGAATGAGATGAAATTTTACGTAATAATTGCGGTGGGCACAAGTTAATGGAATAATTATAATAATATGAGCGGCAAAGAAGCCGGTGACCACCCGCTGGTCAGCGTCTGCGCCGATTGTTATGCCCAAAAAAGCAATTAAAAATGAGCCAGTAAGAAATTGCTTTGGAGTGTGAGAGTTGATACATTCGAGGTAGATTTTGTGATGAATATCTTTGCCAGTATCCAGCAAGTACAGTTCTAGCTGTTGCTATGGCCCAGAGTACCGTGTCTGTTGCATTTCACTCGCAAGAAAGTGATAGAGCTGATATGCAAGGCTAACTTTCTTGTCCAAGATGTGCCAGATAAACAGCCGGAGATTTTAGTTTGCTGGCGTCAATGATATTGTGCCCATCGAAATCTATGTCTAATTCCCGCTGATAAGCTGAATCTTGATGAGTTTTTGTGATATCCAACACAATTGACATTCACAGAAAATAGACATAATAAAACGTGGTGAGAAATTGATTTCGTTGTCGGCTCGATTCGCAACGCAGAAGAATCCTATTACCTTACTTGCTGGTGTCATTGCAAGAATGATGAATATCAATTTAGGTTGATACAGTTTTGTACAAAAAGTTTTCTAGACTTTTTTTTCATAATCATTTCCTAGGTATATTTATGAGATAAAGATATCGAGAGAAGCTCTAGTACAGAGGTGGCGAATCTTTATGTATCATTTAGTGATTCCAAAGCCGTGCCTTTAAAGAATAAACCGGCCAAGTGCGAGTCGGACTCGCGTACGTAGGGTTCCGTACCGATATCTATAAAAAACGGCAAAAAAATTACGTTTGTTGTGCCCCACTTACATATTTATTTTATTCTGTTTTTAGTATTTGTTGTGTGTTTAGATTCTAATTCATAGTTCGATGGATTATGATGGATCGTAATTTACACAATTTTGGTCAGTTTGTGGAAACTACAGAAACAATGTAGTTTTTTAGGGTTCCGTACTCAAAGGGTCAAAAAGGGACCCTATTACAAAGACTTCGCTGTCCGTCTGTCTGTCACAGGGCTGTATCTCATGAACCGTGATAGCTAGACAGTTGAAATTTTCACAGATTATGTATTTCTGTTGCTGCTCTAACAACAAATACTAAAAACAATCTAAAATAAATATTAAAGGTGGGCTCCCATACAACAAACATGATTTTTTTGAAGTTTTTTTAAATAATGGTATGGAACCCTTCGTGCGCGAGTCCGACTCGCACTTGGCCGGTTTTTTACAAAATAGCCCTGCTGCTCTAGTAGGTAGGTACAGAGGCGAAAGGCCAGTAGTAATTTTCTGTCTTCTTGTATATTAATTTGCGGGAAGACTAGTTGCGTTATGGCTCCCCGTCTAAATAAGTACCAGTTATGCAGGTGTACGCCTTTAATTATTAGTTATTAGTCTAAATTGTTTTGTCTACCAACCAATAATTACCTACTCTAGATCTCCAGACGCTTAGATCTTTAATGAAACAAATCTATTGAGTATAACAAAATTAAACAAATGACTGGCCTCATAGTTCTGTTGGTAACTCTACCTTCTGCGCTGTAGGTTGTGGGTTCAATCTCCATCCAAGACAAACATTTGTGTGATAAACATAGATGTTTGTTCCGTGTCTGGGTGTTAATATGTATAATAAGTAGGTATGTATTTAAAAAAAATATATATAAGTATTCTATCAGTTATCTAGTTCCCATAGTTCCCATACTATTACTAGCTAGCCTTAGTTTGGGGCAAGATGGCGCTGTGTGAAATGTCCACCAATATTTATTTATTAATTGCAAAACCCAAACCATTTGCAGATCTTGCAAACCTTCGTAAATTGAACCAGCAACTCTTCAGTCACAGTCAAACACTTACCGACTGCGCCACCGAGGTCGTCGCTTAGTTATTGCAATTGAAATTGAGCTGTCATCCATGTGTGTATTATATAAATGGTTCCTATGAATATTAATAAACCCTGCAATAGATTATGTCTGACTAGTTTGTTGTTCGACCACTGTTTCCTAGGACGCGAAGGCTGACATGATTTATGGAATATTGGTATGAGTAAAATGGTTCAAAGAATTCTATCTGGTATAACCACCGTCAATGAACATAAGACGAAAGACAGTCACCATAAGGTGCACTGAAAGAAAGAGAATCAAAGTCGGATGCATTTTTAATAGCAAGGGTTTTCAATAAATAAATTTCGACAGTAGTTTGTTTTTTATTTTATTTTCGTACTCGCTATTTTTAGGGTTCCGTACCCAAAGGGTAAAAACGGAACCCTATTACTAAAACGTCGCTGTCCGTCTGTCTGTCTGTCTGTCCGTCTGTCTGTCACAGGGCTTTATCTCATGAACCGTGATAGCAAGACAGTTGAAATTTTCACAGATTATGTATTTCTGTTGTTGCTGTAACAACAAATACTTAAAACAGAATAAAGTAGATATTTAAGGTGGGCTCCCATACAACAAACGTGTTTTTTTTTTGCCGTTTTTTTGTACGTTACCCTTCATGAGCGACTCGCACTTAGCCGGTTTTTTTTATTTTTGTACTCGTTATTTTTTTAGAATGACTACATAATAGGTTGAAATAAGTCTGTACAAAGACAAACTTTACAGTCAGCCAATTATATTAATTGTAATAGAAAATACGTTCAAGAGAAGCGACATGCAATGCAAATAAATTTTGATTTTCATGTGGGCTAAACTACTTATTACTTAGGATCTTGGCGGGTCGGCAGGACAGTAACCTGCAAAGGTACTGGATGACGGCTCTCATGAATCCATTTAATGGACAGATCTATTATACCAATTAGGTATATTTATATGCCTAATTGGTGTTATATGGTGTGTATAATTGTTTTGTAGATGTTTTATGTAATTATGTTGTTTTTTATTTTCAATTTATTAAATTTTTTGTAAAACTTTTTTATGGACCCCAAATGTTGTCTAAATAAAACAATTTTTATTTTTTTTTATTTTATTTTATTTTAATTTATTGGGCGACTGTACCTACCAATCTATCTTCTATCAATAATATCATAGCTCCAAAGTTTTTGCAATACATCCCGCGGATCTAAGAAAAAACAGTCAGTAGGTGCTTACGCAGCAACCAGGGATGTGACATTGAGTAAAAAAACTCGATTAATTATTAATAGATTTTCCTTTTCTACGAATAAATCGATTAACAAGGAATTTATATGACAAAAATCGATTATTCGGGATAAATCATTTTTTTTAATTCTTCGCCGAGTAGGGGGAATGCTGTTGGATGTTGTTTATGGCTCTGTTTACAAAAATCGTTATATATTTATGTGCATTTTAATTGTATAATTTTTTTTAATCGATTTTTTGCTAAGTAAATATCGATTATTTTTTCCCATCACTAGCAGCAACTCATGATTAATGGTTTGATTTATGCTGTTGATTAACATAAAAACCTAAAATAAACAGTACCGGAGTGCTTCGCTCTTTCTTTGATATTCCATTACGCAACTTCCGTTGTTTGCTTTTATCTTTTCTAGTAAATAAGTGGATGATCATTTTTTGAAATTAGCTGTAAAATGACAGCGCAAGGTTATATTTACATCGTTGTTTACAACAATGCGAAATTCAGCAAAAAGGAACTCGGGTAAAAAGAAATATGTATAGAAATAGAATCTGACCGTAATCCCCAAGTACGGAAGACTCAGATCTCCAGTCTTAAATTTCGGTGTATGTAATTTTTTTCCAAGTACTGCAACTTGTGGGCATATGTCAAATCTAATGTTTGGACGTGTCTGACTACCCCCACTAGACATCTTCAAAGGATCTAAGCGTCTGGAGATCTGTGAGAATGTCTACCGTACTCGGGGATTACAGTCGTGATCCTATTTATTTATTTTATTGTAGTTATCATAATTACTTATTAATCTAATGATGAATCAGAATATGATTTGAAATATTATTTTTTCTCAAGATTTTGATACGAATGATCTACGCCAAGTCAAGCAAAAAAGCGGCACGGCTGTACCATCCTTTTCTCGAAGCAGTTTAGGCCATTTTCGACTCCCTATAACTTCGTTGTGGATAAAACTAGAAGCCTGAATTGTCAGTAACAAAGCAGGCATTATATAAACACAGTATATTTCAAATTTCATTCATTATTTTTACAAATTTTATTTTCATATTTAGTGAACGATGGGCCTAAGTCCGTGGCATGTATACGTCGAAGCAAGACGGATCGTTGTTGCGAGCAATGATAAGATATTGTGCTATCAACTCAATTAATAAAACTATCATTATCACGTGACAGTCTTTTCACACTTACGGAGTGGTCAAATATGCCACTTTTTATACACCCACTAGTTTTCAATACTGGTTTTGGAACTTTTTACCATCGTCAGTTCATGGCTGCGTTTTTACTACTGGTACTGAGTATTTGCTACCAAGCAAATTAATTGGTACCTTCAACAAACGTGATTTTTTGAAGTTTTTCATAAATAATGGTACGGAACCCTTCGTGCGCGAGTCCGACTCGGACTTGGCCAGTCTTTACCTTATTTACTACACTAAAACTTTAAGCCAGAAATGATTTGAGAAAAATATTTCATACTCTATGTTTGATTGCCTGCTCAGACATTCCACTGTGAGGTGGTCGTCATCTATCTATTCATCAGCCCCAACCACGCCTACAAAGCTGTGGGGCTATTTTGTAAAAACATGATTATCATGTTATGATATTCATACCAATATTTATTGGTACTGAATTCCATAATACCTACGCTTTTTATGCTGTTTAGGCACCTATACCTACGCTTCCAATACAATACCTACGTAGAAGCGTAGGTATAGGTGCATAAACAGTGAATAGTTATTATGAAATGTGTACAGATTGGGTATTCTCTAACATTAGGTATTGCATTCAACATCATAACATGCTAATCATGTTTTTACAAAATAGCCCTGCTGAACTTTTTGTTTCCAATCCGATAAAGTTTACAAACCATGTTCATGTTCAGACTGACCTCACAGCTCAGTTGGTATTAATTTTGCCTTCTGCGCTGTAGGTTGTGGGTTCGATCCCCACCCAGAACAAATATTTGTGTGATGAATTTAGATGTTGGTTCCATGTCTCGGTATTAAAGTAAGTATTTACAAAAAAAAATTATATACATTTTTTTACACATTCTATTAAATACGTATTCTACGAATTATCTGGTTCCCATAGTACAAGCATTGCTTAGATTGGGGCTATATGGCGCCTGTGTGTAAAGTCCGCCAATATTAATTTAATTTATTTAATTTATTCTGTTGTAGACTTTGTGACATAGCTCGGTAAGGTATTACTATATGTGTTGATTGTCGTTAACTACAGAATAAGTAAAAGGTCAGACCAATAAAATAAATATTATCGCGAACACTGAACATTGAATCGATTGTGTCGATTTTGACAGTGAATCAATTTGAAATGTTTATATCGATAAGCTTAAAACCTTTGCAAAGCGTCGCACACATTTATACAAACCTTTACCTCGTAGGACGTAAGATTGAAATTATGCCAAGCGTTGTTGGATTAATGAATTCGATACCAGCAAAAAGTGTTGTCGAATCGAATGTAACAAATATCGATGGTCGAAAAGATAGCCGTAGCTGTTGTTGAATCGATATAGACATGGCGCTTTGATTACTCGATTCAACTCGTATGCTCCAAGATCTGAGGGATTGGATCATAGAGGGAGAAAATTGCAGAGGCCATCTTATCTATACTTGTATACTAATATTATAAATGCGAAAGTAACTCTGTCTGTCTGTCTGTCTGTGACGTTATTATGGCCAAACCGCAGGGCCGCCTGTCATGAAATTTAATATAGAGATAGTTTAATGGGAAGAATAAAGATTTTTTTTTCAAAATAAATAATTTTTGGTTATGGAATTTCAATATTTTATGATAAAGTCGGTCAAAAATCGATTTCCGGGATCTATGATCGTGATCCTGCAGAGCCATTAACTGCTATTTTTGTATCCTTCATACATATAAAAAACATCACGCCTGTTTTCTAGAGCGGGCAGTGTTAGACAGAGACTCGCTACGATCCTGACAAACCTCATTGGATCACTATTTGGCAGACAGGTAGAGAGAAAAATAGAGAAGCAGTTTTTAAAATGCTGCATACCTAGTCTTACATACAACATGCTACAGTTGTGTGTTCTGCCATTTGGTCTCTCTTTGCACATGCACTCTCAATTATTCCTCTCTCACTTGGCCCATGTTGTGGATTGCGGTAATGTCCGATACCTATCTTTGTCGGCCAGACTGTCGGTTCGATCATTCGAGTTTACACATTACGTATTTATGTTAGGCAATTGATATAACTTGTTGAGATGTGTAAGTGCGATTGCTGGGTCTAAGGTCCATCGCTTACCATCATAGTGTACCTTTTGTGTATAGCTTATAGCTATATACTTTGGTATCTGGACCCTATAATGTTGTCTGGATAAAACAATGTTTATTTTTTATATAGCCCGTTGCATTTTTTGAGTGAGTCTACGAAAAAAACGACTAAAAAAAAAAGTCTGCGTCAGAGCGTCAAAATGCCATAAAAAAGTGTTTTTTAGGGTTCCGTACTCAAAGGGTAAAAACGGGACCCTATTACTAAGACTTCGCTGTCCGTCTGTCTGTCCGTCTGTCTGTCACAGGGCTGTATCTCATGAACCGTGATAGCTAGAAAGTTGAAATTTTCACAGATTATGTATTTCTGTTGCCGCTATAACAACAAATACTAAAAACAGAATAAAATAAATATTTAAGTGGGGCTCCCATACAACAAACTTCTTTTTTTACCGTTTTTCATAGATAATGGTACGGAACCCTTCGTGCGCGAGTCCAACTCGCACTTGCCCGGTTTTTTTTAAAGTTTTTGTGGGGTGAGTCTATCAGAATAAGACGGAAAGTCAGAGGCACGTCCAAACAGTATATTTAGCACATGCCCACATTTTACAGTAGTTGGCATTCCATACGTGACAGGTTGCAAGCCCATCGCCGCTTATAAGAATAACTGGTTTCCTCACGATGTTTTCCTTCACCGTTTTGAGCACGTGTTTTTGATGCGCATATTCATTTTTCGAACAGAAGAAGATTGAAAGTCGAGGTACCTCCCACTCGGCCAACACGGTATTTGTATGTACGAGTATAATATATATTTTTTTCTTAATAAGTTAATTGCATTGTAAAGATGTAAGTAGTTCTAAGGTTATATTATGTTGCATTCAGTGAGTTGTAAAGATACTTCTGATTAGCAGCTCTACATATTTTTGTGTTTATTTTTAACTGTTATCAGTAGAGGACGCTCATTTACAAAACCACTATTCATCATCACAAACAACATGTTCTTTTCCACTAATTAACCCCGATCTAAAATTTAATGTGGGAATACACAATCCGTGAAGAAAATAATGTAAAGCGTAAACAATTTCGTTTCCAGTTTATTGTATTACAACCGGTTATAAACTAGATAATACTTATTCGTCTTAGAATTAAATTACGAATAAAATGTATGTATTTAAATGTATGTACTCGTATGTATGTTCAAGTGGAAACTGTACTGATAGAATTGTGTTAAAATCTCAGTCAAATTAAAATGTTTTGGGATCTTATAAAAATGTTTGTGATTTTCATAAAGTACATTTTATATTAGCAAATAAATAAATATTGGTGGACATTTCACAAAGCGCCATCTAGCCCCTAACTAAACCAAACTTGTACTATGGGAACTAGATACTTTTTATTTTGTAAATACTACTTAAGATATAACACCTAGACACAGAACAAACATCTAATATTTATCACACAAATATTTGTCCTGGGTGAGGATCGAACCCACAACCTACAGCGCAGGAGGCGGAGCTGCTACCAACTGAGCTATAAGGCTACTCAAATATAAAACGTATGTCTTTGACTGTGACAGTGTTAAGAACTTTTCGATCGCTTTATGTCATCTACATCCATTTTCCAATAAATTCGCGTTTCGTTTCTTCGACTGCCACTTGTTGAGATCAAATCTTGTTAGCATACTGTTACATATGGTTCGTCAATACGAAATGTCTTTGCGTAATCTGATCACGACTTGTCCAAAATGACCCACCTCTGAAAGACTTTAATAGACTGAACAATGTAGCCCGATTCGAGCCCTATTGGTAATACCAATGCCCAAATCACGCAGCCTCAACTATTACGCACTTTTCATTGCTGGTTTTCACCAATACATAGAATATTAACACCAACTAACTCTTCAATAGAATGCACGCTTCATGTTAAAACTGTTTGACGTTTGATCGCAATGTTTCTGAGTAGGAGGATGTGTTTGTTGATTATTTGGACGTTTTGACAGGTGACCATTCTCGTTACCACTGTTCCCGTGACGGGTATCGGCAATCTAAATGCAAGGCTAATTGAATACAAAAGACAGCTAAGCAGGAATGCACTTTATGGTGTTGCATAATACTCTTTCTTAGAGATAGATCAATAGGTAAAGTTTCGGTTTGTTGAAAAACAGCAACCGTGATATAACAGCCGTAATTTAACCGAAATATGGTAGCGTTTGTCCATAATTCAACGTATCGTTACAGTAGGGCTATTTTGTAAAAACATGAATATCATGTTATGATGTTGAATGTAATGCCTTATAACTATATGCCATATTGCTTATGCCATAGTAACTATTCACTGTTTATGCATCTATAATATGTGCCTAAACAGCATAAAAAGCGTAGGTATTATAAAATTCAGTACCAATAAATTTTGGTATGAATATCACAACATGATAATCATGTGTTTTCAAAATAGCTCTACAGTTTGTTCCTATCCTATACATTTATGGCGTTTACACACATAGACTTTTGTGTGAGATTACTTTATTTCAAACGTGGTAAAGAGGCTTCATAAAGTGGTTCTGCACACGCAATTTAATTGCTCCAATCAGGGCAAGCTATATAAATGTTGTTGTAATAAACTACTTGGACTATTCAAGATGTAAACACATTTAGATTGAACCTACATATAGGACATCTGCCCCTCAATTACGTATGTTTTTCGTTTTAGTTGCAATCAGCATCAATTTGTTTATATTTAAAACCAGTAAGCTTTTTATAGAAACCAACATGTTAATGCAACAAATAACATCTAATACTAATGTTAGTTATTCTAGGTACCTTTAAGCTTTGTTAGCAACTGCAGCATTTTGCCGTAATATTACCAGTTTTAAAAATTAATTTATTGAAACAAAACTTACTTACATAATCGTATAACCTAATCAAGCAAAGTGCCTTTAATCAAGCAACTAAATTACCGTAATGAAGGAGCATTTTTATGTATGGAGTGGTAATACGGCCGTAATGTTATGGTCTTCGCTTCTTAGTGATATAAATCTTTAATAGGTATATCCTTTCTTAAACATTGCGTTATCAGGGGCCCACGCCTTGCAACACTGTGAGCTCAGTTACTCATTACCTGAAATTTGTCTCTCTGTCCATTAAGTGTGTTGAAACAGTGATAAGGATGACATAATGGGAAGTTCTCTGAATTTTACGGAGGAAGTAAGCAAAATGTGTGTAAATATAGACACACCACCACAAAACCCAGACCTGGAATAAATTGTAACTCATACAAACTTATTTTCCACCACAAACCCCAATTTTAGGAAAAATAATTTACCTACTGTCAGTTGGAAACACTATCCACAAGTCCCACAATTAAGAATTTCACGTATAACCTCAATAAAATAGCCCTAATCTCTCCAAAGTTTGGGCAAACTGGGCAATGAAAACGCAATTTAATAAAGAACTTTGTCATTTGATTGTTATTATTGCTATTGGAATCTATTACCTGATTTGCACAAACCAAGCAACCGAGCAACTAGCAGGGCTATTTTGTAAACTATTGTGTTAACCTAATGTTAGAGAATACCTAATCTGTACACTTTTCATAGTAACTATTCACTGTTTATGCACCTATACCTACGCTTCTGCGTAGGTATTGTATTGGAAGCGTAGGTATAGGTGCCTAAACTGCATAAAAAGCGTAGGTATTATGGATGTTATGGATATCATGTTTTTACAAAATAGCCCCACAGGTCGGACCACAAAACAAATCACATAAAAATAAATGCAAAAAACTGTAGGAAATCCCGTGTAAATATTTTATGAAATTCTTCGTACAAAAGAGCGTCCATGAGAAGCTTTGTAAATTAGCTCGAGATTGCTAGGCGAGTGATTAAAATTGTATACACCTGGTAGGACGAGCTCTTGTACTAGACTTCATTTCGCATGTACGAGTGCATTGTCCCCGAATTAATTGATAATTACGGTAGCAGTGACCTCGCAGATCCAAAGATAGGTTCGAATCTCAATCTTACATCGATGTGTTTTCGATTCGGTTGATTTATTTGTGTATTTTTTTAATACTGTGAAGAATAACATCATGAGGAAACCGGCAAGTTGAAAAAACATACACAACAAACTTGAAACAAAATAAATTAAGATTCAATAAAGAACCTTACATTGAATCGTTGATGGTTTTACTAATAGTCATTAGCCCTTTTCAGAGCCTTTACTTCAACCTGGTTAATGCCCTTATGCATAATGAACGAGAAACAACCAGTCATCCAACAAGCAGTCAATGGACAAGCCAACAAAATCTTAGGTCGATGACAGGTTGAAAACTCGACCAATTCAATTCAATTCAATTCTTGTTTATGGCTTCTATGACTTTTGTTGTCACGACTCTGCCAGTGTCCGAATCATGCATCGACGTAGTCGATGGAATGATAGATTCGTAAGCATTTAGATGGAGGGTGCCTAATTATTAGATTAAGGTTAACCGACCTAGCTTCAATCTACATCTTCAAAGGATCTAAGCGTTTAGAGAGGATATCTACCGTACTTGGGGATTACAGTCATGATCCTATTTTTTTTAGCTTCAATATCCATAAGATTACAATAGGTAAAAACGTCATGTTGAGTAAATGTCATGCAACTATATGTCTAAAATGTCACTCTCTGGCTATCACACATTGAATGCCTCTCAAGACGGATTGCCGCACAGTCAGGTGGTTGGCGTATTTGAGGTGTTAGCGGATTATACACAGCAGTCTACTTCTCTGTCTGTCTGCCTGCTGTCCTCTGAATCGCCTTTGACTAGGTCTTGCACTACCAAATCCACCACCTTTCTAAGACTCGAGAATGTTGAAAGCAATCCCTCAGTAATCACCAGCACCGTAATCTATCAGGGTAGAAATCTAGCTCCGGAGCTTGTATAGCGTACCTACTTGTAAGGCTAGTATCCAGTGCAGTGACAAAGCGAGCGCTCGGCGCGTCGCTACACCGATTCTGTCTCCAGGTAATGACGTCATTAAATATGGACCACTGCGCTTAGGTGTGTTCAAGACGCGTTATCTGATTTTTTAAGAAAAACTGGGATATTGTAGGTTTTTCATAAATAGAGTCTGAGATCTACATACTTCAGTGTCATCGGATAGTTTCCAAATTAGGAGGGTGAGCACTAGGTACTTTATGGACATTTTATAGTTCTTGTCATTATTTTGCATGCAACCCTGAACATTATCTTAGCTCTTTACTGCCCTGCACTTTATTACACCTTTATTTACAAAATGAAATAACATCAAATACATAATATACTACAGTATATTTACAGAATTATAAACAGTTGAGCTATCTAAAAACGGTTGCAAACAGTCTATAGGTAGCTCAGTTGTTTGTGTTGCGTTCTATAAAATGTGAAGATATGTGAAAACCCTATGACATGGTCGAACGAAACACCTGACAATGTCCAAAAGAATTCAATAATCAGTTTGTATAGCCGCAAGAAATATTTCACACACGTACCCTAATTTGTAAAGAAAGTGACTGCAACAATTGGGGTATTGTTTGAGGACAATATCATTTGAAAGGAAGATAAGTAGTAAATTGTGTTCATTTTGAACTGTTAGACTGTTTAGCGGCTTCGCTAGTTCAGACTTGAAAATTTGAAATATTATCGAAAAGGCGGTTTACGACTGATAACTTTGAAATAAAATATTTACTTGTAATTATACATTTCAGATTCCATTTCACATTTCTTTCAAAAATGAAGACGAAAAACATTGCATATGATATATTTTAGATTCCATTTTAGCAGCAAAAAAAAATATTTAAAAATATATTATTTATTGTATTTTCATAGTTATCGTACTCAAAAATTATGACGAAGAGCATCGAGAAACCAGAATTGCTCGGAGATCCAAGAAAAAAATTGTAATGGGGATAAAAAATATCATCTATTCCAAAATTCTAATGGCCCCATTGAAAATTAGCGCTGCATCTGCACTGTTGCGGTACATTGCTGTTTCTGTCAATGTCTTTAGTAAGTCACTGTTTAGCTATAACATTTTATGATGACACAACATACTTTTCTTACTCTTTCTTTCTAAAAACTTCAATACCTACGTCACAAAAAAAATATCAGATAAATGCTTACACATCGTTATCGAAACATTGTAGGAAACACTTCATGCTCGCTCCGATAAGATACAAAATAGTAACAGCTATTCTTTTGAGCGGCCTTATCTCTTCCTCTGTCGAACAGGGCCTATTGTCGTCAGATTAGTTAATGATTCATTACCTAAGTTCGGTAACTTGGGAGATAATGTCGGTCAATGACCGCAGGCTGACTTTCAGGGAAATGATATCGGGCGTTTACGATTGCAAATTGTTATCAGGTAAAATATGCGTAATATTCGTTTTCCTTCTTAAGCACTTATCTTGGAAATTGGTCGACATATTTCTAGTAGTACGAAAGTTAGTGGGTTATTTCTTTGAAATATCATATTTTCAGCTCGAGTCGAAACTTTGCCACGGCATATGGGTCTGTGCACAGTGGCGGACGGAGGCGGTGATGATTTATAGATCGCCCTCGGGAGCATCGAAACGCAGTTTTACGAGATTACCGAGCATTGAAATATATACCTTATTTCTATTGGAGAACTGTTATGTTCAATTGATAAATTTTTTATCCTCTGCGCTTCCATCCGCTACTGTCCGCTGACCATACTGCATCTGCCAAACGGGGACTAGGCCGACAGTATTGCTCGTCTTGCGTTTTGGGTGAAATTTTATCTGATTAACACTACGGATATCGTACGCTATCGTTATAAATCATGATGACGCAAAACTACCTATTATCTGGGAAATTAAATTAAAACAACCAGAACCAGTGGGTACTCCACAATACCTGGCCCGTTTGTCACTCAAATCTTCGAAAATTTTAAACAAAAACAAACGTAAACTTTTATAACTGGTGACGCGTCCACAATACCAGTCACGACAAACATTCGAGCCAAGTGCACTACCGAAGCCACTTATAATAACAACGGGGTAAATTTAAGGGTCCGCCTCAAGGTACTCGACCAAGGACTTGAAGCTAAATAATCGAACCCACACAGGCACTAAAACGTGGTCTATATCTTTGACTACCCATGAATATCTACTTCTGCAAATTCTCTTCACTCATCATCATTATCTCCCTGCTCTTATGCCACTTCAAGTGGGATCGAAACAACATGTTTTTCTTTTCCATTCACTTCTATCAGTTGTCATCTTAGTATTTACCTTCATCAAGTAGGTATTTATTATTTTAACCAACTTTTTAAAAAGGTATGAGGATTGGTACTCGAAAACCACGTATTTCTGTTTACAGCGATTACTACGTAACGGCTAGTTCGATTACCATTATAGCACACAATTTTTATTTAATTACTCCTCAGATTTTTATTTATTTGACGGCTTGCTAAGATCTGATAAAGACAGGAGAGCAAAAGCACACCACATTTATCTTTAGGTACTGGATAAAAAACAAGTCGCGGTAAACTCTTGTCGTGGTCTTTAGTCGCGCAGATCGAGACTCCAATCATATCTGTTAGATGCCAGTCATCCTGGCCCGTGAGGGTAGCTGGAGTGCCCTCACATCGATCGGCATCTGAACAAATTTGGATGATTGCGCCCGTACAGACTGTCAATCAAACTCTTCAATAGAAGCTAATGAATTTTATTGAAGTCCGGCATTTTTTCGGGGAACATTGTTATTGTTGCTTTTTAATTTGCGGCGTGAATGGTTACCGTATGGTGCCCAACGTATTTGGAAATGTGTAAGCTTTTATTGTTTGGTTTGTAAACTGAAATAATGTTGATATTATACAAAAAAACCGGCCAAGTGCGAGTCGGACTCGCGCACGAAGGGTTCCGTACTATTATCAAAACGGCAGAAAAATCACGTTTGTTGTACGGGAGTCCCACTTAAATATTTATTTTTTGCTGTTTTTAGAGAAATACATCATCTGTGAAAATTTCAACTGTCTAGCTATCACGGTTCACGAGATACAGCCTGGTGACAGACAGACGGACAGCGGAGTCTTAGTAATAGGGTCCCGTTTATTACCCTTTAGGTACGGAACCCTAAGAATACTGTATCTGTACAAAAGCACGTAGGTAATCTTGAAAATTAAAGCGTTAAAGCTCATAATGCAAAACGCATAAATATTTTCGTCACACCTGTCTTTTCAAGTCCAGCGGCCTTATTATCTATCTCGACAGGTCATCGGTAATCAGCAATTTAACTAATAAAACCGATTCCATTTGATTCAAGAAGGCAAGGCGGGATGGATCCGTATCTTTTAGTCTACATATCAATATGTCTAGGTACGGGATGGTGGAGTAGTTTTGCTATTTCTCGGATGTACAAAATCTAGGAAAGTCTTAAAGCCCTGACAGCCTAAAAACACTGTCACCAGAGATGACCCCTAGGCCATACGAACTTACGTATAAAAGCTACGAGTCGCTGACCTAACGCAGGACGATACATAATAATCTTTCAACACACAAAGTTATCCATAACCCTGTTTGATCTATGCGTGGGAATCGCTATGCCAATTATCTGATTTGCTACATGACATGCCGTGGTTAGGCTGATATGTTTAACCATTACATACTTTTGACTTGTTTATTGTTCGAAGATCAGAAGAACAGCTACAAAAGTATCTATGCGAAACTGATAGGGTTAAGCCTAACATTTTTTTTTGCTTTTTTTATTTTAAATAGATATACGGATAATTACCATGTTTTTTCTTGTATTGCTGGCGTTTCGACGTTTCTATTTAAAATGATTAACAACCACGATAGTTTTAATGCTTTATTTATCTTGTGTATTAGATCATGTCTGTATAACTGCCTGTTTGCTTATGTTCATACAAACTAGCATCGATAAGTGCAGTCTAGAGATATAAGCATGAACTTTAGGCTTTGTGCATTAGGTATGTACATATTTGGAAATTGGATTGAGTAAATCTCAATCCAATTTCCAAATATGAAGATGCTATGAAGATTTTTTATGGAACGGAGATAAGGATTGCCTTGTTTTTATGCATAGAGATAGTTCATGGACCAGAGAGTGACATAGGGATACATTATTTCCAGGTACGACAGGTGCAAAGCCGCGGGCAGAAACTAGTAATAGTTATTTGTTATACAAGAGTGCAAAGTTGCTTTTTAACCGCGTGTTCAATTTTGATGACCGAGCAAGCGAAGGATTCTAAAATTGAATCACGAGCGCAGCGAGTGATTCAAAATTAGAATCCTGAGCGTTAGCGAGGGAATCAAAAGAGTACGAGGTGAAAAATCTTTGCACTCGAGTGCAACACGTAACTTTTCATTCCACCTCAGCGAGGAAATGACTAAATGCAAAAAAAAACGTTTATAATCACAAGATAGGTACTTTTATTTCAGTTTAGGTATTAACTACTACGTTATGACAGGTAAGTATTACAGAATAATCTTATTAATGACGTGAAAAAATGCCGCGTAAAGAACCGCGTACAAAGCAAATTGAAAAAAGAACACCAAGAAGGTTCCGAGTCTGAGTTTTTAACAAATTAAAAAAAACGTTGTATGATATATTCGGCACCATAGAGGTAGCAGTAAATAGGTTTAATGATTTTTTTAATTCACAAACTTAGTGCACACGATGTTCTAAATTCAATTTACTTTATCCTCTAGAGAATAAAAACGGCTTTTGCACTCAGATATTGAAGAGCAAATATACTCTTTCCGAGATGGTGGGATGAAAAATATATTATTATACGATTGCGCGTGAATCGTGACTCAACTATCAATTTTATGACATTTTCATTGAAAATCGGCGCTTGAGTCAGGTTTATCGCATAAACACTGTGAGAAATAAAAAAATAAAAAAATAAAATCACGATTGTAATTTCCAAGTACGGTAAACAAGCACCATATCTCGGCGCTCTAATCCTTAATGATACCTATTCCTATATGTGGTAGTCAGAGGAACCTCCAATCATCACACATGCCTATATTTTGCAGGTTGCAAGCCTATCGCAGCTTGATACTAACTGGGTTCCCACAAAGTTCTCTCTCACCGTTTTAAGCACGCATTGATACGCATACCTATATAACATTGTTCGAATAGAAACATCTATAAGAATCGACCTTGGTATAAGTTGGGGTACCTCCCACTCGGCTAGCACGGTTCTCTCTGTGTGAAATAACTGTCAAATGAAGCGATCGATCATAAAAGTAGGTAAATGGTTTCTGCCATCTCAAAATAATCGTATCGTCATTGTATCTTAAGTAAGTTTTTTTATTAAAAGTATATTTTTTAAAACAAGCTTTTATACATTCTAGGGCTCTGGTACTCGCCAAGACAAATCCAATGAGCCAAATACGACGAGGTTATGTTGTGTAGTTGAGGAGTTTCTATGGCTACATCCGAGCTCCATCGTCAGACCAGCTCTCTAGTACCATAGTTTTATATTGTCTTTGGAGAATGATAGGTATGCAAAGTTTTATCTCAATCAGACTATTTACCGTTCCGTTGAACAGCTTTTGATTTCATCATCAGATCAGCTCGCTGTACCATATTATTTCATCGTCACCGAAGTTACATAAGTATGTAAAATTTCAGCTCAAATCATTGGGGATAACTTCACCCGAACATACATACACTGCAAGTTAAATAAAAGCTTGTAATTTACGATTATCGTAATCGTATAATCGTAAATTGCAATTGCTGTTGTGTTTGGAGTTACGCGGTACAAAGTATCATACTATTAATAATAAATGCGATAGTTCGTAAAAATGTTGCGATGTTTATGTTTTAACGCTACGGCTACTGGCCGATTCGATTCGGAGCCATCGACATGTAGTCGATGTTCGGAGCGGACCAAACACAGTGCTCGATAAATTCAAACTCGAAATTTCAAGCGCTGTCATTCTCTTCTCCAATACTCTTCTTCATACATCTTTGCAGAACTCCGCACAGCTCCGCGTAGGTAGAGACTCACTAAGAGCCTAGAACAGAGGTTCCCAAACTAATTTATCTCGTAGACCTTTTCCTCGATTTTCGGTAGACCCCCTACCCTAACCAACTCCCCCCCCCTGTAAGTTTTAGCTTTGAGTACCTACAACTTACATTGATAGGTAAAGCCAAGCCAATTTTTTTGTTCTTTACTTTCGAAACCAGGCATTTTTTCGTGGATTATTTACAACTCTCAATTGTATCACCAACGCAGTCTCCCGTGGACCCCAGGGGGTCCACCTGGACCACATTGGGAATCACAGGTCTGGAATAAAAGAAAAAAATATGATGCAAAATGTTAGTCAACTCGGAGTTATCTTGCTAACCCTTGTTGCCTCGAGTCAGACTAAGTTCTCCATCAAGGAAGTTCTGCTTACAGTAATCTATCGCCAGCAATTTTCGCGTTGCTTATCCGTCATATTGCACTTACATTGGAAAGTACTCGAGTGTTTCATATAATGACGCCCATCTAAAACACTTGAGCGGTTCGCGTCATCCCAAATTGTGATTAACATCAAACTAGTTAGCGGAGCCGTGTTGGCCTGGTGGAAAGTAGTTTAACTTTAAAAATAGGGGCAGTTTGATTTTTTCAATGAGATTGTATGAAAATGAAAACATTTATTTTACAAGATTAAATTAAGCAAAAGAAAAATTACTTATAACAAGACAAGGACAAGCCAAAAAAAAATCACCTCAAAAATAATCCTCGAAGATGACTAAAGGGGTCATTCAGAGGCACGTTATATTTGACACATGCATGCACAAATTTAGAATATCATTAGTTTGAAATATCTATCATATAGCTCAGGTATTTATATCAGGTATAGCTATCACACGGCCCGAGGGTACGGATGTCCGTATACCAGTCACATCATTTGTCTAGACCGGTCAGCTACTGCTTCATATCCATAATTTTTCAATGAGCTTTTTTTGTACAGTCGTCAACAGTGCTTACTCCTCAGATAACATCGCCTGCCATTAGCCAAAGTGATTGACGTTGTTGGTTTGTTGTCAGTAATTTTGTTTGAAATTTAGAGCGGACTTTTTTGTTTATGCTAGAATGTTAACACGTGTTGCATATACGATAATGGTCTTAGGATAGCGTTACGACGGTTGCCGATACATTTTAAATTGGCAATATCCTATCACCTGCTATTTTAGAGCAGCTGTTCTCTTCGCCTTAAAATAGGAAGATTAATTAAATTATTTATAATTAAATTAAATATATTAATATAATTTTTGTAGGAATTGTTTAGTATAGTTAAGCTTTTGTACACCCCGTCTTTTCTTGTTTTTGTTATACTATCCATCCAAAGGTTGTCTGGAAGAGATCGCTTTTAGCGATAAGACCGCCCATTGTACATTTATGTTGGTTGTTATTTACCATTTGTTTTCTTTGTGTGCAATAAAGAGTTCATCTATCTATCTATCTAAATTAGTATTGATACCTACTTGTTGTTGGTATAAACCTCATTATCATCATCATCATCTTCCAGACGCTCAGATTTTTGCAGATGTTTTAACCTTTTTAGTCCCTAATACTTTTCTAAGCATATATTTGGTGCATGTCTACTTTTTGTAGTAATGGACATTCTATACGTGACAGGTTGCTAATGCTTATAAGAATACTGACTGGTTTCCACGATGTGAATTCTACTTCCAAAATTTAATTATAAAAAGCAATTAATTATTTAAACTGCTGTCACGATATGCTACGACTATCTACATAATCAACGAAAATGAAACAATAACGAACCAAAAATCGAAAAGTTCAGTTCATTCGAATCTGAAACCGCAAAACCCCAGCCAATTATCATAATAAGCTTAACACGAAAGTCAACAAAACAGGCCGAAATGAAAGTGCATTACGATGTAACCATTCGTATTTCGTGCGTGAACGATGACAAACGACAAACGCATCGAGGATTATGCAACTCTGCTGTTCATTTCGCCAAATAACGCGGATTAATCCGTGTTGTGATCCAATGGAAGAGACTCGTGGCACGCTATACTACTAATAATATAAATCCGTAAGATTGTGAGGATGTTTGGTTGTTTGTACCTTATTTACGCCCAAACGACCGAACGGATTTAGATGAACAAATAGGCTACTTTTTATCTAGGGAGGTACTACGCGAGCGAAGCCGAAGGCGGAAGCTAGTATTTGATAAAGCCTTTGCACAACCTTGAGATATTTTATAGGCATTATAAAATTGGATCCGACTGCCGCAAAACCACCAAAACTAACTGAACTTAAAAAAAAACACTTGTCAAAGTAACCCTTAGTTTGATAAGTATTTTTTTTAAGTTTTATCCAAAAGAACGATCATTAGAAAAATGAAGATACATCATTAATTACGTGAGAGGTTGCAAGCCCATCGCTTATAAGAATCCTAACTGATTTCATCAAATATGTTTTCCTTTGCCGCTTTGAGTACGTGTTGATGCGCTTAATAAACTTTTCGAATAGACCACGAATCGAATGGGCACGACCCGGGATTTGAACCACGCGACCAACACGGCTTTGCTTTTTCTTTATTTAATTATTATTTTATTTCATTTGCTAAATATTTAAGAAAATTAAAGAAAGAAATATCACGACTGTTCTCCCCAAGTAGGGTAATCATTCTCTCAAATCCTCAGGAGCACAGATCCTTGATGTCTAAAGGTAGTCAGAGGCACGTTCAAACATTACATTTGGAACATGATGACAAATGTTTTGCAGACTTTACATATTTTACTTTTTATACTTTTTTTTAGATACTTAAAAGATTTTTTTTAATACACAGAACAAATATCTATGTTCTACCTACAGCGCAGAAGGCAGAGTTACTACCAACTGAGCGAGACTAGTCTACTTGTTTTTTGTTATTTCTGTGCAGTCATATCCAGCAGCTCTAGTATGATGTACCGGATAGATTTACAGAGCGCGGTCGCCCGGCGGGATTAGCGTCGGCGTGTTATCACTCCGTTGCAGTTAGTCGAAACTTAGCGGCGCGGAAGTCGTCAGATACTTGTATTTCAAATAGTTTATAACCTAAAATACTATCCAGATCCTACTAATATTATAAATGCGAAAGTTTGTGAGTGAGTGAGTGGGTATGTGTTTGTTACTCTTTCACGCAAAAACTACTGAACGGATTAAATGAAACTTTACAGTAATATAGCTTATACATCAGAATAACACATAGGCTACTTTTTATCCAGGTACCACCCGTGCGGAGCCGGGCGAGCAGCTAGTAATATTATAAATGTGAATGTTTATGAGTTTGTATGTATGTTTGTGCCTCAATCAGGCCTAAACGACAAAACGTATTAAGTTAAAATTTGCTGTAGATGTAGATATAATACCCGAATAAAACATAGACTACTTTAAAATATGAAAAACATTCCCAAAATGATAAAAAAACGCAAAAGGGATGACTTTGGTATAGATGGCGCTGGTGTGCAACAAATCTGACATCACTGACTAAAAACATTCTCTTTTCTATTCGATTATTTTATTTATTTTCATTTTAGATTATTTATTGTCATTGTGTTATTAAAATTGGTAATATTTTTGTTGTATCTCAGAGCCCTTGCGTACCAAATTTTAAGTTCATGCTTGCACTGCTATGATTCTCCTATCAATATTAGTAGGTACGTATGAAATTGTTATTTCTGAGTGCGTCCTATAAATTTAGGCACTCATTTAATGTTATTTGCAGACAGGTAATGGTATATTAAAAAGGTAAGACAGCGTTATTATACACTCAAATCTATCTATTATATATATATCTATATTGTATATATAATGAATCTCGGAAACGGCTCCAAAGATTTTCATGAAATTTACTATACAGAGGGTTTTGGGGGCGATAAATCCATCATAGTATTAAAATCGTAGTTTTATCTGTGTTTTCAGGCAATAAAATAGCGAGCAAGACTCGGTCATCAAGGTACTTTTGATTTACCGTGCATTATTGATTTACTGGCCTCACAGCTCAGTTGGTAGTATCTCTGCCTTCTGTGCTGTAGGTTGTGGGTTCGATCAGGATCAGGACAATACAAGCTTTGCTTAGTTTGGGACTAGATGGCGCTGTGTGTAAAGTCCGCCAATATTTATTTATTTATTTAATTATTCATCATCATCAGCCTTTAGTAGGCCACTGTTTGACATCTCTCAAGATGCGCTACTGAGCCCGGTCTTTGGCTCTTCTCATCCTTTGCCGACGATAAAAAGTACAAAATTTACTGGTCAAAGCACTATTTAGTTTACCTTCAACAAACAGTAACTAATGGTATACAAAACGCACTACATTATCAACCAGGGCGGTCACCGGTTCGTGACCGGTTCCCTCATTGTGATAGCTTACCGTTACACAACCACTCAGTGTCGTCGATAATTACTCTGAATCATTGTTCAAAGCTCTCTGATTTCGCAATTTATCTATTTGCCAGTAATGCCGATGGATTGTTTGTGTTTAAGCTTACAGTTATAGATTAGCCAGAGGTGGTATTGGTAATCTCATTCGTCAAATGTCTAAACTCCAGTAGTATTTTAGGCCACCGTTCATGACATCACCAACACTGGTCTAGCTAATTGATTAGTGAATTTATCGGAGGTATTAAGACGACTCAAGAAAACTAAAGACAAGGAAAACCTAGGTCTATCAATGCCTATAGCGAAAACAAAAATCATGCCTGTTTTTGTATTAAAGGAAAAAAAAGTTTTTTTCAGTAATATTATGACAATCAAATGGCAATAGAAGAAGCTATAATAGCCGATAATGAACAAAGTCATAAAATATTATCTTCATTCAGGCATGGGGATTTTGGAAAAGGGCCAAAATAGGAAGTCGTAAGTAATATTTATTACTCTTGTTTTCGTTGATATTAAGATACAATACATGCTCTGAACATCCAGACTGAGTTGTCTGGAGTAGTCTTAATACCTACACCCAGTATATCATAATACACCCGGTATATTGATAGAAGCCTTAATACTATTAGTAAATACCAGGCTCATTTTTTGTAGTGCCACTTCGAGGACAAAAAAAACTATCATGGTTGACCATCTTCGTACAACTTTAAACGTTCTCTGGTTGACTCACCGAAAAAAAAAGACGATTCTCTCTTGAATATAGCAACTGAATTCAAAAGGATTCTTGGGGTGTCTTCTCAATGTGTCAAAATCTATTTATTTTGGACATTGGGAACTGTGGACGGGTAAACTGTCAACCTTCAAAAGCGGGTCTTCTTTATCTGTAAATAAAATAAACATGATCACGATTGTAATTCCCAAGTACAGCAGATATCCTCTTAAATCTCCAAACTCCTTCAGATCTTTGAAGACATCTAAAAGGGGCAGACAAAGCAGGTCCAATCATTATCTGTACTCTAAAAATATTAAAATTATCATCAGTCTTAATTGGTCTGTGAACTTACATGTTTTTGTATCTCAATAAAGATTTTTATTGACCTTACACTAAATGTTCCACTAACGAGTAATATCTCAGTGATGGATTGTCGTTCAACTATATCAGTAAATCTCAACGGTATCCCATTTCCTTGGTCATCATTTAAATTATTTATTCCATTAAAGACCACATCCATTATCCAGATATAATTATGGACTATGCCATGGTAGATGTCATTATTCTATGTAACTTCCACCATCGTACTTTATATGTCTGTTCTTTTTTGCGATGTAAACCGTAAAAAGTCATGAACTATCGAAACAGATTTCATTTTTTAATTTTTTTTTATAGCGAACTATTGATTGATTAGGGCGTATTAATTATCCTTGTTGACCATCAACTCGTTTTCTTTATATGTAATTGTATCAAGCATCATCATATTTATCTCCCTAATCTGATCCCACTTCATGTGAGGTCGGCACAACATGTTTTTCGACTCGTTTTTCCATTCGCTTCTATCAGCAGTCATCTCATTATTTACTCCTTTCTTACTTAAATAATTTTCATACAAACCTTCTTTCCTAACCTAGACCTTTCTTCTCGCCACATGACTTGCTCGTAACGCATCAATTCAGAACTATTGCAAACTAGCGGAGGGTCTTCAAGACCCTAATTTGATTATAATAATGACCATGATGCTCATGTCCTTTTAATTCGACTCGGAATACCTCTATTTTTGAATAAGTAATTCCCATGAACTGATAATTTGTGAGACGCGCGACACCCATTTTAGGAAGCCACTACAGTTTTTTTATCCACAAAAAACCGTGGAGTCGTTACCTTGTTTATTTTCGGAGGGACTCCAATTTACCACATGTTACTCGAATAAAAAATAATATCCACATGATTTGACGTAATTTGTATCTATATTATGACGAAAGCTTCGTGTGTTTAAGAGTAATTTCTCCCCGGACCGTTATTAACCAGTAACAGCTTTTTTTGGAAAGAAAAAAGTTAACGAGCACCAACGATGCTACATTTTTGTAGTTGATAACTAAAGGGATGAAGAAACATTAAATTCTATTCGAACTCTAGAAATAAATTGGTTTGAAAAAAAAAAGGTTTACTGTTTATAGTTTTTGATAATAGTATTGTTTTTGAACTAGTTTTTTGTGGGTACGAGTGGGATCGTTTCATTCTGTTAATTAGAAGAAAAAACAAATAGGCTCAGTAATTTCCAAGCACAGTAGACATACTCTCAGATCTCGGCTCTTAGATTCTTGCATATTTCTAAGGGGGTTAGTCAGAATCACGTTTGGAACATTTACAAAAAAGAATATTTTTATTTAGTATAGAAGAAGTAAAATATTAATTTGAAACAATATTATTCAATTTTAAAAAGCATTGTAGAGCTTACGAATATATCAATAATTCAGTATTAAATCAAATCACATTAAAGTTTCTAATGTACCACAAAATATTTGCTTAAATAGCAATTTATTAACCAAAACGAATATCTATACTTTATGACTCATATTTCAATACCAAAACGGCATTAACAGAAAATCTTGAACTAATCGTTTGTGAATAGAAATAGCCTTAAGATGCGACTAGGGTTTGGCATAAGACCGGCTTTAGACATGTTCAACCTTTTAGTTATTGTTGTCGTCGCGATATAAAAACGATAGGTACATACTTTAAAAGGTAGGAAAAATACCAGGAAGCGTAGTTGGTGCTCCTTCATCAGTGAATTCTTAAAAAAAAGACTAGGTAAACATAGTGATATTAATAGTAATTTTTGCTTCTCAAAAACCAAAACAAACACTATGTTTTCACTTTAAGAAGTGTAAAACATAACAATTATAAATAGCTAAGTATTTTATAATGCTGTTTGTATTTTTTCTAAACTTATTACAGATTTAGATAGCAAATAAAAAATAAATAAAATACTACATTTTGTGACAAATTGTCCGGCTACTTCCGACTTTTTCCATTTCATGAATACACTAACTCGATACAGCTCATCATAATATTTAGACGGATGTATCAGCCCAAAATAAATTCTCGTATTTATGTTATCCTCTTTATGGCGCTGAGCGAATGTTGGCTTATTGATTTCAATCACCAATTTTTCTTCATTAATGACCACCGAAGCGGGACCAAGCCACTTCTATCTCATGACTTCTATGGCCAATATTTTACATCGTACGGTATAAGCTGTAGGTTGGCCCTACAGCGAATACAAACAGCCTGCATTAAATTATTCTCTGACTTTCTCGGAAACACGGTGGCAAGGTCTTTTCGTTATAAGGAATTAAAATGATAATTAGACTGTAAGATGGCGAGATTTCGACGTTTTAATTCAATTTACTTGTTCGTTGTGTTCTATTTTAACTTCATTGTTAGCGGTTTCATTTTCTGGTATTCCTCTGGTTTTAATTAGCTTGGGAAGTATCACGGTTATTACATTAATGAGAGACAACATAGGTTTAGGGGTGTTTTTGATGATGTTTATAATGAGTTGAGGTTCTACTTTTTTTCTTTTATTAAAGATCATGACCTTTTCTTGTTCCGACTTTTGAATTTCCTCAGTTAACGGGTCAAGCCTTTCTAGCCTGTTTGAATTACATTATAAAAAAAAACCTTTCTTTGTAGGAGTTATTGGTGTCAATTTCGTTGTAGCATTATTTCACACTAACCTAAATAGACTGCACTAAAAATGTAGCCGTCTTTTTCTTATAAATCAAAAAAACAAGGACGGCTATAATTTTAGCGCTGTCAATTTGGTGGTCATTTATTTAAATTTAGTATGAGTATCTAGGTTGGTACTAAATGGGCTGTGGTTACCTGCTATTGGCTCAGATTACAACACAACACGATAGAATTTTAACAAAGTTGACAGCATGACTAGACAAGAAATAAGATAAGACGTCATTTATTCAGACAGCTTTTATATTTATTGTAGCAACAAGGAGACCTACTTATCCAGGTTATGTCTAGCTGGGTAGCGTGGTGGGCGTGTGCCCGACTGAGACTGAGAAAAATTTTTGCATGATCTGCAAACTTCCCAAAATGCAAACTAATGAATCTGTTCAGCGGTTTAAGCATGAAGAGGTAACGGACAAGGAGAGTTACTTTACTTTAGGTATATAATTTTTTTAACACCCAAAAGTCACATACCTACATAATATTATTTTCAACTCGTAAAGTGAGCCTTATTGCATCGTTCTTAGGGCCTGAAACCGAGCTATAACACACTCGTGCTTAATAATATTATACACTAGTGCATAATATAATTATACCTACAAAGTTAAGTTAGTACCCAACTGCTAATTATATGATTGATCCCACATTAGGGTAACCTGTACCGTGGGTATCAGAAACTACAAGTACCATGATACTACGATGGTGTTGGTAATCCAGACTGATATTATTAAGGATAGGACACTTTATTTTCAAACCAGTAAAATATAATCAGAAGTCGATAGACACTCGTAATGCCAAGCTGAGCATGTTTTGTTTATCTACTGTCAAGTAACGAATTAATTCTACGTCTTTGAATGTTTTCTAAGCAAATATTTCAAATGCTCTTATCAACAAAACGTTAGAAAGTTACAGTGAGGCGTCGTAAATTTTAGTTTGTCATTCATAAACCTACATGTTTATTGGTCCCTGTGGAGTCAAAGTTAATTTTATATTTTAGCGCGCGTTAACAAAGAAGCTTTACAAGATGCGGTCGACAAGTACGACTGTACTAGCTTACGTCCGTGGCTTTGCTCTGAAGTATCCACCAGAATAAAAAGTATATATTAAAAAGTATTTATACTATGTTTATTAGGTGGTACAACCTAATAAACATAGTATAAATACTTTTGTTGTTTTGACTTTTTGAAATCGAGGTTATAAATCCCGGCAGAGATAAGAGAAATAATAAGACTTTTTCATTCAAAAAATTCAAAAATGTATATGCGCATTATCACATGCTTATAAATGATGAAAGAAAACATCGTAGGGATACCTGCTAGTGTTCTTATCGAGACCTGAGAGAATATCTAAGGGAGCTGGCTGACTCCACTTTAGGATTCCCTGTTCATATCACCACAACATTTAGGCCCGGAACAAATATTTCAGAACGCAAACATTTGTCCCGCCGCGAGAATCGAGTGCGCCAACGTTTATTCATTGCACAAGTATACCATGCTATAGCCGCTATATGAAGGATGTAATATCGCGGTCATAGCGTTGCAGAAACACCTAGTTTTAAGATCCCTTTTGTACTTTTACGCGTCGTGTTCTTCAGACCACGCATAAAAACATAAACTGTCTCTTAAGCATTTTGCATAAATATACGTAAACTGAAGGTGTCGTGTTAAGATTTAGATAGCACTGTCCCGGAAAACAAATATACTGTACAGTTTATTTTTGCAAATTGTGATTTAAGAAGAGGTATGTCATCTGTTAGCGAGCGAATTTATTATAATTGGCCACTGTCTGCGGTCAGTTTACATAGGTTGAGGCAATGATGTATAAAAACTATAGATACGTTGTTCCGCACTCTAAAATGGCAACATGAAATGAAGCCAATTGGCCATATTGCGCTCAGTCACGCACCAACCTGTCGCCAACCTGAGCATGTAATTTGACTATTACTTATCCTGTGGCGTAACTGAAGATGTTTATTTATCTCCCTCTAGCAACAGGCATCCCGCCGTACGGTGTCATATTTTCTTTCCCTTTCTTTACGCGTATAAGTAGTTATCTAGTATTTTCGCCGTTTTTAAGCGCCGAGATGTTGGTTGATAACGTGTCTATATATAATACGTCATTGGGTTGAGGTGTTTTAAAGTTTATTCATGTAGGTAGGTCCTATAGTCAACGTCAAGCTAGATGAAGATATTGCAGTTCAAAAGTTTCATAAAAAAAACTGCTATTTATGATATCTAGGTATTGTGTTTTTTTATACTTAGTAGTGAATACTTTTTAGAAAACTATCATCATCTTCTCAAATAGTTGTATTATAAGTTCAGGAAAAGTCATTGACTATTCCAAATGTGGGCATGTCTATGGAATGTTTGCACTTGCCTCGGACACCTCCTTTAAATATCTTCAAGGTTAACTGGAGATCTGAGAGTCTAACGTACATGGGGATTACAGTCGTGATACTATTATTTATATTTTTTACCTAATAAACATCATATTTTAAAACGTGCCATTAAGCATTTTTTGATATCACTTTGTTTTTTTACACAAACTTTATATAGCTAGCTTATTTGAAGCTAAATGGCCATAACTCTTTAATGAGACTACAGTAGTTAGAGTCTAGACTAGCTTAACTAATGGTTTACCGTTTAGAATGATGGTTCCCATGTGATTAGATTATGAATCAGTTAGTCGTGTACTTGTAACTCGCTTGTTATGACATGGATTGTCTACAAATGACATGAACTGTCAATTTCGGCTTGTTTAAATTAATTCTTTTGGTCATTAGGTAAGCCTCTAAAAACTAGCATATTCTCAAAGGTCACTTAAAGGTTCAACCGATTCAAGGCGTTCCCAACAAAACAAAAAAGCTCCGATCCCATTAATTCGTTTCATAAAAATAAACAAAAAACAATAAAAAAAATTGAATCGGTTTGGGTGCCCTACGAATTGGGTGGGCCAATCTTGCCTTAATTTTAATACAGAAACAAAACAATCTCAACAGTCATTAGGATCTAGATTTAGACATCAACCACAACCCACTACTGCTGAAGCTCTTTAGTTATTTTTTTTATCGTTGTACGTACTTGAGTAGTACTTTTAAATATTATTTTTGTTTGAGCCTTCACCTTATTCGATTGGCACACACACACTGGAGCTCTATTAAGGAAAGGATCATTAAAAAAAAGGTAGACCCCAAACCGTGTTTGTTGCCTGATTCTTCTAGGCTTGGTTGCGTGGAATCGGCGTAGCTTCACCTAGTTCCTAAGACGTTTCAAAGTGATCCTTGTGATTTTATTGAAATAAATGATTTTTGAATTTGAACAATTATAAAACCTTATGAATTTTGACAATAAAAGTATGCTGCATTACATTCTATAAAGTAGTATATTGTTGGTTAGTCATTATATGTAAATAGTGAAGTCGTGATGATGGGTCAACAGATAGTGACGAGGCATGTTTTGCAACCATGGAATGATAATTGTTCTAAGGCTACAATATGTTGCGTCACACTTGCCAGCTTTTAAAGCGAAATGAACTTTAGCGCGCTGACTTATGATTCAATATTCAATCGCATTTATCATAGCTAGCTGTGCCAGTCTTTTATTGGATAATCCTTTAATATTTGGAATCATTATCCGAGATCATTCCGAAAAAGTTCGGTGTTTTTGACTTTGTTGTCAGATAGACGGCATCAATTGCCTCTGCAATAATCAATTCTTCCTGTATGAGCATCCATTTCGTAAACATTTCTACTTAAAAGATTTCGTCATAATTCAAAGTTAAAATCAAAAGGTATTTATTTTCATTAAAATCACAAGGATCACTTTGAAACGTCTTAGTAGCTAGGTGAAGCTACGTATGTTCCTAATTATGTTATGAATACTAGTCTTTCATGGCTTAAAAATCAATACCGCTTGATCTCGCCACATATATTGGTAGTCATTTCACACAGCGCCATCTAGCTCCAAACTAAGAAAAACTTGTACTAACACAAAACTGTTTAGTAGGTACTATTGGAGTGAAACTTCTGTACGTTGAAACTGTGTATATGCTGTGGTCGTAGCCTGCCATGTGGGTGCCCGCGCCGGCGCACCTGTACCTACTACGATCTTTCTCAGTAAACAGACGAGAGATCCCCTCGTTGATATAACTAGATTTAATATTTCATAAACGTGATCTTAGAGGCACGCTCCTATGAATTCCAAGTTTAGTGGTTTTCTGCTTTTATGCTACTGTTGGTCTAAATTTTACCATATTTGGTATGTTTGAAACTATTGTTAATACCACACCAGCCTTAGTTTAGAGGACATTATTTTGGGCAATTCGTTTTATTTTATCTTCCTACGCGTTTGCACAATTTTTAATATGTATTATCTAACCTATAATAGTATTATTACATAAATATCTAGGTGTATCTATCTGTGTAAGCAACGTACAGTTTTTTGTCAGCGTCAGCTATTAGATATGGTACCTATTATATTTAGTAAGCCAAATACGCTTGAACAAAGTATTTTCAGCTTATGAAGATTCGAGAAATTAGAAAACCTACCGCTGTACCTTTGGGCTTGCAACCTGTCACGTATGGAATGCTAATTGCAAAATGTGGGGAATTGTGTCAAACGTAATTTTTGGACGTGCCTCTAGCTACCCCCTTTTGATAGGTCTTAAGGATAGGCGCCTTGAGACCTGAGAGTCTATCGTACTTGGGGATTGTAGTCGTTATTTATTGTATGACATTGCACTTGTTACGTACCGATATTGCTCTTAAACAGTACCTACCATAAAGTACTCATAACGCATGATCATCTTGCACTAGTTGACCTAAAGACATGTCTTGGTGCAGACAGAACTAATGTACGAATTGCACTCATAATGCACTCGCATCGTACTTCTTGCACTTGTAATGCACCCATTACGAACCCGTATTACAATCAGCCGTACTAGAATTATTGCACTGGTGTGTTCTTGTAGTCATACGCTCGTCATTCCACACGCTACGTCATATCTACGACCAACGAACCTTGTAATCTTCTTTCTAATATATAAAATTCTCAGTGTTTGTAACCAAACTCCTCCGAAACGGCTGGACCGATTTCTATGTTTTTTTTGTGTATATTTGAAAGGCTATTTTTTATACCCCTAAGTGATAACGGTGCCCCAACCAAAACAAAATATATACTACCCAATTTAACCCTAAAAATAACATTATAACCCATAATTCACCCTTCTATCACCAAACCCCATTTTGTTATCGGGAAAAACTGAAAAAGCTTTAGCTGTGGAATTATTGAAATTTTTCAGGACAATGTCTGTTGGGACAGCTTTGTGATATTGTATTTTTTGTTGATGCCCTTCAATTAATTGACGACACAGATTTATGTACTGAAATCATGCAACAGTAATGTATTATGTTCTCGGCCTCACAGCTCAGTTGGTAGTAACTCTGCCTTCTGCGCTGTAGGTTGTGGGTTCGATCCCCACCCAGGGCAAATATTTGTGTGATGAACATAGATGTTTGTTCTGTGTCTGGGTGTTAATATGTATAATAAGTATGTATATACAAAAAAAAAAGTATCTATGTATTCTATCAGTTATCTGGTTCCCATAGTACAAGCATTGCTTAGTTTGGGGCTAGATGGCGTTGTGTGTAAAGTCCGCCAATATTTATTTATTTATTTATTATATTTTACTTTTAATGCTCTAATAATTTATAACAGGTACCGAATCATAAGTTCCAAAAAAATATGAACTTATTTTACCGTTAGAGTTATAAGAAAGATGCACCAATCTATATTAATATCACTACATAGTATAAAGCAAAGTCGCTTTCCGCTTCCCGCGTCTGTATGTAATATGTATGTATGTATGTATGTATGTTTGCTTATATCTTTAAAACTACACAACGGATTTTGACGCGGTTTTTTTTAATAAATAGAGTGATTCAAGAGGAAGGTTTATATGTATAATACATGCATAATATTGTAGAGAAACACTGATAATTTTAGAGGTTTCTAATGTGATGTCGTAAATAAACACATTTTTTTGCGCTTACATTGCAAATGCTGGCTGAACCCCACGAGATATATCAGAATAATGTACTACAGTATTGTACACCTTAAAAACGTCTACAAAAAAGTCAACGATGTTATTAGAAATGTCTTACGCACAGCGAAGCGGGCACGGGTCAGCTAGTTTATTATAATTGCGAAAGTAATTCTGTCTATCTGTCTGTCTGTCTGTATTGTGATAAAATTTCATATAGAGATAGTTTAAAGTCTTCGGACGGACATAAGCTACTTTTTTCCCAAAACTTTCATTTGATTTTCAGGAATTTGATTATCTGAATCTACGCAAACGAAGTCGCGTGCAAAAGCTAGTTAATCATAAATCAATCGAATAACAACATCAATTTGCATAATCAAGGAATCTTCCAACTGAATCATCGGAATCACAATCAGAATCAGATTTCGGTACATGACAACCTCGTGCACATTACAATCATGCGTTTCCAAGCTAATTTAAAAACTTGGCGCAAGTTCAGCGATACAATCGCCCAAGATTTGGCTTGCCCAGTCACAGCCAGGTGCCTGGCTTATTTGGCTACAGATCAGACAATTTGGCCGCGGAGGGGGTTTGCGAGTAAATTTTGTTGGCAGGAAGCTACAGTATGCCAATTGCCACTTCGTCTAGCATATGCATTTTTTTAGATAACGCATTTATTTGATAGATGATAGATTTGTTGGGGTAATTGTCAAACTCTGGGTTGAGTTACGAAACTTTTTCTGAGTAGATTAAAAATAATTGAAGTTTAAACTCTCGACTTGTAAATTAGGATCTAAAATGTGGATATTTATATACAAGTAAAAAAAATAGGATTATGACTGTAATCCCCAAGTACGGTAGACATCCTCTCAGATCTGCAGAGGCTTAGATCCTTAGAAGATGTCTAGTGGGGGTAGTCAGAGGCACGTCCAAACATTATATTTGGCACATGCCCATATTTTGCAGTAGTTAGCATTCCATACATTCCATGTGTGTGGTTTCGGAACTCTAAAATATTTCTGTAAACCCGCAGGACAGTCTAGTATTTATCTCTATAATTGAATTCCAGTTTATCTAAAGGTAAATTAGCATTTAATTGCCGACGATTCCGCTTAAAATAATTACCTCTGTATAAATAGCAACGTCATTATTCAGTTGTCACCGGCGCCCGACATTGCGGACCGATAATCTTGCTCTACATGTGCTAATTAAGGACATTCCCTTTAACAATGATCCTGGCTGTCCTCTCCTCCAACTTGAATGGCACACGGCATGCAAGCCTTTCTTACCAGTCAATGACTGACTACACTACAACCTCTGTAAAGTAGCCTTTAAAACTTGCGGAGAAGGTTTCGCTGTATCTTATCCACCCAACTTGGAGAACATCGCACAATACTTTGCCCATTACTTCTTTTCGACAAGATCTGGTGTAAGATACGAGATAAGCGAGCAGTGGATGTTGTTTAAGCTTTATGGTGGTGTGAATACGTTGCGCGGTGGCAATTCAGTGATCTTCCAGTGATAATCGCGATCACGGGCCAACTGATGTTTCTTTTATTTTATCGCGAACGGTCCCGGGGAGATAAAATGGCAATAAATAATCTGGGCAAGACATAGACGGTACGTGTGCCGGTGCCTTTCCATTTGTTGTATTATACGCGTAATTATGCCTTACACAACTTACGATCTTATTTATAGGAGCATCTTGGTAGCTAGTAAAAAGCTTAATCGTTAATCGGTTGTATTATATTGATTTATATGCTGTATTGTTTTAAATTATGGCATGACAGAATGCCAATTATAAAAGAACGTGGAAGCATTCTTGACACGGGACGAGACATGAGACATCCTAATTTTTTTGTCGCAGCGTATTATTTAATCCGCTAGTTGCGAAGGTCGCATACTTAATAGGAACAGATAACAATTCAATGGCAAAAGTATTCCAAAGGTGTCACACATATTCCAAGAAATCTTTTAGACGGCGGAATATCGATAACAGGCACAGAGCACGAGTTTTTGTGTTATTATAAAAGTAGCATGTAGGTATATCTAATTTTGTAGCATGGGTTATGGTCGTTGCGATGTTCATTTTTAAGGAAGAGTGGAAGGGGGTAAGAAAACCTTTTGTCCTGTATAAGTGAAATTGAGAAATAAATAAAAGAAATAAATAATTGTTTTTAATGGTTTTTTATATTGCCCATTGCAAATTGTCATTCACATTAATGTTATAGGGATAATTGCTATAAGAACTGACGTGTTTTGAACTTTTTCCAAGCTTTTATTTAACTTGCAATGTATATATGTAACTATGTTTGTTAAGGTGGAATATTGATACTCGATTTTGAAGCAATTATCTTCAACCGATTGAGCTTTAATTTGGCATACTTATGAAACTTCGGTGACAATGCAATAATATGGTGACAGTGAGCTGATCTGATGATGGAGTCAGGAGCTGTTCAACAGTGAATCACAACAGAACCTTAGTAAATACTTCGATTGAGTAAAAAAATGGCATTCTTGTCAAGTTCCGATGACAAATGTTATATTATGTGACAAATTATAGCGCGCTGATGCTCGATGGTTAATTTTACAAAAGCTTGTCATTGAAAAATATTATTCAACCGAAAATTTATTTAAAGAATTAATACTATCGGGGTTGTTAATCATTTAAATAGAAATACGGCTAATTACCACGTTTTTTCTTGTATTCGCCGATCTCATGATAAAGAGCATCTGAATTGTCTCGAAACGTCAGCAATACAAGAAAAAATGTGGTAATTAGCCGTATTTCTATTTAAAACTTATTTATGGTATAACTGGTTATTATATTTTACGTAATATTTACGAGTAGCTGTTAAATAGTTTAAACTGGTGCTAAGGTCACAGAATATGTTTACAGAAAACAAAATAGGAGATTATGCGCATCGCATCTCTGCCGTTGCGCCTTATTCCTGTAAATGTTTCTTCCCGTTGTCATTCCCATCACGTGTTTCCTACGGGATGTGGTAGAGCTTTGAGAATAGCGTGGAGGGAACTACAAAAAATGTGGCGTCTCGATGCCATGCATTGTACAAGGTGTGGCAAAATAACGGGACTCATATGTAAAGTATTTTTTTTTGTATCTTTTCGTTGTGTAAATTTCCGCGAAGGGAATCCTTAAACTGTACTGAAGTTTGAAGATTGCAAATAACTCAAATATTTTAGGCACGGTTGGCACTATTCTTTTTGGAAACATATATAAAGGTGTGACTAGATATAGCGCGGCAATCGAGGACACAAGTTTTCCGCGTGACTATTTTATTAGGTAAATGTGCGCGCGGCTATCGTCCAAACATAGCGCGGCGGCCGCTCGAATGCCGCGCAATGTCTGGTCACACCTTTACAGTCACATAAGTGTTCATATGTGTCATATATGTAGTTCTAACCTCACTTTAGGATTCCCTGTGCCGTGGTTACCTATCAGAAACTACAAGTACATAGCTGTACAAACAGACCAGGAACCAATGAATATATATATTAGCAGTAACTATTTTAAAAGTAACACCTAGTGTAGAAAAAAAATATTTACCAAGACCTCGACTTTCAATCTGAAGGTCGTGGGTTCGAATCCCGGCGTGCATCAAATAATTTTACTGTTAGAAAAATTTATATGCGTATCAAAAACACGTGCTCAAAACGGTGAAGGAAAACATCGTGAGGAAACCAGTTAGTATTCTTATAAGCGGCGATGGGCTTGCAACCTGTCACGTATGGGTTTCTAACTACTGCAAAATGTAGGCATGTGCCAAATATAATATTCGGACGTGCCTCTAAATACCCCCAATAGACATCTTCAAGGGATCTCAGCGTCTGGAGATCTGAGAGGATGTCTACCGTACTTGGGGATAACAGTCGTGATCCTATTTGTTTTTTATTTATTTTTAAACACAAAAAAGGTATTGAACAAATTTTAGTTTCCTTTCGAAATACTGTTCCAAATATATTATGCATCATTGTAGTTTTACGATCAATTGGTATGCAGTATATGTGGCCGTGTCATGTGTTTCTTCAGAACTTTTAAATTTGTAAGGGAAACAGAGTAGTTTCATGAGGGGGAGCACTTATTAGATTTTGGAGCCGCGGGTGGTTGAACGTGTTTTCGGTACTCATTTATAATCTGAAAACACAAAATAACATGGTCTCTCTGTCATTCCGCTTGCTTATTTCGTAAAAATATATGATTTTTATAGCCATAGCTATGAGTATCAGTAGAATTTAGAGAATACCAATTCCGTAGTAACTATTACAGAGTCTTTGTACCTAATCTATTCTCATAGATAGATAGATAGATTTTTACGATATAAGTCAGCAGGCATTGCTAAAAATTATGCGGTCTATTATAGGTAAAATTTGTATTTTTGTTTCTTATTGGATAAACTAAAAAACTACTGGACCAATTTTAAAAATTCCTTGTGTTATCAAAAGCTACATTATCAGCGAGAAGCATAAGCTATATTTTATTTTCAAAAAAACTAGAGATCCCCACGAAATTGCAATAATGTAAACTAAGGTATCAAACATTTGCCCACCATTGATACCGGGGGCGGACAGCTGGTACTAAGTAAGTCAATATTTTTGTTTATACAAGTCCAAAAGTGTTGCAACTTTATACGGAATGCTATAATTTGATTGTACATTTTCGTATGACACGCACGAATTATTTTTGATTGTAATTACAGATTCATTCATAAACACCGTCATGGGCCGAATCATACCGACTCATAACGAATTACACTGTCAATCATGTCTCTAAATCTCTTCTCTACTTCGTCTTCTGTACCGTGGTCCGTGTGCTACTCGGAGGCTCACCAATAAGGCATTGTCGCTTATATTATCGTGGCAACAATGTAAACATGTGTAACAGTATCTCAACTTCAAGTGGTACAATTGCCTGAGAGTTAGGGTGAGTTTTCTTTTACGAGGAGCTGTACGGAGCTGCGCTAAGCTGTACGAAACGTACTAATGACAGAGCTTGACATTATAGAACTCGAATATTTGAGCGCTGTCATTGGTCCGCTCCTCAAAGCTTCGCACTGCTCCGTGAAGATGAAAAACTACGCATTATAAAAGGGTGAAACGTAAATCCGCCCCGTCTTTTCTGTATGTTTTGCGTCGCGACGCGTCCTCGTCTTACGTCTGATCTGTCTACACTTATGAACCAAAAGCTAGAAAAAAAACCAAGTGCGAGTCGGATCTATAAAAACGGCAAAAAGATCATGTTTGTGGTATGGGAGCCCCCCTTAAATATTTATTTTATTCTGTTTTTAGTATTTGTTGTTAGAGCAGCAACAGAAATACATAATCTGTGAAAATTTCAACTGTCTAGCTATCACGGAGATGTGTGACAGACAGACGGACGGACGGACGGACAGACGAGACAGACGGACAGCGAAGTCTTAGTAATAGGGTTCCGATTTTATCCTTTGGGTACGGAACCCTAAAAACTGATCTTTGAGTATTAGATAAATTAATTGGAAGGCAGTAAACAAATATATTGGTACAAGCACAGCACTAAAGTTTCATCTAAATTTGATGGATGGCATAGGAAAAAGACGAACAAACAAACATATTTTTTTATATTATTAGATACTAGCTGCTCGCTCCAGCTCGGCACGGATAAGCGTAAGCGTATAAGCGAATGTATAAGCTATATTGCTGTAAAGTTTCATTTTAATCCGTTCAGTAGTTTTTGCGTGAAAGAGTAACAAACACACACACCCACTCACAAACTTTCGCATTTATAATATTAGTAGGATACTGGCAACACATCGAAATGACCTACTGGTTTTACACTATGATGGTATCTGGCTCTATTTGTCGGTCTCTTTGACGTCCGCTCTTCTTAAAGCTGTACCAAATTTAATACCGGATTACTCTAAAAGGCTGTTATGTAGACACGGCCTAACGTATATCAGAATTCGATACGTAGCGAAGGATTAATTTATTCTTGATTGCGATAATTTGTTCAATGAGTTAAGAGAAGCTTCTATAACAAAATCCCAAATGACATGCAAAAGCTATCTATTAGCAAATTTAAAAACTATATAATTATCTAAAACAATAATTATTTAGACGACAAAAAAGCCTGGGACTGCGCCAACTCGCTCTATCAATAATAATTAAGATTCATTATGTAATAAAAATAAGTACAAAGACTTAAAAAAAAAAAACACAAACAATGAACAAATTAAACTAATTAAGTTAAACTTAACTAAATTTGACGATTCTAAATGATCCAAGTGATTTCAATGAATAAACGATATTTTGATTTTGATTTTTGATTTTGAGACACCTGTTGCCGATATACATGTACCTATTTGTATTTACCATGTACTCTTAAAATGCCGTGTTGGCTGATTTGGAGGTACCTTGACTTTAAATCCAAAGGGTTCGAATTCCTGCCGTGCACAAATGATTTTTCCGTTCGAAAATTTATTAACACGTGCTTATAACGCTGTGCCTGTATGTTTGGACGTGCCTCTGACTAACCCTTTTAGATATCTTCAAGAATCTGAGTGCCTGGAGATCTGAGAGGATGTGTACCATACTTGGGGATTACAGTCGTGATCCTAATTATTTTTTACTTACTTGTAGGTAGAGTTCACTGGTGCTCTCTTAGGCTCTCTCTCTTGTAATATCAGTGATGTAACACGTGCAAAGTGTGCCAATAACAAATTTAAAAGAGAAAAGATAAAAAAGGCAATTAATTTAATTCAGATAATTATTTTCAAAAGACAAAAACTTTCGCCGCCTTCGCCGACAAAGTCAATTTCGAGAAACAAATTTGAATATTAATTCAAAATATTTGATTCACAATCACAAAGTCTCATTAGCTTTAAAGTAAAGAGGGTTTGACGTAAAATATTTTCATTCTTAAACAAGGTTATAATAAGCGTTGTCGGTAAGATAGAAAAAATATATAGAAACGATACTCCAGCTCTACCTACATAATTATATAGGATCACGATTGTAATCCCCAAGTACGGTAGACATCCTTTCAGATCTCCAGGCGCTCAGATCTTTGAAGATGGCACGTCCAAACATTACATTAGGCACATGCCTACATTTTGCAGTAGTTAGCATTTTGTACGTGACGGGTGCAAGCCCAGTGCCGCTTATAAGAATACTAACTGGTTTTCTCACGATGTTGTGTTCAACGTTTTGAGCACGTGTTTAAATGCGCATATACATTTTTGAACAGAAAATCCATTGATGCACGGCCGGGTTTCGAACCCACGACCTTCAGATTGAAAGTCGACGTACCTCCTACTCGGTCAACACGGCTACATAACATGCAAACTCAACCGTGTGAACAAAATAAGATAGATTGTATTTTATTTGATTCTAGTTAGATTGTGGTGACGACATAATTGCCAGCATTGAGTATTATATCAACCACGAGTTTTTTGAAGGAGTAGCCTATCTATGAGCACTTTACATTATTTAAGTAGAAATAGTAGCTAGGAGCCACGAGTAGTAGGTACTAATGTGTTTTATGTTACCGTTATAATAATTATTAGAGATGGTATGTGACTTAAAGTAACCGAGAACATACCACATAAATTAAGGCTTACACAAAAAACATGGGAAACTAAATAAATGTAGAGTTAATGTTATAAAAAACAACATTGATAACATGAAAATATTTTAGGCGTAAAGTTTATTATATTGATTACTAGCGACCCGCCCCGGCTTCGCACGGGTAGCATGTTATTATACATATAAACCTTCCTCCGGAATCACTCTATTTATTAAAAAAAACCGCATCAAAATCCGTTGTGTAGTTTTAAAGATATAAGCAAACATACATATACGGGAAACGGAAAGCGACTTTGCTTTATACTATGTAGTGATATTGCAAAAAAACTGTCACATTTTCATCTCCAAGTCTGTAGACACAGAATCTCAGGCGCTCAGATCCTTGAAGATTTTTAGGGGAAAGTCAGAGGCACGTCCAAACATTACATCTGGCACATGTTAAAATTTTGGAGTAGAAGTATTCCATACGTGACAGGTTTATCGCCGCTTATTGGAATATAGGCTGATGTCAGTTCATACTAGCTTTTGCTCGGTTAAACTCTATATTCTAACTAGCTGACCCGTGCCCTCGTCGCTGGTCGACAGATAGTTTCACATCTGGTATTCCACTCTTAAAAATAAATTGTAGCCTATATGTTGCCGAGGACTAATAAGTATATAACAAAAAAAGTTTCATTAAAATCCGTCCAGTAGTTTTTGCGTGAAAGCCAGACAACAGACAGACAGACAGACAGACAAAAAATTCCAAATGATTTTTTTTGGCTTGTGTTACTTGTATAAAGGCCTATAGGAGTATTATTTTTAGTTTTCATTCAATGTACAGAATTGATCTCTTCTACAGTTTTATTATATGTATAGATACGACATTAATCCCCATATTTTTAGTTGTAACCTCAAAACTACCTTGAATCAAACATTTTTGAGGCCCCTCGAAATGTACGTCATGTTTGGTATCTAAAATCGATAATTTGGAGGTTCCTTAATTACGTCATTACGTCATCAGTCCGAGGAGATTTTCATCACCGTAACAAACCGTAACAAGCATGCGCTTGTAACGTAACAAGCATGCATCGTTCATGAGCTGTCTAGGAATGTCAAGGTACATCTCGAACTACCTTGAGTTGACAGTTCAGTTGACTGAGGAATCCTCGAATCATCGAAGAAGAAGCAAACTCTAGGTAATTTTATCAACTAAAGCTACTAAAACACGGTTTCGAGGTCGAGTCGAGGTGGAGATATTTCGAAGTAACAAGAATATGGGGATTAATTCAAAAAGAGTTCTGATTAGAAGAGGATTTGACATAATAAATTAAAACAGCCTTGATTTATGACTAGAAAGCTCAATAATCTTTAGCCTTCGATACAAATGAAGTGATAAAACTGCATTTAAAATCTATTAAAAACCAATACTCCGTAGCCCTGGGCATCGCTAGAAGAATTTTAGATGGTATCGGGAGCTTAACTTTATGTGACTTATACCACTATAAATTAGTGTACCGGTATTTATACATACCTACGCTTCGACCGTTTTCCTGGTTTTTTAGGGTTCCGTACCCAAAGGGTAAAAACGGGACCCTATTACTAAGACTCCGTTGACCGTCTGTCTGTCACAAACCTGTATCTCATAGACCGTGATAGCTTGACCGTTGAAATTTTCACAAATTTTCTCCGCTATAACAAGAAATACTAAAAACAGAATAAAATTAATAATTATGTCTTACAACAAACGATTTATTGCCGTTTTTTATAGTGGTAAGGAACCCTTCGTGCGCGACTTCGTCCGACTCGTACTTGGCCGGTTTTTAGTTAATGGCAGTGTGACCAATAAGGAATTTTCTTTGTTCTTTACGTCCATCAGACGATTTGGGTAAAACCTAATTTTATACATTTTCATGTGGCTATACCTAGAGGTCTATGCGAGAACGCACTACAACCAAATTACCATGTTTTCGTAAAAACAAATAAATAAATATTGGTGGACATTTCAACGCCACCTAGCCCCAAACTAAGGAAAGCTTGTATATAGGAACCAGATAACTGATAGAACACTTAGGTATACCTATACTTTTTTTGTAAATACATATAATACCTACATAATAAAACCAAGGCACGGAAAAAACATCAATTTTCATCACAAATGTTTGTCCTTAGTGGGAATTAAACCCACAACCGACAGCGCAGAAGGCAGAATTTCTACCAACGAAGCTGTGAGGCCGAGGAGGAGTGAGGAGATATAGTTCCGACCCCGCACTAGAATGTTCTGAATCGTGGCTATGAAAAATTACAGGTATGTTCTATATTATAGCTACCTACACACCCGAAACAAAAATTTACAGATCATGTATACATTTGTCCTGCCGTGGAATTGAACCTACATATTTTGCTTGCTTGCTATATCGCTGAGGTCAACAATATTATGTGAGGTCGATGTTTGTACATTAAAAATAAAAGAGCATGAGCGCGAATAAAACATCGATGTAATAATCTATGAAGAGAATGCCATCTGTTAAGTCAAGCTGAATAAAATCAATATCGATGAATGCCAGAGTTCTTATTCCAAAAGATAAATGCATTTAAACTCCGTAATCACTTACGAACTAAAGAAGGTGTGTGAGGAATAAGCGTAAACCCGTGAAGACAGTCTCATAGTCCCGAACGTTTAAAGACGACAGATGAGATGTCGGCAGAAAATTGGATTTCGTAAAATAAATATGTCGTATTCGTTTTGAATTAACTATCGATTCTCGAAATCCAACCCTATACGGTACGACAGAGCGTTCGATTTTGAAAGGAACCTAAACGACTCGAGGGAAGTTAATTCTAAGTGCGACTTTGTGCACAAAAGATTATTGTCCACTATGCTGAAGATGATTTCTTTTTAGGGTTTCGTAGTCTAAAAGACAAGAAACCCTTATAGTTTCGCCATGTCTGTCCGTCTGTCCGCAGCTTAGCTCAGAGACTATCCGTGCTAGAAAGCTGTAATTTGGCATGTATATACATATTAGTAATGTCAACAAAGTCGTAGAATAAAATCTTTAAAAACATTTTTTTTAGGGTACCTAAATAACATCCCCACTTTAAGTGTCCCCTACACCTACACTTAAACGATAACGATATTATTATTATTTCTTGCGAACCCCATTGTGTGGGGTATCGTTGGATAGGTCTTTGAAAAGGGTTTCATTAAGAGAGCCGTTTGTGAAATATTAAGCTTTAAAGTGCTAATTTTTGTTAGTTTTCGAGTTATAGACGTAATAGTCGACCAACTTATAAATTGTACTTGAAGAAGAATTAATGGATTTTTTTTGTACAAATACCATTGAAAATTACTTATTTTATAGCTGTGTAAACTACGAAACCCTACCTACATTGCGCGTGAACCGACACGCACTTGGCCGGTTTTTTAAGAAATATATTTGCTCGATGCAGGCGTGAAGATTAATATTTCAATGGTGCCTTGTTACGTTTTGAGTGACACTCGCCAGTTTTTAATTTAAACGTGGTTCCAAATTGAGATGAAAATGTTTTTAATCCTTTTGTTAGCTTTTGTTCGAGTGGTAATCCTGTAAATCGTTGCCTTTGATTGTACTCGGTTTTGACGTAAATTGTTTCTAAGCCTTGATTTTCGTCCTTTCACTTTTACTTTTGTCACTCGCTTAATCTGTTTCTGACTGGATTTCAACTTTCTACTTAAAATCCTCGTAAGGCTTAATTGTAAAGAGTTTTTACCTGTGTGTTCTTTGTATTTATGTCTCTTATATTTATAATTGGATTCGGTATCCGTTGCTTTATTTCTATTGAAATACACACTAATAAATAATAATGAATAAAAACATTTTATTTAAATCAACTTTGATTAATAACTAGCAAATTACAAAGACATTAAAAAAATAAAACAAAAAATCTTAGGTACAGCTGCCTAATTCCGCTAGGAGCACTTACATAATTAATTATTATATAAAATTATGTATCTTATTTCTACAATTCTTTGTTATGCTAGAATTCAAGAGTTGAGCCCTCCGTCCTTACTGAACTGACACCATGCCTGCTACAACAGTGTCGGATGGAAAAATCTTTCAACTCATTAAATATTATCAACGTTTTAGCAGACTTTATTAAGGCGTAATTTACATTGTTCAGATTCAATAAACTCCGATTACCTTTACAATCCATTAAAACATGTTAATTTGTATTATCTCGTACATCACTCTTGCGTGTGGTCCGTATTTCGCATCAACTTGGCGATGACTTTCTTATTGTCTTATTGATTCTAGTAAACATGTGTTAAGTGATCAAGAGAATCCTCTACGCCAGGGTTTATTAAACTTACTTTTCAACATTAGATATTAACCCTATACTTGGCAGGAATTTTTATTTTTGAAATGTTGTGTTTTTTTGTATAATTTGTGATCTAGGGTCATTAATAGAGGGAATAGTATGAAAAAAAAAATTATATTATTAATACTTTTAGATTTATTTAATGTACCATATTTGGCACATTGCCAGATGTGTCATAATCAACTTTACTAAATCAACGTACCATATGTGTCACACTGCCAGGCTTATATACATTTGTGTTTAACACTTTATGTAACAAAAATATTACATTCTTACATTAAAAAGTAACAAAAACATGCTAAAAATAATTTGCGATTACGTTATATTCATTTTCAATTTATAATCTGTAGATAATATATATATAAGTATATAAAACTCTTTAGTATTCCCCTGATCCTTTCTTAGTTTGCACTTTTGTGCAATGTATGCACCTCCCTCTGCTAAATTTGAAAGTTGGGTGATGAGAAATTTAATCAAGCGTTTTAGAGAAGATAGGCGAGTATTATCAACAGCCCCGAAATGATGTATATGCCCCAAAACGATCTGCTAGATCAAAAAATGATTGTCAAAAATATTTTTCATCGCCTTCTGAAACTTCGGAAGAAGTGCTAGTTATTTATGTGCTGTAAAGATTTGTTTTTGCACATATAGAGAGATGATGTCATCTAAGTAGAACCTTGAAGTATTGAATGACACTCTTTCCTGCAAGTCAAACCCCAAAGAAGACCATGATCTTTGACTTCAGCAGAATTAGTGAACTTTTTACAACGCCAATAAGGTGTTAGTCTTTAAGACCTTCCTTCGTGCCTAATACACTAGGTCTTATTGATTAAGTAGCTGCTTAGGGTCAAGGCTGCATACCTACAATAGGGAAAGTACTTGTTCAGAATCAACGGGCAGTGAACAGTGATCGACAGCGATGACAGTTGATATTGTAGCAGAAATGTTGATGTAACAACTTGATTCATCTCATTATCAACATTTCATAAAAAGTTTAGGTTTTCCAGTAAAAATGTCAATGGGAAGGTGTGAAGGCGGTGAACTGCTATCACAGCATTTCTATTGTTCATCATCTGATGATTAAATTTCGTCTAAATCTGACTTGCCCCCGACTTGAAGATAAGACCCAAAAGTTGACGAGGTCGATGTTGCTGCTGCTGATATAGTTGCGGCACCTGTGGCGCTAAAATGTCATTTTACCAAGTACTTCGCATCAAACTGACACCTTACGTACATTCTCATCTCTATAATTTCTTGACAATTAAAGCTCAAGCTTGAAAATTTTATGACAATTGGTGAATTTCGATTTATTGGAGCAACAATTAGAATGCTATCGTCGAAAAAACATTCATACTCGCATAAAAGGGCCGACGACACCTCCGAGTTGTCAAAGAGATCTCGCTTCGCTCGATCAAAAATCATAAATGTATGTAATTTTGAAAAAATATAATTTATACGAGTATGGCAATGTCACATATCAGGTACATAGTAAAGATAAACTTGAATGGCGCTCATCTGGCAATGTGACTTATTTGGTACATCATGAAAAACCAGTTGATTGCATGCCATTGTAATTCATTTAGGAACATGAAAATATTAATTTCGGGTGTAAAAAATTTTTAACTATTACATATCAACCGTTTTTGACAGAAATACTAAAAAAATACTAGTAATATTTAATTTTTTTACCCTGCGGTGCGAAGACTCCTTTCAATGGTCAGCTATCATTCGCTCTACTTCAAATTGAGAGTTGCAAATCATCAAAAAGTATTTTATAGTAGAATTGGGACAATATTTTCTAAAATAAATAATAATTAAAATAGATTAATAATATTTTTTCACGCGTTGGGAATTTTTGAAAGTTGAACGTACCAAATTAGGCACTCTGCCAAGTATAGGGTTAAGACCACAGTGAACGCCTCTAATAATACAGACTATAGATAGATTTCTTAATAGATATATATATAATATATATATATATCAATAGACATATCATTATGTTTAATGCTCTTATGTACTTATTTTTTTTTTAATAAAAAACAATTCTAATTTTTATATTACTTAAATTAATCCGGCAAACCAGTCAGCTAAGCCGCCGCCATTACGTTTATTTTATCGCGTACTCCCTATGACTCAATGACGTACTCCCAGTGTACGCGAAACTTTGAGAAACCATACTCTACGCCAATAAAACACAAAGCAAACATTTCTAAAGCTATCTCAAGTACGTACAAGTAAGTAACGCAGTATAACACCCACACTGACCTTAAAGTCTTGGATTCCGAACTCTCGACCGCGTAAATCCAAAACCTGTTAAGAGGCTCCCAGTCGCTGATTGCTCTTTTTCGAAACGAAAAAAGAAATACTTCTGAACAAGCCACATCTCCTATTTTTATAAGTATATTACTTCAGGTTCCTACCTAGATTTCTATTAAGCTAATAGCAGAAACTTTTCAGGATAAAGATATTATTTCAAAATGATACGTTTTAGAATTTATGATCGAAATATTTTATATACCTACTATTAAAATCAACTTGTGATTTATGGTTAAAGATAGGTAATATGTAGATCTAGATTTCTATTAGAATAGATTTTTGATAAGTAATTATACATAATTTATATCATTAATTTATTCGAAAAGCTAAGGCGGACCACGCGCCGACGTGTGTTTGTCGCAATTGCAGCGGTCGGTAGGATTATTTATCGAAGTGATTAAAGATGGTTACATCTTTATTCACATATACTATACATTATAAAATAGGAGATGTGGCTTGTTCACAAGTATTTATTTTTTCGTTTCGAACAAAAACAATCGTCGACTGGGATCGCCTTAATGTCCAATACATTATACCGTAATCATCCGTTTATTTATACACTATCTTATTAAATAGAATATTAAAACGCATACACAAATGACGTGAACGAGGAATTGATATGTTCTTCGGGCAACACGCAAAACAAATGTTGTAAAGGCATAAATTTAATGCTTAATGTATCGCCTTCTCTCTTAATCTTATTGAAATTCGTTCGTTAACTGTATAAAATTGTCTTTTTATTGAGTTGCCTGATTTATTTGACAGCGCGTACACGTGGACAAGACCAATAAATGTATCGTCTTGGGTCAGGCCCTTGTTTTAAAAAGAACACTCGATGTAGATTATTTAAAAGTTTAAGACCCGGGTTGGAAATACTCAGTGCGTTCCATTTCAGTTTACATTTTCTATAGCACCCAAAAGTTATTAATATATTTATATAAAAAACTTTTTTTATAGAAATATGTTACAGACACATGATTTTTTATAATACTATATTACAGAATATTTACTAAATACACAAGAAATAGTTGAGCTATGTTAAGACATAGATACTTATATTTTTTATTACTGTCAGCTCGATTGATATTTTTTGGCATTCCTTAGATGCCTTAATTACCTAGGTATAACAAATGTACAAAGTTTAATAAAAAAATAATATTGCCATAAAGCACCCGAGATTATAAAAAATGTAGGCATTCTACAAAACACCTGAATTATACATAATGCTGGTAACATATTTTTTTGCCAAAAAGTATCACAAGAAGATAATCGCCTCTCAGTGGGATCCACTTAAAGGCTTACAAAATGATCAAAGATAAAATGATATTGCAGTATTTATTGACCGTTTCAACGAAATATTTGCTCGAAATTATATTTCATTTTGATTGAACAACCAAGGACAACTATCTTAAGACGTTTTTGAACGCTAGAGAATGCAATCGTTATAAAGAAAATGAAAATGATAAAGTCAAGTTTATCTATAAAAAAAATGCAATTCTTTTGATAATGGTAATCGCAAGAATGAACGAAATGATATTTGCTGAATGAAACTTGCAACGACCAAAAATTCACGTCTATATCGTTCTACTTCCAATTGTAATTCTCATCGATTCTTTCTTAAACAAATCAATATCTCGAGTCAATAAGCTAGGTCTGTTGGTAATATTTGATATTATTATTAAGGGCTTTACCGGCTAATATCTTATTCAAGCAATGTCTGCAATGAACGTTATCTATTAATACGAGGTCCGTTGTCGATGTGTCACACGGTACCACGGAACCCGCCGGAACTTGCGGTGTGTCAGGGAAGCGGAAACCCGCGGCCGTTTGCAGACGATACCGCATGTGTGTACAAATGTTTAGTTCGTTGACTTGTTTAGATTAACAAAATAGGAGCTTCTTTACAAATCAAAGCTCGGCACGCTTATTGCCTTAAGGCCCTGTATGTCGACGATTGCTCTTTATCGAAGTGATTAAAGATGGGTACATCTTTATTCACATATACTATCACTACATAGTATAAAGCAAAGTCGCTTTCCGCTTCCCGCGTCTGTATGTAATATGTATGTATGTATGTTTGCTTATATCTTTAAAACTACACAACGGATTTTGATGCGGTTTTTTTATAAATAGAGTGATTCAAGAGGAAGGTTTATATGTATAATACATGCATAATATAGTAGAGAAACACTGATAATTTTAGAGGTTTCTAATGTGATGTCGTAAATAAACACATTTTTTGCGCTTACATTGCAAATGCTGGCTGAACCCCACGAGATATATCAAAATAATGTACTACAGTATTGTATACCTTAAAAACGTCTACAAAAAAGTCCACGATGGTATTAGAAATGTCTTACGCACAGCGAAGCGGGCACGGGTCAGCTAGTACATTATAAAATAGGAGATGTGGCTTGTTCAGAAGTATTTCTTTTTTCGTTTCGAAAAACATACAGGGCCTTAAATACGATCTTCAACCGCTGATTTTTATTGACACTTTCAAAAGACAATATCAATGTCATACAAACTATTAAAGCATCATTGACTATATTCTAAGATTCTTTAATAGTTACTATGGGCATAACAATTTCTCGTTTACGTCATTTGTGAATGCGTTCTATTATTCTATTTAAAAAAAATTATAGTGTATAAAATAAATAAACGGATGTTATTGTCTAAATTCTATGAACATATAAGCCAGCTGATTTGCAAAATCCGGTTTCAAGTAGTTAGCAAAGTTACTTACCCTAGGTGATAATAATGTGTGTACAACATACCAAATCACTTATCTATTAATTACTCATACTTCTTTATTTTGCCGGATGTACATGTAGGTATCACCTATCAACGCTACATTGCATACCAATGAAATCGAAAAACATAACTTTCGCCGACCTTGGGTACGAGGCTATCTAATAACAATTGTGTTGTAATACCTGGTACGAACAATCAAAATGTAATTACTCAATACGTAGAAATACAGAGTGTGCTATTACTATTTTAATCTTGTAAAGGTACGCGCCCACAGGCCCGCACCGTACAAATTTTGGAATGTATAAGACAAAGCGCACGTATCGTAAAATTCGTAATTTATTTTATCAGTACAAAGTTTGTAGGGAATTTTTTTTTGTAATAATCCCAAAAAATTTTTTTTGTGATTATTACAAAAAAAAAATGACAGAACGTTTGTCACGGGTCGGCAAGTGACTTCATATGGACTTCGTATGGAGTGGACGCACAGCCGCCAAAATTGATTGAATAAAAAACTATTGTCAATGGGCATTTCTGGACTAACCCTCTATGAACTGGTCACAAACTTATAAATATGTCCATGTCCATTCAAGGTACGAGTATATTGATTAAACGACATACAGACAAAATATATGCCTCTTTACTTTTGGTGATCGATGTGACAAAATTAATTCCTAGTGCTTTTATTGATTAAAACCTTAAAGTATTGCTTAGGGACCGTACCACAATCTTTAAAGTACGACTAAAGCAGTATTACATTAAGGCGCTCCCAGTCGACGATTGTTTTTGTTCGAAACGAAAAAATAAATACTTGTGAATAAGCCACATCTCCTATTTTATAATGTATAGTATATGTGAATAAAGATGTACCCATCTTTAATCACTTCGATAAATAATCCTACCGACCGCTGCAATGACGACAAACACACGTCGGAGCGTGGTCCGCCTTAGCTTTTCGAATAAATTAATGATATAAATTATGTATAATTACTTATCAAAAATCTATTCTAATAGAAATCTAGATCTACATATTACCTATCTTTAACAATAAATCACAAGTTGATTTTAATAGTAGGTATATAAAATATTTCGATCATAAATTCTAAAACGTATCATTTTAAAATAATAACTTTATCCTGAAAAGTTTCTGCTATTATGTTTTCAGCTTAATAGAAATCTAGGTAGGAACCTGAAGTAATATACTTATAAAAATAGGAGATGTGGCTTGTTCAGAAGTATTTATTTTAGAGCAATCAGCGACTGGGAGCCTCTTAAGAGGTAAAGTGACAACGCTATACAACACATAAATGTGGCGTTGTCACTTTCGCACCACGAGTAATACTGCTTTAGTTGACTTTCGAGATTGTAGTACGGCCTCAGTAAAGCTTTTGAGAAACAGAATAAATAAAAGTCATAGTAAATGACGAACACGCTGTACGATCATTGTAATGACCATTATCTGAATTATTTTATTACTGTTGTGTAGACGCTTGGGGGCATGCACGAGCTGATCCCTTCCATTTTGCAATATCCTGCATCAACTACGAGTAGTTAATAAGAGAAGTCAAAAATCGCCAAATATCGCGAAAATATCCGCGATAATTTTTTTAGGGTTCGTACCCAAAAGGTTATAACCGGACCCCATTACTAAGACTTCGCTGTCCGTCTATCTGTCACAGGGCTGTATCTCATGAACCGTTATAGCTAGACAGTTGAAATTTTCACAGATGATGTATTTCTGTTGCCGCTACAATAATATAACTAAACTACTGCTAAAAACAACAATAATAATCAACAATAATAATCAAATAAAATAAAAGCAATAATAAGGCAATAATATTTTTTTAGAAGCGGGTTGTTGTCTTTAGAAATATTTTTTTTAAATAAGTCGTCGCACTATTTTCGTTCAAGTACCTATTACAACACAAATTGTAAAGAACATGGCTGTTAGTGTTTTTAAAGAAAAAATATTTGGAATGGGACTGCGAATCACTACTTTACCTCAACCACTATACTTACATCTCCAGGCACCCACGTCTTTGAATATGTCTAAAGGGTAATCAGAGGCCAAAAATTATTCCACATGTTCCAGGTTAAGCCTATCGCTGTTTGGTAAATTATGATGTTCACAATATTACTTTTACCATTTAAAGCACGTGCATATTAAATTTATATACTGCATTATTTCTTACCTACAAAATTTTCGGAAGAAAAAATTCATTTGGTATTCGGAATAAACCTCGCGGTACCTCCCACTCAGCCAACACGGCTTTTTGCGAGTACATACGAGTACATATTTGTTAACAACTTTTAACTGAAGGTGGATTTGAATCGTGACTATAAAACGGCGCAGCGTTTAACTCGTTGCAAAGCTTAAAAAGTTTCAAACTAAAATTAAATATGGTATAAAAATGTTTCGCAAAAAAAGTACAATGTAAAACAGCTTGTTTGTGCAAGTAGGTAACTTTAATTTTTATTACAATTCATCAAGATATTATAAACTTTTTTCATTCTTGTAGTTTCACTGGACTGGTAGTTTTCAGCTGGACAGAAAAAATTACAAATATAGAGGTTTTACGTAGAATACAGGAAAAAAGGATCCTATTAACAACGATTGAGAACAGAAGAGGGAAGATGGTTGGCCACCTTATACGGCACGACAGTTTTATAAAGACTATAATGGAAGGGAAGATTGAAGGGAAGAGAGGAAGAGGAAGGCCACGAATAAGCTACATGAGCCAGATAAAGGAGAAAATAGCTGTCGTGTCGTATAAGGAAGTTAAAGAGACGGCACTGGAGAGAAATAGATGGAGAGAGCTGCATCAATTACACCGACAAGAGCACAGCTCTTAAGTTAGAAGAAGAAGTAGTTTCACTAATTTAATGCATAGCTATTTACTATTTATTATAGAACGTGAATCTCGTCGCTCAAATTAATTGTATTTAATATATCTCTCTTTTGGGTTGTATTTTGGCATGTATGTAGAATTATAGACTTTTCACATATTTTATGGAATAGTTTAAATCCATTTTTAGGGTTCCGTACTCAAAGGGTAAAAATGGGACCCTATTACTAAGACTTCGCTGTCCGTCTTGTCTGTCCGTCTGTCCGTCCGTCTGTCTGCACTAGGCAATTTTAACTGTCTAGCTGTCACGGTTCATGAGCTACACAGCCTTGTGACTGACAGACGAACAGACGGACAGACAGCGAAGTCTTAGTAATAGGGTCCCGTTTTTACCCTTTGGGTACGGAACCCCAAAAACTACTGACTTCACTATAACACAATGTTAAAAGTTAACGAAAAATAAAAGTAAATCAATAGATATAAAAAAAAGTGTGACTCCCATCACTAAAATAGCTCTGTTTGACGTCACTCACAAAGTTCGAGCATTGCAGGTGACGCCACGGAATCGACATAATGAAGTGAAGTTCAAAGTGAGTTGGTGTGGAGAGTGTACGGCTGAGTGAACTGTCCGGGACAATTTGAGCGACGAGACGGAAATACCGGCAAAGGAATCGCACCAAATAGGGTGCAAGTACGATCGACTGTGATTGTCGTTTTGTTTTAGGACTTGTTAGGTGATACGTTGCTGTCATAGGGTTGCCTACGCTCGCCACTCGAACTAATAGCTTTTTAGGAACTTGTCAACTATCTTTAGGCACTATAATATTATAAATGAGAACGTAACTCTGTCTGTCTGTCTGTAACGTCAAAACGCTGGGCTAATTGTCATCGAATTTTACATAGAGATAGTTTAAAGTCTTAGGACGGACAAGGGTTACTTTTTTCTGAAATTTCAAGTCGTCCAAAACAGTTTTTCTTTAATGTAAATAATGTAATTGCATTAAAAAAACGAGCCTTATTTGAAAGACCCAATACAATAAGCTTTCTATATAGTATAGTCACTCAATAGACACGTAGTACGAATCTATTTTAATTAGCTAATGTAATATTGTTGCTACTTGTATGTTTTTCTGCTATTGTTAGAGATCATTATAAATTTCATTGTAGCTTCAACAAAAAGCGGGCTCTGAAATTGAAATACAGTTTTCAGTTTATGTAATGCAGTTTTTAACGTGTTCAAAAAGTAGTAAAATTCTGTTAATTTTTTCTAAAATATAATTTGATTTGTTATTTATGCTCCCATACAACAAACGTGTTTTTTTTTTTTGCCGTTTTTTATAGATAATGGTACGGAACCCTTCGTGCGCGAGTCCGCCTCGCACTTGACCGGTTTTATGTATTATTTATAAAACCCGCAGTCATTATTTTATTTCTTAACGTTGTACCACCTAAGTTCTAGCTTTAGGGTAGCCTAAAAACCAGCCCTACTTAGACCTCGTTCCCGCAAAATCGTGCCGAGTGTATTCCATTTGCCAAATCCCCATGGTTTCTGTTCTTTATTTCTGTATTTTAGTTTTTGAACATTACAAAGTTGTACAGAATATCGGAATGATATGATTTCCAACGCTCACGGGGAATAATAAATCCGTATGACATGAAAACAAAACTCGGGTTCCCGAAGGTAGTTCTTCAAAAACCTCAAGGGATTCCGCAAAATGTAGCGATAGCACCTAATTTTCTTCCAACGCGATAAACTCTTAAATAAACAACGATATAATACACGTGCGTGCATATAAAATATGTTTCTGTCAAAGGGCTATTTGTCTCTTTCGAAATTGTAGCAACATTTTACTGGGATGTACTCACATTTTATCTTACCTCTGTTTTTCTATTTTCCCTGGTTGATGTATGGGACGCATTTCCGCACTTTCGAACAGCACTCCTGTATTCTCTTTTATGTGCGCATAGCTTTAAAAATGTATTCGCAGTTAGGGGCCGGCTTCGGCAATTCGAAGATATCTAAAGGAATTATTCAAGAAATAGTTCTGCGTTCTAGTTTATGCTTTACTAACATAAATGTATACTGGGTGTTACAAAACATCCCGTAAAGCCGAAATGAGGTTAAATGGGGTCTTATAACGAGTTCATTCACAATATTTAAGAACTATTAAAGTAGACAATTATTAGGTTAAATAGGTACGTAGGCCTTTCTGTTAAATAATCTGGTTCCCTGCAATGAGAGCTTACTAGGGTTGACAATATTTTACGTGGTATTTTGTTACACCTTGTTTAAAGGTATAGATAAACCTTACGTTACTGTCTGACTGACAGTCAACTAAAAGTCTAGAAGTATAAAGTTTTATGCTTCTAACTTTACGTGAACATAGTCGCGGAAGTTTCTACTAGGTAGTAACAAATATGCATATCACATAAAAGTCACATATATAGCCCAGATGAGAAATAAATAATTGCAGATCATGTTAGTATTTGTCCTGCCGCGGGGATCGTACCTGCACTTCTTCCTTCACAGTCAGTCACTTGCCCACTTTACCAGCTACCTAGGTCTCTGGATGTTCTGCGTATTTCAGCGAGAATTAGAGGCGTTACTTGTGAGTATTACCAGTGGGACTTTTGTAGAGGAATATTGAAATATCTTTAGTTAACGGCACGAAGCATTCTAAGAAATTGGCCAACAAAACTTGATATTTTATTAGGAAAGTATTGTATTGCCTCAGCAGTGATATAATAACCTGTAGAGTTTACTGACGATGATAGGGATCTCAGTATTCAAGACTCCATACTTCGCGCAATGCACTTCAATTACGATCACAGTTACAACGCAAACGCGTACAAAAAATACAACAGTTACATAATATCTTGTTCCCTTTCAATCAACAAGCACTCATACCGACTCAACCTTATAAGACTTATCGGAACGGATCTATGACCACACGCGGCGATGTTTTTGCGCCTACAATTTCTAATGGCCATAATGACCTCAACTATGAAACAACTAGATGTTAGACCGATGCTTTTTTTTTAAAGATAATGATGTTTCGAAGTGGCAGCAAACGTCATTAAAATGGCCGATAAACAGCCGAGAAACGGTATTTAACATTTTTCTGTCAAAAATACTGCGGTTAATGCTGTCATAGCTCTAATAAGACAAATTATATTAATATTGGCTTTGTTGAAAACTATAATATGTTGACAGTCAGTATTGAATGATAATTTTTGGGTTTTGTATCCACATACCTATTTTGTAATATTATATCTACATCTACAGCAAATTTCAACTTAATCCGTTTTGTTGTTTAGGTCTGATTGAGGAACAAACATACATACAAACTTTCACATTTATAATATTATTAGGATAAGGATGTACTGTATTGTGACTACTCCCGAAAACTGAAACTGAATGCATCTTAGCTAGATCGATTTTTATCACAGAAAAAATAACAAAAAATTTAATAAATTTTTAAATTCACAATTTGTCCCATTTTCAATAACCCGATGCCTGTACGAACAAAATAATTACTTTGGATTCAGTTCATTAGCGGCTGTTGTATTGTAACCTTTTTCATTGCTACTATTAAAAACTATATAAAGTTATTTCGCATCGATATAAAAACAATTATTTGAACAACCTTCAGGATTAAGGCATTGGTAGCTGTACTTTTGTTTTGTCTGTCTGTATTATCTTTCTATTTCTGGGAGTCGTCTAAATACACCCGATATATAGAGGTAGATATACCTAATAACGTCTAAGGGTAATAATTACCCCAACGCTAACCACTTAAATAAATTACCAATGTAATACATTACAGCGTACTTCAATAGCGTTGTGATATTGATCGGGCAGCATTTCATCAGGGCGACAGCGCGGGTATTATCTAGTCGGACTAGGAAGAGATCGGGCGCCTATCTCTGCTCGTATGCCAATTAGCCAATTAGAGAAAGCAAACAACGAACTCGCCGAGATAAGAATGGTTTTCGTGGCTTCCCGGACCCTTAGGGATCATTAATCGTGGACATTGTGCCCGGTACCGTATTTTTAAAGCGATTACACACTTGCTGAATGCCATCAGGATTAGTTGGAAGGGTTTAGTTATCGCGTTTTGTATCTATCTAGAGTTTGTGCATCGCGTATTTTAAACTTATATCCTACTAATATTATAAATGCGAAAGTTTGTGAGTGAGTGTGTGGGTGTATGTGTGTGTATGTGTTACTCTTTCACCCAAAAACTACTGAACGTATTAAAAAATATTCTTGTTTGAGCCTTCACCTTGTTCGATTGGCACCACACTGGAGCTCTACATAGCATGAAGGAAGGACCATTAAAAAAAAGGTAGACCCCAAGCCGTGTCTGTTGCCTGATTCTTCTAGGCTTGGTCGCGTGGAATCGGCGTAGCTTCACCTAGTTCCTAAGACTAAGACGATCATCACAGTCTACTAATCTACAGTGGGGCGTGGTTCTTGCATTTGTATGTTTGCCCCTAAAGGTCTCGACCGCTATTTGTATGAGTGGAGCTTAATTTTGAAATTAATGCTGGCTTATGAAGTATGTTGTAATTAGATAAGTGTCAGATGACAGATTATGTTGAAACATTTTGTTGGGATTCCATTTATGGGCTCGGACATCGACTACATAGCCCAATAGACGCCTAATGGCTTCATTTTTACAAACAAATAATTCAGTCAAATCGTTGAGGTGTGCGGGTCAGGGGAAACGGTAAAAAATGCATTTTGATTGGCGGCTTCAATGTCACTGCCCGCTGCGGAGCGCGTCGTGAGTGTTTAAAAGTGTTCGCCTTGTATGAGGAGTCTATAGGCTGTGTGGTCGATGGGTTCGGACGTCGCGTTTACCTATTGGAAGATATACTTACCTTCTGTAGCCCTATGATGAGATTTCCAATCTCGCCTCTAGCGGTAACTACACTGAACTAAAATCTTTCATACAAATAGCTAACGATACTCGATAGCGACTGTAGTTTTAAATTCTCATAATAGCTACAGTCATAGTATACCAAATGTAATCATAAATTTATTATTTTGGTTGGAGTTTAGCAACAAATAAATCATTTTGAAATATATCTAATTCTGTAAATTATTATTAGTCGTCTTAACCTAGTGGGAGGTACCCAGGCTTTAAATCTTTCTATTCGATAAAACTGTATGCGCATTAACACGTGGTCTAAGTATAAGCGGTGATGGTCTTACAACCTTTCACATATGGAATGCTAACAACTGCAAAATGTGCTTGAACAAAAGTGTTGCTTTTTGAATTTGTGCTGAAGCTCTTTAGTTATTTTTTTTATTGTTGTACGTACTTGAGTAGTAGGTACTTTTAATTATTATTCTTGTTTGAGCCTTCACCTTGTTCGATTGGCACCACACTGGAGCTCTACATAGCATTAAGGAAAGGATCATAAAAAAAAAGGTAGACCCCAAACCGTGTTTGTTGCCTGATTCTTCTAGGCTTGGTCGCGTGGAATCGGCGTAGCTTCACCTAGTTTCAAAGTGATCCTTGTGATTTTATTGAAATAAATGATTTTTGAATTTGAATTTGAAAATTTGTGGGATCTGTTATAAATTCCTTTGTATGTCCCCATTAGATATCTTTATAGATGTCAGCATCTGAAGATTTGAAAGGATGTCTACCGTTGTTGGGGATTACAGTCGTAGTCAATATCCAATAGTCAATAATCTGCTCTCTAGAATTCCCTTTATCGTGAGCATCAGAAACTACAAGTAGGGATGTTACTACTACACCCATATCCAGAATTATCCTATTGATATTATAAATGTGAAAGTTTGTGAGTTTGTATGTATATTTGTGCCTCAATCAGGCCTAAAAGACAAAGTAGATAAAGTTGAAATTTGCTGTAGATGTAGATATAATGCCCAAATAAAAAATACACTACATTAAAATATGAAAAACATCCCCAAAATGATAAAAAATAGAAAAAAGTATGATTTTGGTATAGATGGCGCTGGTGTGCAACAAATCTGACATCACAGACTAAAAACAATGTCTTTTCTATTCGTTTATTAAAATTTGACAGGACAACGTCTGTCACGGGTCGGCTAGTTAAAATATAAACAGTAAAGTAATTTACTTTAAAAACAAATAATATAATTTCAAGATAAATAAGCGATCATAAAAATGCCACATTACTTATAGTATCTACATATATGCCGTTTTGTGCTATGCTTTAATAAGGCTAAAAGAAGACAATATTATACTGAAAAATTTGGTCAAATCGCTCATCAAAATCTCCGTCTTTCAGCTCCAATTTCCACGTCTCCTCGAATTCTCGAATTAATCTGTCACCATTTAAGTTGTCTCAAGAAAGTTCCATAGCTGTTGCCTAATTTGGCGAGTAATTAAATGTCACAGCGAGATCGTGACGGGTGGACGGACAGACGGACAGTCGAGTCGTGAAAGTGGACTATGAAGTGGCTTGGTCAAACATTGTTTTGTTGCATGACATTGTATTTGATAGTGCTCTGGCATTCTTATAAAAAAAATAAGCTCACGACAGTACAATAGACATCCTCTCAAGATCACTTAGATCCTAAGATCTTTAAGGTTGGAAATCAGAGGCACCTCGAAGCGGAACATTTGCCACATACACTACACTTACAGCTCAGTTGGTAGTAGCTATGTCTTCTGCGCTGTAGGTTGTGGGTTCAATTCCCCAGGATAAACATTTATGTGATAAACGTAGATGTTTGTTCTGTGTCTGGGTGTTGATATGTATGATAATTTGTATTTACAAAAAAAATAGTATATATGTAACTATTATATCAGTTATCTGATTCTCATAGTACAAGCTTTGCTTAGTTTGGGGCTAGATGGTGATGTGTGAAATGTAGACCAATATATATATTTTTTTTTTATTTAAAACCCATGCAATATTTATTTATTTAATTTATTTAATGCCCATGCTGTAGTTAGCATATCGCTCATCGATTGTACTTGATCTTATACGTAAATCTTAATAAATATAGATTGTCTGTACTTGTGTTTGTCACTTAACTCCTCATAAATGGATGGACCGATTTGGTTGAAATTTCGTACGTATATTTCAATAGGTTCCTGGTTTGAAAATACAATTGGACTCGTAGGTATAGTAGGTATTGTAGGTAGGCTGTCGGTATGTCACTAAATTTGATTTGCTGTACTCTTAAGACGCTGCCAGTCGACGATTATTTTTGTTCGAAACGAAAAAAGAAATACTTGTGAACAAGCCACATCTCCTATTTTATAATGTATAGTATATGTGAATAAAGATGTACCCATCTTTAATCACTTCGATAAATAATCCTACCGACCGCTGCAATGACGACAAACACACGTCCGCGCGTGGTCCGCCTTAGCTTTTCGAATAAATTAATGATATAAATTATGTACAATTACTTATCAAAAATCTATCCTAATAGAAATCTAGATCTACATATTACCTATCTTTAACAGTAAATCACAAGTTGATTTTAATAGTAGGTATATAAAATATTTCGATCATAAATTCTAAAACGTATCATTTTTAAATAATATTTTTATCGTGAAAAGTTTCTGCTATTATGTTTTCAGCTTAATAAAAATCTAGGTAGGAACCTGAAGTAATATACTTATAAAAATAGGAGATGTGGCTTGTTCAGAAGTATTACTTTTTTCGTTCCGAAAAAGAGCAATCGTCGACTGGCAGCCTCTTAATGTAAGGGTGAGAGGTAAATAAATTTATTCTTTCTTTCTTTCTAAATATAATAAATTGAATAACATTTACAATGATATTTTTTTGTTTCCGCTATAATATTTTCCCGTAACATCGTAACAAACCCTGTAACTAGTAACTTATTAGCTAACTACGCCGTGTTTGGGGTGTATCAAAGAGCTTAATCCCGTGTTAACGAAGGTCGGGATTGTAATCCCATCACTACGGGATCCCGCTGGACACAATTAACGAGTTGTCTAGTTATACCTACATATGCAGGGTTTACTGAGAAAGAAGCTTGGGCTTAGTGTGTCTGTTGTGCGTTTTATTATTGGCAATTTTCTTGATTCCTAATGTCTCTGCCTTTTGTATAAAGGCACAAAGATACTATTGATATATTGTCTAAGGTTTTCTGCGAAAATATAATGTTTTTGAGTATAATCTTGTTTTGTTTCCTCCACAGTATTTAGCTAAATAATTCCCAAGATAACCCTTTATTAAACTTTTAATCTGAACCTACTCAAGGTTCGATATGTATTATATTAGATGGCACTGTGTAAAAATGTCCAAGTTTTTTTTAAAGTTTTTTTTAAATTTATTTATAATAAACTCTTTGTTGAAAACTCCAGCCAACAACACCGGTGTGCGCATTGCAATAGTTATCTCTTTTCGGTATAAAATTCAGTTTTAATGTAACTACCTAGTGTGTCGTAAAATTAACATGAAAAGACAGACAGAAATGTCAAAATAAAATAAAAAATTAATAACGTGATAAATATCCGTTTGAAATATCAATTAATATAATATCGCTGTCTATTTTACACCTCTCTCCTCTTTTTTGTATTGATTTCAGTTTTTGATGGTACCTAATTCAAGTTATAGCATCACAAATTGATCTTACTTTGTCATGGTCGGAACGATAACTTGAAATTAGGTGCCTGCATGACGGATCTAAGCGACCGCCCTCGGATGATTTAGAAAATCACCCGATTTCGCGATCGTTCATGCGGCTATGGTGTTTCATAATACGGCTGTAATCTTTAGATACTCAGATTTGGATAAAAATGACTTAATTTTTTGGAAAGTTTTATTGATGGTCTTTTGGGTCAAACTTCAGGCATATGATTCTACGCGTAAGATTTAGTATTTCGGTTTGTATGGAAATGTCATCACTAATGAAGGTACAACTAATAAATAATATTGGTGGACGATATCACACAACGCTATCTAACCCCAAACTAAGCAAACAAGATAACTGATAGAATCGTTTTTTTTTGTAAATTCTTACATGCACAACATTTTCATTTCATAGTGTCTACATAATATAGATCAGCTGAACCGATTTGGATGAAACATGAACTTTGCTTTAGTTTTACGAATATTATAAAATATTATATAATATTATAACTGTTTTTTTTTAATATTATGGTGTGAAAAACTGCTTCTATATCTTAAAATAAAACATTATAATTTTTGCTAGCACCACCAGTTACCACTAATGATATCATTCCCACAAAAACCTTACATAAACGCTCTCACCGTCTCACTGACATCTTCGCTGACAATAGCAACCTGCCATCCAGTTGATACCAGCGATGGGACAATCGCTTAGTAGTCGCCGCCGACAAGCCGAGGAATCCTCCGTCGCCTGACTCCATCGACTACATAGCCCAATAGACGCCTAATGGCTTCATTTTTACAAAAAAATAATTCAGTCAAATCGTTGAGGTGTGCGGGTCAGGGGAAACGGTAAAAAATGCATTTTGATTGGCGGCTTCAATGTCACTGCCCGCTGCGGATCGCGTCGTGAGTCGCTCTCGGTGTCTTATATCAGCAGTATAAGCCTAATGTGTTGTTTAAAAGTGTTCGCCTTGTATGAGGAGTCTATAGGCTGTGTGGTCGATGCCTGACTCACCAATAAATTAACAAATACGTCCATTCGACCGGTGCAAAGTGTGTAAAACTATATTTGAATAAAGCTCGCTACGGACGGAACTTTGAACTTCAATCTGTTGAAATATTACCTGAAGATAGAAAATACTTTATTGCGGCGATGGGCTTGCAACCTGTCAGTGTTTGGAATGCTAACTACTGCAAAATGTGGGCAAGTGCCATATATAATGCTTGGACGTGCCTCTGACTACCCCCACTAAACATCTTCAAAGGATCTAAGCGTCTGGAGATCTGAGAGGATGTCTACCGTATTTGGGGATTACAGTTGAGATCCTATTTTTTTTTTTTTTCATTGCACACCATAAAAAAAAACAAATACATAATAAGCATACAAAACAAAAAAACAATGTTGAACAGTGGGCGGTCTAATCGCTACTCAGCGATCTCTACCAAACAGATAACAGAAGATACCGGATAGACGGATCAGGTAATTTTTCAAGCATTGTTGCCAACAATGCTTGGTGTGGTTGTGATCAAGTAGAATGTAATGTTAAAAATTACAAAACAGTGATTACAAGTGGACATTTCATAATTAACAATATCAAATAGATGGGGGCGATGGGCTTGCAACCCGTATGGAATGTTAACTACTAAAAAATGTGGGCATTTGCCAAATGTAATCTTTCAAATGTGCCTTTAGACTTTTTAAAGGATCTTAGCGCCTGGAGATCCGAGAGGATGTCTACCGTACTTGGGGATAACATTCATGATCCTATATCATCTCATTTTAAATAGATACTCATTGTAGAAATTCCAAAAGCCTGCATTTATATGTACCTACAAGTAGGAGTGAACAAGTTCATTTTTGTAAAGTGTGTTCAAATAGAAGAATGAAATAATATATAAAGGAAACCTTTAATTGATGTTGTTGGGCAGTTGCCAATCTATTTATGAATGGTTCCCATTATTTTGACGCGATGACCAAACGATTCAAAGCGAAATGAATCAACTGCTACGAAACATTAACTGCCATGCTTATTAACTTGAACAAGGGCTTCTGGGCTTTAGCACTAGTTTTAACGTTTTCGAATCGCTAGTTTGTCGTCTGCCAAATTTTACATACAGGTACGGTGCTGTCCCGCTACAGACGTTGTCCAGTCAAAATTTCAATAATCGCATAGAATTTGCGTAGTTTTAAGCTTATTTTAAGAGTGATATAAAAGCCGGCCAATATTTTGTAAACACTTTTTGAACCTACTACGTATAATCAGTGAGTTTAACAAACAAACAAAATTATTTATTTCTGCACTCTAAATTACATAAATCTATCACTAGGTTGGGGCCTTCTTTTAAGTAATAAATACTTGTGTTAGAAGACCTCGCTCTTCCATATCGAGATTAAATATTAGTTTAAGGGATGTTGCATGCGAAGTGTGCCCTAGCGTTATACCGCAATTGCACTAGGGGACATTTGTGTCCCGCGATATTGTCGCTCTACACGTATTTTTCATCTACTTCGCACGTGACATCGCAGGTAACATCTACGGCTCACGGCACAGACGTGTTCTTCGTCAGTCACCTGTCATAAATTCTTCGTGTCGGGCGACATGTCCAGTGCAAATGCGGCTTAAAGCTAAGGTTGCAAGTATTTTAAACGTCTACTTACTGGTGCTAACCCCTCTGGACTCCACTTAGCCTCCGTGTATAAAAGCCTTACACCCGACAGGCAGTCACTAAAGCAACGCAGTAACCGCGCGGCTCGCTTTATATATTTTTATCCCATTGTATGACTCAAGCAGATAGGTAAATTGTATGACAATCGTTTAATGAGGTGTTCTCTGAATATAAAGCGGCTTGTATTGATATTATGGGTCGTTGTTTATAAATTGTTGCGAGTGAATAGCTTATTTGTAGCTTTTAATCTTCGGTTAACTGGCTGTATGGGTTATGGTCGCATCCGGTTTTACTCCAGCATATTAAGTGGGGTTAGTGACGTGATAAACTTTTCGATTGTGCAGAGGTAACTTAGTGTTTATGTTGATTATATCTAATTGTATTATGATTCATATATTTTACAGAATAGATGACAAAGTCAAACGTACGTGCAGACTGGAATTGCCAAAGAGTAGGTTATGTAAGAAAATTTATTGTCTTAAAATTTGAAAGTGTAAGCAAATTCTGCGTCAAATTTCGACGTTTTCCTCTTACACCGCATTTTTAATAATTCTCTGTAAATTATTTACATTGTTAATCATGTTGTTATGAGAATTTTAAATTAACCTAAGATTGCAAGGCATAGATTATTCGTACCGTTAACAAATTCGAATGCGAATTTTCTTAAATAAATCATGAACAAGTTCTTGGAAGCGATTACATTGTGTTTGTACAGTCTTGAGGCTTACAGCTCATCGTTGATCTTATAATGTTGTAGGAGCATAATCATGAAACCGTTGGTAACATAAAATACTTTTTTCCATCATCAGACCAGCTCGCCATAATATTACATTGTCATTGGGCATTGTAATGACGACATGCGACATGATGACATGCGAAGTTCTAACTCCTGACTCTAATGTCAGATCAGCAAATTGTCACCATATTATTGCATTGTCACCGAAGATGAGTGTGCAAAATTTTAGCTCAATCAGTTGGGAATAACTAGTTTAAAATTCAGTCGCAAGATTTGACCCTAACAAACTTACATTGCAAGTTATATAAAAGCTTGTAAAATATAATAATGCATCATTGTTGAAAAAATGGAGATAGTGCATTTTCCTTTCAAGCATCTTTATTGTATTTTTTATACTGTTTTTAACTATGTTGCATCTGTAATGATCGTAATTATAAATAAACGGTAACTTGTTTTATTATTTTCAGAAAAATATTTTCGGCTATCAAAATTAATCTGTTTCCTTATTAATTGGTTGCGATAGCTTTTGGGAACATGATTTAAATTAAGTAAGCATAAGTATGATTAATTTGAATGAATTATCAATTTGGTAAAGTATTTATAAATATATAAAAATCAATGCCACATTTCGTTGTAACTCTAGAACGGGCTCACCTATTCAAACCAAATGTTTAGGCTTTATTCGGACTATTCAGTAGATGGTTTATGTGAAGTTTGCACAAAATCGGTAGACTTTTTATCCAGGTACCACCCGTGCGAAGCCGGGGCGAGCAGCTAGTATTGTATATAATCAAAAGCTGTTTACATGACAGTGTAACTCATTACACAAATGTTTACCAAAACATCATGAAAATATGCAAAACCTATTTCGATCAAAAAGTTAAAAATTATAAAAGAACAGCAACATGAAGACAGCAGCTCTAATGCAACAAATTTTAGAACTAGCAAAAAGTATGTGTCAATCTGAAATAATATTATGGTAACAATGAGCACAACTTTATAACAAACTACCGTCAATTATAAAAAATGCTAGCTCATTTTGCGCATTTAAAAAAGCACTAGCTGATTTTGTAGTTGAAGATAACTAACAGTACCTACCTACCTAATAGCAGTGTGTTAGACGATGCGCAGGATGAGCAAACACCTACTCTTTACTACTACCTTAACATTTATATCGAGCGATCAACTCAATTTGTACCACCTAAGAATTTTATCACTTAAGTTAATTAAGTATTCTCATGTAAGTGACTGTTGTCTTTTTTGAGAATAAATGTCTTTAAACCTTAACAAGGTAACACTAGAAGGACATACTTGTAACAGGAAGCGACGACATTAGGTCAAATATTCTTTTAACACTCTAACACCACAGCGACAAAGGCGCACGCCCGAAGTATAAAGTAATTACATTCAAAAACATAATTATACATTCATGTATTCTAAGCACGGTGACAGTCAAGGCAACGGCCACTTTCTTAAAAGAAAAAAACCCAAACATTCGTCGTTGAGGTTGTCCTTTATCCTAGGACAACATACAGAGAATGTAAATTAGCAGGAAAATAATAATCCATGCTTTAAACGAAAATGAATGATAGACGACCGTGTCTAACTTAAAATTTATGACCTTATTACGATTGTTTTCTATCGAGGAACAATATATAACCAGATCCGTGCCACAAAGTCTCATGAATGATCGCCCAAATTAGACACGATATCGTTTGAATAAGAAATAAACATTCCCAAATACCCGCGAAACTTTAATTCTACTTATAATTGATATAAATAAAGCAAAAGTACCAGGTCCATAAATTAAGCTAAGCGGAAAGGGACCGTCGCATATCGAAGGACCTTTTAAGAAACCTGTACACTCGAATTCCATTCCAAGGTGCATAGTTAAAATGCTCAAAGAATAGCTATTCATTAGTGGGTGCGAGAATGAGAATTCTTCAAGCAGTCTGAATATTCCATCGACGAAGAGGCTTGTATTGTCTTAAGAAGAAATGCCTTAGTCCTGCGACGCTAAATTATGTCGAAACGGTGTTGCGAACAACGTAGACTCACATCCTAGTTCATTATCTGTCGATTCCATAGATTTTATTGCTAACGGCCAATGTATGGAATAGTTTATCATGTGATGAATTTAAATTTAAATAATGTGGGAATGGGGAAGGGGAATGAAAAATGCTAGTCAGATGAAGAGGCGAGAGATTTGATCTGTATAATGGCAAAACTTTACAAAAAGAAGAAGAACAGAGAATATTATTTGCAAAGTACCTACTATTTATCGCTATTTAGCTAGAATACCATGCATCACTAAAACAACCCATATTTTTACATAAAATGGACTAGATTTGTTAGACATTACCTAGTTACTATTGAGTATCAGACTGAACTAAATATATTTAGAAGAAGAAAAATACGTCGAAATCCGTCACATTTTTTTTATTTTCGTTTTTTTAATACTTAAATGGGCCTTAATGAGTCATGTACCCAACCGGAAGCTTATGGATGACGTGAAGACTTATCACCGAGCTACCTGATTTATCCATCGTTTTAATTCGATTTAACCGTGTCATCGCAACACCAAAAGGGCGAATTAACGACACGCAACCATTAAGACCGTGTAAAATTGTTTAGCGTTCTGTCGAAGGTACGAAGAAGTTTGCACTTTGCATATTTAAAGAAACACTCCCCTTATCTGGCTCATCGTTGATTCTGTTCACAGATATCCTTTGGACAAAAACGAAGTATCGAAGCGAGGGCATAGTGGAAGAGCACATCAGCTACAGTAGGATTAAATGACCTAGATCAGCACTTTTATTTTCTTTATTATCTTCTTTTATTGAAAAACTTATCATAAATGCAGAATATTTGATGGTTGGTTATTTTTTGTAAAATATGTACTTAGAACATTCCTGAGAACGTAATTATATTTGAGTGATTTGACTAGTCTTCCAAAGGAGTGAGGATACTGATATTGGTTGGTGGTTGTGCTACTTAAGGATCAGCATTTTTATCTTCTATCTTCTCTTTTTTTATTTAAAAAAACTCATCATAAATACACGACATTTGTTGGTTATTTTTTGTGGCGTAAAGTTGAACTAAGAAGATTCCTAAGAATGAAATTCTACTTGAATGATTTGACTAGTTTTCCAAAGAAGTGAGAATACTGATCGGTGGTTGTAAAACATAAAGGTGCCATGATGGTGGAGTTCAGATGGCTCTTAAAAGCGATCAGATCATTTTAAAAAAGTGACTAGGATATAGCAAAAGAAGTAAGAATAATGATTTAGTGTACAAAAACTGAAGAAGATCCACTGACAGTAGAATACACTGTGGCAGGGATTCTTACGGCCGGGTGCTCGCATTAGGACAAAATTAAGTGCTGTTATGTGTTCAGTAGTCACATTAAAATGCCTTCGGCTACTTCACACTGGAGAAATAAAGCGTAGTGTTCAAGCTGACCATACAATAATTCGATGAATCCCTGCCGATGTGTTTTATGTTAAGGTGTGTCGATTTATTCTGTAGTCACCGCTGAATTATGCCTTCAATGCGTGCGCTATAAGTGTTTTTAGCTTTTTTTCTGCGCTATAGCTCGCCTTTGCCTACGTGCGTATTTGGCAGGACCTTTTGAATGAAACTTTCTATCTTAGTTTAAAATACTATCAAATTCTCTAGATGAAAATATGTAAGTTTATATTAAAAAAAAAACGTATAAAACTTTGAAACCTGGTCAAACCAATTTGAAACCTGTATAAAGAATTTAACGAAAACGCACGAATTCAGAGTATCAGTGAGCACGTGTGAAAACTTTTAACTGACTGGACTTAAAAAAGGCATAACTGTACAATAGGACCTTTTCATTGATAGACAATTGCCCAACCCTTTTACGGCGTCACCAGGCCGTGTCAACTCATTTCCGTGGCGACTCAATTGGTTCCGAGCATTGAGATCAATTAAAATGTGAGGACGATCGGTGAAGTGTGACGGACGAGATGGAATCCCGGGGGAAGATCGTGGTCACTGGGCTACGCTAGTTGGGAATTACGAAAGTTAAGCAGTCAGAGATCACGGTTCAGAGTGACTATAGAATTTGTGATTATGCTTTGACAGTTTTGTGTAAATGGGTAGTAGGAATTTTAAATCTACATAGTGGCTCTATTTTTAAGAAAGGAAGTCTCAATTTGGCGTCTATGGCTATACATTTTTTTAAGTATGTTCAACTATTTGTAACGGCTGGTCCGATTGCAATGTTTTTTTCGTTATTCATCTAAACTAGTAGTTTTTTCATAAAAATAACATCTACTAACATCTCTAGTTTTTTCTTAAAAGAACTAACATCTACTCTACAATTTAACAATCTGACGAAACCTTTTTCGTATCATTATTGGTGGCAATTTTATTGGAAAAATTTGATTATTCAATTATCAATAATATTTTATCAGTTTTTCTAATTGATTTTTTCTTATACTATTTGAGTACAACAAGTATGTGACATGCACGACATGTACCTCAAAACGCTTACCATAAAACTAGATCACAAATACACAAATTGCGCCCTACAGTGACTAATACACTATGTAGTCGATGCTAATACACATGTAACAAAAATGTAACGCCATGGCGTATAATTTTATTTTGCCACATCCTAACTATTGTGAAACCAAACAAATGAATCAACAAGTTATTCTCAAGCCATTCATTGAGCCATTCTAAACTGTTATTTTAGTAAAATGGATCGCAATCTCTACCATCTTATCGTAACTGTACAATAATATTACCATAACACAAGATACGCCTTAAATGGTAAGTTTAAAGAAAACTTACATACAAGTTTTCCCACACAACTCGAACAACGTCATCATTAATGTTAAGACTATGGTTTTATAACATTAATCGAATGAGAGGGAACCGGTTTGCGAGTTAAAAGCTTGAAGGAATAGTTATTGTAGTAACTGTTTGTTTAACTGGGGTAATAGGTAAGTACATCGTGATGAACGAAGGCCGTATTAAACATACCTACCACAAAGAATTTCATACGGAAATCATTTTTAAAGAACTTAAAAGCAATAAAACATTTTGGCATTATTGTTATTTTCGCCCCAAAAATAAGCAAATCTTACATTCACATTAAAAGAAAGCCTGAATTCAAACCTACGACCTGGAACTGGAACTGTATAAAGAGTCAAGGTATCGTTTAACCAACATAGTGGCCTGAGCACGAACCACTATCGTATCGACAACGTATCGTCCAAAAGTTTGAAAGATACATTGGCGATACGACACTGGTTCATGCTAACCCCCCAGCTCCCAAAAGTGATGAGGCAACATTATTTTGGGTGTGGTTTAAACATTTGTGTCTAAAAAACCCTTTATAACCTCACCAAGTCCCACTGGGACCGTAGGGCAGAATGGTGACAGGTACCGTATTAACACGCGAATTAATAATTTAACCGTCAGTTTAATAGAAGTATAATGTAAATAAAACTGGTCCACGCTGTGAGATAGCTAAGAGATATGAGATGTGGGATTATAATTGCGATGTGTGATACAGGATGTATTAATCCCCATATTCTTAGTTGTCACCTCGAAATATCTCCACCATGATTCGACCTCGAAACCTGTTTTGGTAGCTGATAATATTACCTCGAGTTTGTCTATAGTTGAGGATTCCTCAGTCAACAATACTGTCAAGTCAGGGTACTACGTGATGTGAGTGAGTGGGTACTCTTTCACGCAAAAACTATTGAATGGATTAAAATGAAACTTAACATTAATATAGCTTATACATCAGAATAACACAAAGGCTACTTTTTATAAAGGTACCACACCCGTGCGAAGCCGGGGTGAACAGCTAGTACTTATATACTTTTTTTATGTAAATAATATCTATATTATATAAAAGAAAGTCGTGTTAATTACACTATTTATAACTCAAGAACGGCTGAACCGATTTAGCTGAAAATTGGTGGGGAGGTAGCTTAGAGCCAGGAGAAAGACATAGGATACTTTTTATAACGGGAACGGGAACGGGAACTTGGCATAGCATTTGTTAATTCTAAAGCGATACGAAGTACGCCGGGTCATCTTGTTTTAAATATAATTAACACTCAAACACAAAACAAACAGTTATGATTTGGTATGATATCAATATGAATTTACAATGAAACAAAATTGGTAATAGTTGAATCAAATTTGCAAATAACAAGTTCTAAGTAATCAGATTGAAAACACAGGGAAGGATAAAACGTTTTAAGGCGATACTTGAAATTTTTTACTTTTTGTATGGGCTGAATCTACCCGGATAACGCAGAAAAAGTGATAAAACTGCATTATCTTGAAAACCATCAATTTTAAAAAGAAACCGTCTGTAATTTGCTTAGTTAGTATAATTATCTAACGAATTATATAAAAATTAACTGTTTAGCTATTCATAGTTTCGATTAAAAACGAAACTAGTGTTTTTGAAGAACCAACTTTTGAAAATAAATCTATTGAGAAAAGTTTTACTAATCGTGTTTCTGTCTGTAATTTATCTAGATTAAATCCTTATGTTATCTTTGTCTTAAAAAACAAAACTGTATGTTTTGCGGTTAATGAGAAAAAACGATTCTGCATTCTTCAAAAACATTTATAACTCCTCTTAAGCTGTCCAATGACGGAAATAGAGTGATTGACCGATTTGGAAGTGGCTAGTATGTACCAAAAGTGACGTAAAATTATGTGACCGTATTAAATAAATTCGGAACTAATCTGAAATAGTTCCAAGAATTTTAATCTACCAGCAAAAAAGGTACCTACGCTTCATAGACTACATTACCTAAGTTTTAAAAACTTAACAAATACCTACAGACTTTTAATTTTAAGAATTAAATTGTTCTTAGTAAGTACTCGTTTATTTTCAAAGATCAAAGTAAACGTAAATTAATTGCTAAATAACTTTCATTATAAAAAGTATTTTATTTTTAACCATATATTTATTTTTAATATATATTGTCATGTTGGCCGAGTGGGAGGTACCTCGACTTTCATTTCGAAGGTCGTGGGTTGGAATCCCGGCTAGCATCAATGGATTTTTCTGTTCCAAAAATTTATATGCGCATCAAAAACACGTGCTAAAAAAAGTGAAGGAAAACACTGTGAGGAAACTAGTTAGTATTCTTATAAGCGGCGATGGGCTTGCAACCTGTCACGTATGGAATGCTAACTACTGCAAAATGTAGACATGTGCCAAATATAATGTTTGGAAGTGCCTCTGACTACCCCCACTAGATATCTTGTAGTTATAGCCTACTGGCGACAAATATGTAAATACGCCACTGATTGCCACATACCTAATATCAGCATGGTCCAAGCATATATGCAGAACTAGCCGACCCGTGACAGACGTTGTCCTGTCAAATTTCAATAATCGAATAGAAAAGACTGAATGTTTTTAGACTGTGATGTTAGATTTGTTGCACACCAGCGCCATCTATACAGAAATCATCCTTTTTGCGTTTTTTATCGTTTATGGGATGTTTTTCAAATTTTAAAGTAGCCTATTATTTATTCAGGCATTATACTCGTATTTACATCTACAGCCAATTTCAACTTAATCCGTTTTGTCGTTTATTTTTGATTAGGGAACAAACATAGCAGCCTTATCACAAACTTTCGCATTTATAATATTATTAGGATACTAAAGTATATCTTAACCACCCAATTCCATTTCCACTAAAACTGTTTGTTTTGTTTATTTTCCTAAACGCCACACTAAATTGTCTATGCTCACCACATTCTTTCCTTTAATAAAGTTAGATTTATTGACATTGATGCTGCCTTTGCTTCTAGGAACAACGGAATTAGGCTTTCGTAGAAATATTATGTGAATAATTTTATATAAAAATATATAGGATCACGACTGTAATCCCCAAGTACGGTAGACATCCTCTCAGATCTCCCGGCGCTTAGATCCTCTGAATATGTCTAGTGGGGGTAGTCAGAGTACGTCCAAACATTATATTTGGCACATGCCCACATTTTGCAGTAGTTAGTATTCCATATAATGAATACTAAATGGTTTCCTCACGATGTTTTCCTTCACCGTTTTAAGCACGTCTTTTGATGAACATATATTTTTTTCGAACACAAAAATCCAATGATGCACGCCGGGATTCGAACCCACGACCTTTAGATTGAAAGTCAAGGTACCTCCCACTCGGCCAAAGTGAAAAATATCAATAACATAAAAAAAGTATAATAAGAATTCTATCAGTTATTTATCTGGTTCCCATAGTACAAGCTTTGCTTAGTATGAGGCTAGATAGCGATGGGTGAAATGTGAACCAATATTTATTTATTTACTAGTAGATCGGTTTGTATGTCAGTACTTAGTAGGTTTATAATCGCCAACTGTACTTTTTACATATGCAAAAGTATTTTTATAGACCTCGGAATATTTAACTTTTAAATGAAGCTCGAGTCATTTGACTACCTCGAAATCATTATTCCTTAACAAATTAAAAAACCTTTTCCCTTCTCTTCATTACTTCATTTTGTTACGGAATATTTAACAGCAAAAAATATGCTTCGTCAATGCTTCCGGTTCATAAGGCCAACCCGCTATTGGCTTATTATTCAACACTAGCTTCCGCTCGGGGCTTTGCTCGTGTGGTATCTGGATAAAAGTATGCCATCAAAAACATAACTTGTAAAAAAAGCCAAGTCTCGCAACGCAACTCAGTTCTTCTACCGTAAAAAAGTTGTGAGATCCATGTAATATCAAGTCGGTTAATTTATTCAGTCCCTACTTTAAGGGTCCTTCTGTCTTAAGTTATTACGTAAAGGTTAGCTAATTAAGTGTTATATAATGCATTCTTGGTTACTGAAAATTCAGGCTTCTAGTTTTATCCACAACGAAGTTATAGGGGGTAAAAACATGACCCTATCACGAAGACTTCTTATAAACCGTGATAGTTAGACAGTTGAAATTCATTCATTCATTCATGACAGTTGGAACCCTTCAAGCGCTAGTTTTTAGGGTTCCGTACCCAAAGGGTAAAAACGGAACCCTATTACTAAGACTTCGCTGTCCGTCTGTCTGTCTGTCTGTCCGTCTGTCTGTCACAGGGCTGTATCTCATGAATCGTGATAGCTAGACAGTTGAAATTTTCACAGATTATGTATTTCTGTGACTGCTCTAACAACAAATACTAAAAATAGAATAAAATAAATATTTAAGGGGGGCTCCCATACAACAAACATGTTTTTTTGCCGTTTTTATAGATAATGGTACGGAACCCTTCGTGCGCGAGTCCGACTCGCACTTGACCGGTTTTTTATATAGCTGCGTCTACATTTTTTGCTCACAAATCATCATTACACAATATATGAGCAGCGTTATTTCTAAAATTACCCCGTGATCGTATCAGTCGCAAAATCCATTATATTATTTATCAAGTATGTAATTTGAATCATCAATTTTATGGTACCACTTACCTACGGGCGTGCATTAAGTGTTTTCAATTTCACTATGTGGTTTACCGTTAACAAAATACTGGTATCAATCATAATCAAGTTGGTGATGGCGATTCGTCCGAATATTTGGGCAGTTATTATTAGCAATTGTCGGTCGAAATGGCCATCAAGTTGTACATAATTGAATTTTAAGTTGTTCGCTGGTTTGATTAATTTCGAATGATAATGGTGATTAGCGGTATATGCTATCAGTGTTTGTATGCTTATTTTTGTTTGGCCATTAGAGTTGTGCACGAAGGTTCTATTGTAGACCAGAGGTTCCCAAATTATTTTGTGTCATAGACCACTCGCCATGTTCTTTGATTTACGGTAGACCCCCTACCCTAACCAACTCAAGTTGGCAAATTTTCGTGGATTATTTTTTTCGCCAACGTAGACCCTCCTGGACTACTTTGGGAATCGATGGTGTAGTAGGTACCTTCAACATAATATAACTGCAGTTTTTTTTATTTATATGCCACTAGCATATCCGCGACAGACGATGTCCTGTCCAAATTTCGATATCGCATGGAATAACGTACGTTGCTATGACAACTGATGTCAACACGGATGTCAGTATTTTTGCACACCATCTACACCAAAATCCCTCATGCGTTATTTATCATTTTGAGGATGTTTTTCGTATTTTAAAGTAGTCTATGTTTTATTCGGGCATAATATCTACCAATTTAATAAAAAAATAATTTATGGTGTTTGAAACAATAAAAAGGTGTAAGTATTAAATGTCTAGTTACCTCAAGTTTTAACCGAAAGATTGAAACGTCAAGCCATATAAATAAAATCAAATATCCGTGACTCCGTGACGATAAATAAAAACCGGCCAAGTGCGAGCTGGACTCGCGCACGAAAGGTTCCGTACTTATAAAAAAACAGAAAAAAACGTTTGTAGTATGGGAGCCCCGCTTAAATATTTATTTTATTCTGTTTAAAGTATTTGTTGCGGCAACAGAAATACATCATCTGTAAAAATTTCAACTGTCTAGCTCTCACGGTTCATGAGATACAGCCCTGTGATAGACAGACGGACAGACGGACAAACAGACGGACAGACGGACAAACAGACGGACAGCGAAGTCTTAGTAATAGGGTCTCGTTTTTACCCTTTGGGTACGGAACCCTAAAATACATTAAAGTCGCAAAACAACAGAACCTCTTGCGATAAATAACGAGCGATGATTGCAGACTATTATTTTTAACCCCCTACAGTCACCTTTAAAACAGACACGATATTTGTTTTGTGAGGATTTAGTGTCCATTTCCATGCCAATTATATTCAATAGTGATCCATAAAATCGGTGGGTTAAATCAAAAATGATTTTATTGGTTCAAAATCGTGCTACATGCAAATCGCAATGCTCGAGTACAAAAATGAACTAAAAATTCAAACACTACCATAACTCTGATTGCGTTTTACTATTGTCAACATGATAATAATGAAAATGATATACGATCACGACTGTAATCCCCAAGTACTGTAGACATCCTCTCAGATCACCAGGCGGTCAGGTTCTTGCTTAAAGGTGCTGCTTGAAATTTTTAGTATAAGCCTTGTCCTGATAAAAAAAATCATATTGATGTCAGATTTTTTGACAAACTAAATTTCCAATTCCAACCTTTTTGGTAGAATGCGTTACTTTAATGTAGAAATGTAGATAAATAACCAACTTACACGATAGTATTTTAGGTGCATGCCACTTTTACAACATTTGTTTGATTTTTTTAGGGTTCCGTACTCAAAGGGTAAAAATGAGACCCTATTACTAAGACTTCGCTGTCCGTCTGTCTGTCACAGGGCTGTATCTCAAGAACTGTGATAGTTAGACAGTTGAAATTCACAGATGATATATTTCTGTTGCCGTTTTAACAAAAAATACAAAAACATTATAAAATAAATATTTAAGTGGGGCTCCCATAAAACAAACGTGATCTTTTTGGCGTTTTTTATAGATCCCACGGAACCCTTCGTGCGCGACTCCGACTCGTACTTGGCAGGTTTTTTTAGTTACCTCGAAGGCTACCCATCAAATACCTGCCGGCTCCTGTCACCAACTCTTCTACTGTCATTTGTCCGATACGTCGATTCGAATTTATGTTCGGTAGTGATTCAAAAATCTATATCGAATGAACCCATCATAGCCAACGACATTATCTCACGATGACATCGGTAGCCAGATCGACTTTTATTTCTTATTAGGGTTCCGTACCCAAAGAGTAAAAACGGGACCCTATTACTAAGACTTCGATGTCCGTCTGTCCGTCACAGGGCTGTATCTCATGAACCGTGATAGCTAGACAGTTGAATTTTTCACAGATGATGTAAGTATTTCCGTTGCCGCTATAACAACAAATACTAAAAACAAAATAAAATAAATATTTAAGTAAGGCTAATAAAATAAATATTTAAGTAAGGCTCATACAACAAACGTGTTTTTTGCGTTATTTATAGATAATGGTACGGAACCCCTCATGCCCAAGTCCGACTCGCACTTGGCCGATTTTTTGTTGGTTTGGTTTGACATGCGTTGGATGTCACTGGTTTTAATGCTTACCTTTTTGTCTTGGTGCCTTTAAAATGCCGGATACTAAGTAGAGTTTTTTTTTTGTTTTTAGATAATTAAAACGTACGAGGTTCTTGTTTTTGATTGGCTATGGGATTAGAGTCGGACGTAATCGAGCAAAAACTTATCTACTGGCTAAGGTGGAAATCAATTAGATACATTACTACTTCTCTGTAAATTTAAGCTCAATGATAAGCTCACTGTAAAGTTCTGCTTTATCTTATTATTTGGTATATTTTGTTTACTAATAATCGTTATATTATTTATATCGCGATTTTTACGAAATTAATTAAAGTTTCACTTTCAGAATATCTCCTAATGATATCTCAAAGAAAACTTAAAGACACAGCAAATTATACATGTACATAATTTGCTTTAATTTTTAGGGTTCTGTACCCAAAGGGTAAAAACAGGACCCTATTACTAAGACTTCGCTGTCCGTATGTCTGTCACAGGGCTGTATCTCATGAACTGTGATATGATGTGATGATCTATTTCTGTTGTCGCTTTAACAACAAATACTAATAATAGAATAAAATAGATATATAAGTGGAGCTCCCATACAACATACGTAACTTATTGCCGTTTTATGTATATAATGGTACAGAACCATTCGTGCGCGAGTCCGATTCGCACTTGGCCGGTTTTTTTTATTTGAGTAAGATATTTTTTAAATACAGCTCAGGAATAGAACAAATAATTAAATTAAAAACAAATCAAGAATAAGAAAAGCCTTCCGATTGCCCCAAGCTACAAAAGCCGAGTCGTTTGTAAAAAAAATAATAACAGCCTAGCTTATTGCGAATACGATATTAATTAACATGGGTGGCATGTAGCAGACACGTAGAAATTATAATATTCGATCGCTTCAGGCTATGACAGAGCTAAAAGTAAACATAGTTCTTGAGAAAACATTCTACGCATGGGCCATCTACCTAACAGCAGGGCTGTTTTGTAAAAACATGATTATCTATAATATAAAAATAAGTCGGGTTTTCCTTCCTGACGCTATAACTCCAGAACGTACGAACCGATTTCCACGGTTTTGCATTCGTTGGAAAGGTCTCGGGCTTTGTGAGGTTTATAGCAAAGAAAATAACGGGAACGGGAACGGGAACGGGAACGGGAACGGGAACGGGAACGGGAACGGGAACGGGAACGGGAACGGGAACGAAATAAATAAAGAATAAAATCTGGAATTAAATATTTGTGGGGAGACAAGCGGGTCGAAAACGGATAACACCAATATTACTCACGGTGCGACAGGACAGACACAAAGGAAGACAACACAATATAAACTCGTATAGACCTGTCACTTTTGCACCGCACCGCAAGTAATATTATTTTGATATTACTTTAGGACCTTGTGGTATGGCCCCTGGTATGTTAAAGGTGTTAAGTACCTTGTTAAAATAGTCTTTTACACGAATTACTTTATTCTTTTAATTTGTTGAAAATGATCATGACCAGTCAAACTAGTCACTAGTCAGTCTCTACACTAAAATGACGTATATACCTATGACATATTTGTAAAGAACAGCGGCCTGAGCACGAACCACTATCGTATCGACAATGTATCGTCCAAATGTCAAAGCTGACACTTTTTGTATAGTAAAAGTGTCAGTTTTGGCATTTGGACGATACGTTGTCGATACGATAGTGGTTCATGCTAACCCCCCAGTAGAGTTGAAAAAGACAAAAACCCATGCTAGATGACGAGAAACATCTATGGATATAAAAGGACAAAGATGACATCATAAATCAAATCGAACCCATTAGTTTTATGTTGCGTTTAAACAAATAACGCATCATCGCACCATGATCGTAGTCATTTAAAAACTATAAAAGAAAACTTAAATTTTATTATCCCCGAGGATGCATTCGGTTATAGAGTGGTCTGTTTTGAGGCTTTTGAGTTCGTATTTTATGGGATTATAAAAAAAATATTGGTTTACCGAGCCGGAAACCCGTTTGGTATACCTCGGGAGTAATGTTTTACTACTTTATGAATCACTTTTGTAACAAATGCTTACGGTTCAAAATAATCAGTTATGAATAATATTTTTTGAAAATACGAAATAAAATATTGTATATTATTATCTTTAACGTGAATAGAAGTTTTTGCCGCTTTTTTGCCAAGTCAAGCAAAAAAACGGCACGGCCGTACCATCCTTTTCTCGAAGCAGTTCAGGTCATTTTCGATCCCCTATCCTTCGTCGTGGTTAAAATTAGAAGCCCGAATTTTCAGTAACTAAGCAGGCATTATATAAAAACGTATATTTCAAATTTCATTCTACAGTACTTGATAAAAAAGACCGTGTGAAAAACTATAGTTATATACGAAAAAATAATATAAGTATAAATTATAAGTAAATTAATAATCATTATACCTAAGTACATAAATATAATTATGTCATGCTCTCGGCGCAGGTAGCTCCGCAAGTATGTCCGGGCGTGCCGTGTACGTGGCCCGGACGAGGCACAGATTTGAAACTTTTGTATGAAGCAGTTGCTGGCCACCCGTCTTCGTGAGATAGAACAACAGACTGTACTACAATAAAAGTTGCTTTACGTAGATGTTACTGATGTTATCGTCCACATAGCCCAAAAGACGTCTAATGGCTTCATTTCATCAAACAAACAATTCTGTCAAACCGTTGAATCGTGAATCGCGCTCGGTGTCTCATATCAGCAGTATAAGCCTAATGTGTTGTGAGAAAGTGTTCGCCTCGCATAAGGAGTCTATATCTACGCCACGAACGCTACACTGTACTGAAAAATAAGATAACTGAATATAAACAATTTATATTATTAGCATAAAAAAGATCACCTGCAGTTTTACATTTTTTTAACCAAACCTTAATTTTCAATCCGGTCTCCATACAAAGTAACTGGTAGTAATTTTGGTTTGGCTTTCAAAGAACCATTTCGGTAAAATTGTTTGCATGTAACAATTGGTATGCATTAACGTCAGTTGGGTTGTGAATGAACTTAAGGTGATGCTTGAAATTTACGTTTTTTTTGTATGGGCTGAGTCGGAAAGAAAGACGGTAAAAGTGTTAAAACCGCATTATCTTAAAAACCATCAAACTTAAAAAGAAACTGTCTTTCATTAATGTAGCTAGTACGATTACCTAACGAATTATACAAAAATAAACTGTTTAGCTATTTACAGTTTTGAGTAAAAACTAAATTAGAGTTTTGGAAGAGTCAAATTTGGAAAATAAATTTATCTAGAAAAGTTTCACTAATCGTATTTCTGGCTATAATTTATTTAGATTACATCATTAAGTTATCTTTGTCATAAAAAACAAAACTGTATGTTTTGCGGTAATTGAGAAAAAACGATTCTGCATTTAGCAAAAAAAAAATATTACTCGTCTTAAGCATTCATTGCGTGTATGGATGAGACACTCGATTGGTATTTCAACTACAAGTTTGGTTTATGAAGCGTTGTTTATGTTTTAAAGGTTTATTGTTCAGTCATGATGCCAACATGATTTTTTTAGGTTTAAAATATATTTTTAGATTTAATATAAAATCTACCTAAAAGAAAGGAGTAAGAAAGGAGTGAGTGATGAGATGACGGCTGATAGAGGGAAATAGAAGAAGTACACATGTTGTGCCGACGATGATGATGATTAAAACTCTTCGCATGCTGTGTAGTCTGTGAACCCTATAATTGCGGGAGCACTTTGCTTTAACTTTTTGTATTACTTTTTTTGAATGTGAATGAGTACTCATTCACATTCAAAAAAATATTTAATAGATTTTATATTTTATTTTTATTAAATAGGATACCCAACACAGGTGTAACACAGGTGTACACCTGTGTTGGGTATCCTATTTAATAAAAATAAAATATAAAATCTACCTGAAAAAATAATTAAGGCATTTTTATCAAATATCTATTTCACGAAATAGTGAAATTGCCAGCCATACACAGTCAAAAGGAAAATCAACAAGAGATTGACCTAGAGTTATATAATATACTCTTAATTGGAGATATAGGTAGATCTAAATACTCTCAATTCTAAGGTCAATAAGACGGAAACAAGTAATAGCGTGCAAATGTATTAAAATTATGACATCATAAATTATTCAATTAAGACGAGTAATAAATGTTTTTGATGAATGCAGAATCGTTTTTTCTCAATAACCGCAAAACATACAGTTTTTTATGAGAAAGATAACTTCTTAAGGATATAATCTAGATAAATTAAAGACAGAAACACGATTGGTGAAACTTTTCTCGATAGATTTATTTTCCGAAAATCTCTTCGAAAACACTAGTTTCGTTTTTAGTAAGCTAAGAAAATTATAGACAGTTTCTTTTTAAGTTTGATGGTTTTCAAGATAATGCAGTTATATCACTTTTTCCGTCTTATCCGGGTAGACTCAGCCCATACAAAACGCCAAACATTTCACTTATCACATTAAATAGTGAAATATGTATGGTTTTAAATATATTAAAAGTTCGATTTAGAACAGAAAGATCTATTACAAAATCACCGAGATGTTTTAAGGTTTGACGATAGTGATCGAATCATAGAATCGAAGCGTTAAACAATCCTCCATTAAAGTACAGTCGGTAGATAAAAGTAGCTACTGTATTTGAGCAACAATATTTTAATGACATTCCAAATTCCAAATCAACTTCCAAATATCAACATGTACCTACCTACTTACTTAGTATCGATCGTTTATTGATAAAGGCAAAGAATGATGCATTGTGTATTCTGCCTGTCCCACGCATAATACGCTTTCGTCCCCTAAAAAGCAGCGAACGTCATAAGACTGACGGTTTTAGTGGATGATAACGATAAAGATTATATTGATAACATTTACCTAAAGTATTGACCACTTTAAGCCGCAAACAAACCGCGGCGCATGCTGTGCATGGGTACGCGACGCATTTTAGCTGCGTGGGTTCATTTGTACCGATGACGTCAATTCATGCGTAGCGTGTCCGTGGGTTGTAGTGGAAACAATTACATACATTTTTCTTGTAAAGCGAAGCTTGACGCACGTGCGTAGCCTCTCCGTGCTCAGCGGTGAGTTTGCGGCTTTATAGTAAAATGTTGCGATGCTGTCAGCGCTACGCCCCGGTGAAACGGCGACAAACAGCGACGGAGACAAAACAGTAGCTATAGACGAAAAAAAAATCGAATAGTACTTAGTAGTTACCTACTAGACTTTTTCATTACTTAACGGCCGTCTTTATGTCGGTCACAGTTTTTTAAGAGGCCAAAGTTTAATCAGATGAAATGCAAGAATTAGCTATCCATCTTGCGACGATATTATTTGACTGGCCTTTTGATTGTGTTCTTGATAAATAAATTACGGCGATCGTGAGTAAATGGAAGCACTAATTTGGTGCCGTTCTTGAGAAATGTTACGATACCAGGGCAGCATGGCCGCATTGAAGTTATGATTTATCAACGCTACCGTATCATTTTAAGATTCAAACATAGATATGTATCAATAGGGTTAAAACCACCATTCACATTTTATTAACCCTTCCTCCTGTCAGATTTGTTAATATATTCAATTACAAGCAAAGGTAGCCTACAAATCTGAAGATGTCTAGTGGGGGTAATCAGAAGAACGTCCAAACATTACATTTGGCACATGCCCACATTTTGCAGTAGCTAGCATTCCATACGTGGCAGGTTGCAAGCCCATCGCCGCTTATAAGAATACCAAATGGTTTCCGCACGATGTTTTCCTGCTCCGTTTTAAGCACGTGTTTTTGATGCTCATATAATTTTTTCGAACAGAAAAATCCATTGATGCACGCACGCCTTCGAAATGAAAAGGTGCCTCCTACTAGGCCAACACGGCCGAATAAAGTCTTGGTATTTAGGTAAACAGTTTAACCACTGATCCTTAGAACCAATTGAACTCGTTTCTATTTATTGCGTCTCCTATCTATAACAATTCTACTTTACATTGCATTACGTCCACGAAATGTGTCAAAAGTGACCGTTCCGTGGTCACCACCTGCTGAGTTTATTTATAATCTGAAATGCTCTCTACACGGTTAACCACCAACTGGTATAATGGACCGAGCCGACCAAATAATGTAAATACTCACATCATGAACGCATCTTAGTCGACTATTCGAACACGATTTTTTTTCCAGGTACATAAATAAATAAATATTAGCGGACTTTACATACAGCACCCCCCAAACTAAGCAATGCATGACTATGGGAACAAGATAACTGATAGAATACATAAATACTTTTTTTAGGGTTCCGTACCTAAAGGGTATTTTGATTACTAAGATTTCGCTGTCCGTCTGTCTGTCACAGGGCTGTATCTCATGAACCGTGATAGCTAGACAGTTGAAATTTTCACAGATTATGTATTTCTGTTGCCGCTATAACAACAAATACTAAAAACAGAATAAAACAAATATTTATGGGGGGCTCCCATACAACAAACATGTTTTTTTTGCCGTTTTTTATAGATACAGAACCCTTCGTGCGCGAGTCCGACTCGCACTTGGCCGGTTTTTTTGTAAATACATACTTATAATACATTAACACCAAGGCACATAATAAACATCTATGTTTATCACACAAATATTTGCACTGGGTAGAGATCGAACCTACAACCTACAGCGCAGAAGGCATAGCATGTGAATATTCAGTTGTAAGTTGTTTGTGAATACGTCTGAGAAGAATACATCAATAAGTTTCGATATTACGCAAATGCAATGTTTGGCACATTTACGCAAGACGCACGAAAGTTTACGAATACCGCTTTGATAGATCACTACATAGTATAAAGCAAAGTCGCATTCCGCTTCCCGCGTATGTATGTATGTTTGCTTATATCTTTAAAACTACACAACGGATTTTGATGCGGTTTTTTTTAATAGATAGAGTGATTCAGGAGGAAGGTTTATATGTATAATAATAACATGCTACCCGTGCGAAGCCGGGGCGGGTCGCTAGTAAATAATAACTCGTAAATAAATATCGGTGGTAAAACACACAACAAACATTCATCAAAAAGATGTTTGTTCGTGTTGAGGAACGAACCAACAACCTACAGCGTAGAAGGCAGAGTTTCTTCCAACTGAGCTGTGAAATCAGTGATGTCAACTGCGAATAGTTAGGCATGTTTTGAAACTGAACAAAACTCATGTTTGGTGGTTGATCTGACCGTCTAAATCCAACTTCGAGAAACGAGATGCCTCAAGAAAGCTATGCATTATTATGAGACCGCGCCTTTAATATTATGTTTCAAATAAACAAATAGTCAGGTATTTATTGTGAGTAATTGAATTTTACAAAACGCTTGTTGCTGTTTTATTAAAATATCAGAGTTTTTGAATATTGTGCCTTCTTTTCTAAATAATCTTTATCCCAGGGCAAATATTTGTGTGGTAAACATAGATATTTATTCTGTGTCTGGGTGTTAATATGTATAATAAGTACGTATTTACTAAAAAAATGTATATAAGTATACTATCAGTTATGTGGTTCCTATAGTACAAACTTTGCTTAGTTTGGGGCTAGATGTCGCTGTTTGTAAATTGTGTTGACATTCAATAAAGGACACACAAATCAAAAAAAAAAATAACCAAGTGCGAGCCGGACTCGCACACGAAGGGTTCCGTACCGTACCGTATGAGAGACCTCCTTAAATATTTATTTTATTCTGTTTTTACTTAAACTACTTATACTTACTTGTTGTTATAGCAGCAACAGAAATACATAATCTGTGAAAATTTCAACTGTCTAGCTATCACGGTTCATGAGATACAGCTTTGTGACAGACATACGGACAGACGGACAGCGAAGTCTTAGTAATAGGGTTCCATTTTTACCCTTTGCGTACGGAACCCTAAAGGCTCAAAACAAAAGACAATAGTAACTATCGCTTATAGAGCATTAAAATAACAGCAATTCCATTTTAGTGTTTAGTTTGTTCCAAAATCGTGAGGCACTTAAAAAACAATCACATCCATTAGGCCCAAAGGTAGAGGCAATCCAAAACAATTGCTCGTCGCAAATTAGGGCATTTAGCCGTTTACCTGACAACAATTTCGATAAAGACTGAACAATTTGATATCTGCTATTTTTAAAGAGATTTTATCATAATAGTTTAGGAATGCTAATTAATGCAAAATGTGGGTATGAGCCAAATATAATGTTTGGACGTACCTCTGACTACCCTTTCTGGACATCTTTAAAGAATCTAAGCGCCTTGAGATCTGAGAGGATGTCTACCGTACTAGGGGATTACAGTCGTAAGCCTATCCTGATCCACGTTTAGATCCGATTCCGTGTTTAGATCCTTTGAAGATGTCTAGAGGAGGTAGTCAGAGGCACGTCATTATATTTAACACATGCATCAAAAAACACGCTTTTTGATGCGCATAGACAATTTTCTGACAGAAAAATCTAGGTACCTCCAACTCCGTCAAACGGTTGTTTATATTTTTAAAAGTAATTTTAAATTACTTTAATCAGATAACAAGATGATATTCGTTATTCAGTTATTAATCATTCAAAAGCTTTAAAAGTGAAACATGAGAATCAAACATCTGGTGCAAAGGTGAAAGGAACTGTACAGATAGAAACATTAGGACGAAAATAAATAAACATTGATTGACATTACACGCAGTGTCACCTAGCCCCGAAATAAGCAAAACTTGTATTGAGGGAAACAGATTACTGATACTACATTAACTTTTGGTAAATACATAGATACTAACCCTCGTATTCAAGAACGACACTATGAGAACACGCACCCAGTGGACGAAATCTTTTTTCATAAAAATCACTTTATGTGTTGTGCGACACTGCATAGTGTGACTAGAGGCACATTGTCGAGTGCCTCTAGCCAAAGTTGAGCTCTAAAGGCACACGGTAGCGTGCGCCATAGTGCCACTTAACACATAAAGTGATGTTTATGAATAAAATTTCGTCCACTGTGGGTGCGTGTTCTCATAGTGTCGTTTTTGAATACGAGGGTTATTATTTTAAAAAGACGTGTTGGCCTAGTGGGAGGTACCTCTACTTTCAATCCTAAAGTCGTGGGTTCAAAGCCAGGCCAGTGCATCATAGAATTTTTCTGTTTGATTAATGTATATGCACATTAACACGTGCTTATAACGGTGAAGAAAATATCGCGAGGAAACCAGTTAGTATTCTTGTATGCGGCGACGGGCTTGCAACCTGTCACATGTCAAATGTAATATTTAGACGTGCCTCTGACTAACCCCTTCAGACACACATCTTCAAGATCTAAATCCTTGAAGATGTGTGAAGGGGTGAAGGGGTGCCTGGAGATCTGAGAGGATGTCTACCGTACTGGGGGTTTACAGTCGTTGTCCTATTTGTTGTTTTTATTGCATTACTAGCGACCCGCCCCGGCTTCGCACGGGTAGCATGTTATTATACATATAAACCTTCCTCCTGAATCACTCTATCTATTAAAAAAAACCGCATCAAAATCCGTTGTGTAGTTTTAAAGATATAAGCAAACATACATACATACATACATACATACAGATTACAGACGCAGGAAGCGGAAAGCGACTTTGCTTTATACTATGTAGTGATAACACAAATACTTATTCTGGGCAACATAAAGTAGAGTTAGGTATTAGATACTGAGCTGTGAGGCCAGTCAATTGCTATGTGATTGCCCTAGGCAGACTGCAAATCGAAACTTTGACCGGTAAACATTTGCCAAAGCCGTGTCCATTTGATACTCGATCGGCAGGTAGGCCAATTTCTGAAGATTGCTAAAATAAAGTCCACACGTGAACAGAACGGCTCTAATAGTCTACAATCAAATCAGTCGTGTGTGTTGTTGCAGCACCATTGTGCTTACATCGGGGCGCGTGATCTCGAATTTGGACGCCCCAGTATGCGATGGTGGGGAGATCTGTGAAGGAACGGAGAAGGCATCTTGTAGATTGTCGAAAACAATCATTAAAATTGCACTCATCAAAATGAAAGACGCTACAGGTAGATACTCAAAACCTCACATATGACAGCTTTATGACGATCAAACATGGCAAATACAGTTTTTTTAATAATATCTCTAATTATATCAAAAAAGCTAAAGTTTGAAAGTAATTTTTTTTTTCAAAATGTGATAGCATATTTTGCTTTGAGTTCCAATTACGAGTTTTTAGAAGAGAACATTCGCTTTAGTTTGATAGAATCGTTCAGCTTTCAAAACTTCTCAACGCGCGCTTTTCGATAACTGGTAAAAAATTGCAAATACTATCAATACCTATATATATAACGACACTGTCAACTCGCAGACAACGAAGTATGTATGTAGCATCTCACACTCAATAGAAAATAAATGTATATTAACATTGCAAGCAAGACACTCATAATTTTCAGCTTGTACCATTCGAGAAACAGGCTCGTACATTCTAATAACCAGTCAAACGGTATACGGAACCTATTGTACCTAAAGCCAAGAAAGCGTAAGCATGAATGAGATATCACCATTTCAATTATAGAAATACAATTGTTAAGACAGTTTCACACGATGCGTGTAATTGGCGCCAGTAACGCGCACGAATGGCTTATCTTACAATAGAAGTGTAGCGTAGAACTCATTATAAGAATATATGAACGTGTACTGTTGGAATGGGCTATTACCCACCATGGGCTATTTATTACCCATAAAAAAATATTATATTCAATTCTGATAAGTATTGGCCCTAAAAATGAAAATTAAATATGGACAATTTAAATAACGCTTCTTTATGCAAATGGCGTCGCACTAGTTTCAGTGACAATACATGCTTGTCACAAATAAACAAACGTCATTATTTTCAAGACAGGCGATGACATATAGATAAGCATGTTACCTCATCGTCGATTTGACCAATCCTGACCGTTTTGGGTCACGTGACTGGCGTTTGAAAATAGATAATTTTAAATATGGGTTTTTTAATAAATCATTGTTTATTTTTTAGTTATTTTACTCCAAAACGCTTTGTGAAGGCATAATTTACATAGATTACTATCAACAACACTTTATTTTTCATACTGTCAAATAGCCTATTCCAACTTGATTATTATAAAAATACTAGCTGTCCCATAGACGTTGTGCTGTCAAATTTCAATAATCCCACAGAAAAAAGCACTTTCAGTTTTTCCCGTACTTTATGTTGTTTTTTCCAAAAAGCTGACTGCTTAAAATTTCATATCATTATAATTTCATAAATCGGTGAAGCCGTTTCGGAGGAGTTTGGTTACAAGTTACCTACAAACACTGTGACACGAGAATTTTATATATTAGATTCTTTAGTACCTATAGTCATCTTTAACAATCTGAGTATCTGAAGAGTAATGTCTACCATACTTGGGGATTACGGTCGTGACTCCAAGGTTTTTAATGCTCATAGTCAAACTTTTGAAATTGAAAGTAATCTATACATATCTATACATATAATAAAACTGTAGAAGAGTTCAATTCTGTACATTGAATAAAAACTAAAAAAAATACTCCTAGGGGCCTTTATACAAGTAACACAAACAAAAAAAAAACATTTTGAAATTATTGTCTGTCTGTCTGTCTGTCTGTCTGTTGTCAGGCTTTCACGCAAAAACTACTGGACGGATTTTGATGAAACTTTTTTGTTATGTAGTTATTAGTCTTCGGCAACATATAGGCTATACTTTAATGTGTTTAATGTGTTTTACTTTCCCCCAGCAAAGCGGGCACGGGTCAGCTAGTTTTTAATATTTGTTGGTTGAGAGACGAAACATATTGCACGTAGGTACTTGTTTATGGCGCATGTCTATGTTTGAGAGCCGTTTTAGCCATATCATACTTTATAATCTACAAGCATCCGTAAAGTATAACGATCCATTTAAATGTATCATCATCATCATCATCATCTCAGCCCGCATCCAGCGGTTTCCCGCGTCCTTCACCAGGTCGTAGGTCGTAAATGTATCAGTAGGTAGTTATCAAGTTTTGTATGAACACTTTTCACTCAACACCGTTTATGTTTTCACATGAGAATGTTGCCTATTTCGCTAAGCTAGCCATGTTTATTCTTCGGCTCACAGCTAACTTTACCAAATTACGAAGTTGTCGGACCTCTGTAATTTGTTCACGTATTTTGAGAGTATTAGGAATGTTCGTTTAATTTCATCGTTCTTAGATCCACGTCCCTTGCGCCGGAACCAATCAAATCATCTTCGGTTCATATTTTACAACGCATTTGTCAAAACCACTGACTTTGTAATTACTCATCACAGTAAATTGATATTACAACCGGTAATAACATTAGAAAGTTTTAATATTAACCGTACCGAGACGCGATCGAAAACGATCACATGTGAATATAGGATTTGTCACTTTAAATTGGCTTCAATGTATTATGTACTTTATTATAGTGCGTTATTGGGTTCAGATTTAATGTATAGCCGAAACGACAAGCCTACCTACTTTATAACTTTATCCGTTTTTCGGACAGACAATACTAGCCTGCGTCTCGCTGAACTTATGTTTCATAATTGCTTGTGGTGCCTTTGGACCGACAATTTTAGTCCAGTTTGTATTGAAACTTGTGTACATGACTTAGAACTATTGTTCTTCTGCGTTGTAGATACGAATCTATTACAAATATAATATGACAATAGTATATTAACAATGAAGTAGATGATACGGTAACCGACACGGTAGGAGATAAAGATCAGTTTGGATCATTCATCATTTAAAACTTCGGTGGGATACATGATTATCAGTAACGTTTAAGCTATTAATAGTGGCATTTGTTTTATCATTCTATAAGGTCATCAATGGCTGAGAGACTTAAGAAAAAAACCGGCCAAGTGCGAGTTGGACTCGCGCACAAGGGTTCGGTACCATTATCTATAAAAAACGGCAAACAAATTACGTTTGTTGTATGGGAGCCCCACTTAAATATTTATTTTATTCTGTTTTTAGTATTTTTTGTTATAGCGGCAACAGAAATACATGATCTGTGAAAATTTCAACTGCCTAGCTATCACGGTTCATGAGATACAGCTTTGTCAGACAGTCAGACAGATGGACAGCGAAGTCTTAGTAACAAGGTCCCATTTTTACCATTTAGTGACATCACTTAGCATAAACATCACTTTATGTGTTGAGCGGCACTATGGCGCACGCTACTGTGTGCCTTTAGAGCTCAACTTTGGCTAGAGGCATACGACAATGTGCCTCTAGTCACACTATGCAGTGTCGCACAACAGATAAAGTGATTTTTATGAAAAAAGATTTCGTCCACTGTGGGTGCGTGTTCTCATAGTGTCGTTCTTGAATACGAGGGTAAATGTCTTTGGTTGTACTTGTAATGTAATTATTTTTTTAAACAACATTTTATTTTGAGTGTAGAAGTTGAGGGTTGACGTCAGACAGGCAGACGGTTGTACAACATCCCAAGCCGAATCCTTTTAAAACATCCATTTTCTCCATTTTGTGTCGACCCCTTATTAAGTGGGATAGGGGCAAAGAAGGAGGAATAGTTTTCCGTAAAGTAGAGCTTTAACCTCATTGCGACAATCAACGTTACAATAATTTATTATTCCTAGAGTAACTGCCCTCATAAAGGGTGCATATAAATGCACCCTCCCGGAAGGGGTTCATATAAATTAGTTTTTATTACAAGGTTTCATCGTTGATTATAGGACAAGCTAATCAGCGAAATGAATGGCGGATTTTGATTAGAAATCTAAGTCTTTCGTGTAAAAAAACGTTTCCGTATATCTTAAACCCGTGTTGGCCGAGTGGGAGGTACCTCGACTTTCAGTATGATGGTCGTGGGTTCCAATCCCGGCGTGGATCAATGGATTTTTCTGTTCAAAAAAATTATATGAGCATCAAAAACACGTGCTCAAAACGTTGAAGGAAACCATCGTGAAGAAACTAGTTAGTATTCTTATAAGCGACCTCTTCCTGACAAGCTGTGGATTAGTAAAAACAAGAAAAGACGATGGTGTACAAAATTTTATTAATAATATAAATAAATATGATCACGACTGTAATCCCCAAGTACGGTAGACATCCTCTCAGACCTCCAGACGCTTAGATCCTTTGAAGATGTCTAGTGGGGGTAGTCAGAGGCATGTGCAAACATTATATTTGGCACATGCCCACATTTAGCTGTAGTTAGCATTCCATACGTGACAGGTTGCAAGCCCATCGCTGCTAAATTTTTTACTATACAAAATGTTTTTCTTAGTTAAAATCAAAGAACTATTACTATTGGAAGGCACAGGTGGATTGTGCATCTGCTTGACAATCAATAGGTTAATTTTATCATGTTATGAAACTGCCATGTAAAGAAACCATTAAAGCGCTTGTTTGAAATTTTATTATTTTTTACCATTTGCCTGCAGGTGGTTATTGTCCTTTTAAAACTGTTATGGTATTAGAACTATAGGCAAAATGGGTGTACCTTCACAAATTATTAAGGTTGTTCTCTTTAAGACCCAGAATACACTGAACGTTTTTTGTTTTATCAAATACTAGCTGATCGCTCTGGCTTTGCACGGGTTGTACCTGAATAAAAAGTAGCCAATGTGTTATTCTGATGTACCTATAAGCTATATTACTGTAAAGTTCAGTAGTTTTGATTGAAAGAGTAACAAACACTCAAACAAACTTACTCACAAACTTTCGCATTTATAATATTAGTAGGATTTGAAAATATTATAATGTGGTACCAAAATTCGTTTCAGTAGGAAAAAAAGCCGAACACACCTCCTAAAGTCCAAGAATAAGAAAGTTCATTTAATAATATCCTTCATAAAATGATTCTTAATATTTGATATGCACCCAAATATTGTTACAATACTAAGAAACAATTTCGTGATTTGTTTTTCGAAGTAAACGTATTGGGTAAATCTGGCAATTCATTAATAAAAAAAAAATACATTTTGTCCGCGCGATTTTAAGCGCCACGGCACACGGAGCGCATTTCAATTCCAACTTTAATTTAACAGATTTAGTCGAAATTTTGAAACTGCACGTGCTGATTTGCTAATTTTACCAGAGTGTGGGCTCGACCCAGAAGACCTATAAGATACATATACTCAAGTACATAATATAGGTACATAGTTTTCTCAGAACTTTTTACAAGGCACTTCGAAAGAAGATTCAAATTCCAGTCGTTCATGCCGAGAAAAACAACCTTACTTCACGGGGTTCCATGTTTATGGCTATGTTGGTACGAATTTTGTGTCCGCAATCTCACGTTACTAAATCCATCGATCTTAAGCGGAATGTACACTAGTTGATTTTACCGGCGTGGGAGCAACGTCACCATAAAACATTATTGTAGGACACAAGCTCTACCGCCCGCGAACATGATTGAATTTTATAGTGTACTTAGCGCTTTACTTGGACGCAGCTTTGCATATTTCATGGCAAAATATTACGACTGGTAACTGTTCGATCTTTGGTAGCCGGATTGTGAAGCATCGTAAAATCTATCAGCTAAATATTCATCGGGCATGGTTTATGAAGATTGAAAACAATCATGTCGGATGATTGCATAGACCTATTATTTGTGACGGAAACTGGAATTTCTAACTATAGGAGTGGTAACGGATACTTTCTTGATTTCAAAACTCATCTTGGAACAGACCGTACAGTAGTAAAAGACAATAAATGTTCATTCTACTGAAAATTGACATGGGATTATGGGTTTCATTTCAAATCCCAGCCATATATCATTTGTATATAAAATAGTGAAGGAAAATCAGGAGGAAACAGTTAGGCAGCAGCAGGCAGTTAATATTCTTACAAGCGTCGATAATTTTGTAACCTGTTACCTATAGAATGCTCGTTACTGCATAATGTTGACATGTTCCAAATGTAATATTTGGATGTTTCTCTGACTATCCTCTTTAGATCCTCAAGGATCTAGGCACTTGGAGATGTGAGAGGATGTATACCGTACCGGATTATAGTCAAGATTCTTAATCTTTTTTTTGAGATGGGTCTATAACATCATCGCCATCATCTTCCTGCCCTTATCCGACTTCACTACATAGTATAAAGCAAAGTCGCTTCCCGCTTCCCACGTCTGTATGTATGTCTGTATGTATGCTTATATCTTTAAAACTACAAAACGGATGTTGATGCGGTTTTTTTTAATAAATAGTGTGATTCAGGGGAAAGGTTTATATGTATAATAACATGCTTAATATATTAGAGAACCACTGATAATCCTTTTGAAAATATTTGATGCCCATATCAACGTCGAGTTGTGGAGTTCAATAAAGTCAATCCAATACGTTACTAATTACATTAATAAGGGTAGTGACCAGGCCACTTTCAGCATACAATCACCAAATGAAGTGGAAAAATATCAGTCTGGACGTTACATCTGCAGCTCTAAAGCTGTATGGAGGAATGAATGCTGTTAACGAGTATACAAAGACATTCTGTAATATATTTTAGTATCAGCTTTGCACCCGTGCGAAGCCGGGGCGGGTCGCTAGTTTGGTTATAAAATAAGTTCAAGTCGCCAGTTGTAAAAAGTCGTTTCGTTCTCGCGTTAAGCTGATATTTGCAACTCAGCTTACCACAAATGACCACATCGAGTTTTTACTATTGGCACATCTCCCAATAAAATCGGCGCCATAAACGTACCCCCTGGGGCAGATAAAACACCATCCCGCCTGGATGATGTCACTATAATATGCATAGAGTCCACTTTATTTGAGGTTTACTACAGAATTGCAGTAAATAGCGAACTGTTGTACCTACCTTCGACTGACAATCTGGTCCTGGAGGGCTGGGATTTCGTTTTTACGTGCTCCTGAATAATATATTAACTCTGAGGGTAGGATTTATGAAGGGTGGCAAGGGTTTTAATCTTACGAAACGACCATAACAAGACGTATGGGCAAATTACTGAATCCGCTATTAGCTTGGAGCGATTAAATGGCTACTTGAATTTTGGTTGAACCCTTTTAATATTTTAATTTAATAGATCAAACGGTTGGATTTAGGCTGCGATTTGCATGCGTTAGCTAAAATGTGTTTTATGGACGATTAGGTAAAGTGTTAGGATGTGGTTTTCGCACATCTATATTAATGTTCTCTAGTAGGTTGTTCAGAGCAGGGTTGCTAACTGTTCCCGTGATACCTACATTGTTTCGTTTAATCTACGGTCGATGAGTCATCGTCTATAGTAGTTGTGTCAACACTTTTTGGTGTATCAACTTTTAGATTGTTAATTTAGAAATGTCTAACAAATTCAGTACATTGTCTATCATTGCGTAAATATTATAGACAAGTAGATATATTTTCAGTCATCGACATCGATGATCTAAGCTCTAGGAGATCTGCGATTATGTCAACTGTATTTAGATTTACGTAAGTCTATTTTTTTATATATTTTTTTTTAATTCGACACGACATGGATGAGTGACCGAATTTAAATAAATATTTTATTAGTTTTATATTGTCTTTGCAATCATAAAAGGCAGTGACATGTTGAAAAGATTAATTAATTTTATAGCGTGAATATCCTTAAATTATGCACAATCTAGATTATAAATTATGTGAGGCATTTAATCAACCGCATCGCTTGAATTTTACGATATAATTTATGACAATATGTCATGTACGAGATTCGCTCAGAATATTAGAGGTTTTATGTCTCTAGAACATCTTATGCTCGTGGAAGTAATCATAACAATTTTTATTGATAGTAAAAACTGAGAAAGAAATCAGCAGCACGAACTCAACATTAAACTTAGTAGAAGTTTTATAAATTAATCTTTTTAAAACATCAAGAAGGTTTTTTTTTTTTTTTTTTTTTATTGAAAAGACCAACAGCTTATAATATAAAAACATAGTAGCTTAATCAAATACTATTATCTAGCCAGTAACAGGTCTCTCTAAAGGGTTATTCGCATTTCGTACACTCGACCTTTTAAAACGACATAAAAAATAATTTTGAAATCCCATACAACGATTCGCACTTCGTACACTCTTTCTTTATGGTTGAAATTAGCATAGAAAAATTTAGAGTTAAGTACAGTGAATGATAAAAGTTTTAGCCATTTTTATAACATTGTATACTACCAATCAAGATCGTTTCGGCGTTGTTAGTATAATACCTTTATTATTAGCTCGCAACATGTCCCGTATGGAATACTAACTATTGCAAAATGTGGGTATTGTACCAAACGTAATGTTAGGACTTGCCTCTGACTACCCTCTTTAGACACTCTTCAAGGATGTACACGCCTTGAGATCTGAGAGTATGTCTACCGTACTTGGGAATTACAGTCGTGATCCTAGTTAATCTTGGGTGGTGGGTGGCGATGGGCTTGCAACCTGTCCCGTATGGAATGCTAACTACTGAAAAATGTGAGCATGCACTAATATAATGTTTGGACGTGCCTCTGACTACCCCCTCTAGACATCTTTAAGGATCTAAGCGCCTGGAGATCTAAGAGGATGTGTACAGAACTTGGGGATTAAAGTCGTTATCCTATTTTTTATATTCTTCAATAATTTTATCAAAAATTAAGTACGAGTTATGCAAAACAAGAGTGACGACAAAAGAGACAACTATTAAAATTTTTTTTGGGTAGCTTTTCTACTTTGTCATACAAGTACTTAGTTGATTATACTATTTTATCAATCATGAGGTAAAACACTTTTAACCCTAACTGTCTTGAAAGCCGGTGTACTAACTGCGGTAAAGTTGCAAAAATTTGCATAACAATGGAGTGTACGAAGTGCGAATAACCCCTCGAAATAGGTATAGGTAAATACAAATCCTACAAAAAACTATAATACGAGTAATGCGAGTAGGTAATGAAATAATATCAAGTAACTAAAAAAAGATTTAAAAACTTATAAGGCGATTTCTAAGATAGATCGTTTGGAGAAGTGTGGGAGGGGGGAGGGAGGTGGGAGATGAGGGGGGGGGGGGTGAAATGCGGATGTGAACTCAGTCGATACGTCATTAATGCAAGATATATGATGTAAATTCAATTATAGTTCAGTAAGCCACACTTCCATTCAAAACCATGCATAATTACACTTTTAATCTATTGATGCTAATATGTCTATTTACTTTTATTTAAAGATCCGTGTTCCAGAACTAAAATAAAAAAAAACTTGAGAGGTGTCAAGGGACACCCGGATGGAACGAAGTTCTCACAAAATAACGTGGGACAAGGGAAGGGGAATCAACTTTGACTTCGACTTCGACTTCGACTTCGACCTCGACTTCGACCTCGACCTCGACCTCGACCTCGACCTCGACCTCGACCTCGACCTCGACCTCGACCTCGACCTCGACCTCGACCTCGACCTCGACCTCGACCTCGACCTCGACCTCGACCTCGACCTCGACCTCGACCTCGACCTCGACCTCGACCTCGACCTCGACCTCGACCTCGACCTCGACCTCGACCTCGACCTCGACCTCGACCTCGACCTCGACCTCGACCTCGACCTCGACCTCGACCTCGACCTCGACCTCGACCTCGACCTCGACCTCGACCTCGACCTCGACCTCGACCTCGACCTCGACCTCGACCTCGACCTCGACCTCGACCTCGACCTCGACCTCGACCTCGACCTCGACCTCGACCTCGACCTCGACCTCGACCTCGACCTCGACCTCCACCTCCATCTCGACTTCCACTTCCACCTCGACCTCGACCTCGACACAATTAATAGATATATATTATATACATATATTAATAGATATACTATAGCAAAAAAGTGTCGTGACAACTTTTCGTGACAACTTTTCGTAAGAATTTTTTCCGTCTAGCCCCCTTTCACAACGCGCGATAAGGAACTTCGTTCCAATAAATAGTATCACGACTGCAATCCCCAAGTACGGTAGACATCCTCTCAGATCTTCAATCGCATAGATCCTTTGAAGATGTCTTGTGGGGGTACTTAGAGGCTCGTCCAAACATTATGTTTGGCACATGCCCACATTTTGCAGTAGTTAGCATTCCATACGTGACAGGTTGCAAGCTCATCGGCACTTATAAGAGTACTAACTGGTTTCCTCACGATGTTTTCCTTAACCGTTTTGAGCACGTGTTTTTAGAAAAATTTAGGTATTTATTTTGCTTTGTGCTGTGATTATTTAGAATGCACATCATTTTGATATTGAAAGAACTGTAAAAATAAAGTTTATTTTTGATGTCCTACAACAATTTTTTGACGACCTTAGACTACCGTCTGAGATTCAAAGAGTTGTAGGTTTGATCTCCGCGGTAATACTTCTTAGTCTTATCCCACGTCTTCGTGGGGTCGGCACAACATCTATACTAGTATATATATACTATACTACTATACTAGTATATAATATAAATATATGTTCCCAATGGATTTGGCTTGGTGTGTTTAGCGGTCGTTTGGCCGCCTGCCTGACGTCAACCATTGGATCTTTTCTTTTGGAATCCTTCTTGGACACCTAACTCAACAAAAATATTCACTTTTAAGCTTAATATTGCACAAACGGATCACTCAATCGAAAAGTGGTTTTCACAAACCCACAATATTTTTTTAAGACCTATCCAACGACACCGTGGGTATGATAGAATAGTTGCGAGTGTTGATTGCAATATAGCATCGTAAATCCAATAAGGCCCATGAACCGTGATAGCTAGACAGTTTAAATTTTCACAGATGATGTATTTCTGTTGTCGCTATAAGAACAAATAAAAATATAATAAAATAAATATTTAAGAGGGGCTCCTATACAACAAAAATGTTTTTTTGGCGTTTTTTATAGATAATGGTACGGAACCCTTCGTGCGCGAGTCCGACTCGCACTGGGCCAGTTTTTCTCATATTCTTTGATCTTGTTTTTATTCTTTGAGCTGTTTTAAATTTTTTGGCAATTGGTATATAATTTAGTTTTAAAAACAGCATAACAAAATAAAAGCAGCAGCAATCGAACATTTGACGATTGGCAAAAGATATTGAGCACCTTAAAGCGAAAATATGGCGAAATAACAATAAAAAATATGAGTCAACTCATAATCTGAGGTGGTCTCTTGAAAGTTTTACACGTTGCGAAGATAGGTTATAAAAACCCTAACGATATCTATTATCGGCTAAACTGGCACTTATAAATGATAATTTTAACGTTAAGTGCAAACAACAAAACACTTCGCAGTAAAATTTGGCCGATAATAATGTCGTCTAACCCTTTTAAAGGTACTACACTACAAAAGGAAACAAAGAAATTTGCTTCAAAAATATACGAGTAATATTGAATAATATTGTTGTGATAAAGACTTTAAAACGTTTATACCTATAAAATGCATTGTGTGGGTATACACACTCTCGAAGTACGAAGGTATGTGAAGCTATACCATGAAGGTATGTGTGAGTAATAATACTCTTTATAAAATAAATAACTATATAAATATTGGCGGACTTTACACATAGCGCCATCTAGCTTTAAACTAAACAAAGCTTGTACTATGGGAACCAGAAAACTGATAGAATACTTTGATCCTTTTTTTTTTGTAAATAATAAATAAATAAATAAATATTGATGGAAATTTCACACAGCGCCATCTAGCCTCAAACTAAGCAAAGCTTGGTATATGGGAACCAGATAACTGATATAATACTTATATACTGTTTTTTTGTTCTAAATATATAATTATTATACTTATTAACACCCAGACACAGAACAAACATCTACCTATTATTACACGACATTAGTATATTGTTACTTCTTTTATTTTTAAATAAGTACTTCCAGTTAAAACGAAACGACACTAGCCAGCATATTGTGAAAAGGTTTTATGTGTTTTTAATCACCCGAATTCTTAAATGACGCTGCGTTGGTGTTATCACCACTGATCGGTATCCAATTTAAGCTTTAATTTCACTTTGATAAAGCTATAAACACCATCCAAAATTATATAATTGTTTTAATACGCCTCCTAAACTGTTATGACATATTTAAGCGACTTTCACGTAGTTCATCTCAGGAATTTCTAAACTTAGATCACATTACGATACGATGCGAGTACGCCAGTGTAAATACCAATAAAAGAACATTATAATTACGATACCATCTCCAGCCCAATGTTTGGGCTTAATATCGGCGTGATCTCTAAGACAATGTCCACCGACGCTCAACCCACGTGTGGGCACGCCCCTATCCGACCTCACATTGTTTTTATACGTCGAAATCTCACCATCGATGAGCTTCAAATAGATATTTGACTTGATATTTCCAGAACTGCTACACGAAACGTGAAACGCTCCAAACTCAAATTACTCCATGAATAGGCTTTTGGAGACGCGACGATCAGGTTTATGAGGCGTCTGTAATGGCGTCACAAGCGATTAAGGAGACAATATCGATACAAAAATGTTTAAACCTTTTGTGAAATAAAAATGTTACGAGATCCGTTTGTTTCTACAATTTCATCTGATAGAATTCAGGCGTAAAAGATTCCATGCATTGAAATTATGGTAAAATATGTGATCGTTTGTTGGCACCACCTTAACATACTTCGGTGTCCCCTTTGTGTTTTTGATGATCAATTTAAAGAAACAGAACGCATCGCGTTGACTTTCGTCTGGTTTTGTAATACAAAATAGTATGGATTCGCAGGGAGATTTACAAAAAGCGGAATTAATATCAGTATCATTTCGCATTCGACTCGTGCGCAAAAAGGGCTCCCAATTATGCGCAAACCCAGCGTCCACTTAAACCCGTACATTGGCTTCTTTATCGTACTAAAGGATTGCAAAAATATATAGTAACGTCTTTAAAAAATATTTACGACGTCACATGAAAAACTATGGAAAAATTATTCGTGTTTGTATTCGTTTGATATTTTTACATTCTCGTCCCTAACGTCAAACAAAAGTTACTCCATATGTCATTGTGTCAAGCGGAGACGATGCATAATGCATTGTTTCCATTACACTACGAATTTTAACATAAACCCGATGTTAAAGTTTCATCCATGAATAAAATCCGATTTTTTAGCCGATCCGTCGTCGGCTGCTTCAGGCTAAGGCATGTCTACCTTTGCTTTTTACTTTGGACCCACATGCTTTAAAAGTTGCTTGTAATGCGTACATGAGTAGCTCTTATTTATATCTTAGGGAAATAAGAGATTTGCTTGTCATTCAAGAATATTTGCATGCATTATCATCAGTTATCTGCATACATCTTTATGTACGACTATATCTGAGGTATTTAGAGTCTAGTATGCACTTTATTGGGAACTGTTTGTTTCTTTTCCTGAATATTCTATAAAGAGTTTTTTTTTCTTCTTGCCCTCTTCCTAAAAAAACATGTAAAAGGATTTGGATTGGGGTCTTTTTAACAGCCTGCCTGAAGTCACTCTTTGGGAATACTGGTAAGATTTCCCTTTACCTATTCAAAATCATAGTCTACACTTCACACATCGTAAAAGCTAAATAAGGTTAATATCTTTAGCAACATTCCAATGTCATTTACAGTTAACTGTATTGAACATTCGCTCTGTTTACAAAATACGAACCAGCTTCTGACCTTGACCATGCATAAGCACAGCGACAAGCGATATATCATCTGTGAGTAATCGTCTTTATTCGCCATCGCGTCTTCATCTAGAATAAACTACCAGCGTTGTGCGGTTGGTTTTTTTTATAAAATAATGAGCTTGCAATCTGTCACGTATGGAACTCGTAACTTGTGCAAAATGTAAGCCAAATAATAATGCTTGTAGATATATTAATAAAGGTCAAGGGCACCTACAGAGAAAATTGTTATCAGTAGTTAGTTTTCTATACGAGACAGGTCTTAAGCCCATCTCTGTCAACTTATAATTGCAAAATATATTATTGCCGTTTATGTAGATTCATTACGGACTGTGTGTGGCCTCCAGTTGCAGAAGTGTATGAAAGTATGCCCGCTGATCGCTCTGCTCGTCACTAAGCTCAACGTCAAACCTTAAAGTACTCTTGTACAAATAGAGTGTGATTTGCTATTCCATAGGTACAAGCGTGTTCGTGTTTGATATTTGTGTTGTCCAAGACAAACTTAAGCTCTGGTTTCTTACAAAGCTGCATCCGTTATTAGCCGACCGAAATATAGCAAATACTTCATTCATTTAGGTACGAGTGCCGAGTTACGAGTAGGTAAGTTTGAAGTGGGTAGGGAACATGGTTTTCGTAGGGTCCATTAACTTAGCTTCCTATGATGTTGTTGTGACTCGTGAGTTGTTCACGTCATCTGCTATATTACGATCACTGTTTTCTAGGAAAGCAAGACTTGAGCGTGCCTAGTCCCATGCATACACGACCAGGGCTTTATTCGTACAGTAGGGTATATTTTGCAAATAGGTATACATCTTCAACGTATCACAATATTGTGATGGCTGTCTACTTCAAGATAATGTATAAGTTTATCCAAAATGTTTACAGTTTCTCTCAAATAGGTACTTGGTCTGCCTATTTCCGGTTGTTGGTGTATTTTTATATGAATTTTAATCAGAAATCAGCCAATAGCAAAACTACATATTTATTATGGCGATGTGTTTGCAACTTGTAAGTATACATTAGTAGCCGATTCTAGTGGCCTGTAGCCTCTATCGTAGCTAACGACTTTTATAGCCGGGACCAACGTCTTAACATGCAGGTACAACAAAGTACGTAAGCGCTTAGCTGTTAATCAAAATATTGGTGTCCGTTTTGTGTCCACGATGTTGCTGTATTAAGAACTAGCTTTTTTTTACCCGCGACTTTGTCCGCGTAGATTCAAGAAATCGATCTTTGGGACTTTATCGCAAAACATTTAAATTCCTGAAAATTATCGGAATTTAAATGTTTTGTTTTCATCCCAAAACTTTAAACTATCTCTACTTATATGAAATTTCATGACAATCGGCCGTGTAAACGTCCCTGACGGACAGACACAGACAGACAGACAGACAGACAGAAAGAGTTACTTTCGCATACATAATTTAATATATGTAGATGACTAAGCGACTTACACCACGAAAGCTTCTAGCTAATAAAATTATCTCAGGGAATAAATCGAATGAATACAAAATATCCTATTTCAAGATGTAATTAAAATCTACATCAGCTCTATTTTTAACAAGACAGAAGGTATATTCACTTCCGCATTAAAAAATCCTGTTTCAATGTAAATTTACTATCCGAAGCGTCAAGGCTCTAGCGGTAGGTAGATTAAATAATAACATAAACATTAAACTTTCACTTTAATATGCAACCTTTTGGTATCCTTTTCCTTTTAAACACACCCAAAAGTCACTTTAAACGACTATCCTGATTATTCACATACCAGTTCTAAACACACTCTCGAAATTCCTGTCATCTATGAAAATCCGAACTACGAGAATCATAGTATCACAACACATAGATAGATCAGGAATAAATATTTACAGATCATACTCAAATTTGATCCCTTGGAACTAGAACTTGGAATTCTTCTGTGTATCAGCTGGACCATTCGCCCACCTCGTCAACCAGATAGATTTATATTATTAAGTAGCTTTCTACACTGCATTGCCAATGCGGTACCTGGATAAAAAAGTGGCTTATATGCTATTCCTGTCTTTTCCAACTATCACAGAGGAATCAGCAGATCAATGTAGCAATCAATTTACAATATAGGTACTCACTTCTTAAAACCAAAATAGATCGTAGGTCAAGAGCAAAAAAGTTCATTTTGCAATGAAGCCGGTTCACGGTGATAAGGGCTTCTAGCGGAAAGGAAAATCCTGCCTGGAGCGAGTTGCAGACCACCAGCGCGCTACTAGACATGCCGCGACATCATAATTACTGCTGGCCACTTTGCTATCACAAACATGATCCACAGCAAATAAGTAGCAGTAGGTATATTAGCTGTTGAAAAAACACACACTTGAACAAAACGGCATGTTTGATCGATATCTTCTGTTATGTACGAGTATATCGAAACTACTGTGTTGTTTTTTTTCAAAGATTTACTAGATGTGTTCCGGGTTTGTTTTGTGCGATGATACTAATAGTTTTTGATACTCAGTACATGTAGAATCAAAGTAGAGTGTCGGGATTGCTATAGTGATTGATAGAATAATGTTCTTGAACTTTTGTAGACTGATTCAACATTTTATTCACAAACTAAATTTTTATAAAAATTATAGACAACGCTATGTTCGCTGATAAATTTTGCAGATATGGACCAAGTTAAAATATTGAAATCTTGTGAGATGCGCGTCGAAGTAGAAACTAGACATGATTCTTGCCTCTGTGTGTGTGCCAAACCGGACCTAGCTGAATTACTGATGGCCATTTTTATGCACTCGCACTTACCTTCCCACCGTATAATAAATTACATACACTTGATTATACGTCACTGACGTTTCAATTTGATAGTTTCCTTATCACTTTTACATTATTGATCGATTCGCCGATGCGTATCTCGATCTAGGGTATAAATTATCCGAGGTATTGTCAAAGGAAGTGCATCGGTTATTGTTAGCGTCGTTTTGCGTTTTATCTCTATTTTGCGATCGCGATTCAGCCGCGCCTGAGCTGCAATTTATCTCAGCTTTTCGAAACGAAAGCTAGTCTCGTTTTATTGTTGGAAATTGTTTGGTGAATTAACGGATCTCTCGACCTTCAAGCGCTTTGAGGTATTTGAGAGACAAGCGAGGTGCTTTTTTGATCCCGCAAGTCAAGGTAATGTATAATCAGAAAGATGTTATCGACATGAATGATATTAGGGGATCTACCACTTAGAGTCAAAACAACAGCCACATAAAAAGCAATGTATTGTAATTCATCATAACATTATCCTGAGCAATCAAATTAATTGATGACTCAAAAGTAAATCATTCACAAATCACATACATCCTGATTAAAGTTTTGAGATTTGATTCAAAGAAATCTGTCTTTGTGATCAACAACTCTAATTCTCAGCAATCAAGTACACACATATTTTTTACTCACGTGTTTAATCGAGTACAAGTATGCCGATTCACACAAAAGCACCGTTAGATAAAATCGTACCAATATCTAATTTATAAATCGATTGCAATCGTTTGTATACATGTCGCATTGAGTGACGAGCGATCAACTTAATCGGTTTACAAGCTTCCTGTCCCAATTGTCATTATAATGCGCATTGTACTACTTGTTATTAATGTCTTATACGAGACAGCGTCACGGATAATTTATTTATACTGTATAAAACGTAACGAAGACTAGTCTTCTCTCAAACCAACGATTTGGAACCAAAGTTCAGACGTTAATTAAGTTTCCCATTATGAAACGAAATATACTCGAGTAATACTAACTTTGATGCTGTGCCTCTAGAAAGTCACGTAGTCCACAACACGTGATGGTACTTCACCTTATGACTGCGAAATACCAAGAGGTCTCATATCCTTTTAAGGCTCATGAAAACTAACAATGTTTTATTAAGTAGAGTAGTAAATTATGCAAGAACTTGGATGATAAATTCACTTCTACATAAACCCGTAAAGCTTAACACATTCTATAAAATTAGAATTCAAATAGCTTAAATAGGCATACAATTTACCTATACCAAAGAATACTAAATTTACCGTCGAAACCGTGTATCAGGAAGATATATTATTTGTCCAATTCGAGTGGACCACACAAGATTTAAATAATTTGGCGATTTATCGATGCCAGAATATGATTTGATGTTGAGTTGCACCTACTAACGGCAAGCGATATCCATAATGTAACCGAACCCGAGATTGTAGGTATTAGTTTTTATTTGCGGTGGCTACATAGAATTTTTATAATGATAAATGATAGTCATTATTACTGTTGATTTGTTTTGATTGAAGCTGTTTAGTTTGATTGCGGCTGTATTAATCCACAGATAATTAAAAGTTTTATATGAAATATTCTTGATAGCATCGTCTTCAGCGATTATTTTCTGGTATCTTAATGGCTGTCTAGGGAACGAACAACCCCTATTTCATTTATGATTTATTGAACTTTCCGATCACCTACAGGTTGTAAAACCGATTTATAATCTGCGTGATTTATAGACATGGTAAAACTTTTTACATCTATGTCGTCATCATATTTATGAGTACGACTCATTTTCCTTTACTTGTATCTTATTTTGTTTTGATAACGCCTATTTGCTTTTATTGGGTTCCGGTTTGCAGGGATTTATCTTCATTTGCGTGCGCTCGGCCGCACATGTAAGTGGCGTATAATACGCGTTTTCCAATTGGAGATTCTGCAGATTGCTGAAGTGGAGTCCCATTGCGTTTTGTGGCAGCCTGTTATTAACCGTTTATTGCTGTTGAATTTATACGTCGTCGGCGTCACGGATGGAACGCGTACAATTATCCGAGTCGCGATCTCCCCATTGTTGTCGAAATTTAAAACAAATTTCCTGTACAAGGGGGGTCGCGTTTTTCTGCCCTGCCAAATTGGATAAGCACTGTAATTACTCGTTTAAGTTCTGATCCTCGGTCTGTGGGTATTTTTCTTGTGTATATTTGTAGCGTTTATGAGCCGGAACGCGCCTCATAAACCGAGCGGTTTGAAGCGAGAACCTACTTTAATGTTAATAACGTCTTTATCTTAAGAGGAGACTCACGTTTTCCCTCTGTTGTTTGAGGAGGGATTGCTCCATCCTACTTTATGTTTTAAATTGTTAAATAGGCAGAAGATTGGTGTTTTTATTTCGTCATGGAAGTAGAATTTACAAGCTCTTTTGATACGCCAAAATGCTTCGCATGGAAGATCGCTTGACGTCTTTCTTATCGAGAATGTTAACAGCCACACGTTTGGGTGTAGGTGTATCAGTCCGTTTCTTGGCTACTGGCGGTCGGTGGTCTCAGAGGTAAAGCTAATGTAAAGGCGAGATGGAAGATTATCGGAACATCGCTGGCACGCCTTTGCGGCTCTGTACAGTGAAGATATGACACCGGATGACGGATGATTGCAGTTATTGTTGTCGCACCTTTTTGTGCAAATAAGGCTAACATTCCGACTCATAAAGAACCTGAGGCTTTATTGTCTTAACTTATAAGAATCGATATTGGCTTCATTCGTAGTTTTTTCTTGTGTATCAGTCATAGCACATTTATAATTTATAAAAATAAAATAAATAGGATCACGAATGGAATCCCAAGTAATATCCTTAAAGATGTCTGAAGGGATTAGTCAGAGGCACGTCCAAACAATACATTTGGCACATGTCCACATTTTTTAGCATTCTACATGTGACAGGTTGCAAGCCCGTTGCCAAGAACAAGAATTACTAACTGGTTTGTTCCTCATTTAGAATTTAGTTCATTTTATTTACAATCTCCTGAATGTGTTTGCTAGAAAATATGGGTGTAGATCTTTTGAGTTACTGTTGTATGTATAAATTTATATTTATCTCAATCCACAGATAAAAGTTACGGCATATCACTAAGATGGTGGATTAAAGACTTGTTTAGTACAAAGACAAATCGCATGATGGATTAAATCGCAACCATTATTAATAGTAGAACAGTTTAATCCCAGGTGAATTCGCCTAGGGGAGAGGATTCAAATAGGGTGGGTAATTGAGATTGGCCATTCCCGAAAGCATAGGGAAGCATCCGGCTCTTATTATTTTGAAGTTTCAAAGCTAATTTCCCAACATTAAAGCCGTTAAAGATTACTTTACAACACCTACCTTTCAATCATTTTTAGTGTTCCGTACCCAAAGGGTTAAAACGGGGCCCTATTACTAAGACTTCGCTTTCCGTCCGTCTTTCTGTCTGTCTGTCTGTCTGCCAGTCAGTCTGTCCATCTGTCTGTCACAGGGCTGTATCTCATGAACTGTGATAGCTAGAAAGTTGAATTTTTTTGTATTTCTGTTGCTGCTATAACAACAAATACTAAAAACAGAATAAAACAAATATTTAAGGGGGGCTCCCATCCAACAAACGTGTTTATTTTGACGTTTTTTATAGATATTAGTACGGAACCCTTCGTGCGCGAGTCCGACTCGCACTTGACCGGTTTTTTTTATTAAGTTTTCAAGGATTTTAGTTATGTTCTTCTAGAAAATATACTTCGAAAGATGACCAAGGAACAATTAAAACTGATGCTGCTTGATGTTACATAAATTCTAATATCGTGCAACCTGATACGTATTAAATGCTAACTAATGCAATATAATGGTCATGTGCCAAAAGTAATGTTTGGACGTGCTTTTGACTACCTCTTCTAGCAATATTCAAGAATCTGAGGACCTGGAGATCTGACAAAATGCCTACCATACTTGGGGATGACAGTCGTGATCCTATTTCATTAAGTGTCGATTTGATGTTGGATTCTATGATTATGAATTTGTCAAAATCAAAATCAAAATCAAAATAAAAAATGCGTATATTCATTGAATTTACTTGGATCATTTTTAGAATCGTCGAAAGTGTGCTACACTGTTATTTACACAGTAAATATATTAATACAATCGGTAGCACAGTAAACATAAATAACATTACTAGGCCATACTAAGGCAGACAAACTGGGGTACGCATTTCATGCAATGTCATAATAATTCATAACAAAACTCTCTCGTGGCTCTACGCCATCCTGCTTGTCTAAACTGTCAGTCGTCTATGTTGTGTTGCCACCACTGCTTGACATTGTTTCCTTTCTAGTATTGCCATATTCTTCCAACCTATCAATATTATACTGGTTTATCACGCATAATACCATCCAGACAAAGTTTCCCTAAACTATTTAAGACCCCTACTAATAAAATTGCTTTCGTCTCTTGCATTTAACTTGGACACTTTTTGTAACACCCACGTTAACTTTTGACAGATGAGATGTCAGCAGAAAATTGGATTTCGCAAAATAAACATATCGCACTTCTTCATTGCAACTGCTTACACACTCAAAACTGAACTCTATATTCATGAAAATAGAGTGAAGTTCTGGGTGATTTTGTGATTGCAGCGAAACATACGCGGTGTTTCCTTTGTGCTTGTTCCGGGGCCAAGACTGGCAACTTACAGCTGTTGGATGGGTAAGTCGAGGTGATTCTTTATTTGCTTAAGGCAACCTTTTTCATTCATATGTAAATTAACAATGTAACGATCGCTGATAGCTATTTGATGAGTTTATTAAATTGCGAGTAATGAGCGTGGGTGCTTGGAATTGAGTGTCGACTTGATTCCGCGCGCGGTTTCTTTCGTAATCCAGGTCATAATCTATCTAAAATGAAATGTCATCGGTTAAGCCGTTAAGTAGTGCTTGAGTGTTAAATAATAAATAAATAAATATTGGCGGGCTTTACACACAGCACCATCTAGCCCCAAACTAAGCAAAGCTTGTAAAATGGGAACCAGGTAACCGATAGAATACTTATATACTTTTTTTTCTGTAAATACATACTTATTATACCCAGACACAGAACAAACATCTATGTATATCACACAAATATTTGTCCTGGGTGGGGATTGAACCCATAACCTACAGCGCAGAAGGCAGAGTTACTACCAACTGAGCTGTGAGGCCAGTCAGTGAGAGGCGCTATTTGATGGACATCATATAGCGCCATCTAGCCTCCAACTAAGCACAACATTTACTATAGAAACCAGATAACTCAAAAAATATTCATAGTACATTAGAACACCTAGAACACAGGGCAAACATCTTTGCCCTGGGTGGGAATCGAGCCCACAACCTACAGCGCAAATGGCAGAGTTACTACCAACTGAGCTTTGAGTAACAAACAAACATCCAAACTTTCCCAATATTTTCAACTAGTTTCTGCCCTCGGCTTTACTTACGTGGTAACTGAATAAAAAGTATTCTATGTTTCAATCTAGGCTTCTATCTTTCATTTATGTTTAATGTATTTTTTTCTGTTCAACATTTGCAACTGGTTTAAGTTACAAACAAACAAGCATCTAAACTTTTGTATTTGTAATATTCAGTGTAATTAGTAAGATTTCTAATAAGATATCGCAATGTTTCTAACAATGGCGGGGTCTGATGACTCATTCGACAGATTGCTGCAAAAATTAATTGATGTCTTGCCTATTTACTACAACCCACATAAAATGACGCCTGTTTTCCAGAGGGGTCGGCAGTAGACCACGGCTTTACATTTGCTACGATCCTGACATACCTCTTTTGCTTCATTCATTCTCATCACATTTTTCATGCATACTCGTCGGTTTATAGAGACTTGGCCTTTTTTCAAAATGTCACCAATTTGGTTCCTCTTCTAACGGCCCCATTCACACATACTTATTTAGTAGTTAAACTAATTTTGCCGAAACCACACTATTTCCTAATCCTACTACCATAACATAGTAATTACCTTGCCTACCCTGACATATTCCCCCGCGACACCCCTACACGAGTCAAACGTCAGCAGTGACGCGTAATCGACGTCTGTCAGACGTCACGTCAAGATGTACGAGTACCTATGCTGTGTTGTGATGGTCCGAAGGGCCAATAATAGTTACGTCATTGGAATTTGAACCTTGGGCTCTTACGATGTTTGATATGTCAGAGCTTGAACTCACAGGTGACTTGTTGTCTGTTCGAAATTTATAATACAGATTTATAGTTAGATAAAGCCTCAAATTTATAAGTGGAGTTCATTTTTCAAAAATCTAGTTGGAGCCTAAATTCTTGTCGATAAATTCGCCAATTTTCACTAACTTAGCCCTCCATCGTCTTACCGTTTTAAATATTGTTGGCTGAAATGTAGCAACCGATGTCGTATTTAAAAAAAAAGCCCCATAGATAATAGTAACCTAAACCAACCAATCAATGTCCTAATTTAATCCAACTTCAAAATCTAATAAATTATTTAAACATTATATATATTTTTGGCCAAACCCTGTTCTATAGTGCCGATTCTGTTGGCGTTAGACTTTTCTAAAACTAAACAACGACATTCATCTCGTTCTGAACTGTACAGAGTAAAAGAGACAGCATTTTTTTAGAGTCAAAATCATTTTTAGTTTGTTACCAATGGTATCGACATTAAGGTGATAAGTAATTTTTTTTACATTTTGTATGGGCTGAGTCTACCCGGATAAGACGGAAAAAGTGATAAAACTGCATTATCTCAAAAACCATCAAATTTAAAAAGAAACTGTCTGTAATTTATTTAGCTATTATGATTATCTTACGAATTATATTAAAATTAACTGTTTAGCTATTCATAGCTTTGATTAAAAACGAAACTCGTGTTTTTGAAGAGCCAACTTTGGAAAATAAATCTATCGAGAAAAGTTTCACCAATCGTGTTTCTGTCTGTAATTTATCTAGATTATATCCTTAAGTTATCTTTGTCATGAAAAACAAAACTGTATGTTTAGCGGCTATTGAGAAAAAACGATTCTGCATTCATCAAAAACATTTATTACTCGCCTTAACAAACAAATCTACCTCATAATTAACATCATCGACCGTCATGACTAAACAGAAGTTTTCTGTGGGGTATCATGATTATCAAATTTGACAACTCTCAATAATATTTGGGTAGGTACATCATTTTTAATTGATGATCAATATAATTATCGATGACAGCTGTGGGCGTAAAATAATAATTATATTTGCATACATTACAAAATATGCTATTGTACGAAACTTGATGCAATAAAAACACAAAATTACTTATAATAAATTATTATTGTTGGTATAGATTTCGTTGACGTGAAAGATTGAAAAAAAAACCGGCCTAGTCTAACCAGACTCACGCACAAACGTACCATTATCTATAAAAAACGGCAAAAAAATCACGTTTGTTGTTTGGAAGCCCCACTTAAATATTTTTTGGAGTTTACTCCTTAAGAATCGGTTTTTGATATAAGGCGCCCGGTATGAGAAAAATGTGAGTAGTAAAATCTACTGAACGAATGACCTCGTTACGTTTTTGGTGCGCAACTTCCTAATTTGGTGTGAGCAGTGCAGCTAGATCGTGGGTAGTGTGTACCCTTACTTTGCCTATACTTTATAATGCTTTCTCTCACTCTTACTGATGGCAAAACATCTTATAGTGGGGGTACGCTCTACGCACGATCTGATAAACTCCAGTCGTGCGTGGACTGTTTTTAGTATTTGTTGATATAGCGGCAACAGAAATACATATTCTGTGAAAATTTCAACTGTCTAGCTATCACGGTTCATGATACATAGCCTTGTGACAGACAGATGGATAGACAGACGGACAGCTGACGGACAGAGAAGTCTTAACAATAGGGTCCCGTTTTTACCTTTGGGTAAGGAACCCTAAAAAAGAGTGATCCTCTTGTTTTTCGACTACCCAATTATTCTAGACATCCTCCTTCGAAAATGTCAAAAGGAGGTAGTCCGAGGAAAGTTCTAACATTACATGCCCACATTTTGCAGTAGTTAGCATTCCTTAAAGATTGCACGCCTATTCATATATAAGAATACCAACTGGATTCCTCACGATATTTTTCTTCCTGTTAGAAAAACCAATTGAACGGCCGACGCGACGCCGACGGTCGGGATTTGAACTCACGACCTTCGAAATGAAATGCAATAAACAAAATGCTCTACCTACCTACAACTAGTTTGTAATAAAGAAGAGAACATCATGCGACACCCTGAGAGCCTCGCAATTTGTCTCCTCAGACCTAGAATGGTCACTCACTGGACCAGGAAATCACTATTGTTTTAGCCATGGACAGGGATATTGTAAAAATTTGTGTATGAAGCTCGTAAAATAAGCTACATCATGCGTACGAACAAATTATTTTCATGCGTCCCTGTGGGTTTTTTTATTAAGGATTGTGAGAATGGGAATCTAAACAGCAGGAGTTATGAGATAATTTAGAATAATAGTCTAATCAAAATAAAGTAAAAGAAACTACATTTAAAAACAATTTATAGTAAACTACCCAGGAATTTGGTAGTAATTTTATTTGCATAGGCGGTTATCCGGTGAATTATGATTTACAACTGTTTAAATTCTAATGTTTTTTACGTTATTGTGTGTAAATTGTTTGTATTTTTGAAACCTAAAATTCTGACATCACCTAACTTCACAATTATTTATCGAATCATTTAATCTTTTTTGTTTTGTTTGTGCAAGCTCGCTGAGCCTCCATTGGCATGGAATCCAACATTCGCGTCCAGGCAGTGGTCGTCCAAGTATCTAATGCTATAAATTGATTGTACAACCAGCATGCAGTCCGCTCCAACATCGTTTATAAGCGTTTTATAAATGAGTCTGATAATAAGAACGTAATACACGTCGACGTAAAGTCTCTATAATGTTGCATGTTGAGTTTTATTTTAATGAGGTATGACGGTATTTGCATTTTAAAAAGAAAATATGCAAAGCAGTTAACATTGTAAGTTCTTTATAATAATAAATTTTATGTCGCATAGGTTTTAAACGTCCTCTTTTTGTCATCAATACGAGGTATTTGTTTTGTTTTTGTAAGAATTTTTGTAATTTCATCCTTGGGCCTTTTTAGGGTTCTGTACCTAAAGGGTAAAAACGGAATCCTATTACTAAGACTTCGCTGTTCGTCTGTCTGTCTGCCACAAGGCTGTATATAATGAACCGTGATAGCTAGACAGTTGAAATTTTCACTGATTATGTATTTCTGTTGTCGCTATAACAACAAATACTAAAGACAGAATAAAATAAATATTCCCATACAACTAACGCGATTTGCCGTTTTTAATATATAATGGTACGAAACCCTTCGTGCCCGAGTCCGACTCGCACTTGGCCTGTTTTTTATTAATAGACTTGGTCGTTAAAATTTTTGGTGAAGTTGTTTGTTCCTTCGTATTTGGATAACTACATAATTATCGTACCGTGTTGGGGTAGTGGGAAGTGCTTTGACTTTCGATCCAAAGGTCGAGGAGTTCTCATTCTGATCGAGCACCAATATAATTATGTAGGTATATTTGTATGCAATAAACCAATTAGTATTGTTATAAGCAGCGGTGGGCATGTACCAAAACGTAATATTAAGACTCACCTCTGACTACAACCCTTAGACATCTTCAAGGATCTGATCCCCTAAAGACCTAATTATGCTTTCATTATTTATTTACGCATTCTTCATATTTACGACAATTAAAATCTTATATTGTACAATGATAATGATAAAGATAAAGATACAGATGAATTTATTTGCTTCAATATAATGTAGATTATAGTAATTGTAGGTCTTAAATATATTAAAATGTTTCAATTATGTTCCACTTTAAAAATAGGTGCAAATATTAATAACATCTGTTTGTATAAAATAAAATTAAATAGGTTCAAACTTTTAGATCATCAAAAAAAGTCATTTATATTGTAATAGTATACTTACCTGATAATTGTTTTAATTTGAATGAAACGATCGCTTTAATCGACCGAGAAGAGTTTAGAGAGTAGTTTTTTTATGAGTTGTATTCCTAATTTTATTGAAAAGGTTAGATTTCTATTATCCCATTCTTTAAACCCATATAATTCAAAGGCTTAGGGTACTCTGCAAATATTGTCCAACCACTAAAACGTAATAGCATTTAATTTGAATTCTTGTCACCCTTCCGGGCCGAATTCAATTAAACTTGTTCGTTTCCATTACAGTGGTTTGGCTCAAATTGGAGAATTGGAGGGAGAACTTTGTCCAATAAGTTAGTTTACATGTATTTTGGTCGAAGGTCCACCAACAAGAGACACAAAATATGTAGTACCTACTTGTGATGTTTCGCAAACAAAAGAGCTCTTCTTCTCACTCTAGTTTATATCTTCAGAGTTGATTTACAAGTAGCGTCACATCTCTCAGTGAGAATTCCCTTGGAATCCTTTATCCCTTGGAATTTGGTAGAAGTTGCAAAATAAAACTTTATAAAATACTCTAAATCTATAAAATACTATAGATGAAATCATTAAGCGACCGCCGATAAAGTGTTTACTTACTTACTGGACAGTATCGCTCCAATGAAAGGGTATGGCCAATTGGTACGTTTTATTCGTGTTTACGTCTATGATCTTATCTGTGGTCTGTCGGGTATACGGGCGCCCGCCCTTTTATTAAACTGCCATGTTGTATGGGTGGAACAAAGAAAGATATGGAGCTGAATGACTCAATTAAAATAATCATTTGCCGTTATTGTCGGACGATCGTGTTCGGGCATATCAGTTTTACGGCCGGCAGGTCCAGCCCGCCGCCGACAACGACAAAGGGCACAACCAGCATGCATTTCCAAGGAGGCTTGACGTCAGGCAGGCAGGTTGTTAAACACCTCAAGCCAAATCCATTGGCAATATCTAGATGTTGTGCCGACCTCGCGTGGACCTGGGAACTGAGATCTCGCGATGTATGTCGTTCGATATATTTTCAGCTACTGCTATGATTAACATGATGAATTTAGTACCTAGGTAGGTAGCTCAGGCAGTAATATTATGCTGGTAAGTCTTAAATCTTGGTAAGTTTTGATTCAGAAAACAGCTTAATTTATGAGGGTCGTTTAGTATTCATAGTTGATATTTAAAAAAATCGTAGAATTTTTTTTGTTTTTAGACTTAGACTTAGACATAATTTAAAGCGACCAACTTACTAGGTTTCATGCAGATCGGAGCAGCATTTCAAACATTTCGAAAGACTACCATTTAAAACTCGTAATATCTCTAACATCTCACCGGAAGTTATACCCCTTAGCGACTATAAAATTTTGACCCCATCTATTTTAAACCTTTGGAAATGAAAATGAAAGTATTTTCACTACATAGTATAAAGCAAAGTCGCTTCCCGCTTCCCGCGTCTGTATGTATGCTTATATCTTTGAAAACTACACAACGGATTTTGATGCGGTTTTTTTAATAGATAGAGAGATTCAGGAGGAAGGTTTATATGTATTAAACCCGTGCGAAGCCGGGGCTAGTGAATTATAAATGAATGATCTGAATAAATAACTTAACAAGACTTGTTGGTGCTGTTTATAAATATTTACTGTATTCGACAACCTCAGAGGCGTTGAGGGTTTATTTATGTTTTGAACTATTTGCATCAACATAAAAATTATCTTATTTTCTACTCTACGACTCTTCTAGTCCGCTCGCATTAGAGGGTGTGTGTTTAATGAAAACAGGACAAGAATCTAAATTTAATATACTTGTATTATATCGTGGTTGTCTCAATATCGTTATTCAATAAGTTTATTGAATAACCGGGAAAGATTGAATTTCATATCGATTGCGTTTTTAGGGAGGAAACATTGTATCCTGGTTTTTGGGAAACGATAAAGGTTAAAGTTGTTTAATAATCGCTTTAATTTTGCAGTAGTTTAGTTCTTTAAAGGATAGTTATATGATTGAGGAAGGCCTCCTTAATAACTGTCATATTTAGTTTTCCACAGTGTCATATTGAACGATACGTTGCCGATACGATAGTGCTAACCCCCATGAATAGCCTTTATCTTAGCAATATTGACTGTGAAGTTATGGTCAAAAAATTTAGTTTTACAGCAGAAATAAAAAATAATATCTGACGTTTAGTTTTAGCAGGGTTAGCATGAACCACTATCGTATCGACAACGTATCATCTAAATGCCAAAACTGACACTTTCACTGTACAAAAGTGTCAACTTTGACATTTGGACGATACGTTGTCGATACGATAGCGGTTCGTGCTCAGGCCACAGTTTTTAACGTTATATAGAATAGCTGGCAAGTTACACGCAGTAGTAGAGGTTGTTTCTTAGAGTTCCAGTGTAGTTTGTGACAATAACGAGTAAGTACCATCATCAACTGGCCTCACAGCTTAGCAAGGCTATTTTGTAAAAACATGATTATCATATTATGATGTTGAATACCTAATGTTTGAGAATACCTAAACTGTACACTATTCACTGTTTATGCACATATACCTACGCTACTGCGTAGGTATTATATTGGAAGCATAGGCATAGGTGCCCAAACAGCATAAAAATCGTAGATATTATGGCATTCAGTACCAATAAATATTGGTATGAATATCATAACATGATAATCATGTTTTTACAAAATAGCCGTGGGGCTATTGTTATTGTTAGTTGTTCTGCCTTTTGCGACGTACTCGTAAGTTGCAGGTTCGATTCCCACCAATAAACAATTTTCATATAATTATAATTACTCGCTAATATTTGCCAACTGACTCGCTAGTTCAACATGATCGTCAGAAACTGGTGCTAGCTGCAAGTAGAGTTGTGAGTGCATCGACCTCCGAACCTGTAATAGGCGGGCACGTCACTTGCACGTCATTTCACGAAGAAGAGTTAATTTTCCTTGAGCACTTAATTTGTTTACTAAAATAAAATAGCGTGAGAATGCTATCAATGGAACAAGGATTCCGCACAAAATGGGTTTTGCTGATATTTGAACATAATGTTGAGTTATTTTTCAAACTATCGTGAATTAGTAGACATAACTATAGATTTTGACACGGGTCTTTATCACGTAATTACGTCGGGAAAGAAAATTAAAGGTAATTAAATTAAGTGATAAAGACCCGTGTCAAAATCTATAGTTATAATGTCGAGTATTTTTTTCTTGAAGCGAAGAATTTTAGCCGCCAAATATAAAAGTAAAGGTGATAATTGTTAGTGTTTCTTGTTACCAAATAATATCTCCAAACCAAAACAAACTGCAGTATAAAACGGCCCCTACGATGATTTTGTATTAACAAGCTTCCTACGAGTTGACACATTACTATTCGTAGTATAGCGATGACAAATTAAAATATAATATTTTTTATTCATTAAACTTACATTATTCTCATTGAAGGGATAAAAAATGACTCGTAAATAATATAAGTTATGTTTCTTTTTAAACTTTTCGTGATAAATCGCAAAACCAAATGTTTTCAATTTATCACCACAGAACCCTAAAAATCTGGGACCTCCAGGCAGAAGTGCGATGGGCGCGCGTCAAGCGTTGTTTATCTTTAATTAGTTTCATATAGCTGACTCATATAGTGAGACGTTGATAATACTTGTCTTCCTACGCTGCTAGCGATGTTGCATTGTCGTTTCGAAAAGGAAAAACAGTATAGCACGTTCAACCGGATGGATGTCCCGTATAAAATGCTTGCAAGCTCATCGCCTTCTATATAGGTTTAAGATTAGATTTATTTATTTATTTAAGTAACCTAGGATTCACAGTTTTCTTATTGTTAAATATAAATATGTTAAAAATATAATGTTGCACTTAAACCAATTTGAATCCACATTATGTATTCCACTCGTTTTAAATTTTTACAAAAAGCGAGATAGGTAGTAGAACAGCAGAATAGCCGATAAAGATATAAGATGTAGAAAAAAGCAGTGTGTATGTGTGTGTTTGTGTGTGTGTGTGTGTGTGTGTGTATGTGTAAGCGTATGTATAGATGTGTGTCTGTGCAGTGTTTAAAGAATTTATTAAGGACTAATAGTTCCTTCATAAAACTTGAAACTAACCACCTTCTCTTGACTTCTCGATTGGTTGTAACATTTTCGTCGGTTTTCTATAGTTTTTAAACATTGACTGGCATTGTAAGCTCTATCCCCTCGCAATATGGGTTACCTGTGAACTTAACCCCAGTTGAATGGAATACACGCAAACAAAAACCATTGCGCTATTCCCATTCCGCCGAGCTACCGGGTGAATAACCAGAATGAATTTTTAAAGAATTTCGTGTAGTGCAAACTGTCTCGCAACGAAGATGAAGCTCCCAGTACGCGTGCGTCTCTTTCAAACAGCATGCAATGCAAAATTAACTTTATCACTTTTTAATAAGATTCAAAATATTGCTACGCAAAGCTAACATTCGGGAGAAACAACAAATACGTGATTTTGAAAACACCGGTCAAGTGCGAGTCGAACTCGCGCACGAAGGGTTCCGTACCATTATTTATAAAATGGCAAAAAAAAACATGTTTGTTGTATGGGAGCCCTCTTAAATATATATTTTATTCTGTTTTTAGTATTTGTTGTTAGAGCAGCAACAGAAATACATAATCTGTGAAAATTTCAACTGTCTAGCTATCACGGTTCATGAGATACAGCTGACAGACAGACGGACGGACGGACGGACAGACAGACAGACAGACGGACAGCAAAGTCTTAGTAATAGGGTTCCGTTTTTACCCTTTGGGTATGGAATATACGGAATACGGAATACATACTTGACAGGTTGCAAGCCATTCGTCGCTTAGAATACCTAGTTACTAGTTTCCTCACGGTATTTTTACGTGTTAATGAGCAATGAGCATATCAATTTTTGGAATAGAAAAATCCATGATGCACAACCGGGATTTGAAACTCCAATCTTTCTTAAATTTCTGGAGTGCAATTTGCTTGCTTGTTACAGAAACTTACACAGCTTGTATTGTTGGTACGTTGAAGTGAGTCTCCAGTACGCAAGATACTATTCATTATTCTGTGTTTCTATCTCGGGGACTTGAGAATATTAAAATTCTTGCGAAGACCAGCTACTAAGGCACAATGCACATTGTCAACGCATAAAGATACAGTGTAGCTTTTATAACGCCATTGTGACACAAGAAACTGCAGTTTCTTTGCCGTTTTCATGGTGTGTACTTTGCTTTTATTATTCATGTACTCGTAACAAGTGCCTTACGCTGGGCACCTGTAATGTTAATAATTGAAGATGCCCGTGACAGGATGATGGAAACAGTCACGTTACTGTGAGTTGTTTATTGTTATATTCAGTTTGTGGTACTGTCTATCTTTGACTACGTCTGTCGGGAGAGTGTGGCTGTAAAACGTGAGGTGGTGGTTTGATCCTCGGTAGAACAAATTTGCACGATCTTTATATATTTGTTTCTGTTCTGGATGTTATGTTTAATTTGATTATATCTACTCGTGGTATTTACTATGTGGGATAGCGGAAGCAAAATAAACACTTTTTTGTCAATTTTAACTGCTTGTATTTTTGAGAGAAATATTACAATACAATATTCGTCGTTCGTCGTCCGTCGTCATCACAAAACGTATATCGCCATCTTCTTTTTAAGATTCACTCGCCTCTTTCATATTTTACGTTCGGATACTGTCATTCAATCATCTACCAAACGTCTCTCTGTCATAACTAAATCGGATACACACCAGCATTCATACCCTACATATATATCTATACTTAGCTGCATCTCGGATTCATTCGCGAAAACTACTTCTTATCGGAATAAAAAATTGCTAAATTACTGATCGGAATTTATTAGTTGTTTCGGTCCCTCGCGAGTTTTAATCATTGAATCCCGTCCACATTAATGATATCGTTTTATCATCAAGGGTCTAGTCTGCGTCCTGATCGTTGAGCAAATTCAAAGACATCACCAAGATATTTTATTTTATAAAACACATTCGATCCTCCTATTGGAATATTTGTTTCTTTGAAGCATACTTTCCTAAAAAAAATCCGTTTGTATAAAGTGATAAACTTTTGTTTTCATCACAACTTTCAAACCACGTCTATACAATAAATTGTTATATTTCGCCAGTCGTGCGCAAAATTATGCAAATAAAATCTACGCAGTCGTATATTATTGGAAAGGAACCCCCTATTTCTTATGGGATAGCATTATGCGTTGATATGAATGCGTATTTATGGCTCATTGTTCCCGATATTATGTTGGGCATTGAAATTTTATTAAACACCTTGGTACAGCCCGAAGCAAAGGTCAAGGAATTTCAAACAATGTCAGATTGAAAATAGGTTTTTTTGAAATATATTTTTAAAATCTAGCTTTTATAAATTCTAGGGCTCTAGTACTCGTCAAGACAAATCCAACGAGCCCAAACACGATGTGGTAATGTTGTATAGTTAGGGAGTTCCTATGGCTACATTCGAGTTCTATCATCAGACCAGCTCGCTAGTAACATAATTTTCTATTGTCTTTGGAGATTGATAGGTATGCAAAGTTTTATCTCAATCAGACTGAGGAGGTACTGAGGAGTTCCGTTGAACAGCTCTTGACTCCATCATCAGATCCATCCATTTCAGACGCTTATATCCTTTAAAGATGTCTAGTGGGGTAGTCAGAGGCATGTATAAACATTATATTCGGCACATGCCCACATTTTGCAGTATTTAGCATTCCATACGTGACAGGTTGCAAGTGATTTGCTTATAAGAGCTTATAAGAATACTAACTGGTTTCCAAAATATCAATATTATATCAATCTAATACAAGTATATTTTCACATCATCAAACTACCGTAACAAAAAATCATACCTTTTTTAAAGCCTATTAAAACTTATTTACTATTATGATTTAGGATACTTTCCTTGTGCTTAAGGTGTCGTTCACATTGCATTTGAATAACAAATTCGTAACTAATTGGGTGTTATGTGACCAGTTTAATAGTTATCTTTCACATTAATCTAAATGAAATATAATGTTACAATAATTTCTACTTGTTGATACGGAAATTTAAACAGCTACGTCTGATTGGTAGGTTTTTACACTTATCTCTAACACTTAATGGTTTTTTACGGGCTTTTGTTTGTGGACTTACTCCTTAACGGCAGGACTATACGATAAGAAGAATTTACATATAGCATTGGTATAGTTTATGACCCAAGCGCCGTGCGAGCAAAAAACAGAAGCTAGAATGTAACGAGATGTCTATAAAATATTGCAGAATCCATAAAATAAAATAAACAATCAATTTCAATAGACTGAGTTTTATGCTTTCGCTATAAAATGCAAATTTGCCCGCCAAATTAGTTTTAAATATCGTAAATTTTTCGCCCCGCCGCAAAAGGTTTTAAATTAGCAGTGAAATCGTTAAATTGAGACATAAGACGTATGACTGATAAATCGGGATATTAAATTTCGTGTCAGATAAAGACAAACAGAAAAAAAAGCAATTTAAGAATTGATTTTTCTTAACTTTATTTGTCTTGAGATTTTTTTTTTATATCACTACATAGTATAAAGCAAAGTCGCTTTCTGCTTCCCGCGTCTGTATGTATGTATGTATGTATGTATGTTTGCTTATATGTTTAAAACTACACAACGGATTTTGATGCGGTTTTTTTTAATAGATAGAGTGATTCAAGAGGAAGGTTTATATGTATAATACATGCATAATATAGTAGAGAAACACTGATAATTTTAGAGATTTTTAATGTGATGTCGTAAATAAACACATTTTTTTTACTACAAATAAGTCCGCGATGGTATTAGAAATGTCTTACGCACAGCGAAGCGGGCACGGGTCAGCTAGTTAATAATAATCGCAGGTTCTAGTTCGACCACAAACTATTGATTTTAGTACTCGTAGTATAAAGATACTGTCTGGCGTTAGACAACAGTCTAAAGAGCTGGTAGTAGAGACTTAAAATTTTAGGATAGATAATTATGTAGGTATATTTGTGTTGGTGCGTAGTAGGGGCGAGCTAAGAAGGCATATTTCAATATCCAACCCATAGAAAGATGTAATTTGGTGAAAACTTTTGTATTAAAAATTAGTCAGTATTCTCTAGATTAGACTTGACATCTATACTAATATTATAAAGAGGAAAGATTAGATTGTTTGTTTGTTTGTTTGTTTACATCGAATAGGCTCCGAAACTATTGGACCGATTTGAAAAATTCTTTCACCATTAGAATTCTACATTATCCCTGATATACATAGGCTGAACATAGGCTATAGAATATTTTCAAAATTGTTAAGGATCCGTATGAAAACTTCGATAGTGTAACCCAACGTGTGAAAAAAAAATCAAAAAAAAAATCCTTATATCGCTTACGCTGCAGAAAATATACAATCTAAAAAAAGTCAAAATTGTTTTTTTTTAAACTAAACCCGATGAAGGGTGTGGGTTATCAAAGTTTGTGTCAGGATCATAACGCATGATGATATTGAATTTAAACTTGGGGCTTTACCTTTATCTCGTTGCAAAAGTAATTGCTCATTTTAGTTTATTTTATTCGTTAATAGTTAAAAAACTTTCAACGCACATTTTTGTAGTGGCAAATATAGAAGCATTGGAGTCTTAAAGTATAGGAAAAACTCTTGAAGTTTTTCATCGCCATATTCCATTCCGCCGGGAAACTGCCCAAGTTTTTTCAAGTGACGTTAAAAGGCACGGTATAAAATTAAAGACGCAAATAAACGTGCTTATATTAATATTAGTGGTTAGGTACGTGTTTTATATTTTTCCAGTTAGTGCTTTTGATATGAAGATGGCTGCCTCAATATTACGATCGCGGTGGTAAATCAACAAACATTTGTTACACGAGAAGATGGTTACTAATCAATCTTTTTTTTTTGCGGACTTTACTCACAGCGCCATCTAGCCCCAAACTAAGCAAAGCTTGTACTATGGGAACCAGATAACTGATAGAATACTTAAATACTTTTTTTTTGTAAATACATACTTAACGAGTATTATACATATTAACACCCAGACACAGAACAAACATCTATTTTCATCACACAAATATTTGCCCTGGGTGAGGATCGAACCCACAACCTACAGCGCAGAAGGCAGAGTTACTACCAACTGTGCTGTGAGGCCAGTCGTCAGAACTAATCTATGAAAGTCATGTTGGCCTAGTGGCAAGTACCTCAACATCCAATCCGAAAGTCGTAGACCCGATGTAGACCCGACACGGAAAATGTAGGTAATATTATTATTCAAGTGCAGGAAAAGCCGTGTGCGCCGAGTGGGATGTACCTCGACTTTCAATCTGAAGGTCGTGGGTTCGAATCCCGGTGTGCATCAATGGATTTTCTGTTCGAAAATTAATATGCGCATCAAAAACACGTGCTTAGGTACAACGGTGAAGGAAAACATCGTGAGGAAACCAGTTAGTGTTCTTATAAGCGGCGCCGGCGATGAGCTTGCAATCTGACACGTATGGAATGCTACCTACTGCAAAATGTGGGCATGTGCCAAATATAATGTTTGGACGTGCCTCCTGACAACCCCTACTAGACATCTTCAAAGGATCTAAGCGTCTGAAGATCTGAGAGGATGTCTACCGTACTTGGGGATTACAGTCGTGATCCAAGTGCAGGAAATCATCGCATTTTTCTGACGCATATAATTTATAACGCTATCAGTTATTTGGTTCCCATAGGTTTGCTTAGTTTGGGCTAGATGGCGCTGTGTAAAAAAGTACACTAATATTTATTTATAATGAGGTCAGACTAAACCAACATTGTGCTGTATTCATAATTAGACCACACGCGATCGTAAGTAGGCGGAGGAATTTAAATTCCTACTGTTCGGGGAAAAAATTCATGTCGTTCCCTCGTTGTTAATACTTTCGTTTTAACAAAAAATGTCTTTGAACTGTACGCTATGCGCTGGATTGTATCAGCTGATTGGAGACAGCTTGTTTTCTCAGATTTCGTGAGATAGTTTTGTTTGATTTGATAGTGTGTTGTAGGCTTGCAACCTGTCACTTATGGAATGCCAACTGCGGTAAAATGTGGGCATGTGCAAAATATAATATTTGGACGTGCTCCTGACATATTCAAAGTATCTAAACGCCTGGAGATCTGAGAAAATGTCTTATTTATTTTTAGTTTGAACTTAGTTATATAAAAGATTCGTAGACTGTCTACGAAAATGTTGTATTTTAATAATGTATTTACTAGTTCAAATATTTATTGGGCTAGATACGGTCGGACTATACGGATAGTGCTTTGTTTGATCAGAGAAAATATTGGTCTAGTATTGCCTTATATTATGTATCAAATAATCAAATCCATTGCCTACCCCTTGAGCTAAGCTGATCTGAGCGTCTGGAAATTTGAGAGGACGTCTCGTGTTTGGGGATTACAGTCGTGATCCTACATACAAAGACACGCACGAAACACAACCCGACGCAGCCGGGTAACAAATAGCGTCGCCATGGTGATGTGGTCACCATCTATGGCATACAAGCTAACCCGGCGAACTTCGTATCGCTTTAGAATTAACAAATGTTGTGTTAAGTGCCCGTTCCCGTCCCCGTTCCCATTAAAAAATATCCTATGTCCGTCTCCTGGTTCTAAGCTACTTCCCTACCAATTTTCTGCCAAATCGGTTCAGCCGTTCTTGAGTTGTAAATAGTGTAATTAACACGACTTTCTTTTATAAATATAGATTACTAGCCGACCCGTGACAGACGTTGTTCTGTCAAATTTCAATAGTCGAATAGAAAAAACTGAATGTTTTTAGTCTGCGATGATTTGTTTCACACCAGCGCCATCTTTTGCTTTGTCCCTTTTGTGTTTTTTTATAATTTTAGGGATGTTTTTTATATATTAAAGTAGTCTATGTTTTATACGGGCATTATATCTACATCTACAGCAAATTTCAACTTAATCCGTTTTGTCGTTTAGGCGTGATTAAGGCACAAACATACATACAAACTCACAAACTTTCACATTTATAATATTATTAGGACTAGGATAGACACACTGTGTGCCGACTAACCAAGCTTTCCATTATTCTGCTGTGGTATTCTTCTGGGAAAAGTTTAGCCCTACTCTTAGGGCACGCGAAGGAAACTATAGCAATTTACGATGTGTTACATAAAACTCGCGTTCCCAAATCGTCGAAAAAGCAACTACTTGGGTGGGCCCTTGATAACTATTAACGTTTTTAGTGTTTGATGATCGGCAATAGGAGCTCTGTTTGTTGTTTTTCAGAGCCAAGTGGTTGCACGTTGTTACGATTTACGAGTAATTTACAATTTGAAGGCGTTACCTTGTAGGAGGAGATATTTTTGAGCGAATTAGAACATGAATGGACGTCTCGTCGTTTTAATTTCTTTGAATTCGTTTTTATGTGACTTGTTTTTATTTACATTTCTTGCTGTTGTTCAGTTGATTTTACCACTTACTTAGTTGGTATTTAGATTTGGAGGAATACGAATTATTTTAATTATGTAAGAAAAGATTTGCGTTTTGCGAAATAATATTAGAAGACAAACCGACAATGGTCATCTCAAAATATTTAATTTTATAATAGTTTATAATGAAAAGATAATTAAAAAGAAAAGGTAAAAACAAAGAAAAGATGGATGAATTGTGAGATGACGGCTGATAGAGAGCAATGAAAGAAGAAAACAATATTATGCCGACCCCACACAAGTAGGATAAAGGCAGGAAGATGATAATAATGATTGGTTTGTAAAGATTCTTCGTGACTTTTTGTAAGATCTGAGAGATTCCAACTCCAGACATCGTTGCCTGTCCTTTCAGTTGGAAAACTTCATTTTTGTATTCAGCTTTGGTCTGTCGAGTGCTTGAACTTCAAAGGAAAGCAATGAAAAGTAATAACTATAAACGATAAAATCTTTGACTTCAACAATACCGACGGCAAAGCATTCGCGAGTGTCTAGAAGTGTCCCATTCCTACGCAGGAGTGTCTCAGCTGTCTGTTTCAATTCATGTTCTAGGTAACAGCGTAGAGTAATGCAGTAATGAATGTTTATCACTGTGGAATAGAAAAATAATAATGTACAATACTAGTGGAAACCATCGTGACATCTTTCACGTGTTATTTAAAAGCAGGCTTCAAACCCCGCTGCTCTCCCTTGGGGGTTCAACGTCGGGAGTTTACTTTTTAGTGCATTTCTGCACACCATAAGAAATACACTGAGACAGAGATTCATGGGGTGTGGGTTACAAAACGTGGGTGTATGCCCAATGTAATGTTTGTATGTGCCTCTGACTAAACCCTATAGACTTAAAGGTGAGATGAGATGCAAAATACCAATTGAGTAGAATAATCCTGGGTTAAACGGGAAAGCACTCTTAGGAGATGCCCACCGTACTTTAAGTTACAGTCAGGAATCTTGTGTAAGTTTAGTATGTTGGTATCAAATTGTTTTTTTATGACAACTGCAGTAGAAAGCAATTATGTATAAAGTCAGGTGAAGATCGCGCTGCCATGCTTTCCCTACTATGCGCCCTACACTGTGCCATAACCGCGGAGTTGAGTGCATTCTTTGGTTACACCAACAATATCGGTTTTAAAGCGACTCTGGGAGACAGATGCTCTTGTCTACGTGACACAAATGTAAAACAAGCTTCGTGAAAAGGAGTGGAATATAAGAATAGATGCCAGTTAGGGGGTAACTGTTACGAGTTTGTAGGGGAACCGCGACAGTAACAGAATTGATATCTATCAGTTGTTTTATAGATACTTTGTACCATGTCATCACGATGACATTTTACATATTGTGAGCAGATGGTGGTTTTCTACTTGCAGTTTTCTGGTAGGCTAGTACCGGTTTCAAAGTTTAATTGTGGCAAGTTCAACTTAATTGTGAAAAACAATGCATCCTAGCTTCACCACATATTTAGTTAAATATCTCATGAACCTTTATAGTACTCATTAGGGTTCCGTACCCAAAGGTTAAAAACGGGACCCTATTACCTTAAGGGACTCCCATACAACAAACGTATTTTTGCCGTTTTTATAGATAATGAGCAATCGTCGTTCAATGCTTGGTGATCGGCCTTAGGAGTACCTAAGTCACAGTTTTGGCACAGTCCGTTACTGTGCGCCAATCATTAGCCAGTAGGTATTCACCATGTACCTATAGTTTGATTGTGAGATTTGGTCTTTAGTTATTCAAAAGGTTTGTAAATGAAACTTGCTAATAGGAATCGTGTCGTATGTAACGTCTTAATGTGACACAAATACTGTTCCAAGATAGACGACTGAGTCGAGCATTAACAAGAATTGAGCAATATCGAGGCATTTACATTGAGACATAAGACAGAAATAATCAAATACAAAGGTTGCGCGATCACATTTATGATAATTTCTACTACAGAGTGTTTTAAGAGCACTTTCAAAAACTGAAACTGGATGTTTGGACCATGCATTTTGATATCAAATGACATATTGCCAATTTCTGAAAAAATAATTTACCTACCCTTATTAAATCATTGTTTATACAGCTACTTATTTTATGGAGAGTAAAGTTCGTAGTTTTGTTTGTACCGGATAAATTAAAAAAAACCGGTCAAGTTTGAGTCAGACTCGCGCACGAAGGGTTCCGTACCATTATCTATGAAAACGGCAAAAAAATTATGTTTGTTGTAAGGGAGCCCCCCTTAAATATTTATTTTATTCTGTTTTTAGTTGTAGAGGCATTTGTTATTAGAGCAGTAACAGAAATACATAATATGTGAAAATTTCAACTGTCTAGCTATCACGGTTCATGAGATACAGCCCTGTGACAGACAGACGGACAGCGAAGTCTTAGTAATAGGGTTCCGATTTTACCTTTTGGATACGGAACCCTAAAAGCAACTGTATTATTTTTTTAATACTAAAAGTATATTATCCTCTCAAAAGCTATATTATTAGCAAGGAACATAAGTATAATATTTAGTGATTTTTAAATTGCAATAATCTTCATTAGTGCACCCGTGCGAAATCGGGGCGGACTACTAATGTTACATAATCAAAGATCCTATCGAACCATTTTACTTACACATCGTAAAAATATAAACTTTATACAAAATCGAACGAAAGTGAAATAATGAAAGTAACCTTCTATGTTACGACATTTTTAAACGCTTAGTTTAAATTGTTTAACAAAAACGCCAGTAAAGTCTATTTGACAAGGTACACGTAATTTCACTTATCTGCGCAAGAGCACCTTGTTAACCCAAGTTGGTGCTTAGAGTAAGAATATGGTCCTTGAAGTAAATTCATATTCAAGATTAAAAAAATGCTTTGAAACCTGGTATTGGAAGAATCTTTTAAAGAAGTTATGACGCATGATCAAATGATCATGGTTATTGCGAATCCTAATAAAATTATAAATGTGAAAGTTTGTGAGTTTGTATGTATGTTTGTTCCATAATCAGGCCTAAACGACAAAACGGATTTAGTTGAAAATTGCTGTAGATGTACATATAATTCCCGAATAAAACATAGACTACTTCAAAATATTAAAAAACATCCCCTAATTGATAAAAAAAACGTAAATGGGATGATTTTGGTATAGATGGCGCTGGTGTGCAACAAATCATTAAAATAATATAATAACCCAAGTAACACAAATTGCTGGTTAGTTATTCACATTTGGTAACATTGTGAACTTAAAGCATTATTGTGCACTTATTAAGGTTCACTCGTGATCTTACAGCTGAATAAACAGCTATAGTATGTACAGTGGCAGTTTAATAGTAGAAAGGTGTCCTAACAGACTAAAAACATTCAGTCTTTTCTATTCGATTATTGAAATTTGACAGGAAAACGTCTGTCATGGGTCGGCTAGTAATATCTAACCTGCATGACTATACAGCGGCGACGGGCTTGCAACCTGTTAGGTATGGAATGCTGACTACTGCAAAAATTTGAGCATAATGCCAAATGTTATGTTCGACGTGCCTCTGACTAACCCCTATTAGACATCTTCAAGGACCTCAGCGCCTGGAGATCTAAGAGGATGCATACCGTATTTGGGGATTGGGTACAGTCGTGATCCTATTTTAATTCACGATTCAAGATGGCAGCTATTATTTTTAGATTTAAATATAGAAGACCTATAAAACCTACCTAATTGAAATATTTAACTATTCAAATTCAAATTCAAAAATCATGTATTTCAATAAAATCACAAGGATCACTTTGAAACGTCTTAGGAACTAGGTGAAGCTACGCCGATTCCACCCGACCAAGCCTAGAAGAATCAGGCAATAAACACGGCTTGGGTCCACCTTTTTTTTCAATGATCCTTTCCTTAATTCTATGTAGAGCTCCAGTGTGGTGCCAATCGAACAAGGTGAAGGCTCAAACAGGAATAATAATGAAAAATACTACTCAAATACAGGGTTAGACCATTAATTATTATGTGACCGAAGAATCACTTACGCTTGCATTTTTTATTACTCTTAGAGGCAGCCATCTCAGGTATTCCGCCGAATATTTAGCCCAAAGGTATTTATAGCCCCTTTGAAAAGTTCTCCGAATGAAAGAGTTAGGGACAATGTTGCGAAACAGTTTTTCGCTAATTTACACGATTATTCAATATCGATTAATCTTCCATTCTTTGAATTTTTATTGTTAATCGGTTAGCCTTATTTGGAATCAGAATTTTTAAAGAGCGAAGAAAACGTAGGTTTTGTTGACATATCAATCATGGTAGGTATATAAAAATCTGGTTTACTGTCAAATAAAAATGGTTCTGTGTAGGTTTTCTCTATTTTTCATAAAAAAACATGATTACGGGTATTATTATTGATTGATATGATCTTTAAAATCGGTTCTGCGAGCTTATTTCGTAACCTATCTTCGTTTTTTTTCACAATAGCGATCAAATTTATATAATACCATTTTTATTGTAACTATTTTATAGTACCATTCACTAAATTCTAAGATTATATTGTAAGAACTATGAGAATAGTATTCTTTAAATTTGATCGATGTTCAGAGGTAATGAAAATTTAAAGACAAAGATCGGTTATTACAGTATAAGCCTGCCGAGTAATAATAATTTCGGTTCAAAAATCTTAACATTCCTAGGGTTGTTAGCGCTGTGCTGCCGTTTGTTTTTTGTCCAATGCTCATAGGATTTTACATCAACTCTATTTTCAAAATAGATTTTTGTGTAACAAAGGAAGTAATCAATCACAATAAAATACTAGTGTTTGTAAGCGCACGACTTTCTGAATGCTCAAATGTTCAGGCTTCTCTCAACACCGAAAACAAAAAAAAGCTGGTAATTTCCAGGCGCTTTTATTTTAAATGGGAGATACCAGACAAAAAGAATTGTCCAAGCATTACATTTGGCACAAGGCTTGTGACGGCTTGAATCCCATGCACCTAAGGTGCATGGGATTTGCGTTCACGGTCTTAGGATTGAAAATTAGGTCCTTCCACTACGTCAACGCAGCTATTATGCCTGTCATAGTCGTAATAAGTAAGTAATAAGTAATAAGTACGACAGGCATAATAAAAGTATTCTGCATTGCTGCATTCGTCAATTATTAATTTGCTTGCTGGCTTGCCGCGCGCGTTTGTCGCGCTCTATTGCCTCGCAATATCTGGTCACACCATTACAGCAGTTTTCAAAGGCAACAACTTTTTAATCACAGTTCCCCAAAAAAAATAAGACTAAAATATTAAGTAGCCAAAAAACAGTTCTAAAAATAATTAAAAAGCCTTTCTTTTTGTCCAAGAAATGGCTTTGGTGTAACAGTAAGCCTACAAAATCCGGATCCAAGCGGCGTCGGCAGAGTGCTGGTACCCGCCGAGGCATTTCCTCCCTGACAACACTTCGCACTTCGTTCATCTCCGGCCTACGTAGATTAGGAGCAAAAAGGAGGATTTTTACGTTGACTGACATTACGAAAGAAATTTACGGTTCTTTATTCTAAGTTTCACTAGTATCCACGTCAAGAATGAAGATAAAACTATATTTTGATGACCAATTCGGATTATAAGACGTCAAACTAATATTACGGACCCTCGACTGTCTAGGAATTTTAAAATATACAGTAGCATTATACTAAAATTGTATACTTTTGTTACTTATATATACCTACTAGTAAGTTATCGACCAAGTAAGACTCTAACCCAGTATATGTCTATCAAAGACTTTGATGATAAACTCACACGCGCAAATAAATACTGACACCTTTGTTTCAAACCTCGTTATGTTATACTAAATCTAATAAACATTAAATAGATTTTCACATAGGAAATATAAATTTGTAAGATGAGTGAGGGTAGGATAGAAAACGTGTTGGCAATGTTAATGCGCCGTTTTATCAAATAGACTGCAGTGGATACATATCTAAAATTGAAGCTAATGAGCCAAGAACATCACACATCGTGAATACCATACCCAACGCCTCAGACATAGCTCAGTGCAAGCAGGAGATTCACTCTATACAATAGTTAATTGAATTAGGCGTGACTTTGCGGAAATACATTTCAAAATATTAAGATGAGTAATAAATGTTTTTTAAGAATGCAGAATCGTTTTTTCTCAATAACCGCAAAACATACAGTAAATTAATTAAGTAAATTATAGACAGTTTCTTTTTAAATTTGATGGTTTTCAAGATAATGCAGTTTTATCACTTTTTCCGTCTTATCCGGGTAGATTTAGCCCATAAAAAAGTAAAAAATTTCAAGTATCGCCTTAAGAGGTAGACCTAGCAGCGACAAATATGAAAAATAGGTATTTAAAAAATATATTGCTGTCGCACTGTGCCCAAGTTATGAACGTATGAGTGGTGATAGAGACAATAACAGCGCGGACCCTACTCATTTAAAAATGACGAAATCGCTATTTCGTATTCACCTGTTTTCTTCTTCAAAAGATAGTTTTTTTTTTTCTAAAATAATAATAAGAAAGATGGGGCTGTGCCTATATGTATTTCGTTATTACTTCAAATTTGTTAACTGGACGTCTAAAGAGGACGGTTAAAACTGGCCATTTTTTGTGGTTTTGAACGGTTCTTAATTCTTATAATAACAAATTTATGGAGAAAAATATGACATAGAGGCATGCAGTGATTCTTCTAGATTGTAGAAAAATATTTGCTCTAGTGTCATCATCCAGGGAAGAAACAGCTGAATACGTTTGTATTGAAAAAGTCCTGCTCAGAAATACTCTTAAATGGACAACATAAACTAACAAATTTCGCCAATCTGAAATTGTACAATATACAGTATACACGTGAGATATACAGCAGTCTTGCTAAATTAATCAGCTTCGAGTATCTTTCGAGCTACTGTAGATACATCTGACTAGTTAAGTCAGAGAGGATGTTATTATTGCTAAGCAAGCCTACTTTATCTAGGCAGTTATATAATTCTATTTTAAATTCCAGTTTAACCAGTATTCGATAATTAATTCACAAATTAAAACAAACAGATAATGTCTATGATTTTAAATAATTTCGTTTTTTTTTTATAGACAGGTTATTAATTCGGCGGCTATGTAGTTGTGGTGATGATGTTTTGAACTCAGAGGTGACATAAAAAATATAAATAAATATTGGTGGACATTTCACACAGCGGTATCTAATCCCAAACTAAGCAAAGCTTCTACTATGAACCAGATAACTGATAGAATACTTACAAACTTTTTTTTTGTAAATTTTGTAAAGACACTGTACAAACATCTATGTTCATCACACAAATGTTTCCTTTCATTCCTGGGAACGAACCAACCTACAGCATAGAAGGCAAAGTTACTACCAACTGAGATGTGAGGCCAGTCAAATATATGGTGACATGAAAAATTAAACACATAGAGAACTAGCTATATCCAAAGAAGCTGTTTTAAGTAAATAAGGGCATCCGATTGACAGCATTTAGATCAGGCGGTAAACGATGGGGACTGAGAAGGGTACGTTCACGACGAATTGATATAAATCGACCTAATGTGATCTATCTTCTTTAGACCATAGACTAAACGGGAGTAAAGGCTTGAGCATAATGGAGATTATTCATATTTTATTTATAAATTCAGGTATATTATGATAAAAAAGGGAATAAGATTCAAGGTTTTAATTATTAAACTACTTTAGACTATTTCACCAATAGGTTTGTTCCCCACGGCTGAACGAATACTTATTTGCATGATCTGCAAACATTTGTTCCGAGTCTTGCTATACCATGGCAGGTATTCATAGTTTCTAATACCTACGACACTGACCCTCGTATTCAGGAACGACACGAAACGACGAAATCTTTTTTCATAAACATCACTTTGTGTTGTGCGACACTGCATAGTGTGACTAGAGGCACACGATAGTGTGCGCCATAGTGTCGCTCAACACATAAAGTGATGTTTATGAAAAAAGATTTAGTCCACTGTGGGTGCGTGTTCTCAGTGTCGTTCCTGAATACGGGGGTAAGAATCCTTTGTTTGAAGTTAAGACTATTAAATTAACTGTTGAGTTGAGTTATCTTCTTCTAATATATAAAATTCGAGTATCACAGTGTTTGTAACCAAACTCATCAGAAACAGCTTGACCGATTTTTATGATTTTTTTTGTATATTTCGTAGGACTGAGAATAGCTCGTAGTAAGTTCTGGAAAAACTGAAAGTGCTTTTTTCTGTGAGATTATTGAAATTTGTCAGGACAACGCCTGTCGGGTCAGCTAGTTTTCTTATAAATAAATTATTAAATGTGTTTCATTTTACCCGTTTTTTAGTTTTTTCATTCCTCATTCATGTTTATGAACCTTTAATTATAGTCTAAACTAAAATGTACTAGCCTTTACAATCGTATGTGAATAACGGACGAAAGACATCTATCTCGATCCCGGATAAACTTAGAGAAATAATACAGTGTGCATCACATGTAGGAGTACCGTAAGCAATTAACTATAATGTTCAAAGAAATATTTATAACTTGTACTAATAGGTAGAAAAATAATTATAAAGCTAGATAAAATTGGGGGCTCATATTTATAGACAAGTATATTTTCAGTGTTTATTAGGTTTCCGTACCCAAAGGGTAAAACCGGGACCCTATTACTAAGAATTCGCTGTCCGTCTGTCTGCTACAGGGCTGTATCTCATGAACCGTGATAGCTAGACAGTTGAAATTTTCACAGATGATGTATTTCTATTACCGCTATAACAACAAATACTAAAAACAGAATAAAATAAATATTTAAGTGGGGCTCCCCTATAACAAACGTGGTTTTTTACCGTTTTTTATAGATAATGGTACGGAACCCTTCCCGCGCGAGTCCGACTCGCACTTGGCCGGTTTTTTTAATATAGGTACACTCGCGGTGTTTGTAATTTCATTTCAAGCCATTCAAACTGAAACACATCGATACTGCTGGAGTAGGTAGGTGTGGTATCAGGAAGGTATAATACCCGTCAAACTACTTGGCCATCGCGACTTATCTTTCGTTTCGCTCGCACCACCAAAGAGACCTATTTTTCGTTTCTGCGCATTCAAGGTCGTTTGTCCAAGAAGTTTGACGGATAGTATACTACTGAAAATATTTCACAAGAAGCTCTACTAATTGATGAATTTGAATTTGAATTTGAATTTGAATTATTTAAATTAATTCACTCCCAGAAATGTTCTCTTTAGCGTTTGATAGACTTTTATGAACGATAAAAATGAAAAACTATTTGGAATAAATCCGGTTTTAGTTACGATAACATACCAACTATTAATTAGATCTTTGCCATTTGTGAGCAGCAGCAAGATAAGAGGTTGTTTTGCAAATATTTAATTGTCTATTACTAGTTTGGTTATCTCATATTTTATTGATATGTCAAGTTTTTTGTGATATAATTTTAACTACATAAATCTGATTCAAAACTTGGTAGGATGAAAAGTAAATAATTTATGCGGCGGTTTTTAGCAAAAGAAAAAGTTTAGTTGTTTTTTACATTAAAAAATTTAGTAAGGATAGGTATGACTTTAGTCAGGTAAAACTCATGATTAGTCTCAACTTCTTGGTATATTTGATTATTGTTTTAAAAAACTACTTATATTTAGGTAATATATCAAAAAAATCGTAATAAAAGCAAGATTAAAAAAAAAATGGTAGGCATCCTCTTTGATGTTTAGGTGATAGTGAGGCACGTTCAAATTCTACTTGTAACATAGTATATGTCCACAACATTTTGTTGTAGTACACTGTGCAATTGTGAAATTTGTCTTGCATTATTTAATGATTATTCACAATTTTCGCTACTAAAATACTTACTTAATTAAAAGGTAATTAAATAAAATCCAACTAAATAAAAGCTTGGTCTTCCAAAAAACTAAAATCTTCAGACACGCCAGTTTTATAATGACTAATTGTCTAGATACATCGATTTATATCTTAATTATAATCGGGCCGCTATCTTTACGACTGACGATAACGAACTAAAACAATATTTAGATAGTTTAATTTATAGCTCCAGTTTTTATGCCCCTGGCCGTTTATTATAATGGTGGAGCCTTTTCTTTCTTGAAGGGATTGTAACTTGTTTGGAAGTATCAATTTCATTGCTTTTAAATTGAACTTGAATAATTGGTCACTTCCAGAAGACTTTTATTACCAGGTTTTGCCATCGGTTTCAATGTTGAATTATTACTAGCTAGCTTTACGTATGAAGCCGAGTGCAAACGATAAACGATATAACATTAATAAACTGGGCCCTTACTCTACAATACGTTTTTGATATTATCGAAACGATACGACAGTGCTACGATATATTCGACCAAACTTAAACCAAATATAGTCAGAATCTTTGTCAACACATATTTTATGAAAACCGGCTAAGTGCAATTTGAAATCGCGCAAAAAGGGTTCCGGACCATTATCTATAAAAACGCTATCGTTTGTTGTATTGGAGCCCTACTTATCTTTTTTTTTAATTCTGTTTTTAGTATATATTGTTATAGCAGAAACAGAAATACACCATGATCTATGAAAATTTCACCTGTCTAGCTATACTGTTGTTCATGAGATTCAGCCTGGTGACTTTACCGTAATAAACAAAATAAGAACGTTCGTGTTTTACTAACCCTCGTATTCAAGAACGACACTATGAGAACACGCACCCACAACAGTGGACGAAATCTTTTTTCATAAAAATCACTTTATGTGTTGATACACTGCATAGTGTGACTAGAGGCACATTTTCGTATGCCTCTAGCCAAAGTTGAGCTCTAAAGGCACACGGTAGCTTGCGCCATAGTGCCGCTCAACACATAAAGTGATATTTATGAAAAAAGATTTCGTCCACTGTGGGTGCGTGTTCTCATAGTGTCGTTCTTGAATACGAGGGTAAATGTTGTTGAGATTGTCGATTGTCAGTTTGACGAGATACAGAATTTTCACCATAGTTGGGCTATTAGGAATACATAAAATCGCCGACCATTTAAATGCGTCTTAAAGTTTATTTAGAGCCCATTACGTTTCAACGTTATCAAAATTTAATTTTACGAACGGAGGTTTAATCAAAGAAATAATTTTGCAGAGCATTAGACCGTAAATATAATATTTCTCTCAATTAGCTTCGCATATAAAATCGTCAATGATTCAAGTTATTGCACTTTTATGTTTTTTAGAAGTATCGACTGTTTCGTTAAATGATTATTCTTTATTGTTGGCTTTATGATATTGGTAGTTTGTTCAAGTTTATGGGTATTCGTACACGCTTTTATTATCATGCATGTTAATTAATTTTGATTCTGATGGTTCTTTTTAACTTGCGAGTGGCGTAGGATTTTTTTACGCTCAAAACACTTTGTAAATAAGACCACCTACTCTTTTTTTAACCGACTTCAAAAAGAGGATGTCTGACCATGCTTGGGGATTACAGTCGGGATCTTATATATATTATCCTATATAATTATTCTCAACGCTGACGATGTTGCCACAGTAGGCAGCAAACCCGGTGCATCATCACACAACCGGTTGCTGATTGCACCCCGATTTATAACAGCAATTAGTCAAGACGCGTGCGACGAGGACAACTGACAAATCGACGCATACGGTGAGTGGGTGGCGCTTTAACTTGCCTAGGTATACATTTATTTAGTTTAATACACGATTCTGCTAGTGCAGGGTTTCTCAAACGTATTGTTCCACGTACCCCTATTAAACGTGCAAGGCCAAAGCGAACCTCTTTAAAAAAATACAAAAAAAGGCAAATACAATATCTATAATATAAAAATAAGTCGGGTTTTCCTTCCTGACGCTTTAGCTCCAGAACGCACGAACCGATTTCCACGGTTTTGCATTCGTTGGAAAGGTCTCGGGCTCCGTGAGGTTTATAGCAAAGAAATTCAGGAAAAATTTCAAGAGAAAAGCAGGAAAACAGGAACGGGAACGGGAACGGGAACTTAACACAGCAATTGTTAATTCTAAAGCGATACGAAGTTCGCCGGGTCAGCTTGTATCTTATAAATAAATCATCATTAATGCTAAGCTATAACGTAAATTTTATCGCGTATAATTCAGTGGCGTAACCCATATTGAGAAACCCTGCGCTAGTGAATCCCTGGATCCCTCGCGGCAAAAGTCACGTAAGGGTATTCTCAGTCTTCTTCTCTTCTTCTTATATTAAACTAGCGACCCGCCCCGGCTTCGTACGGGTAGCATGTTATTATACATATAAACCTTCCTCCTGAATCACTCTATCTATTAAAAAAAACCCGCATCAAAATCCGTTGCGTAGTTTTAAAGATATAAGCAAACATACATACATACAGACGCGGAAAGCGGAAAGCGACTTTGCTTTATACTATGTAGTGATGATATAATATGTAATAAGATTTCTGACGTGTAATAGTTTTTACCAATAAATTGAATAGTCTGATTATGAAAAAGAATACGCCCTCAAAATATAAGTTATTTTTTTATTGGCACAGCAACGCGTGGCCGATTCTGCTAGTATTAAAGATTAAACAACGGTTATTCTGACCTTAATGTGCATACCATTCAGCACTTCTACACTCACACAATAAACGAAATCAAAAGCTCTCAATGGGGATAATGTAATAATTAAATTTGATATATCAACCAATCAGAGTAAATTTGTATGCCTCGATGCATTCACCGTGTGCTGTTAACGTGCAGTCATTTGTTCAACACCCCTGTTGCCTTATTTCGTAAAAATCGATATTCACTTACTGATTTTCATATATTTATTCCATTGCTTTAAACATCAGAGAATACCAATTTCATAGTTACTATTAGAATCTATGTAGGTAATATAATCTCATAGCTATAGCTAGATACTAGAGAAGCCACTATCGTTTAAGGCGGCCACGTATGAGCAGTTTGGGTATTTAGGGCTACCTCAGCCCCCGCTCTTTGAGTGAGCGCGATTTATTTATGACCATCACAGGGGGAGCCGTTCTAAAATCTGACGCACGTCCGGCCTTCAAGGCGTTCCGCGCGGTACTCACAGAACACATAGCGGTACTGAAGCCGCGGGATTTGCGTAGAGTGAAAACACGTTATTTTCATATTGAAAGGAAGATTTTTACAAATTTAATTAAAAAAAAAAATGGCTGAAATTGAACACATTTTTACAAGATTTATTTTGGTATAAATAAAATAAAATTCAAATAAAATTGGAAGAAAAAAATTACAGTTTAAATTTATCTTTACGATTTTTTTTGATGCAGTAAAATGCAAGCGATCGTAATAATACGGCAAAAATCAAAAGACTAAAGAGTGCAAATGAAATAACTATATTTTTTTTTTTATTTAAATTGTTCCTTTCCTTTTTAAACGAAAAAAAAGTTCCCTTAATTTCGAATTTCCGGAAATAGCCCAGAAGATTCTCTAGAATTGAATGGAAACATTGACGGTGCCTACATCGACAATGTATTTTTAAGTGTACAATTCCAATGTTTCCAATAACGAGTACAATAACAAGTTTTTAAATTGAAATTATTATTAATGTCTATAATAACAAAATGTCGACGCTTATTGTCTTCTAAAACTATATCTTGCCAAACTTAAACTTATCAACAATAGGTATGTAGGTAGAAACTATCACATTATGTACTACCCAATACAAAGTATTTTGACTATAACCGCACACGTCGAGATGATCATAAAGAGCAGGAAAGGAATTCGCAAACGGCGTCAAATGGAAACAATAATAGATAATAACAACAATATTATCAACAATACATCATCAGCAAACAAATATATAAATACGAAAGTATGTTTGTACGCAAAAAATTAGATCTCAGACCGAAAACATTGAGTTGTCATAGCAACGCATTCTACCAAAAAGGTGGAATCCTTTGAAGGTTGGTATTGGAAATTCATTTTGTCAAAAAAAACTGACATCAATTTGACTACAAAATTATACGCATTCTACCAAAAATCTTTATTTATTTTATGTTTTTTTCTATGCGTTTACTGAAAGGACAAGACAAACAAGGATGGGCTAGTATTATAAATGGGAAAGTTTGTGTGTGTTTGTTATTCTTTCACGCAAAAACTACTGAACGGATTAAAATAAAACTTTACACTAATATAGCTTATACATCAGAATAACACATAGGCTACTTTTTATCCAGGTACCGACCGTGCGAAGCCGGGGCAAGCAACTAGTATATAATAATTGTTTTATTTGTAATTATTTGATTTGTTACATTGGTGGTCTCCACTGTGGTGGCAGGGGCTTACAGCACTAATAATTGAGACATTTTCCAGACCTATAAAAATAATAATAGCGTATGGTATCTTTTAATGCTTGACCTGTGCGGTCTAAAGGTGCTCTTACACTGGCCGTTAAGATATTCCACTCAGAGCAATCATCTTTAAAATTGTAATGACAATTGCTTGGTGTGATTGAGATGTCAAAAATGAAATTGTCCTAATTGGAGCAATTTAAAGCCATTGTAAAGTTAAAGATTTTTCGACGACGCATGTGTATGTGTAAGTCATAATAATTGGTTATAATAACTTTCATTCGCACGCGGCTTTGTTCGCGCATTACCTAGATGAACTTGTTAAGCTAGGTATAAGTATTGAGATTCCTAGTTATGTCTATTGTGTACTAGATGGCGCTGTGTTAAACATCAACCAAGTTTACCAAAAACACACACAGAACAAAAATCTATGTACATCACACAAAATGTTTGTTTTGAGATTCGAACGCCAATTGAACATTATTTTTGTAATCCCCTCTTTGTAGCGTGTGCTGCTTTTAGAATTTGTGTTGAAGCCCTTTAGTTATTTTTTTATTGTTGTACGTAATGGGTTAGTACTTTTAATTATTATTCTTGTTTGAGCTTTCACCTTATTCGATCGGCACCACACTGCAGCTCTACACAGCATTAGGGAAAGGATCATTGAAAAAAATGATAGGCCCCAAGCCGTGTTTGTTGCCTGATTCTTCAAGGCTTGGTAGCGAGGAACAGGCGTAGCTTCACCAAGCTCCTAAGACGTTTTAAAGCGATCCTTGTGATTTTATTGAAATAAATGATTTTTGAATTTGATAAACAGGTATCTCAGAAAAATGTCTCATCTTCTACCTTAGCACCTATCCTGATCTACAATCTCTATCGCTACGCCGTATCATGTGAATAATCCAATCAAGCCTCGATTTAATCTAAGCCTCAAAGGCCCTCAACCACGGAGCCAATATTACCTGAATTCCTAACTTCTAGTGCCAGGTTCCTGACGTCGTGTTATGATTCAGCCATAAGCCTTGGAAACCTGTGATTGAATTTCTAATTAAATCGTTTAGTCTAATTAATACTGCATATGAAAAAACAATAATAATTTTATTTATTTCATATCAAAGAAAAGGTAAATCTTATATTTTAAGATGGATTTAAGACGCTGCCAGTCTACGATTATTTTTGTTCGAAACGAAAAAAGAAATACTTGTGAACAAGCCCACATCTCCTATTTTATAATGTATAGTATATGTGAATAAAGATGTACCCATCTTTAATCACTTCGATAAATAATCCTACCGACCGCTGCAATGATGACAAACACACGTCCGCGCGTGGTCCGCCTTAGCTTTTCGAATAAATTAATGATATAAATTATGTATAATTACTTATCAAAAATCTATCCTAATAGAAATCTAGATCTATATATTACCTATCTTTAACAATAAATCACAAGTTGATTTTAATAGTAGGTACTAGGTATATAAAATATTTCGATCATAAATTCTAAAACGTATCATTTTGAAATAATATCTTTATCGTGAAAAGTTTCTGCTATTATGTTTTCAGCTTAATAGAAATCTAGGTAGGAACCTGAAGTAATATACTTATAAAAATAGGAGATGTGGCTTGTTCAGAAGTATTTCTTTTTTCGTTTCGATAAAGAGCAATCAGCGACTGGCAGCCTCTTAACTTGAAGACAACTGTTTTAAACATAGATGAGGGTTTTAAAACACGTTTCAAAAACCCCTTTTTTGTTTACTCAATTGTCGAAGCTGCTCCTAACTGTGATTGGATTTCTAATTAAACCGTTCAGGGGTTTACTGCATATGAAGAAACAGTAATAATTTTATTGATTTCATATCAGAGAAAAAATAAATCTTATATTTTAAGATGGATTTAACTTGAAGACTACTCTTTTAAACATAGATGAGGGTTTTAAAACACGTTTCAAAAACCCCGTTTTTGTTATACATACAATAATAATTTTATTGATTTCAGATCAGGGAAAAGGTAAATCTTATATTTTAGGATTGTTTTAACTTGAACTGTTTGTAAACATAGATGGGGGTATTAAAACAAAGGATGTTTCAAAAACTCCGTCTTTGTTTACCCAATTGTCGAAGCTGCCCCTAACGAATTGTCCTAAAGTCCTTGTAAATAATAAAGAATGGGGTAATGCAATGCTGTGGTAGGCAGGAACGACCGTTCGTGCATAACACCATCTGCTTCTTAGCTACGGCATAATACTGTCCTTTGTAGGGGAATAGCATAGGCACAGGTATCAGTTCTAGAAACATACTTACTCTGGGTTTTAACTTTTCTGGTGACATTGTCATCGAGATGTGTCATACCGGTATTTTATTGTTAAGGTGGTTATTTTGATGTATTCCCGTTGTCTCCATTAAGTTTGGCCCACCAGTAGTAACAATGCCATTAATTTCTATTACCGTTGTCTCCACTAGATAGATTATGCACTTAGTTTAAAAAAATGTTTCAGAATTGCAATCCTGACATATTCTAAACATCCTTCGGCGCTCAGATCCTTGCAAGAAATAAACCCACTTTCAGTAGTAGTTCCAAATACCAATTACACGTTGCATTACCATCGCTGGTACTATAATGTGAAAGTAAGTATTTCATAATAAGATTTGTAACTAACTCTGCCACAGAAGTATGTAGCTATTAGACAGTATGAAAAATAAAGTGTTGTTAATAGTAATCTATATAAATTTTGCCTTCATAAAGCGTTATGAAGTAAAATAACTTGATAATAAACAATGATTTATCAAAAAAACCCATAATTAAAATTATCTATTTTTAAACACCAGTCACGTGACACGAAACGGTCAGGATTGATCGAATCGACGATGACGTAACATGCTTGTCAATATGTCTTCGCCTGCCTTGAAAAACTTGACGTTTGTTTACTTGTTAACAAGCATGTAACGTCACAGAACCTATTGTACAGGTCCCTATTATTTCAGACCTCCGTAATAAAGTTAAGATCATTATTCTGAAATAATCATACATTTAATATAAAAAATTCCATAACCCACAGTACTAGCAACATTCCCTAATGCAATATACCCTGTTGCACTTCCACGAGCAAGAATTTTTTTCTTACAAAATGAAGTCCACTAGAAGGTTAGTACTCTTTTACAACTAAGTTATGCGAGTTCCCCAGTTAAAAAAGTATTTGCTTAAATTAAAAATTCCAAAACGTAGTTTCGCAGTTTCCCAGAATAATCTCCTTAGCGGTTTGAAGGGGTTGTAAGGGTTTCCACAGCGGCGTAGGAAGTTGCATAAATTCGGGCACGGGAGTGTATTCGCGTGTACACAGCACGTGACTCAATTTGAGGGTAGTTTCTGTAAGGCCTTGCTTACAGTTACGAGTGTTACTTTACGTTTGAGCTAAAAATGTAGCTCAGATTTTTTTATATTTTTTTATATTGGAAATTAAAGACTTATTGATTTTTTTCTAGTTCTTTTCTATCAATCGAAAACGAAAAAAAAAATACTTCTGAACAAGCCACATCTCCTATTTTATAATGTATAGTATATGTAAATAAAGATGTACCCATCTTTAATCACTTCGATAAATAATCGTACCGACCGCTGCAATGACGACAAACACACGTCGGCGCGTGGTCCGCTTTTGCTTTTCGAATAAATTAATGATATAAATTATGTATAATTACTTATCAAAAATCTATTCTAATAGAAATCTAGATCTACATATTACCTATCTTTAACAATAAATCACAAGTTGATTTTAATAGTAGGTATCAAAATATTTCGATCATAAATTCTAAAACGTATCATTTTGAAATAATATCTTTATCGTGAAAAGTTTCTGCTATTATATTTTCAGCTTAATAGAAATCTAGGTAGGAACCTGAAGTAATATACTTATAAAAATAGGAGATGTGGCTTGTTCAAAAGTATTTCTTTTTTCGTTTCGAAAAAGAGCAATCGTCGACATACTGCCCCTTAAGAATAAAACTTTGCGCTTAGCAGTAAGTAACATTACAAGTCTTTAGAATAAACTTGTGAAATTATTTAATAATAGTCTACGTACATTAGCACCTCAGAAACGTAACACAAAATTGCTCTCAGATTAAGCATGAAGAATAAAATTAATGTAGAAAGTTTCTTTGTATTTTTATTTTATGTGCTAGCAAATATTAAACTCAGCCATAAAAATATCTAAATATGATTTGAGAATGTAATGTTGAACAATTATTTTATATTAAAGAATTAAGTATTAATGAACTTTGTTTTAATAAATGATAATCCTCAACTGATAAAATCTAATTTGAATACAAAACATAAGTTGCGTTGTTATTTCAAACACACTAGCACCAGTTTTTTTAGTCCAAGTCGCTGGAAAGTCCATTCAAATATCTATCTATCTATATTAATATATCTAATCTAATACCTTTAAACGAGCAATTCTTGTATATAAATCTGAATCTCGGAAACGGCTCCAATGACTTTCATAAAATTTTGTAGGTTTCATTTTTAGAAAACGTCGTTTTACCGTGTTATATGTTTTATACCAAACAGTTCTTTTATTTAGGATTTTTTTTGCTCGTAAGTATAAATGTTGTTTCGTTTATTTTTACACATGCACTGTATTAGAAATTAAGATATTATTTTCATTGCAATTGATTATTGTATTATTTGATAAAAACTGGTGCCAAGGTTACGTAGAGTTGATTTGTAAACGAATTAAGTGGTCCTCGAATAAGCATAATCCCTTCACACTAAGTTCGTTGGTCAAACTTTAATTATTTATATATTTTTGAGTGTTTGTTCAGCAGAATTAGAACTTACTTTTTTTTCTAACATTTGATAGATGGCATTGGTGTAAAAATACAATATTTGAGGAGTTCCCCGAATTCCTCGTGGATTCTATCATCAGAACTTTAAGGTAGGTATATAACATATCCTCCCGACAAAAAAAGAATCAAACGGGTAATAAAGAAAGGAGTTTTGAGGTAACAAAAAAAAAAAACAACCGCTTTGAGAACCTCATCCTCTTATAAAGTTGGTTAAAATAATTCTTAAATTCGAAGTCAGTTATGATGATCAACATTCCTAATTTAATTTCTCATCATTTGAACATACATAAATAATTACATACAACCAAACTTTGTCTTATTTAATTCTCCAGTACTTAATTTCTTATGCAAGTCCGTTCTTATCTTATCAAAGGGCGGCCATCAAGGAAAATATTTACCAAAGAAATCACGGGCGGAGGCGTCTACAGATAAGTCGAGATAATGTCTAATTAGCTGACGCCGCGGGTTTAATGGACTGATCGGATATACGTGGTAAGATGTTTAGAAGAAACTTTGTAGGAAGTAAATTACTGCACTTGCTTATGGCGATGCTTGAAATTTTAGTTTTTTAGGGTTCCGTACCCAAAGGGTAAAAACAGGACCCTATTATTAAGACTTCGCTTTCCGTCTGTCCGTCTGTCTGTCACAGGGCTGTATCTCATGAACCGTGATAGCTAGACAGTTGAAAAAACACTAGCTGGTTTCCTCGTGATGTTTTCCTTCACCGTTTTAAGCACGTGTTTTTGATGCTTAACTGATGATGATGGTTAACTGTTTTATTGTAAAATATATTTATAGATAGAGATATAAAAGAGCTTAAGCTTGAGCGAGTATAGCATCTAAGTGATTATTATTGGCTTTATTTAACGCTATTTCAACTTAGCAAGACGGTTTCAAGATCACTCAGACTTGTTAGTAATTGCGATAATAATAATAATAATAATAATATTGGTGGACATTTCACACAGCGCCATCTAGCCCCAAACTAAGCAAAGCTTGTACTATGGGAACCAGATATCTGATAGGATACTTATATACTTTTTTTTTAAATACATACTTATTATACATATTAACACCCAGACACAGAACAAACATCTATGTTTATCACACAAATATTTGCCCTGGGTGGGGATCGAACCTACAACCTACAGATTAAATAAGAAAAATAAGGAATAGATTGGAAACAAATGAGTAATTTTGAGTAAAATTTTAAACCTTCTAGGTTCACTACTGGTAATAGTTTTTGAGTCTGAAAAAGTGAAAACAATTGGGCCATTATTAGATAAATAATAAAATAAATAAATATTGGCGGACTTTACACACAGCGTCATCTAGCCCCAAACTAAGCAAAGCTTGTACTATGGGAACCAGATAACTGATAGAATACTTATATACTTTTTTTTGTAAATACATACTTATTATACATAGTAACACCCAGACACAGAACAAACATCTATGTTCATCACACAAATATTTGCCCTGGGTGGGGATCGAACCCACAACCTACAGCGCAGAAGGCAGAGTTACTACCAACTGAGCTGTGAGGCATTTGACTTGTCAATGATACACATTGACGTTTTCAAGGATGAGAGAGCTAAAACCCTGAAAATCTGAGAGTAATCTACTGTTTTTGATAACGTTCCTACTAAACATCCGGTGTTTCAATCAATCAGTCGTTGCATATGCTAGAAACATCTAAGTATGTAGACCATCTAGATTTTAGGAAAATATTAGTTACAATCGGCCAAGTGCGAGTTGGACTCGTGCACGAAAGGTTCCGTACCGTTATCTATAAAAAACGGCAAAAAATCACATTTGTTGTATGGGAATGTTGTACTTAAACATTTATTTTATTCGGTTTTTAGTATTTTTTGATATAGCGACAACAGAGATACATCATCTGTGAAAATTTTAACTGTCTAGCTATCACCGTTCATGAGATACAGCCTTGTGACAGAAAGACAGACAGATAGACAGCGGAGTCTTAGAAATAGGGTTTCGTTTTTATCCTTTGGGTTTATAACCCTAAAAAACATATCTTGAAGGAGAACAGAACAATGTTATAAATAACCGGAGCTCAAGTCATCGAATTCAAAGTTGAGCAAATTAGTACCAGATCACGGCATAAATCTGAAAGTACCCTTTAAAATGATACAATTCTCAGGAACAAACTAACGAAGCCAGTTAGCATAACAATATTCGTGTCTCGACTTTGTTATATTCATACATGATTGTTCTTGTAATCTGTTCATTGTATGATGAGGTCTGCCAGTTGAATGTTTTTATTTTGGTCCAAAATACCGCAGCTGGTCCATCATTGGTACCTACGTAACAATGTAAAATGTAAATGTTATCACAGTTTAGTTGGTAGTAACTCTTCCTTCTGTAGGTTATGGGTTCGATTCCTACCAAGGATAAATATTTCTGTGATGAACATAGACGTTTGTTCTATGTTTTGTATTATCTAATAAATTATATATAAATTAACTGATAGAGGGAAATAGAAGAAGTACACATGTTGTGCCGACCCCACTTAAGTGGGATAAGGGCAGGAAAATGATGATGATGATGAACTGTTTAGCTATTCATGTGTTTTGGAAGAGTCAACTTTGAAAAAAAATCTATCGAGAAAAGTTTTACCAATCGTGTTTCTGTCAATAATCAAAACTGTATGTCTTGTGGTTATTGAGAATAAACGATTCTAGATTTATCAAAAACATTTATTACATACTCGTCTTAATAAAAACTGGACAATATTATTGTAAAAGCTGGTTGATGATAAGTGGACGGTACATCTAAGGATCGTCGTCTCTTTAAGGATTTTACCCTTTTATTCTTCAAAGGATTTATAGAGAAAAAAATATGACTTACGACTGTAATTTCTAAGTAGACATCCCTCAAAACTACTCGTACATATAAAAATAGGATAACAAGGGTCAATCCTTTTTAGTGTTCTGTACCCAAAGGGTAAAAACGGGACCGATTACTAAGATTTCGCTGTCCGTCTGTTGTCCGTCCGTTGTCTGTCCGTCTGTCCGTCTGTCTGTCGCAGGGCTGTATCTCATGATAGCTATACAGTTGGAATTTTCACAGATTATGTATTTCTGTTGCCGCTATAACAACAAATACTAAAAACAGAATAATATATTTTTTTAAGTGGGACTCCCATACAACAAATGTGATTTTTTGGCGTTTTTTATACGTCACCCTTCGTGCGCGAGTCCGACTCGCAATTGGCCGGTTTTATTTAAAACTAGCTGACCCGTGCCCGCTTCGCTGTGCGTAAGACATTTCTAATACCATCGCGGACTTTATTGTAGAAAAAAAAATGTGTTTATTTACGACATCACATTAGAAACCTCTAAAATTATCAGTGTTTCTCTACTATATTATGCATGTATTATACATATAAACCTTCCTCTTGAATCACTCTATCTATTAAAAAAACCGCATCAAAATCCGTTGTGTAGTTTTAAAGATATAAGCAAACATACATACATATTACATACATATTACATACAGACGCGGGAAGCGGAAAGCGACTTTGCTTTATACTATGTAGTGATAACAAGGCTTGTGTAGCTTTTTCTTACTTATATGCTAGCTTTGCTCAATAGATAAGAAACTGTAAACTGAGTTATAGAATATGGCTGTAAGATTTTATTCCAACTGTCAAAGCTGTTGCTATAGCAACTGCAGTATAGACAACGTGGCTTTTATGTAAATAAAGTTCCTGCCTCGGGGTGTGTGCTAATATTAAAAAGCTTTTGTTGCCTCTGTGAATAGTCTGACAATCTTGTTAGGTTGGGAGCAGATCTAATCTTACCGAGTTACCTAAACTTGGAATTCGGTAACATTTTGTTACGTGCAGAATAAAAGGTATTTTTTTATTTGGTATTTACTTAAGAAGAGATAATACCTTAGTCTAATAAAATTCTAAATATTGATCAATCATTTCAGGTTAATAAAACTGGGTGGGTCCATCCGTACCTATGTTTTTAGGGTTCCGTACCCTAAGAGTCCGTCTGTCCGTCTATCTGTCAGTTCAGACAGTTGAAATTTTCACAGATTATGTATTTCTGTTGATGCTATAACAACAATTACTTAAAATAGAATAAAATAAATATTTAAGTGGAGCTCTCATACAACAAACGTGTTTTTATGTCGTTTTTATGGATAATGCGCGAGTCCGACTAGCACTTGGCCGGTTTTTTTTGTTGGTGGAGTGAGATCCCGTATAAATAGGGTTTTTTGGACGGTATGAAGTTTTTGTAATTTCCTTACAAAATTTGTGTAAGGTTTAGAAATAACTTAAAACAATGATGTAGAACATGTCTGATAACTTATATTTGTTACTAAAATGTAAAATTATACATAAATTGTTCGACAACCCTGACTTTGTACATCAATCTTTGTAACGACAAGATGCAGTATTAAGCGTTCAAGAAAATTATACGTTTAATACGTTACTACTAATTACTACTAGTAATTAATACGTTTGCACTTAAAATCACTTCTGCGGTACCGGTACACAGAGAATACCTACGTCCAGAATTACTCGGTAATCCTGTATTAACAGTTACAATCGGTTGTAATTTATTTGACGCATACGCGGTACCTATATTATTGGAAGCTTGTTTCTTTCTTTGTACAGTAAAATTTATTATCTACGTCATTAAAAATCCTGACAGCCGAGTGTCATAAAACTTCAACTTTATTCCATACAATAATACCACCTAACCCTCGTATTCAAGAACGACACTATGAGAACACGCACCCACAGCGGACGAAATCTTTTTTCATAAACATCACTTTTATGTGTTGAGCGGCACTATGGCGTACGCTACCGTGTGCCTTTAGAGCTCAACTTTGGCTAGAGGCACACGACAATGTGTCTTTAGTCACACTATGCAGTGTCGCATAACACATAAAGTGAATTTTATGAAAAAAGATTTCGTCCACTGTGGGTGCGTGTTCTCATAGTGTCGTTCTTGAATACGAGGGTTAGTCTCGTACATACAAAGGGAGGGTATTAAGAAAGCGCCATCAGACGAAGTCTGATTACCATATTATTTTTCTGGAGAACATCGTCATCTTCTCAATGACTCGCGGAGACAATATTGACAAAAGAGTTTGCTCAGTAATGCAGAAAATATGCAAAACGAAATGCAGCGAGCTACCGTCTTACCAATTTTATCTTTGTGTGGTCCGCTACTGAAAAACATTACCATAATGAACAAAATAAACTAAAGCAAGAGGCATTTTAATGAGTGAGAAAAGTCAAATACTTGATAAAGTTGATTTTATTAGGAGCAATAACAATTTATTTTGGTTATACACTATATTGTTGTTATTAGCGTCTCTTTTGTCGGAAGGAAAAGCAAACAATTTGCAGCAATTCGTTTACTCATGCTAATTTTAAAATTAACGTCGTGGAGTAAGAGAAACGTGCTTTGCAAAGGACCACCGTAGTTGAGTGGTACAACACGAGTATCGTATGCATAACATAACAGATTCTATTGTTGCGAGGTCGGCTACAGGGAAATCAGGCTTGTTATACAGTTGACGTATGCGATGAAACGATATTGATTCAGAACTTCGTCTTGCCGTCTGTTCGTCATTGAAAATATTAATATTTCCCTCATTACTTATAAATCATTTGTAGGGTGAAAGCTATATTGTAAGCATTTGTAGAGTGAGCTGGTTGTGGCCATTTTAATAACGTTTTAATTTTTATACAGTTTTTAATGAAAAAATGTTTATAACGACGATTTTAAACCAACATCGAATTGAGTATTCTATGTTTGTTCCTACTCAAAAATAAACGACATAACGGATTATGATAAAATTTGCTGTAGTATTTAGATAAAAAATCAGAATAAATAAAGGGGGCACTTATAATCCGAAAAACAACCCCTAAATGATAAAAAACGCAAAAAGGATGATTTTGGTATAGATGGCGTTGGTGTGCAACAAATTTGACATCACAGACTAAACACGTAAACACATTAATATGTTAATATGTATAATAAGTATGTATTTACAAAAAAAAAAAAAGTATATAAGTATTCTATCAGTTATCTGGTTCCCATAATACAAGCTTTGCTTAGTTTGGGACTAGATGGCGCTGTGTGTAAAGTCTGCCAATATTTATTTATTTATTATTATATTTATTTATTTAGTCGTCATAGCAATGCAGTTTTGACTAATGAATGATACGCATTATACCAAAATTCGTAATTTATTTTATCAGTACAAGGTTTGTAGGGAAAAAATTGGAAGCAGCCTGAAATGAATTTTTCCTATGAGATTATTACAGAAAAAATTGACAGAACAACGTTTGTCACGGGTCGGCTAATATAGACAAAACGGGAAATATTTAGCTGTGGTCAATCAAATCTATAGGTTTAACGCATCACAACTGTCACTAATCAAAACGGACCACAGACAAAGAATTGTATTAACTATATATTTTAAACAAGTTTGTTTGCTATGCTTGGTTATTGCCTAACAAAATTTAAAATGACCAAAAGGGTAGGCACCACAACTGGGTCTTTGATCCTACCTACATTTTTATTTATTTTTGTAATAGCGTACGAAGATCTAAAAATCTAACTAAACTCTTCAGACAACTTAAAGGATCTGAGCGCTTGAAGATCAAAGAGTATAACTACATAACATTCGTGATCCTATTCCTTTTCATTTTAAATGTAAATAATGAGCCCTAATAATATTACTTACAATGTACTAGGCTAATGAGTAATTTATAATATAACATACTTTACCCAAATTTATTAGCTCTATTATTAATACATTATGTTTCATTTTCAGCAGACAAGGTAGAAAATCACTACATAGTATAAAGCAAAGTCGTTTTCCGCTTCCCGCGTCTGTATGTAATATGTATGTATGTATGTATGTTTGCTTATATCTTTAAAACTACACAACGGATTTTAATGCGGTTTTTTCAATAGATAGAGTGATTCAGGAGGAAGGTTTACATGTATAATAACATGCTACCCGTGCGAAGCCGGGGCGGGTCGCTAGTGTAAGATATAACTTACACATCATACTCGTAATTTACTATTACAGCTAAAGGCTTCCGAATAATATTTACGTCATGTACAATATTCAGCGAACATTTATTGAAGTTGTTCTCGAATTCTAATGAAGACATGATAATGTATGTGTGGTGTTATCGTCTTCGGATTTTCCAAGCTCCGCTTAGCGCTGCATCATGTAGTAATCCTGTACGAGCCACAGATGAATATGGTCCTTCTCTTTTAAAACAGCAGAAGGGACTCTCTAAAGTAGGCAAAAAACGTTAAGACGAGCAATAAATGTTTTTGATGAATGCAGAATCGATTTTTCTCAATAACCGCAAAACATACAGTTTTGTTTTTTTATGACAAAGATAACATAAGGATTTAATCTAGATAAATTAAAGACAGAAACACGATTGGTAAAACTTTTTTCGATAGATTTATTTTCCAAAGTTGGCTCTTCAAAAACATTAGTTACAAAGTTAGTTACTAGTTACAAAACTATGAATATCTAAATAGTTCATTTTTATATAATTCGTTAGATAATCATACTGGTTACCTAGACATTTTTTTTTTAAATTGATGGTTTTCAAGATAATGCAGTTTTATCACTTTTTCCGTCTTATCCGGGTAGACTCAGCCCATACAAAACGTCAAAAATTTCACTTATCACCTTAAAATCTATTTGTGCGTGGCCATCAGTCTATTTGGAAATACGTATAGCTATCTCTCATTTGTTTTTAATTTCCAGATCGCAGTATAATGCAATATTGCATTCGGTGAATAAAGTAAAGTCAAATTATTTAACAAACTGCTGCTATTTTAAGGTATTATTCTCTTGATTACAAAAAAAAGTTTGATTTAGCTTACAAATGATTGAATGATTAATACCCTGTTCCACCGCGATTTGCGTGTGATATTTTATGTAGTATTTGTATATTTTAAGAGACAACCTGACAATAAATAAACACTCGTATTCAGGAACGACACTATAAGAACACGCACCCACAGTGGACGAAATCTTTTTTCATATGTCATTCCTAAATACGGGGGTAAGACAGGATACATACAACCTTGTTGTCGATTAGCTATTTTATAGGTACTTTCTATAAGCACTAGCTTCTCTTTGCCACAGGGCAGTATACGGAAGCTTCAATTTAATTACATTCAACCGTTATAACGACAAGCGCTGGACTCTGGTCGGTATCGTATTAATCATTGGTTGCGTTGATTTATGTGATAATTCCATGGGATATCTATCCTAGTTATTGAGATGCTTCGCATTGGCGATGGCGTATTGAGACTTTGCAGATAAATCGTGCATTGCAGGACAAAAGGTGTTTGAGAAAGCGGGCAGCATGGGGTGGTAGATACACCCAAGAAATATTACCTGGTATTATTTTACAAAATTTACATTGCATCAAAAGGTATTCCAAACGTAGAAGAAAATACCAAGAAAAACAAATCAGATTAAAAAACGTTGCAGCTTTTAAAATAATCATCATCCTCTCAGAATTCCAGGCGCACATATCCTTGAAAATGTTCAAGGGGAGAGTAGTCAAAAGCAAGTCTATAAACATTGAAAAATATTAATAAATATTGATAAAAAAATAAAAACCGGTCAAGTGCGAGTCGGACTCGCGCACGAAGGGTACCGTACCATTATCTATAAAAACGGCAAAAAAAACATGTTTGTTGTATGGGAGCCCCCCTTAAATATTTATTTTATTCTGTTTTTAGTTTTTGTTGTTAGGGCAGAAATAAAAATACATAATCTGTGAAAATTTAAACTGTCTAGCTATCATGGTTCATGAGATACAACTCTGTGACAGACAGACGGACACCGAAGTCGTAGTAATAGGGTCCCGTTTTTACCCTTTGGGTACGGAACCCTATAAATCTGATCGAAATACAGACTAACCCGCTAACTTTAATTTACGATTGGCGTAAGTTAGTTCCATGACACTACATAGTAGTACACACTGTGTATTTTATTTGCACGTCAGCAAATGTACAGCTGCAAGGATAACCTGAATTTGGTTAGTTCCGTCAAGCGCTCCTATAATTTTATGGCGTAGCATTGCCACTTTAAGCGCAAACTTGAAATGCAATCTTTCTCCAATATCCTATCTCAAATTTGCAATTCTCATGTCAGCGCTAGATCAATCAGAAACAGTATTCCTGTCACAGCGGCTTACTGCGGTTCAATTATAATTAAATGACGCAAATGGTCTACTTGCGTCCAGTGAAAACAAATTTATTGGGCTTCGATCAGGAATTACGTTAAAGGGCATTCGTTCTGAAGTTGATAGGCTTGCTAAATCTTTTGAACGAAATAAATCAATGCAATATATCTCTTTGGAAGCGGTAGCAGTCAAACCTCACCTTATTATGCAAATATGGACAGTCTCGAAACTTGTAAATCTAAAAGCTAAGCTATTCGTTCTGATGATCTGATGTGTACGAACTGTACAACAGCGCCTGAATATTTTGATGGCGTGGAGGACGTTTTCTCGACTGAAACGCATTGTGGGCTCAGTCTCCGCAGAGGGTAAAATTTTTGCATAATCTGGAAATATTTTCAGCATTGCAATACCTACTTGCATGTTACCAACTCGTAGTTTCTGATACTTAAGACAGAGGACGGCATGTGACAAAAGCCAGTGACTGATCATTTTGGTATATTTTCTTCAGTTATAGATATTGAGTAATTTTTTTATACTTTCTTTATTTTATTCGATTTAAGTGAGGTACTCAATCATATGTACCTCCAAACCTCCAAACTCCAACAAAAGTATTATTATTGTGGACTTCCGCTTGACACAAGTTTTCGTAAAGCTTAAAATAATGTGGCTGAAACAAACCGAGCTTAAAATTAAATAACTTATCATAAATCCTTTCACGTTGTAAACGTTGGTTTCCACTGTTAATTCGTATAAAGTTTATTGAGTTCATAAAATTTACTGTGTGAAATATTTATCTGTAGATATGTCGTTTTCTACTGCGGCAACATTTCTGCTAATTGCATTACCCAATATCGGGTTTTCAGATATGATGACACATTTTAATTTTATCAGTGGTACCAGCGGATTGGCTGGCATTGACCATTGACCTGGTACCTGGTACCCTAAAAAGTAATCTTTATGCTATGTTGAATTGCTTGTATATTTTAAGTTGAATTCATATGTATCCTAGCTTTTCTACTTCGTTCACGTAGATTCGGGAAATCAATTTTTGACAACTTTCTCGTAAAACAATAAAATTCCGGAAAAATAAGAAAACATCTTGAGAAAAAAGTAGCCTTGTCCCTCCCAAGACTTGAAAATATCTCTGTAAATACAGAGATATTTACAATCGGTGCAGACATCAAACACTTTCGGATTTATAATATCAATAAGTTTTTGCGGCCTTTTATTTCTCTGCACGACTGTTCAGATTTTAGATGATCCACTCAGATATAAAGGTGGTCTGTGGATTTCTAGTAAAGCCCTTTCTAACCTTCATCATTTTTGGTACCTAGAAGTTTTTAACATAAAAGTCCATTTCATTTTGGGTATTCGTACAAAATGGTCTATTTATCTATAGTAATCCAAATAAATTGCGACTATCTTATCTTTTCATCTGCAATGCCATTTAACTTTTATTTGTTTTTTTTCTAGATGGTATAAGTTTCATTAAACCTACCATTTGTCAACCAACAAAAAAACGAGGTTCTCAATTCGACGAGTAATCTTTTGTTTTTGCTTTTTAGGGTTCCGTACCCAAAGGGTAAAACCGGTACTCTATTACTACGATTTCGCTGTCCGTCAGTCCGTCTGCCTGTCACAGGGTTGTATCTCATGAACTGTGATAACCAGACAGTTGAAATTTTCACAGATGATGTATTTCTGTTGACGCTATAACAACAAATACTAAAAACAGAATAATATAAATATTTAAGTGAGGCTCCCATACAACAAACGTGTCTTTTTGCCGTTTTCTATAGATAATAGTACGGAATCCTTCAAGCGCGAGTCTGACTCGCACTTGTCCGGTTTTTTTAAGTATCACCTCGCATTTTTTTTATTGTGTAGAGAATTATGTAAGACTAATAAATAGTTCCTTTATAAATCGCATATTGTCGTTCAATTAGTCAAAACATTTTCTATGGGTTTCTTTTTAGGTTTTAAAACATAATTATTATCTTTCATTTCACGTTTAATTTAATATCTATCAAATGCAATTTGTAATTTATAGTGTACGTTCTTTTTCTTCTGTGTTCAGTTTATAACACCTCTTCTGTGATTTATTAAGATTACCATCGTGAGCAATTTGCTATTTCAATAATTATTTTATTTCAACACTGATATTGCTACTATTAAGGGCGTGAATGGGAATAACTTTGTTTTATCGTTATACATGGATGATACCTAATTATTTTTATAAAGATAGATAGATAAATGTATAGATAGATAGATAGTTGTTGTGATGCACTTAATAGAGGACCATTATTTTATAAACCAGTTTAAGGTTGACCCTCGATTTAAGGTTTATCTCTCTGTGTTCTATGAAGACGGAAAAAAAAACAAAACTTTAAGCCAATTGATTAACCATTTGCGTTTATTGTCGGCATTTAGATTTACAACCGTTATAGATGACAGTTGTAACTATACCTATTCCTGAACGCCTTTAATTTTCTATTGAAAGAAGATAATCATTCGGTACGGATTCTAATGATAAAAATGAAAAGAACAACCAGAAAATTATAAAAATAGAATAAATAGGATCACTACTGTATTCCCCAAGTACGACATCCTCTCAGATCTCCAGACGCTTAGATCCTTTGAAGATGTCTAGTCAGAGGCATTTCCAAACATTATATTTGGCACATGCCCACATTTTTCATTAGTTAGCATTCCATACGTGACAGGTTGCAAGCCCAGCGCTTATAAGAATACTAACTGGTTTCCTCACGATGTTTTCCTTTACCGTTAAAAGCACGTGTGTAATGCGCATATAATTGTTGAAACATCCGGAATTTGAAACCACGACGAATTCAGATTGAAAGTCGAGGTACCTTCCACTAGACCAACACGGCATATAAAATACTAAATATGTACTATAAAATCTATTAAGTACATACGAGTAGATAATATGTAGATACACTTTATAGGCTACTAGCAGTCCGCCCCGGCGTCGCACGGGTGTAATAATGATTTCATGGCTATTTTTTTTTACTCGACATTATCGAAGTTTTAAAAGGCATCCCTAATAGTAAGACATATGGTATCCCGGACTTTTTTGTAGATATTTATGGCCTCTATAAAACTGTAGTACATCATTTTGCTCTATTGTCAATAATTTCTGCAGCAAACGCGATATAAAGTTTTTTTTTTTCACACGTTGGGTTACATTATCGAAGTTTTCATACGGATCCCTAATGTTTTTGAAAATAATCTATAGCCTATGTTCATCAGGGATAAAGTAGGATTCTAATGGTAAAATCATTTTTGAAATCGGTCCAGTAGTTTCAGAGCCTATTCGATGCAAACAAACAATCAAATCTTTATAATATTAGTATAGATAAGTGTATACCAACATTAAACTATCATTGAGCGTGAAGGTAGAAACATTTTCAATTGAAAATTAATTGCTACAAGTTCTATAATAGCGGAAGAATTAAAAGCAAGTACGCTCGTTACTATAATACCTACTGCGGCCCGATCATTACTGTCTGTGTGTTTGTTTTGAGCGATCTTGGTAACCTGTGATTAAGTGGAAACTGGATAATGTAAGCCCAACCTGTTCAAAGAGTTGCGCATAGCTCACGCGTGGATCAACTGGTTCAATGCTGGCTTGCTGTTCAATCACTAGTATAACTTTAAGTAATATTAATAAAAAACCGGCCAAGTGCGCGTCGAGCACCATTAACTATAAAAAAACGGCAAAAAACACGTTCTTTGTATGGGAGCCCCACTTAAATATTTATTTTATTCTGTTTTTAGTATTTGTTGTTATAGCGGAAACAGAAATACATCATCTGTTAGGGTCCCGATTTTACCCTTTGGGTACGGAACCCTAAAAAAATATTTGGCATGAATAATTAAAGCATTTATACACCATTAAAACAAATAACTGTGCACTGATTTTAATTGTAATAATAGAACTAAAGAATTAAACAAACATTTTGTGTGATGAGCATAGATGTTTGTGCTGTGTCTGGGTGTTATGTATTTACAAAAAAATTTAATATTATTTATATATAAGTAATATTCTATTTTTTTGATCCTATTTTTTTGTAAATACATTCTATCAATATTCTATCAATATTTTTTTTATAGTATGGGACATTATGAAATACGCGCTGTGTGGAAAGTCCACCAATATTTATTTTTTACTATTTATTTACCAAGACAGATCCTCAATTTTCATAAAAAAAAAGTTTATGTAATAAACTTAATTTCAAATTGAACCGGCTGCTGTTTCCTTTTATGGGCTAGGACTTAAAGCTTAAAGCACTTATTCGAGAAATGCCTCGCTAAAGGAGGGCGATGGCGATATACAGTATAACAAATAAACTGCTGTGGATTTTTCGGCTTCATTCGAACGCCGTGGGAAAAGCTGAATAAATAACTGATTTAATTACTCTACTTATTCAGATACTTTCTGGTTTAACTTTTGCGTACACTACCGACATTCTACGAAGTAATTATTGTCAGGATCCTTAGAGCAAGACGGGCTTCCTACGGAAGAGAGTAGTCTTAGCGATAGATTACTATTCAAATAGTTCTGGCTTTTGTTGCGGGGAGAAATGTGCACATAAGTGCAGTTACGCACACTTACATGCAAAAACAAAACTGCCAACTGACTGTAATGATGACGTTAACACATAAACAATCCAACAATACACTAATAATTCGTGTACAGATGACTCACACATTGACATGTTTTATACAATGTGTATGCCCACTTGGGCTTGTACTTTGACAGAGGGGACCGGGGGCTACTCCCTTCCGTAGGAAGCCCGTGTTGCTCTATGTCAGGATCAAACAAACTAGCACATAAACAGTATACAAATTTTAATGACATTAAATGTACCTATTAGCTATGGAGTAATTGGAATACTTCCATCTGATACAGTAATTGTACACATTATTACAACAACGGGAAATTACTCACGTAAATGATAAATTGTCAATGAGGACACCGACAATGTTTCGATTCATCTAGAGAATCTTCTTCAAAATTATTTTTTAAACTATCATGATTAGTACTCAGACGTAAAAAAAAAAATTTAAACAAATACGTTTGGTTTGTACACGGGTTTTTATCGGAAAAATAAATAAATATTGGCGGACTATACACACAGCGTCATCTAGTCCCTAACTAAGCAAAGCTTGTACCATAGAAACCAGATAACTGATAGAATATTTACATACTTTTTTATAAATACATACTTATACACAATTATTAACACCCACACACAGAACAAACATCTATGTTTGACACAAATGTTTATGCTGGGTGGGAATCGAACCCACAACCTACAGAGCAGGAGGCAGAGTTACTACCAACTGAGCTGTGAAGCCAGTTATTAAAGGTGATAACGTGATAAAAAAAAAATACAATAGTTATACACAAAATAAAATTTACAAATATTTCGACAAACTAGGCCTAGTACCTTCCATACTTGGAAACATAGCTACGCCTTAATTGTTTAATTTACTATTTTCTGTCCAGAATCTAACAAGTAACTTCAATTAAGATTACAACAAATTCGTTAAGATACCATTTATCATCACTGATTGGCAGCCCTCTATCATGATCCGAACATAGCTACTGGCGAAATTGCAGGTTAAGTACGGAGTAGTCATGAGCAAGGTATGGAACTATTTTACTTTCAAAACTTTCGACAGTGCTTATTAATTTATTAATTACACATAATGTCAAAAACTAGTTTAAAAAGTTAGTTTATGCCGCGTTGGCCGAGTGGGAGATACCTGGACTTTTATTTCGAAGGTCGTGGTTTCGAATACTGGCGTGCATCAATGGATTTTTCTGTTCGAAAAATTTATATGTGCATCAAAACACGTGCTCAAAACGGTAAAAGAAAACATCGTGAGGAAACCAGTTAGTATTCTTACAAGCGGCGATGGGCTTGCAACCTGTCACTGAATGCTAACTACTGCAAAATGTGGGCGTGTGTGTCCACACTGCGAGCCTAGTGCGGCGACAGGCGCGATGTGTCATTAAAATAAGCACAAATACTTACTAACTATAATAGGTCTTTACTTGGAATAAAAAGTTTTATTGCGCTATGTACGAAGTGAGACATAAAAACTGAATAAGTTTTTAAAAACAAACCCATTAAACTTTACGAGCGAATCACACAAAAGAGATAAAACTAATCGTATGTTATTAACAAATCTAGGCAAGGTGCTCTATTATATTCTTACTTCAAGAACCTAAGTCAATTATCGTTTTCTTGGCTTTGTGATGGACAAATAACGGTTGAGCTATTGAGTACTCATTTCATAAATGACTAGTCGAAATGCTATAATGAATTGTAAGTACACTTTGACCATAATTGAACTCTTGAACTTGTGAACCGTGGGGAGTTAGCTAGAGGTATTATTGGCGTATTACGTCTTCTATATGACCAAGAGTCGATGACAAATCAAAAATTGATATTGTGGTTGATGAGAAGCTACCTTGCAGTAGCATATGCCACACTGGAGCTCTACATAGCATTAAGGAAAGGATCATTAAAAAAAAGGTAGACCCCAAGCCGTGTTTGTTGCCTGATTCTTCTAGGCTTGGTCGCGTGGAATAGGCGTAGTTTCACCTAGTTCCTAAAACGTTTCAAAGTGATCCTTGTGATTTTATTGAAATAAATGATTTTTGAATTTGAATTTGAATTTGAACACAATTAGGTATGATAGGTATGGCAGAGGTGTATATACTAAATTGGTAGGTATGAAAACGCGAATATGAATGGTGCTTCGTAAATTTTATGAACTTTGGATTCAGAAGAAAATCTCTTTGGGTAATTATGTGAAATTTTAAGAGAAAATAAGCAAAACACGCTACGGTGATAAAGCCGTTATTAAAGTGTTCTGTTATGTTTCAGTACCTATATTATATTACTAGCTGACCCGTGCCCGCTTCGCTGGTGGACAGATAGTTTCACATCTGGTATTCCAATCTTCAAAATAAATTATAGCCTATATGTTGCCGAGGACTAATAGCTACATAACAAAAAAAGTTTCATCAAAATCCGTCCAGTAGTTTTTGAGTGAAAGCCGGATAACAGTCAGACAGACAGACAAAAATTTCAAACTGTTTTTTTTGTTTGTGTTACTTTTATAAAGGTCCCTAGGAGTATTTTTTTAGTTTTTATTCAATGCACAGAATTGAACTCTTCCACAGTTTTATTATATGTATAGATGTATAAATTATTCACTTGCTTCCATTTAAAAATGGGATTATATTTATTATTTACCACATACATGTTTTTATTTATTTCAACCATAAAATTGAAATAGCTCTTAGTAAAAACCTAATAAGTCGCCACTATTTATGACTTACAACTCGGCACTTATATCACTATAAAGATAAAGGTATTGTGCAAACCATTAAAAAGGCGATTAATAATCACATGAATCAAAAACAGGAATATTTATGGTGGTTCTTGTTACAGAACTCAAGGGTCTGTTCTGAACCCAGCCCATTTACAGTATCTATAAAACGTGGATTGCTGAATACTCTACATTATCGGAATCTTTGATTATAATTTCTTCGAGATCTTGAAGGATGCCTATCATGCATTATATAGTTGTGTACGTACACACGTATACACGTGTACGTACTCACGTATACACGAGTGTTACTACTTACTCGTAGACTGTGTTTTTTTGTGATAACAAAACAGCGTAAGATAAGCGTTTTATTTACAATTTATGTGAATAAATATGTTAAAACAAAAATGCTTCACACACTTTATTTTTTAAAATAACTTTTAAATGTAATATTTACATGTTATATTTTTATATTATCGTTAGGTACTTTTTACTTTTCACTTATATTTTAGTTTTTTTTTATCTTTTTAGAGAATTAATATAATATAATATGAACTGACATGCCCACTTTTCGTAAAGTGAAAATTAGAGTTTCTCAGAATATTTCTATATAATATCAAAGTTGGGTTAAGAATATACTGAATCACTTTGTAGCGCCTGCAGGGATCTTGTAGGTCCTTACGTCGATGCTATGGATCTGTCCATATTTTACAATCGAAAGACCTGGAAGTTATAGGTGAAACAATAAATATTTAATCACACGCAAAAGTTATGAAACTTTGATTGCAGTTTTATAGCTTTAGGGTAGGTAGCAATCTATGTGTAAATAATATAAAGTTCGTCATTCAGAGTTGGATCATTGATAGCGCTCATTTGCAGACTCGAAAGGGCATGTTTGTTAGCTCAAATATCAAATATTAATATTATAAATGCGAAAGTTTGTGAGTGTTACTGTGTTTGTTACTTTTTCACGCAAAAACTACTGAACGGGTTAAAATGAAACTTTACAGTAATATAGCTCATACATCAGAATAGCTACTTTTTACCCAGACAGCCGTGCGAAGCCTAGTATTTAATATTTTGTCATGTAGTTCATGTAGTATAGCCGTATTGGCTGCTTACTTACTTATTTAGTAACAAACACAGTTATTTTGCATTAAAATGCGTCAAATACGAAGGAATTACGATTTCGCACATTGATGGCTGGATGAATTGTTTGTCTAATAATTGATACCGATAGGTTTCGCCTGTCTGCTTACCAAAATACGCGACAAATTCTCTTCACAAGACGTATCCCATGTCGGATGTTTGTTGTGGGCTTTTATTCTCTTCAGAGCACTATCATAAAAGTGTCAACCGGCCGCAAACGAGGATATACGACCGCTCCGTGCAAATGAGACGCCGATGAAATAAATCGGCCGGGGATTTGATCGTTGACGAGATATCACGGATCATTCTCGCTTTTTACACGCTTTTATTTTACTTGTATTTAATATTATTGTCATGATTTTTTATCACCCCTTTTCCGTAATTGTACAAAAATCAGGCCACGCCCAAACCGCATTATTTATGTGTTATAGATTCGACGCTTGTTTTTATAAGCTAGGTTTAGGAACCCTACGTGCGCGAGTTCGACTCGCACCTGGCCGGTTTTTTGCATACAATGTCGTCATGATGCCTTCTGAGGAGCTTTAAAATAGAGTACGATTGCAAAACGATATGCTCATGCTCAATCTGTACATAATTTTTATGTCAAATAACTTAGTAGAAAATTGTTGTACGTACTTGGTTAGGTAGTACTTTTAATTATTATTATTGTTTGAGGCTTCACCTTGTTGTGGCACCACACTGAAGCTCTACATAGGATTAAGAAAAGGATCATTAAAAAAAATAATAGACCCCAAGCCGTGTTTCTTGCCAGATTCTTCTAGGCTTGAAGGAACAGGCGTAGCTTCACCTAGTTCCTAAGTCGTTTCAAAGTGATCCTTGTGATTTTATTGAAATAAATTATTTTTGAATTTTTCTTGTGCATAACATAATTTTCGTTATAATGTAGCAGTAGATACTTATACTTATTGCGTTTTTTCTTTCGATATTGCGTGTAAGAAACGAGGACCGAAGAAAAACGTGTATGGTTTAACTTTAGGCACGTGTTGGCTTATTTTAATTTGGGAATAAAAAATCCTCCCTACGCGAGTCTTAAAGCTGAGTCTTCGAGAATAAACCCAAAGACGAATGTGTGCGAGAGAGATGTAAAAAGTTTGGTTAGCTTTTATTTAGCTCTACCTCCCTATATTATAAAAAATAAATAGTATCACGACTGTACTCCCTAAGTACGGTAGACATCCTCTCAGCTTTTCAGACGCTTAGATCTTTTGAAGATGTCTAGTAATCAGAAGCACATTTTGCAGTAGTAAGCATTCTATACGTGACAGTTTGCAAGCCCATCGCCGCTTATAAGAACACTAACTGGTTTCCCCACGATGTTTTCCTTCACCGTTTTGAGCACGTGTTTTGATGTGCATATTTCGAACAGAAAATCAATTGATGCACGCCGGGATTCTTGAAAGTCGAGGTAAGTACATCTACTACCGACTAGCGTCACAGCTCAGTTGGTAGTAGCTCTGCCTTCTGCGCCGTAGGTTGTGGATTCAATCCCCACCCAGGATAAACATTTGTGAGATGAACATAGATGTTTGTTCTGTGTCTGGGTGTTAATATGTATAATAAGTATGTATACAGGGTGTAATCGTTAAGTGTGCACAGGCGATTATTCCGTAACTATTGCAGATATCAAAAAACTTGAAACTGATATCGAAAGTACTTTACCTAATGAGTAAAATGACATTAATAACTTTTTAAAAATAAAACGAGAAATATCCAAAAAAAATACATTAATCACTCCCATACATTTAGTATGAGATAGTAGAAAGGTTTTAGTTTCCTTATTTTAAGTGGAATAGTACCTACTCATTTTACCCTTGTCATTTTATAATTATGTACGATATGAAGGTATTAATGAATTTCAAGTAGATACACGTGTAGATTAATTATCTTACCACTTCAAATTTATAATAAACCTTGTTTCAATATTGTATTGATTTGAACTAGCTGAAAAGCAACATACTAAATAAAAACAAAAAGAAAGATACTTTGGTGTTCGTTCTAAATTCAAATTCTTTATCGCGGGTTCTCGTTCCCGCCAATTTATTGTATTTTTCAATTTGCGTTAATAATCGTGATTGTTGCATTTATTGATTGAAAAATGGCATATTCCAATACAGAAAAGAGGGACATGTTAAAAATGTACTACAAACATGATTGTAACAATAGGGCGGCCATTATCGCCTACAGAAGAGAGTACCCAGATAGAGAAGTTCCTTCTGGTACGTATTTACGTAAGTTGGATAACAATTTGATAAATTATGGATCTTTTAACAGAAAAAAAGGTTCGAGAACAAGAGCTCCGGAATTTGATAATGACTTAGATAACAATATTATTAACTACGTAGTAGATAATCCACAAGAATCAACGCGTTCAGTGGCCCGATCATTTCCAGTGTCCCACAATTATGTACACAAGTTATTAAAAAAACACAACTTCAAAGCATTTAAGATAAAACCTACTCAAACGCTGCACAATGATGATCCTGCTCGTCGGCTGGTCTATTGCAATTGGCTAGTCAATAATTATGTCAATGTAAGGTCAATTTTATGGACCGATGAAAGTAATGTTTCAAACTGCGGCATTTACAATAGAAAAAACTTGCATTATTGGTCAATTGACAATCCTCGCTTAACTACTGAAGTTAGAGCTCAGGTGCGATTCTCAATTAATGTGTGGTGTGGTATTCTTGGAGATCGGATCATTGGGCCATATTTTTACAGTGGAACCTTAAATGGACAGAGATATTTCTCCTTTGTACAAAACGATATGCTAAGTCTCTTAGAACCAATTCCAGACGATGAAAGAAGGTCGATAATTTTTCAACAAGATGGAGCATCTGCACATAATACAAATGTTGTAATGAATTTCTTACGAAACAATTATAATGGCTTAATAGCCAATAATAGTGCAATCCCTTGGCCTGCCAGATCCCCGTATCTCACGCCTTGTGATTTCTTCCTATGGGGATTTGTCAAAGACCACGTGTACGCTGAGAGAGTACACAGCCTAGAAGAGTTACAGAATCATGTACGTCGTGCAATTGCTTTAATTACTCCGCAAATGTTAAGGAAAGTTCATTTAGAAACTGTAAATAGAGCTCGTCATTGTATTGCACAAGGAGGACGTCACTTCGAACATATGCTTTGAATACAAAATTTTGTACTTACTAAGAAATAAAATGTATGGGAGTGATTAATGTATTTTTTTAGGATATTTCTCGTTTTATTTTTAAAAAGTTATTAATGTCATTTTACTCATTAGGTAAAGTACTTTCGATATCAGTTTAAAGTTTTTTGATATCTGCAATAGTTACGGAATAATCGCCTGTGCACACTTAATGATTACACCCTGTATACAAAAAAAATATTTAAGTATACTATCAGTTCTCTGGTTCCCATAGTACAAGCTTTGCTTAGTTTGGGGCTATATAGCGCTGTGTGTAAAGTCCGCCAATATTTAGTTATTTGTTTATTTATTTATCCCACTCGGCCAACACGACTTTCCCTATTAACATCACTACATAGTATAAAGCAAAGTCGCTTTCCGCTTCCCGCGTCTGTATGTATGTTTGCTTATATCTTTAAAACTACACAACGGATTTTGATGCGGTTTTTTTTTATAGATAGAGTGATTCAGGAGGAAGGTTTATATGTATAATAACATGCTACCCGTGCGAAGCCGGGGCGGGTCTCTAGTTTAAAATAAACCAACTTATTTTTATGAGAGCACTAAGCCTACCTCATCAGCTACTATGTTTCACCCCTATGCAAACTTTTAAATCTAAACAGCATTAATTTTATAGCCCAGCTTTAGTACCTATTGTTATCATTATTAAAGCTACACATGCGATATTCTAATTCAATAAATTCACTTTCGGCAATGCCTATCTTTATTGCTGTTTGTATAAATAACCAATGAATTTTTATGAGTTTTTGGAAAGTACGTTATTTTATTTTCAATTGCACATTTATCTATCGGTTAGTTTATTTAGGGGACCAAATTTGAACGAAACCAGCTGATAATCATTGATGTATAAAAATCACGAAGTACGTGTACGAACACGAGTACGTGTTAGATAACTCGCTTTTATGAAGTCTGTGTGAAAACTGACTGATTAAAAAATATCTACACGGACACCCAAATAACGCTTAAGTGAATATCGAAGTATTTTTATTACCCGGCGGTATATAAAAAAAAAGTGCGAGTCGGACTCGCGCACGAAGGGTTCCGTACCATTATTATCTATAAAAAAACCGGCCAAGTGCGAGTCGGACTCGTGCACGAAGGGTTCCGTACCATTATCTATAAAAACGGCAAAAAAATCATGTTTGTTGTATAGCCCCCCTTAAATATTGATTTTATTCTGTTTTTAGTATTTGTTGTTAGAGCAGCAACAGAAATACATAATCTGTGAAAATTTCAACTGTCTAGCTATCACGGTTCATGAGATACAGCCCTGTGACAGACAGACAGACGGACAGCGAAGTCTTAGTAATAGGGTCCCGTTTTTACCCTTTGGGTACGGAACCCTAAAAACGACAAAAAATCACGTTTGTTGCATGGGAGCCCCTCTTAAATATTTATTTTATTCTGTTTTTAGTATTTATTGTAATAGCGGCAATATAAATACATCATCTGTGAAAATTTCAACTGTCTAGCCATCACGGTTCATGTGTTACAGCCCTGTGACAGACAGACGGACAGCGGAGTATTATGCCGGGGTCCCACGTGCCGGACGCACACAGGCGGAGCGTCATCCGGCGCGGCCCGTTGATTTACGCACCGTGGAACCCTGGCTTTAGTTATAGGGTCCTATTTTTACCCTTTAGGTACGGAACTCTAAAAATATAAAAGATCACGACTGCAATCTTGAAGTATGGTTTTAGCTTCTTACAAATACCTACGCCTCAAATAAAAGCTCTTTATTAATTTCTTGCTTATCCATTTCTCACTTAGCAGCATCACCATACATTTGGCAACAGCGTTAAAGCACGGAAGTCAACGACGACAAGCTGAAGTGATTCGGGTAAAGCTTACCCTTGTTAATTTAATTTGAACATGCCATCTGTCGACCAACCGCCTGTCTCGGCAAAGATATCCAATTACTCGTATGTAAAATGCCTTTGGTCCATACAGAGTGCACTGGAGGCTATTTTCATTCAAAGGTTTGTTAAGACGAATATAATTGAGCTGTTGTACGGATAAATTTCTTATTATATGGTACTAAGCATGTATGTAAGGAATGGTAGCTCATATTCAATTATATTAATGTTTTGTGGAGCATAATATTAAGAAACAAAAGTGATATGTATAGGAACTTTCTACGATTTCATTTGTCACTAGCTGTCCCGAAAGACGTTGTCTTGTCCAATTTAAAATCATGTTTTTTTCATAAGAACCTTCTCCTGATAATAACGAATAAAAAAAGAATTAACAAAATCGGTCTAGCCGTTCACGCGTGATACCGTGACCAAGGGAAATAGGGATTCGTTTTTATTATAAGATTTTGATGATTGATCAATACATTTGTAAATAAAAGTAAAACAGCGACCTTTATGGACTTATAAACTAATGACCAGCTGTTGAAAACTGGTTGTAAAATTTTATAACGATTGCAAAACTCTGGAGCGTTAAAAAACCGGCCAAGTGAGAGTCGGACTCGCGCATAAAGGGTTCCGTAAATTTATCTATAAAAACAGCAAAAAAAACACGTTTGTTGAATAAGAGACTCTTAAATATTTATTTTATTCCGTTTTAATCTGTGAAAATTTCAACTGTCTAGATATCACGGTCCATGAGATACAGCCCTGTGACAGACAGACGGACAGACGGACAGGGTAGGGTATAGGGTCCCGTTTTTACCCTTTGGGTACGGAACCCTAAAAATAAAGAAATTCAAAGCCACCCTTTCAATCCAAGACTGATCAACGTGCAAACTCGTACCTAAATAGTAGTAGCAAAAAACCCTTTCGATGTAGGTCCTTACATTCCAACTTTTTTAGGTCATGTCACGCAAGCTGTAGTGATCAGGGACGTCTATAATCAAGGACCACCTTAAAACCAACATTGAAAAATCAATTTTTCTCTGTCGGACACAGTAATTGCCAGTCGGGCCCGTCGGACACAAATTGCACAAATTGCACCTGGCGAGTGCATCCCAGAGCTATTTACATTGCAACGCAGCAAAAAACATGGCATGGCAATGAGTTATTTTAAGATGAACGCCGACAGTATAGTTTAAAACGCAGTAGGCATTGTAGATAAACGCCAGGAGTAGCCTACAGAACCTGTGAAGTGATGGCAGTAGATACATTATAATGTTTCTATTTAATAATGCGTAAATTTTACAAAACTTTATATAAAAAAAACAATAAGAATTAAGAAAAAAATATACATATATCAATAAGTATCGTAAACATAAAGATATACCTGATATATTTTCTAGAAACTTTATCAAAAATGTTCTATTTTTACTGGTATACAACAAAAATACTGAGTAAAAAGTAGAGCTTTTTGGTGTTTATGTTTCTTAGGTATACAAGTATCCTTTGATGTTTTTTTTAATGAAAGTGACCATTAATAACATTAGTTTTGAACCATAAAACACTTTAAAAACCATTTCTGAAAACACACAAAGAAATTAATTACACCTGACAGATAGATCGATACACCCATCTGTTTCATCTCAGCCTCCAATGACGTCTGCTATTTTAAGTTCTTTCATACCATAGAATAGAGAAATTCAAAAATGGAAGACTGAAACTCTTTTACAAGTAGCTTTTAAATCTCGTGACTGAATCTCATCTATCTATACATATAATAAAACTGTAGAAGAGTTCAATTCTGTACATTGAATAAAAACTAAAAAAATACTCCTAGGGGTCTTCATACAAGTAACACAAACCAAAAAAATATATTTTGAAGTTTTTGTCTGTCTGTCTGTCTGTCTGTTGTCTGGCTTTCACGCAAAAACTACTGGACGGATTTTGATAAAAATTCTTTTGTTATATAGCTATTAGTCCTCGGCAACATATAGGCTATAATTCATTTTGAAGATTGGAATACCAGATGTGAAACTATCTATCGACCAGCGAAGCGGGCACGGGTCAGCTAGTCATAAATACAAAGATAAACAGTATATCTTATATTAAACTAGATTCTGCCCGCGGATTCGCTCTCATGGTATCTGGATCAACAGTAGCCTATTTGGTTCAGGGCAATAGGCTCAAACACACCCAAACGATTAAACAGATTTGGATGAAATTTTGGATTTACATAAACAGGTATAATTACAATGTCTTGGAAAAACAAATAGGTTACTTATTCAGGTACCTAAAAATAGGATCACGACTGTAATCCCCAAGTACGGTAGACATCCTCTCAGATCTCCAGACGCTTAGATCCTTTGAAGATGTCTAGTGGGGGTCCTAAAGGCACGTCCAAACATTATATTTGGCACATGTCCACATTTTGCAGTAGTTAGCATTCCATACGTGACAGGTTGCAAGCCCATCGCCGCTTATAAGAATATTAAATGGTTTCCTCGCGATGTTTTTCTTCACCATTTTGAGCACATGTTTTTGATGCGCATATAAATTTTTCGAACAGAAAAATCCATTGATGCACGCCGGGATTTGAACCCGATTCAGATTGAAAGTCGAGGTCCCACCCACTTGATCAACACGGCTTTTTTCGAAGCTAGTACCTACTAAATCATGCGAAATTATTGTTCATAACCATGCAACGTGCCACATAACAAGTTACCACTTCGCCAGAGGTGTTATTCCTGGTTTCGTCTCATCAAACGGTGTGTCAGCGCTTCACTACATAGTATAAAGCAAAGTCGCTTCCCGCTTCCCGCGTCTGTATTATGCTTGCTTATATCTTTAAAACTACACAACGGATTTTGATGCGGTTTTTTTTAATAGATAGAGTGATTCAGGAGGAAGGTTTATATGTATAATTACATGCTTAATATATTAGAGAACCACTGATAATATTAAGATTTCTAATATGAAGTCGTAAATAAACACATTTTTTTGCGCTTACATAGCAAACGCTGGCTGAACTCTACGAGATAGATCAAAATAATGTACTAATTATTGTATACCTTAAAAAGGTCTACAAAAAAGTCCACGATGGTATATGTTTATCTCTTAGGGATAACCCACAATAATCAATTTCTATCCTTAAATTTTTACCGCGACTTTTTTATAAAATTTTAAATGCTGTTAACGAGTATACAAAGACATCCTGTAATATATTTTGGTATCAGCTTTGCACCCGTGCGAAGCCGGGGCGGGTCGCTAGTTATAAATAAAGCTGAGGACAGCCTGTCGTGACGATTCCACTCGCAATATTTCAGAGTCAGGACGCAATGGTTGCTGTATTTCAGGATTGGTGTACGACAGGATAGTATTTTTTTGTCACAACATGGAAAATCTGATTTCAGTAGACGAGTTTTTATTGGAAATATCATCGGGAACATTTTGTTTGATTATAAAAGGCGTAAAAATAAATAAATAGGAATACTCTAAAGTAGACTATATGGTTGACATCTTTTAAGACCTCCAGGCGCTTTGATACTTGATAATGTCTAAAGTAGTCAGACATTTAAACATTAGATTTAACATATGACCACATTTTGGAATGGTTTGCATTCCATTGATATGCTGCAAGCCAGCCTCTATTTATTAAGGACCTACCTATTGATGACTACCAGTAGGCGTATCGTTGTCGGAAACATTATGACTATTCTGATTATTTTAACTAACGTTTTAGCTTAATTTGGTTATTTTTGACGGCCTCACAGCTCAGTTGGTACTAACTCTAGTCTGCCTTCAGCGCTGTAGATTATGGGCTCGATCCCCACCCAGGGCAAATATTTGTGTGATGAACATAGATGTTTGTTCTGTGTCTGGGTGTTAGTATTTATCATATGTATGTATTTGCAAAAAAAAAGTATATAAGTATACCAAGTTCCCATCAAGATGGCGCTGTGTATAAATGTCTACAAATATTAAGTAGTTTATTTATTTAAGTTCGTTTTGCCTTAATATAATATCCAAGATAGAAAAGAACTATTCTCCAGGTTGTGCTATCTACGCGAAGACGCGTCGTGAGTCCTTTGATGATGCTGCTTATGAATATCGTGTCTCGATGCGGTGACAGCGTACCGGCGTGGGACTTAACGGGACCATGTGTGCAAAGATTTGCCTCTTTACGTATTCCATCTTGTTTAACGCGATGCCAGAAAACTCCATCAGTTCTACTCCGACAGATGTAAATACCTATCAATTCACATTTTCACTTGTTTAAAACTAGAGTGTCCGTAGTTTTTTTGCTACCGATCAGGGTTATCTTATTAAAGTTAAATCCGAAAGTTTGTGACTATGTTTTTGGCTTTATCACGCCCAAATATAGTACTTATCTTTCTTTTATATAAAATTCTCGTGTCACAGTGTTTGTAACCAAACTGCTCCGAAACGGCTTGACTGTTTTTTTTGTGTATATTTGGTAGGTATGAGAATAGGTCGTAGGGTATTTTTATACCCCTTTTTTCTGTGGGATTATTGAAATTTGACTGAACAACGTCTGTCGGGACAGCTAGAATATCAATAGTTTTCTTGGTATTTATTTCAAGTAAAATGACATCTCGTTTACACTACCAAAACCACAATAACGCACAGAAGCTTAGTTTCAACCACCAAAACAATGAACAAGAGTGACAAAAAAACGATTTGTACAAATTGTCGCCTTAACGAGACGGACTGAGGACTTGCGGTAAGATAATGGGTTCCGACCACAAGATGGTAGGCTGGAAGCAGATGGATTACGTAATTTAGGAGTATGCAATTGCATCGTAGAAAGTAGATTAGAAAATTAAGGTGATAAATGAAATTTTTGACGTTTTGTTTGGGCTGAGTCCGGCTACCCGGATAAGACGGAAAAAGTGATAAAACTGCATTATCATGAAAACCATCAAATTAAAAAAAAATGTCTTTAATTTAGGTAGCTAGTATGATTATCTTACGAATTATATAAAAGTTAACTGTTTAGCTATTCAACTTTGGAAAATAAATCTATCGAGAAAAGTTTCACCAATCGTGATTCTGTCTGTAATTTATCTAGATTATATCCTTAAGTTATCTTTGTCATAAAAACAAAACTGTATGTTTTACGGTTATTGAGAAAAAACGATTCTGCATTCATCAAACACATGAATTACTCGCCTTAACAAACATAGTTACATAGTTACACACATACATGAGAGTACATTGCAAATTAAATAAAAGCTTGTAATAAAATAACCAATATAGACTTCTAAAGTATCCAAAACTTTAATTTGAAGGCCGACTATTATTTAATCTAGGTTGAAAATGTAGGTACTTACAAATATATTTATTTTCCCACTTTCTTCTTCTTTGCCTTATCCCACGTCCTCGTGGGGTTGGCACAACATTTAGATATTGCCAATAGTTTTGGCTTGGGGTGTTTCACAACCGGCCGCCTGCCTGACGTCGACCCTCCTTGGGAATGCTTACTGGAATTATATAATTTTCATCACTTTACACAAGTCAAAATAAAGAACGTCGTTGTATAAAACTACATTAAAATTATTGCTGTAAGTACATGAAATAATCTATAATTCGCCTTCAATTATATTTAAGGGCTTTTTATTACTTGCTGACATTTAAAACGAATAATATCCAACGCGTTGCCTGTAATGATTCCTTTAGAAAGCAAGGTCGTGGTTCCGTACTTAATTAACGCTTTAATTAAATAAGGTCTCTTCATTTTTTACAGAAGCCTTCTACACTGTATAAATGAAGCTTATTTATCCATTTTTTTATGCTTTTCGTCATTGCCATCATCTTTTCAGTTTTTTTGTAAAATATTGTGCACTTATTTGACCCACATCTAATATTTTTTCTTATAAATCTGTTGCTTCTATGTTGCGTACATTACATACTCAATTTCTTACACAAGACATTTTAAGGGTTCCTTATCCAAAGGTTTTACCCTTTGGGTACGGAACACTATTACTAAGACTCCGCTGTCCGTCTGTCTGTATATCTGTCTGTCTGTCTCTCACAAGGCTGTATCTCATGAACCGTGATATTTGAATAGCTTTATTCAGATAATATATCAAAAGTAATAATTTGTAAAGCATATTGAATTTTAATCACAAAGTAACCTGTTAGTAAGTTTAATAATCAGCCAAGTAGGAACTTTGGTACTTATTGTTTAAAGGTTTTTGTAATGAACAAAGGAGTTGCTATTAATGCTCCTGTATTGAGGCGAACTTTAACCTGAGTCTACCTCATTTTGTATGCGGTTCAAGGAGTATGGTGGACTATGCTGGCATTGTAAGGTCACATTAATATTGTATGCTTACGCTGCTAGAAATCATGGTGGCATTATCAAAACGATGCACAATACGAAATAAGATTAATTTAATGTAAAAGGGTAATTAAATTCCCATTTTTGAGAAATTAAAAAGTATTTAACACTTAGTAGACTGACGCATTGCCAACACCAATCTGAAGCATAAAGGTGTTTTAAACCGAATCACAGTAAAGCCGGGGTACCACGGCGCGTAAAACGACGGGCCGCGCTGGATGACACTCCGCCTGTGTGCGTCCGGCGCGTCGCGTACAGAGCGTTCCGAGCACGGGCCATCACGGATGCATCGTTACCATGGCGCGTCCGTCCGCCTTGGCGCGGTCTGGCGCGTGAAAACGCGGGCCGTGGGACCCCGGCATAATACTGCTTAGCGGCAGAAAAAGATAGTAGTACTACCCCAAACGAGCTCCTTCCCAAGAAGCTCTACAACCTACAACTCTTAAATAGAAATATAGAATCGTGCATAAATTCGTAAGAACAAATGGAACATAGTCAATAGTAGATAGATCTTTCCATAGAACTCTGCAATAAGCCCTTAAGGGCACGCTCGCCACCGGGCTCGAACTCTCGACCTTTGTATCAGAATGTGATGCTTGATCTGTCTGTTTTTACATCAACATAGAAAAACCGGCCAAGTGCGAGTCGGACTCTATTATCTATAAAAACGCCAAAAAAACATGTTTGTTGTATAGGAGCACTTATATATTTATTTTATTCTTTTATTAGTATTTGTTGTTATTGAGACAACAGAAATACATCAGCTGTAAAAAATTCAGTTTTTGTGACAGACAGACAGACAGACGGACAGCGAAGTCTTAATAATAGGGTTTCGTTTTACCCTTTAGGTACGGAACCCTAAAAACACAGGTTAGTAAAGACAGTGTGGTAAAGTGCCAAAGCAAAAATATAGTGCATTAGCTAGTAACAAACTACCATTGTGGGTGGCATTACTAACTTATATCCGGCGTAAATGCTTCCAATCTGTAAAGGAATTCACAATGTTTTTTTAAATGGAAAATGAAACAAAAACTTTTATTCAACTCAGTATTTTATAAAAAATCCGATAGGCTTAATAGTATACTTTTATTGGTATATCCACTAAAATTTCAATCATCGCAGTCGTAAACCAACTTTCTTTGTATGAAATAAACAATCAATAATTCAATACAACTTCAAAGGTATCCCATAATATTTTATCACCCAATAATTTTGTAAATTAAACATGAAAAACCCAGTTCAAAGAATCATTATCACTAAAGTTACGCGTAGACAGAAAATGATGTGTTATTAGTTATCCAATACTCATTTACGGCAATAAAAGTTTACGATTACGTCAATAGCTCGTTCAGATTGAAGCAGAATTAAAATCTAACAATACGAGTACTAGTAATATACCACTTCAAAAACGCTCTAACCAAATCTATATAAAAGAAAGTCGTGTTAGTTACACTATTTATAACTCAAGAACGGCTGAACCGATTTCGCTGAAATTTGGTGGGGAGGTAGCTAAGAACCAGGAGACATACGATACTTTAACGGGATAACTTTATAACGGGAACAGGAACGGGAACTTCACACAACATTTTGTTAATTATAAAGCGATACGAAATTCGCCGGGTAAGCTTGTAATATTATAAATGCGAAAGTTTGTGAGGATGTTTGTATGTTTGTAAATCAATGAGATAATTGATTGATTCAGGCGTGACTTTGCGGAAATCCATTTTAAAAAACTAAACGGACAAAGATATATAGCAACAAATTCCGCCAATCTGCTCCCAAAGAGTCCAACCCAATGTAAAATACTCCAGTAGAAAACTATCCTGGAAAGAACCTGGAAAAGTACAGTAAATTGGTACAATAAAATAAGAATACAATAGATAAGAAATGAAAATAAAATTAAATAAAAACTGTAAATAAGACAATAAAAATAAAATAATACAATAAACAAGATAATAAATACACTAATACCCAAGTAAACAAAATTAAATAAATAAATTTAGATAATACTTATAGAATGTACTCGAGGATATTTTTAGGTCTCGAGGGATCTCGTAGAATTTTGTAGGTTCTCGTAGGGTCTCGTAGAATTTTGTAGGTTCTCGTAGGGTCTCGTAGAATTTTGTAGGTTCTCGTAGGGTCTCGTAGAATTTTATAGGTTCTCGTAGGTTCTCGTAGGACAAAACGGATTAAGATGATTTTTGCCATATATGTAATTATAATGCCCGAATAACAAAAAAACTACTACAAAATATGTAAAACATTTCCGAAACTATCAAAAATTGCAAAAAAATTAGGTATAGGCGCTGATGTGCGAAAAATCTAACATCAGTCGTCATAGCAACGTGCGTCAATGCGATTATTGAAATTTGGGCAGGACAACGTCTGTCGCGGGTCTGCTGGTTTTGTTATAATCTTTAGCTATTAGCACCTTTACAGACTTGGCGTAGTTTTAAGCGATCAAACACTTAGCAGTCACAGTGTCATTTTTTTGCGATCACATTGAGTTGCTCGAAAAAGGCGATCGTAAAACTGCTGAAAACGCACCCAATCTGCAAAGGAACTTAAAGTTTTCTTGGAAGTCACAGATAGTCAGCGCTTCTTAGAAATCTATAGCAATGCTTTGAACAAGAATGACAATGAACATGAAAGATGGCAAAAAAAAACGTGTAGAATATAGTCGGAGAAAACTTTTCAGAAATGGACATTAATATGAGAATAACCATTGAGCACTAGATTAGCATCTTCAAGAAAATCACTGTGCATTTGAATTAAAAAATCCCAATTATCTCGACGCTACCAAACCATACAACACAACACATATATTATCACAACCGATAACAGTGTATTTATTTATTGCTGGCTGCTAATCTCTAGTTTAAATTTGCATACACTTCGCACTTTGCACAGCTACAAAAAGGTGTAATTGTGTGATTTGCATTATAACACCTGTTAAGCAAGTGTGAAAACTGAGAGGTCAAATGCTTTATCCATTGTTCCTGAATGAAACTTAGTATCGCATTCGTACATTACCTAGGGCCGTAAAATGTAGTGATGTGTCTTACTGTTTTGTTTGGATGACCCTTTTCATTTTCTTTCTAGTCTTTCCATGCCGTATATGTTTTAATTTTGTATCTACTTGTTTGTATTTAAAGCTGCACCAACATGGCTTTTCTTTATCTCGTTCATTCCAGTTAATCTTATGGTAGAGATCGCTTTTAGCAATAAGGCCGACTTTCGTATTATCTTTAAGATTTTTTTCCTGTTTGTAAGTTTTTGTATTCGTGTGGACGTGTGGTTATCAATAAAGTGTTATCTATCTATCTTTAAAGATCCAGAGTTCTTATTACTTATTTCTGTCTTGAGCTCACACTATTTACCCAAGAATATGTACGTACTTACAAATGTATTTCTTTTGTTTTCGATGTCTAGAATAATCTTTGATATAAAATACTTTATAGCCTATTTCCTTTCAGTTTCAGTATCGATTCAAGTTGGTCTCAACATTCAAGTCAAAAGGAGATATTGGTGGCGATTCTGTTGTGTCCAAGCTAAACCTAAAATTTCGTAAAAAAATGATCGATCTTATTCCTTTTACATTACAGTCTAAATTAGAGTCACATCAAAATGACAGTCCTAAAACTTGGGATATTTTAGCCGTTTCTCTATTTTATTTCGCATATTTGACACAATCAAGTGTCATCTTAGTCAACACCAATTTACATGTCGATTAAATTTAGCTTGACGTTTCTAAATCGATTACGAAAATCGAAAATTTATTCAAAACTATTCTATGTTTTCGAACTGTCATTTTAAGGTTACGCTATTTTAAACTTTAACTTAAAAGAAATAAGATCGATAGTTTTTAGGAATTTTAACTTAAGCGTGGACACAACAGAATCGCCACCAATGTCAATCTAATCGTGTAAAGTAAAATAGGAACTGTTAAAATAGAATTCTTCCGCTTATGAGGAACCGAGTCCAAATGGTTTGTTTTGTCTGAAAAGTATTATGAACGTTTTAGACAAGCTTTTCCATTCCATTTATTTCCGCAAGAATGTGCAAGGTCAAAAGCTAAGGGCGACTTGACAATTGAGCACAGATGTGCTTGAATTTTGAGTCAGGAATCCAGTAACTAACAATTGTTTGTCTTCGTTGTAACTTAACAAGTAAACCATAAGTCATCTAACTCATTAGTGCACGCTAGCGTGTTTAATCTCATAACCTTTGGGAAGGAGGTGGGTCGACTCCCATTAAGCTACTTTAGAAAGTCTCAATCCACCACTGAACAAATCTTTGAATTCAATTTACCATGTGGAAGCACCTATCCCACGTTGTAGTTGTTTTTTGCTGAGAAAGATTGTATTCCATTACCTTTACCTTACACTATATAACTGTTTCATTCAGGGAAATTTCTTCATTTCTGAATGTACAATTTTAAGGTGATAAGTGAAATTTTTTACGTTTTGTATGGGCTGTATCTACCGGGATAAGACGGAAAAAGTGATAAAACTGCATTATCTTAAAAACCGGCCAAGTGCGAGTCGGACTCGCGCACGAAGGGTTCCGTACCATTATCTATAAAAACGGCAAAAAAATCATGTTTGTTGTATGGGAGCCCCCCTTAAATATTTATTTTATTCTGTTTTTAGTATTTGTTGTTAGAGCAGCCACAGAAATACATAATCTGTGAAAATTTCAACTGTCTAGCTATCACGGTTCATGAGATACAGCCCTGTGACAGACAGACAGACGGACAGACAGACAGACAGACGGACAGCGAAGTCTTAGTAATAGGGTTCCGTTTTTACCCTTTGGGTACGGAACCCTAAAAACCATCAAAGTAAGAAAAAAATGTCTTTAATGTAGCTAGCTAGTATGATTATCTAACGAATTATATATGAACTATTTAGCTATTCATAGTTTTAATTAAAAACGAAACTAGTGTTTTTGAAGAGCCAACTTTGGAAAATAAATCTATCGAGAAAAGTTTCACCAATCGTGTTTCTGTCTTTAATTTATCTAGATTAAATTAGTTATCTTTGTCATAATTAACAAAACTGTATGTTTTGCGATTATTGAGAAAAAACTATTCTGCATTCATCAAAAACATTTATTACTCATCTTAACCACATAACACCCCAAATAATACTTGGTGTCACTTGCCGTCAGAATTTTAAATAGATAATTATTTTGAACGGACTCATTTTAAAAGCCTGAGATGATTCTAATGTTTTAAATAGAAATACGGCTAATTACCACGTTTTTCCTTGTATTGCTGACGTTTCGAGACAATTCAGATGCTCTTCATCATGAGCATCGCCCGCGACCGCGATCAACGGCAGATCGGCGAATACTGCGGTTCATAGCCCGCTCCGCCCGAGCCGAAAGCAGCGCCGGTGATCGAGTCGTATCCTGTGCGTCATCGGAATCACTCGAAACTTCTGACACGCTACCCGCATTTCTGCTCGAGTCGTGAACATAAGGCCGCATACACACTGCACTCACAGTATCACTCTCCGGACAAGACACAAAACTTTCAGAAGGGGTGGTGGATTTCAGTAAGGGTTTCCATGATGGAAAAATGCCCCATCCGCGGTCTCGGTTAAAATTAGGATGCTTATTGATCTCAATCGCTTCTCGTATTTTTCGTGGGACGAAGAACTTCTCTCTCGCTAGGACCAAAGTCTTATCAAAACGTAGATAATGCGACGAGTTTGAGATCAAAGCATGTTCCGCAAGCATCTGAATTGTCTCGAAACGTCAGCAATACAAGGAAAAACGTGGTAATTAGCCGTATTTCTATTTAAAATGATTCTAATGTTTATATAAAAACATCGGAATCAATTTACCAAACTTATATAGTTTATTATATTTATATATGAAGAATATAGGATTATTAGGAAGTTAGAAGTAAATCCAGTCCTCGCACGGTCACACGGTTTCAAAGTTGTTAATACCTAACCTAACCAAGCGAATATACCTCGAGGCACTATTAACCCTGTGAAGGCCACCATCGTTACAACCGCCTCCAACCGTGAAGCCAGATCCCTGCAAAATAATCTGTCACAATTAATAACCTCATCCAACATGCATGACAATCTAATAGTTGGTGATCTAGCAGTGACCCGCTTTCTGCTTTCTCCCGCACGATGTCTTGAGTCGTTTGAGGCCTTAGAACAAGCGATTATACAACGAAGATGTATTTAAATAAATATTGATGGACTTTATACCACAGCGCTATAAGCACTAAGCAAAGCTTGTACTATAGGAACTAACTAACTGAAAAATACTTAAATACTTTTTTTTTGTAAATACATACTTTGGATACATTATGACACCCAGACACAGAACAAATATCCATGTTCATCACACAAATATTTTTCCTGGGTGGGGATCGAATCTACAACCTACAGCGCAAAAGGCAGAGCTACTACCAACTGAGCTGTGAGGCCAGTCAATAGAAAGAGCGCTTCAAAATATATTTTTTCTTGGTTTAGCTTTCAGTTATTTAGGTAGTAAGGCGATTTACACACTGCACCGTGTACTGCTGTTTATTTAATCATTTGACATCTATAAAAGTTCGGCCGTTCAGAGAATGCGTTCCTGACACCTATCAGTTAGTCACGACTAGTGACTATAATGTTGTAATAATGTTGTTTTAATGCTCATCAATTGTTAAAACGGTAAACAACCAGCAAAATATTTTTATCGTAACTGCAACGCCATTACAAAGTTACGTCGTCAGTTCAATCGCGACGTGTCAGGAACGCATTCTCTGAACGGCCGTAGTATAATGCACCTAAGTAAGTCTACTGATTCACGATCACCAGTACAGTTAGGCAATAGCTCCCCTGATCCGTGCGATGTAGTCAATGATGTTAATCACCTAAAATTATTTAGGTACCTATAGTAGGTACGGTCTTTAAACCATCATTTTCATTTTCATTATTTTCATTTTCATTTAGCTTATTACTTATTAAGCGACTCGTATGTTTTATCGGTTCAAAATGTTTCTTTAGTAATTTCTTGTTTCATGATAACCTATCCCTAAAACAATCGTGAGCTACAATACCATTTAGCGTTCATTCTACAAACATGTCTGATTTGTACAAAAAAGTATTTGCTAGCATTGTATTCTTACAATGTTGGCACCCTATCGACGATCGCTTTCTTTACGGCCTTACCTGTAGGTCGTGAGTTGAACTTAATTGGGCTTGGCCGGGTGACATGGAAAGGAGATGCATCGCCCGACTTTATGGAACGCGTAAATTCTGATAGACCTCAGGCTGTTTGTCCCATAATCCTGGATGCATGTTTCATGGTATTCGTAACCCCAATGGTTGGTCCGATCGACTTGCTTTAAGGTGAGAGCGCTGGTTGCGGGCACTTAAACAACATTATAATTTTCAAATAAACGGTTTAGGTATATTAAAAAAAATGATTATATGAAGATTTTTAAACAACATAGAATATAGTATTCTTTTTAACTATAAATACGGCTAATTACCACGTATCTTGTTGTATTGCTGACGTTTCTAAACCATTCAGATGCTCTTAATCATGAGCATCGCCCGCGACCGCGATCAACGGCAGATCGGCGAAAACTCTATATAATTGTCTTGAAACGTCAGCAATACAAGAAATATTAATTCTATAGTATTATTTTTCATAGGTTATGTAAAAGGTTCTTTAACAGGCGATATTTATTTATTAATTATTCATAGTTGAATAGACAAAACGGGAAATCATTTAGTTGTGGTCAATCAAATCTAGAGGTAACCACGCATCACAACTGTCACTAATCAAAACGGACCACATACAAAGAATTGGTTTAACTATAGATTATAAACAAGTTTTTTTGCTATACTTAGTTATTGACTGCCGAAAGTGAAAATGCCCAAAGCCGGGGTAGGCACCACAACTGGTTCCGTGACCTTACTGCGTAGATAAAACAACAGGTTGTACCTATAGTGGCTTGTTAAAAAGGATTTTGTTATTTGCAGACGACCTGTATTGTAATGTCTTCTGTGTTTTGAAGAAATTTAGTAACTATAAACCTACGTATACTACTTAGATTAATGTATCTTGTTTTTACCAATATCCTTAGTTAAGAATACAAAGTAAGTTCGATGCTTGCAGACGGGTTTGTAAAGAGTCAAATTTAGTTTTATACCAAAGAAAATCGACAAAATATATCGTGTAAAAAAATATTTCACATTTTTATTCAAACATAAATCAGATAGAAAATCAAATGTACCGTTTCGTAATAATCTAAAAAGCATATTTCCAAAAAGGAGTAAGTACAATAAAATTCTAAAGGATGAAATGAATTGCTGCCTATTCTAGCAAATATCCAACAGGAAAATTCAAATACGTTATAAAAGGAAAACCTGAAGGGTACGTAGGTCTATTAGTATACTCTCAGGTGCATAAATAAGTCAAAAAGTCACAATAGACAACTGGTTACCAGTAAACGAGAAAGAACGTGAGCCGTTGACACATTTGAAGATAATGTTCGCATGCCCTTTCATCAGGTGTTTGGTGCAAGTATTGAGAGAGTTGACTAACAATACTAAACGGTAAACGGTACCGTCTACCATTGTCTGTTGGTAAGTCAATGCGGATACAACAACATTATAAATTATTTAATAACAAAGGTTGACAAGTGATACAGTAAAATGAAGGTTTTGTCCGATTTATGAACACAACAAAACCAGGGCGGCATTGTATACAATATATTTCTTCTTAATATATATAAATTACGCGTCACGTTGTTTGACTGCGATGGACTCCTATACAACTTAACCGATTTTAATCAAACTTTGCACACCGTGTGCAGTTTGATCCAACTTGAAAGATAGGATAGCTTACATCTCAATTTCTAGTCACAATATTATTTTATTTCAAACTGTTGACACTACATTTAGAAAATGCTGGAAATATATTATATATTACTAGCGACCCGCCCCGGCTTCGCATGGGTTTAATACATATAAACCTTCCTCCTGAATCACTCTATCTATTAAAAAAAACCGCATCAAAATCCGTTGTGTAGTTTTAAAGATATAAGCAAACATACATACAGACATACAGACGCGGGAAGCGGAAAGCGACTTTGCTTTATACTATGTAGTGATTATTAAGAAATTATATAGAATTATTATATCAGAAAAAGACCAGCGTTGAAGCCATATGGTTTGTAAGCTGCAATCAATGATATGCAAAAGCAAAAAGTGTTATTTATTATATTGGTCATTTTGCTAGTCATATCATCGAGAAAGAATAATCAAACTTATGTCATTGTACCACACCTTCATGAATACGGGGCGAGAGTCGGCATCGCGTAACGAGAGCGGATTTACATTTCATCTGCTACAAATGATTCGGTGCAGTGGTTGTGCCAGGCTTCGGTCACTTTATATAGATCTTTAAAGGATAATGTTCCTAAGCGCACTGACTTTAAAAATAAATATTGCATGTACTCGTAGTTAACGGTGATCGTCTAGTTCCAAAAGTAATATTTATCCCGTTTTTCTTTGTCTCTTAGATATTATGTCAGATGATCATATAAAGTGTTTGTGTTGGTTTCAATAGCTTCGTGAAGTGAAACTTCTACACGTGGTTTCTATGCTTTGTCTGTGGTTATACGACCACATTGAGAGCTGATCCTTGACACTGTTGTGATGTGACAACTTGTTGGGCTTACAAATTCTTCAAGTTTGCAGATTTTCTTGTTAAGATTATTGTTTTAGGGTTTACTGGTTGGATCAACTAGTGGTATCAGATTTGCTTTATTGCTTCTGATTATTTCCGAGTTCTTTAAGAAATTGATGCAATGATTTATCATATTACCGTAACATGCAATCAAATATCTACCATATCAAATTTTAGTTGTCAATGCTACCTACTATTTGGTAAAATATACGTCTAAGACCGTTCTAATTGCTGTCTAGCAAATCATTTTTGCAAAATCCAGTTCTAGGTAAAGTTCTATATTGTATAACTTTGATGTTGGGGCAGGGTGATGTTGCAAGCGATAGAAATATGAAGGAAACGCGTTCCTTGATACAATGTTCAGTATGTCTCGGAAATTAACTATTTGCGCTGATAAATGAGTCGATAGAATGGAAGTATTTGCCTGTTTCTTAATACCAAATTGATATAGATAGCATCGATGTTTGGCAGCATAGTTTAATCAAATTGGAACCGTGAGGAAACTGGCATGTTTAATAGCTGTTCTAACTAAATGCAAAAGTACCTATATACATAAAATACAAATGTTGAACTGGTAGATATGAGTTTAAAATCTCTAAGTAATTATAAAGTAAGATGATGCAATATTTACTGACTGGTTAAGAATAATATTAAACAAATCAAATTATAAAAAAACATAACGAATAGGACAGGAAAGAGAGTCAAAGGACTGTATAAAGATATCCGTGTCGCACAAAGTGAGAGAGGGATAGCTCTTAAATAAAATAAGGCAGTTATGTAAATGACTGTCCCGCTCCGAGGTGCACTGGTTACAAAAAAGCCTTTGTTAGCCTTTTAAGGTGAGGTTTTAGCTTTTGGTGAAGCGATTTAGGAGACAGAATTCGAATGAACGGGACGGTATGCTATATAAAAGCAATGTAACAGCTGTACAAGATTTTACCTTCATCTGACTTAAGGTCATCATCATAATCAATGTCTTCGTTGGGATAAACAATTCGGTACAACGAAGAAGACTCTCCCGAAGAAGAGTATTTCTATGCGTACAAAAATTATCGGAAGATAATTTGAATTCGCTAGTGTCACATTCTTGCTCGAATTTTCAATTTTTGTCTGTGTTCTTCTTTCTTCTTCTCTAACATTATTTTAAAAAGCTGTTTGTTGCTAGCTTAAGCACTTAGTGCACAGCCCAAGCGTAGTATGGAGTTACACAATCGGTGTAGTGCAAGCGAACCTGATTACAATGCCGTGCTCCCCCGCAGCATGACGGACTAATCATTGTGCTGGACTTATTATTTTCAGATTCAAGCTTTGCTTTTTACATATACCACCAGTCCTACTTAGGTAGTATTGCATCCTAGACTAGATAAATTGTAAGTATCCAAAGACGTGTATAAAATAGGTTTGTCATTTAAAATTTTTTGTTCGTATTAAAACACGTGCTCAAACGGTGAAGGAAAACATCGTAAGGAAACGAGTTAGAATTCTTATAAACGGCGATGAGCTTGCAACCTGTCACGTATGGAATGCTAACTAATGTGGGCATGTGCCAAATATAATGTTTGGACGTGCCTCTGACTACCTAGACATATTCAAAGGATCTAAGCGTCCGGAGATCTGAGAGGATGTCTACCGTACTTGGGGATTATAGTCATGATCATATTTTTTTCTCAAAGGTGCAACTAAAAAAGTTCAGAAAACCTACCAGCTAAATAAAAAAACCGGCCATGTGCGAGTCGGACAAAAGTACCTATAATACGTAGTAACATCAAATGAAACTAGATGGCGCTGGAATGCAAAAATCAAGTTTGTTGTATGGGATTATTATTAAATATTAATTTTATTCTGTTTTTAGTATTTGTTGTTCGAGCAGCAATAGAAATACATAATCTGTGAAAATTTCAACTGTCTAGCTATCATGGTTCATGAGATACAGCCCTGTGACAGACAGACAGACGGACAGACGGACAGACAGACGGACAGCGAAGTCTTAATAATAGGGTTCCGATTTTACCCTTTGGGTACGGAACCCTAAAAACCGATTTAGGTAGGTAAACGCAAAACATGGTTCTTTTTAACAAAATTTTCAACAAGATTTTGGAGAATCTACAAGGGAAAAAAACTCGTTGATTTCGGACGTGCAAAAAAATGCCTCCGACTTTAGGATAAAATGTGTACCATCGTAAGGACATTGTAAAACTCGTGGCTTCGTAATCGTTCGCTCGAGAACGGTGTGTTTATTTTTTACTCGGTTATTCAAGTAAATTATAGATAATTTCACTGTGTAGCTTTCAACATCCATAAGTTAACTTTAATGTCTTATTTCCACTACAGTTTTATCTGCTACAGGACTACTAGCTACAGACATCCTACAGTTTGTAGAAACTTATTGCATGAAGAAAACTACAACGTTTTCGCACAATTTCTCTTTATTGTTGGAAAGTAGCATAATTTAACTGTTTCATAATTACGAAATTTATCCTATAAACAAGTCAGATAGTAATATATTTTGAAGCAATTTTCGTTTGTTAGCAAATATTTTGAAAATAATGACGATAAAAGTTAAGCTTAGTATTATTTATATCAGTTATTGGTTTCTCTTCTGATTTCTATACCTACCTCGGTGTGCAATTTATGATCTTATTGCACTTATTGCAACATTGCTTCGTTCTTCACGTAATACCATGCAAATGACTAGTTTTATCCCAACCTAGTATTTATCTATCTAGTTTACATTTTATCGTCGGCCATTCTAACTAAGCTGCTGTTGTTGTGCCATTCGATGTTTACGACCGTCTTGAGACAATATGGCTGTAATTATACTTAGCTTACTGGCTTTACCTTATCCTGGATTGAAGACAAATGGTAAATGCTTACGCAATTTTAGTTTTTAGCGTATGGTGGTAAACATTTTGGCTTCAGGTAGGTCCAGACCTCAATTCTAATTTTACCGTGAGAAAAACTTTACTTTCCTATAGGTATACTTTTAACTCGACTATATCATGGCAGGTTATCAGATTTTCAGTATCATAACTGACAAGGGAGGAACACAACAATCTCATTTCACGGAGCTTGTGAGATAGAGAGCTAATCCTAGTTAATTAGAGAGTACAGGTAATGTTAGACATCGCTGGACATTATCACAGAATATAATGCTATTAGATGGAAGCAGTAGAACTAGGGATTTAATAGGAATTTTAGATAGTGGTACCCGCTAATGATAAAATGAATGTAATCGTAAGTAGCAGGCAATATGTGACCTTGATAGTAGTGACTGTTCTTTCATCTGGGGGCACAGCAGTGCCCCCGCCAAGTCGAGCAAAAAAAAAGCGACACGGCATCCTTTTCTCGAAGCAGTTCAGGCCATTTTCGACCCCTATAACTTCGTTGTGGATAAAACTAGAAGCCTGAATTATCAGTAACAAAGCATGCATTATATAAAGTCCTTCTGTCTTATGTTATTACGTAATTAGCTAACCTTTACGTAATAACTTAATACAACAGGCCCCATAGTAGGGACTGAATAAATTAACCGACTTGGTATTGACATGGATCTCGCAACTTTAAACGGTAGAAGAACTGAGTTGGCTTTTTTTAGAAGTTATGTTTTTGATTGCATATACCTTAGCTGTAAGGAATGTTACGATATGAAATATTCTAGGAAAGTGGCATACGGCATTTAACAAAAAAGTGTTGTTTACGCAATTCTAAAGGTTGACATTCTGGTATATCTCTACTGTACCCCACAGATCCCCTTGTGAAGGAATATTAGAGTAGTGATAGCTGCAGGTGCGTTGCTTGGTCGTATCGCGCATTCGGATTGCTCTTTTGCATATTATCATGAGACAAATAGTTCTCTAACGAACTGTTAGTTTTGGATTCTGTTGATCTTACTTTATGGGCATTTTTTATCTAATTTATTTCAAGAGGTTAAAAAAACCAACATTTATCATCAACATGCAAAATTGCAACCTTCAAAAACCTCCTATGGAAAAGTAAGCATTTGCTCAATGTTACTTTGAATTCGCCTTTGACTACCACGTACGTGTACGTATAGTAAAAACACACACGCTTACCTACAACACCCAAAGTAACATTATACTCCAACTCATTTCAAAGCGAGAAGAGAGATAATGAAAGACATTCAAACCCCCGCTCAATTTTCCCACTCATTGGAACAGTTCCAAAAATCCTGCCGCCTACATAATCCGCAAATCGGACTAATAGTTGCTGCTCAATGTTACGACACACCACGCAGAAATGAGCGCATATTTTTGGCATGCCTTGTACTTGTAATGATAGATTTTATTTTATTTATTTATTTCATGTGAATAAAAGCTATGAACACTTGAAAATGTATTAGTTAAAAAACTGTGTCGCGCTTTCCAGTGCCCGTCCTTAGGACTAGTTGAAGAACTAGACGTTCCTGACAATATAACAATCAAACTTTTTAACTTTTGTCTTTTTAACTATACAACTTTTTTTTTCTTTTTTTTTTATATCAATAATGAGTTTTAAATTTTACATTAAAAAATGTAACTTAACCAGTGCGTTTATAAGCGTGTGTGTGTTGTGTGTATGTGTGTTATGTGTGTGTATGTGTGTGTGTGTGTGTGTGTGTGTGTGATGGTGCATGTATGTGATATAATCACTATTCATATAAATGATCGAACGAGCAAAGTGAGCGAAGATATCAGAATCAATTTGAATGTTATTATGTAGGTATTTGTCCCAACAAAACTATCGAACCACTGATCTGATTTTAATAATATTAAGTATGTTGTCAAAACGCGAACTCAAAATGGTGAAGAAAAACATCGTGGGGGAAAACAGTTAGTGTTCTTATAAGCGGCGATGGGCTTGCAACCTGTTACGTATGGAATGCTAACTACTGCAAAATGTGGGCATGTGCCGAATATAATGTTTAGACGTGCCTCTGACTACCCTCTCTAGTCATCTTCAAATGATCTTAGCGCCTGGAGATCTGAGAGGATGTCAACCGTACTTGGGGATTACAGTCGTGATCCTATCTATCTATGTTTATACACATTACATAGCTAGCATTTTCTATATGATGTTTTATAAGTTAAATTACAAAATACGATCTGTAAAACATAGCTGGAATAATTTATATTATCAGTCCAACTTCACACTGAAGTATTAGAGCACGGTGTGTCCACGTAATCCATAAATCCTACTAATAGTCCCTCTTTTACTAACAGTCTGTAATCTGGGCTCAGCTACGAGGAATTTGTTCCGTTCTGTCAAATAATAGTGACGGAAATAAATCGAGTAATGAGGAAATATACTTATTTGGGAATAGAGCAAGATATATTTATTATTACAGTACCTACATTATGTATCAATGTTATACATATACACATAATACATTTAAACTTGAATTGCAAACAAATGTATAATAACTAGCTGTAAAAGAGTAATCTTGGAAGTATTGCAAGTACTATCACTATCACTACATCACTACATAGTATAAAGCAAAGTCGCTTCCCGCTTCCCGCGTCTGTATGTTTGTCTGTATGTATACTAGCTTATATCTTTAAAACTACACCACGGATTTTGATGCGGTTTTTTTTAAAAGATAGAGTGATTCAAGAGGAAGGTTTATATGTATAATAACATGCTTAATATATTAGAGAACCACTGATAATTTTAAGATTTCTAATATGAAGTCGTAGATAAACACATTTTTTTGCGCTTACATTGCAAACGCTGACTGAACTCTACGGGATAGATCAAAATAATGTTCTAAATATTGTATACCTTAAAAAGGTCTACAAAAAAGTCCGCGATGGTATATGTTTATCTCTTAGGGATAACCCATAATAATCAATTTCAATCCATTAATTTTTACCGCGGCTTTTTTTTAAATTTGAAATGCTGTTAACGGGTATACAAAGACATTCTGTAATATATTTTGGTATCAGCTTTGCACCCGTGCGAAGCCGGGGCGGGTCGCTAGTAAGTATTAAAGTGAGTGAAAGAAGACGTAGTGATAAGGATTGAGAAAGGGAAGTATAGATGGTTTGGGCATGTAGAGAGAATGAATGAAGAAAGATTGACAAAACAGGTATATAAAGCCGGGGTCCCACGGCGCGTAAAGCGACGGGCCGCGCCGGATGACGCTCCGCCTGTGTGCGTCCGGCGCGTCGCGTACAGAGCGTTCCGAGCACGGGCAACCACGGATGCATCGTTCCCACGGCGCGTCCGTCCGCCTTGGCGCGGTCTGGCGCGTGAAAACGCGGGCCGTGGGACCCCGGCATAAGGCGAGTGTGAAAGGGAGCGTTGGAAGAGGAAGACCTCGGCGTATTTTCCTGGACCAAATTGGTGACGTTTTGAAAAAAGGCCAGGTCAAGAGTACATGATGAGAGTAAATGAAGCTAAAGAAGTATGTCAGGATCGTAGCAAGTTGAAAGATCTCTGCCTACCTGCCTACTCTGGGAAACAGGCGTGATTTTATGTATGTATGGTATAAATATTAAAGTTAAAAAAATATATTATTACCATTTTTTGAGGGTTTGAACAATTAATAATGCGTAAAAACAGGACGCTATCGGAACACCATCAAATCCACACATTCAATATCCTTTTGATATTTCTTTGGTCCAAAAGGCGGGATTCAATTCCACGTGACTAATACTCTCGAGTTGCATTTATTACTATAAAAAATCAGATAATAAAAATTAATGACTCAACTTGAAAGTACGTACAATATTATTATCTCTCGGGTTTCCAACCCCTTATTAAGCTACAACTTTTTAAAGCTCATTAGTTTTATACCCGATTAAATCATCATTCACTCCATAACTTTTTGTATAGTTCCGCAAACTGTAATACTAGATTTACACTCGCGTGCGAGTCGCGGAGACGAGGTGCGAGGCGAACCACGAGACGAGAGTGTGAATAGATGCTCGTGGCTCGCCTCGCGCCTCTCTCCTTTACTATCGATCACGCGAGGTGCGGGCCGAGACACGAGACGAAGCACGAGGCAAGATACGAGGCGAGAGTGTAAATCTAGCAAAAGAAGCATTTTAGACTTTCAGACTTACACAAATACACAACCATCGTATTAATCTGAGGCATTACACGCACACAAAATTGAAGCCAAATGTCAATTACTAAGGGCTTGTTTTTGTTTGACAAATTGTAGATTAAGATACTCGAAATTATCCCGAGACTTCTTTTATCTAACGCCATATTGAACCTAAATCCAGCGAAATAAGATTAATTTTACATTGAAACTTAATTTCAAATGACAAGTCTGATGGCGCGCTCAATGATTGCCGATCGCATTCTCAGATCGTGTGCCTCATGACCACAAAACCAATGATGCTGTATTGATTATCATTGATTGAGAAGCCAGTTTCTTTAAGTTTCTTCAAAATGTCTATAGCGTAGGTACATACGTAAAGAGAGTAGCTGAGGTGTTTTTAAATTATCTATAATTATAAAATAAGTGAAATTAATTTAATAGTGGTCAAGCAATGCTTGAAATGTTTAGTATTATTTACACTTTTTGTACAAAAGTTTCAGTATTTTCTGACCGCACCGTGTTGGCCGAGTGGGAGGTACCTCGACTTTCAAACTGAAGGTCGTGAGTTCCAATCCCGGCGTGCATCAATGGATTTTTCTGTTCGAAAAATGTATATGCGCATCAAAAATACGTGTTCAAAACGGTGAAATAAAACATCGTGAGGAAACAAGTTAGTATTCTTTTAAGCGGTGATGGGTTTGAAACCTGACACGTGGACCCCTAACTACTGCAAAATGTGGGCATGTGCCAAATATAATGTTTGGACGTGCCTCTGACTACCTTCAGAAGATCTAAGCGTCTGGAGATCTGAGAGAATGTCTACCATACTTAGGGATTACAGTCGTGATCCTATTTATTTTATTTTCTGTTAAATATAAATATAAAAATTTTAAAAATCCCAAAGACCTACATAGTTTTTTTTTCTCACAGCACTTCTTAGTGTTGTGATACCATAAATAGGTAACTATCTACTTACTCGACTATATCTTTAAAAAGAAGGGTGCCGAAGGAATCCCAAGAGAGATAAAATAAAAGAGTCGTCAAAAAAGCTTGTCTGACTTTTGAATCAGGATAGACTATTGAATTGAAATGTCTGTTTACTCTGCCGTAAAGGCCTTACAGCCGCTTCTTTAAGCAGCTTATTTAAGCTTTTCATCTGTAAGAATTTAAGAATTTTATAAAAAGCAATGTAAATTAAAATGAGGAAAAGATACCTTGACTTTTTACCTTTTTTGTAAGTAAATTATTTGTTATCTCTCTCATCTCTTGTATTATAAACTCCAACACGGTTTTGATTTTTGATAAATTATTCCGAATGTCATAATAAAAACTTACTGTACAATAAAAAACTTTAGTTTATTTATGCATAATTTCTTTAGTCTCGTAAGCTGCGCATGAACTTCGTGACTAGTAGTGACCTCTGTTTTCATAGAGCGAAATCTGTTATTTTAAAAACCAGCTGATAGATGGCGGCGCGAGACACAAAAAATAAAGCTCTTTTAGCTTTCGATTCAACTTATGGATTACCATTTATAATAAATCGAATGATAAATTATTTGATCCATGTGTTTTAATTTCAAAACTATTATAATATTAAGTATTATGAATGAAATAATAATATAAAGGAATACAAGGAATTCCTATTTTATTTATTGAAAATACTTTTTGTACTATTTTTGCGATCAGAACACTATATATTATTAAAATAATAACGGTTTACCCGTGACCGAGATATTATTTTATGTATTAACACAGTTAGCGCGATGAATACCAGTTTGAAATATTAGTTTGATTTTTTTTTTATTTGATTGAAGAGAACCAAGTTCATTACTTTGTTGCATTTATTATTTTTATATATTTATGTATAATTATTATGACTATGTATTAGGTATACATTGTAGTTCATGTTTAATATGTTTTTTTGTTTGTATGTTTTTAGTTGAAGTATTTATTTATTTATTCTTGTTATTGCTGTTTTTAGTGCACTTTTACCAATCTTAAAATTCATTTTTATATTTACTTACATTTATACTTTTTTTTACATCCCAAAGTTATCTGGAAGAGATCGCTTTTTAGCGAAAAAGCCGTTCATTGTACAGTATGTTGTAGTTTAATCCTCTTTCGTTGCTATTTGGTGTACAATAAAACATTTTCATTCATTCATACTTAATACTACTATATTTATATTCTACAATTTGCCACAGTGCCCTAGTTTAAACAAACCCATTAACATTATAGATTTTTCTTAATTCAGTTCGTGGCATACTGCCAAAAGACTAAAAGGCTGTATGCAGATATACCTCCTTTGCATAGATACCTACCCTGCGATTTAAAATGCCTTTACTTAGAATGCAAGCCTCTCGAGCATCGTACGAATAAAATTTAAACAGCTGAACCAGAAGCTTCTTAAATTTTAGTTTTCATGTAGGTATTTGGAGGAGTTTTACTAAGGTGTATGTTTTTTTTTTTTTTTTTTTTTTTATTTATAATTTTCACAAAAAGAAAATATAAAAAGAAAATTAAAAATAGCACTAAAAACCACAGAGGTTTAAAACTTGTGCTATCACGAGTCACATTGCTTATAGGTAAGTACATACTTAAACTTATTCTACATTAAAAACTTTATACACATTTAAATAAAGAACAGAATATTATTATGAAAATATATTATAGCGGAAGAAAAATTATGATGAATGTAAAGAGTGGCCTTTTAGTTAGAAGCACGTCAAAACATTTTATTTGGCACATGCTCTTATTAAATCAAGACATCATTATTAAAGTATTTTTAACTACACTTTATAACTATCAAGAACATACATTAAAAATATCTTTCAAACGGCAAAAACTTTTAATATTATAACGACATATTATAAATCGGGTAATTAACCACCTGATAGCACCCTAACGTGAACGTACGTCCCGTTTCCTTAGCTCTTAAATTAGAATTCTGAGACACAGATACAACGAAACTAGAAGCGTCATTATCATACAAGATTTAAATAGAATTACGGCTAATTACCACTTTTTCTTGTATAGCTGACGTTTCGAGACAATTCAGATGCTCTTCATCATGAGCATCGCAGACGGCAGATCGGCGAATAACCACGATAGTTTTTAATTCTATAAAAACAAATAGTATCAAAACTGTAATGATCGAATAGATTTTCTTCTCAGATCTCAAATTAGCGCTCATATTCTTAAAGATGTTTAAGGGGGTTAGTCAGAAGCACGACCAAACATTACCTTTGGAACATGCACAAGTTGTGTAGTACCTACCTACGAGTAGTTAGCGTAAGAAAAAATATCCTGTGAGTGCTGGCTATGTTATTAATGTTAACTATAGTGCCTAAAACCATATGAAGCTGTGAGAAAATACTTATAAAAATAGCAAAATCGCATTTCTATTCCATTCATACTCGTAAATAGTAAAAAAAATATCATTTTGAAAACAGAGTAAACCATGATTTTCCGTTTACAAACACATGCTAGTATTTAATCGGTAAATTTTATGTACACAGCCTTTCTATATTCTTTAGTTCTTCGGCTCAGGGGATGCTTAAAGTAAGATACTAACGTCTTCAGAGCAAAGATGATGATGGAAGTCGTTCAGATTAATTGCCCTTAGCAAAGTGTCTGCTTAATCATATCGAATAAGATTTATCTAAACCTTTGAAGTTGGCTGAAAATAGATGGAGGAATAAAAAATACCCGTGAAATAAATAGTTTTCACTTAGATATAAGAAAAAATACTATAAATCAACTTGTTTAGTGTAGTATATAGTTTATCGAATTCTTATCATCGTAAATCTACTTCGCGACGTGTTGTGACGAATTTTGCCGTTTATATAGATAATGGTACGGAACCCTTCGTGCGCGAGTCCAACTCGCACTTGGCCGGTTAGAGAAGAAAATGATGATGTATATCTAAATATATAAAACTATTTCGTTACTGACTGACTGAATAAATGATCTATCAACGCACAGCATAAACCATTGGTCCTTAGAAAATTGAAGGAGAAATTTGAAGGATGTAAGTATTCTTAGTGCACCCACTCTTAGAGTGGGTGCACTAAAAATACGATTCTCGGGGAATTCAACCTCTATAGGGGTTGTGAAACTTCAATCACTAAAACATTACTAGCCCAGCCTGGTTACTGCCTTACTTATAATAACGTTAAGCTTTGATAGCGAATTATATTTAAATTTTAATCATATAGTTGATCAACCAACCAGATATAATCGATAACAAAACTTACCAGGTGTGTTTGACATCTGCCCTGTCAGATATCTTGCCAAATTCGGAGACCACTTGGAGGCCGTCCAACTTGGCACTTGGTGCTATGACCCTCTATAATAAGCGAATATACGGCGCGTGTTATAAGGAAATGTTGTGGCTAGAACTCTATATAATACTAGCCGACCCGTGACAGACGTTGACGATTATTGAAATTTCAATAATCGAATAGAAAAGACTGAATGTTTTTAGTCTGTGATGTCAGATTTGTGTTTTTTCCCTTTTGTGTTTTTTTTTATCGTTTTTGGGATGTTTTTCATATTTTAAAGTAGTCTATTTATTTATTCGGGCAGTATATCTACATCTACAGCAAATTTCAACTTAATCCGTTTTGTCGTTTAGACGTGATTGAGGAACAAACATACATACAAACTCACAAACTTTCGCATTTATAATATTATTAGGATTGTACATCTAAATCTTGTACTCAAAGACCTTGTAGAAGTGATTTCATGTCATGAATAGAGACACTGAGTCGTAACAAGTTATCATGTAGTAATAAAGCCGTTGCTCTGCTGCCTAAATTTCGGTAACATTATTTTGACAATATTTATCAATCTGCCGCGGCAAACAGAAACTGTGATTGGCTGCTGCTGTGATCATAGCACGAAGGTGCGGGCGCGCCCCCGCGCCGCTTGCTCGCCCTCGCCTCGACTCCGAGCCGCCTCCGCCTCGCTTGTGCCGTGACTCCACAATGTCAAACAAACGGCGATGCGCCGTATAGGTTCTGGACTATGTAGGTAGATTATGTGATTGATGAATGCTGTATATTTTTAATTTCTCGTTGGTTAATATTAATATTTAACCAAAATATGCACTAAGCTCTTCCAAAACTCGAAAACAGGAACCGTAAATAAATCCACATCAATCATGCCATCATCCTATCATCTCGTCGAGCGCATTACCGCATAATCCTACGCCACAGAGCAAATGATAGTATCTTCCTACGTCACTATCATACAGAACCGGTAAAGAATATTCACTGCAACCGCATGAAAGGAGCCACCGAATCCAATCACCCACACTGGACATTTCAAAGTATATGCCCTTTTTCACACCACAAACCAGGGAACTAATGACAGAAAGAACGAACGATTCTTTTGGCATCGTGAGGAAACCAACTGGTATTTTTATAAGTGGCTATGGGTCTGCTAGCTGCCACGTATGAAATGCTAGCTACTGCAAAATGTGGGCAGTGTGGTTTATGCAAATTGTATTTGGACACGCCTCTGATTTAACACTTTTGGTCATCTTCAAGAGAATTTATTTTTATTTATTTGTTTTGTATCTTTTAGAATTGGAGCGTCTGGAGAACTGAATGGATATCATAATTGGGGATTACAGACGTGATGAATATCTTCGTCCCAGCCACATTGGATCTTCGTGAGCATGATTGGATAAACCAGCATAGAGCTCATTTCGAATTGATGGACGATCGTAGTGCAAAAGCCACAGTACGCGTTCGAATGTTCAAATTTTCACACTATACCATTCAAGTGGTGATTAGTAGAGTGGTGAATGCTCTCTATTAATTTGTCAGTTCCAATTTGACGTGTCTCCCGATAATTATCGAATTGCGGTTTACCGAATGGTCTCTGTGAAGTGGAACGTTTGGTTACCACAAAGGACTGTTAGAATCAGTTTGCTATGAACAATAAGCAGCTATAGGGTTATTCTACACGAAAAGGAAGATATTTATCTAAGTACCAAACAATATTTATATTTATTGGTATTTTTTTTCGATATTACCCCTATTATGTTATCAGAATTGGTATTGTGAAATATCAACAAATAGTACAACAAAAGATATTCATAATATTGGTTAATTGTTGAACACAAACCTATTTCTATTTTTGTGTTTTTTCTTGTAAAAATAAAAATGTAAATATTAGTTTAAGACTGTAAATATTCCAATAGATTAAAAAAAAACTAAATCCTAGTAAATCACTCTTTAATTATGTAGGCATTTTTTTGTAGTCTCCATAACTTTATTTTTTAAGTTCAAAATTAAAACAAATTTAATTATTTGCACATATTATGTTTCTTCGAGACATCTTCAGTATTTTTTCTGAAACACCAACAATAAAACAAACACCTTTCTGGTCAAAATTGTAAATTATAGATACTTTGTTTGCCTATTTGATCCGAGAAACAACCCTCTCTCTTACATTTCAAAACAAAATATTCTCCTTTTTATTCAAAGAGTGGTCCCTAAAAAAATACATGTAACTATATAAATATTTACTCCTTAAGTAAAGTTCGCCATCTCATGTCATAAAGAACATTACGTAATTTGCATAAGAAGTTTGAATGGGCAGGGATGAAAGCTTTGGGTCGCGCTTCGCATGTGAATTAGGTACTTTTTATACAAGTAGCTATAAGGCCTACATGAATACGCCAAACAGCTAGCTCAATACTTCTTTCTGTCGCAATCATAGGTACTCTCACTACGTTATTTTGAATTACTCTTAGAATGGCCCTAAATATAAAATTCTCGTGTTTGTGACCAAACTCCTCCGAAACGACTTGAGCAATTTTTATGAATTGTTTGTGTACATTTGGTGGGTTGTAGGGTATTTTTTATACCCCTAAGTGACAAGAGTGGCGTAAAGTTCGGAGAAAACTGAAAGTGCTTTTTTGGAATTATTATTTTAGGAATTATTGAAATTTGACAGGACAACGTCTGTTGGGGACAGCTAGTAAAAACATATGTACTTTATTTCAATAATTTTAAAGTTGATTTTTAGTGCCATAATAAAATTATATCCGCTACGCTTGTCTCTGTCTGCGCTGACCCTTATAATCATTTACTTTGCTGAAAAAAAAACTATTGATAAACTTTATTGAGTTAGTTCTATATAGCTAGATTAACTGAAACATTGTCGGTGAATACATCGACAATACATTTTATGAGCAAATCTCGCGTTACTATAATGTGCCTACAACTCACGAAAGTTTTGAGAGGGTTTGAGGTTTTGAGATTATTCAATTGCTACCTCGGTGGCGTGCTAAATAAGTGCATTTTCAGGAATGACCTAGCTAAATTCTTCATGTTCAATAAGATGAAAGGTAAATAAGGCTCATATTTCGCTAATATTGACTGTTTTACTTAATTTTACTTAAAACCAAGAGGCTGTACCATTATCACTGTGTGCGTTCGAAATATTTCTGTGATTATTTTTAGCAGTGCTTTTTTGAAAAATATTATAATATACAAACCGGCGAACTTCGTATCGCTTTAGAATTAGAAATGTTGTGTTAAGTTCTCGTTCCCGTTCCCGTTATTAAAAGTATTCTATGTCCGTCTCCTGGTTCCACCTCCCTACCAATTTTCAGCCAAATCGGTTCAGCCGTTCTTGAGTTTTAAATAGTGTACTAACACGACTTTATTTTATATATATTATATAGATAAATGTATACCCTAAATATAGATGACAAAACTTTGCAAAATCAATCTAGCAAAATGTTCAAATGTTCAAAGAGAAAAGTCCATAGATTTAATGTTCAGAACCTTGCGATCCCCACAAAATAGAATAATGGTTAAACAATGAAGTTTGCGATACCAATTATGCAAAGTCCATGATTCATAACACGAATGAAATTGAATTCCCAGATTAGATAGGTAAGCGATAACAATTCAATTTAGATTTATTTCTTTGTTCCTCTCCTAGAATAATGTTGTAGTACGATTCAGCTTCTGTTTTAAATCACCCCTCAAATATTTAATTCAGATTGCAATCTTTACCCGCAGATATTTGAGAGAACTGATACAAATCTATTTCGTTATGAATTTATTGCTTTGTTGTATGGGCGAGTAATAACTGATTACATAGGGTAGTTTATTCAAAATTTGTTTTAACATTTGTGAATGTGTGGAATAATAGGATCACGACTGTAATCCCCAAATACGGTAGTATTCGACATCCTCTCAGATCTCCAGACGCTTCGATCCTTTGAAGATGTCTAGTGGGGGTAGTCAGAGGCACGTCCAAACATTATATTTGGCAAATGCCCACATTTTGCAGTAGTTCGCATTCCATACGTAACATGTTGCAAGCCCATCGCCGTTTATAAGAATACTAACTGGTTTCCTCACGATGTTATCCTTAACCGTTTTGAGCACGTGTTTTTGATGCGCATATAAATTTTTCGAACAGAAAAATCCATTGATGCACGCTGGGATTCGAACCCACGATTGAAAGTCGAGGTACCTGCCACTCGGCAAACTACTGCAAAATGGCATGTGCCAAATATAATGTTTAGATGTGCCTCTAAGCTCGTGATCTAAGCGGCTGGAGATCTGAAAGAATGTTTACCGTACTTGGGGATTACAGTCGTGACCCTATTTATTTTTTACATTTAATAACAAAAGCTGAGCAAATAAACACCTAGTTTCCTTAACAAATTCAAAGCGCCAACATAAATTAGTGCAAAATGCTTTCTTCTAAGCGATCTGATATCACCATTGTATTTAGGTCATACTACTACTTAGCATAACTTGGCTTGGATTAAGCTTGTAAAGTCAGGGTGATGGTATTTGGGACTGCAGCCGAATAATTATATGCAAATATTAATGAAGCTACTCGGGCGCCCTACGTTGTTGTTAAAAATACAAAATACAATAAAAATATGAAATAAGAAGATTTTTTCTGGGGGCACGGTACGTCGAGCAAACTACTTTAAGGGTCCTTCTGTCTTATGTGATTACATAAAGGTTAGCTAATTAAGTAATAACATAAGACAAGTAGAGACTGAATAAATTAAACTACTTGGTAGGTATTACATGAATCTCATAACTTTTTACGGTAGAAGAACTGAGTTGCGTTGCAAGACTTGGCTTTTTTACAAGTTATGTTTTTGATAGCATAAAATTGTTTGTGTGCTTTTTGTATTGTTTTGTCTATATGCAGGTAAGCTAATTATTATAGAGCATAGAGATGATTAATCTTACAATGTATAATGTTGTTCTGGCCCCACTTGTTATGGAAGAAATAATGATAGTGCAGTTTCTCAGTTTCAGGATTGGATTAGTAGTTTCTGAGATTACCCCTTTCAAAACAAACAAACTTATACTAGCTACATACAAATCATGCGTGACACATCAAAAACACCTATTTTAAATTAAATGGCTTAACTTACTTCCACGACTTTCCACAGAAATTATTGCTAGAATTCCTAACGTGTTTCATTACCTATGTATCGTGCAAAAATTTTCAATTTGCATAATATGGAAACAAGTTACAATTAAACGAATGCTACTACGTACTTTGTTGGACTCCATTATAAAGTCTCAAACGTTGAGGCTTGGGGATATTACATAAATTAGCAAGGCCTACACAGCTACACATTAAACTATTTATTATCGTATTTTAGTTAGATTATTATCTAGTATCTGTAATATCTGTAGAAATATAAAATAAAGTAGGATCATGACTGTACTCTTTAATTAAGGTAGACATTCTCACTGGTCTTCAGGCGCTCAAATCTTTGAAAAAATGAAAAATGAAAAAAATGAAAAAATATTTATTTCAACTATAAGAACAAGGAACTTATCTAAACATAAATAAATAGCTAAATTATCCTTTAAAGCGTCTTTATAGTAGGTACAGAACTTAAATAAAAGGTTGTCTTCGGTCCCCGCACTAGGCAAGCCTGTATCGCGGAAACCAGCCTACGATTAACGAGTTTACTTATTGACACAACAGTCTTTCTAAATCCTTACTAAAGTAGGTGTATTAAATAAATATTAAATAGTTAAACTAATTTTATATATATTACTTTATAGATGTCTAAAGCGGTAGTCAGAACCACCTCCAAACATTACATGTAAGAAAATATTGTCTTATAACCAACGTTGAGACAAAAAAATGGATACACCAATTAGATTTTTTATATAAAATAAGTTAATACGATATACATCAAGGAGCATGCTTTATTATGGACGGGGTGCTTAAGGTGCATTGCCCATACGAACTAGAGTCGCGGCACAGGCGTGGCGGAGGCGGCTCGGAGTCGAGGCGAGGGCGAGCAAGCGGCGCGGAGGCGCATCCGTGCTTAAACGCTCTCGACTCTAGCTTGTGTGGGCGATGCTCCTTAGGGAGAGCTAGTGTGAAGATAGTGTCATCCTACTGTTCCATTTTCAACCTTACTGGCCTGCTGTAACTCGGGCACTGCTTTACACGTTACAATACCCTCTGTTTCGCTTCTAGTTTATAAATTAGTCAGTGCTCTAGTTAACTTGTAAAGACTACGATTCAAAGGAAAATTATTCCGTGAATGAAACAGCTTGGCTACTTACTTGGAGCTTTGTTCGTTCATCTAGATTTCATGTATTTATTCTGTTGGCGACACAAAAGACTTCACACGTTTATTTTTGTTGGAAACAATAACAATTTTAAATGCAACCCAAATCTCCTTCGCTGATAATAATCGGTGCAGATAAATATTTGCCAGTTTTACTAATGGTTTGAATTGAGTATATTGTGTTGTGTTATTATTTCTGATGTTCTATCTAAACTGTAAGTGCTTGTATTCTAGACAAGACGTAAGTAATTTATGAGTAAAGTTAGTGTAGAGTCTAGGGTCTCGTTCTATGTGTCGTAGGTCTACTAGACCTATAACATAAATTACTGTTAATGAATAATTAGCATAAATTGGTTTAGACTGTTCTATTATAAAACAAAATCGTGTTAGTAATTTATAACTCAAAAACGGCTAGAGAGATGGTTTTTCATGATTTTTGACTTATAGGATTTGTTTTTGTCACGAATAACAGAATAACTAAAACATTTGAAAAATCATCATTAATACATCCGTGCAAAGCCTGGCGGACAGCTAGTTATAAATAAATTCCTGAATGACGTGAGGTTATTTCTATGCAACTTATTTTTTTGTCTTTTTAATACACCCATTTGAATGTGTGGAAATTTAAATTTAAATACGATATTTAAATTTTAATTACTGCATAAGCATATCATTATATTACATTGTAATTATATTTTAAGCACAATATAAGATTTATCTAATATATGCTTTCCTATTATACTCATCTACATAAATACCTAACTCTAAGTAAGTACCGAACACATCTACCCTACTAAGTTTAGTTCCATGTAGTACCAGACCACGTACAGACCACTCCAATTAGTAGCCAACTGTGTAGTGGCTACATGACACGTTGGGTAATCCCGGATTACAAGCGAAACTGTACTAAACATTCAAAATCGTGAACAATGTAGTGCATTCGTGTCTTTGATGCCTATGGCGGGATCAAGAGTCCTATTGGTACATATTCGAGTGTGCTTGGCTGAAGCCAGGCTTGGCTGGTAAGCCTTAGTTGCTGTGTTATGGTCACCGTAATTTTAAGGTATTTTTTGTTGTTGCTCACTTACCGCCGTCGCGAATTAACCGGACAATGGTTTCGATTCTGTTGTACGCATAAACATTCTTAAAAGCGATCGCTTTTTTTCCTTTTATGTTAAAGTCTAAATTCGCGTAACCTTAGAATGAAATTTTTAAAACGTTTTGTTTTAAGTAATTTAACGATTTTTTATTTAAATTTAGTCAGCATGTAAAAGATGATGACAAAAATGAAATGGTGACTTTTTAATTTTTTTTGGACATTCGAAAAATACAAACAAAAATATTCTAAATTTTAGATCTTTCATTTTGAGCTTACGCTAATTTAGACTTAAGAGTAAAAAGAATAAGAGCGATCGTTCTTTTACAAAGTTTTAGCTTAGACAACAACAACAGAATCGCCACCAATGACAGGCGCATAAAGCGCGAGTGCCAAGTAAAAGTTAGCATAGTTAAACGAGCATAAGGGCACCACTTAGGTACGGACTTAGATTGGCTTAGGCCACTGCCAGAGTAAGGGTCAACCTCGATCATAAATTGGTTACGGCCGCAATGTGACCAATACCACTTTGTAGGAAACGAAAGCTTTGAATGTTAGGTTAGGTCACGGATTAGGTTTAAGAGGTGTTTGCTAGATTGATATTACTATTATTATTGATTGATTATATACTCGTACATTTGTGATCAAACTGTTTAGCACTGCTATTGCGAGACAAAATAAAAATAATAACAACATTCACTCACAAAACTCCCACTGATGATGTGATGAACGTTCAATGATGTTTAAACAAATCAATCATTACGTCAAATGATGTTTAAACAAATTATCCCACTTTAAATCTCACTAGAGTGATACACGCAGGAAAAAGATGATGCAGAAGATGAACTTGATTTGCTATTCAAGAAAATTTCAAGCTCAATCAATTTCGACGTCAGTATGAGTGAAAAAGCAGAATTACTACCTGAGGTTATGATATCAAAGATACCAGTGATGACCTTGGTAAGGATGACATCCTTACCAAAGACATCACTGGTAAAGGTAGGTGACATTGTCTAGTTTTAAGTCACATAAGAGACGATCGAGAGACCATTCAGGACGCCTTCAGATACGATGCTCGAGGAAGCGCCACAGAAAAACACAACTACAACAAAATCTTCATACCTCATTATGATTTAAGCAACTGTTTTAGGTACCAGTACAAGTTGGCCACACAGAAACAGACGAATCTCAACAAATTGAACTGTACCCCAATGATCGAAAGCCAAGTATTAGCCGTTCATTGTCTGGCACCCATACGGCCAGCACCATTCATCAGGGCACGTCGTTTGTCGTCCGTCGGGTACATAACTAATTACTGCTGTAAATCGTCCGGCACGCGACACGGGCGCGTCGACGCGTCATGAAAGTGAACTTCGGTTTTTGGCCGTTGAGTTGAGTTTCCTTCCGTTTCTTTTTTAAAACGGTTTTGGAGCCATGTGTGCTGCTGGTGAGTCATTCTTTCTACATATTAGACTACAATTCATAACTTTGTTCGGTGTAGAAAAGATTCTGATATGCGAGTAAAAATGACGTCCAGTGTGCCATTTACCTATACCTAAGTAAAAATGAAAATGAAAAAAAATCTAAAATGATCTTCTTCTGTCTAAAATGAATCTTGCATTAGAAAAATTGATTGTTTTTAATTATAACTGTATTCATTACGGTAAGAGGTATTATAACATTCGATACAATGTTCTTTGGTCTCAAATAAGCCTCTCTTTAGTACGCCACACCAAATTTTGTAAGAACGTTCACAGCAAAGAAAAGACAGAAGTTGTATTGGTATTTTTGGAACTTTGTGTTATGTATTCATATGTGAAAGTACTTCAAAATAACTTTTAAAATTATTATGTACATCTTAGTCCAGGCGACTGTACCATCCGATGCTGTTAAACTCATCAAAATTAATATGTCTGATTGCTTTGTTATTAGAATTTACTGTTACCGCCTGAACCGCAAGATGTGGCGACAAATAAATTAATTACTCCTTTTAATTCATGAGCGCACACCAGTTTCTGTTCTTTGTAATATTATAGCCCTTATGACGTGAAATTTTAAAACGTGTTTATATATAAGATCAATAAATTCCATCAAAACATTTACCTTCACAGCGAAACAAGACAACATTGTGTCCTAGTCACCCACACAGTTTTTAGGCTCCTCATTCACTAGCGTTATTGTTGTCTCGAAGTTCTTTTTAGGGTTTTGCATCCAAAGGGTAAAAACGGGACCCTATTACTGAGACTTCGCTGTCCGTCTGTCTGTCTGTCCGTCTGTCCGTCTGTCTGTCACAGGGCTGTATCTCATGAATCGTGATAGCTAGACAGTTTAAATTTTCACAGATTATGTATTTCTGTTGCTGCTCTAGCAAAAAATACTAAAAGCAGAATAAAATAAATATTTAAGGGGGGCTTCCATACAACAAACATGATTTTTTTGCCGTTTTTATAGATAATGGTACGGAACCCTTCGTGCGCGAGTCCGACTCGCACTTGGCCGGTTTTTTTAATTTGAGGTGTATTCATACGGAACATCTGTTATACCTACTGCTGCAAAATTAGAGGTATGCATAGCGGGTGCAATTTTAAATTTCTAACTTATCTTTTGAATGAAAGTTGAAATTGGCTCGCTTTTCGCTGTGGCGTTTATGATAGTCGGAATATGTGAAAATTTAACTTTATTATGGCATCAAAAAATCTGAGTTTGGAACAAAGTAAACTAATCATAGTAACCACACATTTCCGTCTCGCACTGAGTGCGAGTGCGAGACGGAAATGCGAGCAGGATTGCACGCGCCATCACCGTCCACTCACCCTGAAGAAGATTCTCTATATGAATCGAAACATTGTCGGTGTCCTCATTGACAATTTATCATTTACGTGAGTAATTCCCGTTATTTTAATAATGTGTAGTACAACTCACGAAAGATTTGAAACTGAAATATTCATAGTACTCAGGTCATAATAAAATTGATTTAAATATGAACAGTTGAATCAAAAGCGCGCAGTTTTACACCTACCTACCCTACGATATGATCGATTTTAACAAATAAACATTTAAATATTAGTGTCACAGTTTTCACTTTTATACCACTTTTTCTCAGTTTTATGATTCAGTTTAATTGCTAGTTGCACCATACTCACAAGGACTTGCACCGTCTATGTCGAGCCTTAAAAACTGAGTTCGTTGTTCACATTGCCTTGACGTGTATTGTTTCGGGAAGGCACTGGAATAGTGATAAATGACGGTTATTCGACGGAGATTGACAAGGTTCTGCGGTTTCGAGGGTGGATGTCTTCTAATCTTCTGTTTGATAATAGATGGTTTTCGCTATCGAGCTCTGATTCATGACTTTTTGTATCCTTGAGAGGTCTTCAACCTTACACTTAAGGCGCTCCCAGTCGACGATTGTTTTTGTTCGAAACGAAAAAAGAAATACTTCTGAACAAGCCACATCTCCTATTTTATAATGTATAGTATATGTGAATAAAGATGTACCCATCTTTAATCACTTCGATAAATAATCCTACCGACCGCTGCAATGACGACAAACACACGTCGGCGCGTGGTCCGCCTTAGCTTTTCGAATAAATTAATGATATAAATTATGTATAATTACTTATCAAAAATCTATTCTAGTAGAAATCTAGATCTACATATTACCTATCTTTAACAATAAATCACAAGTTGATTTTAATAGTAGGTATATAAAATATTTCGATCATAAATTCTAAAACGTATAATTTTGAAATAATATCTTTATCGTGAAAAGTTTCTGCTATTATGTTTTCAGCTTAATAGAAATCTAGGTAGGAACCTGAAGTAATATACTTATAAAAATAGGAGATGTGGCTTGTTCAGAAGTATTTATTTTTTCGTTTCGAAAAAGAGCAATCGTCGACCGGGAGCCCCTTAAAGTCCCATTACAACTTTCTTAGCGCGTGTAAGCTAATTAGTATTTTTGTTAGCGGCGACGGGCTTGCAACCTGTCACGAAGGTATGGTGGAACACGGAATGCTTATGCAAAATGTGGGCATGCGCCAAATTTGATGTTTGGACGTGCCTCTGGCTAACCCCTTTAGAAATCAAGAATCTGAGCGCCTAGAGATGTAAGTGAATGACCACCATACTTGGGGATTACAGGTAGAGATCCTGGGGTACCTATTTTGTGACCTCTATGAGCTTATGTTGCTATACAAGTTCCGAGAATCTTGCAAGGTAATTTAGGGAGGATATCTTGACTAACTTGTCTGTCTTGTCTCTATAAGCTTGAGAATTACAGTTAAGTATAATATTTGACAAATATTTAAATTAAATTTTGGGAACGTTCAGTTCCCATTAAACACCAACATAATAATAATAGCACAGTAAGATAAAAGCTTCCTCATAAATTGCAATCAGACTTATCGAAAAAGTGAAATTAAAAGAACCCTGCTCCGACCCCTAATTCAATTCCAAACGGTTCGGCTGAATACCAAACTTATCGCATTTAAATCTTTTTACTTTAGTTTAAAATACAGATGTTTCTCGAAGCTGGTACGTCAGCCTAAGCTTGCGAGACGGAATCAGTGTGCAATTCAAATATTTTGTAGGCGTTACCAGGATGAGCACTGGACGGGCAACCGTACAGCTTTAATGTAACCGTAGTATTTTAATTAACAGGAAACGAATATTAATTTGACCTTTGTAGCCCAAACGATTTGCGAATCTCTGATGATCAAAGAGAGGGTCAAAAAGGAAATGTTGATTACACATCTTCTCATGGGCCATTTGATTTACAGTGCTGGCGAACCCACGTGCATATCAAGCCAAACTTATCCGAAGCTCAAGTTTTGCGATTCTGAACCTTAGGCACCTGAGATAAGAGCGAAACAAATTATGAGGTTAGCTCATGGTGTTGGTGTTAATTGAGTGATATTTCATTTGGTGACACTTGGCGCCGTCTGCTAAACGCCTTGACGAAATAATCACTGTTATGGATATGTAGGAACTTCAGTTTAAAATTGTTACAAAATTCAAAAAAATACTATTTGATAATAGTATTTTTTTTTTAATATTATTAAAAAAAAATACTATTTGATACTATTTGATAAAATACTATTTGATAATAGTATTTTTTTTTTTAATAATAATGAATTTTGTAACAATTTTAAACTGAAGTTCCTACATATCCATAACAGTGATTATTTCGTCAAGGCGTTTAGCAGACGATTCTAGATGATTCTAGGAAATTTTATAACACACACACAAGTAGCAAGCTTATATCGTAAAAATCATCTAGAGAAATTTAGAGAAAATCATTTAAGGTGTCACCAGACATAGCGCGACAGCCGCGAGCTACCAGCCGCACGCAAACGGTTATTGTTCGTCCGCCAGCGATTGTCTGTAGACGGTATTTTATTAAGAATAGAAACAGTACTGTCGCGCAAACAGTCTAAACTAGTCACTCGGCAAACTTGTGTCCTGCGAATGCCGCGCAATGTCTGGTCATACCTCAGTTTCATAGTATTATAGAATCTATGTAGCCAGGTATCGGTAAGTTACCTTAACAGCATTGAAAGTGTAGATAGGTGTAACATACATTTTAGAGAATACCAATTTCATAGTTACTATTATAGAATCTATGTGCCTAAACTGCAATGAAAGCCATAATAATGACATTGAAAGCCATTACATGATAAACAGTTTTTACAAAAAAGGGGGCTTTTTTGTTATGCATTAGGTACCTATATGTATCATTAGTACATACTACAAACAAACAAAAAATATAAAGATCATGACATAGTGTCGATTCTATTATTACATAAGCCCAGCCTTAAATTATAGCCGTCCTTGTTTTTTTTGATCTTGTTGTAAGAGACGGCTACATTTTTGGTGCAGCCAATTTAGGTTACCATAGAACAATGCAATAAATTGGTAAATTCAGAAATAAATTTGCATGAAATGGATATGTGCAATGCAACAAACTTAATTTGTATCATAACTAGCTAGAAATAAGTTAAATTAGGTATGATTTGCCAACCAAACATTAACTACTTATAAGCTCGATTGAAAATTCGAATAGTGTACAATTTGTCGAATTGAATTCTGATTCAATTTTCGAAACATAACATAGCATTGATTTCAATGAGAATGCCTACAATGACGCATAGATTATGACTGAGGTAATAAACATTTGATTTTATTACTAATATAGAGCAATTTTTATTTCGAAGGCTTATATATTTTAATATCACTACATAGTATAAAGCAAAGTCGCTTTCCGCTTCCCGCGTATGTATGTTTGCTTATATCTTTAAAACTACACAACGGATTTTGATGCGATTTTTTTAATAGATAGAGTGATTCAGGAGGAAGGTTTATATGTATAATAACATGCTACCCGTGCGAAGCCGGGGCGGGTCGCTAGTTATGCATATTTTCTAAACCACATTAAGTTTTTATTATTTTTATTTTTACCTATATTGGTGGTAAACACATAAATAGATGTAAAAACACCGAACAGTCAAACTGAGCTACTCTTAAATAGTCCTGACCCTATACTAAGATTCCCTATGTCGTGTGTCTCTCTGCGGGGATTAAACTTGCACCTCTTGCCTTTACCTTACCTAAGACTCTCGCCCACTACGTCACCGGGTCTTTTTAGATAGACAAATCCATTGGAGCACGGATGGGCTTGACCCAAAGCCTAGACATCAAATTACTGTAGTAAAATTCCGCCTATCGATTACGTTCCGGCCGGCACCGTATTCCCTGGCGCACAGTGGAGGACCGAACGGCAGCGTTTTTTATAATTTAGGGGATGTTTTTCGTATATAAAAGTAGTCTATGTTTTATTAGGGCGTTATATCTACATCTAATTTTATTTTAATCCATTTTGTCATTTAGGCCTGAGTGAGGCAACATACAAAAACACTCACAAACTTTCGCATGTTTATTATTACTAGCCGACTCGTGACAGACGTTGTCATGTCAAATTTCAATAATCGAATAGAAAAGACTGAATGTTTTTAGTCTGATAAGTCAGATTTGTTGCACACCAGCGCCATCTATACCAAAATCATCCCTTATTCGTTTTTTTATAATTGGTTTTTTGTATTTTAAAGTAACCTATGTTTTATTAGGGCATTATATCTACATCTAATTTTATCTTAATCCATTTTGTCATTTAGGCCTGATTGAAGCAACATACAAACACACTCACAAACTTTCACATTTATAATATTATTAGGATTAGGAATACGATTCGATAACTATTAAATTCAATTGATAAATTTTCAATCCTTTCTGCTTCCGTCCGCCACTGTGCGCCAACCATATTTCGTATGCACATTTAATGCAATCATCTAAGCCAGTGGCCTGGAACCGTAAATATTTATGCAAAGTTAGTCCTGCGGCTGAATCGCAAAGTCCACGTTCCATTCAAATAGCCAAGTAATTATGCTGCATACATTTTTGTGTGAACTTTTGAATTTCATGCGCAATTATTATTCGCTTCGATGCATCTCAAAAATTTATTCTGAAATCGTAACGAGCTTTATTTTTAGGAAATTTTGTGTAGCTTCAAAAAGAAAGATGCTAAATGAAGAATGATAATAATGGCGTTGTCACCAATAACTAACTATAATTGAGTAAGATAGGTCCAAATCTGTCTTATAACAGTGAACACTAAATTTAAAAAATTAAGGACTAAATTAATAAAAAAAGTTTAAAGAAATAAACATAATGACTGTACCTAGCCAGTACATTTATGAAAATCTAATGTATGTTCGTAAAAATATAAGTTTGTTTAAGAAAAATAGCGATAATCATGATGCAAATATTAGAAATAAGGATAAACTCGCAGTTCCCACGACTAGGCTCACTAAAACTAAGAAATCATTTCAAGGGCAATGTGTACGCTTCTATAACAAAATCCCAAATGACATGCAAAAGCTATCTATTAGCAAATTTAAAAACTTAATTAAACGTAAACTATGCAAAAAGGCTTACTATAAAATATCTGATTATTTAGATGAAAAAAAGCCTGGGACTGCTCCAACTCGCTGTATCAATAATAATTAAGATTAATTTTGTATTAAAAATAAGTACAGACTTTAAAAAAAAAAAAACAATGTACAAAATTAAACTAAATTAAACTTAACTAAATTTGACGATTCTAAATGATCCAAGTGATTTCAATGAATAAACGCTATTTTGATTTTGAAAAGCCGACATAAATTTTAGGTTGTCCTTTCAAAATCCTATTACGAAAACAGGAAATTTCATAAAATCTAGCCAAATTCGAAGATTTTATGGTGAATAATGTGTGGGAGCCCCACCTAAATATTTTTTTTTCTGTGTTTAGTATTTGTTGTTATAGCGGCAACAGAAATACATCATCTATGAAAATTTCAAGTGTCTAGCTATCACGGTCCATGAGATACAGCTCTGTGACAGACAGACGGACAGCCAGACGGACAGATAGACGGACAGACAGACGCACAGACAGACGGACAGACAGACAGACGGACAGCGAAGTCTTAGTAATAGGGTCCCGTTTTTACCCTTTGAAAAACCAAGCTTTCTTGTTGCTGTTCATCGTAGCTCAAATCTCACATTATTCGTTTGCTGAACATCTTTGTAGACTTAGACTCATCAGCACAAGCACTTTAGCATATAATTTACGAATATGAGTATCAACAGTGAAGCAAAATGGTTATATTAGGGAAAAGACACGCACTGCATTACAAAACAAAATGTAGGGCAAGTAATATCTTGTTTGTGAAATTGGGTCTTTCATCTTGTAAAGAAGAAATGGGTGTGAATTATTTTGCGAATTACTTACTCCTTATTTGGATCCGGACAATTCCATATTATATTCCATTGATGTTTAAATAAAAAAAAAACATTGCGGCTTTGGTTTAAACTTAATCATGTGAAGGTTTATAAATAACTAGCGACCCGCCCCGGCTTCGCACGGGTAGCATGTTATTATACATATAAACCTTCCTCCTGAATCACTCTATCTATTAAAAAAAATCGCATCAAAATCCGTTGTGTAGTTCCGCATACAGACGCGGGAAGCGGAAAGCGACTGCTTTATACTATGTAGTGATAAAAAATAAATAGGATCACTACTGCAATCCCCAAGTACGGTAGACATCCTCTCAGATTTCTAGGCGCTTAGATCCTTGAGAATTCCTAGAGGGGATTAGTCAGAGGCACGTCCAAACATTATATTTGGCACAATACCCACATTTTGCAGTAGTTAAATAATAATTATATTATGTTGAAAATAAATTACAGTTTAATCAGATTTTTCTTAAAACAATCACGCTAGTGAAGTTGAAATGTTGTATCAATAGAATCAATTTGAAAGCAGAACAAGTTAACGTGGGGTTAAGTCAACAATTGCACAAACAATGTAATGTTAAAGCTTGAAACGGAGTAAAGACATAAGCTTTAAGGCGCTCCCAGTCGACGATTGTTTTTGTTCGAAACGAAAAAAGAAATACTTCTGAACAAGCCACATCTCCTATTTTATAATGTATAGTATATGTGATTAAAGATGTACCCATCTTTAATCACTTCGATAAATAATCCTACCGACCGCTGCAATGACGACAAACACACGTCGGTGCGTGGTCCGCCTTAGCTTTTCGAATAAATTAATGATATAAATTATGTATAATTACTTATCAAAAATCTATTCTAATAGAAATCTAGATCTACATATTACCTATCTTTAACAATCAATCACAAGTTGATTTTAATAGTAGGTATATACAATATTTCGATCATAAATTCTAAAACGTATCATTTTGAAATAATATCTTTATCGTGAAAAGTTTCTGCTATTATGTTTTCAGCTTAATAGAAATCTAGGTAGGACCTGAAGTAATATACTTATAAAAATAGGAGATGTGGCTTGTTCAGAAGTATTTCTTTTTTCGTTTCGAAAACGAGCAATCGTCGACTGGGAGCCCCTTAGGGTATGTTCACGATAGAGACAGGTATCTTACTGCAGGTTCTAGACAAAAAGTCGATCTGTAAACACTTTTTAAATTTTCCTCTACTTTTTAAATTAAATTTGATACATTGATCTAAATGTTCGTGCAATTTCCTGATAACCCTGCATTTGTTTTCCGTACAAAATACCTACTAGTAATCCTTACATTGTTAAAAATGCGAAAGTTTGTGAAAATATTTATGTACATGTTAGTTTGTTCTCGATCAGGCCTAAACGACCAAACTGGTTGAGATGAAATTTGCTGTAGTAAAGGGTACATAAAATCCGAAAATCAATCCCTAAATGATAAAAAAGGCAAAAAATGATAATTTTGGTATAGATAGTAGTAGTACTCCTAATATTTTTTATCAAAAAATCTGACATTAATTTTGACTACTGAATGATTCTACCGAAATTCCAAAGTTTCCTGAAAGTGATTTTTTCTATGCAATTATTGATGTTTGGACAGGACAAAGTCTGTCACGGGTCGGCTAGTATTAATAATTTTCTAGGTTTCCATTATAGGTTCTTTGTGATGAGTGTTTTGAGGTTTGAGCTAATTTGAAATACAAATTGCACGGCGCCAGAGTTTCGGACGTTCGTCTCATTTGTGGATCAATTTAAACTTGCGAACCACAGTTGGAATTGAGGTGCGCTGAGGTGTCCAGATAATTTCAGCTTCGCACTAAACTTTAGCATTCGCAAAGCAGTGGATGCATTGCAAAATAGTGAATGTAGTAACATAAAATACGGTGAAGGAAAACATCGTGAGAACCAGTTAGTATTATTATAAGCGTCGATGGGCTTGCAATCTGTCACGTATGGAATGCTAAACTACTGCAAAATGGGGGTATGCGCCAAATATAGTGTTTGGACGTGCCTCTGACTACCATCCCCCCCACCCCCCCTCTAGACTCTTCAAAGGATTCTGAAGATCTGAAGACAATGTCTACCGTACTTGGGGATTACAGGCGTGATCCTATTTCCAAATGTTAGTTAAAATAAATGGTCTTGTTTGGAATAGGTTTGCGTCTACTTAATTCCAAGAAAGGATAAAATAAAAAAAATATTTGGAAATATTTTGATATTATACATTCCTCTCAAGTTTCCGATTCAATAATCGGAGACTTTATGATTGTACCTACCATCATCTTTATCTTCCCGCCCTTATCCCACTTAAGTGGGGTCGGCACAACATGTGTACTTCTTCCATTTCCCTTTATCAGCCGTCATCTCATCACTCACTCCTTTCTTACCCATGATTTTACATACCAACACTTGTTATTATTAATCGACTTTAAAAAGGAGGAGATTATCCTGTATGTTGTTTTTAGGGTTCCGTACCCAAAGAGTAAAAATGGGACCCTATTACTAAGACTTCGCTGTCCGTCTGTCCATCTGTCCGTTTGTCTGTCACAGGGCTGTATCTCATGAACCGTGATAGCTAGACAGTTGAAATTTTCACAGATGATGTATTTCTGTTGTCGCTATAACAACAAATACTAAAACAAAATAAAATAAATATTTGAGTGGGACTCCCGTACAACAAACGTGGTTTTTTTGCCGTTTTGATAATAGTACGGAACCCTTTGTGCGCGAGTCCGACTCGCACTTGGCCGGTTTTTTTATTTTGTTTTATTATATCTGCTTCAAACATAGTCAAAAATCACACATCTAAACAGACTACCGTGCGACCGCTTTTACAACCTCTCTTCTAAGTAATAACACGTAACAAATAGTAAATACTCTGAAAGGAGCAACTTAGAACCTTTGACGACAAACTGAACTCGAGGCTACAATCGATAGACAATGGATTGTTTGGCTTTTGTTCGCAAATCGTAAAGCCTTAAAGTTCTTTGAGGACGTCTACATCCTACTCACTGAAATGGTTTCTTACAAGACATGCAGTTTTGTTTTAGTAGGGTAAGAGCGCTGTTTGTGGGCATTTTAACAACATTTTAACTTTCAAATAAAAAGTTTATATTGAAAAAATAATAAAAATGACGATTTTTAAACAACATAGAAGAGAGTTTATCTATCGCTTAGGTTAAGCAAAGGTTTTGTGAGGCGATATGTTAGGTTTAAAGAATTTTATTTCTCATAAAAACACAGTTCACATAAAATGTGATACAAAAATAACAACATTTTAAATGATTACTCCTAGGGGCCTAGTACAGCAGGTATATTTTTAAGATCGATAAGTTCAACGCAAACAATTAACACTAATACAACAATGAAATATGTACAAAATAAAATAAAATAAAGTATTTAAATAAACAAAACGGAAAATCATTGGTTGTGGTCATTAAAATCTAGAGGTATAACGCATCACAACTGTCACTTATCAAAACTGATCCTACTACAAATTTGAAACAAGTTTGTTTGCTATGCTTAGTTATTGACTGCCAAAATTGTAAATGCCTAAAGCCGGGGTAGGCACCATAACCGGGTTTATGACCCTACTTGCAGTTTTGTTTTGGTACATGACGACTGACATTGTTGATCGTATTATTGGCCATTTTTTTTCAGTTACGCTGCTTTTGTTGGATGAGATCCTTTGTGCAGCAGTTACTCTGTTAAATAAGTATTGGATGAATTAAATTGTTTTCTTGTAGCTAAATACGTAGCTTTTTTCTTTTTTAATTTGATAGGATGGGTAGGCCAAGTAGGAGGTACTTTATGTTGATGCCGATCGTGCATCAATAGATTAATCTATTCAAAAAAGTTTATAATTTTATCGATGTGTTCTAAACGGTAAAGAAAAATCATGGGGAAAACAGCGTTTAGTAATATTGTAAACGGCGATCGGTTTGCAGTCTGGCACTTATAGAATGTGCTAAATGTAGGTAATATTTGGACGTGCCTTTGACTACCTTCATTAGACATCTTCAAGGATCTGAGAGTATGTCCATTAAACTTGGAGATTACAGTTGTCATCCTATTTAATTTCATTTATTATCTTATTTTAATTATTATTTCATGTTGTTTAATTCGATTTAAAAATAAAGTGAAATAAAAATAACATTTTGATTTCACCTGTATTTTTGTCAATTAGTAAATGCATATCCCGAATCAATAAAACATCTACCTGAACGGATTCAGCGAAGTGCTCGTGATATTCCAAAATAAAAGATGAATATTTTACCAACATAATCCCCAAAGACTTCGCATAGGATGATGTCAGACCAATACCAATCATAGCTCAGTCAAGCGCGAGGCCAAACAATAACGCGACTACACATCACTCTCCCCTTTGCCTGTATATCTCTAGAGGACTAAAATTGCCTCATTTGCGACACCGATACAATCCGTTTGAATTCGTCACGGCAACCCTCTAGATAAAGCGCTAGGGATTAAAAGAAAATTAAACGTTCTGGGAGTGATGTCAATGCCGTTGCAACAAAATCTTCCTCTCTTTCCCCTGCTAACGTAACCACTCTATTTTCTTACGGATAGAGTTCAAATTCGATATTCCCGCGTGTATTGACGGTTGTTATCTATCACCACAGACTATGAAACTGATTTCAGCCCCTCAAAAATTATTCCACGTTTGAGGCGTTCCTTTGGTAACGGCTTTGTCCTGCTTAATTAAACTGCATTATACTGAAGCAGTGCAATTTGGGCGAGTATCGGGGTGTCTATCTACTTTATTATTCCCATTCATATTTTCCTGTCGTCTTATAACGACTTTTTAAAAGTTATGTCGGGTGTATTGATTTTGTTGTACTTAATGCTCACCAAGTATTATTTTATTGCCCAATAAACATTACTTAAGCTAGTGCCAGGTTAAAATGTAAAAACCTACCCCAGTAATTTACGAATAGAGACATGTAGCCACTTTAATCGTAGGTAAAAAAATATCTAGGGTGAGAACGCTGGTTAAGGGCGTATTAACAACATTTTAATTTTCAAATAAACAGTTTATATTTTAAAAAATGATTAAAACAACGATTTTTAAACAACATAGCATAGAGTATTTATATATCTCTTAGGTTAAGCAAAGGTTTTGTAAGAGGCGATATTTATAAATTAAATAAAAATAAATAGGATCACGACTGTAATCCCCAAGTACGGTAGACATCCTCTCAGATCTCCAGACGCTTAGATCCTTTGAAGCTGTCTAGTGGGGTGTAGAAATTGAATGATGTAGATATAGATGTATAATTAAATATTTATATTTAAATAGACAAAACGGGAAATATTTAGTTGTGGTCAATCAAGTCTAGAGGTAAGTATAACGGATCACAACTGTCACTAATAAAAACGTACTATAGACAAATAATTGCAATAACTTTAGATTTTAAACAAGTTTGTTTGCTATGCTTAGTTATTGACTGCAAAAATTAGTTAGTTATTGCTATTCTTAGTTATTGACCAAAACCGGGGTAGGCACCACAACCGGGTTTTTGACCCTAGTACAAGTAATTACAATGAGTTTAGTCTTATTAGTATCATACTTACATTATTAGTACACCTAGTTAGCTCAACTATTGATCAAAATCTTATTAAATGATTTTTTTAACACTGAAACAGCTACAAATATTTATGAAGACATTTTTTTTGAAAACTTGACAATAAAGTACTCGTAGATATGACTTTTCCAAAAACCTTACAATTATAAATACTGTAACGCAATGACCACAAAATAATGCGCGTAGGTACCTTGCGTGCGAAGCTGCGGGTAGGAACTAGTTAATAATCTATATATATAAAAGAAAATCGTGTTTGTTACACTATTTATAACTCAAGAACGGCTGAACCGATTTGGCTGAAAATTGGTGGGGAGGTAGATTAGAACCAGGAGACGGACATAGGATACTTTTTATAACGGGAACGGTAACGGGAACGAGAAAGGGAACAGGAACTTAACACACCATATTTTGTTAATTTTAAAGCGATACGAAGTTCGCCGGGTTAGCTTGTACTTGATAAGTTAAACCCTTGAACCACAGCACGTGACTCTAGGGTCCCATTCAAGTATTAAACCAAACATAACGATAGCTTGACAAACATTTGACTAAAGAAACAGTGAGTTTACTTTGTCATCAATTAGGATGTCGACATCGGTGAAGTGGGCGAGTGCCCGACTGAGACGCGAAAGGTGCGGGTTCGATTCCCGTGATGGACAATATATTTGCATGATCTGCAAATACTCTTCTACGTCCGGGTATTGTTGTACCATGATGGGTCTATATTATAGGGAATTAGTGTGGGGGGCAGGGTTATGTTACTTATCCAAAATAATTACTTAGGGATGGTACCTGTGTTAGGTAGGGGTAGATAGAAATACTCCTGATACAACCCCTCTGTCAGTGTTTATGTGCGTCAAAACAATGTATTTCATTTCAAATCGAGAGATGATAAAGTATGAAAACTTACTATAATAAACCTCAACTTGTACAAAATGCTATAACTGCTTGATTACGTGTCCCCGTGACTACCGATGTGCCTCTGACTACCCCCGCACCTAGAGACCTGAGAGTACCTAGGTATACTGTGCTTGGAGATTAAAGGCCATGATTCTGTTTATTTTTAGATAATAAGGAGATTATTCCTGGCAAAATGATAGGGTGTTATGAAAAAAGTGACAAAGCTCTTTTCACTATCTAATAGAAAATGTCCAAACCTTCAAAATGATTGACATTTCCCTCTTATGTACGCCTCAGCTCAAACTATATCCGTGAAAGGCTTCATGAATAAGCGTTTCTCTGATATTGATGTAACCTTTGCTTAACTATGATTGATAGTGGTCCATTGAATTGGGAGTTATCGGAGATCGCTATCTAGCGTGAGCGATTTGTTGGGATATTAGAAATAGTCCATCGTCCCGGGCCCGTTGTGCTCGGAAAATGAAACGCCGTGTCAGAATATGTGGTTCATTCTTCACGGTTTTCTCACAAGGATTAGATACTTTCATTTATTTATAGACGACTCTATAAAGTTGAGGTTTTATTGGCTTTGATTTAGAACATTCTGATTTTTATGAAGCTTATAAAGAGTTCTGATTGGTTGGTGTTTATGATCATGTATGGTTCATTAAGTTCAATAAATAAATCTATGAAATGAAATAGGATCACGACTGTAATCCACAAGTACGGTAGACATCAGATCTCCAGGCACTCAGATTCAGAAGATGTCTAAATTTTTCGAACAAAAAATCTATTGATGCACCGGCCGTGATTTGAACCCACGTCCTTTGGATTGAAAGTCGAGGTACCTCCCACTCGAACACGGAAGAAAAATACATAACAACTAGCTGTCTACTAGCTGTCCCCGGCTTCGCACCTACTAATGAAAATTATAGTAAAATTATTGATGCCTTATAATAATGTAACCAATCAGGTATAGGTTCCATTATTGAACTTTTACAAACATTAAGTAGTGTAGATATTCGTGTTTAATGTAATAAAAGTGTAGATGTAGATTACGGCGATAGGCTAACAACTTTTCATGTATGGAATTACATTACATACAAATATTTGGCATACCTACGACCTTTGACAGTAGTTAGCAACTCAAAGAAGCCACTACTGATGATTGACACAACTGTCAAGTTGACACAGTAACCAGTACGGCTCATTAGCTCTTCGACATCGCAAACATTGGTTTTGCACTTCAAATCTGAACTGGCACCTTCAAGCACTTTGTTGAATTTGAAATCAGATCGTGTTTTTGATAAATGAATTACCCTCGTATTCAAGAAAGACACTATGAGAACACGCACCCACAGTGGACGAAATCATTTTTCATAAAAATCACTTTATGTGTTGTGCGACACTGCATAGTGTGACTAGAAGCACATTGTCGTGTGCCTCTAGCCAAAGTTGAGCTCTAGACACGGTAGCGTGCGCCATAGTGCCGCTCAACACAAAGTGATATTTATGAAAAAATTATTCGTTCACTGTGGGTGCGTGTTCTCATAGTGTCGTTCTTGAATACGAGGGTGAGTGTTGTAGGTACAAAAAATTGTTGTTCTGGTTGGAAGCTTCGCGAAGCCTCGTTTCTGATTCTTCGAGGAAAAATAAAAAACAATTTTTCGCTTTTCTCTGCCTTTTTTCTCAAACTGACAGTTTTTATTGTAACACAAAATTTAAAAACTAAATAATCAAAAAAGGTTTTTGTCGTGCACAATATTGTGTTGTACTTACGCGATACAAATCGCGAAATTGATTTAAATATTGTTGTGTTCATCTATCGGCCTCAAATATTTCACATTGATATAGTCAGTGGCACGTCCAAAGACAACATTCGACACAATACATGATTACATTTTTCTTTCGTAGTTTTACCGTTTTGACTCGTGGTAATTTGTATATAATTATTTTTGTAGAAAAAAAACCTGGAATTGATCTTACGACTTTTAAATTGAAAGTCGTGGTACCTCCCACTCGGCCAACACGGCCATGTAATGAACTACATAAATACCAAGAGTAGCATATATCCCACCATACAAGTCTATCACTACATAGTATAAAGCAAAGTCGCTTTCCGCTTCCCGCGTATGTATGTATGTTTGCTTATATCTTTAAAACTACACAACGGATTTTGATGCGGTTTTTTTAATAGATAGAGTGATTTAGGAGGAAGGTTTATATGTATAATACATGCATAATATAGTAGAGAAACACTGATAATTTTAGAGGTTTCTAATGTGATGTCGTAAATAAACACATTTATTTGCGCTTACATTGCAAATGCTGGCTGAACCCCACGAGATATATCAAAATAATGTACTACAGTATTGTACACCTTAAAAACGTCTACAAAAAAGTCCACGATGGTATTAGAAATGTCTTACGCACAGCGAAGCGGGCACGGGTCAGCTAGTTCTAGTATATTTCTTCATGGATCTGCTAATTTTGTGTTGTGAAATTAGCTGTTAGAGCTGTTTCGCGAAACATAAGTCAAACTACAGCTTCAGTAGACAAACTACATATTTCAAGCAAAAATTAACTTCTAAGAAACTTGGTAAACTTGGTCGCATTCTCATTCTCATGTAACTTTAGCAAAACTAGCCATAGATTAACCTGATTAATATGAACATCTCAACGGTATTTAGCATTTCTCAGTATCACTTTACAGTCGCCACTTACTTAATAAATTACTCGCGAATAACATTAAGATAAGCATTTCAGAAAAAAAACAAGACGTTATGAATCATTTTGGGCTCATAAAGACCTTCTGTGGGTTGAATTTAATGACTGTTGAAATTAAAGAGCTAGCTCACTTCTTTCAATTACGAGCGACGATTACGAGCAACATTTGAAATAGAACCTACTGTGGATTATTCCAAATCAAGGTAAATTTTATATTTTTTAGAGCTCCGTACCCAAAGGGTAAAACACGAGACCCTATTACTAAGACTCCGCTGTCCGACTGTCTGTCTGTCTGTGTCTCATGAACCGTGATAGCTAGAAAGTTAACGTTTTCACAGAGTATGTAGGTATTTCTGTTACCGCTATAACAACAAATACATTTATTAGAATAATATAAATTTTAAGCGGGGCTCCCATACAACAAATTGTGTGACAACAAGTAATTTTGATACTATTTTTTATAGATAATGGTTTTTGATAATTTATCAATTAAATTTATAGCAAGTTATTGTCCATCACATTTATTTGCATAAGTGTAACATTTAACGTAGGGTATGTTATAAATAACGTACATCGTGTTATAAACTTCATTTTTAGCAAGCATTTTGCTAATATAAAGACACTTACAAAAACTATAAAATAAAAAATCGATTGGACAGAATGTTTTTTTTTACGGTATTACGGTATAAAACGTTTTGTGTATTTTATTCACTATTTATGAGGACACTAACTTTAGGTAGGTATTATAAAATAACTAATTTCATTCCATAGTAGTAGTTGCTTAGTTTTGGGGCTAGATGGCGCTGTAAAAAACGTAAAATTAACTGAGCTATCTGTTGCTCCCTTACGTCCACCGCGGTGCTAATCGTGTTTTATCTCGACACAAATACTTTTCTCCCGAAACCTACTTGGTATATTTTCGAGTCTAATGTTTATATGATAAGCGCTATCTAAACGGCTGTATAATATGACTAATAAAGTTATGGTGTATTTAATAACGTCTTTATCGGTAACAAAACACTCCTTTTACCATTTTTAGGTTGCCCTTTATTATTTGGCCGGTAATTTAGTTTATCGTTGTATTTACAAAGGCTTTTTTGTTACAATAATTTAGGGTATACCTTTAATGGCCGGTAAAAGCTATTTTTTGAGCAGTGGGTTGAGTGTGATAGGCTCTAAGAGCAAATAATAAAACCGGCCAAGTGTGAGCCAAACTCGCGGATGAAGGGTTCCGTAACATTTTCTGGAAGAGGTCGCTTTTAGAGATAAGGCCGCGCATTGTAATTTTACGTATGTTGTTGTTTAGCATTTGTTTTCTTTGTGTGAGAATAAAGAGTTTATCTATCTACCTATAAAAAAACGGCAAAAAACACGTTTGTTGTATGGTTCTTCACTTAAATATTTATTTAATTTTGTGTTTAGTATTTGTTGTTATAGCTGCAACAGAAATACAACATCTATGAAAATTTCAACTGTCTAGCTATCAAAGTTCATGGGATTCACAGCCCTGTGACAGACAGACGAACAGACGGACAGCGAAGTTTTAGTAATAGGGTCCCGTTTTTAGCCTTTGGGTACGGACCCCTAAAAAGTATTTCTAAGGTATGTACTCGTACATAAATTACTTAGAACGTTAGAACGAATAAGCATGAATGAATGAAAGAAAATGCTTATACCAGTAATAAAAAATAACAACTAAATAGACTTAAACTAGAACAAACTGTACAGTGGGCGGTCTTATTGCTAAGAAGCTATCTCTTCTAGACAACCTTGGGATGGAGTGAATATGCATGGAAGATTGGTCGGGGTGCACTAAAAACAGCATTAATAAGAATCGAAGACTAAATAATAATATTGGTGGACATTTTACAGAACGCCATCTAGCCCCAAACTAAGCAAATCTGGTACTATGGGAACTAGATAACTGATTGAATACATAAATACTTTTTTTTTATAAATACTTTATCTAAGCAACTAATATCCGGCCGTCTCGCGAATCGTCAGTCACCTACGAGCTTAGAGAAAGTTGTAGCAGCTCTAGATTCTATATTGAATCAGTATACGAGAAGATAGACGAAAATGTCCGAGGCGCCTAATTTTAACCGTAGTACTGTACAAGCATACATTTAATTATTCTCTTGCGACATTTGAATTTTAGTTATTTTAAAACCACGCAGTTGGAAGGAATACATAATGCACATTTTAAATAAATTTGTATTGGTATTCGATTATCAATTTTTATGGCTTATTGTAGTCCAATGATGTTTATCGAAAATGCCTCACCAATTTTAATTTAACAGATGATTCAGCGACACGCTATTATCCCCATATTCTTAGTTGTAACCTCGAAATATTTCCGCCTCTACTCGACCTCGAAACCGTGTTTTCGTAGTTTTAGTTAAATAATTACCTCGAGTTTACTTCTAGTCCAGGATTCCTCAGTCAACATAACTTTAAACTTAAGGTACCTCGAGATGTACTTTGACATTCCTCGACAGCCTCTGAACGGCATGCGTGTGACAGTTTGTTTGGTAAAAATCTCCTCGGACTCATGACGTAATGACGTAATTGAGGAACCTCCAAAATATCGATATACCTGATACCAAGTATGAGGACTTTTCGAGGGAAAGTTCGAGGGGCCTCGAAAGAGTTTGAGTCGAGGTAGAGTCGAGGTTACAACAAAGTAGTAGTATGGGAATTAGGTTGCGACAGAAGTACCAGATTTTTATGACTTCGGCGCGGTCACTTTTATGTGACACTATTTTTATTGCTATTAACGCTGTTTTATTGTTATTGTGATATATTGTTATTACAATGACGACCCACGTATGTTGTAGAAGCGTGTTTTAAATACTCTAGACTAAAATTAAAGATATATTTTACCCATAAGACAATCTTCAAGGATCTAAGCGTCTTGAGATCTGAGAGTATGTCTACTATACTTGGGGATTACACAGTCGTGACTCGTGATCATATTATATTTTTTACAAAAGTATCGTAACTTCACAATGCCGATAACACATAATTAGGTAGTTACGTTTAAAAAACAAACCCGTCTTTATGTTGTCCAATACAAAATTTTATCACCTATATTTTGAGAGAGTTAGATGTGGTATTATTTTCCTCAAATTTAAATCAGAAATATTCTCCCAACCAAAAAAAGATTTTCCCAATCGGTTAGTAAAATAAGACGAAGTTCTGAGGTAACAAACATAAATAAAAACTTGCCAAGTGCGAGTGGGACGCGCGTAAGAAGGGTTCCGTACTATCTATAAAAAAACGTCAAAAAAACTCACGTTTGTTCCATGGCAGCCCCACTTAAATATTTATTTTATTCTGTTTTTAGTATTTGTTGTTATAGCGGCAACAGAAATACATATCATCTGTGTAAATTTCAACTGTCTAGCTATCACGGTTCATGAGATACAGCCCTGTGACAGACACAGCGAAGTCCTAATAATAGTGTCCCGTCTTTACCCTTTAGGTACGGAACCCTAAAAAACAAAATTGAGAACTTTTTGAAGTCGGTTATAAAACTATCGTGTAGGATTTCCGTGACCTCATCGAGCAAATATCCTATAAGAACAAGCCTGATTAATGTCTATAGATTTTTTCACCGATATAGAGACCACAAAATGTTGTACCTAACGCTTGTTAGTCACACTTCTGGCTAAATCAATATGGTTTTGCGGTGAGACCCGTGTCTACCTAGCGCTATTGTTACCCTTTTGTGGCCGATTTGCCGCTAATTTTATTGACTCTGTCAAATTCGGCGAATCAATTTTTTATCCGCTTTGCAAATTTAGATTTAAATCAGTTTCGACAATAGAATTCCATTAGTATAGCTTACTACACAAAATAGAAATAGGATCACGACTGTAATCCCTGGTAGATATCCTTTCGGATCCTTAGACACTCACATTCTTTGATGATGCCTAAAGGAGGTAGTCAGAGGCACGTCCAAACTTTACAATCTGGCACTTAACCACATTTTTCAGTAGGTAGGTACTTAACGTTCCATACGTGACTGGTTGTAAGCCCGTAGCAAAAATAGAACTAGTTGAAAACGTAATTGAAAACGCTATTTCCCGTCAGCGTTTTCTTTATTGTTTTATGTAATAAAAATACAATGGTTTGTTTAACCGCTGTGCGTATTTAAATAAATGAATAACATTACATATTGGAGGACATTATCACTTATCGTCATCTAGCCCAAAACTAAGCAAAACTTTTACTATTAGAACTAGATAACTAATAGAATCCTAATAATTATTATAAATGTAATAGATGGTAGAATGGTATAGATGGCGCTGGTGTGCAATAAATCTGACTTCAGTGTTGATAGTGCGTTACTCTATTCGATTATTGAACGTTGGACAGGAAAACGTCTATCGCGAGTCTGCTAGTACTTAATACTTTTTTTGTAAATACATACATGTTTTTTTTTGTAAATACATAACACCCAGACACAGAACGAACATCTATGTTCATCACACAAATATTTGTCCTGGGATCGAACCCACAACCTACGCAGAAGGTAGAGCTACTACCACTTGTATAGGTACTCATATTAACTGAGGACCTTAATCCAGTAATCTACCAATAAATCATTTCCAGGCTCTTCTCCAGATTAGCGGGTGGTCTGATAACCTGGGGCAAACATTTTTTGGTCTGACCAATTATTTTTATAGACCCCATACAGCCTAACAAGCTTACATATTTATTACAAAACAAACCCAATAAATCTATATTGAAACCTTAATAACATAGTGAATGATTTTGTTTTATTATCTACAAGCTTTGAAAGATGTTTCTTATGAATTTTAGTTTCGTTGAAAATGTATTTATTAAAGTTACACGACGGTCTATACTACTACGAGTATCTATATTTTTAGGGTTATGTACCCAAAGGGTAAGAACGGGACTCTATTACTATGACTCCGATGTACGTCTGTCTATCTGTCACAAGGCTGTATCTCATGAACCGTGATAGCTAGACGATTGAAATTTTCACAGATGATGTATTTCTGTTGCCGCTATAACAACAAATACAAAAACCGAATAAAATAAATATTTAAGTGGGGCGTGATTTTGTTTTCCGTTTTTTATAGATAATGGTACGGAATCTTTCGTGCGCGAGTCCGACTCGCACTTGGCCGGTTTTTTTTAATAACAAGCAGCAGCAATATATACATAAAACATTTTCTGTTAAATTACTTTTTGTAGGTGCTCGTAAAAAGTACAATGGTAACCTAGTTACTTCACGCATGGAAGAGGTCTAATTCAGTACCGGTTATGCGAATAGGTATTTAAAAAAAATACAATTTACAAAACGGTGAAGGAAAACATCGCGAGGAAACCAGTTAGAATTCTTATAAGCGGCGATGGGCTTGCAACTTGTCACGTATGGAATGCTAACTACTGCAAAATGTGGGCATGTGCCAAATATAATGTTTGGACGTGCCTCTGACTACCCCCACTAGACATCTTCAAAGGATCTAAGCGTCTGGAGATCAGAAAGGAGGTCTACCGTACTTGGGGATTACAGTCGTGTTACTATTTATTTATTTTATATTATTATTTTTTAGATTTTTAAAATGCATTTTGTTAACTTGATTATGTATGATTTTTTTTTCTGGAATGTGGAAATATATTTTTTCCTTATACTTTCTCATTTGTTTACAGGTGGCGCCATCTCTGCAAAAGTTGCAGCACCGCTTGCACTGCACATCAACGTCCACAGTAACAGAGAGCTACGAACGGACCTCTTATTGGAGTGGGTTTTTTTAAACTGGAAAGTTAATCACTAATTAGATAATTAAAATTTGATTGAATAATATACTACAAGCTAAATCTTGGCACTCATAGCAGACAAAAATTAAAATAGGATCACGACTGTAATTCTCGAAGGTGTCTAAAGGGGGGACCTACTCTACCCAAACACAACTATTTGGCACATGCCAACATTTTACCGTACATTCTATACTGCATTCTATACGTGACAGGTTAAGTATAGTTTTTTAGGGTTCCGTACCCAAAGGGTAAAAATAGTACCCTATTACTAAGACTTCGCTGTCCGTCTATCCGTCTGTCTGTCACAGGGCTGTATCTCATGAACCGTGATAGCTAGACAGTTGAAATTTTCACAGATTATGTATTTCTGTTGCCGCTATGACAACAAATACTAAAAACAGAATAAAATAAATATCCCACCTCCCATAAAACTAACGAGATTTTTTTGCCGTTTTCTACAGATAATGGAACGGAACCCTTCGTGCGCGAGTCCGACTCGCACTTGGCCGGTTTTTTTTAAATAATGAGCAGTATGGCATATTTTAAAAATAAAAAAAAACTAATTGGACATTTGTCATTGTTTTTTTTTAGCTAGAGAGTTATAAAATAACGTAACAGCCGGAAAACAAAATAAAAACATTTTACAGCACAAGGAAAATTTTCAGCGCAGACATAATAAAATTCTAATTAGCCCGGCCGGACCAATATGAAATTAAAAAGCATAATACTTTACAGAATGGAACTGCACATTAATATCATCCGAAACGCTCCAAGTACGTGAGAAGTGAGCGAAGTTCGGATGAAATTAACTTAAATAGCACCGAAGTGACCTAAAGAATAATTTAACTGTGGCTCTCTGCTGCTAATGAAGAGTAGTGCCCTCCAGACGCCTGTTTGCTTTGAACTTACCCCATTAAGATATTACATCCTTGGGTCCGCTATTGTTGGAATGCTAAGAAGTTGAGTGTGACTAAAGAAGTTCATTTGGACATTACAGTGTACGCGTTACCTTGGAAACTTAGCAATGCCTTTTTAGAGGGACAGTTGGAGAGGATTAAGTGAAAAATATAACAAGAATTTTTTTATAATTATTTTAATGTATTAAAAACTAAAAAGATAACCGGCAAAAAAGTTTCGACCAATAAATAATAACAATAATAATAAAATCTATATTCATTAACTTAGTGCTAATATTAACATAACGGAATAGTATCTAATTATAAGTAACAATTTACACAATTAATGGATGGAAAAGTCGAGACACGATAGGTTTATTAAACTAGATTTACACTCGCGTACGAGTCGCGAGACGAGGTGCGAGGCGAACCACGAGACGAGACTGTGAATAGACACTTGTGGCTCGCCTCGCGCCTCGCTCCTTTACTATCGATCACGCGAGGTGCGAGCCGAGACACGAGACGAAGCACGAGACGAGGTACGAGGCGAGAGTGTAAATCTATCATTAAGTTTTGTAAGGAACTATTGGTCCTACATACGAGTAGATATAATTTAAATGGATCATATGAATAGCGGCGATGGACTTGTAACCCGTCACGTATTGAATGCTAACTACTGCAAAATGTGGGCATGTGCCAAATATAATTTTGGATGTACCTCTGACTACCCCCACTAGACATCTTCAAAGGATCTAAGCGTCTGGAGATCTGAGAGGATGTCTACCAATTACAGTCGTGATCCTATTTACTTATTTTATTTAAAAAAAACATATAATATTGCGCGTCAAGTAGAGACCTATCTTTTTTCATCGTTTGAAAATAAAAATCATAAAAATAACAATAAAAATCTCATAATGAACTCCAAATATAATATCTCATGCAAGCCTGATTAAACTGTCGAAACAAACAATTATGTTATTCTAAACTATAGTAAATTCTGTACTTTATCTATGTTTTATTAAGTTGCCGTATAATAAATCAATCTACTTATCTTACGGTTAGATAATAATTAGAAGAAACTTAATTATTCCGCTTTTTGGTATGAGTTTAGATAAAACTCGAAATTTGTTAGGGTTTATAGGTTTTTTTCTGAGATAATAACCAGTTTTTAATAGTATAATCAGCGTTTGCAGCAAAACTAACGATTAATTAAAACATTTAAGAAATTACCGTAAATATCTATTTCCTGAGTTGATAACATGCAATTAGAATATTTTTTATGAATCGATACAGGCAGAGACACGTGATAAATGATTTGTAGGGCAAATAATACATACCTATGACTTGCCTCACAGCTCAGTTGGTAGCTTAGCCTTCTACGCTGTAGGCTGGGGTTCGATTCCCACCCAGGAAAAAACATTTGTCTGATGAAGATATATTTCTGTTCTGTGTCTGGGTATTATGTATGGTATAGTAGGCTGGGGTTCGATTCCCACCCAGGAAAAAACATTTGTCTGATGAAGATATATTTCTGTTCTGTGTCTGGGTATTATGTATGGTATATGTATATTGGTGCCGATTCTGTTGGAACCGAGCTAATCCTAAAATTATCTAAAATAAATTAAAACAATTTCGCTCTTATTTCTTACGTTAAAGTCTAAATTAGATTAACCTATAAATGGAAGAATTCTTAAATTTAGAATATTTTTGAAAATTAGTTTTTTTTTTCGTGTATTTACGGATTTGTTAAAAAAATATGAAAGTCAAAATTTCACTTTAGTCAGCACCTTTTTACATGCTGACTAAATTTACATAAAAAACCGTTAAATTACTTAAAACTAGATTACGTTTTAAAACTGTCATCCAGAGGTGTATGTATTTACAAAAAAAAGTATATAAGTGTTCTATCAGTTGTCTGGTTCCAATGGTAAAAAATTTGCTTAGGAGCTAGATGGCGTTGTGTGTAAAAGTCTATTAATATTTCTTTATTTTTATCTATAGTTGAACAAACCGTTGAGAAGAAGAAATCGTTGTTTCTTGCGTACTTGTCTCAAAGTAGCATACAATGTCTCTGAAAGCAGCTTTACAGCAAAAGGGTCAACTCCTCATTCTACTGGTAATGAGAGGCTTTCCCATTTAGGTTGAAGAGCTTCGGACGTCTTGATCTTCAAATCAGTGTAACGTTTCAAAGGGATCCAGTGCAGTGATCTGATATGTTTGAGGGCTTAGGGTCTACATTCCTTTCACGGAAATTAAGGCACTTCACGTGTTTGAGACCTTCGTGAGGCGCAAATCTTACATGAAGGTTATTAGGATAAGGTGATATGTGTATTGTGTATAAAGTTTTTTGTATGGACTAAGTCTACCTGGGTGAGACGGAAAAAGTGATAAAACTGCATTATCAAACTTAAAAAGAAACTGTCTATAATTTACTTAGCCAGTATGATTATCTAACGAATTATATAAAAATGAACTGTTTAGCTATTCATAGTTTTGAGCAAAAACGAAACTAGTGTTTTTGAAGAGCCAACTTTGGAAAATAAATATATCAAGAAAAGTTTCACCAATCGTGTTTCTGTCTAAAATTTATTTAGATTGTTATCTTTGTCATAAAAACAAAACTGTATGTTTTGCGGTTATTGAGAAAAAACGATTCTGCATTCATCAAAAACATTTATTACTCGTCTTAATAATAATATACACGAAGTCCTGGCTGTACCACAAGCTCAAAAGTAATATTAAAACGAAAGGTCACTTTCGTATTGACCTTGTAGGACCTTGTGGTAAGACCCCTGACCTTGTGATAAGCTATTGGGTATTGTTACTAAACCACAGCCAAACTCAAAACAAATATTTGTCCCACAATGGTTATCAAACCCTTATCTTTTTCCTTAGCCAATCAATCAATCCACAACTGAGGGTCGACAATAATAACAATGCCATCAAAAACATAACCTGTAAAAAAAGCCAAGTCTCGCAACGCAAACTCAGTTCTTCTACCGTAAAAAGTTGTGAGATCCATGTCAATACCAAGTCGGTTAATTTATTCAGTCCCTACTTTAAGGGTCCTTCTGTTTTAAGTTATTACGTAAAAGTTAGCTAATTACGTAATAACATAAGACAGAAGGACCCTTAAAGTAGGGACTGAATAAATTTGGACATTATCACTACTGGCGCTCGTTCACACAAATCGATCTGAAATAGGTTTTGGTAAAAGGTCATAGATATACCGAGGCACGTCCAAACATGTCACGAAATGGTACTGCATAAATTAACCCGATTACCCACAGTGATTGGCGGCTAATGGCAGAGTTGTTTGAACTGTCCCTGGCCGGACATTTTAGAGTAAGGGACAGTTAATTCAGCCACTACGTCATACTTCAAGAACCAAATTCACTCACACAAAGCCAGCCTCGTCCATTTATCAACTTACTACAATGATTCCCTTCTAACTATTCTCTCTAACATCCTACACTATTCCTCACATTCTTAGTTGTCACCTTGAAATATCTTCATCTCGACTCGACCTCGAAACAGTGTTTTGTTAGCTTAGTTGATAAAATTACCTCGAGTTTGTCTCTAGTTGAGGGTTCCTCAGTCAAAAGAACTGTTAACTCAAGGTACCACGAGATGTACTTTGGCATTTCTCGACAGCTACTGAACGACGCATGCATGTGTCGGTTTGCTTGATGAAAATCTCCTCGGACTGATAACGTAATGACATAGTTGAGGAATCTCCTAAATATCGATTTAAGATACCAAGCATGAAATTCTTTTCGAGGGGCTTAGAAAGAGTTTGAATCAAGGTAGAGTCGAGGATACAAATAAGAATATGAGAATAAGTTTTCGTGGTGAACTTTTACCTTTTCTTCCAAATGGTTGTCACTTCAACTGCCTAGACGAAAAGATAGCGTCACCACATTAAAGTACTTGGTGTCTCGTGAATGACGTAACGAAATGATGACTGGCTTTTAATCTATGTTGACACGCCTGCACATTTGCTTTTGTAATTAAAAGTACATAGCTAGATGAGGGCAGTGGTCGCGTGGAAAACTGTGATTAACCTAATGAATTAGAAGTGTTGACGCTTTCCCTACGATTACTGATTTATTTTCCTGAAAATAAATTGAGAAATTAGGTTAGGAATAGCTATAATGGTTTAACATTTAATTTTAAATTAAACAATGTAGTATAATAATTCAAAAAGTAAACTTGTTACTACGGGCAAAGCGATTTTGTAGCCAATATTTATTTCAAAGATTTTATGCTTTGACCCTTTATTATTAAAATAATAAATAAACTCGAGAAAATGGCCTTAATAATAAAGCTTTACGAGCCAAAGCTCAAGTTGCAAAATTCAATTTATCCAACAGTTGCCCGTCACGGTCTTGTTAAATGTTAATGCGTTTAAAATAACAAAGTTTAATGTTTATGCCTACAAAGTGAGAGCAGAATTTACAATAATTATTAAGAAAAAAACTCGTACACGAAGGGTTCCGTACCATTATCTATATAAAACGGCAATAAAAACACGTCTGTTGTATGCCCCACTTAAATATTTATTTTATTCTGTTTTTAGTAATTGTTGTTATAGCGGCAACAGAAATCATCATCATTCATCTGTGAAAATTTCAACTGTCTAGCTATCACGGTTCATGAGATACAGCCTTATGACAGACAGACGGACAGACAGACGGACTTAATAATAGGGTCCCGTTTTAACCCTTTGGGTACGGAACCCAAAAAAGTGAAAACTATTACTTTAAATCTCGACCACATGGTGCTATAGCATTTTATTCTACTCGTATTTATTCTTTAGCTGAAATCGTATAATAAATATATCGTTAAATTATTAGTATTGAAAATTTTCCTAAAATATATGCTTTTTGTCCTAAAATATCATATAGGCACGCAATTTTTATTTATTATGCTTCAAAAGACAAACAACTATAGGCAAACTTTAGAACACAATTTTTTTGCATATTATGTGTTGTAACAAATTGAGATCGAGTACAAAAGTTGCTAGTATACATTAATTCTTCAATAATTATTATTTCATATTCAAATAATATTATATATCGTTGGAAAACACGAAAGGAAGCATCTCTCAATAACCAATTTATTCCGAAGTTTTCGAAGAAGCTCATGACAAACTCAACAAGATGACTCGAAGCAAACTGAGTCAAGTACTGATTAATTGTACACAGACAGGCAATGTATTGGAAGATCAAATGGTGCTTTAGATGGGGCGAAATAATCTTGGATATATTGAGTTAGGGCAAGAGCATAAATGAGTAAAAACCACGCATTTTTAAAGAGAACTAAATAAATAAATAGACTCACGACTGTAATCCCCTAGTACGGTAGACATCCTCTCAGATCATCTCTCACATTTTGCAGTAGTTAGCATTCCGTATGGTTGCAAGCCCATCGCCGCTTATAACTGATTTCTTAGAGATGTTTTCCTTCACCGTTTTGAGCACGTGTTTTGATGCACATATAAATTTTTCGAACAGAAAAATGCATTGATGCACGCCGGGACTCGAACCCACGACCTTCAGATTGAAAGTCGAGGTATCTCCCACTCGGCCAACACGGCACTAAATTTTTTTTCAAAATCATAATTTTTTTACATTGATGCCAGATAGACTGGCTTCAGTTCTGTGCAGTGAGGTGTGGGTTCGATTCCCTACCAGAATTAAAATTTGTGTGATGAACATGTTCTGTTTTCGGATAATGTAATATCTTACAAGTATGCACCATTTAAAAAAACAGTTTACTATCAGTTATATGGTTCTCAGGTTATAAACTTTGCTTATTTTAGGTACTGTGAGAATAAAATTTGTACTCTGTTATTCAGTGACAAGATGTCTCCGAAGAAAGTCTCTGCAAAACCCAGTTAATGTGAAGGAATCCTTGGCAGGCACATATCCTGTTACGGAGTCAGTCGCCACTAACTTATCATGTTCTAAATAAATACAAACACGGCTAACGAAGTGCTGAAGGAAAGTTAAAAGCGTCTGGTAGGGAAGGATTGAAAACTTACTACGGTTTCAAGTCGAAGTTGTTTTTACTTGCGACTAGTTTGTGAGTTATCATTTGTTGACAAGTAATGATAATTCTTATTGTAGATTTATATTAGACCGGGCCGTGTCCGCGCCGGGTTGGAACCTTTATTTAGTAGACGGGCCCGGGCGGGACACGGATCAGGCACTGTTTAATATAAACTGCTTCATACAAAATGTATGTAACGTTTCAAATCCGTGCCCCGTCCGGGCCACATACACGGCACGCCCCGGGCACGGCCGGGCACGGCCTCTATGTAAATCTACCCTAAGGGTAAACACGCAATATTGGAAGATTTGGTGAAGAGCAATGTTTTTAATTTCTATTATAATTATAAGATTATGGTATTTATGTAATTTTGGATATAAAAAAAACGAATTCAAATATAATTTTGTTCTTTGAATTTCCGAAACCTTCGATAAAATTATACGGAAAACCATTTAAATAAATATTAGCTATTTATTAAGATTAAAGAAGGTTGTGCTCGCAGCCAATTATTTGGTGATAGCAAAGCCATTTTTGATTTTTCGTGATTGAAGACGGTTTTTACCAATCAGTTTAAGTTTCAAAGCAACTTTGTGTAACTTTCACGGGCTTTTTTCGAAGACTCATAGTATGCGCTTTGAATTTATTAATGTTAACGAAGCGCTCGCCACTCTATTAAATCATATCTGACCGAGCGGCTAAAAATGTTACTCGTTCCGACAAACACCTATATTTAGATTCATTTTCTCTAACCTTTCCAATAAATGGGTAGAAAAAAGTAATATAAAAATAAGATCACTTTTGTAATCCACAAATACGGTAGACAACCTCTCGCATTTCCAGGCGCTTAGATCTTTGAAGATGTCGGGTTGCAAGCCCATCGCCGCTTACAAGAATACTAACTAGTTTCCTCACGATGTTTTTTTCACCGTTTTGAGCACGTGTTTTGATGCGCTTATAAATTATTCGAACAGAAAAATCCATTGATGCACGCTGGGATTGGAACCCACGACCTTCGAAATGAAAGTCGAGGTACCTCCCACTCGACCAACACGGCTCCTCAACACAAATGGGTTGTTGCTAACAAAACATTTAATTTCCATAAAATCTTTAATATTCCGTAAAAGGACGTAACTCAAGACTACGAGTCAAGACTACGACTACCTACGAAATTATTACACAAAGAACTATTTTTGATATCTTGCTCGATCACTTACGTGATGAGTAAAAATAATGAGTTTTTGTAAACAATTCAAATTCATTAGAGTTTTTGTCGTGTATAAATGACAATTTTATTTCTGTTCCAGCAGCTTCCGACGAAATATTTACAGCGATTTCATTAAAATTTCTAACTGAACAAAATGATTTAGAGCATCATTTGTATTATGACATCACTTCTTATTTAAATTACGTGCTTTATCACTCTAAATGACATCAAGTGCTTTGTTTTCGGTTCGTTAACCTCAACGACGATG